>OZ024781.1:4199297-5538955 GCA_964017025.1 Stenichneumon culpator
TTTTTTTTCCATTTCAATTTTTTCCGTTGTTGATATAATGATTAATTAACAATGTATACAAAGGAACTGTGGAAGTCGTCGAAGAAACGTCACCCTTAAAATAGCTGTTAGAGAAGAGATGGGAAAAATCCTCAAATCCCTTTAAGTTTTCGTAACGTGGGGTCTTTATTTAATTTTTTTTTCTCAGCCAATAAACGCCACCACAGCTTTGGCGTTAAGTTGTTAGGACCGTTATTGGGTCATTGTCTATGTCTTAACTTCTATTTTTTTTTTATTTAAATTTTTTTTAAATATTATATCACCGATGGTTTATCGTTTTTCTTCACTTTTGGAACGAAATTAGCCTATGTCGACATATTGATCAGCACTACGTCGTGAAAATTTCGAGACTCATGTTTCGATCGCCCGATCGAACTGTAATGCTCGATTTTTTAATTTTATTATAGCTACAATTGCTAATCGTGCTTATCTTTTTCATTTTAAATCAAGATTCGGTGCTCCTTCTTCGGATAACATAAACGGCTTTCCAAATCATAACAATCAACAAAACAATAGAGTTTACTGTTCAACTTAGTCATAAAAAGCAATTTCTGCAAACATATTTTTAGACTCTGAGTTGTGACGCGTATATTTACGTGTCGACTGAAAAGAAAAAAAAATGAAAAAGGTGAAGAGATTATATCTAAAAGCCCGTAGCTAAACGCTGTACGTGATTGATCAATTAATCGACGTATCGGCGAGTAAAACAGTCAGGACTTCGATATACTCACTTTTCAACCTCGTCAGACCATTCTTGAAATATCGATTCTTCAGGCACTGAATAGATAACAACCTAAAATGCTCCAGGCATTTCAGAGTACATCGTATCAAGCATGCATATTATGCGAGAAACGAAAAAAAGCAAAACGATACAAAATAATAATTATAGTAATAACGAAGCTATTTTTGTATGAAAATAAAAGTATTACGGAATCATCAATGATTTCGCAAGAAACGCTGTTTCGCAGCCAAGAACCAGCGATCTTTCGGTATGTAGCCGGGTCTGCAGAACTGTCATGAGAATCAGTCTTAGATTGAATTTTTTTAACCACCATTCGAGGAAACTGCATAAGGACACAACAGAATTTCCGTCCGGATTTCCTCGGGGAATCCCCGGTGGCACATACGAAATCACGCGATTTTATCACTACGAAATTAAAACAAAAAAAAAAAAAACTTTTCGTACGCGTGAATTAAATAAAACACTAATTAAGAAAACTCGAAATTAGAAATCCGACAAAAAACGCGGATCTTTAATTGCGCACCCGAATCGGCCTTGTGCACGAGGCTAAGTGACATTACTTTCTATCTTTTACCTACGCTCCGATTATAAAGCATTTAGGTACTCGGCCGACGCGCGTTACGCCCTCAATTTTTCACGGGTTATCAATTTCGGAATGTTTTTTTTCCTCAATGACGATGGTAATCGATTCATCGTCCTCGAGATTGGCCAATTTTTCTTGAAGATTTACAACGCCGGCGACTAGTTTCTCCGCATGCGGGGTCTTCGGAGTCGAGGGGCAGGTGGGCTCGCGTACGGGCGACTCCCCTCTGGACACGCTTCCAGGCACGATCTTCTCGCTGATGGACAATTTTCTAGTGGGAATCGGAGAGAGGTTCTCCGCTTTATTCCTATCAACGATCGTTTTTTTCTGCTCCGCTCTCTCGGCCGTCTCATTGCCGTCCGAATTTTGTACCGCAAGATCATTGCCCTTGTTTATACTTCCGGGCACGATTTTGTCCTCGAGAGGTACGGAGTTCCGTCTCTCGACCTGGCTGATTATTATTTCTTCCTCCGAGAGTCCTCGCGATATGCTACCGGGAAGGATTTTGTTCATTAACGGAGTCTTTGGCCTTCTCAATTCGTATTCTTTCGAAACTTCGGACGCTTCCGTCTTCGATTCGCTGCTATCATTGATCATTGCTTCCGGTACCGGCACGTCCGATTCATTTTCGTTCGTGAAGCTGTCGTGCGCCTCGACGATCGAGGCGATGCTCGTGGTCGTCATTCCCGTTTGGCTCTTCGATTCCGTAGTCATCATCGTGCTGCTTCCCTCCGAGGTTTCCATTCTCGAAAAGCTGCTCACAGTCGACGAGTCGGAAGGATTCGTGATGCCGACTCCGGAAGTATCGTTGCTCGAGGAGTGCGTCTCGCTCATCGTTTCTTCGGAAGCGACAACGATCTCTGACTCGACAGGAAGCTCTTTCTGCTCGTGCGACATTATTTCGTCGACGACGGTGTCGACGTTGTCGACACGCGGAATTTCATCGCTGCCGCTTGTCCGTTCCGCAACCGCTTCCTCGATTGGTTTCTCGTCTTGCTGATTCTTCTTGGGGCAAAGCGACGCGAGAGTTTCCACGATGTCTTTACCATCGAGGCTGAGACTTATGAAAGTCTGTTCTTTCTCCTCGAGTATCTCATACTGGAACATCGTAATACCGTCGGCAACGAGTTCGAAGAACTTCTCGCAAGCTTCCTGGGACCAGGATTGAACGTCGTCGGGCATGCGAAGCGAGCAGCACATCGACAGAGCCGGAATGTTGACGATGTCCTCGGGCAGTACACGGAGCTCGGTGGTTATCGCCGAGTTACCGTAGTCGATGTAGAGAACTTCGGTGCCGGCGTCACCGTGAGACACCACCTTGGCTCTGTACCACTGTTCGTCCTCGGGGAATTTCGCCGCGCAGATCGTACCCTCCTCGATGTTTTCCAGAGGCAGGAAACTCTCGGCCGCTGCGAGATGACCTCCCATGACCTCGAGCTCGGTGATGGCGCTCTCGGCCTGGGTCCAAAACTCGGACGGAGAATTTATGTGGCTGACGAGTACATTGGGAGAATTTTCTTCGCCGAGAGGAGGGAGTCTCTCCTCGATAATGAGGACGGAAGCTTCTTCGCAGAGTTCCTTCAGACGCTGGACGATGTCTTTGTCCTGAAGGGTCAGCCTGACCACCGAAATGTCTTCCCTCTCCTCGATAACGTCCAGCAGAAATATCGTCGCTCCGTCAGCGGCCATTTTTACGAACTCGATCTCTGCCTCCTCGGACCACTGCTCGATACCCTCGGGCAGTGCGAGGCAGCATCGCTTGGAGAATGGTGGCATTGCGGCGAGGTCCTCCGGAATAGCTCGAATCTCCGTCGAGACGGCAGAGTTTCCGTAATCTATGTAGATCACCTCGGTTCCCGATTCGGCGTGCGACACCACTCGGGCTCTGTACCATGACTCGTCCTCCGGAAACTTCGCGACGCATAGCATTCCCTCCTTTATCTCCTCGATCTTCGGGAACATATCGGCGACGATGAATCTGTCGGCTAGTACCTCGAGCTCGCCGACGTATTGTTCCTGCTGGATCCAAAATTCGCTCGGCGATATAGCGTGACTCACGTACGCTGCGCGAGGATCGACCTCCCGCTCGACGATCTCGTCGATCAGATCTTCCTCCGTGTGGATCTTAGTCGCGTAGTTACGTTCCACGAGCTCCTCGACCGCGCTTCTGTCACCGAAAAAGAGCTCCACGCGTCTCGGCGTACTGTCGGCGATAACGAGAGCCTCCATGTTCTCGGCTGAGATAGCGACGCTGCCGAACCACTCGCAAGCAACAGTCATCCAATCCTCGGCACCGTACGGTATAACGTCGAGACGACATTTGATCGCGTATCTCTTCGTAGCTTTCAAGGAATCCGGAATTTGCTTGATTTTTCCCATATTAGTATCAACAACGTCGGTGTTACCGTAGTCGATGAATCTTATCGTTGTTATGTCCTCGTCAGCGTCGAGTACTTCCGCTCTGTACCATTGTTCATCTACTGAGTACATCGCCACGCATTGTGTGCCAACTTCGGGAATACCTTCCAGCGGTGGATAGCCGGGCGCGTCGATCTGAAGCTTTTCTTGGAGCAGTTCGATCAGAGGTATCTCTTCTTCTCGCTGAAGCCAAAATTGGGCCGGTGTGTCGACGTGCGTGCAGATTATCTTGTAACGTCCGCCCACGACCATTTCCGGTATTTCCGTCGTCAGTATAGCCTGAGTTTTCGATGCTTGCACGGCGTTAAGGGAAGTGAGCTTCTCGCTTATCTTTCCTTCCTCGTTCGTCAATTCGGCGATCCATTTTTTGTGAACGTTGAAAAAGGTCGCGGTGAATTCCTTGTCGACGACGTGCTCTTTGAGTATCTCTTGCTGACAATCCTTCGAACCGGCCAGCGTCACCGTGAGCGCCACCTCGACCGCCAGTTGAGATTGTTTGTGAAACTGAGGCTCCAGTGCCTTCAGTGATTCGTAGCCGATGTCCTCGGTGTTGCCGTAGTCGAGGAAATGCACCAAGACACCCGTTTCGGTCGATACGAGGACCTTCGCTCTATACCAGTTGCCGTCCGAACTGAGAGCTGCGCAGAGAGTTCCGGGAAGCGCAGCGACCTTATCTCCCTGAGAACTGTAGTACTCGAATAATTGACCGAGAAGTTCACCGTCCACGTCCGCGTCGGCGGTTCGCTTTAGCCACACGCTGCCGGAGTGCTCCGCGTGTGAAACTGCAACTTTGTGGGAGGAGGAGAGTATCGGCATTGGGCATATCGTGCAAATTTTTTCATCAGCCTCATCCTCGGATACCTTGATCTTGTTGCCATCGGTATTGTAGAGCTGGACGATGAGTCTGTAACAGATATTATTTAGATATTTAGATGTTTCGCAAATACATAATGCTTAGTGGAAATTCGATATTCGACGTCAGTGGACGTCAGACAGTCGAAGGTCGACAGATTTTTATTTGAAGACTCACCTGTTGTTGTCTACTTCGTCGATAGCTACAATAGCGGCGGTATTTTCTATACGATCTCGCAATCTCTCGTCCACTTTCAAGGACGGAGTTGCGTTCTTGAGGCAGCACTCGACCGCCTGGTTCTGCATGACAGCGAGTTGCCCCGGCAACTGAAGCATCTACATGGAAGGAACGAAGAGTCAATAAAGTTTCAATTATAAATAATACTGATTAGCTTGTCGCTGACGTTAATCAATGATTGTTCGCTATTCGATTGTTATTGATGGAGGCGATCGTGTCAGTAATTGCAAATCGATGCATCGTAGGTGCAAAAATAATCCTTCTCGTCTTTCTTTCATTCCTGATCCGACCTAAGTCCGCCCGAGCTGTTAACTCGGCGCAATCTCTCCTCTTTGCTCTCTCGACGCTCGTTGCGGACGCCCGAATTAAATTGATTAGTTCCTTCGAACGTTAGTCGATCGCAGTATGTATGGCATTAGTGGTTTTATATATTTTGGTCTCGCATTTCGATGCAACGTCGAGGAATATATTAGAAATCGTATTAAAAAATATATATGTATTAAAAAAAAAAATACTGCGATTAATGGGTAATTAATATTGGGTGAATTTTTTGCATATAGGTACACGTTCCCGTAGCAAAAACTCACGCAGTCCAGAGGTATCTCGTCATTAGCTCCGGTATCAATGAGTCTGACATCAAAGCCGGTAGTTCGTGCGCAGTTTACGACTACGGCTCGTCTCCATCCCTCGTCCGTTTTAACGAGACAACCCGCGCCGAGACACACTTCCCGGCACAACAGTTTTGGCATCACCTGACATTGGCATACTAATCCTTAGATCAATCTTTCATTTAATGTTTTTTTTTTTTGCATTTTAATTTGCCAAACAGGTAACCTTCGACGGAGGAGTACGGAACAGTTAAAACAGGATTCCTTGGGGAAACCGCGTATTGTTTGCGATTCTACCAAGTTTTGTTTTTCTAACTTACATACACGTAAGACAAACACATTACGATATATCAATACGCTAAAATTATATTACCAGAAAATCGCAGAAAAATTGAATTAATCTGTTATTAGTTGATCTTAGTTTGCCAATGTGTTAGATGTTTGTTATTAATGCTTAGGCACGATAAACGAGCACAGTCGACATACACACGATCATGGTTACCGAGATAATTGATCCAATTGGTTACGAAAAGAAAAAAAAAATATATATATATACCATACATTTTGCGATGCAACATACTTCGAGGATTAACGAGACAAGAATTAAGTACGAGCTTGGAGTTATTGAGAGTAAGTACCGCTAAGAGAACATCTTCGAGACGTTGGATTACAATTAACAGCATGCTATTAAATTTTTTTTAATACTACAAGAAAATTGTAGTACTTCATGTCAACACGCAAACCATTCACCTAGAGTCTTCATTCGAATTTAGAGAAAACAACAATCCCGAGCCGATTCGTTTTCGTACGAATATTTCTTCCTTTTCCTTACCTTCAGATCTTTGTCAGCCATGTAGGCATCGATTATTTTGTCGCTCGCTGCGGCGCTCGGCAATTGTATGTGGAACTTTGTCACGCTCGCTACGTTGGAGACGTTTACCCGGAGCACCTGTCCGGCCAGGAGACTTATGTCGAATCTCGGAAGTTCTTCCGCTTGTGGTTGGCCGGTCGTATCTACCGCTGTAACACGAGAAATTGATACATTATTTTTCTTCGAGATTTTTTTCGATTCGAAAATACATTAACACCTCGACTGAATAGTTAATAAACACTGAATCTTAGGAAAAGATGAACAATCGCGAAGACATCAACTTTACGAGCAAACATACCTACATCAACGACCGAATCCTGAGAATTTGTCAGAGATGCGCAGGCTGAGAAAGACGCAGTTTTCAATATATCATTTCTCAAACATTCTCAAACAATATATTTCAATAGATCGTTGGGTATTCGGAGTGAACAACAAAATAAATAAGTAAAGCGATGATTATCATCGATACCATTGTTTTCGGCGGCAACGGGTCCCGATACGGCGAAGGAGGCGATCGATTTATCCACCATGGATCCAGCAACGTCGACTCCATTGTTGCTCAAAGATACCGTATATTTGCCGTCGGTAATTTCGTGGAAGCTGCACTCGTAGCTGTCCGCACCGAAGCACTTGTCGATCTCTTGGTTGTTCGCTTTTGACCAATTAGGGCCGTTCGCTGGAACGATGTTTTTCAAGCTGCAGTTTACCGCTTGCTTGGGTAAGGTCATGAAACGCTTTTCGACTCGATAAGTGTTTCGTGCCTCGACCATCGCGCAGTTGCCGAAATCCACGTAACGCACGATATTGCCACGGGCTTTGTTGAGGTCGAGAATCTCGGCGCGATAGAGCGCACCGTCGTCGGCAAAGATGGCCATCACTGCGGAACCGATCTGAAAGATATATAGTTTCCTTGTCAGTACGCGTTATTCGTAAATTCATGGAGTTCATTGCATCAACTTTAGAGTTACGTTGCCCTACCTGGAGAGGTTCGCTGATTGGCTGTCTCGTTGCGTAAACACGCTGGATATCTGTCATCATCGTTCCGAATTCGTCTTTTTGTTCGAGAGTCTGACAATAGAAATTGTGGGGATTGGATACCCAGGTAACGATGACGTTCTGCTTCGATCCTGGGGCTATAGTCGCAACGGACCATTTTTGATCCATAGGCGCATAGTCCGTTGGCACCACGATCTGACTTCGTATGCTTCCAGTTTTTCCCCTGTTCCGCGCGGTGAGCTTTGCCTGCACGAGATCAGCTCCGTCGCTGAATTGGTCGTTGATGTATTTTGTAGCGGGCGAATTTTCTACGACCTCCCGCAAAAGGACCTCGTAGACGTTGCCCTCCTGAGCGACGAATTCGGCTTCGAGATTTTTTCCGTCCACCAGTTCACCGAACTTTTCGGTCTCACTGCTGTCCCAGGTAGATTTGCTGGCGGCGAGGAGCTTGCACGCGATCGCCTGAGCCGGAAGCTTCGCGCAGTCGGCCTCGAGCTCTTTGATCTTTTCGAATTGCACGGTCTCGACGTTTCCGTAATCGACGAAACGTACCGTAGCGCCGTTGGACTCCACGCTCTGAACGGAAGCGCGGTACCACGTCGAATCCTCCGAGTACTGAGCTATGCAGTCCGTTCCTGGGTTGATCTTCGATCGATTAAGCGTATTTCCACCGTTTTCGTATATCGCAGCTATATTGGTCATCACGGCCTCGAGCTCGAGATTGTCGGGACTCAGTTGAACGTGGAAATCCGTCGGTCCGGTCATGTATACCAAATCGCAATTTTTTATCGCTCCGACGGTGATGTTCGGCGGCGGGATTCTTATACTGGACGAGCTCGGCGGAGATTTGTTGGCCCAGGTATCTGATTGCTTGCTCTGCAAAAGAATAACGATGGCGAGTTACGGAACGTGTTCGTCGATTTCACGCAAAACAAAAAAACGTTTCATTTTTTTTTCTCTCGGTAATTTGAATCAGGGAATTTGCGATCCAATTTTTTACCACCGATAAAAATAAGTAAAATAGGACTGATGAAGGACTAATTGATTACCTCATTTCTATCAATATAATCGCGCCTGTTGTCCCTCGTTCTCGGAGTACCGTTCGAACGGGAGCTGTTTTTGTAGCTTCGGTCGCTGTCCCCGTCGTTGTCACGGCTGGACGATGTTCTTCCTCCGTCGCGTCGACCTCTGCCACCGCCACTTCCTCTTCTGCCGTTCCTTCCGCTGCCTCTCGACGACGTATCCGAATCCTTGTCACTCCACCCGGATTTATCCGGATTTCCGTTTCTCTCGACTCTCGAATTGTTGCTGGGGAATCGGCCGCTTCCGAAACCCCTGTCCGCTCGACCTCCTCCTCTGTCGCCGCGATTATCTCTGCCACCTCGTATATTTCCGTTACTGTCTCCGGATCGATCGAATCTGTCGTTTCTCTCTTGTCTCGGACCATCCCTCGGATATCTATCGTTCTTGCTATCGTCACGAGCGTATCTGTCGTTCTGTTGGCTCGTATTCGTCGTCCATTCTTTATCGTTGCCACGATTCTGACCACGATTGTCGAATCTTCTAGGTTCCTCGACATCTTTGCGATTGTTCCACTGCGTGTTCTCCACCGAGGAGTTGATGATTTCCGGCACCGGGGGAGGAGCCGAGCGAGGTGTGTTGCCCCATTTGTTGCTCTGGTCGTCACTGAAAGAGATGCGTTTACCGTTAGAGACGCGAACGAGGATGAGTTTGTAAAAATGTTAAAAGTAGCGATGGCGGTTAAACGCAATAACGGGAAATAATGTGCAACGAAAATAATCCTTTCACCAAAGCTTTGGAACGAAAAAAATAATTAATTTTTATCGCGCATTTACTAAAGCGTTAGATCTGAATTAATACGTGTGATGAATGGTTGTGCGTATTTTAGATAAGAAAAAAGACAACGGCAGGTTTCAAACGTAAAGCGGCGACGAACGAAAAGCTGAGCTGTACCGTTCGTACTCCCATGTCGTATAGAAAACTTTACCGTGCGGCTTTAACGTTTTTAGATTTAGACTTTTGCTGATGACCCAAGGTAAGTTGTTTTTTAACGTCGAACCTGCGGTATTTCAATGAATTTTTGTTTTTCATATTTACGAGTAAATAAATTTAAACAAAATATTGAGAATCAGTGGTGGTCGTTGGACTTACCTTCGGGAATTGACGTTCGCAAATCCGGAATTTTCTCTTCTGTCGTTGTAAGTCTCTTGCCCACTGGCGACGTTACCGTTATTCGTGTTCTTCAATTTATGGAGAATGTTCGTCATCGGCTCGACCGGGTCATAGAGATCGACTATCGGGCCGGCAGGAATAACGTTTATCACATCCATTGCTATACTTTTATTAACAATTTCTTCCTCCAAACGAATGTCCAATTCCTCGGTCGAGCACTCTTTCTCGTAGCCGTTAAGTATGCAACGTATCGCTTGCGCCCGTAGTTTCGTTATGTTGCTGTCGCGAATCGATCGAATCGATGTCACCGGTATCGTTTCCTCGTTGCCATAGTCAACGTAGAATACCGTCACCGTGTCACCGCACAGCTTAGCTATCTTAGCTCGGTACCTGTAATTTACAAATTCCACATTAACTTAACGAAATGTTCTTCGTCAGTACTTCACGAATCAAGCTCATTCGATCTCATTTATGAACTTAATGAAATTTATTAATTTATTAAATTTGTTATCATCACATTAAAGAATGAGACTCTCTTATTTTTGCAAACACCGAAAAAGTTGAAGTTAAGAAAATGAAATTCTGTTTATAAGAAAGCAAAGTGCATTATTTGTAAGTAAAATCTCACGCACAAGAGCAATAAATTTGACGTTCATTCGATCGATTTACCATTGAGAATCCATCGAGGAGAGGGCAATGCATTGAAGACCGGTCTGCAGTTGATTCGGCCTGAAAGGCGGAGCGGTCTTGACGTACTCGGCGATGTAGTTCTTGAGCAGCTCGAGTGCCGGAGCGTCGGTGTCCAGCTGAACGAAGAATTTGTTGCAAGACTCGACGTAAATAACCATGACCATTTCCCTGGCTCCCTGGTTGAGTCTGCACGGTCCCGGCCACGTAGCGCCAACGTTGGGAAAGGCCATGCGCAATATGTCCTTGACGTTGCATCCATTGTCGTAAAGATCGCCGTACTGAATGAGCGGCGATCCTTCGGACGGTCTCACGTGGAGGGTCAGAACTTTACCGCCGCCAACGAGAGTCTTGAAGTATTCCTTCATTTCCTCGGTTACATTCAGCTCGCTCACGTTGCTCAGAGTGAAACGTATCGAGAGCACGTTGGGATTTATAAATTGTCTCGGCAATTGAAATATCTCGGTGTACGGAAGAACCTCGCCGTAACCGTAGTCGACGTAGTGAACCTTGCAGCAGTGCTCGGTAACCTTGCCGACCACCGCGCGAAGCAGCAAATTATTGCCGGTGTAACGTCCGAGACAAACGGAACCGATCAACGGTGGCTCGGCGAGCGGTTGCGGCTCGAGAGAGTTTATGCTTTCCATCAGGCTCTTGAGCTCCATGGCCGTGCTGCTCGACTGTACGGCGAACATTAGCGGACCGTTCTCGACATAGGGAACGAGAACCTCGTGCTTCGAGCCGATATCGAGTACTCGAGTTCTGAAGCCGTTGGCCTCTTCCACCGGCGATGGCGACGGAGGCAGAGGCGGTTGGTGTCTCGACGACGGAACACCCGGAGGGGCCAGTCCCGGCGGTGGATGAGTTCGCCAATTATCCTGAACGGGATTTCCGGGATACTGATGAGCGCGTTGCATCGATTGCTGAGGAATATGCCTCATAGCCGCGTAAGCCGCTGGCATAGCGTTATCTCGGATGTGCAGAGGATGCTGCTGTTCTTGGATCTGCATCAGAGGCTGCGGCATCTGTATCTGAGGGTGCTGAGGCTGCTGGACATAGGTCTGTGCCCTGTGGAGTGTAAAATATTCAATTTTTTTTTAGCAAAAAAAAAGGGCCATTAACTAGTTAAAAAATTAAGGATCTTTATTTAATTTGAGAGTTGTCTATTCATTGTTTTTTCAATATTTCACGATGAAACGAAATATATATATATTTTTTGCATTCTAAAATAAATAATCTGATGCTATTTAATATATATATTACAATGTAATCAAAGTTAATATAATGTGAATAAATAATTTATATTAATACTTTTTTTAAATTTAATTTTGAAGAACAAATTAATACAAAATTAATATAATATAAAATTAAGGTAAAATATAATTACTGTGCAAATTATTTGTTTTTTCTGTATGTTTGCATTGCTCCGGTGAATGAATTTTACTTTGTCGGGATCTCAGCCAATCGCAGTTACTTTTTACATTACGCATGTAAACAACAAAATGTATTTGACAAAACAAAAGTTGTAAGTCGCAATGTAGAGAATGATATTTACCTGAGGATATCTTGCACCGATGCCGGTACTGCCATGTGCTGGTTGACTAGAAATTTCCCAAAATCCTGACCGTTGAATAGCATATTTATGATGCGTCGTTTGCCGACGACGCCGACCAGTCTGGCGCGATACTCGTTGTATCGAAGGTTCTTCAGGATCATGCTCAGTGTTTGAACGTCCCAAGTTTCGCCTTTGGACGAAACATCGCCGAGCGTGAATTCTGATGCTTGAGGCAGTACCTGAAGCAGCTTCCGTGCGTCTGATATATCGTCCGTCAGCAGTCTTATGTCGGACGATTGAAGTAGCTCTGTGTTGCCGTAATCGATGAACTTAACGACGTACGCGCCGCTCGGGTGGAGTTCCAATATCTTGGCTCTGTAATACGCCTGTTCGAACATAGCGCAGCATATCATGTTCGGGTGAAGGTCTCCGGTCCTCGCTGACGGAGTTCCGAGTCCCTCCGCGAATTGCGGTGTCAAACGTCCCATTATCTTTTCGACGTTGACGGAACTGCTATGATCAGTTTGGCCGAATATCCGCAGGAGCGGACCCTCGGCGTCGACGTGGGTCACGTAGACCGTGAAATTGGTATTGTCCGGTAGAATCGTCATCGCGAACGGATCCGTGCTTTTTTATGTTGTCTCGATTCGACGATCGGACTTTCTCGTTTTCTCCGGGCAGAAACGTTCGTTTCTTTGACGTCGTCGCTCGACTGTTTTCCTTATCTCTCCTTAGAACGTCGTGGACGAACGACGGTCAACATAATAATGGCACGGATAGACGCCGTGCAGCGTCTCGCCGGTTTCTTTTCTTTTCCTTTGTCACCCTCGTGTAGCAGTCCTTTTGGTAACTAATCTCTCGATTATACGGAACGATTATCGCTAATCGGGTTGCTCGGTAAACAGTTGCGCCTTATGGGACGGACACCACCGCGGTAAGTGATTTCGTGTGCTGTTTTCGCTTTTTTTTCCTTCTCCTCTTCTTTTTTTGTTCTTTCAAAACCGTTGCAAACAAACCTGTGTGCGTCGTGCGTGTTCCCCAGCGTATGCGACTGAAGGACACGACCTCCGTCTGCCTCCGCTCTCCTACGGGAGCCCCGAAAAACTCTTCCAGTGTCTTTGTCTCGATTGCAGATGATGGGAGAAAGCTGGTGTTGAGAGCCAAGGAATCCGAGAACTGTTACGCGGGATGTTGTCCGTTCTCGTCGGCGTATGTAGATGGGGGGGCGCGATAATGTAACGTCGGTGGTCGCGCGAACAAAGCGCCAATCTGGGCGGGATATTTGAATCTTCTTTCACGACGGTCCGGTGTCGTTCTGGTAATGTGCTAAACTCTGGACCTTGAAAATTTTTATGTTGTTGACCGATGTTTTCACTCTTAGAGTAAAGAAAATATTGACTTTCGTATGGCCTCTAAGTACTTTCTCTAACGTCTTCGAGGTATATTATCGATACGATTTGGCGGAAAATACTTTAATTCTAGGAACGATGTGTTCCACTCGTAGGCTAGGGTAAGACTAACTTTTTAAGCCCTGATGTACGCTGGGCCTAAAGAGTCGGTATCGCCCGCAGGGGGAAAGATCGGCCAATCGGTAGGATTTTTACCCTTCCTCGAGAGCCGGCAAGAGTGATGAGCGGGTCAGGGATGGGTAACTCCCCTACCCTCTCCCGCGCACCCTGGGAAAGGCCACGCATCGACCTCGTCACTTTTGGCGACCACATGGCCCCCTTTCTGTTAAAGAAGAAGAGAAAGCGAAGAAAACCCTCGGTCCTCTTAGGGTGCTTCTTAAGGGTTCTTTAGAGGATAGTTTATTGTCTTCTCCGACCGCTCGCCCCTTGTCGTAAATTTTTTGTAGATTTTTTTTTACATTCACACATGCCTCATTTATTGCCTCTGTTTATTGGTCTGCAGAGCGCGCTTTGTCTCGATCGCCTTGGGATTTTTCCAAAATGTGTTTCCATCAACGTTAAAATCCTTTAATATTGTTCTCTTACCAGCACTTTAACATCGAACGTTCTGGCAATGCGCGTTTTGATGGAGCAGAGGTACCTTTTGTTGGCAAATTGCTAAATTTTTAGCAGGATAATCGCGGCCGATAGTCGAGAGAGATTTCCAGTAGCTTTGACTTTAGCGAACGTCAAGAGCTAATATTAAAACGTAGAACTTGCCTAATGATTAATAACTTTGTCGCGTAGATAGTTTATATTCATATCGATTTATTCTCACGTAATACAGAATATAATTGTATTCAATATATTTTTGTTTTGATTTATTAAATAATAATACTTCAAACGAGAATTCACTTATGATACTGTGATTTTCTTCTTGTTTTCGTCGTCCGAATCATTCCACGAATCCGTGTTATGCAACATGCAACACGAGACTTCGTTATACTTACAGAGGCTTCTCAGAAGCCTGCAAACGCACAACTGTACGCATAGAAACTTAAATAATTTTTTATGGTCGGATTTTTTTCATCCTTTTTTCCGTAGCTTGTACTCATCGGTACTCTTGCACATTGCCGTTCGATTGAGCAAACGCGATCGGCTTATCAGCAGGTACATTAATAACATGAGAGGTATCTTTTTAGAATCGAAAGGTCCTACGGGAATGAACGAATCTCGAATTCCCACGGAGCAACGCGAGCTCACGATACGTGTAAAAAAAATGATAAACGCAATGGAACTTATGTTAGAATATAGAAATATTATGCGAACAACTGGCAGAGATTTGAAGATGAGGGGGGGACAACCCGTTCAGTTTTTTTCTTTTTGTTCTACGATCAGAGCCGCTGTGGGTACGCAACGACACCGTAGACAATCTCTTGCACTCATTTGCGCATTCTCTTAATCGTTATCTTCACCCGAAGAGTACGTGGGATTCGACGCTTCCAACCAGAGCATCGTAGAATTATCTGAAAATGATCCATCGTCGATGTTTTCTTCAACCTCGTTATCGCTATGTATCGAGAACTGGGAATCTCTCATAACGTCTGTTAGTACTAAGGAACGCATTTGCTCTAAAACCTGATGCAGTGAGTCCGATCGCGGATCGTTCCTGTCCGTCAGCGGCGTCGCGTCTCCGCTCGCGTTGCCTCCTGCCGGCGTCTGTGGGGTGTTGCTCGGTGGTACCGGAGTGTTTGTCCCATCGCCCGTACCTGAAGACGATGCAACGTATTGACAACGAGAATAACAATTGCAAAATTATCGACGGCCTGAAGAGCCTCGTCTTTTAAACACTTTTTAAGGGAAAGTACCCATGGTGTCGCTCGCAGGGCTAGCTGGTCTTTCGGCTCCACGTATCTCCCGAACGATCTGAACTTCGTCGTCCTGCTGCTGCTGAGCATTGAGCCTCAGTCCGGCGACACCCTTCTTTGGTACATTATACAAATCTCGCTTTATCCTCCGATGCCTTGACGGATCGTTTCGACGTAGCTGGAGCATCGAACCGAAATCCGCGATGTAGAGGAATCCGGCTATTAGCAGCTCGCACGTACGTTTTCCCTGCTTGTAGGCGCTCTCGAGCTCATGACTCGTACGTTGATCGTATTGCCACCATCCTGCAACAATAGATCACTTGAGATACCAATTCACGATTCTTGAGGAATTGATTTACTTTTTGAAGCGGGAGGTACTGGGGGAAAAAATCTAAGTCGTTACGATCTGCAAGCATATTTATTTTCAATACTAATTATATCGAATTATAATAGTGGATCATAATATATATTATTTGGTAAAGATTGTACTCTGGCTGCATTTCTAGTGTATCTCGAAATTATGTTTTAACGATGTTTCGGATGCTTGCGTTTTTATTTTGCAACTTGAATAATTGTAGATCATCGCGTATTAAGTTTGTACTCGGGCTCTAGTAGTGCCGTTTAAAAATATCTTTCGATATATTCTCCTCGAAGTATTCATGCCGTTATTAGGACAGTTATCGATGGTGATCGAACGTCGAACACGCAAAAAAAAAAATTGCGGTCATCTTACACCCGCCACTCCCTTGCACGGAGCGTCTGCAAAGTCCCGTTTAATGTTACGTTTGTACCTCGGTTGGTACTTTTTGTACTGTACTTCATTCGCAAAGTCAATAACATACAGTACGCCGCAAATTAAAATTTCGCACTCCGTTTGGCCTATCTTGTAAATAGCTTCCAAGTCGTTGCTGGTCCTTGGGTCATACTTCCACCAACCTGGGAAACGGGGCATTGTAATATTTCGTTTCCACCCGTGTTTACGGGGCTCTGAGGGCAATTGGTAGCGTCTTGTGGATTTTTTTCACCCCACCAATGCACAATTGTTAAGTACAACGGTTATTGAGATTATGCAAAATAGACTCAGTCGGTAAAAAAAAATGTAATCTATCATTTTTTGTTTGTTTATTTTCCAACATTTTTGCTTTCATCAAATTACTAGCTTATTAAGAAGTTATTGGTTTAAACAAATTACTAACGTTTAACACCCTTGATGATAAAACCCAACTACAGTTTTTTTTTTACTGATCTTAAGGGCATGTGATACAGACTAAGTCGGTAAAAAAACGGCTTCAATGTTTTCTCGGTGGCTATTAATATTTTAGACAAAACCAAATTAGGTTTTCATGTATCTAAATATAGTCTACAAAAATCTAATTTGCTTTTGTCCAAAATATTAACAGTCGTGAAGAAAATGGGGAAATCCATTTGTTACCGACTCTGTATCACATGCCCTTAAGAGGATGTGAAATTATTTATCAACCATGGTAAACAATTTAATATGCTCTCAAGAACAGACAAATCCGCTGATGCAATCCAGTTTTTTTGTTTGAATGAAGGTTGTACTTATTATGCTGTATGTATTTAACTCGGCACACTGTTTTGTTTTCTATTTCGGTGTGCCGTCAATAAATAATTATTGTCATTAGTACTTCTGTTTTGTGTATTCGAGTGTCGTTATCGGTGAGGAGCAGACAACCAGAGGGAATTCCAAAGTGTCTTGAATAAAAAGTATCTTTACCATTTCTACCCTCGTAGAACCACTGGTATTCCTCTTCGACCATCGCCGGTTTGGCATCCTCGTCGACCTCGACCAGCTGAGGACGTTCTACAAAGTCCGCTGGAATTTCCTGACGGCACATGGGGCAACGCTTGCTCTGGTTTGCAACTCCTTTCACACAGAGGTAACAGAATATGTGACTGCATGGTAGACGCGCAGGATGTATGCACTGTTGAAGGCAGACGGCACATTCCAACGTCACGGATGTTCCTGGCGATGAAAAAAAATTGTTTTTCGATAAAATATGTAACAATCAATTTATTTAATTTGAGAAACGTTCGTTACTATAAGTTAAAAAAAAACATTACGAAACACACGTGATAAATGATACGAGGCGAGACGAATAAATGCATTTATATTTTACCGTCTTTCTCGTCGCTGTCCTTTTCCGGTTCCTTGAGGAGCGCGTCGCTTTTCTCGGATTCCTCGACCTTTGCGTGTGCCATCTCGTGATCGTCTCCTAGCAAACTGCCGAATATTCAATTGGTGTACGTAAACATAAACTCGCCCGTAAACATGCTCGGACCTGTCTTCGTTGCTGCGCGTCACTTATCATCGGCCATTTTCGTTGTTATGATCTGCTCAGATTACTCATTTGTTCACAGTGCGCAGTAACGGTTTTTCATAGGTTTTGAAAAAAAAAAAAAAAAAATTGTTTTGTTTACATTCACTCACCGGCGGGACGGCCCATCGAGGATGCCTCGTGATTAACTGATCAATTCTGTCGCAGATACTAGCGTGTAATAGATAAGTTAATACCGAACAAAGTTTAGCCGTTGATAACTTCAGCTGTGATATATCTACCGCTGTTGGTAATTCTCATGATATTTGTGTGTTTGTAAACATTCACTCGTAAACACGCTCAGGCCTGACTTGTGCGTCGCTTCTACTCGGCGATTTTCACGATCGAGAATTCTCAGAAAATTAATAGGTTCTCAGTGAGCAATAACGCTTTTTCATAGTAATAAAAGAAAACATAAATATGTAACATTCGCGTCCGGTTGGACACAACGGTATAATGACTGCTAGCGTTTTGCTAGCGTCTCGTGCTTGTCGCACTCGAGTGATCGATCGTTTAATTTTGTCGTGAGAGCTAAACGATCGATAAATAATTTTATATCTCGTAATCCTTTGCATACCGAGTAAGGATTCGCCGTTGGTAACTGCGGCAGTGACATATCCGCCGTCGCTGCATGTTCTCATCGTACGCGTCGTTCGACGGAGTGCAAACATCGTGCCGCGGTCGGCACTGGATCATTCGACACAACAAGAAGGCAATACGAGCGATGTACACACGGCGTCAGGATTCAAAGGTAACAATCACGTCCGAACACCAAAGATCTTTGTTATTTATTTATTTATCATTAATATTTCATTATCAATATCTCTTTCTAAAATGTACAACGAGCGAGCCCGATTACCAAATTCAAGTAAACGGCAGTGGTAGAGTTCAATGAGAACAAAGGGATGAGATGATGCGAAAGATACAAACAAACAATAAAAACATTTTTATAACTTTCGCTGAGAAATCACAATAATGCGCGTATTTTCGTAGTTTCTTCGTCAATAACGATAAATAGTACACGGTAGCAGCTCTCGGTGACGATTCGGAGATGATTCCAGGAAGGGGGAAGAGGGGGAGATTCGAGAGTCAAGTATTACGGAATGGTCGAACTCGAGAGACGAGAACAGTTGGTTGTTGACTAGGGTATATAGAACTATGAGACGGCGAATTCGCCGGGTAGCGAGACGCACAAATGTGGTAACGCAATTTTTTTGTTTTCAATCCAGCGAGAGTACCGACTCGATCGACGTTCGATTTCTTGGCTGGAGTCTAGGTCCGCCAAGATAACTCAGTGGATTGTCGTAAGTCCTCTTGTCGTCGGCGAGAAATATCGGCGACACGTGGAGTATCGTCGGCTTCGCGCGATCTGGAATGAACAGCGTGAGAATTTCGATGCTAACGAAAGTAGTAATAACGTCAGGCTGGATGGATACGAACCTGGCGAATTTAGTTGTTGCCCCGTGCTCGTTTGCCGGCCGTTCGGCGTAGCCGCCTGTGCAACAGATATTCTTTTTAGCTCTGTGTACGCCTTCGACACATACGTCGCGAAACGCATCGACATTACCGCGGGCATAACTCGGAAGTCGAAAGAGCTCGAACATTTTTGTTTGTTAGTGCGGTCGAATTATTAAAGCTTCTCACTTACTTCGGCATTCTCGCTTCCAGTCGAATAGACAATAGGCGGTTAATGGTAAAGTAAATGGTGTAAGTGATGAAAAATCAAAAAAAGTTTTTGGCGGCACACATATCGGCGAGACACTCAGTGACTGTTGATGTTTTACGACAAAGTAAGTACAATATGTAAAGCGGCATTGATGATTGGTCGCGTTTCTCGAGAGTCCAGCGCTGCACAGGCTAAAGCGTAACATGCAATGAGATGAACCTTTTATCGTATCTCGAATAGAATCGTCGCTATCGGTTCGCTAATTTGGTAATAACTAAGTGTGACAGAGCGATGCAAAAGAGAAACTTTGCGATAATAATAAATTCGTATATTTTGTTTGTTTTTTTATCCTCTCTCATATCGTTGTTACCTCAAAAACATGCTGTATAAAATAGTTTATTTGCTCTCCGGCTTTCATGACTCAAGGCAGCGAAAATTCCATAGTAGAGAAATATGGTCACAAAATATTATTGCTACGGTATAGATGTATAGTTATATATACGTATATATTTGGTGCTTCAGCGATAACGGATGCAAATCGAGACTGCTTTTTTTTTCTCTCGATTGATCAATAATCGTAGTTATATTGTCGTTCACGGACGACGAGGGATTGTACCTCTAGAGTTGAAGGGTCCCTTGAGTCTCGTCTGGTTTCGTTATGGAGTTTAACGGTATCACATTCTCCTCGATACTCGTCCTAGACCAATTCTTTATCTGAAAATATGTCGTTTTTTTTTTTCTATGAGAGAACACATGGTTTCAGTGTACACTGATGTACAAGTTAATCACCCGGCTCAAGAGCCTTCCTGTGCGCGTTGTAAAATCGTGTAACACGATTTACGACAAAATGTATCGTTTCGTCAGTATAACCTCTTTAACACCGCACACCGGTTCGAAGGCCCCGGCGTCTCCATCATTGCGCTGCATGGCCAAAAATCATTAGTTTTCATATTCATTACAGTGAAATCGGAACTCCAGCAAGCAACACGTCTGTCGAGGTGTCATAAACGTAAAGTAAATATCATAAAAGTTACACGCCTCAGACACTGGCCTAGTTTTTTTGTATCGAGATTTTCTCAAAAGGCCTCCACCGGACCCGTTTATGGTGTTAAAGGGTTACAGATGAATATCGGTCGAAGGGTGATCGTGAGATATGCGGTGAGACACCCAGCTCGCTACCACAAGCACAGCACACACATCGCCTCGTTGACCAAAAAACGTTAAAATATCGAAGAAAATAAAAAAACGAACGTGAGATGAGCCTCGTGACTATTCCCTAACGACGAAACTCGACTTGTTAAGTACATCGTCAATCGATAAGATAAACGGGCCGTCAATTGACCCTTTGACTATCAATCTATGAAAAAAAAATGAAAAAAAATCCGCATTCTCATGAACGCGATGCTACAAAAAGTAAAATTAATAAATTCGTTCACGATCAGCCTTTCGAACTAGGAATAATAAAAATACTGTGTAATCGTTACGAGTGCGACTCGCTGAGCCGATCAGTGATAATACTAGATATTATTGTTCGTGCAACGAGTTTCAAGCTAATTTATGATAATATTCCGATGGATCGTTATTCGCGCATCGGAGGATCGAGCAATTTGGCCGTTACTCTTTCGATGTAAATGCTCTCCGGGCGTTTTTTGTAACCAAAAGTCGACATGACATTGAGACCTCGGAGATCGAGGCTCGCCGGTCTCGTCGGTGACCTCGACGATTCTAGATTATCCTCGCGAGCCTCGTCGTCGTTAAAATTCGTCGAAATCTCGTCGGTCCTTATCTCGTTGATACCGGTTACCGAGAAATTCGTTTCCAGCATACGTTTTCCGTGACTGGCCGGTACGAAAGCTTCGCTTCTGGAATATCTCCCTAACAAGGGATTTCTTACCGGCCTGACGAGGACCTCGGCGTCGGTGTCGTCGACGTTCATCCTAGTTTCCTCGTCGTAATCCGCCTCGTCGTCGACTTCGTCCTCGGCGTTCTCGTCTTCCTCCTCGCGTTCCTCCAGCTCCGGCTCCTCTCTGAGATCCTCCATCGACTGTTAAACAATCACGGATTCATGACGATAAACCCGAGTTCAAGGTCGACACCGCCTAGAAGGTATATTTCAGCCAGGGCGCTCGCGGCAAGCAGGCGGAAACGAGAAACGTTTTGCAGAGCATGTGAAATCCCTCCCCACCCCTCCAACCCGTGCTCAGTCGGTAGCAAAAACTGTAATAAACTTTTATCGCAGATACTAGGATCTACGGTCGAAAAAAAGGGTCATCGCAAGTTGACGTGTAATCCGTTTCGGTGACACTTTTATTTTCATCTTAGATATCACACTCCGTGAAAAAACTTGATTACAGTTTTTATTGCCGACCGTGGTATTTCACCGGCTCTTAATGGGATACAGACTAAGTCGATAAAAAAACGCTTTCCCTGTTTTCTCTGCGCCTATTAATATTTCAGACAAAAGGAAATTAGATTTTTATGTATTTATATATAGTCTACGAAAATATAATTTGCTTTTGTCCAAAATGTTAATGGTCGCGAAGAAAATGGGGAAACAGATTTGTTACCGACCGACTCTGTATCACATGCCCTTAAGGCCATGCGAAAGATGTACCAGGTGACATATGAGTGCGAGAGAGATAGATGCATTTTTCGAATCAATGCTATTTGAAATCGGTTGACGATTCGAATCAAACATCCGCTAATGCTTTGCTTTTGCCCGAAAAGTCTACGGTCTCTGAATCGCATTCATTACAGTTTTTGGTTACCGACTGAGTCGTTTCACATGTACTTAAGGACATGTGTTACAGACTCAGTCGGTAACAAATCGCCTTTCCTGTTTTCTCCACAATGATTGATACGACGAGCGAAAGCAAATTAGATTTTCACACTTATATTTATTAACTACAAAAACCTAATTTGATTTTGGTCGAAGCATCAACCATCACGGAGAGAATAGGGAAAGCGATTTGTTACCATCGGAGCATCGATACGTGTGTGTCACATGCCCTTAAGAGCATGTCCCCCCGCCCGTTCCGTGCCCAGTTGGTATCAAAAACTGTAATCAACTTTTTTCACGGATACTCGGTCAAAGAAACACGGTCAAAAGAGAAAATGTCATCGAAAGCTGACGTTTAATCCGTCTTCGATATTACTTTTCTTTTCATCATAGATATCACTGTCCGTGAAGAAAGTTGATTACAGTTTTTATTGACGACCGTGGTATTTGATCTGCTCTTGAAGTGAGTCGAAACATGCCCCGTGTGATATATGCGTGCGAGATAGTTGCATTTTTCGAAACAATGCCATGTACAAATGGTTGACATTTGCGGTAAAAACGAAGTGTCATTGGACGCGGTATTGGATTCTACATCAACTAGTACTTTGCTTTTTCGCGAAATGTCGACAATCTCCGAATGCCATTCATTATAGTTTTTGTTACCGACTGGGTCGGTTTCACCTCGCCTTAAGGTGAAGTGGTACCCCGCCCACCTGCGCCGCAGTTGGTAACAAAAACTGTACTAAATGCCGTTTTGAGACCGCAGATCGCCAAGGAAAAAGAAAATTGTCTTTCTCTGGAAAATCAGCAGAAGCACGATTTTTCAGGGAAAGACAATTTTCCTTTTTCCTCTGCGGACTGCGGTCTCAAAACGAGATTCAGTACAGTTTTTGTTACCGGCGGCGGTATTTCATATCACCTTAAGATGATGTGGAACACCCTCCCGCCCACTTACCCCGTGCTCAGTTGGTAACAAAAACTGTAATGAATGCCGTTTAGAGACCGCAAATCCCCGAGCAAAAAGAAAATTGTCTTTCCCTGCGTTTGCCGATTCTCCAGGGAAAGACAATTTGCTTCTTCGTGGACGAACGGCGGTCTCAAAACGGCATGCAGTACAGTTTTTGTTACCGGCGGCGGTATTTCACATCACCTTAAGGCTATGTTGAATAGACTCGGTCGGTATCGTAAACCGTAATCTATTTTTGTTACACGATTTTTAACATATTTGGATGGAGACAAATTATTGGCATCGTCACGGAACTGGAATGCTGATAATTTTATTTTCATCGAAAAAAATATGGTATCCTTGGGGAGAAAAATGGATTACAGTTTTTGTTACCGACCGAGGTTTCACGTCGCATTAAAAAAATCGCGTCTTGGCTATGCAATCAGGGCAGTGTCGTCATGCAAACCTGAACAAGCATGGAACGGAAACGCTCTTCCTCTCACGCTGGGATTTAACTCCAGGCTCATTCACTTTGATAAAATTGTAATCTGCATTCCGTATCTACGGGTAACTGAGTCGTGCGCACGTTAAGAGCATGTGAAACACGTTCTCAGCGTGTCTCTCGCTACGCCGAGAGCGCATCTGATGCTATCTCTCTCGCACTGCATAGTGTTTCACATGGTCTTAATCTATTTCCTCAATCCCCTTCGACAGGCAGCCCGCTTCAAAGCCAAACTCTCAAGCCTTCAAAGCTATGCGCGTGTACGAAGGTAATTTGGAACGAAGGCAATTTCCTTTTCTCAATTGTTTACCTTGCCATAAATTTCGGGCGCAATTCGAAACAGTCTTTTATTTTTAAAATTATTATTGTGTTTTAATCGCTCATGAACCATGAAAAGAGAAATGCCTTGGTTCTGCATCACCGTTCGCCTCGAATTATCGAACGAATAAAAAAATGTTAAAAGATCTTTACGAATGGATTCGGTTTCGCAGGTTTAGAGACGGTGCCTGTATTTACCCCTAGAAGCTCCTTCTTCTCGGGTTCTTCGTCTGCTGAAAATAAATCGTTTGGGTCACTGGTTAATCGATCATACGTAAGATAATGACAATATCTACTGCCAGGAAACAGAAGGGCTTATCTCACTGAATTTTACATATTAAATTGTATCGGATACGCCCTTCTCTCTCCAGGACTGTGTCTACAATGTGCCTGTTCGGCGAGACATTTACGCACCTTTAGTAACTTTTTTGTCGTTGATGTCATTTTTAGGTTCGGAGTTTGGCACGGGCTTGTAGTCCTTCGGAGCGGATTTGGCGTGAGTTCCGTTCGGCCGTTTCTCGTCTTCGACGACGGTTTTGAAGCCGACACTCTTCACACCGGTGGAAGGAACGACGGAATCCGTGTAAGGCGGTTGCCACCTCTGGGTCCCGGATGCGGAGCCACCTCCGCTGCCGCCTCCGGCGGCACTCGATGCGTCGGCTCTTCTGCGCTTTCGATCGCGTCGAGCGCTTCTCAAAACTTCGTAAGTGCAGCCTATCACAGCCGCGACGAAGATGCAGCACAGGGCTATGAATATGTAGGTTCCGGCTCCTTGTTCCTCGTGGGTCTCGTCAGGATAGAGAGACTTGTATAGAACTCGCTCCGGTGGATCCTCGACCCAGGCACGATCGCGGCCGTGCTGTTCGAGAAAGCAGTAACGATTATTAGTCGAAACGTCGATAGATTCGACACACTTGCATCTCTAGATAAAACTCGAAACGGTCTTCCGGAGAAGAGAGTTTTTATTTAATTCTGGTAAAGATTAATTTTATGATGATAGATAGTTTCTTGGACGTCTACATTCTGGTGGAGTCGTTACGTGTCAGAGTTGTCATAGATTGGTTCACTATGGTCGAGTATTTATTTGTCTCGTGAGGAAACTTTCGGGCGGAATTCCGGGGTTCACCCAATTCGAGCTCAGTCGGTAACAAACAGTGTGATCCCATTTTTTTAACAACACAGCCGACACTGTGCCGTAGGCGAGGTGAAACGGACTCAGTCGGTAACAAAAATGTAATGAATGGCATTCGGAGATGGTAGACATTCTGCGACAAAGCAAAGTGTTAGCGGATGAAGAATTCAATACCGCGTCCGATGATACATTGCTTTTACCCGAAATGTCAATCATTTTTGCATGGCATTGATTCGAAAATCACAACTATCTTTCTTGCACTTATATGGCACTTATATGGCACTTATATGGCTTATATGGCACGTGGTACATGTTTCACCTCGCCTTGATGGAAGTAGGATTCCACCGCGCCTATCAGACCCAGATAGACAAGCGCCACGAAAAGGATGCAGTCGGACATGTCGCAAATATTATGCCAATTGCGACCGTTTTGTGGCGCCTGTCTATCTCGGGAGGTCTTTTTGATTTAGCGTTTTTCGTTATTATAACATGATTCCGCGTGCGCACGGTCGTTTCTTGGCAAGAATTCATATCAGAAAATGACCGTGCGCATGCGCAGTCACGTTTTAAGGAGGGTCGAGCGTTACAAAGTCATCAAGAAAAATATGCTGATTTTTTTTACGCATTGATATGAACAGTCCAAGTGTAACTGCGAAGTTTGAATGCGTTCGTCTTCACCGGTTTCGAGAATTTTTTTTTTTTTTTTTTAAGTTTGCACCATTTAACATTAATTCTTATGGCAGATTGAAAATAAGCGATGAATGTTAATGTTTCAAGGGTAGTTTAGGTCGGAAACGTTGCAGACAAATGATTGAAAACTGTAAAGAATATTGTCAGGTACCTCTGTACAAAAATGTAGACACTTGTTCTTCACCGTTAGTTAACAATAAGCAATTACATGGAATTTTACGGCTTCATCTCGGCACACTTGGCACGTGCGAGTGAGAGGCCGCATGGCGGACCTCTCACTCGCACACGACCTGCCCCGCACCTTCCGCGCCACTGAGCCTATCCCCTCTGAGCCTCTGGCTCGACCCTCCTTAATAAGAAAAAAGCGTCAAATCGAAAGCACCTCTATTGCACGGTCGTTACCACTACAACACGAAATTTCATCAACTTTGCAAAAAAAAAATTCTACAGTCTTCAAATCCCGACCGCGATATCTCACATAAAATGGAATCATCATACAGTAGAGATATTTCTCGCAGAGTTATCATGTAGTATGATAGTGGCTGGTAGAGATGTAAATGTGTCGTTAATTGGATTGTCATAAATAGAAAATTGAGACAGACCACGCTGTCGTTTCTCGGTGGCTCGAGACCCCGGGGCTGAGCGTGAAAGACCGCGCACTGCGCGCTTCGAACACCCGCCGGCATCGTCGCTCTCACAGTCTCGCTGCCCTTCTTCGTGAACAGCATGTACTCCTCCAGGGGCTTCATGCCGGCCCCGTCGTTTATCGACACGACCACGTCTGGCAAGAAATATCGTTAGATTGAGAAAAAAAAAATCATGCACGCAACACCGCGGACAAAGATTGAAAAAATAGCTCACTGCTGAGACAACCGGTGTAGCCTTTGTAAGCGCTGAATCGATGATCGGTAGTGTTTACACCGCCGAGTTGAATCTCCGTCGATCCAGGCGATTCCTCCTCCTCCTCGTCGTCGTCCTCGCCGATGCTGAGCACCGGGATCGGCATCAACTGCACGGGTTCGCGATCGATCAGCAACGTGGCCGTGTTGTTGTCTCTCACGTAGTAAACGCTGTGTCTCGCACCGTTTAGAAAATTCCGGTCGTTCAGACGAACGCCGTAAGCCGAGCCTTCCCTGTCCTCCTCGAAAATGAGCTGACCCTCCGAGGTCAGTGCGACGAGCAGGTAATAACTTCTTCTGAAAAAAAATGTTTGCTCGATAGTTTCGTCAATCGTTGCGTCAAATCACACCACGGTGCCCGATTTCCCCAGCGGGTTCGCCCACCGTGAAAAGCCACGGTGGTTGCCACCAAAAACACCACAGTGCTTTAGTGTCAAAACGGAACCGCGCAAACCACTGCAAAAATACAGGCCCAGCGGGCTCAAAAGTTCCGAGGAGAGCGTGCGCGCTGGTGGCTTTTAAAATAATCAAAATCCAGACGACCGTACAAACCACCGTCGGATTAAATTTGAGCAACCTTGCAACACGGTGGTTTTATTGTCGAAACTACCGTTCAATCCACCGTCCGAGTAAAATGAAAGGAGCTTGCGGGACGGTTGTTTTACTGTCGAAATCCCTGTACAATTATTATTCGGATGAGCTCAAAGTAGGGTTTCAAGCGAATGAGGTCAAAGTTGTTTGCACTTGGAAACCACTGTTGAATTTTTCGTTAAGGGCGTCGTGGAACCGTCGTCGGGTTTGGGCTGTTTCCTGCAACGTGAAATTTCCGTCGCGAAATGTTAGAAGACAAAGCCATTTTCAATTGACTTTGACTCTTATCATTTCCGATCGAGTATTTCAAGTCCAACCAGTCTTAGGAGGTAACAAAATGATCCGTTATGCAGTTTAACGACAATACGACCGTTGTGAACTCGCTCGAGTTCACTCGGATAGTGGTTTGTACGGTGGTTTTAGTGGTAGTTTTAACGACAATATCCCCGTGTGGCAAACTCGCTAGAGTTTATCCGGAAGGTGGTTTGCATGGTGGTTATTTTAAAAACCACCATATCATAAGCTTCCTTCGGAACTTTTGGGTCCGCTGGGTACGTGGTTTTCATAGTGGTTTTGTCCGTTACGTTTCCACAATAAACCACTGTGGCTTTCTCAGTGTTTTGGTCTGTGGGTGAGTTCGTTAGGGTTGCGCTCGGTCGGTAAAAAGAACTATAATCTATTTTAAGGTCGCTAGATTTTCCAAGGAAACTTTAAATTATTAGCGTCTGTTGCATCATCGGACGGAGTCGCTCGCAAAAATAGTGTTATAGTTTTTGTTACCGACCGAGACTGCGCATCGCCTGAAGCACGAAAATTCGGGCAAATAGTCTTAATAACAAGAAAATTTCACCTGTTTTCAGTCTGCAGGAGCAGCAGAGTGCTCGTTCTCTGTCGCAGGTCGTTCGTCGAGAAAGCCAATTGGATCTTCACCTGGACTACCTCGCCGTCGAAGTCGAAGTCGCGCTGTAGAACGCTCTCGCCGCCAAAATCGGCGCCCTTCTCGTCGGCGCAGTGCTCGCCGAAGTACGACGTTAACTCGCAATTGCACGACGACTCCTGCCTCCCGAAATCCTCCGTGCATATTCCCAAATTCTTGCACGGTACGGCGTCGCATTTCATCTGACAATTCGGCAGTACACCCTTGCTGCCCTCGTGATTTGCCTCGCTAGCTAGATTCGGCAGATCCACGAGATACTCGCCGATCATTAAACCACGGAGACAACCTACGTAGCCTTGAATCAATGTTCCCTCGATACCGACTCGCAGAAGATTGTCGGGATCGAACCCTCCGAGATTTACCTGCATAATAGTAATAATAATAATAGTAATAATAGTAATAATAGTAATAATAGTAATAATAGTAATAATAGTAATAATAGTAATAATAGTAATAATAGTAATAATAGTAATAAATCATGGACTCGAGTTTTCGGCTGATGACCGTTGACAAAAAATGTTCACAAATTACCTGGAAATAATCGGTTGGCGGCGCGGGTGGTCTTTGAGGTGCGAGCACTTCCTTTTCCGGATTGAGCCAAGGTTTGTTCGAATACGAGTCGAGAAGAAGCGGCACAGCGTCGAGTGTTACGTTGTGCTCGTTGACGTGTAGGGTCGTTGATTTTTCGGCTCTCACGATAGCAATCTGTACCGATATTCCGGTGTTGACACCTGAAAAAATCGCGTGATACGTCGTGAAGATAAAACAGCAAAACGATCGATCCGTCCGCGGTTGGATCTTACATCGATTCGGTTCAAGCGTCTCTTCGATATTTCTCGGGAGTTCTCGGTAGTTCCTGCGTAGATAGAAGAGAACGCTAGCCCACCTGGATGCTGAACTGTGATGTTCTTGATCTCGTTTCCTGCGTTGAACAGATAAACTATGCTGGTCCCGTTGCTTATGTACAGATGAACGAAGTTGTTGAGATGATCGTTAGCGTACAGGATCAGAGAGTGTGTGTCGTACGTCCGTAGATTAATTAGGATGTTCTGGAGAAGCATACTCTTCAGCAGCAATTTCTCCTCATCCTCGCCGGGGCCGAAGTAATTCTTCTTCAGAAAGGCACCGGTCGATGTAAAGGTCAATGCTTTGCTGTTGATATCTGCAAGAAAAAGAAATTATATAATAAATAATAATAATAATAATAATAATAATATTTATTGTGGCTGGTCACGTGCATACATTGCTTTGTTTTTTTTTCATTTTACAAAAATAATATATAACAACATATAGTTAATCGATAAAAAAAAAGAAGAAATCACGAATTGAGATTATTTTCAATACGCACTCGTTTCGCAAAACGTTCCTTGATGTGCCCATCGGTTCTCGCACACGCACTCAAAGTTGCTCCAGAGTTCGACGCATCGGGCGCCGTTCTGGCACTTGTTTGGTTGACACGACGGCTTACAATCCTTTATTATTTCCGATAAATGGACGGACATGTAGCTGTGAATGTCAAGAATTTCCCCGTTTACCACCAAGCCTCGGAAGCACCCTATCAGCCCTTGACGGACGGCGGAAGTTTTTAGATGTTCTCTAGTTAAAAAACAAAAGAAGACATGTTTATTCATATTTTTTATGTTCCAGATAACGACGAGGATTACATCGAAGAAAAGTAACTCACGCGGTGGAGCCTCCGATGAACATCGAGCCCTCGAATGGTCCGAACTCCTCCTCGGGCAGCAACTCCACCATCTGGGCATCCGTATTGATCATAAATCTCACGTGATAATCGTTGTAATCAATCCATATCTTCTGCCACTCGCCGTTGTTCAATTTCCTTCGACTCTTCACCTCGAGTTCACGATTGGTACCGGTGTTGAGGGTGAAATTGAAGGTGAGACGATAGTCCGACGTCAGGGCCACCATGAAGGACGGATAGTTGCTTCTTATCGGTGGCTGATAGAGCAATATCGCTTTCTCACCAGTCGTCCGAAAACTGAACGCTATGTCGCCCTTTCTCCAGCCGGGAACTTCGATGTACGATTGGGAAGTGGTAAAAGTCACGACGTATTTTTGCGTGTCTGCAGATATTATTCGTAATAGATTATTATTAATTTGCAATTAATTTTAATGAGTACATATTTATTAATTTCAATTTTGAATTAAATTTGTTATAACAAAATTAATCATTAATTATCGATTATTAAATTTCAGATGAAAAATTCAACTCACTCGTCTCAACGCATTCCAATGGTCCCAAGGTGATTCTACCCTGCGCGTCTTCCTCGAGATCCTTCTGTTGAAGAAATACCATTCCCGTAACTCCCAGGGAATCGGGACTCTCGTAATACCCCTCGTCGGAGAGCCATTTACCAGCGGAAACGTCGCAGTTACAGCTCAGATCGGAGTTGACGCAGGTTCTGTTCACTGACATCGTGAAAATGATTTAAAGAATCATTTTATTACATAAAAATGAAAGAGATATCGAAGTATCATATGTTCGAGAGTGAGTTTTTTCATAAGGAAATTCAGTCCGGTGGAAAACCAAAAAAAGAAGGAAATGTTGATGATTACCAATGGTCCATTTGATTTCACGCCAGAAGTGCTATCGGATTCGCGATTAGCGTAATAAAATACATAAAAATATATGGTCCCGAATATTTTTACGAAACTTCAATTGTTTATGCTTTTTAATAGTTTTCAATTTTTTACGCTGAAACAAGTATATCAGAAAAAACGAAATAAGAAAAAAAATAGATTCGAGAAAACGAAGGTTTCCTCGTCCTTTAAATTGTATAATCCAATGGGTTTCTTCGCGCTAATCACAAATCTGTCACTTATTTTACTTCCACCTCAATTTTTCACACGGTACTTACTTCCACAGGGACAGGAGCCTCGATTGACATTGCCAATGTAGTCGACGATGGTACCCTTCGATCCGAGAAACCACGTAGTACTGTGAAGCTCCAGGGGAGCTTTGTAACAATCGTATTTCACGTACTGACTGCAGTAGAGCGAATGGGATATCAATTCCTGCAGCATCTCAGCTGTGAATTGTCTATAAGTGATGTTAAATGAGAAATCTTCTTCGGCTATCGACCTCACGTCCACCTGAGACGGTAAATTATGTTCGACAATCGTCTTCGTCGAGTCCTCGATAGATTGAAACTCGCACTTCACTAGAGCCGGTGGAAATCGTCCGTTTCCGTCTATATCTATTTTGTACACGTCGTCCTGAGTGTAACCCAGCAAAGCCAATTCCTCGCAAGTTTTTCTGTACTGCGCTGAAATAAGAAGGAAACAAATGATTAGATCGAATGTTTACATCCGATGATTTTTTTTTATCGTTGCATTTTACCAAAGTGACAATTTTTTCCTATGTAACCGGTGTCGGTGCAGTCACAAGTTATCTTGTTTTCCTTGACCGAGCACTTTCCACCGTGCTCGCAAGTGTTCGGCCTCTTGCAGGGATCCACGAACTGACAATTGTCAAGCGCAACTTCTCCGACGACTCTCTCGGTATTTATAACGTATCTCGGCTCGATCACGTCGTCGTTGACTTTTATGTCCCTCATACAACCGATCAGCCCTGCACTGCTCTTACCACTCCCGATAATCACTTTGCTACCGAGCTCGAAGGTCATTGCGAAGAGATTGCTCTCCTTGTTTCTGTAGTCAATTATTATGCTCAGCTCGCCCTTCGTGTAATTAAGCGTTACCGCGTGCCAGGATGTGTCGTACGGGGTAAATTTAACGGCTGTCGAAACGGTGATGTTTTCGGATAGAACGGGAATCAGTTGGAAGCGTATTTCGTCATTAACCAAACGTAACTGCAAAGCGTAATCGAAAGTTATAAAAGATTATTAAAAAATAAAAAATAACAATAGTTTCACGGAATATTTTTTTTTTTAGGTCCACGAGTATCTTCGTACCTCCCAGTAGCCGAGCCCCTGATCGCTCTGCACGTCTCCGGATGCCACGACAGCCACGGGTTTCGAGCTCTTGAAGTCAAAGTTGAGCCTCAGCGAGTCCGTACTGTTGACCGGCCACCAGATGTGACTTCCGGCGAAGGGATAAGTGATCGGTATGACATCGACATCGGCCTCGTAATACTCCGGCTCCAGTACCCCAATATAATGGACCATGGGATTCAGTCTCTTCAGCTCGTAGATAATGGACTTGTCGTTGAAGAATACGTACTTCAGGACACCAGCGAAATTGTTGTATGAGACTAGGCCTTTCTTCTTGTGAAGCTCCGGACCGCCGCCTATGTAAATCTCCGGATCGATGATCATGTTGTAATTGTCACCAGGAACTTCGAGAATCTTGATCTCGTAGTCGAGGCTCACGTACACGAGGGATGCATTGTGGAATATCGTAAGGTTGTTCCAATGATTTGACGATACGTAATCGCCGAGTACGGTAGTGATTTTGGCACCGTGACCGAAGTCGAGCTCTACATGTACCTTCTTATTCATTATAGAGGCCGTGACGTAATGCGGAGTTCCGTCGATCTCGCCGGAAGCGTAGAATAAAACGGAATCGTCCCATCTCGTCTGCGGATATTAAAAAGGTCATGAAGATCATATATATTTTTCGCGGGATGCGAGTTATTAGACGTAGTCACGCGGTTTCGCGGTTAATTCAAAGTTTTTCCCTCACCTTGAACATCAGGCTAATCCGGTTGACGGAAGAATGAACCCGATCCTTCCAATCGTAGACCCGGAAGGACACGTAAGACGAGCCTCTGAGCGTGAGAATCGTAGCGGCTGCAAAATGAAGACGACAAGAGCACTGTCTTATAACAATGTTGATTTTAAAAAAATTCAATTCACGCTTCAGTCGCGCGAGCCTCGTAAATAACTCTATCGATTGACGATTACGTACTGTAAACATCGCATCTCTCGCCCTCGTAGTACGTCCCGAAGCAGTCACAGGTCAGACTGTTGTAATGATTTACACACTGGCTGCCTACGAAGCACAGATTTTCTCTGGTCCAGCACCTTGACAAAGAGACATCAGTTCATTATATTATTTAAAACAAGTGGCAAACTTTTTTTTTAATTAACTTTATTTTTTTTACTTGTTTATGCAGCCTTCCTTGACGTTCTCGTGCTTCGTGGCGATGAGCGGTCTGATCGGCAACAGATCGCTCGCCGATTTACCGGAACTCAGAACCATGTCCCTGATACAACCGACGAAGGACTCTATTATATATTTAACACCGTGCAGTCGTTCCTCCGAGCTGAGACCTGAGAAAAGTATAATGCCATTAATTTTAATAACGGTAATATTAATAGTAATTTAAACGTGTTTTTATAGTGACATTTTCGGGTGGTGGCCAAAATTTTGAACGACGGAAGTGTAGGACGACCAATAATCCGAAATTTCACCATTGCAAATATTACAATATTGAAAATTTGGTAGTTCGAAAATTATATTTTCGATAGTTGGCTATCGTATTATTATTTCGAGTGTTATTCGAGAATACATTTTCAGAAGTGGAGGTCAACATTTCGAACGATCAGCTTTAGAAAGGTTGCAATTTTCAAGTGTAAAACTTCATATAAATGTAGGCTATTTTTAATAGCCTACATTTACAAACCTATCAAAAAGATGTCGAGAATATAGATTTCAAGTGATAAAAATTTAGATACGTGCAATATCGAAGGACGAAAAATTGAAAATCGAAATAGTGAAAGCGAACAGCAAATGCGATGAATCATTGACAAGTGCATCAAAAGAGCTAACAAGTGTCAGAGCTAATGGTTCGTAAGTTGTCGTCATTCTGACCGTATGGCTTTCTGGTCTTTCGCACTTTTGGGTGTTCGACTTCGTGGTTTGTCGATAGTTTGAACGTTAGACTTATTGGTCTTTCGCTATAATGAATTCGAGATTATGAACAGTCTTAGTATTTGCAATTTTAGATTATCAGAACGCGAACTTTTCAGTGTTTCAATTTTCGTCTATTCTTTTTCTCGATTTCTTTTCATTTCGAGTTCATTTCGATATATTTATGTGCTCAATCTTTATTTACTACTCAAGGATTCTCAGAAGACTGGTCGTTGTACATTTGCACGTTCGTTACTTTTCTATTAAAAATTATCGGCAGTTCTACAATTGAATCGCTCAAAATTTCGACCCTGCCCCCCATTTTTTTTCGTAGATCGTTTGATGGATCGAAGTTTGATAAAATTGTACCTCCAATGAGAACAACGGAGGCGAGTTCTTCCGACACTCCGTAGTTCACGACACGCTCCAGAACTTCCACAGTCGTTTCTTCCTGGGTTTCGTCGACGCGAGCTATGAGCTTAGCACCGTGAACGTCTATTCTGACGAGTACGCTGTGCCACTCGTCTCTGTTCAGGCCCTCGCCGACGGTGAGGCTCGTCGAACGTTTGCCGAAAACGTGAACAACCTTCAACTGTCCTTTCTCGACGATGACGTAGAGAGCGTAAGGTTCGAGACTCTCGGGACGATCCTTCACGCTGTGATAGACGAGAAGACCGTGGGGAAGCTTCGTCCGAAATTGGAAGGATATCTCGCGGCACAATCTATAAATTGCAATTACATATCGCATCAATTTCCTGTCAATACGTAATCGGTAATCGACTATAGTTCGGCAAGTTTGGCTCGCGAACCTCAATTGAAAAGTTTTTATCCCACTGCCGTCGAGTTGGATGAACGTGTTGCTTTGAGCGAACATAAAAGTCTTCTCGTGTCCGGACTCCATAAAAGTTAACTCCTGTGTCGGAAGAAAAAAAAAGAAAATTAGTTTGCCCATTTACGAAGTATGATTTGTTTGATGTGAATAAAATTATACGAATGAGATACAATTTTTTTCAATCAAAGAAATCTTGCTTGTGAGTGATATATGTTTACGTTGAACTCGGACCTTTCCTCTCTTGTGCTTCGGTACCGGGGGCCTCGTGGGTTCCGGTGGCGAAAAAGTGGGCGGAGGTGTGCTTGGTGTCGTCGTGGGCGGAGTGCTAGTAGTTGTTGTACTCGTTGTCACGAATACGCTACCCTTGGTCACCATATAAGAGGGTAGAGTATCTGTAAAAAAAATTAACATTCATAAAAAAAATTTAATACATTTAAGTAAGAGAATTACCGCAAAAGTCGACTCACGATTTGGACCACCGATGCAATGATAAAGACACTCGGCCTGCGAATTGAATCGGTTCTCGTTTCCCAAGCATCCGCCGTAAACGAAGGTCTTGCACTTTCCCTCCTGCTTGTTGAAAGTCCATTTGTGTATGTAATGCTTGCAAGGGCCAGTTTCCGTTTTCACGAGACACCTGTCCGGTAGAGTTCTTCTCGTCGTGTAAAGTCCCTCGTTGTCCTCGAGGAGATCGACGTCCGGTGAGTCGGTTATGCTCGCCTCGATCCCCAGCGATATAAGAGCGGTGTTTAGTAAAGCAAGGACCACCAGGATCCTCCTTTCGCGTTTCAACATCGTTCTTCATTCGCTGCTAAGATAAATATACATATACATATATTTTTTACACTGAAACATCTCAGACAGATGATCGTTAAATTTGTTTGTTTTACAGGTAAATTCTACAACGTGGAGAGCGACGGCAAGCCGAATTTTCATGAGTGTCGGTTGAAAAGCGCGTCGAGCTTCGGGAGGAGAGACGGAGAGACTCGACCGAGAGACATCGGTGACCCGAGGGTCATGGTTCCCCTCTTCGCGGTAGCAGAACACACCGAGCAACACGTATTATTACTATGTACCAGAGGCGGACTACGCGTACAGGGACCGGTAGCAAGAGAAGCGCACATTGCTCGGAGCCACCAGCCATTGAAATGGCCTTCGAGAGTCAGGCCGCGTCGCCAGTACATTATCATCATCATCCCCCATGATAATCCTCGTCATCACGAATTCTGTGAGTGTACAGTCGGGAGCGTCTATCTTTTCCAAAAATAAAGAACGAGGATCCCTGCGGAGCTTCCATACGCATAATCATCTCGGAGACCCTTGGGGTTCGTCGGCTATCCTCTCGAGATAAGAATCGACCGGTGTTTGCACGGAGACTAGCCGTGCGTGCACGCGGGAAGCTTACTCGAACGAGGACGGAAAGGAAAGAGATGCAGGAAGGAAGAAAAAAAGGGAGCGTCTTGATATTCGTTTCACGCTTTACCTCGCCTACGCGATCTTTCCGCGTAAGACCTGCTTTAAAACCTTCGTGCTTCCGGTCTTCTCTCGACGGTCGGCATACCCCGTCTCAAGGCCCGGCAAGCCCGCTTCGTTCTCTGTAACGTTCTCTCGTCGTTCGTGGCTCCGATGCATTTTCGCGATTGCCCTCGAGCGCGCACATAGATTTACGACTTCCTGTCGGGTCCTCGAATGACGATGACTACGATTCTCAGTGTGTCCCCCCTTACGCGTTATTCCATCTCGCGACGACCCTGATTTCCCTACCGGCCTGGCGAAGATTGTGAATCGAATGAAACGAGATACTATACTGCTTTTTAGACCTTTGACGTAATGTACCGAGGAAAACTGGAACTCCCGAAACTCTCGGCTAGACGATTGGCCAAAGGTCTCCGCGATAAGGAATCGATTAACTACAGTAGCGCTCTGCAATACAGTGAAAAGCATTGAATAGTCGATTAGACTTTTTTTTTGTTACTTCCATTCCGTTGCCGTTAAGGATATTTATCAGCTATTGTGGGAACGGCCTGAATTCGAGAGAGTGTTTCCGAGGTGCAGAGGGAGAGTGCCGGATCTACCGGGCCGAGGGTACACACGTGACGTGTACTATATACGGTCTCTTTCACAAATACTAGTTGATAACGACTGATAAGAATCGTGGCCTCGAGGGCAGCCGACGTTCGAATGCAGCCGGCAGAAGCGATTTCTAATATTCTCTCACTCGCCGATTTTTATTTACAACATTTGTACGTTGCAGTAGACGAGAGCAGGGCAAGATGGAACCGCGAGGCACACCGAACACCCTTTATTTGAGATGTGAATGTGTGTGCGTGTTTTTTTTTCTATGTCTCTGCAAGGTAAATTTTCTACCATGAAGAAGCAACCCGGCTTTGACTAATCTTTTTCGATAGCGGAATCAATGAGCGTAAACAACTCTCTTCCTTCCTTGTAGCATTGAACAGTTGACAATTACTCTGAATGCTAATCTCTTTCTCTTTCTGTCTGTTGTGTAGATTAACAAGATTAAAATGAAGAAAAGGGGTTTCTGCATCGAGAAAAAGAGCCATGCAGAGGTTGTGGCTGAAGTACTCTACAAGGATGTTAAACCGCCAGTACCCAACTCCGTTAATGGGTTACTCACGAGGAGTGAGAGACGTGGCCAGAGAGTCATGTGAGTCAATTCTCCGTGCCAGGCGCTTCCTCGGAGTCAATTGAATTCGAGGCTACCCGAGAGAGAGAGAGAGAGGGAGAGAGAGCCGAGTGTCAACGACGACGACGACGACCGAGAGAGGCCTAAGAGGGTCACACACGAGATCACACAGATAACATTTCGTTTTGCCGGTACGAATTTGGAAAGCTTCAACTACTTCCGCTCAGATTCTAAACGCCTATAAAATGCGTAAAAATAACTTTGAAATAACATTACACGAATACAACACATAAAATAGTAACATCGAAATGTTATTTAATTTTGAAATTTTTTTTATGGACTTAGTTTAAACCAAAACCAATATTTTGAATGCATTTACACTGCGCGATACCGAGTGTTATTTTTGCGTGTGGTTTTTAGATTTGTTTATTTTGTGCAGCCTTATCTGCTCTTGGGAGTCCAGGAACCGAGACCCTGGTAGGGTTCCCCAATTCAACGATGCGAAATTTTTCAAATTCATTTACGCCGCGTGACGCGGTGTGTTATTTTTTCATTATGTTATGTTGACATGTTGATCAAGGCTTATCGCCAATTTTTACCAAAGTTTTCTTCCCCACAGCTGACGGAGCTTTGGAACGAACTTTGGTAAGGCGGAAGGAAGCGATTCGTCGGTGTATAAAGAGAATTGCATGATTACGCGTTCGGAGGCGTAACGTACGACACGCTCTCGTTTGGAGCGTTATACCGTCCCGGGACGATTGTTACGTAGCCGAATGAATTCATCGAATAATTATTGTTTAGCCGGACGATAAATTCGCGGCTAATCGTAATATAGTTGGGTGTCAATCGACGATAGGAAAAGCTCGAAGATCCAGCTCCGATGATCATAATCGAGTTGGTGGTATGTTTAGTACACCGGTGCAACAACAGCAGTGACAACCTTGCCACCTTAAAGACCAATTATTACACACGTTGCCGGTGATTCTTCAAGGCGAAGTGCACTTAGCGGATTGAAGGAAATATATCGCGTCAATTCCCTCGCGCGCATCACTCACGTCTCGTGGCTGATGCACAAAATCGCTGCGATATACCTACACTTGCAGTTATCTCGTCAACGTAACATGCTAGAATCATCACGCACCAGCAGACTTCCTTGTCCATTTACATTTTATTTATATAATAGAAAAAAATCCACAAGTATATAAATCATTCCTCGTAACGAGATATAAATTAATTATTAAGTATTTTGATTTATGTGTCAAATATATAAAGTGGACAAGAAATTAATAAATTGCTTCCTCGCAGAAGAGAGCAATTATTCTTAAATCGGTCATAAATCAATCGAGTGACTTTTACAAACTGTACGAAGTCTTCAAATGTTTGGATTACACAAAAAAAAAACTGCCGTTATAACTCTTACGCAAGCGAATCTTGAGGAATTGCGCTGAAATTTGATCCGACTGTTCGAGAGTCCGAACAGAGAGGATCAAGCCCGATGAAAATCAGTGCATCCGTGAATATTTTGAAAATTATCTCGGATAATTTTTTCGTCCTTAAACTAAGCGTGTGGATGGTTATATGTGAACTCGGTGTTTTCTTTTTTATTGTAGGAAAGGTGAGACGTTCGCATACCTTCGAGCACCGCCGTGGTCCAGATGAGATCGCGGCGCGTCCAGGGCACCAGCGACCAGTAGTAGCAGCAGCAGCAGGATGTGACGTCAGGAGTCCCTCGTCGGACACGACACGATGCTGCCGAGGGGGGCGAAGTCGTAGTCGCCGACAACGTCGGCTGGCTGCCGAGGCTACGAGTCAATTGTCTTCGCACTTACACTATGAAAACTCCGGTGAGCTTGGCGTATGTATACGATTACAACATACATACGCGGAGACATGCACACAGGGAGAGAGAGTTCTCTTCCAGTAACAGCAGGCAGTAGTACAGCGCGCACAGACACTAATTTATTAATGCCACTCGCCGGGACCGCTCTCCGTTACTCATCACGGTTTATTGACTTTCATTGCTATCTCTGCCTCACGGTACGTTCGCGATTAAATGACCTTTTTTCATGTATTTATTCTTCTCGCTTTCCTCTCAATTATTTTTTTATCGATGGAATGATGCACCAATCGTTTCGGTTGGCTTCGGGAATTAACACTTTTTGTGGATTAGATTTTTTATCGTGTTAACATAGAAAGATTGCTGGTTCCAAAGGTGTACACTGGAACAAAAAAAAAAAAAAATGCTTGAAAATTTATATGCAGTATATGAAGGTTTTGTGGATAAGCCGATAGATTCAATTTAATATAACAGTCGGAGTTAAAATTATTACTCGGCCTATTTAATTCAATAAACCGGTTTACGCATAAAAACTTTCAGAATTTCGTACACAAATTTTGCTGAAATTTTTAACGTTGTGGGTTTAAAAACTGGTTGGAAGTTTTTTAAAGATTAGAGTTTTTCACGTGGTTTCTCGTGCTGGGTCCTCTAACCGTTGGTAACCTTTTGTCACGGTAAAATCGATATATCGAGCAAACGCCCGGGAGTGAGTGGGTCACCTGGGTTCGACGACAGAATTTTTTTCCTCCATTCCTTCACTCCATACATACGCATTATTACGGATACCGATGGTATGTAGGTTTTTTTCGTATCGCATTCATAAATTCATCAAGTTGTTAAATTCCTTTTTCCAGTCCAAATTCCATCCAGTCTAGAGTATGTTTAGATTGATTTCCCCCTTTGACCTAGTTACAGTAAAAACGATTATAAATAATAGATGATTCAATGTTTTTGATTAATCTACTTCTTTAATTCATCGTTTTTTTAATACGATGCCGTCCTAAGTTATACAAATTACATTGTTTGTAGTATTTTATAGAATTCGTGGAGCAATAATAGAGTACCGGATTTCGCAATAGAATCCGCTGTACCCAATAGCGATATCTTGTCACATTATGCGTGCACGCCTCCATGGTGAATCTTGAAGTGCACATAAGATCAAACGGACTCCGAACTGTTACCTATCCACATTTTTCGAAACAACGTTAAGACTTCTTTGTGTCCAAAAATCCAAGCATTTCTCGATGGAATGAAAATTTGAAAAAATCAACCATATAGGAGGTGCTGCAAATACTGTTTTTGTATAATAATAATTCTAAAACGTTAATGACAAATTAACAATAAAAATAATTGTTCAATAAATTACTCGGCAATTTAACCATTTTCCTCATAAAAATATTTCGTTTATTTTTATGAATAAGTATGAATTTTTTCAGAATTGTTTATAATGTTTGAAAATTGCGTGTTTCTATGCTGTGAAAAAACGCAATTTTCAAACATTACAAAAAATTCAGAAAAAATTCATACGTATTCAGAAAAATAAACGAATTATTTTTATGAAGGAAAATAGTTAAGTTGCCGGGTAATTTGTTGAATATAATGATCTTTACCTTCAATTTGTTAATAACAAATTAGAATTATTATTTCACAAAAACAATATTTGTAGCACCTCCCACATACTTGATTTTTTCAGATTTTTATCCCATCGAGAAGTCTTCGAAATTTTCTCTGAAACTCATGTTTGGCGGGACTATACCGCTCGAACTACCTCTAAGTCTATCGTAAAAAGTACTTGAACTCGGAGCTGTGGTTCATTCGACTTCACGATTTTGGAATCGAAATGATCCTGCCTGCACTCAAAAGGTTAAATTTCCCGATCAGCGTGCTCTACCCAACGAATTCCAGTAATGCAACGAGTTGAATCAATTTAAATGCCGTTCCAGGTCTAGGTCAAGGTGGGACGGAGCTCGCTCATTGGAGGAGAGATGCGCGCATCAATCGAGACTCAGGGAAACAAGGCCACGGCCACGCCAGGGGATGGAGGATGAGGTTGCCGGGTACCGCGACCCTGGCCTTCGCTCAATGTTTTCGCGCTGGCTCCGCTACCGGGTGTCCATCCGACCCTTGAGCCACGCTCGAACAATAGAACAAGAAGACGAAAAAAACGAAGGAGCTCACGGAACAAAATCTTCTTTGTCGGACAAGTTTGTATTCTCCAACGGAAGTTGTCGCGTGTAAAATCGAGACGATCGACCGGGAGGGAGTAAGAGTGAGCTTCGTGCAGCGATTAGAAAATTATCAGAGGGGTCTGAGAAATGCTACGAGTCTCGCCGCGTCGCGCGCCTCTGCTTTCCTCGATCCTCGATCTTCCCCTCACCACTGAAAATACGACGAGCGCGTGACTTCACTCGCAACTAAGGATCACGCGGGCGCGCTTTTTATCCATTATTTTATTTTTGTTTTCTTGTTTGTCGATCGTCACAAACGACTGCCCGCGAGTACCGGCATGAATTGTATGTATCGCTTTACGCTGCGGAGACGCACGCGACTCACGCGCGTTTCGAAGATAATGAAACTTCTCCTTACCTTCTCCCCCCCCCCCCCCCCCGTCGGACTTACACGTGCCCGTTGCATTCACGTTGAATCGTCGGCTATTTACAAATGAACGATCCGAACAAAAGAGTTTTCAGTATCTCCGCCTGCAGCTATCGATTTCTTTATTCGCGTATAAATTTTGTCCGACGAACGTGTGGGTGCTGCTATTATTATTGTTGTTCTATACCTATAACCGCGATGGAGTCGAGCAGCTGACTGCTCTGCGCGGCTCGAATATGCAAATGAGTAAACTATAGATATCGTTGCATCGCTCGAAATAAACTAAAAGAACTCTGAAACGTAACAAGCTATTACAACTTCCAACGTAGTTCTATTGTTGTTGAGGTACTCGGGCATAGATCCTCGAATATTTGAACATTATAAGGAAGATTCCTACATTTACCAAACATCAGTTCTCCACAAACTTTTGCCACGATAATTTTTCTCGGTGATTTCACAAATTTTTTGTGATTGTCAATTAACCGCATCTTTAACTCCGACAAAAAGGTAAAATCAGCAGGAAAAAAATTGCAGGCGTTTGTGTTCTACAAATATTTGTTAAAAGGACAAACCGTTTTTTGTACCGTATATCATAAAATTATCGTGTCCTCTTATGAAATACATTATGTATCGCAGTTCGATGGCGTATCGAGTATCGGAGATAGTAATTTATGCGCTACGTCGACTATCCGGTCGACTTTCCATGAATGATATTTCATAATCGCGTCGCGAAGACCGCGTACCATATCAACATGTTTTATTTTTTTGTGTATCTAATATCTGCTCGAAAGCAACTTCTGAGAATTATCGATAAAAAAGCATATCCCGAAATTAAATTTGTAGATTCAGCTGCGAAATTCACCTTAAGGTCGGAGCCGATTGATAAATCGATAAATTATCTATCGAAAATGTGTTTACGTGTCAGCTCTCGCGCGTGAGAAAAATAATCTTTATTATTTTTTGTTTTGCAGCAATTGATTTTCTATTGCACGCGTGGACTCGCACTCGAACACATTACGGAAGAGCCCGTCGGTATTATTCTCCGTTCAACCCGTCGCTAATGGCAAAACAACTGGTCTCTTCTACGATAGCGCGGCGCGACAACGCACGATCCTTACATTTATATTCTATAATACTGTATGCTCTATTCTTCATACACGCATCTTGAATTTATGCAAGGTAAACAGACTCGCGACGGCTCCGGGCTTCTCTGTTGTACGATATATCATGAGTGTATAGTTTAAGGCCGGTTGAAACCAGATCTCGCGATGTATACGGGCAATTATCGTCGGTGCAACACCTCTCGCGTTATTATATGTACAACGAGATTGTTACTCTCCGGCACAGAGACACAAAGATACTCGATACAGTAGCTCGGGGTGAACGCGATGGAAGAATGAATGGACTGAGATTAGAGTGCATTCGGGATTACGAGTTCCAAATACGGACGGACGGGTTCCCGGCAAAAAATCCCCGCTCATTTAACCCTTTATGTGTCACATCGCCTGAAACTGTGTCGAAATGGGACTAATGGACGCGGAGTGGGGGCAACGCGTTGCTACGGTAGCGCCTAAGAGTGGGGATAGAGGTGTGACTTATAAAGGGTTAAAAAAAATTTCTTGTCTACATTCGGGCGCATTGATTTTTTGTTTATTTTACGACATGGTTAATTGTTAATTTTATAAGGTGTTAATTTTGCAATCGTGCACGAAAAAAATCAAGTAGATTTTGTCATAGTTTTGGCCGTTTACAAATGATAGCAGTTTGTTTGTGAAAAAAGAAAATCACGGGTTAAACAATAAGCCGTATATGTCAAACGGTCAAACCTACAAAAAATCTACTTGGTGATTTTTAGAGCAAAGTTTAAGAAACAAAATGAGCCCTGGTATATTAAAATACGTTAAAAAATGCGGATTATTACTTTGAAAACCCCCAACAATAAATACTATCATAGAAATTTGCATTTACCAGATGTTGTGCTTGCAACAACAACGTGATTATTATTTGTCTTGGTTGAGGACGCAGGAAATTATATTAATTGACCCCATAAATGCGTGCAATTTTGGATGAATAATTGTGAAAATTTAGTGCTTATTTGACTAGGGTGCCAAGCAGTAGCTACCACAAATGTGCAAACCTTCTTTTATCATTAACTATGAATTACTGTACGGCGTGGAATTTATTTGCTCGTGCGGAAAAAACGATTAAATTATCCTTTATTCGTTTCCAACAACGACGACGCGTACGTTTCAACGTAGCCCGTAGTGAATGATAATTATCTCGTCGGTTATTAGGCTTTATAACGTGTGCGGCCTGGGATAGATACAGGTAGTTCGTTTAATTAGGACCTTCAAACGCGGATGCGGCTTCGTGTTAGCGGTCTGCTCGCTCGCTCGAAACTGAATCAGAGCTCCGATGCCGGCTCTCTGCACTACGCGTCGCGTGGTTCGAGGTAAACTCGTATCTCTTCGCACGTTGCAATTTCCTTTCAATAATATTTGTTTGCACATTTATTTATTTACTTATTTTACGGAAAACAACCCCTTTAAACAAATAATCTCGCGTCAGTAAAATACAATATTCATTTACAAAAAGACAAACCAACTGAAAAAAGTAAAGAAAAATTTGTACACACTTCGTACGAAAGTCAAGTTCAAGTTCGGTGACGATAAATAACGAGGAATACCAACTTTACTCATCACTTCACTGTTGCTATTTTTGCGTAATTTTTTAAAATTCAGACTACTGGTGCATCGATACACTTAAATTCTTGAAGTATCTTGAAACAGGAAGCATCGTTTCTGGGATGTTATTTAGTAATTCTAATGCTCTAGAACATAGAGTTGTACTTACGTCGTCACAATTGCAGGGAATAGACCGGAATCGAGAATTCGTAAGAGCCGAATGAGCACTGTTTTTTTGTATTACGATAGTTTATCCCAAACACGACTATAGAATTATTATTAAATTTTCAACTACGTGCAAACTCTGATGAATACCCAAATAGGGTTTTTTTTCTTCAAATTTTCATATAATTCGTACCGCTTCCCAGTTTTGTTAAATTTCGTTCCCTTTATCTTCGTTCGATAAACTTTTTCGTTAGCACATCGATGACTAATAACGTTAACATTTTTTGCTTTATTTCAGAAGAGGCGCGTGAGGTAATATCGAGTGGCAACGCATCGGACGACCTCCGACCTCGGGGAGAGTCAGAGGCGAACTGAGCACCTCGTCGACGACGGTCAAGACAGGTAAAGGAAGGCCTCTCCTCGCGGGTATCTGGCCCGGTTCGCTCGCGTCGCGCCACCCGGAAATCCCTGGAGGATTTTCACCCGGCCTGCGTCGCTCGATCAACGCTCGACGATCCTCGCACGTCAAGATCGCGAATGCAACTTCCAGCTTGAGATCTGCCGTCAAGTGCGCGGCGCGACGAAATCGCGCTCACGACTGACACACTATCGCGCGGGGTCGCGGTTCGGAGCCAACGTCGAACGCGGAGCGAGAGCACCAGCCGCAGCGGCAGAGTTGCCCCACTACCGTTCCGAACGACATCGACGGGGCACAACGCAAGCTAGCCACCCACGCGGGAGATGGATCGCGAGCGCGGAATCTCTGCTTATCCGGGGGTTGCAGGAGAAACGTTATGGTAATCCGCGGGTTTGGAGTAAATTTTTAGAAAATTTAAGTTATTTCTTTATTTTTATTTATTTATTTATTTATTTATTTACACGGGAATGGACAAGCCATTTACGGACCAAGAGTGAAAACCCTTCGGCCAATACAATCAGTCGAATAGGAGAGAGACCCAATGCAAAAATGATAGAATAAGTGTAAGTTATTGCACACGATACAAATTTTAAGATTATCGTTCGGAGAGAAAATATTTTTCGCCGACGTGAGAAAGATATCTGTGCTCGCCTGGTAACAACGAGGTTGAAGGTCTACCGGAAAATATAAGTAACGACACGTTTACGGGTATACAGAGACGTCGGGATTCGATGAATAGTCGAGCGGAACTATATCGATCAGTAGACGAGAGGGCGAAGAAAAATAATGGGAATAAAGGTTTAAGGACGCTACTGTAGCAGATGCTCGAGGCAAGGTCTTTTGTACAGTTTAGATCGATGTAAATGGAGCGATGCACTTTGTGAATATGTACTACAATTACGTTACGCCGCTAGGTAAAAGAAATATTAGGTATACATGTATCGTCGAAGGAGTCCCACGTTTCTCGAGACGCGACGAGGGGGAGCGCTCAATAAATAACGTGGCAATGGGATAATAGACAAATTGAGCCTAAATGCATCCGATTCGTTAGGCCCACAGCCGCCGCGCGGCTGTCGTAAGAGATGAAGGGGAGAATTCACTATTTGCTTTTTACTTTCGTGTCTTCGTCTCCGTAACACGTTCTTTATTTTTTTATACTCTGATAAACGCTCGGTGAACTCTTTTTTATTTTTCATCGTTTTTTTTCGGAAATGTGTAAATACCGAAGATAATATTCTTTTCACTTCCGACCCGGATTTATGTACTGAAAGAGTCGTGATGAGCGGGAAAAACACATTATATGTATGCTTCGAGCGTCGAGCAAGCAAAGTTTTTTCCATGGTTAATTTTGCGGAAAAGTGGCAATTTTCGATACTTTTCAAACAGAACTTTTTATTTTACCCAACGTTTTTTTTTATAGAATCAATGGTTGCCAAAAAATCTTCGGGACCACGTAATGTGGAATTCCAAATTAATTTTATCCGAAACCCAAATATTGGTAATCGTTGTAACATGTCGTTTTTCTTTTTGTTTCCAGCCCCGAATGAAGTTCATCATAGATAGCTTCCGCCTTCGGTCGTCATCCCGCAGTCAACTGCGATACGAGTGAAGCAATAGCAAGATCGATCGGTATTTCGCATACTTTTCTTTTTTCTTCTTCTTCCTTTGGAGATAGGAGAACTAACTTGAAAAAATGCATTCTCCTGCCCGCATCCGTAGAAGACTACGTGTTTAATACGTAGGCACTTAATTGTTATATGAACACGCGCGCCGGATCTTCAAGTGCCATACGCACACGTAATCTCCAACTAACTCAAACTGGCGCACTCACGTACAGATGGTACACGCAGTTGCGTACCCCGCGAAACGCAAAACTCTTGCGTTCCTACTGTTCGCTGCAGCGCGTATTAATCTTGCTGTACGAGTACGAGTGCCAGTACGCGAGTGTGCTCGAGAACTCACAGACGTGTATATATGTATATATATGTGTGTGTGTGTGTGTGTGTATATATGTACACACAGAGATATACATATATCGAGAGGGAGAGAGGTAGGTTCTAGTTACGAGACGAATGCGCGGTCAAATGACAAATTGTTTCCTGAATAGAGTTAGTAGAATGAACAGCACTCCTCAACTAGCACGGCCTCTCATCCTCGTCTTCTATTCTACCTATACCTTCCTGGCCGACGATACGAGAACTCCGAATTGTTTAGGATCGCAAGGCCGATCGGGTAGATAATACGTGAGCCACTGAATAATTTATAATATATTACGATTACTGTATGTAGAAAAGAGCGTGGGCAACGAAGCGCGATACGCTTTTGCTTCTTCTGAATTATTCTTCTGCTTCGTGAAACGGTCACTGACTCAGCGACGAAATTTACTCGCTCTTCACAATTGCTGTGGAATGTTAAACTTTTTCTTGCCACGTTTTTTTTTTTAATTGCTCCATTATTCACGAACAATTGACATCGTGGGAGGAAGTTCACGCAGATCGCGCCGTTCGCCCGCACTCTCTCGAGCAATATACATTATAGTATACGTAATTGTTGCTAACGGATATGGATTCATTAAAGATCGCTAACAAGAGAAGTTTGTCCTCTAACAAGTTTAACGAATGCGAGAATCGCCACTCGATACGATAACAAAACGAGGCGCAAGATGGTTAGTGGGTAACACTAATCGTTGCTAAAATATTTGACCTACAAGGCGCGCGTTGCATAATCGAGCTCTCGTGTCGCAGCTCGCTTTTGGTCCAGAGACTTTTTTTTACCTTTTTTTAATACAATTAGTACTCACTCGTTGGACACAAAGTTCGAGCTAATAATCGTGAACAGCGATAAGACAGTTGTAAATCGTATTATCTTCTTTTGGTTCGTTACCAACGCTAAAATTAGTGATTTTTTTAATATACAAGTGACGATATTTGGTATTTAATCGGTTGTTCTAGTATAAACAGGGCGAAGCTCTCCACACCCTATTGTTTATCAATCATTGCAGAAACATGAGTCTCTTCTCTGGGAAACCATTTGAGATAACCAGTTGAAGTTTGGTACACTAGAAGAGTGGTCACGTCTTCAGTCAGTGAAATTTTCATGAAGATGGCGGTAGAATTGGAGATTTAATTTAATGCGTTTTTGAACTTATTGAAAAATATCTGCGGTGTCTCCAACTTGCGTAAATTTTTAGTCATTATCCTAAAGCTGCATATTATAAGCTAGATATTTAGTTCAAAGACCTTTGGTATTTAATGTGGTCAAAATCTATCCAAATGATTAGATTTTATAGGATATCGATTTTTTTTTTATGCGTAAAAGCGGTCTAATTCGAGTAAACATAGGAGGTATCGAGCTAAAATTTGACACGGGAATGGACTAATACTGTACAATGATTGGCATTAAATTTGGCGAACATTCATCTAACCTTTTACATGTTCAAATTTTGGAATTTTTTTATTTTTTGTAAAATTTGTATTTTATGTCCGACGGGGGTCTATGTACGAAATATCGCTTTAGGAGTAAAATAATGTGGAGATTCGTCACCCAGATAGACAAACGCCATGAAAAATAGCAATATTGACGCAATATTTGCAACATGTGCAGCACATGTCGCAATTATTGCGCCAACTGCTAGTTTTCGTGGCGCTTGTCTATCTGAGTATTAGTGGGGGAAAAAAACATGGTTTTATTTTAGTTATTACTTAAGTAAAAAATTATAGCTAGGAACTGTGAGCAGTATTAAATAGATAGTTACAAACGGTATTATCTTTTTTTCTCTTAAATACAAATGATCACAAATCAGAAAAATTAAAATTCTCTCGATAGATTCGCCGTCGGCAATACGTGGGATAAGCAGAGCTCGCTCCTACACGATCGGTACGATCTGACAAGCGAACCCTCTGCCGACTTGCGCTTCAATTCCGTTTGCCCCTGTCGCTCCTTTAACGTGAGTCGGTAACATCGTCGCGGAGCGTTTTAGGCTCGGCGCAGTAGGTTAGCCGTGAGCACGTGTATACATCGTTAACTTACGCTCAGAGACATTCCGGTGTATCGCCTGATGATTTTTATCTGCAAAGAAATATATTCTTCGCTATCATAAGTTTATCGGTAATAGAACATAACATTTTCATAACCGACTTACGATCGATTATCTATTTCGAGAATTCGACCCGATAATTGTTTACTTTCCGTTCATTTGCTCCAGGTTCTTCAGAGTTACCGGGAATCGCATAATGATGGACAACGAATTGATGTCTCTGGAAGATGCCAAACAGCAACTCACGAAAGTCATGAATCGCTTGAACAAAACTCACAAAGAACATCTGCTCTCATACGCGATACAGGAATGGATGACCGTTAAGATTGGAGACGACGAGTCAGGTTTGCTGTCGTTCATCTAGAATCAAAATAATAATCATAATACATTATTATTTATTCATTTATTTTATCATCCAAAAAAATCCTTTTACATTTTTTGTGTATAAATAGTCTCGATTAATTTTTACCAAAAAAAATGGATTTTTAATATGGATTATGTTTAAAAAAGCATGTAGAAAGCGTGTATCATGTATCGCTAATCACAAATAACAAAATAGAGATAATTTAATTATTGAATTTTGCAGACGAGGGTTCGTACACCGCAAATGACATGGTGGATGATCCAGTCACTATGTTGAATTCCATAGCCAAGGACATCAGGCAAAAAGTTCCAATAGAGGCAGTCCTCCCATCGGAGAACATAATACAGCCGAAGGAAGGCGAGGTATGATAGCCGTCTGCCCAGCGAACCAGATGTGCTGTTATGCTGCATCTAAAATCTTAGCTCTTAAATGTTACTTAAATCATACTTTAATGTTACTTAAATGTTAATTTAATGTTACTTAAATCTTTTCAGAATTCAGACTGCGATCCCAATATCACAAAGCACATAGACGCTTTTCTCTACAACGACGACGAACTCGATGACCTCGTGAACGACGGAAAATTGAAGAGGAATTATTGCCTGGACTGCGGCTCGAAAAACACCGCGCCTCTCAGTAAGCCGCAAAGAGTCGCCAAAATCATAACAAAGATAATATAAAATACGTTTAACGTGATTTCGTTTTTATACAGTATTCATATCGCACTCGACATCGCGGGAGGAGCTCTATCACATCTTCAATACGCTCTTGCCCACGTTGGACGACAAAACGGTACTGGACGTTGGCTCGAGACTCGGCGCCGTTCTATACGGGGTAAACAAATTTCACCAGTTTTTTCTTTTTTTTAAAAATAATCTAAAGAATGGTACGCATTACGTGGATCGTCTTTTAGGCTTACATTTACACGGACGCGAAGCGTATAATTGGCGTCGAGATGAACAAGGAATTCTGCGATCTGCAGAACGAGATAGTTAAAAAATACAAGATGGACAAGCGAGTGGAGATACTGAACAAACGGATCGAGGATGCACTCGACGAGGTCAGAAGCGCGGACGTTGTTATTTTGAACAACGTCTTCGAGTTCTATCTATCGACATCGGAGCAGGCACAGATCTGGAGATTTCTCCGGGCGAACGTCAAGAGGGGAGCTCGGATAGTGAGTCGACCGGACGTCGCGACCGCGCTGTCGAAGCTCGACACAGGCATCGTTATCGAGGAGTGGCTGAAGGCTTCGGATGAGCCAACGCCCAGCAGAGGCAGCAACTTGTTCGACTTGGGACCCGAGGAACACGACGACACGATGACGTCCGATATCGTCTGCTACGTCGTTCTGTGAACTTTGAACGGTAAAAAATAATAAAAAAAATGGAAATTGTCGGAAACATTCATGTCCGAGAGTGTCTTGAACGTCGCGTGGGAGGATTTCTCGCGCGGACGCGCGGGCGCGCGGTCTCTACGTCATCGCTCCGAAAACGTGCGAAATCATCGAACGAATAAGGTTTGAGCGTACAGTCGAATTGATTAAATACTTTATTTTTTTGATTTTAAAGAGACAAGCTCTCGTCGGCGCGCATCGTGGGTGTTTGTCAATCGATTTGACGATTCGGATCCGTGGACGATGAATTCCGGAGACGGTATTACACCGATCGTACCGGTAATCGGTTATCGGTCCGAGGCCCCCTTCTCTCCCCGTCGACGACTAGAACCGAGAAGCCGGGCCGGGGTAAACTGGTCAAGTTCAAATCCTCGGGTTCAGTCGGCTATTGGCTATGACGCGGGTAACAATCGTCCTCGTAAACCACGAGCACGTATCGTACTTTCTATTCGCCGGTTAACGATCGACACTCTCCCTGTCCCTCTCTCTCTTGATTCGAAATTCGTACCCGCGTCATTTGGCTCGCGCTGAATTAGTTTCGCGATAATATCGTCGATTCCGTCTTGTTGCAGAATATATATTGTACTCGATGTCGGTTTACTGACGATCGGATCAAGCGACTTATCCGGTCAGTGGTGATTCAACAGCTCGGGGAGGAGACACAATGTCGAGATTAGGATTAACAAAATGGACAGGTGAGCAGCGTCGAAATGAACACAAGAAGAAAAACAAAAATTTAATGTTATGAGAGAGTAGAATCGAAAAGTTGGCGAAACAATTGAGTCATTAGCCGAATGGAATTGAGTAATTAAGTAACCGCAGCCTGTGCGCTAATACACGAGTTCTGCTGCATTCTACTGGTGCTACTAGCTCACTAAGAAAATGAGGTCAGACATTCTCGATGACGGTACCAGAGCAATTTTCTCCTATCTTCCAACCATCGATTCGACATGCGAATACGTGAAAGCCTCTGGTCACATTTTTTTGTCTTTTGATCAAAAAATGTCGTGTTTCCCCCCGCCTACGATAGTGTTAATTTAAAATGTGTAAAACGTCACGAGATAAGTGTAATCGCTTATCTGGGACGCAAACAAGAGTCACTGGCCTTCGTATCGTCATTGACCCGTTTCCATTTTAAATTGGCCTCCGGGCATTCTCTATATCTGGATCTAGCGTCTCACTCGAACTCGGTGCGTATCCAAATTTCGCGAACCGGCTGTTGATAAAAATTTGAGGTATCTAATCCTGTCTGTATCCTCCCCTTTGCAATTAAACAGAAATTCGATCGCAAACGGTTTACACAGCGGCAGCGAATTGGAAAAATTATCGAAATCCGCAACCGGCTCGAGTCTTCGCGACTTCCGGTTGAAGAGACCGCGAAGCTCAAACCTCGTCGCTAGTGGCGCCGCTAACGGTTCGCTGGAGAGTTACATTTGAATCATGCTTCTCAACGAGAACAGAAATTGTTGCACCGCTTTTGCACGAGACGCGGCGGAGATTACGTTTGGAGAATTACACAAAGCTGTAGAAACGAAGGTCGTCGCTGCATAGCGTATTATCTTGCAACGGTGTAGCAGCGTTCGACACGGTCCGACACGTGCGCTCATCGGGCAGCTGGCATGGCAAATACTTAGTTGGAAAAATATATATATCTACATATAGAGAGAGAAATATCATTCGGGTTTAAACCGATACATAGTATATACTCGAGAGTGGCATACGAGTATGCGGATATCGCATGCCAAGTTGTTTACATTTCTGCACTCCAACGCTAATATATACAGTGGACGCTATATAGAAGAGGACTGTATGCATGCAACGTATTGCATAACGAGAGTCTTTAGCGCGCCGACAAAACAAAGTCGCATCCTCTTGGCCCACAGTAACTTCAAGAACCACCTGTTAACATCGCTGCGCCGCTCTCTATTCGTTGACGTCTTTGGAATTTAGCTTGATGTGCGAATGCGTAAAAAAAACTGCGTTTTACTCATTGAAGAATTTCATCTGAAAATATCTTCAGTAGTTTTCATGATTGGGCGAGACATTTTTATTCAATTTCCTATTAGGAAAGTAACGCTTCCCGAGGACACTTCTGGCTGGCGATCTCGGTAATGATCTGGGGGGGGGGGGGGGGGGGAATTATTATACATATTATTCATACGTAACTCATAGATAATCGTATACAATCATTATACAATCAACTCGATCTAGTGTGACATACATAATTTGATTATTTTCTCGCTCGGAAAATTAATAATTAAGTGTATCATACATGAGATGCAGATCTATAACTATTATTGAATAAATAAAATTATTTTTTCCCGTTGACGAATAAATAAATAATCATATATCGACTGCCTCATGTAGTAACAGCGTATGATGCATATGAAGCATTCCATACCATGTCGACCTGGCTTTAGCCCTTCACATCTTGGATTGGCCCCACGATTTTTTATATGACTGAATTAATTCTCAAAAGTAATCACATTTTTTATGAGATTTTTAAAAGTTGTTTATAATCATTCATGGTTAACAAAATAAACTTGTTGATCGGCACAATCTAATAATAGGAACCAAGTCTGATAAATCTTGTGTCACATGTAAACAAATTTAAGATTTGAGCCGGAGTGGGCCGACGTCACCTTCTGTTTTTTGCGATTTTTTTTTTCGAAAAAAATTATAAAAATAAGATGATGCGTTATCGCTTGACCATTTTTAGTGCAAGAGTGCATTTTCGGAATTTTTTTCATGATTTTTCTGAAGTTTTTTTTTATTTAAAAAAAAACAAAAAAATCATTTTATAGTCATATACAAAGATCTTGTAGTTTTTTTTAAGTTAAAAAAAACTTCGGAAAAAACGTGAACATTTTTTCGAAAATGCACTCTTGCATTAAAAATGGTCAAGCGATAACCCATAATCTTCTTTTTCTAATTTTTAAACTTAAAAAAAATTGTTTATACTTATTTATTATTAAAAAAATGAACTGATTAAATTATGGCAATCAATCGGTTCATTTTTTTAATCATAAATAATTATAAACAATTTTTTTAAGTAAAATAAATAATCTGAGTGGTAACAAAAATATAAGCAGATATAAAAAATCGCCGGCCCAACCTAAGATGTTGAGGGTTACACCCAGGTCGAAATGGTATAGAATGTCCTATATAAATCCTATCCTTATACGCCCTTCTGGCATTAGATCATCGACATGATTATATGTGATTCAGATATGAATCATAAGATGTAATAGGTTTACCTACGGTACATTTTTTTCCCCGGGATGTTCTTTCACGCAAATAACTTTAAACATTTTTGGCGTATACCCGCAGAAAACTATTATTCAGAACACCCCCCCCCCCACCCTTTTTAAAAAGTTCTTCGTGTGAGTCTGTCTATATGCATGGTACACGTCGACACCCACGAGAGCGACACGGTTGGATACCACAGCGTTTTCGTTCAACAAATGTTATTAAGCTGGGTATACGAAGTTGAATACACAGCGATGACGTAAATTAATACGGCATATCGCTCCACACACGGACAGAGAGGTATATCGACCGCGTAATCATTCGATGCTCACCAAAGAGCAATATATATAAAACGCTCTCACGAGTGATATACACACCTAGCCATGTTGTTTTTGCGGTTTAAAGTTTGTTTCGATTCCACGAGACCCTGAGAGAGTCTCTAGGATATGTAACACATCGTTGCGACGTTGCGCGGTTTGCCAGCGCGAAATATGAGGCTATGGAAAAAAAATGTGACGACTGTGCTCTCTCACGTGAGACCATGATTTTAGATACAAGAGAGTATCGTTACGCGGATCGTGTTCGCGTGTTCGCGACAAAAAAAAATTATCTAACCGGTTAAACTTTTAAAACCGATATAGAAATACGGCAGGCTGTTCCGTGCGGCTGCTGCGACGGGCGGCATCGAGACGATGATGGGCTCAAGTGGCCAAGGGGCACTTGGACTGACAAGATAATGGACCGATTGTGTGCGCTGGGCCTCTCTCCCTCTGGGGGAAGGCGACTAGAGAACGAATCAACGATAGCCAGGAGAGAACGAACGGAGAGCTGATTTCGCTGCGTCGGCGTCGGTGGCCGCGGCCAATGGCTGTGCGAACGCCATCATTCAATCGAAATACTTTCTTGTTTCTTTGGATACCTCTGACGCACGTGTGACGTCAATCGCACGAAGGAGCAAGAAGCCGCCGGAGGCAATGCGCCACGGCAAACGCGTTTTACCATACTACTCTCTCCCCCCTCTCGCTTACTTCTCTATACAGTGTGTACCGATACACCTTCCAGCGAGTGTATCTTTCTCGTTCGCCTTCTCGTTCTTCCTAAGATTCTTACTTACGGGCAACCGGATATATGTAAACTTTGCGTTGGGTCTTTTTTTTCCTCACAATCTTGTTCTCTTTCTCGCGACTCGGTTATTCATTCGAGCATGCATTCGGTATCCGGCACACGCCGTCTCGTACAACGGGGAATGCGAACGAAACGAGGGGGAAGGAAGATAAATGGAAAAAAATAATCTAAAAGGAAGGAGAAGCTCTCTCTGCTTCGTGTGTACCACTACCGTAACGGGTGTATAGTGAGCTCTCACCGTGGCGCGAACGGCTTGTTTTCCTTCGGCAAGTTAATTATACGCGTTAGCTGAATCGGCCGAACAGAGACCTCGAGATTTCAGCCTGAGTATGCGCGTAAATAGACACACCCGCTACGTTATGTTATAACGTTACATTGGCATCCTGAACTCACCATCCTACCTATCCGTCTAGTCTAATACAACAGTAAGAAAACACTTGTACTATCGTTTACCATAGAGTTGCAACTTGGAACTTCCTTTTTTATGAGACTCGAGTTTGTGTCGTACATACTTTTTAGTCGAAGACAACGCCGTAAGAGTTACCCGCTGGAGAACGATCAACGGTTCTCGGTTCAGCAACGATATCCGGGCGATAGGAGTGGCAGCCTATATCATTGCAGCTGCAGCACGAGGAACGACGATTCATTCAACGACCTATCGTACTCGAATGAAAATTATCATAATCAAACACGCACGTGGAAGTGTCACGCTGGCGCTGCTGGTTGGGTATCGGGGCCTCTAAAAAACATCGTTCTAGCTGAGCAGCACGATGAGCAACAGGAAGATGTAAATAAATGTAGACAAGCGTTTGATCATCGTTTCATAAAGATTCATGGGGATTCGGTCCATGGTCACAGGCGATCGGTGAAAAAAAAACATTTAACGACCGGCACTGCTGTTAATTGCATATTGGCTTATCGTAAAGCGAATAACTCGAGGCGGCGCAGAGAGGCGAAAGGAAACTCCGGGAGCACGAGTTACTTGGGCGTCGTCGAGGACGTCGGGTGCACCGCTGCCGCAGCCGCCGCGGCTGCTGCTGCGTCGACGAACGCCAGAACAGCTGGCAATGGCCGTTTCCGACGCCGGCGTCGCGACGCGACAGCATCATCGAACAGAGCAGCGGCACGTCGGTTACGGCGTGAGGAGAGACGTGCGCGATGCCTCGCACGTACAACTATTGCCAGTCGTCGAGCCGTCGTGCCCGGCTGTCGGAAGAAAGTTTGCTACGCCGTTATTACCGTACGTTCGTCGGCCGTTGTTCCTCGTCGAGGATGCCGAGTGAGACGCGTTACTTCGGGACGAGGACGAACAACGGTTCAAGGGAGGCCAAGAAAAAGTGGTGCACCGAGTGCGTCGCCGAGCATTACCACGTACGAATTCACACGGAGCGGAAAGATACTAATTCAACTTACTCGCGACGTTATCGTCGATAGCAAAAGGATTGCGAAATTTAACGATTCGCAACGACGACGAGTAATCGTCGACGAGAATCCCGAGTGGGAAAACGGGGTTGCGTCGAAATTCAGGGTGACGAATAATTTGGTAAAAAGTGCCGGGAGTTCGAGTTCGTCGTCGCCGGTGCTCGGATCTCCGAATGTACGTGTCCGGCGAAGGAGACGTTGCGGCAACGGGAAATGCGGTAATCAGGACGTTAACGACGCCGAGTCACCGGAGAGGCGTATCGACGACGACATCGACTCTCCGCTCGGAGAGATCGTCACGAAGATCAAAAAATTACTCGACAACGACGCTCCTACCTGGCTGGATGATGTGACAACGGACGCAGACATGAAATCTAAAGGTACAAACAGCGCGCAACGAGATACTACCAAGGATTGCAACGATCCCAATGAGGACACGGAGAGATACGACGAGTTCGACGCAGCGATGGTGCCCGTCGCCAGAGTCCTCAGCAAGAGTCCTCTGAGCGACGAAGGCATCGAGCCGGACACGGAGAGGAGAAAAGCTCTGGTCTCAAGGTGCTGGAGTCTGGATTCTCCAAACGTCGGAGAGGAGGATGCCTCCAAGGGTAAACAGTACGAGAGGCGAAAAGCCAAGCGGAAGGTCACCAGATGCTGCAGCTCGGACAGCGCTGTTCTCAGCGACGAGGATCAAGTCAAAGGTAAATTATTTCAATGGCGTGGTGAAAATGATTATCATATTTAACAAAAAAATCTATCGTCCGAAACATTTGCTTTTTTTGTTGTTGAGTCCATCTTATAATTCTTGCCCATTTTTACTTTTTTTTTTTTCAATTTTTACAATTTTTACAATTTTTTTCAAGACGATTTATGCAATTTTAACAATTTTTTTCAAGACAATTGTTACTATCTTTACAATTTTTTTCAAGACAATTGTTACTATCTTTACAATTTTTTTCAAGACAATTTTAACAATTTTTTTCTTGTCAATTTGTACAATTCTTTCCTTGCAAATTTTTGCAATTCATTTCTTGGGAATTTTACAATTTTTTTCTTGCCAATTTTTACAATTTTTTTCTTGCCAATTTTTACAATTTTTTTCTTGCCAATTTTTACCATTTTTTTCTTGTCAATTTTTTACTATTTTTTTCTTGTTAACTTTAGTATTTCTTTTTACTGCTAATTTTTACCATTTGTTTTTCTTGCTAATACGATTTTTTTCCTTATTACTATTAATATTCCTTTCATTATTGATATTATTTTACTACTACTACTACTATTACTAATATTAATATTTTTTTCAGTTAATAATTAGTGGAGGTTTGTGGACAAGAAACGTTTATTAAATGCTCGGCCCTCATTTACTGTGCACATTTAACACACGGAGGAATTATTGATTGATATTGCAATTGTAATTTTTCATTTTAATTTTGTTACTTATTTATTTCCAGGCTGGGAGAACTTGATCCTCTGCGACGGAGCGGAATGCGAGTCGACCGAGGGCCAACCAAGGTACTGGAGAACGCCGAGCGTAGTCGTCAGCGATTATTCTGATTATTCGTATCTCGACGAGAAGTACGAGAGGAGCGATCCCGACCTGGAGAAATACGAGGGTGGAATAAGCGGTACGCCAAGCCAATCGAGCAGTTGTTCGTGTTTGGATTGCGACGAGATCCGCGAGTTTCAGGATATTTCCCGTTCGCTCGACAGTCACCTGTTGCAGGTCTGCGGGAGAAGACGTCATTCGGACTCTTGCTGCGCGTGTCTTACGACGAACAGCGCTATCGGAGACGGGTAAATATATATCGATGACGCTTTAAAAACGATGACGAGAATTTTGAGAAAGGACGACACGCGTTCCCGGCTCCCATTGAAATATACAAGCTCGTCACGTTTTTTAGTCACCCGGACATTGGAATTTTTCTTGACTAAACCGTGTGACGCTCTTGACTTTCTCCGAACAGCAGTACGAATGATCCGACGAACAGGAGAAACTCCTGTCTTGCATCGCCGAGCCCGTATCGACACAGCAATAAATCGGACAGCGGAACCGGCGACGATTCTAACAACGATCAACACGTGAGGGACGCTGGAAAAGCTACTATCGAGCTGCTGGACATTCCACCGTTACGCAAGATATCCGATTGCTCGACGAATTCGAGCCTGAGCGGCGACGATTTCGAGGTCACCGAACTGCAACCGTTTCAACGGCCGCAGGTGAGTGATTCCGTTAACTCGGGACTCGGGATAAATTTTCAACCGCCGGTATCGTGGCGGTCGCTCCACTTCATCGATTTAGATCATTCATCGCAGCAACGGTAAAATCTAGCGAGACGCGCTAAAAAAAGAAAAAGAAATTGTCGAAGTTCGTCGCGAATGACGAAAAAGAAACCGCGACCTACCCGAAAAAAAAACGCGTTGCCAAGCCGCGGTCTCGGTCGCCGTGTATTCGATCGGACAACGATAGATCGTAATGAAAGGAAGATCGAGTCCGCGGTGTGTTCGTAGCTGGGCCCAGTTTGCGACGTGGCAAAGCGTTAATCAGCGAACTGCGACCCGCGCGATTAAATTAATTCGTGTTGGCTCGAGCATGCGCCGGGCAATGGGCTCGTGTATAGAGGATTGCCTCGGAGAGTTGTGCGTGGGCTTGTGGTAGAACGAGAATCGCCGGGAGCCCCGCGAGCCCGTCCATTCGTCTGTGGTGGCCGTGGGACGCGCACGATGCACGTTGCAACGTATACACAGAGAAGCGGGGCAAAATGGAAACCGGGGGCAAAATGGACCATTTTAATGAATCTTTCGCGGCAAAAAAAAAAACCCTCGTCTCAAATGAAAGATACCGGTTCGTTTTGCCCCACTCTCCACTGCGTATGTCGCGCTGGAATCGCTAGATCTTTCGCGAATGTCCCAGTGATTGGACAATCTCCTCCGAGTGGTCTCCTACGTCACAGCCAGGCTCGACGAGAATTATCGTACTCTTCCTGTATAACTATAACTATACAAATATTCTCGTTGTATTTATCAAATCGTTTAACACGCAGATAAATATCAACGGCGAACTCTGGGAGGAGGGGGGGGGGGGGCAAACTTCGACGTTATCGAATGAGTATCGACATTAACGCCGATGCAAATTAGCCGAGAAGTTATTTTAAACACGTATACTGAAATCGAACATTGCAATGGAGATTTCAAACTACGCAAAATTTGTCGAGTTCCACTCGGGAAGTTGTCTCGCGAGTTTCTGAGCGGAAACGCCGAGCGATTATGATTGACAAATGTCGGGCTACGGTTTGTCGATTAACGATTTCATATCTCGTGGAGCGGTGGTCGGTCAGAGACGCGGGAGAGCGAAAGTGGGAAATGAAATACGTACACCGTGAGTCGTACACATTTACGCTGCTGGCCGTAAAGCCTTTTGCAATCGACGACTCAATCATTTGCGAGTTCGGGAACGTTTTACTTTCGACCTCATCCCTTTCTCTCAGCTCGTTCACAAACGCGGCATGTGGCTGGGCGTGAATATTATATTTACATGTCAAGGCGCTCACTTCGTTTATTCGTTTCACGAATCTTCGAGTTTGGAGTTCGCCTCGAGGTGGCTTCGGCAAATTCATTAATTCTCGAAGCACTCGAGGAATCCGGAGACACGCCGTTTACGCGCCTCTCGAGGGCCTTCGGAGCTTCTTTCGATTCTCGTGTCGATGGGCTCTTACGTATGTTTATTCGCTCCATCGGTCGCTCCGTTTACGTTGTGTACACCCGAGCGGTAACGTAATCGCACGTTGAACCGTTGCTATACTTCATTGTGCCAGGAGGTGCTCGAAACAAAAAACCTAATTTTCCTGCATTCATTTACTGTTTTACTAACGAACCTGGTAATTTATATTACAGGTACGAAATTCTTTTCGGAACGATGACGAGGCTGCCGATGGAGAGTTAATTATTCGAAGGGAACAATGTGCGAAGCAAGAAGATAAATGAAACGGCCAAGCGAGCTTTCCTCGCCACGAGGACGAAGCAAGCGATTGCGTGCGTTCACGAATTCCAGCCGGCAGACTCACAATGACGCGGCGAATTAATATCTTCGATCTTTCTGAATCATTGAAAATCATTAATGGAATAATTCATTTGTATGTTCGTGGTACGGAATCGGCTGTTCCGTTTCCCGATTTAACGAGTAATGAAGACGACAATGAAGGAACAGAATCTGTTTTTAAAAAAATGCACGCTTATCTAGCCGATGAATTCGAGAATGCACCAATTATGACGCGAGACAATGTCATTCCATCGAGCCTAAATTTAGACTTGTGGCGAGAGAGCTCGACTGTTTTATCAGATTGCCCCGAGCAACTCGATAGCTCGACTGTTTTATCAGATTGCCCTGAGCAACTCGATAGCTCGTTCGCGCCCGCGAGAACGCGGGTCGCGCGACGAGCAGGGGGTCCCATTGATTATTCGCTTCAATTGCGAGGTGGTGGGATTTTTGCTCGGTGGCGATCCAAACTGAGATATAAATTATGCCCGAGAAACTGTGCGAATGACCTGGTGCTTCATGTTTTTTTTTTTACTTTCACGAGATTATAAAGATACAAAAAAAACTGGAAAATAACAAGAAGTCAGAGAGACGTTCTATTAATATACATAACTGTCTTCCGAGGCCGAGTTAAAAACCGTTTGCTTTGCCTTCGAAAAAAAAGAAACAAATATCGCCGCAATAACAGAACTGAAATATATGCCAAGCAGACCGCCCGTCGTAAAAATAAGAAACAATCTCTGCTCCAAAGGATTGGATATTTTAGTGTGCCTCGTGTATCGAGCTTGTTTATCCTCGCCATCACTCGGTCGGAGTCTCGATCGAGGGAGCTCGTTCGCCCGTTCGGAAAAACCTATGCGGTATCTGCGAGAAGGAGAGAATCACTGCTGCCCGGTAAGCCCAGCGACACGTGTGTCGGATACCTAAGTGCTCTGGAGAAGTAGCAAATCTCGAGCGAGTTTCTTAAGTAACGACCATCGTCGTTGAAGGCAGCTGAGCAGTGGTCAGTCAGTCAGTTAGTCAGTCGATCACAGTCACTCATTCACCGGGTAGTGCTTTTCGCGCAGCCGCGTCTCTGAGACTTCCTCGCGGCGCTCCGTTTATTTGTATTTCCGTGAAAAACGAATAGCATCAGGCCAGGAAATTCTCAATCCGGCGTGAACGAGGCAGCGTGATATTTCCGCGGCGATGTGTGTAATACAGACTTAAAAAAAAAATAAATAAAAAAAAGTACCGCTGAGAGGTTCGACGCCTACGAGGCCTGTGGAGCTAAAAACATCCGGAAAATTTGAGGAGCGGGGGAAGAGGCTGCTCTCTTCGAGTCAGTAGAAAATATATTCGACGAGTCGTGTTCGGTAGATTGTGCGAGAAACATCTCCGAAATTTTTGTTTTCGTGAATGCCATCGAGGAGTATTTATTTTTTGATATTCATAATTGAGAGATATTTAATTGTATTCACAGATCTATATACGGATCTGGGAGTGAAGAGTGTGCGGAGAGGAGATAAGTATCAGAGGAGATAAGAAAAAAAAAAGAAGAAAAAACAAACAAAAATAAGCCTCAGGAGAGGATTATTTCACAAATCATCGGATCGAGCCGTGGTCCTCGGTGAATCGTGGTGCGTCGTCCGCTCGCGAGATCTCATCGAGAAAGTGATACCGTTTCGACTTCTCCGGCCCGACCGAAAGATCGATCTTCACCTGGGGCCATGCAAAGAGGAATCTCGACGGTGTAGCCGACGCTCAAGAAGCGGAGGAAAACTTGGAGCGGTGTAACGAACAGCACACTACGGCGTGGTAAACGCGTGCTCGGTCGAGCGCGCCTCGTTACTTGTATGGGACAAAGAGGCCACTCAGGCTGTCTTGAATCGAGATAAAGGAAGAAGCAGAAGAAGAAGCGGAAGAGGAGGATGAAGAAAAACAGCTCTCCGTTGTCGTCCATGAATGCACACACCCGTCAACCGGCTATGACGGAACGGCCGAGAGAATAGTAGAGCACCGAGACAACGTCGAAATCGGCACGAAACGAGCGGACGTCATCGTTCGTAACGACGGTTTTACCTTCGTCCTTGGTTGACACACACGAACACATTGCGCTCGGTTACAATAGTCCGAGGAGAGAGACGTTGCCTGCCCTGACTTTTGATGTTTCTGTTGTCGAGCGTGACGAATATCTTGCGAACGACAGAAAACGAATCCAGCTGGGACAGAGTGGTGGTTACCCGCCGTTCGCCAAAGAGAGGTGTTCTCCGGACCGGGGGAGAGACGGCTCCTCGCGACAGCTCGCCGCCGAGGCACCTGTATCGTGGCTCTCATCGTGTCAGTCGCTCCGCAAACTTTCGGCCGGTGCTTCCCGACCATCCGTCTATCGTGTGCAACGAAAACAAAAAAAAATAAAACAAGAAAAATAACACGAGAACGATAACAACGGAGAGAAGAAAACAAAAAAAGAGTTTGCCGGATATAGAAGACCGGGCATCGGCCAGAAGAGAGCCCGCTGGTTCGCGACACGGAATTTAATTTAATGGCCATTACGTGCTCGAGGCCGTGACACGGAGCGGAGACACGCCAGCGAGGCGTAGTTGCGCATCCGTTGTCGGGAGTACCTCTACTCTGGACGGTGTGTTTGTTACTCTCTCTCTCCACCGATCCGTACTTTTGTCGTTGACGCGATCGGGACTCGATTGCTTCTAAAACGTGCTTCGGATTTTAGTCGTTCGATAATCTGAGGAGCAGCCCGGAGCTGCTCGTCCACCCATCATCGCTTCGGCGAGAGATCGAGGAAGGTTCGTCAGTGATTAAAAAAATAAATTAAATTAAATAAACATCGTCGGTGGTCTTGACGCGGCTGGCAAGTATCACGATATACGAGCTATCGTCAGAGTTTTCTTGGAATCCCACAGTCATCATCAGCTCCGTCGTGAAAGCTTGATTGACTCCTGGCGGAGAGTCACGTACGGGTCGCCCGGCGAATACCCGGCAAACAATGACAACATTCTCGGCGCACTGTGGAAACAAGAATTTGTCCGGAACGAATTTTTTAGCGCGTTCGCCCCTCGCCCGAGCGCTCGTCGCTTCTGTGTCCAGTATACAATAAAAATACCGCAGGCATACACGTGCTTGCCCTTCCTCGGCGTTGAATTAATTGCTCGGAGAGTGCAAGTCCCGAGGGACGGTGCCGGAGATTGAAAAAAAAAAAAAAAATACAGTCGAAGTTGGATAATTGGCCACACCGAAAAAATTATAATTAATGCGTTCCGCTTTCGGTATCCCTTCTCTCGAACGAAAGAGTGCCTCAAGCTGGAAACCTTTTTATCATCGAGCGCACATTCGTGCACAGTTAAACACGAAAGGAAATAATAAAAGTGCGTCGCGTTTTTTTGTTTTTTGTTGTTCGTTTTCCAGTACGAACGAAAGAGAAACAGAGTTCAAAGTTCTCGTGATTCGCAGGAACGCAGTCTGCACGTCCGAGGCGGCAGAGAAAACACCTGAACACACACTGGCACGGCCGTCTTCGAGGAAGTAACGGAGCAGTGAGTAAGAGAGTTCACACGACTAGTGGACGTTGGCACCTTCGGAAGGAGCACAGGCCGAGCTCTCGGAAAGCGTCTCGATGGAGAACACCGAGTGTAAAGAAGGATCGTCACGATGCTCGAGAGTCCCTCAGCCCACGACACCAACGTCGCCGAGTCTGAATCTCATGGAGCAACTGTTGCTCGCCAAGATGGAACGACAGAGCATCTCGGACGTTTACGAGGGCGAGAAGATCGCCAACAACTCGCTGGTAGCCAAGAAGACTCTGCTGCTGAGGGCCGACTCGATGGACAGTCAAACGAGCGCGAGTACATTCAGTTCTGTTGTTTCGGGTGATTCGGCAGCTACGAATCTATACTGCAAGTGCGACGATTGCCTGCTTGGAATAGTCGACAAGCATCAGCAGCATCCGGCGCCAGTTGGACGCAAAAAGGTAATAATCGAATGGAATAAATCGACGACGCTCGACGGTTACGCAGTTTTCCGGACGGAGAGACTTTTTATTCAACGAATCGATACTTCGATGCTCGACGTGTTGTAGCGTATGGATATCTTCCGGAGAGATGCGGAAAAAAAGACGGGATTAACGATCGTGCATGCCCGGTCGACCAAGGTGTATCGCCATGGTACGGAAAAGAACCAGCGATTGAATCTGATAAATCAGTGCTTTACCGTTGCGTGAACTACTTTAGGACGATGAGAGAGAGAGAGAGTTGCAGACAGCAATTTTATATTTACATAGGTTGAATCTCTTTAAGGGCCGACGGGGGGATTTCAGACAAAAAAAAAACAGTTTTATTTTTCATCTCCGACAAAAATGGTCGCACGAAAAATCCTACGCCCTTGATTGTCGTGCCGGTGTTGCGATGGTGTAAAAAAATTCCGAGGTCTGAATGTAAAAAAATTGTAGGAGGATTTCAATTTTTTTTTAGAAACAATAGAAACAAAAAAAATTGCAGAAAAAAATGGAACTAATTCTACAATTTGTTATATTAAAAGCTGGGGATTTTTTAGTATGATCCGAGAATCATTACGAGCGATCATTTGCGTGGAACTTTTCGTGGAAAAAAAATATAAACCTTATATTTTTTTTTCTCGTCGATATTATAAATAGCATGTTTATTCAATCTAGATCTGTCCGCGCACGTTCAAAGAGAATATGCGAGGAGCTTGAGAAACTACATTAGGCGACCGGCTTATTGCCTTTTTGTTTCTTGATTGACGTCGAGGGCCGTACTTAAGTTTCTGACGTACGTACGCACTCCGGGAGGGCCTCGGGACTATTGATATTATTTTTCACCGCGAGCCGTGCGCTCGTCATTAATTTAATCGCGATTGTTCTCGGCGACAATGTCGTCGAGTATTTACCCTCGAAATTAATCTCTTTATCATTTTTCACAGAAGTTCGAGTGATGATAAAAAAAAGTCATCTTCAACGCGCTAATATCCGTCGTGAGATTTGGCGAGGGCGTTCCCGCCGAGCTAAGTGAATCTTACCCGATGACGAAGCCAATTTACCTCGAGCACCGATAAAATCGAGCGTGTCACGAGAGAGCAGCTCTATTACGCTCGTCGATAGTTAAAACGAAACGTCGACGGATAATAATCGATATCCGAGGCTAAACTCTCGATGCCCCAGGGCGGTCAAATCGGCATCACACGAAGCTACCACACAATTCGACTCTCGATCCGTATTAATTCGTACAAATCGAAGGCTACGCTGAGCGCTCGGCGCGCGCATACGTTCGGACAGCCACACACACACACACACACGATCGGGGACGATCTGCTAAATAAATTATGCCATTTTATACTTGGACAACGCTCTCGGCGTGACCCACCGATCCGAGAAACGACACTCACACGAGCGTGGCTCGCGCGTGTTTTCTCGCGTATCCGTACACAAGTTGTACAGATAGGCGAGCGTCGTTTCGCGTGGCTCAATTCGCCATTCCCTTTCGGCTTCGGCTCTTTATTGCTCAATCACCGCATCAATTAGCTATCGCTCTCGTTTCTTTATAGTTGCGAGAGGCGGCTCTTTGCGCGTGTATGTTCGCCACATATTCCCGATACCCACGCACCGGAGGAATCGCGACTTGTAGGTACTTTTTATTTACGCGCAAGAATGTTTTTCCCCAACGTGAATCGCGCCCAATCCACACAATTTTATTTCTCTCGCCGTCGACATACTCTTTACAGAAAACAAAAAAAATCTATTTTATAAATGAACTACCAACATGATCGTTCAGGAATAATTCAAGGCTGGTTGGCCAAAAACAATATTCCTCTACGTTCGTTTTACTTCCGACTCGATTCGCCCGTGCGGCAGCGAATTAAATAAAAAGTTAAAGTTGCAGATGAACCGGCCAACGGAAGAGCTTCGCAACCGGACGATCGGAGTCGGCGTGAAAAAAATCAAAGATCCCTCTCCGCTCTCTCGATGCGCCTGCACCGCAGCGGCCAGAAGCTGTGGAACGGCTACGGGAGCTCCATTGATACGGCCCTCGATCGCAATTCGCGAAACGTAATTGGTACCGTCCTGCCGCACAAACGCTCTGGCCGAGCCTCGGCCGAGTGCCCGGCTGGATGTTGCCGATCGGGTGGTCCGCACAACCGACGCACCAGCGCTCATTAACTCGCGTCCCCCGAGGTTCGTTGCGCGCTTGTTGCTCTCTCGCGCCTCTCGATTCCTTCGTTAAGTGCGAGTCTTACGAGCGAGAACGCGTTCATTATCCTCGCGGCACTGTGCCATTAGCGGCACCCGTCCGCGAGCACAGCACGGACCGAAACCCCGCGCCCCGACCTCGTCTCGCCCGGGAGTGCATCGCTCGTCGATTTTTCCTCGATGTGCACTTTCGCGACGAGTACGAGAGCGGAGAGCCGGTCATTCAGACGTTTTAGGTATGGAACATATAACGTAGCTGCCGCGGCTGCTTTTGCAGCTGTAGGAAAGGCATCTCCCTCTCCTACGGCCGTGTACGCCCCGAGGGCATACCGCGAGCACGTGGCTAGCGTGCCAGCTCCTCGTTATTATCTCTTGATTACATATCCGTACATTACCGTCGATTCGGTGGATGAAATTACTGTGCTCGTGCCAAGCTCGATAATCTTGTATCGTCAAGATGCAACGTCGGCAGCGGTTCTTCCACGAATCGTGGGAACGATGCTCACGATGCTCGTGCGGAGCTCGCTCTGCCACAATTTCTGCCGCATCATCGTTCGCGGATAAAAAATAGTTGGCCCAACCAACTGCGCGGTTAAATATGTGCGGCGCGATTTTTTTTTGGGTCAACTAATTAGCGGTTGCCAATCAACGCATTCGTTGGGCCAACTAATTTATTGGATGGGCTAAGAAATTAATTGGTTGGACTTTCCAAATAATTAGTTGGGCCAATAAATTAATCTTTGCTGGGTAAAAGCTGGAAAAAGATTCTTCAGTTGTATCTCCGTCGGCGCGAGGGCCAACGTGTACTGAGCTCATGCCGAACGCGGCAATTTTTATACTTATCTCCCACTTGGATATTTCTCCCACTGTGCACAGCAGCAACGAGACGATTTAAAGGTCATTCTGCGCGCGCACGCTTCGTCATTGGCGCGCTTCACATGGTATTTAAAAAAGCACGTAGTCCGTATAGCCTTATCACAGATCGATGGATCCGCGATAAGATTACGCGGACGTATGTTGCGTATTTGTTTACCCTTTACATTGGCGTCACTTAGACGCTCACCGTGCCGCACTTCCGCGTCGCGTTCCTTGTAAAAGCATGTCCACGGATGTGCCATCGTCCACTCACGTCAATGGAAATGTTTTTCGCGACATAATTTATTAATGAGTACCATGAAAAAAATTCATCAACTTTCCGCCAAAAATATATATTGTTATTGCAACCTCACTTATAATTTTTACAATACCATATTAGATTATAACTGTAAAATCAAAAAGTTCAAGATGATACGTTATCGTTTAAATCTTGCATGAAATCGTAAAACTTATAAGTAGAGTTGCTAAAATAATAATATTTTTTTTCGCAACCCGTTTGTTCTTCCAGTTTGTACATTAAGGTGATGTAAAATACTGCCGCCGGTAACAAAAACTGTACGGCGTGCCGTTTTGAAACCGCCGAGAAAAAAGAACATTGTCTTTTTTCCACAATCGGTGTTTTCACACAATTTTCGTTTTCCTTGACGGTCTGCGATCTCAAAACGGCATGCAGTGCAGTTTTTATCACCAATTCGGTGCGGGGCACATAATCTTAACCCGGGACTAACGGACGGGGAGATGGAGTCACGCGTTGCTACGGTAGCGCCTAAGAGTTGTGATAGAGGTGACTTATAAAGGGTTAAGGTGATGTGGTAGAATGCCCCGACTACCTGCCACGCACCCAGTTGGTAACACAAACTACATTGAATGTCGTTTTGAGTCGGCAGACCGTCGAGAAAGAAAGTAAATGGTCTTTCCCAGCTTCTGCCGATTCTCCAGGGAAAGACAATTTTTCTTTTTCGTTCGCTGGACTGCGGTCTCAAAACGGCATTCAGTACAGTTTTTGGAAGCCTTTATAAGTCACAGCGCCCGAAACCGTACCGAAACGGAACTAACGGCCGCGGAGTGTGGGCCACGCGTTGCCACGGTAGTGCCTAAGAGTGTGGATAGAGGTGTGACTTATAAAGGGTTAAATGATCAAATCGAGTGTATCATGGTGCTCAGATTCGAAAATAAGAGGTAGAATCTGAAGTAGCATCGTTCCCGTATAAGCCTCACAACGTTGAGTACTTCTGTTATTAAATATGGATAAATATGAATGCGGAAAGGTGGTTCTTCTCCGAAACGTCCTCCGGACCAGGTTTCTAAGAAGTTTGGTAGTCGAAGAAATTATTGACCCAATTGCGGTTGCTGATGGACTTTAATGTCTTAGAAACACTCGCATTTGCCTAGAGCATAGGAAACCACGGTAAAACCCATGTCGAACGTAGCCGGCCACAGGCCGATTCCTAGAGCTCAAGTGCTTACGTGTACGGTGTGGCCCGGCTTATGGCAGCATGCACTGTAGACTGCTACGTGCTACTGTTCACGAAAATCACAATCGCTTTGAACAGGATTCGAACCCGAGCCTCCCGAGTCACCGCCAGTACTGGGCCCGTACTCTGGTCACTCGACCACCGGCGCCGGTTATTAGAAGTATGAGAGTTACCGCGGTCGATAACAAAAACTGTAATTCACTTTTCTTCAACCCTGCTAGCCGTCCATTCTCAAAAGCACAAATCCCACGTGAAGCTTAATCGACGTCCGGTTCAAGCAAGAAATTGCTTTCATCCGAAAACGGTCGGAATCCGTGAAAAAATTAATTACAGCTTTTGTTACCGACCGAGCTCGGATTGGTCGGGGAGGAAGGTGTGTCACGTCGCCATAAAACGATTTCCCCGGTCTCCCCTGGAAGTCGAGCGGAGTTCGCGCGCCGCTAATGAATCTCCGCGTATAAACCGCACGATTACTTAACTCGCGCGGTAACGCAAGAAGCGCGAGGAATGCGAGGACATAGGCGAGTAGAGTTGTACGAACGAACGACAATATCGTTAGGCACGAAAGAAAACTCGTCGATCTCTATTCGCGTAGTCGCAGCGGTCCCATAATTCCTATTGGAGTTGTGCGGGGCACGAACGTCGCGGCATTCTACGGGAGATCGTAGAAACATTTTTCCCCGCAAGCTTGGCCGAGCCGAATTCCAACGGTCGGAGAGTAAACATTTGGAGAGTGAAACGGATTCCAACGATGCACGAACTCAAAGTAGGAGTCAAACAGTCGCAGCTAGCAACAAGATTCTCGGTTATTAGCGTCGTATCTAAAAGGACATGAAACGTAGTTAAACGAAGACCCTTTCGTCGTCGTCGGGTATTAACTCACTCAGATGGCCAGTACGTCTTCATTAGAAGACGATTGACCGACGACAGGCCCATCAACGCTTCGTCTCTCCCACGGAGCGGCCGCTCTCGGAGCGGAGGCTTATGCGTGAATGCGATAAATATCGTCTCTCGGATTGACGAACACCGAGAGAAGAGGGCATCGCCAGTCTTTCGTCCACGCTTCCGTGGGATTGCCATCGTCCCGAAGCGCCTCGAAAAAGTGTTATTCCCCTCTCGAGATCGGGAAAAAACAGAATTTCAGCGCGTGTTCAATGAGCTAATTAAATACCACCAATTAACATAAATTTTCCGGCTGTTTCCATCGTTCTTTTTTTTTTGCCTTGCGACGCGCATCCGCTTCCCACGACACGCACGCTAAAATTATAATCGGTAAACTTTGACTTGAGATATCGACATCGAGTTACACGTTCATCGCTGTAAATTCTTTGCGCGTCACGTTTCTCTGTATAAGTGTTATTCGATTCCCGGTCAGAAAAGCGGGTGTTAAACGGGTTCGTGGAGAGCCCATCGCTAACAACGTGTGTGTATATGCTTGGGTTAATTAGCCGGCGCTGTATTCATGACGCATTTCCATCGTGCGACGTACGTTGACGGGGGTCTCGGTAAGGCCCGCTAGTCGTATGCGCGCGCGTCTGTTTGTGTGTGTGCGCGCGTGGTAAAGCCGCTTCGTCAAGTCATATGCAACACCGAGGAATCCCCACGAATTCCCTCACCACTTGTTGCGATAAACGCTTTAATCATATTTCGAAGGGTATAATACTGTAAATCGGCGTGGCCACTCCAGTTCGAGCTTGCCAACCTCGTGTAATCCCACTGAGCTCCTCCTCGCCGCCGCGCAGTCGACCGACATTGTTTGTTTTTTTTCCATCTCCGTTGCACCGAGCGCGCAAGAGACGGACGGAAAGAGAAGTCTCTCGACCGGAGTCTGGTACTGCTGTGAACAAAACGAGATATAACTTATTATACGCGAAGGAGAAGCAGAGAAAAAAAAAAGAAAAAAGAAGATTGCAAGCGGCGTTGTGTACCTGCGAGTGTCTCGTACAAGATTTGCACGCTGCAAACTTCCAGTCCGCAACACACTTTCGCAACTCCGCGAGCGTTCTATGTATCGAGTTATCGTTTGAGAAGGGTCGTTGTATAATAAATAAATATTTCACTTCGGTTGGTCGGGTGTACGTAGGCGTGTGATACGGGAGTAACGCACGAGGAGTATACGAGTGAATATACACGCGTAGGCAGAGCCATCGAGAGATCTCTTACGCAACTGTGTCCAAGTTCCGACTACTCGTGACGATAAATAACGGCGGTGCGTATATGTGTAGCGTCGGGCGTCGTTTAATTCATCGAGCTACCGTTACTCTTTCGACACGCATCGGAATCGGAGGGATAAATATACATACGGAATTGTGAATCGCTTTCCGAAGGAAATACTGGAATAACAAGATAGAGAGAGAGAGAGAGGGAAGTTATTCGCGGGAGTTTCAAACGATCTCAGCGCCGAGAGACGCTCGAAGATTTTTCGTCGACTCGTGCACGGTCGAGTGATTAATCGGCCGGTCGGGGGGATTCGTTAAATGCGGAAGACCTCCGTGCGACCGCAACAAATTAATTCACAGCGCTAGCGGCGCGAGTGCAAAATTTCCGGGACTACTCGAGGGAACTTATAGCGGTCGAGCAATCGTCGTGCTGTTCGCACGAGATAAGCATTGCCTTTGCGGTATCGATAAGCTTACACGCCAATTAAAAGGAAAAAAAAAAAACAACCGACCGACGAAGTGAGGCTCGTGACTCGGTTGAAGAGGGTACGACGAAAAGAGATCGTGACGGCATCGACGTAGTCACAAGAAACACATTCGCAGAGATAAGGTTCACCCATTACTCGCGACACGATTGTCCGGGGGGGAAAAAAAAATTGTAACGCCGTCGCAAACAGACGCCCGAGACGCTCTCACCGTAGTAGATGCGTAATAAGAATTTCGACGTCTTGCGTCACGAGGGGATATAAATCTTATCTGAATTTCAGTCTGGCAGGTGACGCGTCCACTTAAGAGAGAAAAAAAAAAATTAGACTCGAGGAAAGTCCTTTCAAGGAGCGAATTCGCGGGATTTTGCACGTTTCACCGTGTGCGCACGTAAACGGGAGGTGCAAGGAGAAAGACACATCGGATATTCATCTTTACGTAACGGGAAAGAAAGAAGAAAAAAATCGGGCTGCTAAGTCGCCGAGGAGCGGAGGAGGGGGCAAGTTCACGGTGTGTAAACCTCTCTCGTGAAGGCCCGTGCGTGCGTTGTGACTCGAGGAGAGAAGTTCGGTGCGCTCGAACCGAGAGTTGTGAATACATAAAAGTGGCACACGACGAGTCGTGCGCTTTCCCAGACGCTCGCGAAACGAAGAGGAGCGTGAGCCGAAGCTGCGAGGGACGAGGAGAGGGGGGAGAGAAGCGTGCTGGAACAGGCCCAGGGCGTTCCGCTGTCGGTGGCCCGAGTTCGAGCCTGAGTACACAATTCGGGCTCGGCGAGACCAATTCACACGGGGTCAACGCGCGTGGGTGGACGTTGGCGTTGATCGCGGTCGGGAATCGTCGTAAGAGGCGGAACGGCAATAATCGCACAAGCGAAGAAGAATGCAGAGCCGGGTCGGACATCGTCGGAGAGAAAACCGATGTGAAGCGAGTTTTTAATTCGGCCCCTCCCCGCCCTCCCCTCCGTCGGTAAGAGAAGCCTCGTGGAAAGGAGCACGTGGAAAGCGAGTCGAGTCCGGTTGTCCGCCTGGTCAAGGACAGACGAGTTTATCGACGATCGACGATTATTCGATCGAGCGAACGAGGCTTCGCTAAGTGTGATATTCGGGCTCGGTGAGACGAATAAAATCACACATGCGCGTTCGTTGCGTCCAATCGATGTAAGATCCAATATTCACTCGGGGGAGAAGTGTCGCGAGAGTTTTCGTTGGTTTTTCGTTTGTCGCTGCTGGTTTTTTTTTCACCGGGATAAGCAGAGAGAGAAACACGATGCAAGAGACTTATGAGAGAATGATACCGAAAATTGTTTGCACAAGGGCGAATTTCGGTGATGGCTGCGTCAGCGTCCATCACGACGAAGAGATCACGTGCGACAGAAGGCTGTTGATGAGACACCGTAGAATCGGTAGAGCGAGGACGAGGAGAAATTCGAAGAGGCTCTCGGTAACGCAGGATCGTCCATCTTCGTCGTCGTCGCGAAGTCCATCGCCCTCGCCGAGCGGCCACGCTCGTTTGACCTCCGAGAAATCCGCCTCGTCCGTCTGTAACAATCTGAGAACGAAGTGCGAGAAAAGTAACGCAAAGGTCGAGGAGCGCGAACGCGACGAGAATAACGATATTCAAAGTGGCCGCCCGGCGGCCTCGGGCTACTGCGAGTATCTTCAACTCCTGGAGGTGCCGCAATCGAGTTTCACAGTGAATAATCTCGAGTGGGGCGAGCCGAGCGGCGACGATCTCAGCTCGGAGTGGGAATCCGATCATTCCGACTGTAGAACGATTTCCATTGATAACTTAAATCAAAACACTCTCAAGGTAGCGACGAGATTTGAATTACGTAGTATCGAACAAAATCTAGGATCTCGGTGTTTTTTTACCGAGAAAAAAATAAAATAAAATAAAAATCACTAGATTTCCGACGCTGATATCGGTGTTTTCTTCTCTACTTGCAGAGTTCGGGATGGCGAAAACTCAGGAATATCGTTCAGTGGACACCGTTCTTTCAGACCTACAAGAAGCAAAGATATCCATGGGTGAGTGTCCTCAACTTTTCGGGGTCGGAATCCTCGAGTCTTACTAGCGACGCTAGTATCGGTAATGTCACATTATCAGTGATAACATTGCTCAGTATACCTGTATATATGACCAGCGTTACTGACGTCGCTACTAGGACACAAGGATCTCGGCCCGGTTCTGTGAATCCTTGTCCCGTCTGTCCAGCCAGTGCTCAATCGGTAACAAAAACTGTAGTGAAATAAATTTTTTTTTTTAATTTCACGAGAATACTAACTTTTCTGATGAAGATGACAATAGTTAATCTTGACAAAGGTGCTTATAATTTGTGCTTGGGGTGAAATGTCGAAGAGCCTTGAAAGACAATGGAGTACAGTTTTTTCTTATCAGCTGATTCTATTTCCTACTGCCTTGATTATTGAAGCGCAACGGTGTCGAGCGAGGCTAATATTTCATTATTTTCGGTCATCAGGTACAATTGGCAGGTCACCAGGGAAACTTTCGTGCGGGACCGACGCCAGGGACGATATTGAAGAAACTCTGTCCCCAGGAGGAAGCTTGCTTCAGACTGCTGATGCGCGACGTCCTGAGGCCCTACGTGCCCGAATTCAAAGGCGTATTGGACCTTCGGGAATCCGAGGAGGATCGTAACAATCAAGACGCTGAGAGTACGGGAGTAAAAGAGGCCGAGGAAGACTCGCAAAAGGGTCCAATCGTCGCCTCGTACCTTCAGCTGCAGGATCTTCTCGGTGATTTCGAGCAGCCGTGCGTGATGGACTGCAAGGTCGGTGTTCGAACGTATCTCGAATCCGAGCTTGCGAAGGCCAAAGAAAGACCGAAGGTAAGATTTTTGAAAAATGTTATGCTAAGAAAAAAAAATCTGCTCAGGACTGTTCTGTATCGAAATTAAAAAAAAAAAAAACTTTTCGGAAAATTCACTTTTTCAACTCTTCTACCAAAATAAATAAAAAAAATTATAATGAAATTATTGTCAAAAACGTCTCTACAATTGCTTTACTATTCGTCAATTTTTCCGACATGTGAAACAAAATTTTCATTGAAGAAAAATATAGCAAATTTGATGCATTGGACGTTGAGGAGTTGAACGAATAAAATTAGAGTTGAATTCGCGACAACGTAATCTGAACTTTTCCTCGTTCACTTGCAGTTGAGAAAGGACATGTATGAGAAGATGATTCAAGTGGATCCCTTGGCGCCGAACACCGAGGAGCGAAGAGTCCAGGGTGTAACGAAGCCCCGATACATGGTATGGCGCGAGACGATATCAAGTACGGCAACTCTCGGCTTTCGCGTCGAGGGTATCAAGCTCGGCCATGGTGGTTCGTCCAAAGACTTCAAGACCACAAGAACGCGAGAACAGGTGGGTTTCAGATAAATTAATCGGACTTTTATTTTAATTAGACTACCATATACTACGTGCACGAATATTCACTTATGCCAGTTCGTCAATGCTTGCACAGGTTACCGAAGCCCTGAAGCGTTTCGTCGAGAATTATCCGCACGCTGTTCCCAAGTACCTGCAACGCCTTAAGGCGATACGCGCGACCCTCAAGGCCTCGCCGTTCTTCGCCTCTCACGAGGTCGTCGGCTCGAGTCTTCTGTTCGTTCACGATGCCAAAAACGCCGGTGTGTGGATGATCGATTTTGCCAAAACTCTGCCGCTACCCTCGAATCTGCCTAGTATACAGCACGACGCCGAGTGGCAAGTCGGCAATCACGAAGACGGATATCTCATCGGCGTTAACAATCTAATCGACATATTTCAAGATATAAGAAACTCTGAGACGTAATTTTCTCTGTGTGCATGTGTTTGTGTGTGTATGAATGTATGTGTATGTATGTGTGATACAAATCTCGTTCGGTGAAGCGAGAAGTGGGAGAGAAGAAGGTCAACGAGACTACGTAAACTCGGTTAGTTCGATAAATTCGCTAATCTTCGATTAGCGCGCGGGGGACACGAAGGCTCCGAGGCCAACGGGGACCTCTCTCCCCGGTCAGAATCAGCTTCTTCCTCTGCGTTAAAAATGGCCGAGCAGCAAAACGATAAAAAATAGATACGATCGCGAGGAGGAGTTGGAGCGTACGTAAACTTGTTAATTCGATAGACTTCCGCGATACGATATTAACTGCCGTATGATGACGACGTACTACCGGTGAGATTCGAGTTGGCCTTAAATAATAACGATATACATTATATACAGTATAATATCTCGGCTGATGTTGACGACGCCGCACCGGAATAACCGTCTCCGAAAAAATCCGACACAAACGGTGAGAAAAGGAAGAAAAAGAAGATAACCCACAGACCAAAGACGCGGCAGTCGACGACTGCCTAGGAAAAATGTAAATTAGCCGTTAGACAATTAAAAGAGCGCGCTTAGAATCTTTTTAAGACGAGAAGAAAACAGACAACTGATTTTAAGACAATTAATTTAAATATCTACTTATACGTATGACTTTATTTATACCGTTGAAGTAACATTGCGGTTTCGTCTCTCTGTGTGTTTGCGTGTATCCGTGTGTATATGTGTGTGTGTGTTTGTGTGTGGTACAGACGAAACCGTATTTTGTATTCAAATCGTACCACACTTTTGTAAATATAAGTCGCCACTTATTCTATTTGAACGTCTCTGTTTCAATGTCCCCATCTTCCTCTTGAGGTTCACTTCGACCTCCTTCGCTTCATTCCTATCGCACACTTTTCACTTTGGTTGTCCAAATCAATTTAGATTGATTTCGCACCTTCCTCGACGCTTCTCACGGTCACATTCTCGCTCTCAGTTTCGCCGTGAGCAAGAAATAGGAACGAAAAACGTGTTAACTGGACGATAATAAAATCATAAAAGAACAGAAGAAATAAACAACGGCGAAGGAGAAAAAAACAATTGTCCTATTTTCATCATTGCGTTCCGTAAGGACTGTTCCTCGACGCTTGCGTCTGAAGAGTCGCTTGTTGCTGAGCGACGTTCGCCGGGGTCGAGGCTATCGTCGTCGGTGCGATTACACGCGCGTAAACGGCTGCTCCGGTCGTCTTCAGGCCAGCTGGTGTTGGTATAACTTTCAGACCGTGCAACGTCTTTATGTTCAGCAATTGACTCGGCAAGATTATCGGCTGCTGCTGACCACCTTGCTGTTGCGGCGATTGCTGCTTGCCAAGCACCACTCCGCCGCTCTGACTTAACCCGACACCGACGCCTTTGTTTCCACTCGCGAGAACTATCGGTTTTCCAGCCAGTTGAGCGGTAACCATTCTCACTGTCTGAGCGCCCTGCGACTGTTGCTGATGCGACGTTACGATTATTTTCGACTGGCCGGGCTGCGCCTGTGCTTGGGAAACGACCTGAGAAAAATCAGATTCGCAATATTATTCGAGCGCTTCGTAAAAAAAAAAATTCCACTTTAGATATCAGTTTCTCCGAAGCGCCTTACCTGGTACTGCGTTTGGATAACTTGTTTGCCCTGTCGATTCAACTGATTAGCGTGAGTGGTTGTCGTAGCGAGCTTCAGTCCCTTCTGGGCGAGCAAACTTTCCACGGATATAAGCTGACCACCTCCCGCACTCGTCAGCACCTTCGCCAGGATTTTCTGCTGCTGCTGTTGCTGCTGGTGGGGCGATTGCTGTATCTGCACGGCTATCGGCTTTCCGCCTATCTGAGCGATTATCCGCTGCATTCCCGCCGACTGCAGCTGTTGCTGTTGTTGTTGCTGGGGCTGCTGAGTCGTCACGATACGCTGCTGCACGTGTTGCTGCGGTTGCTGTTGCTGTTTCGTACGAGAACGAAAAAAAATATATATATATGAGGTATTGTTACATTATATGAGCTATACCAAGTGGGCCACCCTAATTTTGCGTGGTCTCAAAAAATGTTCATAAATTTTTTTTACGTTGTTGATGCTATCAAAAATGTCCACAAAATAATTTAGATTTTTAAACCGTATTGTTCACCGAAAATTTAATAGTGCTTTCTTTTTTTCGTATTACTTCGATTTGCTCTATCTTTAAAACTATCGATTGCACACAAAAATGTGTATCAATGAAAGTTTAGGTACTTGAATGTACTTTATGAGGATATTTTTTCATAGCCACTTCGAATAATTTTCAGTCTTTTTTGGGCAAAATAAAGTAATTTTTGCCTTGGTATGGAATACCCCATATATCATTAGGATTTTTTCAGCTCATACTTTTCTGTTATTGAAACATTTATGCGACACGTACCTTGAGCTGTTGCTGCTGTACCTGTTGTGCTTGAGCCGCCGAAGGTGACGATTGTTTGATAAATATCGTTTGTCCCTGAAGTCCGTGGCCCGTGAGCAAAGACTTTATCTGTCCCGAACTGACCAATTTTATCTGAGAAGCCAGCAACGTTTTTCCCGGCAAAACGTGCTGCTGGTGTTGCTTGAGATTCGCGGTCTGCAGTATACTCTTCCCTGGTTGATTCGTTACGACCGTCTGTTGCTGCTGATTCTGAACCTTGGCAGTTGGAAATATCGTAGCGACGTTTGTCTGAGCGTTCACAACGCTCGCTGACGACGTCGCTGGGACCGTCTGTGCCGAGTGAAGCACCGAGTGACCGGACAATCTAATGGTCTGCAAACCCGCTGAGGTGGAAACTTGAATCTGATGATGCGGAAAGTGTTGCTGATTTGATTGCAGCAAACTTTGAGCAGCGTTTGTCTTCACGACAGCTACTGGTTTTCCTCCTATGTGCGAAGTGGTTATTTTTTTGATTTGCTGTTGTTGTTGTTGTTGCTGCTGCTGCTGCTGCTGTTGCTGTTGCTGTTGTTGTTGCGGCTGCGGCTGTTGTTGTTGCTGCGGCTGTTGTTGTTGCTGTTGCTGTTGTTGTTGCTGCTGTTGCTGCTGCTGCTGCTGCTGCTGCTGCTGCTGTTGTTGTTGCTGCTGCTGCTGTTGTTGTTGTTGCTGCTGCTGCTGCTGCTGTTGTTGTTGTTGTTGCTGCTGCTGCTGCTGCTGCTGCTGCTGCTGTTGCTGCTGCTGCTGTTGTTGTTGCAGTTGTAGTTGCTGCTGCTGCAGTTGCTGCTGCTGTTGTTGTTGTTGTTGTTGTTGTTGCTGCTGCTGTGGTTGTTGCTGTGGCTGCTGCTGTGGCTGCTGCTGCGGCGGCTGATGTTGCATTTGTTGATGTTGCTGCGGGTGCTGTGGTTGTGGCGAAGCTAGAACTGGCGGAGTAACCATTTGCTGCTGTTTCGAATCCATTACCGCTGCCAAAGGTTCGCGGACTTGCTCGACCACAGGCGTGGGAAGAGGAGCAGGAATAACGATTGGCGTTGGCCCGGGTGCTGTCGCCGTAGTGGCAACAGCAACGGGAACCGAAGTTATCGTCTGTGTTACAGTGGAAACGGAATTCGACACTTCCACAGAGACGGACTGATCCATCACGATTTTTTCGTCCAGCGGCTTCCGAGTCTCTTTCCTAGCAAAAGAAAATTATGTTAAATCACGATTGAAACGTAAATAAAGAAAGAATCGAGAAAACCTTTTGACCGACCTAGCGACGACCGGTGGAGCAGGCACGATCGTTTTTCTCTCCTTCTTCGGCGTTGTTTCTTTGGACGCATTGGGCGATTGATCTTTGCTACCGTTTATCACCTTCACCGAAGGCTGGACCGATTTGTTCCTCGATGAACCACCGCTGCTCTTCTTGTTCTTCGCGACTCCCTGAAGCTGCTGATGATACATTTCTGGAGGATAAACTTGGGTAAATAATCGACTGTTCTTAGCTCGAGGGGGAATTCTTTCGGATTCATCTGTTCTCGAGTACACACCGAATTCGGATTCGGAGCGTGCCCGGTGGAGGTAGAGCCACTCTTTGCGTCGGGGATAGTAACGGACGCAAGGATCGGCCTCGTAGTGCAGACGATCGAGGGCTCCCGATACAACGGAATGAAGATAGCCGTCCTTCTCGTGATTACCGCCCTCGGCGCCTTTCTCACCGGTGCTCTTCTCCTGACCGGGCTGATGGAGACCATAGTCCCTTATGTACTGAGAGTCCTTTAGCAGCTGGCAAATATCCGAGCGTGTACCCTCACCGTTGGGAAGTCGGGCCGTCGCGTCTCTGACGAGAGCCAGTATCGTCACGAAATTCGGTCGTTCCGCAACGAGCAACGAATGACCTCGAGCTTTCGTTAGTCCGGAACCTGTAGTGGTATATTTTGCATTTAATTATTTAATTTCCGTGTGAGAGCCTGCAAGCATCTCTGTGCCTGTCCAAGCTGACGCACCGTACTCGATTATATTTAATTTTAATCTCACCAACGTTATGCTGATAAATTCCTTTCACAGGCCCGACGACCGAAGCGTAACCATGCATCCTATACGTGAACGCTTTGTGGGGCGCCGCGTAACGCATACGTTCCTGGCGTCTGAATTCCTCTCGCTCCTCGATCGTGGACGCTCGTACCTTCCATTCGGTGGGCCACAAGGCTCGTGGGGGTTCCGATTCCGTCATGCATTCTATCAATCTTCCGTCCGGTCCCATTAACTCTATCGTAGGACTCACGCTTCTGGCGCTTCCGCAAACGCTACTCGTTCCACTGCCGTTGCTGTTACCGTTGCCTGTTTGTGGCAGCACCGAGTGAGTTTTTACGGGAACGAGAGCCGTCGGTACCGTCGATGGTGTCGTCGAACTCGCACGCGGTGTGCCGAGTGAATCCCTTCGAAGAAGATCACGATTTAAACTCACAGTCGTAATGCGTTCGTCGTGAGCTCAATGGAACCACTTATTTCTTACCTGTAAAGAAGAAACCGCGAGCACAGCAACGAGAGTCTCGAATCAGAGTCCCTGCCGGCGCCGATCCAGGCGTAAAGCCCTCGACCTTTGTTCTCTAAATAGGGAACGAATTCTTGCTCGCGTTCCTGCTGCTCGAGCTCTTGGGTGTACGTGAGCTCACCAGCTAGAAAACCGAGAGCGCGAGGGACCAGAGCTGGCCAGGATGGCGCCAGTGAGTACCAATCGTTCAACGGTGTGATTGGATTCCCTTGCCACTGGGTCACAGCGTCCTTCATCTCGGTAGTGCTCATACGGTACTCGCCTTTCGAGATGAACGCATCTCGCAACAGGGAGAAGAAACACGAGTGTGTCTCCTGCATCAATTCGCCACCTCCGTTCATCGTTATGTCCTCCGATTCGTCTATGGAAACTTCTTTATCTGGTATCGTCATTACGGCTTCGTCCTCGCATCTGTAATCAAGTGTAACGACGTTTATTAGATTTTTTTATTCAATTGACTGGGATGGATAATTCGCTAGAGATAAATTTTACGCACTTCACTTCCTCCAGGATATCCATGCCGTCGTCAAGTTGAATAGGAATCTGCATCATATCGATGTGCTCTAAATCGAGTTCCTTCTTGTCGTCGATCTCCTCCTCCTCCTCCTCCGATTCCACTCGCGATTCCTCGGGGACTTGATTGAATTCCGATTTCACGTCGACCTCGTAATCCATCTCGTCGATTTCTTTCTTTATCTCCGGAATAACTATCGGCACTGGTCGACAGATCTTCTGAGCGATCGGACTCCTGAATTTGGGATGAGATTACGAGTTAGTTGCTCGCAGCTGAGAACAGGTTTCTGCACACTTACATTTTTTTCTTCGGTGATTGATGAATTTCGTATCCGTCGATCGGTTCCGTTTTGATCGGTGACATATCGGCAAAACGATTATCGATTTCTGGGGCTGGTAGGTGTTTGGCTTCGTCAATCGTGTGAGAATAATCGTTGCTATCGATCTCGGGCTTTACGGGGCTTAGTGGAATAGATTTCGGAATCATCGGTGGACAAGGTAGAACTGGTTCGACCTTTATGCGTTTCTTCGCGGGTGTTATGCGAATTGGGGTGCCGAGCGATAGCTTGTGCTTCTGGCCGATCTGGGCTCTTTGCGTTAAATCGGCGAGAGCAATACCCTGCGTATTCAACTCGGGATGCACCTGGAAATCAGGGTAATCGTTAATTATCGAAAACAGAAGCTGCCAAACACTGTGTCCAGCATAGGTTCGACGATAAAGTTCAGGGACCTTCTAAGGCCATTTTCAAGTATTCTCAAGAGCAAGCGAAATTCAAGGATTTTTTAAGGACCGCTAGAGACACCGTGAGCTGATATTTGTAACTCACGTCTCTCCGTGCCCGGCGCTTCTTATGGGCGATCAGCATCGCTCTGTATGTCTCCTCCGTTTGCTCGGGAACGAGAAAAGACGGATTCGGAGTGTACTCCGCTCGTTGAAGCGTCGAGAAAACGGGCCGAATAGCTTCGTCCTCCGGACTCAGTGGCATTCCGCGCATCGGCGTTGGCTGCAAGCCTACCGCGTTTCGTCGCTTTTTTTTCTGCTTCCCACCGGTCATCTGCAGCTGAGGGTAATTTTCCTCATTCTCGGAGGTTGTGTCCGCTGCGAGTCTCGCATTCGTTCCCAGCTCCGATCTCAAGGCATTCAGTTCTTCCATGTAGCGCATTTGCGTCTTCTCCTCGACTGTGGATATACCGTGTGCGTTAAATCGATACACCCCGTAACTTAAGCGATCGTAAACTCGTTCGATAATCGGACGATAGTTATTTGGAGCTCACCCATCGCCGGTTTCGGCTTTCTCCAGTTGAGTTTCGCCAAAGTACGCTGAGTCGGATGACTGAAGCCCTGCTTGTACGCATTGAGCAACAGACTCTCCCGCGATTTCAGTAGCTGATCGGCTAGCTCGTACGATCGCTTACGCTCCTCGAAGAGCGATCTCCTCTGTTGAGCTTTGCGTACCAAGCCACGCATTCGTCTGATATCCGGCCTGTAATGGCCCGCGGAAAGGTGGTTGCGGAACGACTCCAAGGGCTCAACGCCGAATCTACAATGATTGCAGTTACTTTTAAGGCGTTTGATTTTATGGTCATTCGATCTACAGTTGATATTTATTATTCTCGTTATTATCGTTATCTCTCGTTATTTCTCGCCACTGAAAATTGGAACTTGTATTTCATACGAATGGTGTAGAGATTTCTCTTATTTTTCGTATTAGATACTGCACAATAAATATTATAATGCAATATCAGAGTTATATGTATCGTTTTTGTTAAAGTATTTGGCGTCGAGACAGCACCGCTCCTCGTGATGACTGGTTTATACACTTATACTTGCAAAACTTTTTCACCCCGTAAACAAAATAAATAAATGAATTAAGTTACCTTAAATTAAATTAAATTACGAGAATATAATAAAATGTACGTATTCCCGTCCCACCTCGTCGTCCCGTTCGCAGCATTATTTTCGTCTTTCTGAAAGAGCATTCTCAGAGTCTCCTTGAGCTCTGTCTGGGTGTCGCAATCGCTCGGAAACGACGGTAGAAACTGAGTGAGCGACTCTCTCTGAGCATCGGAGAGGCACTCTTGCCATATTCCTGGATACTCCAAAAACTCGTGAAATATCTCGGAATGCTCGCACAGATCCTGCGGCAATTTGACCCGACGTCCCGCCGCTATGCAAGTTTCCCATCTCTACATAAAAAAATATGTTTCGCATAGTCAATCAACCGCATCCCAATTTTCTACCCATACATTTATAATGCACAAGGGATACTTACAACTGTATTCGCATTCTCGCTCTTCGCCCTATGCAGCGAATCCTCGTTCTCATCCTCGTCCTCCTCTCCGGAGCTCTGACTCTCCGATCTGCTGCTACCGTGATCCTCGCCGCTTTCTTCTCCGCTGTCCGAATTTGTACTGCTGCCGCTGGTACTGCTGCTGCTGCTATTGCTTTGCGAGCCGTTCAGCGAATCCTCATCCTCCTCCTCCTCGACCGCCGAGTCACCGCCTGCTGAACACTCGTCGACCTGCGTTTTTTGTTGCCAATTAAGAAACGAGAATTCCACGCAATATTTCGCGACTAGTGTTGGGCGACGGGGAAAGGAGATGGGCCAAGGGGTAGGGGATAGGGGGGGAGGGGGAGCCCACAGTGTTATCGTTGCGCGAAAATTATCGGCAGTAAATATCGTTGAAAATATTTGTAAACAAGCGGAGTTTCGGGTATGCAGTGTTAATTAATGACCGAGCTTCGGACCAAAAACCAACCTCCATTCTCGACGATGATATATAACAACGATGGTCCCACTCCTCGCCGTTTAGTTGCCAAGTAAGTTGAGCTTCGTCCGGGGTGAGAAAAACCTCGGTGATCCTGGTGTGCCCGACGAAACCCGGGTGAAAGCTGCCGACGGGTAAACTTTAACACAGCGATATACTTTAGATTCCTCAATCTTATTGATCCGTATTATTAGGTAATCTCGCTGTTCGACGATCGACCTGTCACAGCTACAATACTCCTACTCCACTGTGAATTTTTCGTCATGGCGTGTGTGGTAGATATTTAAGCGGACGAACCACGGTGTTTGTATATGAAAACCGTGCGCGGACCCGGTCAATGCGAAGACGAGAGCTGCACGCGTGTACTACGAATTGCATTTGGTAGGGCATAGTTTGCGCCAAAGTTATTTTCGCCCAAAAAGTAACTAGGCGGAGAAAAACACCATGTTCATGAATCTTATGCACTATAGATGACGCTGCGCGAAACTGACTTTTTCCGCTATAGCGTTACCTCCCTATGACGTCACTTCCGGTTTGGAAATCTCTGTTCAACAGGTAACGTCATAGGAGAAAACATCACTTTCGGTTTTGAAGTCTCAGTTTGCAAGAAGAAGTGAAGTCATAAGAGAAAACGTCACTTTCGGTTTGGAAGTCTCAGTTTTCAACAAGAAGTGACGTCATAAGGAAAACGTTACTATCGATTTGAAAATTTGTTTTCGACCAATAGTGAAGTCATATGGGAAAACATCACTTCTGTATCACATTACTTCCGGTTGAAAACTGATTATTTGAACCCGGAGTTGACATTGATAGGGGAAAACGTCACTTCTGGTGTAAAATTCTGTTTTCAACCGGAAGTGACGATTTCCCTTATGACGTTTCTACCGGTTTGAAAATCTGAATTTTTAAGCGGAAATGACGTCATAACCCCACTTTCGGTCACTTGCAGTGGAGTTTCGTCACTTTTGGTTGAAAACTCAGATTTCCAAACCGGAAGTTACGTTGTCCCCTATGGCCTCACACCGAGTTTGAAAATTTCAGTTTTCATTATAGGTTTTAATGCACATAACCACAAAGCTCTTATACAACAGGGCCGAGATCCCTATCACATCTTTTGCTAATAACGTTATATTGTAGCGTTAGCGTACCATTAGCGAAAGATGTGATGGGGATCTAGGCCCAGGGGTGGGATCCCCGTCACATCTTTCGGTAATGGTATGCACACGCTACGATAGCGTTACGCTAACGTTAACTTTACAGCAACGCAAATGTCAATCCGATGTCGGTGACAGATTAAAGAATAGCAATTTACGATACCAGTGCGATTTATCGTGTGATTGCAGCACGAGCCTTTGGCTCGTGCTGCAAAATCACACTCGTCAGAAGAAGTTTTATCGCACGTGAATCGTACGAAACTTTACTTCACGAGCGTGAAGTAAAGTTTATTATCGTAGCGTGAGCGTATAATTAATGAAAAATGTGACGGGGATTCCACCCCAGGGCCGGGATCCTGAACTCCTATTGGCAACTTAGTACAATGCTTTACGCTATGGCGAAACGTTGATAATAAGCCCTCAGAATCCCGCCCCAGAAGAAGTGTGCGTCTTACGTTTGTTCGCACATTTGCCTCATAAACTATTTCATGAAAAGTCAAATTCGGTTCAAAGCAGTCTTACAGCGCCATCTATAGAATTTAAGATTCATATACATTGTCTTTCTGCAGTCTAGTTTCTTTTTAGTGGAAATAAGTTTTAGCTGAAAGGGGCATGACGAAAATGGTATACCACCTTACATTTCACGCATTTCACTGGCAAAATTCAACAATCGGCCTGTTGTTGTGTGAATTGGGTAACATATCGGGTTTCGAATGCACAAGGTGTTTTCAGTACTATCTGACATCTGACTAAAAACGGAATGTAAGGCGGATAATTGGTGAAACATTACCGAGTTTCCACCGGGACTGAGAACGGACTGAAACGAGTCTGAACTAGTGGAAAAATTCTAGTTAATTTGAAACTTTCTAGTCAACAGCCAATCCCATAAGTGGATTTTGAGTCTACTAGAATTTTTCCACTAGTTCAGAGTAAATCTCAGCCCGATCTAACTCACGGTGGAAACTCGGTACATGATGCGATTTAATAGGCAGAACGATATTATACAATTCGCGTCCTTCCGTAAAACAGCAGAAACAAAATTTATTCGACAGAAACAACTCAGAAAATAATCATTACTTTTGGTGAAAATGTTCTTTTTCTTTGATGATTTTCACAATGTTGGTTTACCGATTACTAATTATCAGATAGATTGATTTTAGAATATTAACAACCGCGCATGTTAATATTTCGAGAAAAGTCATTTTCAACAAGTTTGATTTTACACCTTCTCTGCACGATGAACGGGTCAGTTAACCAACCAATGGCTTGTCATTGACAAACAGCGTTTCCTTAACATTTGCTTATTGGTTGGTTAACTTATCCGTGTGTTAGGGAGAGAAAGTATGAAATCCGATTTGACGAAAATCATTTTTCGCTCGAAATATTAACGTTTGCAGTTGTCAATGTTCTAAAATCAGTCTATAAGTAAATCATAGTATAGTAAGTATATTCAAAAGCATATTAAAAATATTCAGAAAAAGTAAAAATTCAGAAAAATTCAGAAAAATAGTAAAAATATTTAGAAAAAGAAAAAAATCATTTTCGCAAAAAAATATTATTTTCCGTGCAGTTTATGTTGAATAAATTTTGTTTCCGGTCGGATACCGCGGGAATGCTAATTGCATTATACCGTTTCGCTTATGAAATAGCGAAATAGCATGTTTTTACGTACTGTCCGCCTTACATTCTGTTTTTAGTCAGATGATACTGAAAACATCTTGTGCATTCGGACATTTATATGTTGCCCGAGCGATGGGCCCCTTGCGTGCTATTATTTCACCGGTAGAGCGTAAAACCCGCTCATCACTGATCATCGCGAACGTAGCTGGCAACACAGTACTTGCGTTCCAAACGACCAGATGGCGCGATGACTATAGTTTTCGGGGTTACCAGTAAGGAGGAGGACAAAAATGATGATCAATGAAAATCTGCCTCGAAATGGATCTCGTCCCGTCGTGATACAATAAACGTTTTTTTTTTTATTAATGATACTTTTTTTATCGGGTCCGGGGAAGATGGCGACGATGAGGGGTCAGCTCGAAGGACGATCTTCGAGCTGCCTCAAGAAATATCGGATATTCTTCGTCATCGTAATAACAATATTGTGCGTGCAGGTTTATCTAGCTTACGAGTTCTTCGCGTTGGAGAACGAAGCCCGAAGACCCGCTCGGCCGTTCTCGGGCGAGGTGAGAGAATTCGCTAACCTTCAACACTTCTGTCACTCGTCGGCGTACTTGTAGCCCGCTCATAACATCCCTCCGTTTGACAGCTCTCCCCAATCGAAAAAATGTACGCAATATCGATCTCCCTTTATTGAATCGCAGGGTGGCTCGTCACAGCCCGAGGAAGGTGAGGGCCTGCAGAAAGGCTCGCGTCAGTTGAAACTGCCGCCTGACAAACGATCGAGTAACGACAAAAGCTCACAGAGTCAAGCGAATAATCGTACGGCGAGATTGAAGCTAGACAAAAAATCATTGAACTTCACGCCGATCTGCGACGTCGTAGGCAGAGAGGCAGTCAGCGCGGTGACAAGGGCTCACAGTCAAACGTGCAAACAACGCATCGTCAACGCGACGTGCCTTAGCCAGCAAGGCTTGTTGTATCCCGAAAGACTGTACTCTTCGTGTCCGCACTCTGTAGGTTTCAAAAATTCGCCGGACAGTCTAGGATGCTTCAAGGACGACAAGACTGTCAGAGTACTGCCAGGCTACTATGCTATTTACAAGGCTAACAATTCACCGGTGCTATGCGCTTTTATGTGCCTGCAGTCCGGTTATCTTTATGCGGGAATAGAATATTCGTAAGTGTCTTTCAAAAATGGCAAAATTCATTTTTTTTAAATTTAGATTTAGTTATATTTATCCTTGTTTATCTATGTTTATTTATTTATTTTGTTGAATGATAAAATATTTTTACAACATATGTAATTGAGAATGTATTAAATTTGCAGAATCGAATGTTTCTGTGGAATGGAAGAACCTCCCCAAGTGAAGAGGCTCCCCGATTCCAGCTGCAACATGAAGTGCCCCGGGGATCCAAAACAGTCCTGTGGTGGTTATCTAACTATCAATGTTTTCCGGACTGGCATTCAAAGTAATTATAACTCAGAGATACGCAGTTAAAAAAGGTTTGTATGTTTAACAAACATTTCTTGTCCGCAAAGAAAAAACGTCTTTTTTTACAGCACTATCTTTAACTATGAAAATGATGAAAACTGCAAAAAATAACATGAACAAAATTGTGAAAGATTGTGGGCAAAAGATATTTGTTACATGTACAAATCTTTTTTAATCGTTTAACGATGTTTCTCAGAAACACGTTGAGTTCATAATAATGATTCGATAATTTCCAGGATTCAAAGTCCAAGAGGCAAGAAATTCTAGTGCAAAAGTTGTCAAGGAACGACCAGTGAGGATAGCGTTTCTGTTGACCGTGAATGGAAGAGCCAGTAGGCAAGTCAAGCGTCTGATCAACGTGCTGTATCATCCGTCGCATCTCTACTACATACACGTAGATGCGGTAACTATCGCCTATATCGTTCAGTCTAGAGGGTCCCGTGAGACGAGCTGCTAATTTTATATCACCGGGACCGAGTTGGAACGGAATTAATGTGGGACAACATGAACTCGTTGTTGCAGAGGCAGGATTATCTATATCGGGAGATGTTGGAGGTGGAGAAGAGTTGCCGAGCGAAAAATATAAAGGTAGCGAAGGGTAGAGGTCTGAGGCACGCGAGTATCTGGGGTGGTGCCAGCTTGCTGACTACTCTATTGAGCTCGGCTCAACAGATGCTCGAGCATCCTCATCAGTGGGATTTTCTCGTCAATTTATCGGAGTCAGATTTTCCAATAAAAAGTAACGAGCATCTCACTGATTTTCTTACGTGGAACAGGGGTCTGAACTTTGTCAAGTCGCACGGCCGTGAGGTTCAGCGTTTCATAACGAAGCAGGGACTGGACAAGACTTTCGTCGAATGCGAGGCGCGAATGTGGCGGGTGGGAGACAGAAAGTTGCCGAAAGGTACCGACGAGACAACTTAATATTGTTATCGAATCATGTTTTTCTTATTAATTCGATGTATCTATTTATTTTATTTCGGAGGGAGATCCTTTTACAGATTATCAAGTTAATCGTCTTTTACAGGAATACAAATTGACGGTGGAAGTGACTGGGTGGCTCTGAGTCGAGACTTCGTCGAGTACGTTGCGAATCCAAACCCAGATCCACTGGTAACCGGACTTCTCAAGATATTCGAGTACACCTTGCTACCCGCTGAATCTTTTTTCCATACCGTCCTGAGAAATTCCCGTTTCTGCGACACTTACGTCGACAATAATCTGCACGTTACCAATTGGAAGAGAAAGCTCGGCTGCAAGTGTCAGTACAAAGCGGTTGTCGACTGGTGTGGCTGCAGCCCCAATGACTTCAAGCTCGAGGATTTCCCGAGAATTCACAATACCGCCGAGAGAAATTTGTTCTTCGCTAGAAAATTCGAGCCTGTAATAGATCAACGGATAATCGACCGGGTCGAGGAGTGGCTTTATCCGGAGAAGCACAATCGAACCAGAACCAAGGGTTACGACATGTACTGGCAGAGCCTGCATCATTACGCCGATCTTAGTCCTCTCGCCGACGACGCACTGCTGACGATATCGCATTCACTCGCTAGGCTTTTTGTCTCGAGCTTGAAGCTGGAACCCCAAGCAGCGAAACTATTGGAGACGACCGCTTACTTTCGGGAGAACAAATTCAATGCGATTCTCATAGGTGTCGAGACACCCGGCACGAAGAATCAGGAGTCGTCCACTCTGCAAAATGATAATCCCGAACGCCTGGAAGCGATGGTAAAATTGAGACACAATTTATCAGTAACCGGAGTGTGGGTCAATAGGATACAGAGCCTAGCTGTAGGAACGGACTACGATCAGAAGGAACAGACGTTCAGAAATTTGATGGGCGGTATCGGACCACTGGCCAGTCCGGTTCTTGCGTACGAATTCGATGTCGCGCTCGTGACGCCGAGAAATATATCGGTTCTGTGGATCGATCCACACGGCCGTCTCGCGGACGTCAGTCATTTGCAACTGGAAGAATTGACGTTGGTAATTATCGTTCTTATTCATCAATTGACAAACGTTTCAGTTGCTTTTCATGAAAATCGTTATCTGCACTTAACAAGTGGATTATTATTATTCATGGTATTTAACGGTTCCTTGAAATCCTCGAAACCCTCGAAGAGTCCTTGAATCTTTGCTTGTCCTCAGAAAGTCCCGGGGATGTCTGTGAAATCGTTGAAAAATCCTGAGGAAGTCATTGCATTTAATTTCAAATGTATACGAGAACATATGTTATTCGATTACTTATTAACGATTCGTCGTTAATGTTTTCCAGATGGGATCCGCTAAACCTCAAATCAGCGAACCGTTGGTGATCGGTACTTGGCGAGTACTGCTCGTAGCAGATACCGTCACGGTGGCGAAATTGAAGTTTCTCGTAACACCATTGGCTTACTGGAAGAATAAGCGGATAACGGCACGAAAAGCTAGGGAGATTCACAACGGTCCGTCCGGACCCTATCACATACCCGAAGATTTTAACGACAAATGGACTTTCATATTGAAGTCGTTGAAGACGACGCCTCGCGAACGGAGCTCCGAGACGAGCAACAAAGTCGAAGAGCGAATCGGCGCGGAATTGGATCAATGGATAGACGATCTCGTAAACGATTATTATGATATAGCCGAAAGCTGTTACGCCGTTGATGTAACGTCGGTAAATAATAAATCGACGCTACGTAAATGCTCTCAAACTGACTGGAGCTCAATGAGCCCCGATCCAAAGGCTGATACACGTAATCTATGTCAAAACTATTAATTATGTACCAACTACGTGCCATTCCTCATCAATCGGAGAAAACACTCACACTCATCGCGCCTTTGTACAAATCATCCTCTTAGATATTTTTATATCGATAACAAAAACAAAAACAAAAAACATGCCTGTATATATACCTCAACGTGTTTGTATTTATAAATATATACTGCGTGATCTACCTTTTCCGAATATCGACTATATTTCATTTCGCATATTTTGCGTAACTATATTTTTTAGCCTAATATGTAACTTCGAGATGGATATTGAACGAATTAGTATGGTTGATCTCCGAGCCAAGTGAAAAAAATCCGGCAGAAAAGAAATATTACGATGCAGCGGCAACACAACTGATCGCTGGAACGACGCAGGATCTACTGACTAATAACGCGAGGCGCGGCAACTCTGGCGGACGAGGGGGGGGGGGGGGGGGGGGGGGGAGAGCATATTACGCGTGTTCCCTCGTGCCTATAGGTTCGTATAGTTTTTTGAAACTTTTCACGCAATGTACCTAAGTGGATACGGGATACCGACAAACATGCATCGCGATAGAGAACTACGCAACAAAAGGTGAAGATGCGTTTGTTTATTATTAACCTTATGTAATATCGTTTCAAATTCTTAATTACAATATTATATATAATAATAATAATAATAATAATAATAATAATAATAATATGTCAATGTATACAGGTTAGATACAATTTTTTTATCTTCATCTTGTATGGAGTTTACGTCTTTTCGTGTTAATAAGTCGGTTGGTTTATTTTCTTTTTTTTTCTTCTTAATTCAGTTTCCGCATTCATCCATTATAATTTTCGCCCTAAGCACGGTGGCAAGCATTCGACAATCGAGACGGTACTGCTTCACTTTTTTCCTTTTTTTCATTTCTTTCTTCTTTTTTAATTATTTAATTGATTTATTTAGTCATTCGTTCTCACTCTCACAAAATTCTCGAACGCTGCATACTAGTCCCCGGTCGGAACATATCAGTCGTATTATAGTATTTTTTTTCTGAACACAATGTTTTACAGATGACGTTAGGAAAGTTATGTTATTTCACTCTGGCCGCGGCACGTTAAGTTTTCTTCTCTTCATTCTCAACTCTTCGCAAAAAAGTCATCGTTTCGAGCGATTTCTAATAAGGGGTAATGACGACTCCTGCACACTCATCGTTATTTTTTCGCTTTTACCGAAAACGCTCTTTCGTATGTCACACTACAGTTGAACCCGATTTGTAGATTTTTTGTCAAGACATTTTTTTTATTTAATTTTTATTTTTTCAAAGACGGTCTATTTTTTAATTACACGGAGAATAGTTAATGCAATATGTACAGAAAACCGTATGAAAAGAGATTCCTTCGAACTTCGTCTACCGTATAACCCGCGTATCTCGCGCGCGCGTGTCGAAGATTAAACAATATATATATATATATATACATGTATGTATATATATATATACACTTCATTATCAAGTCGGGACTGTTGTGAAATCGCTTGGAACGTGTCTTGGCCAGCACTTAGGACTATTATAAATGTATACATTTCTGTTGTTCTGCTAATTGGCTTACATACTCTGCATTTTTTTTTTGCGACAACTGTTGAGTGGCTAGGTTTTTTCACCAGGATAATTGTCACGAAACGACGTGCGCGGAAAAGAATAATAATAACGTAAGAGTACCATGCTCCTTTCGAATGCATTCTCAATTTTTTTTTAATTTACAATAATAAGAATATACCGAGGAACCAAACGAGCGTCAACTAAAGATGAATCGCCGTTAATCCATTCAGCCCTCTTTAATCCGTTCCGAATGCACGCCGCAATCTCGAGGGTTTACTTTTTATTTTCCATCCTAGTTCGTCACGTATTAATAGCAACACTAGTTCGTAAAACGTCTCCGATACAACATTCGTTCAAATACTCCACCAATGAATTGCCTCTAGAATTTTAATTAATCGTCGGTGGTCGGTTACAAGCGGTTCGTTTTCGTTTTCTGTTGATCCACATTCGCTAAAAATATATGTATATATATCAAACCCAAATGCTCAGCTACACACAAACGATGATAGTTCATTCGTAAAAAAAAAAAAAAAAATAGAAATGAACAATATTTCGAAAGAGTAATACTCCGCGACATATTGTCTAATTTAATTCCGTACCCAAAAATCGTCTCTCCCCGCCGTCACTCTCACTTTCACTTGTTTCTCTGATGTATCGCGCGAGTTTAAAGTTTTCATTCTCGAACGGAATTTTTTTAATGTATATTACGCGTAACATTTCGCAGGGCAGCACGGCAGCATTTCGGCTATTACAGTGTGAATTAATTCGATATTTTTTTTTCTAGCTATACGGTGGCATTTGTAAAAGTACATGTTATCAGTCTGCGACACTAATATTGCATCTTTTTATTTTTATTTTATTTTTATTATTTTTTTTCTTTTTCAAAATGTATCAAGTTCTCTCTTGGGCTCGTGGAAAATAATTGTTGTTCAAACACGCACACGCTATCGTGCTCTTGCGAATTATAAGTATCAGTTCAATTTCGATCGAAGCTGATAGACAATGTATAATTTTTGGGTACAGAACTCAATGAACCAGGGACTCAGATGAAAACTCGTTCGAAATCGTACACAGTACATTTTGTTGTTGTTGTTGTTGATTTTTTTTTTTTTTTTTTAGTAGAGCGTACTGATTTTTGCCGTTCAGTCGTTACAAAAAAATATATACAATAAGTGCCAAAACCTCGTTAACAGTAAAAAATCTCAAGGACAGACAGTTTGAGAAGGCTGCAGCAACAGTGCGATTGTTTGAAATATCGGAGATTCAGTGGGTTCCCAAGGGAGCACACTTTACTAGTGGAATAATTTTTCTATCTATTTCACAGAATGCAGAAATTCATGTATATCCGGTGCATTCAAAGATCCGCCTCATCTCCCGGTCTGCTGTGAATTCATATTTTCAATTCGGATTTAAAAACAAATGCATGTTTCGACAATAATATCTAAATGAATAAGCGCGATCGATGAGTTACCTAAGATATTACGTGTCTCGATAGATCACTGTATCGCCAGATCGTAATAACGATTCAGTTGTGTTTTTCTTCTTGTTTTTTTATCGAATTGTATAAAAATATACAAATTAGTTTTAAATCTTTACCGCAAACGAAACGACGGTACGAGCCGCGAAGGCGGCTAATAATAACATCCGCGCGCTTTTCCGTTGTTGAATGTGAGATGAACTTATCATTGTACGTTTTTCGATGTACTACAGATGCAATGAGTGAGTTGATTTAATTGTTTTTTTCAATTTTAAAAGCTGCCTGTTTCTCACGTGAAGCTCTGTCTCTCGGTGTCGGTAGTTATATTTTCATCCAGTCATGACACTCTCTCTCTCGAGGATACGCGGTGCAGGAACGGAGCTATTTTCGTCAAGTAACCTCATAAATATCTACTTTTTTTCATCACTCCGGCGGATTTTTTTTTTTACAAAAAATCTTGCGAACGAAGACGTGTATCTGTCCGTGTGTGTGTGTCTATGTAGAGAGTACGTGTAAGTGTGCTGAGAGCGATCGATAATTTTGTTATTTGAACTATGCGCGTGACTTCCTTATTTACATGAGCTTACCGTTAGTTCTTATTTCGATCGATGCCCACTTGACTTTGGGTGGCGTGTGACATCGATTGATCCGACTTGACGGATGAAAATCGAGAGCTATGCAACTTTTTCGCGATTCAGCTATCAATTTCACATTGATTTACATTCGAAAAATCTTTTCGCACTCGGTCGTTCGAATTCAAAAAAATACGTTCGTCCTCTGCGTCTCTGACGTTCTACGAAATCCGATTTCGCGAGATATACATATATAGCGCCCAACGATAGCGTGTCAGGTACTATATACTAAAAACTATTCATGGGCAGTGTACCATTCGGACGATACGAGTGCCGTGTGAGAGTTCGAAGATTCGTAAAAAAAAAAGGAAGTTTTTTTCGTTCGAATCATACAAAACCGTCATTGAAGACACGCTACGGCGAATTTCGTGCATATACGAATTTACTGTGCTATCTAGAGAGATGCCCAGTTATCGTCTTCTTTTCTTTTCTTTGAATTTTTTTTATTCTTCGTGGAAGCATTACTTCGTACGTACGGATTTCGACATTAACTAATAACCGCAGTCTCGATCACGTTTAAGCAGCATCTCTTTGTCGATTTTTCTCTTTTGTTTTGTTTTTCTTTTTTTTTCTTTCACCTTGTTTATTCCAATCGCGGAAGTAGCGTAACAAGCGGTGTCGTTAAGAACAAACGGCAAAAATCAATGACAATGCGTTGGAAACATATGTATGCGATACGCGTGTATTGTTTATTATAAATTACCTAGTTTTTTTTTTTTTGCTTTTTTCTTTTTGTTGTATGATTATACCATTCTTGATCAACCTTACATGTTATACTTAAACTTTCTTATTAATGCTTTATGTATAAATATGTATTGTTAAGCCGCGCAACACCACCCGTTTGTTTAAAGTCCTTGTTCAGCAACAAACCGACGCCCGCGCAATTTTGGCGTGTTGCCCCCGGTTGGCAATCGCCAATTACCACTCCGTCGTTCAAGTAAATAAAAAGAGTCGAGTTTACATTGTTTTTCTTTTTTTCTTCTTCATTCTTCCTTCTTTATACTTAAAGGCTAAATCCTAAAGCTGCACTCTTTTATCATTCACCTAAGTGTATTGTACAAATATCTAGCATTCACCGCGACTGTATCTCGCTCTCGCTCTCTCGTTCGTTCACTTTCTCTCCGCATTAATCGCTAATCCATTACATTCGTGACATCGTGTATAAAACTCTATCGGAGTACATGATTACATTGTTAACTTTTTTTTATGCAGTAGTAATAATAATTATCACTTTTTTGCTCTCTAGGCCACACTGTTTGGATGCCAAGTTTTATTTCTTCCTCGTTTTCTTCGTCATCTCAATTTTTGTCGTCGTCTTAACCGCGTACCGACTAAACTGCTTAAATGTCTGTTAAACGTCGGGCAGGACCCGAGAGGCCAGCTGGGTTCATCCTCACTAGGCCGTGTGTCTGTCAGACGGTGCTCAGAACTTTCATGCTTAATTTCTTCTCCACTGGATTTATCTTTTTCGCGCCCGATCACGGGGCTAGTCAATTTGATAAAAAAAAAAAAAAACAAAAAAAAACAAAAAACAAAACGAAAATGATAATAATAAAAAAAAAGAATACCCTCGTCCATTTTAAATTGTCTCTCTCTCTTCGCGTTCTTCCATAGTAATATACTTTTTTTCTTTCTATATTTCTGTCGTTGCAACGTCGTCAAGCTCAGAGTTTCCTCAGCTTCAAAGTTCCTGGTCAACGGAAGAGAAACCCGCCTCGCGGCGCATCTCGCGCTTCCTTCGTCGTCTTCAGCTTTTTTTTCTCTGTCTCTCGTTCCATTCGTACCCACAAAGATTCTTCGAGCGCGTCAATATATACGATTGTATACCGACTGACACGGCTTCTCTGCCTCTGTCTCCTTTACCCCTCTCACTGTCTCTCTAGCAACCGTTTAAAAAAAAAAAGCCGTCGACTCGATATCCGTGACCATCCGATTGTCGTTTTTATCTCATTCACTTTCGTGGTGTGTGTGTGTCTTAACTTGTCCGCCTCGCTTGGTTATTACTTTTTGTTTTTGTTAATCTTGCTTTGCCCATTCCACAAACGAGTCCCGGGGGTTTGTCGATTCAGTGGATAGCCACCGGGCTCTGTTGGACGCACACGCCGACCATTGGACTGTCCTCTCTCTCCGGGTCTCTCTGCTTTCCCGTCGAGACCGCCGATGGTTGTCTGACCACCATACCATGAGCATCCGCACTAGGATATCCGTAGTTGTAAAAATTCTGCTGCTGATGAATCATCGGGGAGGTCATCATTGCCGGCAGATGAGGTATACCAGGGAGAATAAGGCTGTTGTAAGAGCCAAGAGAGCTTGGTATCAGGGAATTGTCGATCGACTGCATTGACGTCGGTGCGGACGTTGGCCCGCCGCTCGCCGATGACGACGGATAGCCGGTCGTTATAGCACGGCGACTCGCAGAGTGACGGGGCGACGATTCGCAATCCATCGGTTGATAACCACCAGGTAAACTGGCTCCTTGAATCAAGCTACTCGTCGTGCTACAGCCGCCTCCGTTGCCACTGCCTCCGCTTCCGCCTCCGCCATAACTACCGCTGCCTCCGCTTCCGCTGCCTTGACCTGACATGGTTACCAGTCCTGCGAAATCGAAAGGCCTTACGTTAATAAAAATTGGCCTGTCCAAACAGACTCGCGGACTCTTAATACTCCGATTATAATACACATACGAGGAGTCCAACCCCCACTCTAAAAAAACCACTAATTATATTTATATGTATATTTTTTTTTTCAATGAAAAAAAAAACACTATTCAGGGCGAGCTGGTCAGGGAGAAACAAAGTTCTAACGATCTACGGGGTTGTTTGCAGGCAATTGACGTGTATTCTTTTTTATTTATCACTTTTCGGCCACCCTCGTCGCTCTGTTTTATCTTTCTTCTCTGTCGATCTCTCGATAATACATACATTGTTAATGTTTTTTTTTTTGCGACGGTGGTCTATACGGATTCTCCTCTCGGAATTCAGGCGATCGTGCTACACGTGCTGGGACCTGCATTTTTTAATCTCTTTGAAAACATTGATAATCGATAATAATATCTACGAAGGAACGGGGGACTCTCTTGAATCAAATGTCTCGGACACATCGATGCTTTATTATTTTCGTGGATACAGTGTTAAAGGCTTCCTTGGTACAGTCAAGTTAATCGAGTAGTTATACTTCGAAAATGGTTTCTACACTTTGGAAGGACGAGCTATTGTGCGCTTAGGTGGATCTGGTTTAAAGGACTTCTACTTCAGGTAGAACAAAAAAAGTATCGAAATGAACTTACAGAAAAATAACTCAGTGGCATGTTTTTACGGAGTTTTTTTTAGAAACCAAATTTGATCGACCGAACCCACCTTGAAAACGTGTGCAAACAATTTTCGAAATCTTAGTACTCGATTGACTTAACTGTAACCTAAGGACTACCTTAGACACGCACAATTTGAGATATTATGTATTCGATTTAACGTGTGCAAATTATTAATTTTTTATCACAATGAAGTTTCGTGCTTGTCACATGCTACAAAATTTAATGACACAGAGAATCATAAAATTTGTCTTATTAATAAAAAAAAATTCGATTGGCATGTAAAATTTCATCGGCTTATCAGTTCCATGTGTCTTTCAAAAAGAGTCTCGCAGGTCTGAACGTTATTGATGCAAAAAATAAATATAAATAAAAAATAAAACGAAACAATCGATTCAAGACAAGACAGACTCGGGGGGCAAGACAGCACTTTCCTGATCCGTTAAAACAATTGTCAAAGATTTCACAATCGATCGACCCTCGTCAGTGGGAGTCCGAGTACACAAATAGATTAACGACACATGTTAATAAACGTTCGTTACCACGTTAATCGTACTCACTCTCTCACTGGCGATGATCGCTCTTTTTCACACCCGGCAAGGCGTGTTTGAAGTATGCAAGATAGCTAATAGCATGCGTTAAAAGGAAACTTAAGGGGATGGAGAGTGACCTCACTACAAATGATAATTCATCGACACAGATGCATATCGCCACTGTCTGGGCTGGAATACGCTCGGAGATTCAAGAATCGTGCCAATTATAAATGTCCACATTCCGAGAGCGAACGATTATCTCCGAGAAAAATTGTTCACGAACGTATTCCACCAGACGGGGACAGAAAAGTTTAATTATAAACTCGAATCGAAAGATTTAAAATTGCTGGCGTACGTATGTTACGGATATCTAAAGCTCCCTTGTAACACAGGCACCATCGCCGTTTTCGACAGCGCTCCAACAAAGTATACACCAGAGCCACGGGCCTCGCAAAAATCTCAATCCATGGCTCTGTCGCAAAGGGTTACATATTAAGGAAAAAAAAAAATGTTGCAAGCAAGCAAGGCTTCGCTCATTACATCCGAGGCCGGGGACACGGGTTTCTCATCAGGGAGATTGTTAGTCTCGTATGATATTCTTTTTTCTTTTTTTTCTTTAGGATTGCTTGTTAGACAGAACTTACTTATGTTAGTAAGTAAGATTAGGGTTGGGGCCTAGGACAGGTCGTCGCCGCCCCGCGGATACGACAGTCATCGAGCCACGTACTGTCCCCCCATCATATCTACGGGCAACAACAAGTATTTGGTTTAGAGTTTGTGCAGAAAATAAGCGATAACACGTAAGCGTTAACACTTTCAGATTATTCTGCACTAAATCGGCGACCCATATTTCGCATCCTGTCCCTAACATAATTATGGATAACGCTTGCTTTCCTCTCTCTCTTCTTTTCTCGAAGCTATAGTAATCATTGCTTTTGATTTGCTATCGCAAACGACGATGTTGTAATGAGCATTAACAAATTTTATCGGGATATGATAATATCTCGATAAAATTAGTTAATGCTCGTTACAACATCGTGTCGCCTAATCGTGCCAAGAGCCACTCAAGTATTCTTACTTTCTGCACAAATCGAAACGCTCGTAAAAAGTTGAATATATATATATCATGTGTACAGCAAATTGACAGTTAATCGTGGATCTTCTTCGCACGATAGTGGCCCACTCCTATAAGTATTCGTTACGATTACAGTGGTTATGTACAAAAAAAGACACAATCTCGCGTCGAGATATCAACAGTGATTGGCATCTTTGTTCCGGTAGGCACTCGATCGCTGGAAAAAGCTAACAGACGACGACGGCGTAATCGTCAATTATAATAACATTGCGAGGACTTTTTTTTAACAATTATTTTTTCCTCAGACTTACGTAATATCAGTGTAGACGATAAGAAATTATTAACGAAATCGACACGAGTCAATTGAGTACACGGACACTTGCGACTTTCCTGAGTTTTATACTATTGTTTTTTTTTAATAAATAAAAAAGTCTTGAGCCCGTATCTGCACCACATGGAGATGATCGTTAATATCAAAGACCTACGGATCCGGCACAATTAAAATTTAATCTAATCGATTGTAAAGCGATGAAACGTTGCGATTCAGCGAGCTAGCCCTCGACGTTGATTCGGCAATTTTCAAACTCACCGCTATCCTGACTCATAGAAACCACCGCCGGACTAGTGTTTGCACTGTTGGCAGCGGCGATATTGGTGTTGGTCCCCTCGTCGGCCGTTCGCTTGAAGAAGTTGTGTTGTAGCGCGTAGTAAGGCGTTACACGCGTCTTCGGATCAAAGTCCAACATCCTTAGGATGAGATCCTTGAACTTGAGGTAGTCGGAGATCGAGTGACCGGGCTCGTTGAGCCTTCTGCCACCTGGACCCCCGCTTTCGACACCGAGTATGTCGTGCAACCGTCTCGTACCGGGGAGCTTGTACTTTTTGCCGTCCTTGGATTTTTTAAGCACGTAAGATCCGTCGGTGGGAACTTTGTCGAAGTACTTCCGCGCTTTGTGCGCTTGGTCCAGTATGTGCTTGGGCGGCATGCCAAGCACTTCAACTATTTTGTTCATTTGATCAACCTGCAATCGAGACAATAACGTGTGTCAGCGCGTCGAAGAGGGAAATAAATGAATTTTTACATGAATTATCGATCAAACGTTTAATGAGAATTCGTATGAACCACACAGCTTCTCGTGCTAGTTGTCGATATCGAGATCCACGTCGTTCCGGTATAAAATTATTATCGTGTGTGCAAAGGAGTACTATCACGTCGATTTGACCTTACCTCATTGGCCCCGCTGAACAGAGGTTCTCCTGTATGCATTTCCACTAAAATACATCCAAGACTCCACATATCTATCGCGAGGTCGTACGGGATTCCCAGTAGAACTTCCGGCGACCGATAAAACCTAGATTGAATGTACTGGTATATCTGTAACGGATTTTAATAATGAATTAGGCACACTGTTTCGCTCCGTTTCGTTCGTACGATATCGAACAGGATGACCTGTCGCAGATTGTTAATTATATTCTTCTTTATTTATTTTACCCTCTGTCCAAGTTGACACGAGCTCCCAAAATCAACTATCTTTATCGCGCTCCGTTTCGGATTGCACAATAGAATGTTTTCGGGTTTCAGATCACAGTGTATGATGTTCAATTCCGGTGTGGACAGGAACAGGAGGGCAGTACACAGTTGCTGAGCGAACTTCCTCGTGAGGTTCAACGACACCCCTCGGAAATTCGTATTTCTAAGTAGGTCGTAGAGGTTGTAAGACAGCAGTTCGAATACCAGACACAAATGGTTCCGCCACATAAAGTGCCTCTTCAGTTTAACTGTGAACAAAACAAAACACAAGTGAGATTTGTAACGCGGAGCACTCGGTGAGAGAGGGAGATACGGAGAGAATCGTATTAGTCTCTTTCCAGTTTCCCAACTCGCTCAAAATATCTGCTATATTGAGATACATCCCATCTCTGCGGTTAAAACTGTCCCAGTGGCTCACCTATATAATACTTGTTGTCGGTATCCGCTCTATTCATCATCTCTAATAGCCTAACTTCGATTTGCGCTTGATTGAGGAAGGGCTTCTTGTTCTTTATTATTTTTATTGCCACCTGAGTTTGCTCCTCGTGATCGAAAGCTTTTACGACTTGGCCGAAGCTGCCTTTACCTGCGAGATGAAAAATAAAAATTGATTATTCGATCCTCAAAAACAGCAACCGATGGTGAAACTTCAGATATACCGAGAAAAATAAACAGTAAGATCATTAGCAATTTTTATACTCAGGATATCGTTATAAGAGCTATCGGTACTCGCATAGCAAAATTCGCTTCAGGTATTGTAAAGATTTGATACGTACTACGTAGTACTATTTCGTACATAAATATTGCTAAAATCTTACTATCAATGTTTCTCGGTATAAGCAATATATCGTTGAAAATTACCTATTAACGAATCGATCTCGTATCGATCCAAAAATTTCTCTCCATTCTTGATGATATAGTCGTGGTTGTCGTCGTCCCAACCGTCGTTGTAGAGCTTTCTCTCTTTTTTATGGGAACCATCCTCGCCCTGCATCTGCTGCGCTCTTCTCTTCTTTTTCGCATAATAAACCTGTGAAAATGAAAAAACGTAATTTCATTACAATCTTGCGTACTCGTGTAACATAGCTTCCTCCGCGAGAAAACCAAAATCGATCAACAAACTTGTTTTAGTTCGTTTTTGTACTTGATTTCAAATTTAATTTCTGGTTGCCCTTTTGGGTCTTCCAAGGTAATTATAGCTCAATAACAAAAAAAAATCATTTTGTCAAAATGTAAAAAATCCTCTCTCATGAAAAAATCTATTTGCAAGAAATAGTTCATTATTTCTCGCAGGCGATTGGAACTACTATTGCGTTTCCGGTAAGCCATGTGATTCGACAAACGCCGTGTTCAACAGCTTCTTTCTCTTTTTCTATATACGCTTCCGTCTAAACGCTACGCGCTTCACCCCTCGCGCGATATGTTCTTTCCCGTTGTGTGTGTACGTGTAGCAGCAAAAGAGACGAAGAGAGAGCGCAGAATCCGATCTGCCGCCACCGACGTTCTCGTCGACGCCGTACACGGGGCGCGGAATCGATATCGTTGCGGCCACGTGAAAATCACGCTGCTGCTGCCGCTGCTGCTCGTTTCTACAGATTCTACTGGCGCTTGACGCTTGCTAACAGTTTATTATATACTTTACAGATGACTTCACGATGCGACAATAGAAAACGGCAGTAGTAATTGTTCTTCTTACAAATGTCTCTTTGGGCTCCCTGGCTACGAAAATTAAACGACGAGACACAGATAAAGGAACAGCGAGAGGAGGAAGCAAAAGAAGAAGAAGAAGAAGGGAGCGTGAGAAAGCGAGTGTGCGAGACGGGCAAGAGAAGAACGGAAGGACCGCGTCTCTTGGCTTCGCGTCTCGTGTGACGTATCGGCCAACCCGCTACTCCATCGGTCAACGACTCTCCGTCGCAAGCAGCGTCGGCGTCTCTCCACGGTGTAGCGGCGACGGCGAACGGCGTTCGAGCGTGTGAGCGCTCGTCTCTGCGCGTCTTGAGTCCGAGCGACATCGAGCTTTGTCGCGGTTACCAATACGGTATATTCTTCGGAGGTTTGCCTTATGCGGTTCGCTGACACGGGCCGGGAATGTAATTATAGAATCCAACGAGATTTTGCCATCGGGCGAATTGAATGAGCGTTACTTCAGCGACATTCGGTATTCCGCGGAGAGGTTACGGTACAGGTGTTGTGACCGGAACTGCGATGCGAAACTGTCACGTGTCACGTGACCTCCACCTGACCATCATGTGACCGTCGCAGGAACGTTCGGTAAACAATAACCGTTTGCATAGAATCGATCCACCAACAAGACGGCTGGGGAAAAATGAATTAAATTATTAAAGACTTAAAACAAAATTATCGAAAAATAAATAACTCTTTTTGTAGCCAAGTTTAGGGACGCCATTTTGGTGCCAAGATTTGTCCCATTTCCATCACCGTTTAACATACAAATTAATTTTTAAGAAAAGAAAAAAAAATTGCGCCTGGCGAAAAATAAATCATATTATTAAACACTTCAAAAGAAGTACCGAAAAATAATTTATTCGCTTTACAGTTAACTCAATTCACGGTCGCCGTTTTGGTGCCAAGGTTTTTTCCCGTTTGCTCTCGTAAGGTCACGTGACTTGAGGCAAAAATCACTGTTGAACACAAAATCGTTATAATACACAGTACGCTCACAGAATCATTATAATACAACACCGGTTGTGAATCCACTCTCCAAATTGATACTGCCAACGCACATCACTGGTAAAGGATTATTCCATCGTCATAAAAGAAAAATCAACTTGCCAGATCTCGACGTCCCTTCGCGCTACGTCCTCGCGTCTCAGCCGATCTACGTATTGCTCATCGCTGAACACCGTACCGATATCTTCGTACAATTACTAATTTAATTTCAAGAAACCCTCGAATAATTACGTTCTTCAATCAGTCGTGCCTCCGATAATGGCGCTCCGGTGAATGCAGATACACAGAGAGAGATGACTGGGGGGGGGGGGGAGGGGGGGATCTCGTTGAGCATAAGCCGAAGAAATGCCCGAGCAAAGGGAGAGAGGTCCTCGTGAATCGGAGTGCTCTCTTCCGTTCAAGTTACTCCGGTCCTCCGGAGACTCTCGGTGAAGAGAGCCGGAGGAGTAGTAAACCCACCGGCGAGTCTGCCTATAGCTATGCAGCAAAAGCAAAAGTACAAGAAGCGTGCACGACCGCAAGCACCGTTGCCTTGATGTGGGGAGCGAGAGAGAGAGAGAGAGAGAAGAGTATCGCGCGGCGGGGTGAGTAAGGGAGAGGGGGGGGGGGCGAAAGGAGAGGAGGAGGAGGCAATCGGCTCGGCGAAAATCGCACGGGAGAGACGACGACGATGTGCCGACCTACCCCAAACGCGCGCGCCGGGACATCGAGCACGCCGCGTTTCACGTGACCCGTTTGGCCCGATTCGGACTCTACGGCGCGGCGTTCCTCGCGTCCACGTCCTCGCCGTTGAATCTTCGGCCGGAAGTTACACGCCCGGCCATCCACGGGATATAATCGAGTTCTACCGAGAGATCCTTCCGTGACTCATTCATTTTATTTTCTCGATATTTAAAAAATACAAATAAAAATCGAACGGATCGAACATATATATATATATATAACGATAATAAATCGACGTCCTCTTCCATAATTCGGTCTCGCATCGTCATTGCCGGGGATCATAGCAACGAGAGCATAGCGCTGAGGCATCTCGAAGGTCGCGTGGGTGGTAGCCGAACCGGTATTCACCAATGCAAAGACTACGGAATTCGAATGGCTTTGGCTGTTGCTCGAAGCTGTCTGAGATGAGAGCAAAAGAGCGAGGTAATATAAAGAGAGCGCGAGAGGGAAGGGGGGGGGGGCTAAGGGGTTGGGACCAAAGGGCAGGTAGGGGAGGGGAGGACGGGAAGGAGAGCTTTTGTCGTCACGGTAAACTCGTCCTGGTGAGAGAGTCCCGAGGAGGGCAGACACACAGTCAGAGGGGAATCTATCGCGTCGCGTCGCGCGGTGCCCGGCGACGACCGGGCGACGGTATAGAGCGTCGGTGTGCTCTCCTCCGCCGCCGCGCCATATACACACTCGCTCTCTTCGTTCCTCTATCGCCGTTGGGGCGCTGCGAGGCGGCAGCGGCAGCAGCGCCCCCCCACCCCACTTCTCTCGGCCGCCGACGCGCGGCGCTCGTCTGCACAACAGCGAGAGAGCGCGCGCGGCTCGCTGCTACTGCTGCTGCTGCTGCTGCTGTTGCTAGTAGTCTGTTTCTCTCGTTTCTGTTGCTATGCGCGAGTGCATGAGACCGGCCCCATATGGTGCGTTCACCGGCGGCAGCCTCGCCAAAAGCGGCCCAGGGCCATTGACTATAAACCCGGGGTGAGAGCAATAGAGGGAGAAGGTGGAAGAAGACGAAGAAGACGGGAGACAAACCTATAGAGCATAGAATAAGGAAATATATAGGGGCGAATAATGCGTATCGATATTTTTTCAATTTCTTATCTCGTAACTTTTACGACTGCGAGTGGAGTACTTACTACAGCGGAGTAACGGTAGTCGGGGAGCGTCAGTATCGACACTAAAATGAACGAGGGGCGACGATCGATTGAGGAAGAAAAAAAATTCCTTTACGATTCCCGTAGTCGCGAGTAAAATAATTCATGCGGTCTGTAATAATTAAGGGAAGGCCATCGAAGCTGTGGAAAGAGATTTTCGGTCGGAAGAAAGAAATTAGCCGGGGGTAAGAAATACACCAGGGAGTGCGTGCTGGAGGGGGAGGAGTCCGAGCCGACGGAAACGTCTCTGGATCTCGTGGGCAGCGGCCGTTCGACCTGTTATGTGTGGCTACTGTGCCGATGTATCTCAGTCCGTTGCCGGCGCGGAGGCTATTTTTGCATTGCGGTCTGTCAGACGGGATGACGATATGCCACGTCATCGAACGAGGCCGTTATGAATCTCCGCAACGACGACGACGAGGTTAAGAGCGGGAAAAAGATATAGAGAAGATAAAGTAGAAAGGGGAGGGGGGAGGGTCGGGTTAAATGGGAATAGGGAGAGGGAAAAAGAGAGCGATATAGCGATGAGACGATGGATCAGAATGTGGAGGTGGATGATGACGCGGAGTAGGAGAGACTCCAGTCTCGCGATCGGGAGTCGAGCGAGAGGCCTCGCTCGGCAGGCTCGAGTCATGAATGAAGCGGCTCTGTCGCGAAACACAAGAGGCCTAGGCAGCAACGACCACTATACCGAGCAGGCAGGCCTTACCCGCGACCTTCCGGAACGTCGACGTTCGACTTCTTTGTCGTCGTTGTTTCGAACGCGGAAGAGCCAACTTTATTCGTCGGCGTGGGGTACAATTTTTTTTTTTTATTTTTATTCACGTCACACACGCGCTGATCTTATTTACTCCCGCGCTCGACCGACGAGATTTTATTGTACTACTTACTCCGGGAAGAAATTTTAGCGCTGCCGAACGCTCAGCTGTTTCACCGACACGTTGTTATGCGCGGTTTTGCGAAAATATTTTTTTCGATCAATCTAAAGATTTTAGAAAAATTTCAAGACCGTTTAGTCCACGCGGAAGAAAGTTTTTCTCCGGATTGTTAACATTTGTTTTTCTGCCGCTCGAGACCCGATCGCGTCACGTTTCAATTGGGTATTGTGTGACGGTGAATTGAGGGGGGAGAAGCGAAGGGGAGAAGCGAAGATTGAACGAGTTATTGCAGACAGCCAGCACGTGACTGCAGATCGGGTCCAGACGAAGCGATTAAACGCCGTTGATATCTTGTCTACGGTGCTATTCAATATTTTCTTTTTCTTTTTAATTTAATTTTTTTTTTTTAATCCTATACTCTTAACAAGCACCGCAGCAGCGAACTCTCACGCGAGAGATAATAAGGACAGCGGGACGTGAGCAGGCCCGGATAGGACTCCCGGCTCGAAACCACCGTCCCTCGTTTGGGACTCGCGGCCCGAGAGATATCCTGCTCGACGGCCGTTTCTGAGTCACTAGCCGGGCGGAGCAACGGTCAACGGAAAGTTTTCGACCACCGCGAGGGACGTCGCCGGCCCGCGCGAGAGCCCACGGGTCTGTGAGGAGGAAGCGAGTCGTGCCGAATAAAGAAACACGACTGGCCGGAGTAGCGATAGAGCCACTGTGCCAATCTTGGGATTAAATCCTTTCAACTTCTCTATCTCGTATACAGCTAAAAATAAAGAATAATAAAAAAAGCTCACAAGTATCAAGAAAAATTGGTAAAAATAATAATCTAGTCTGTCGGAGCCGTAACAAAGAAAATAAGAAGAAAGCACGTATAGGAGAGGCCGGCGACGAAGGTCGAAAAATAAGACGCTCAACTCTATCGTGAAAGGGTCCGCGGGAGAAACGGTTAGAATAGTAAATTCTTGGAAGTGAAATAGTGCCGACCCGCTCGATATAGTAATAGCATAGTACGATATAGTACGATATAGTATACTACAAGCGAGAAGAGACTGCGAGGGAGAAAGGGAGAGGGGGTCAGTTAAGTGAAACGAAGAAGGTCCTAGGCCAGCCGATCGTCCGAAATTCATCGGGAGAGACCTTGGACTCTCGCTGATCTCTTCAGCCCTCCTAATGGGGGGGGGGGGGGGGGCGTCCAGAAGAAATTTTGCAGTCGTTTATTTTCCTCCCGCTGTTTCAAGGCTATACCGAGGCGATCGCATGGATTTTGTCTACAAAGTGGATGAAAAAAATATATATATCGCCTCTCGCCGTACTCCGAGGGTGGGGGAAAAGACGTCGATAGGACGTGGAGGGCACGCATCCCTCGTGTACGAAATAACTAATAATAGGATCGGTAATATATCGACAAGGGAGGCAGGACGAGGGGCTGAACGCGAGCATCTGGGTCGTCTTTAATTATTCGCGGATCTATTCTGAATCGTGACGCGCGGGGGTGACCTCTTCCTTCGCTTTTCGCAACTTCGGAACGATGGAACTCGATCCCTCGTCCGACTGCACTGTCCTCCCGGAACAATGGAACCCTCTCCGTCGTGCCTGCGCTATTCGTAAAAAAAAAGTCATTCCGCTGTTCCGTTGTGCAATGTTAAAATTCGGACGCGTAGTTGGTGGGTAAGAAAAAAAGTGCCAAGAAACTAAAATAATTTAGGTAAAAAAAAAAAAATTTAGTCACGCGGAGCGCATTCGAATCACAGCCGAGCGCGAATTAATTATTCTCGTCATGGGAGAGAGATCGGCGAGGGGGAGGGAAAGCAGACCGACGCCGAGACTCCTTTTCTCTTCCTCCTTCTCGATCTCTCTCGTCGCTCGCTCGGAATTCTAAAGCGAGAGGGGATAAGCGGACAGCCCAGTCGTGACTACCGGCCCTGATCGATCCGGATCTCGTCGAATCATTCAAACAGAAGGATATACTTTATTATTATTATTATCAATAATATTATTGTACAGCTATATTATTATATAGTTTCTGATAAGAGATAAGATGTTCGGCGTGCAAAGGAAAGATTTTGTGAAGGTTCGAAGAAAATCCGTAATAAATTGGGAATGTCGTGCGAAGACGAAATAAGAAAAAAAAAGGAAAGAGAATCGGACACTGTTGAGAACTTGGCGAAAAAGCCGAGACAAACCTGCGGAGCGGTAGAGAATTCGAGCGAAAGTCGTCTCCGGCAGTGAGGCGGCTTTGGTAGCCAATAAAATCAGAGAGGGCCGGAGGAGAAGCTAGCGCGGTTATACGCACATCAAGCAAGAATCGAGGAACAATAGACGAGACGAGTGAAAGAGAGCGCGACAGGGGGGAGGGCCGCTGAGAGAAAGAGAAATAGACAGAGCGTGAGACGAGGGAAAATGTTTAGCATATATACGAGAGAAAACTGTCTCGTATTCGCGCGCACTTCGTCTTTCCTTGTACGTTTTATTCGTAGTCGATAAGGTCTCGGCGAAGCTTAGAATTTGCAAATCGATGCTACATAAGAATATCCTGAGGTTTATGTAGCATACACAATGGATATACCCGGGTGTCATACGGGCTTACATACGTTTTCCATTCTCTTCTTTTTTAACTATTTTACGTTTCTCCACTGTAGCAGCCATTCAGTTTCCAAACGAGCAAAGTTTCAGAAGGAACTTCGTCAACAGACTTGTGCCCGTTCGAATCGAACGAGACATGCACGTCGATCCTGTAATTGTACAACCGATTTTTCTCTCAACCTTTTTCAATAAGACTGTATACTTTTTTTTCAAAAAAGTTAAAAAGGTACGCCAAGTACTTAAAATTTGTATTCTCGTTCAGAAAATATGTTTATCAAAACAATAAAAAAAAGTGTGTATCAAAATCTAAAAAAAAAAAATGAAAAAAATCAAATCTAACCAGTCAAGTAGTAGTACATACAAAAGAATGCTTCAAAAAAGATGTTTATCAAAACAATCTAAAAAAAAATACAAGATGCAAAAAAAACTTGGCGTGCCAGTTTTTTTTTTCAATACCTGTCGTACATGGTTCATTCAACAAATCGAGGGAGAGGGAAAGTAACTACAATAACTGCAGTAACTGTAATTGTAAAAAAAGCTGGTACGCTACTTGGTAGCGTCTTGATATCGCTCATCGTTCAATTGTTTCGCTTATCGCTTAAATCGTTTTAAGTACTTAGCGTCGAGACGCTACCGCGCCTCTTGATTATATTTATTCGATCAATGCCCATTAAAGAAAAATATGTCTCGATTAGAATATAAACATTCTAGAAAAGTTTCACGAACTGCAATGAACCCTAGAAAAAGTCTACTGTCGTAACTAATAGTCTCATTGTTTTTTAAGTCGCAACAAAAGTCACTCTTGAATTGTTTTTCTTTTTTGTTTTGTTTATTTTTTTTCATTTTGGTCTCCAGTCTTTATCCTTCGAGTGCAACATGATGCATGCGTCTGTCGTTCCCGGACATCGATCGCGCAATTCCTCTATCGTTTGTCCGCCGGTCCGAGCAATTTGTGGACGTAGCGGAATCGTTGCGAACCCCTGGTTGATTCGCGCAACGGGTATGCCAACCACCGCTATGAGACTCGGGTTTGCTTGGCACCTGAGCGCATAGTTGACCGTCCAGGAGAGAAGCATCAAACCGTCGGGGAAAGGGGGGGGGGGGTCGAGGGGGTGGGCCAGGAAACGAGGCGCGCGCGGTAGATTCCTCGACGTCGATTGGGCCCGACGCGAACGGAATGCGGCGACGTCCGACCGGCCGTGATGGAGCTCCACCGCCGATGGTCTACGTCGTTCGCGCGTTCTACAACCCCCCGCTGCCCCCACCCCTCCCGCCCTTGTTAACCTTCACTCCTCTCTATGCATGTACACTCGAGTTCGGGGTTTTTTTTTTATTCATTTTCTCATTTTATTATTTTGTCATTTTTTATTTTTTTTTAACTTTTCGTTATATCGGCTCGCTCATTTTCCTTCCGCACACTTCCCGATCATATCCGAGAAAACGTCTGTTCTCTCACGGACGTGAGTTTTGCCGAAGAAGCTTGTCGGCTCTGGCGAAACCTAGCGGTGGGTCGGACGAGGAGAACCTCGGAGTTTAGACGGAATCAATGGGGGAAAAGAGAGAGAGAGAGATAAAAATGTCAAGAGGCGATTGCTGGAAAACGGGTGCATGCCTCGGAGGCACAAGAATAATGGCACGGTATAGCTTTCTCCATTTCTGAATACGAAGGGAGAGCTAAGCTACAGACCACGGCCGTATGACTGATCAGTTCCAATTTATTTTTCTTCAAATCAGCATCGGCGATTTTTTTCGAACTCTTTTGCTAAATGGAACAATTAATTTTTTTTGCTTCTGGCTCGAGTCTAGGGATAAAATATCATTAGGCTTATCAATTATAATAAATATAATAATATTGAATTTTTCATATTTATTTAACATTTAATAGAGGAATTCATATCAATAACCTCATTTGATAAGAGCATATCGTCTGTGTGTAAGCTTAGCCTGTTCGCCATTTTGGAATTATGCCGTCGATATTATGAAATGTTGGCCGGGAGTTGAGTAAAGTGATAGATTCGCTATACGTCCGAAGAATACGTCGATTAAGAAAACACTTTGTTCTTAAATGTGTGGCAAAAGCTTTAGTCAAGGTAAGCTTTGCAAATTATTTTATTTCATTTTATTATTCATTTAAGGGTGGCTTTAAAAATAGTAGTTTTTGTAACAAATGTACATTAGCTCCCTATTTTTCTGCCTGCAGTGTAAAAATAAATTATAAATTTACTGTAACGAAACTTGAAATTTGCTTGTATTACTTAAATTAATGAAACATCAATGTACTTTTTTTTGTAAAATAAAAAAATCAGATGTTAAATATACAAATTTTTCGCCTGAAATTTACCAACAATTTTATTAAAATATAAATTTTACTGTAAAATGACAATGCACGTATCTTTGAAATTTCATAAACAGTTTATGTAAGTTTCCATTACCGTTAATTAATTTCCGAATTAAATTTTCGCACAGTGTGTAGCGTGGCTAAAGCGTGCGAAAAAGTAACTAGAGTGTCAATAAAAAAGTGAAGCGTGAAAGTAACAAGTGTGATTTCCGCATGCGCAGTACTTTTTTCGCAGGCCTTACTAAAAAGCGCCACGCGTTACAGTCATGAAAAAATGTTTCGGACTACATATTTCCATGCATTCTTAATAAATTCATTTCCGCCTTGAAAAAAGCTCCTGGCGAGCAGCTTAAATCTCCGGCCCGATCTCCGACAGCAAATCATCGGAGAAATAAAGTTATACGACGTACAACTGCCGGTATCGAAAATTTCCGAGACGAAGATGAATAAAACGATCAAATTGCAATTAAGGGGACTAAATGAGTCGAAACATCGACAACAAAAAATTACGCTGTTCTCAGAGTTTCTGCACTATTCCCTTCAGCATTTTTTCTTCTTTTTCACGACTCATTACTGACAAAAAATTAATCTCATCGCAAATTAGTGCCAATTAAAACGGGACGAGCCTCGGGCCTTTCCACAAAAAGTATATATTTACATAACAAGCATCCATTTCATATCCGACTGCTCCGAATAACCGCAAAATAGCTACAAGTGCATTCGAGGCAAGAAAAAAAAAGAAACACGAAAAAAAAAACGCCTGAACAAATTTAATTAATTCGGCGCGAGCCGAAAGAAAAGTTGCCGAGCTCTATCGGGAATTGAGTGTACCGGCAGTGCCTGAGATCCTTACGGTTATTAAGTCTCTCTCTCGATTCGCGATGGAAGCGTCTAAAACGATGAGTAGCAATGGCAGAGAGGAGAGTGTATATAGAGGAACGAACAGTGTCGATTAAATGCTGTCGGAGCGATGACGCCAGAGACGGGAAAACAACGTTTGTAGAGGAGAGAACGTCGCCGAGGAAGTATCGCCAAGATGAAGTTATACTCCAAGTATAAATGCATATATATATATATATATATATATATATATATATATATATATATATATATATATATATAATTCAGAGAAATTCTGGTTGGCTTCCACGTAAGAGAACGACAGAGAGAAAGAGAGCACCCACGCACCCGGTTAATAATGTCATCGCATCAGCGTGTGTGATATATATATATATACAGAAGTTGCAACCCAGTTTTCTTCGAGTTCTCTGGATACGCTTTCTGATGGTTTACAGCGGGCGGCCAAAGACTCTTGCTGTACGATTTGTCAAGAGGCAGGAACACTCGGAACGAGAACAGGAAAAGCGAACTTCGATTCCACGATTCAATCTCGCGACAATAATAATAATAATGCGAATAATAACCATTATCAATCAATAGTTAATTAATAGTTAAAATTCATCAATTTTTCTATCTATCTATTTACATTATACGACGCACATTATTATTATCATTACTATTACATATACATGAAATATAATAATATTTCAGGATAGATAAAGTAAATTGATTAATTTGATAATTCAGCGTATTGTTGACAAATTGGATTAATCTTACTGTGCAATAGTGTGACATTAATTACCCGACTTAATACCACGAAGTAGCTTTGAGGAGGGGGGGTGGATGTTGATTAGCCGTGACTAATTTTGTTATTCTCGAGTATAGCAAGGCCGGCTCAGCGAAGCGACTAACGAACCGGGGGATAAGTCGCAGTCTTTGTTGGTTAACGAGCGCACTCCCTCCGCTGCCCCTACTCGAAAGATCCACGCGGGACGGACGTTACGTAGGACGGGGATAGTTAAAGCCATCGTCCGTTTTCCTAGAGCCCCGGCTGGTGGTTGTATTCGTCGACGACGTCTCGTCGCATTCGTCTCGTTGCCTTCGAGCCCGTTCGTCCACCCCCGGATAATTTAGTACACGTGCGACGCCGTGACCGCGTGGTCCGCTCCCAGATATCTCACTCTCCTGCACCGCACTATCCTCACTGCTGTGCGCGTTACCCTTTCACTCGCTCACGAGGAAAACGTCGCGGCGCCAACTGGCGCCTCTCTCCGTTAACGCTTCCTATTTTATCCTCCGGCCGCGAGATCGTCACCGAGACCGCCTCCGCAAATTCTTCGAGGCTTTTCCCCCTTTGTCCTTTTTTTTTTTTTTTTTTTTTTTTTTTTTTTTTTTTTTTTTTTTTTTATTCATCCGAGAGACGCAACGCGCAACTTTGCACGAAGGACGTCGAAAAAAAAGAAGTTCAATATAATAACTTCGGGAAGGAATCTGATTCCAGTGTACCTACTGAGAAATGTTGGGGAGAGGATCGCGAACGAGATCGTAGGCTCTTGAGAGACTTTTCACGCAGCAGCTGAGCTACAGCGAAGCGAATCAGCCGTACAGGAAAAAAAACCCACGCGATACTCGGTAAAGTGCCGACCGCGTGGGTTCGACTGGAAACGTCGAGCCACCCCCGCGTTCAATCGTCACGGATCTTCCGAGAATGCGGCTAAAGGGCGTCACGTATTTCGTGCATTCTCACGGTCGCCGGGTTTTCAATTAAAAGAAAGATGAGGAAAAAAACGGTACGGCCTTAATAGAGATGTCTGCGATGTGGCAGTGCACGGTAAAAAAAGAAGGCTTGTAAGCTTGACAAATATTTCTCGAAGAGAAAAGTTCAGTCTTTTTTTTTTGTAATTTTACACTATTTCGCGAACCGGATTTTTATCCTAGATATTATAAAATTAACATAAAAAAAAATTGTGAGATTAACGAGAAACCGAAAATTGTAAGATTTTTGAAAATGTTGCAAACCTTGCTTTTACCTCGTGAAAGTTGTTAAACTTATATAACATCTTTTGTCCATGCCGACAAGGAGATTCGTTAATTCCAGTAATCATCGTTACTGTCAAAAATTAAAAAATTATCCGACGTCAGTCGTAATTTTTATCGATAAAATCACCGTTCCGAAATGTCTCGTTTTTTTTAGAGCCGCAAGAGTAAACATTGGTAATGTTTGTTTCTCTTCAATTCGTAAATTCTATTGCTGACGAAATAAATTCGATATATTTTTTTTTTCAATTTTGGATTGCGCAATAATTGCTTTGGGTAATTGTAGAAAGCTAAAATAAAATCTCACCTCATTGATGTGCTTGTATGTCTTAATGAGATCGACGCTGAGTTTCCGGAGTGGCGCGGTCGCAGGATCCCGAAACCTGTGGGGTATCCTCGCCTGCATAGCGTGAACATCGCCGGGTGTTTCCTGCGTGGCCCCTCCGGTCCCAGTGCCGCCGCTGCCCGCGCCGCTACCGGTACCGCATACCGCGGCGGGCAGAGGTTCCTCGGCAACGAGTCGTCCATAGAGCGGTGCACCACCGGTCCCGGTTCTTCCGCTCACTGAAAAAAAATCATACGAAATCATTCAAACGACAATTCTCGATATAATTTTCACAACACAGAAGGCTATTTATCTATGACACGAATAATAAATGATTATTCGTATATATGAATAAATGATGCATATATATATATATATATATATATATATATATATATAATTTGTATATAAATATATGCATATGTATTTTTTTTCATTGAAAATATCGACGAGGAGTTTTCACCCAAACATAGGGTAATTTTTTCAACTTTTTTCAAATTTTTTCAACAAGCGTACAGGTAAATTAATCCCTTAACTGTCAGGCGCTCCTATAAGGGTCGACACGTATAGAGACATACGTTTCTCTGACAGTGAAGGGGTTAATTAAATTATCGATAATTTAACCCTTAAACGTAGTACACTAAAAAAATATGGTTGAATCAACTAAAGATTCGGGCAGGGACGTTCACATAAATATTTTGTTGGTACAACTAAAAGATCGGTTACTTCACCAATTTTTTTGATGATGTCACCAAAATATTTTTGAGGCACTAAATATATTTTGTTCGGCCAACAAAATATTTATTTGAACGTTCCCGCCCGAATATTTAGTTGATTGAACTGCTATTTTTTATCAGTGTACCCAATACAATTTACCGATAAATTCACAATATTTATTAAGCCGCAAGTACAAAATGGATCGCCCTCGCACAAGGACGAAAAAAAAATGACTTCTTGATATTACGTGTCGATGGAATTTTTTTTTCTCGCTACCCTCCCCCCACGTGCAAGGAGATTCATCGGGCCGTTAACCAGGAGTACCGTCGGAGGCCTCTGGTATCCGTCGTTTTCAGAATAGGAAGCCTATTTTTTCTTCTCCTTTTTTCCTCTCTTTCCGCCGGTGTCCGTCGGGGCAACAAGAGCGGTAGAGAGATTCTCCCCGAGGTAAATATTTTGTTGGTACAACTAAAAGATCGGTTACTTCACCAAAATATTTTTGAGGCAGTAAATATATTTTCTTCGGCCAACAAAATATTTATTTGAACGTTCCCGCCCGAATATTTAGTTGATAGAACTGCTATTTTTTATCAGTGTACCCGATACAATTTACCGATAAATTCACAACATTTATCAAGCCGCAAGTACAAAATGGATCGCCCTCGCACAAGGACGACAAAAAAAATGACTTCTTCATATTACGTGTCGATGGTATTTTTTTTTCTCGCTACCCTCCCCCCAAATGCAAGGAGATTCATCGGGCCGTTAACCGGGAGTACCGTCGGAGGCCTCTGGTATCCGTCGTTTTCAGAATAGGAAGCCTATTTCTTCTTCTCTTTCCGCCGGTGTCCGTCGGGGCAACAAGAGCGGTAGAGAGATTCTCCCCGAGGTAAATATTTTGTTGGTTACAACTAAAAGATCGGTTACTTCACCAAAATATTTTTGAGGCAGTAAATATTTAGTTGATAGACCTACTATTTTTTATCAGTGTACCCGATACAATTTACCGATAAATTCACAACATTTATCAAGCCGCAAGTACAAAATGGATCGCCCTCGCACAAGGACGACAACAAAAATTGACTTCTTGATATTACGTGTCGATGGTATTTTTTTTTCTCGCTACCCTCCCCCCACGTGGAAGGAGATTCATCGGGCCGTTAACCGGGAGTACCGTCGGAGGCCTCTGGTATCCGTCGTTTTCAGAATAGGAAGCCTATTTTTTCTTCTCTTTCCGCCGGTGTCCGTCGGGGCAACAAGAGCGCTAGAGAGATTCTCCCCGAGGGTTAACGACCCTCCGTATGCCTCGACTCTCTTTCCCTGGTCGTCGTCGTCGTCGTCTCTATTCCCTTCCTTTGGCATCGGCTATTTTGCCAATTCTTCGTATCGAATGAAAATCTGGTAGCGGCGCGGGAGAGACAGACGGACGGACGGAGAGAGAAATCGAGCTCCGCAGCGTAGTTTTGGTCTAACACAAGCAGTCGTTAATTTGACGTATGAGTTGTCGTCGGGCGAGTCGGCTTGGCACTCGCTAACGCATTATCGTTACTTTAACGACCCTGTTTCGGTGGCCCGAACGAGCTGGCCCACGCTCTTTCTCTCTAGCGCCCCCCCCCCTCCCCCTCCCCCCTCCCGCCCGGACAGGCGACTCCATCGCCCGACAAAACCAGTGCACGGATACCGAAAAGCGCAACCCTCTTCTCGAAGCGAGGCTTCGCCTGCGGTACATCTCGCGCTCCGAGGGCGAGAGGCAAGGCGGGTCGACGGGAAGGGGGTTATATATTCGTTGGCTTGTCCGGGAAGGAAAGTATAACGTCGCAGCTTAACCCTCATATACACGCCACGAGAAAGCAAGAGCTATATCCTTTTCCTCTTCATATCCCGCATCCCCCCTCCCCCTCCCCCGACGCCAGAGAGCATCCCTTATTTCCTCTCGAATGGTCGAATTATGCTAATCATTTGGCGTTGTATAATTTCGACCGGGGTAAAAGGAAAGGAGGCTGGGGAAGAAAAAAAAATGTTCAGAGAAAAGGAGTCGAGAATTATCTTCGATCGAGCTGCGGCGCGCGGAAGGGGAAGGTCGGAAAATTGCGGTAATTTAATTACAATTCGGGAGAGTGCGACCCGGAGGTCCGTCTGCAGTTTCCATACTGGGATGGGAATCGATATGTTGTTCTTTTTGTTTTTTTTTTAACTTCTCGCTCTTCAACCCTTTCTCACTGTCTACACTGAGAGAAGGATCTAGTAAAAACTACTATATCACTTGAGAGGTATTACCATAGCATTTTTTTTTTTTTTTTTTTTTTTTTTTTTTTTTTTTTTTTCTAGTGATTCCCCTGTTAAGGCTTTAGCTTTCTGTGAACCATCTAGCCGCTATTCTCGTCAAATTTTTAACCAATTCCTCTCTTGTAAAGTACGCGGCTGCAGCCGCTATCAAACCCCCTATACTGTATCGCATTTGCACGAGGACGCAGGAAAACTGCAGAAAACCTGCGCCGATTACCATAGCATATAGTAGTAGAGCGTTAGGGCGACACCTATGGTAGGAAGTACCGGGTTTATAAGAATTTTTCTTAGTTATTATGGTAAAAATTCTTGGAAATTTTGAGACTTTCTGCCATAGGTGGCGCCCTGGCGCCGTACTACTATGTCCTATGGTAATTTTTCTTAGTTGATTGGTAATTTTTACTAGATCCTTCTCTCAGTGTAACTACCTTGGCTTTATGCATATGTGTGTATCAATGTTTTCTTTTTTTGACGAGCCGGCGCGTATCGGAAAGTGGAGCCACCGGGTGCGCCGCGACGAGAGCCTAGGCCGCACACAGAGCGGTGCGGCAGACGAGTCGCGCCGTTCGCGAGCGAGAGAGGAGCCGCGGAGAGCGAGCGAGAGACGACGACTCCCGGTTGGGAAATGTGGGTCAGGGCGCGGTTGAATGAAAAAAATATCATTCATTAACACGCCGGAGAGCAGGGGCTCTCAGACGACGTGCGGGTGTATAATGCGCCGCGCCGGTGCCCACTTCAGCACCCCCGCGGCCCCGTCCCCGTAAACGTGCCAGCCTCATTTGCATGTTTCCTGACGGGCGCTGCTCACACTCCATCGGCAACCTATCCTCGGCCCAGTGCACCAACTGAAACTCTGCGTTAACGTCGTCCGCGCTGAACACGTTCGCTCTCCGCCTCCGTCCGCTCTCCTCGAAGATTATGGCTTGCGGCGACTCTGCGAGTTAATCGATCGGGAAACAATTCAAGATTTCCATTTTAAATCTGTAATTTAAAAAAAATCAAAAAATTGCCCTTCGAATAAAAATTGCAATATATATATATATATATATATATATATGTATATTTAGCGCGTCTAAAAGTTTTGATTTATTTTACCTGCGTGCGTAGGAAGGAGATCGGACGGGTCAAAAATGGCGCACTAGGAGAAGGATGTAGTAAATATGACTATATCGCTTGAGAGATATTACCATGGCACATAGTATAGTAGGGAACTGGAGCGCCACCTGTGGTAGGAAGTACCGGATTTATAAGAATTTTTCGTAGATGTTATGGTGAAAATTCTCGGAAAATCTGGGACTTTCCGCCATAGGTGACGTTCTAGTGCCGTACTATTTACTGTGGGCTTTGGTAATTTTTCTTAGATGATCGGTAATTTTCACTACTTCCTTCTCAGTACGATTACGCTGGAAATGAAGAAAAAAGAACGCAAATATAGTAAAGAATTAAACAATTTTTTTTAACTCTCGGCCGCAAAAACATTAGTTCTTATTAAGAAAATATTAGTAAAAAAAGTATTAAAAAAAAATGATTCATAGAAAAGCAACTTGAAAAAGGATGAAATAATTCATGTATGAAACATTAATTAATATTGTCAGTAAATAACAATAGTGTAAATTAATCTTAATTTTATCAATTCGTCCATAATCTTCGCTACAGTCAGGAGACGGCTTCCGAACACAGTTCTATATCCACACAAATAAACTTGGTAGCAGAATATTATCATATATTATATAAGTTTCTCGTTCGGAAGCTGTGTCCGAATGTAGCGAAGATTATGAACGAATTGATAAAATTAAGATTAATTAATTTTATAATAAGCCTTTCTTATTAATTATTAGTATTGTTATTTACTGACAATATTAATTAATGTTACATACATGAATTATTTCATCCTTTTTGAAGTTACTTTTTGATGAACAATTTTTTTGTTTGTCCTTTTTTTCTGATAATATTTTTGGAATTTTTTTGGAGTATTGTAATATTTTTTTAATAGGGACTAATGTTTTTTTTAATTTTAATTTTTACATTTTATTTTATGCTTTTTTCATAATAATAATCATTATTATTTATTAAAACGATTGCGTACTATACTTCGTGCTTTTGAGGTTATGGTACACCGAGATCGGGCGGCCAACGAACAATGTGTAGTTCCGAAAATATATCGCAGCAAATGGCGCTCAATTTCCATCATATTCCAGTGACTATTTAATCAATCGCATTTATTTCTACCAATATTGTACAGATTTTAATTTTCGTTTGAATTTTGTTTGAACATTGTTGACGGTGCCTCATAGAATAGCTGTATCAAATTTCGTCGAGTAATCTACAGCCGTTTACAAGAACATCGCGAACAACGAAATTGCTCATCGCGCTGAAACCCACGACTCCCGTCTTTTTGCCCTAGCCGGCACTCGAAGGTTAAAAAAATATCGAAAATTATGTATCGCATCGAATCGATTGCGCACGATTCACATCTGCGAGTAAAAGAAGTACGATCGCGTGTTCGAGTCGCGAATGGGAAAATGCAAGAACGCGTGTGCGCGGGCAGGGGGGGGGGGAGAGTTTTTAGGTTTCCCGTTGAGCACCCTCGGCGCGAGGTCACGAAAGCCTGACATAGGCCGTTGCGATAGCCGGCACGCATTCCGCTTCATTCATGTTTCTTGATCTACACAACCGGGCGCGCGCGGGGGGTCCCGCTCGTTCCCCGCGTTGCACCGACGTCGTCGGAGCCCTTCCGGTACCAACCCCTTGGGTGCTTGCAGTCGGCGGGGGGGGGGGGGGGGGGGGGCGGCGGCGAAGGCTCGCGCGCGGCGAACAAACCGACCGGGACGCATACGGCGCACAGCTACTACTACTAGTACTATTACCGGGAGGTGGAATAATTTTTTATTTCCCCAACACGCATCGTACCCTGAACTATAGCACCCTGAACTATATGACGCAGTTGCAGGGCGGGTTCGTTGTCTCGACCGTCGGGCACGATCTAGGCTCGCGTTGTCACGATCGCTCGCGACTCACTTTTTTTCACACTTGATTCAACCGCGAGGGTTGAATGAATAAAAAAAAATTATAAAAAAAGGAGGAGACTGTACGAAAGGGCTGCACGAGGGCTCCGAGGCGCGGACGGGGCTTCAGGGGAGAAAGCGAAATTCTCTGTAGGCGGGGGTAGGCGATTAAATCCGACACGAATAACGTTTATTCGGAAACATCGTATGAATGTTGTTTTGATGGATGTACTATTTTTTATTCGTTCGTGGTATCGGGCATAGGTTCGTAACGAAATTTAAGGACTTGTCAAGGAGCTTTCGAGGACTCTTTCGGGATTTTCGGGATTTTTAAAGCGAAATATTTATTATATTTAATACTATCGGCAGTACGGCTGAAATAATTAAAGAATATTTCGTGTTAAAACAAAAAAAAATCCTTGAAAAACATAATTTCAAATATCACAGTAAACTTCGAAGATTCAAGGGCTTTTCAAGGATTTCGAAAACCCGAATTAATTAAAAAGTATTTCGTACTAAGAAAAAAAGAAAATCCTTGAAAATAAAGAATTTCGATGAATGTTCCATTAAAATTGAATGACTTTTCAAGGACGAGCAAAATGCAATTTTCCAAGGATTTTAATAACCGCTGACAACCGCGAATGTGTACGAGGATGTTTTGTTTATTTGCCCGATTCCACGATTGATGCGAATTAATTTTTTTTTCTTCGTGTCCTCGTTCTCTTTTTAATTAATCAGGGAGTTTCGTACCGAGGCAGGATCGTGGAGGGATATGCAGTGGGACTCGAAGGACTCGCAACGACGTTGATGTGACGAGTGACATCTTTGCAGCCCTGCCGGTTCTCTCCCTGCCTCCTTCGTCATGTATAATAATAGCCACCGAGGCCCTTTGTGAAGCGTGCTCGGTCGCATCTTGGATGACAGATGCAACTACGGGAGCGCCGGGACGGCCCTAAGCAATCAGGCTTTTCGCGTCCCGACGTCGGTTCTGTCCTCGTGTCTCGAACTCCGGGTACGGGTTTGTTTTGCCTCTATGCACGACAGATTCTCCCGTGGAACGATGTCCTCGAAGATTTCCTAAATGGGAAACCGAGGGGAGAAAGCAATACAGTCCGACAAATGCGTGTATTTGACTCTGATAGAGTGACAATTAAATTATAAATACCTGCAACGGTTGGAACGATTCTTATTGTCGAACTGCATTGAGCGGCGCAAAAAAAATCATGCGCATTTACGAAATTGGCTCCTACGGTTTGAGATATTTTTTTCTGTCTGCATAAGTTTTAGAGAAATGAGAGGGAATTGCAAACACTTTTGGATGGTATAAAGGTGCGAAACAAATCAAGCATATTAAAGGTGCTGACAAGATTAATTTTGCATAATAATTTTTAAATGTTATTAACAAATTGGTGAAAAATAAAAATTTTCAACAAATCTCCCGAAAACCTAACTTTTTTTAAATGATAATGAATCGTTCGCTTTTCTGAATACTCTATGAATTTTATTCAGATTTTTATATCGACTGATTTTTTTTTTTTATATGGGAAAAATGTGTAAAAAGTCACATAATTCAAAGTGAATTTAAAAATCTGAAAAAATGCATACGCATTCAAAAAAATGCATGAATCATTTTCATTAAAAAAAATAGTTACCTTTCCGGAAGATTTGTTGAACAATTTTACTTTTCAACAATTCGTTGATAACATTTTGGAATTATTATTATGTAAAATCAAACTTTTTCAGTATCTTTAATACGCATGATTTTTTTTCAGACTTTCATACCATCGAAACGTATTCGCAATTCCCTCTCATTTCTCTGAAACTTATGTGAAGTGAGAATTGTTAGCAAAAAAATTGCGAAAATTCTAAGGGCAGCAATGAAAATAAACAGCAGTGCAAAAACTTGTAACGAAGAACCATTCGGCATACAATATAGTAAGTCTTTTGAGTAGTCATAATTTTTATTTTTTAAACATTTTTCTCGCCAATAGGAAGGACCGTAACGGAGAACGAAAAAGCGGAAGCGGCGAGACTCCGACACGGGAAGAGATCGCGCGGACCGGAAGAAGAACGACAACGATTCGCAGGAGGCAGGCGGTCGCGAGAGAGAGTGCGACAGCGGGCGCGCGCGCGTGCGTCCGGACTGGCGGTCAGAGCGCATGCGCGCGTTCCGCCGCTAAGTGAATGATCGCGATGCCGACTCGGCAGGAAAACGATCGTGATGCGTGCCCCGCGCGCTTGGCGCTCTCGGTTCTCTCGTAGGAATATAATCGCGATATATATCCTCGCGCGCGGACGTCTCATCCACTGCCACTGTGGCGCGACATTCTTGTCCGAGTTTGCTGAAATTGAATCACGCCTCTCGCGTGCGCAGCGAGTTCTTTTTTCTTTCTCTCCGACTTAGATACCTTATATGTATATATATATATATATATATATATATATATATATATATATATATATATATATATATATATATATATATATATATATATATATATATATATATGTATATATATATATATATATATATATATATATATATACGGATATATATTAACGGAATGACCGTCTATAAATTCATTGCTGAATCGTCATTGCATTCCGAGAAAAAAAAGAGAAAAATTAACTACTCGTATACGCAGTTGCAGTCGATCGCAAGCATTTGCCAAAGTATAATAACGTCGCTGCAACATATAATATGCAAAGCGTAAAGAGTAGAATGATATTAAGAGTGCTGTAAAATAAAAAGGCTCGAGGCTCTCTTTACCGTCGAACGTCCTCAGAGTATATCATGTACGTTCGTTTGATAAAAGCCTCGATCTCTCCATGTCCTTTTTTCCAAGTAAAAAAAAAAGTAGTGATATACATATATGTATATACTTCACATGAGCGATTAATCGTCGGAGAGCTTTGATGACGCGATGTGAGCGTATGTCACCAAACTCGTCCTTCGAGAGTACTACGAGCTAGCGTCTCGTGCAGTACATCAAATGCGTACGAAGCTTTAAATGAGAGATTGTAAAAAATATGTCTATATATATATATATATATATATATATATATATATATATATATATGCGAAGCCGAGGCTGCGAAATTCCCAGTTCTTTTCTCCGTGCCTAAACTTTGTACGATTAAGAAAAAACATTATGGCGATTCTATCGATGGTTAATCAACGTATTGTCCGTAATGTGTCCTATTGAGTTTTACGGGTGTAAAATTGGCATTTTTCAGCGACGTACAAATTCATTTTTTTTTCTCTACGTTCTTTCTCCGAGGGATCAGGAGAGGCTGGCGCGATCGTCATCTCCTACCCCGTCCTTCGTTCTTTCTCATCCTCCGCGCTCGCGACCTCCGTCTTCTTCTTCGTTCGTTCTTCGTTCGTTCTTCTTCCTCGTCGGCCTCCGCGCTCGCGCGCTTCCCTCGCGGCTTTCTCCGGCGAGGGCTGAGTCGATGGGACCGAAGCGGACAACGGTTGTTGCTATGCTAGCTATACAGCGTTGTACAGCACTCCACAGTCGCGGCGGGGCAAAGGGGGGAGGGGGGGGGGGGCTAGAGAGGCAGCGGTGCCGCTACACGCCAAGTGCAACAACCCGCTTTTCTCACACTCACCCAATTCTCTCGAACACATCCCGTACACAATTTTATTTTTATAAAAAACAAAAATCTCCGTTCGAACCAACAAAAATTATTCATTCTCTCCAGAAATAAATACATTTAAATACAAGCCGCCGCAGGCGAAGAAAAAAAAAAACATTTCCCCCGCCGCATCGGAGCGCCCGAGAGTCATACAAAGAGAACCGGATTCCCGATCAGCTGATCGCAACGTTACCCGACTCGGGGACGAAAAGTCATCGACAAATCTCCCTCACTGTAATCCCAATGTACCCGTGATCGGAAGGTCAGACCGTCTCGCAGGAATTAGTTTGCGGAAATAAAAAGCATCCTTGACAGAGTACGAAAACATTGTTTCGACGCCACTCGCTAACCCACGGAACTACGTCGCGGGAATAAAGTAAACGGCCCAAAGTACACGGAGCGAGGAGGCAGAGTTAAAGGATAATAGAGAGTTTCGGTCAAAGAGTGAGAATCATACAAAGTGGATGTAGAAGACGAGATGCTGAGAAAGGGTGAAAGGCTATATAAAACATGAGGCACAGCGAAATACATATATATATATACATATACATATATACATATAAATACATAAATAAATAAATATATATACATATAAAAATATATATATACGTATATATACATATATATATGTAAGAAGGGAGTTCTCGGGTGAGGAAAAGAATCGGGAGCAGCCGCCGCCCAGAGTGCCGAGGGGAAGGAGCCCGAGCACCCGAACGTAGGAAAGCATGGAGCGCCAGGACGCGCGTCGCGGGAGCGCGGCGCTATCCTGCAGGACAACGGCCGACGGCACGCAGAGAGAGCTCCGCGGGGGGGGGGGGGAAGGGAGGGGGTGATAGGCGGTGAGAGGGGTAGTAGCGAGCGACGCGACTGCGGCGGCGGGAGCCAAGGGGAAGGACGCCGAGCGAGACGCGAGAGGGAAGGGAGCGCCGGCATAGCAACAGAAAGGCCGCTTCGGAACGAACAACCGAGCGCGAGCGAAGCCACCGCCGCCGCGCGCGCGGTGGCGGCTCCATGCCCGCGATCGCTCGCTGGCTGCGTTGCCCTCTCTTCCTCTCTCTCTCTCGCTCTCGTTCTCTCCAACCGGCTCTCCTCATCCTCGCGTGCTGCGCGCTCTGCACAGCCCTCTCGCCCTCGCTGCATTCGACGCCGCTTCTCTAGGGGGATGCCGACCGAGAGACTAGCTAGTCTCTCGCCAGACGCTCTGTTTATATCGCCCGTGCGAGATCACCTGCCCGTCGATCTTTGACAATCGTCGCTCGCTCACGAAGGGATGCTACTTTGGAAATCATTTTTTTTTTCTTTTTTTTTTTTTGCCATCGAATATTCCTGCGGTTTTTAAGGGTTCCTTTGAACGAGCCGCGGGACGTCTGGGGGGAGGATATTTTTTTTATATATTTTTTTATTTTTTCATGATCTTCAAGGGAGGGAGGGGGGGGGGGAGCGCGGCGAAAATGAGGAAGCGAGGAATGGAGCGGGGGGCGTAGAGGGGGGGGGGGGGGGAGAGAGGAACGGTGGAAGAGGGACAATAAGAGGAACGGATGAGGGAAAGGAGCGAGAGAGGAATCGCGTATTGATCGTGTCGCGGACGGGGGTGGAGCAACCACCGCCGAGCAGCGACTAGCTGCTGCTGCTGCTGCTGCTGCTGCTGCTGCTTCTGCTGCTGCTGCAGGTCTGCCTGCCTGTCGCCTGCCATGCGAGGGAAACCGACGGAGAAAGCGAGGAGCTGAGAGACGACGGAGACCGCGGGATGCCAGAAGGAAGATGGATGAAGACGGTGCGTGCGGGACCGTCCGTGGAAAAGCCCATCGAGCGGGAGAGGAGCAGATTAGAGAGAGAGGGAGAGAAGGGAAGAGACGAACGCGGGTCCTGATGGCGCGCGCTCTCTGGCCCGTCTCTCGACACCTGGTACATCTTCCCGCGAGATCCTCGGCAAAGGACGACGACCGAGGCGCGTGCATCGATTTTTTTTTTTCTCAACCTATCTCATAAAAGTACCTTCTATTTTATACTCCATACTCGAGGCGGGTTTTGGTAAGAAGATTCGGGCCGACGATCGTGCAAATCTTGTGCATTAAATAAAAATTAGCAAAGCCTGTACGAACTTTTATTTCTATAAAAATATGTAAATATATCTATATGTAAATACATATATATATTTTAATATATATATTTTTTTTTTTTGTCGTTAAGTTAGAAGTTTATTCTGGTCCAGAAAAGTCAATGACCCGCCCGAGGTTGGCTGGCTGCACGAGGGGAGAAATCGATCAATCGTCGGTTTGTAGAAAGGTAATACTGTTGCTTTGCACGAAAGGCACGATAAATGAATAAATAAATACGTAAATAAATGAGGCTGTAGTTGAGAACTGCGACTAAGTTGAATCCGGCAGTTGGCGGGGGGGGGGGGGGGGGGGGCGAGGTTTCGCATACACGCTCGCTTTCCGTCGCCGGCTTTCCACACGGTACGATGTGCGTGAGTGTATGTGTGTATACGGTATAGCGGGACAGAGTGTGGAAAAGCGGAGGAAGCAGTAGAGCGGGCGAGGCAGCGCAGCGATCCACTCAGCTGATGTCTGGCGAGAGCCAGAAGGGGTTGCCGACTCGACTCGACTCGACTTATGGCGGGCTGCTGCTGCGAAGAACAAACGTGGCTCTACGGATACATAAACATCATACAACGAACAAGGGGGGCAAAACGGGTCACCCTTATTGGTTATTCTTAATGATTTTTCAATATTATTTTCGCCAATTTTTTAATTTCTACATTTTTTTGGAATTTTTTTTTCGCTCTTTTCGCAATTGTTTTATTTTTAAGTAGAAATGCATATTATTATGTATTATTAATTACCGTTCAGACAGTAAAGTTTACCGGTAGGTATTGAACATTTTGGAAAATGGCAAAGTTTCGATGATAAAGACCGCCGAAACTCTTATCATCAATTTTTACCAGTCTGCGTTTAATAGAAAGAAAACGAAATATTGTAACGTGTAACAGATACCCTTTATTGGATATTCTTAATGATTTTTTAAATATTATTTTCGCAAACTTTTTATTTTTTATTTTTTTAGCAGTTTTTTCATTCTTTTCGCATTGTTTTATTTTTTATTTTCTCTGTCGAAAGAAAGTATAAATACATATTATTATGTATTTAAAGATCGCCGAAACTCTTATCATCAATTTTTACCAGTGTACTCGGAGACTGTGTTTAATAGAAAGAAAACAAAATATTGTAACGTGTAACAGATACCCTTTATTGGATATTCTTAATGATTTTTTAAATATTATTTCCGCAAACTTTTTATTTTTTATTTTTTTAGGAGTTTTTTTTCATTCTTTTCGCATTGTTTTATATTTTATTTTCTCCGTCGAAAGAAAGTACAAATACATATTATTATGCATTACCGACAGCGGTGGATGCGCGGTTGGCGCACGGCTCCGGCGATCTACCATGTCAAGCAAGATCTACCATCTACCATGTCAAGTGACCGCTTAGCCGTGCGCTAGCTGGCGCATCGACTGTTCAGTGGGAGGCGCTTTCTATTGAAACTTTAGTGTTTCTGCACTTTACTCAAGTGCAAAAATACCCGAGGATCAGTAGAATATGGCCGTCTGTACCGGCACGGGTTTTCCGCAGTTTCCCCCTGTCCCGGCAAATGCGGTACAGTGTAGCTAAGTCGGCTGCGGACGCACTAGAAGTTAGGCAGCCTAGCTGAATGCGGGCAGGGAGTGCTAAAGGAGAATCGGGAGGGGTTCCGTAAAACCCAGAAGGGTATACGGTGGAAGAATGGAACAAATATATTATTATGTATCATTAATTCCCGTTTGGACAGTTAAGTTTACCGATAGGTGTTAAACTTTTTTTTTTTTAATGACAAACTTTCGACGACAAATGTCGCCGAAATTCTTAGCAATTATTACCAGTGTACTCGGAGACGCTGTTTAATAGAAAGAAAATAAAACATTGCGAAGTGTGACGGATAACAATTACCGTTACCGTCGTCCCGCAATCTCGATTCACAGAGCCGATATCGCAATTGCGATATCAGATTCGGGATGCCGTAATGCGCGCGCCCTTATCGACGAGTGACGATTGGTTACGGGGAAGGCTTTGACGGGAAGGTAATTCGAAAATTGGCGAGGTCAGTGTCGGAAAGCGAGACGAGAGGGGTACATGTATGTAAACACAGGCGCACACAGACACACACACACACAGACACACACACACACACACATGCACATACCGAAGCGCGGAGGATCAAGAGAGCCGTTGGTTTTCACGTGGGCCAGCGTCAGGAGCGGCACACGAGTGGATGGGGAGAAACGCGTGGCGAGGACGGACGGGAGAAAGCGGGAGAGGTCCTCGAGGTATGGCTGCGATCGATGCTGTGCCTACGGGCAAGAGTTCGATATTCGATAGAACCGCACGAAAAAAAAAAAAAAAAAAAAATTGAAGTATTTTATTTTTATTAGAACTTTTTTTTTAAATACAGGCAGAACCGAGAAAATAGTACGCGGTAGTGGGGGTATGATATGATAAAAAGGTAATTCCGGGTAATTAACGCTCTCGAGTCGGCCCCATTCCGGACCGCCGTCCGTGCAGAGCTGTTTTACACGGATGATCCTCTCTGCGAATATCGCGAGACCGAGAGGAAACGAACGTTTTGAGCAGCGGGTAACAATTTTGAACGCCGAATAATAAAGTTTACGACGCATGGAACATGCTACGGTAGCGCAGCAATGAAAACATCTATATATATATATATATATATATATATATTTAGTAATACGAGTACCGAAGTAGTGGAGGTACAGCGATTCTTACCGGATAAGTATACAAGACTTGTAGCGTATTGCGTTCGAGCTGACCTTAACCATATCGCTGAGTTTCCAGCGAAAATGTTTTTCGTAATTTGATAATGGAGGCTTCGCTCGGGCGCGAGCCGTGGATAATTGGTTTTTCGGGCTCGGGGGTTTGAGCTTCTCTCCCGTTCCGGCCGGCAACGATGAAATTCACGTTGGAAAATAGATGCCGGGCTATCCTCCTATGCAGGGTGCAACACACTCGCTCGCAGCGCGGAACAATTGCCTTGCAAATTAACGCGAGGTGAAACGGATAAAGAAATATCGGGTGGGACCGAGGGAGGGGTGAGAAGAGGTCGAGGAGTGAAAATTCGAAGTAACGGTGGAGAGAGAACGAGAGTAAGCGAGGTTTCTCTACCTCGGCGAGATTATGAAAATCGATTATCCCTGCAGGATCGGAGAATACGCGGGTCTGTATAATAAGCCGACCGTAACGATAACATAGTTGGGTTCGTGGTGTATAATATTAATAAGGATAACATTGAATTTTAACTAACCGGAGGAAAGTTTACAATCAGTCTTACATCCGGCTGTTTTTCGTGCAAGCAAATAAATTATTCTCTCGAAAATCATCGTTAATTAATTCATTAAAAATATTTGTTGAAAAACCGGGTCGGGAGTTATTCTGTAACTTTCACGGGAATCGCGTCGGGTAAGAGACGTTTGTTTGCATCGCAGGTCGGGGGTCTCCCGATGAGAAGAAACAACGTACTACGTGTATAGTTGTCTCGGTGTATACTTGTTCACCAAGTTTCAACGACGTCTGGTAACGTTATCTCTTCTTGCACGGAACGCCGTTTCACGAGGCCCCTTTTCACTCTCGAGTTCCTTTCTGTGTTGGTTTCAATGTTCACCGCGAGTTATACGGACGAGGTTACGGATTTTAAACGAATTATTATTTCTCAGAGTCCGGATTGGAGAAAAGTTTACTTAACATTTTTTATCAAAAACTAGTTGGGTTAGTTCCGTTGATAATCGAGGGTGCTGTTTTAAGCTCCGATAGACACAAACCCGAACCGTCATATGACCCACGCGTCGTACGGTCGAGCGGTTATAAACCGGAATGGTTGTAAGGTCGAACGGTTATAAGCTCGGACCCTAAGGTTACAGCCGTTCGACCTTGTTATGATCATTCGGGTCTATGACCTTCTTCTTCTCTTCAATCTTGTGATCACTCGAGTTTATAACTTCCCGACTTTATGATCACCAGACGATAGAACTGTTCGACCTCATCATCATTCGGATTAATAATCATTCAAATTATTAATCATTCGCATTATTAATCGTTCGGATTGATAATCATTCGGATTGATAATCATTCGGATTGATAATCATTCGGATTGATAATCATTCGGATTAATAATCTTTCTGATTAATAATCATTCGGATTAATAATAATTCGCATCAATAATCATTCAAATTATTCATCATTCGCATCAATAATCATTCAAATTATTAATCATTCGCATCAATAATCATTTAAATCATTAATCATTCGCATCAATAATCGTTCGCATCAATAATCATTCAAATCATTAATCATTCGCATCAATAATTTTCCGCATCAATAATCATTCGCATCGATAATCATTCGCATCGTCAATTATTCGCATTAACAATCATTCCCATAAAATATTATTCTTTACTTTATTATCATTTTTATCATTCGGGTTTTGTAATCCTTCGACCTTATGACCATTTGCGTTTATAAACGTTCGACGTTACGACCCTTGGCAATAAGCCGCGTGCGAGCTTGTAGCTGTTCGAGCTTATGACAGCACCCCGATAATAACGCTGTACTGGCGATAGGGAAGCCTCCTCAAAGTTCAATCGATTCCGCAGCGGGTAGATCGCGTAACCGCGCAAAGGCAAAGAGCTTGGGTGCGATGAAACGAGTTAATTATTAACAAAGCCAAAATTATTCTATCCCGTAAAATGCCGGGTTTTCTCGCGAGAATGCACTAGTACAGCACCGTCAGCTATAACACTGTACCTTAGCAGCAAAAGCGGAGAGCCCGTGGCCAGGAGCGACTGTCGAATGTAACGTGAGGGCCAGTCGCTGAAATTTTTTTAACTTTAAAAAATGCAAGGCACGACAGACTAGTCAGCGCGCAGAAAGGGAGAGGCGGCTCCGCGCGGCGCGAAGGCACACCGGGCCCTGTGTGTGCTAATGGTTTCTCACGCGCCAGGCGCACCGTGTCGGGGACAATTAACGCGAATTTATAATGAAAAGTGGATCGCAGACTGAATTTAGCAGGTGAGAATAAATTATACTGCGATTTTCGATCCGATTAACCGGTGATGGATCCGTTTTTTTTTCCTCTTATTTTTACGGATTGGTCTTCGATCCGGGGTCAACGGTCTATCGGCGATATCGGGCCGGTACAGTGTCGGGAGAGAGTCGCAGGGGATGCCAGGTCGAAAATATACGCCTATGGTTCGCTAGGAACGACAAGAGGGCGGAGAGAGGAGAGGAGTCTTGGAATTGTCCGGGAGTCACCGGTCAGGCAATCGTCCAAAAGTTCTTGAATCTCTCTCTCTCTCTTACTGTGTCGCTATCTCGTCCATCGTTCGGGGTCGAAGCTCTCTTATTCTCTCGTCTCGCTCGCCCGGATCCGCACTTGCCGGTGACGTACCGACGAGAAACCGTTCGAACACAGTCAAATCGAAGCTACGTATAAGGCAGAAAAAAAAATCAAATAAAAGATAAATAAAAAATTAATAGTTGCAGTCGCGGCGGTGGATTATCGAATCGAGACTTTAGGAGCGAAAGGTAGCAATTTATAAATTCGTTCTCTGCAAATCAGTGCCCATGGAAAAAGCAACCCGGGGGGGGAGATTAAAGAGAAGATGTCGAAGAGACTGGACGTGAATACTTATATTCCGGTCTCCCGTCGAAAACTTCCTCTGACACTTGGTCCGAAGGCCTAAGTATAGGAAGTCGGGTCCTTGCCTCCGTTTAAAAATAAACGAGCCACCGACTATCCCCGATAGGTACGTGTTTCTCCCTCTTTCTCTCTCTCTTTTTTTCGTTTGTTCTGACTCTCTGTAGTTCTCTGGTCCGTCCACCTCTATTTTCTTCCTACCTGGCGCTTCCTCCGTGCCAGAGGTCACGACGATACAGAGAATCTCGATTCAAGCTACTAATAGGAATCGACGACAGGGCCGGTTCAAAGCTCTCACTTTGCCCAACGAGATTCTCCCTCGGCCCGATATATATATTCACCGATCGAATTATCGTCACGCGTCTAAACCGTGGGTTTGAGGATTTTACAATCGATCGGGAACATTGCACATCCGCTTCTTTTATGGATGAAAAGTGCAGCGGAAAAAGCAATAGAGGACGCCGGAAGAAGACTCCTTCGCGTGGCCGCTGCAGTTCGGTGCGTCAGAGGCGCGCGTTAACGCATATAGCATGTATTTATATATATATATACATGTATATACGAGCTTTACATATATTTATATCTATGCATACGGAGACGGGGGAGCATACACGCGGCACGCTCGCAGCCACTGGTCTTATTATCAGGATAATTAACGATTTCCCGAGGCATCCGAGCACGAATGCAGCTTCATTTTTTTTTCTCTCTTTCGTTCCCTCGTCTCTATCATTCTCGTTTCACTTCCAGACCTCTCGCACTGGATTTCCACTTGAGGGGATTGATGTACGCTCGGGCCAGGGCTCGCTGGCGAGTGAATATGGCGAAACAAAATCGCATATTGCGAGGATGTTCCGAAAGTTCGATCGAACGAGATACCCGGATATGTCGATTCTTTTTTAAATGTAATGTTAATCATTTTTCATATCTTCATCGATAGATGTTAACAATAAGGAGATTAATAAAAATAAAAAAATAGGTTCGATGAAGTTATTTCTTTCCTCTTCAATTATCGCCCTGAGAGTACTTACATTGCTGCTTGTGCCTGGACTCCATGAGGATCATTTGTTCGTGCTTGTGCCAGGCGGCGTCGGTTGTGTCTGTCCCAGCGATAGCGCCACGCGCGATCCCACCGCTCGAGGGTGGCTGCACGCCGCCACGGCCTCCTCCTCCGCCATACTCCATGCCCGCGGACCCACTTTTTTCTGCCTACGGCAGTTCTCGGAGGCTCACAACATGGGGCCCCGCTCGAGCCCTCCTCGTATCCTCCTCTCAGTTCCAACGATCGGGCCCACGTACCCACTTTTCACAACAAAAATTTACACACTTCTCTCACACTTATCTCCCTCTCGCACTATTTTCTTTTTCCTTCGCTTCTACTACCTGTGTATCCAACGGGCCTCGCAACATTCAGCGACACTCCACTGCTATTTTAACGTTATCATAATTAAACACGAAACAACCCACCCTCGTATCGTCTAGCTGACCTTTTTTTTTTTTTTTGGCAAGGCAAAATTTTACCCTACTAGAGATGGATACGGTGAATTATTGTAGTGTCGCTTTTATTTTATTTTTTAGTTTTTTTTTTTTCTTCTCGTCGGTCGTTCGAGTTGTCGTGTTTATTATTCGTCGAGGTTTACGGCCGTGGGATCAATCTGAAAGACCTCCGAGCGGCAATGGCAACTGTCGAATCTCGTTGCCCTATCGCCGCGACTCTTCTTTTTCTTCGTCCTCGTCCGCTAGCGCCCGGCTCGCCGTTCCCGTCGGCGATCTTAGCTTGCATACGAAAAAAATAACTCTTATTTACACGCTCTTCCAGCGAAACCGTTCCGGGGCCGTTCCTCCTCGGGATGTTGTTTCTCTCGCTCCTGTATCGCGTTTCGTCACTTCGGCTGTTGCCTGCCTCTTGATTATCCAAATTTTCTTCACCGCTCGTGCCAGTACAGCAGTATTTTTATTATTCCACGGATCTTTTGTTACTCACACTGTGAGACTTTGAATCTGAAACAATAATAAAACAAGAGGATATTATTTATTTATTATTGGTAAAAACAGAATATAAACACTTACACTTATAAATATTAGTACCAGTGTTATTGTTTTTTTGATCGTTTCATCGTAAGTACATTTTTCCGTAGATATTTTTATGTATAACTACAGCATCTTTTCCGGACTCAGCGTTTCCGTCGACCATTCTATAAAAAAAAAAATGATCGCAGAAGTGCAGCGTGCACTTATCCGCAATCTAATGTTACTTGCCTACCCAACTTTCTTTTTACCGGCTTATCTGCAACATTCGGTAATGTAAAATTTTTGAAAAATGTTAAATGTTTGCTATACACTATAAAAATTGCCCCAACATTTATTTCTTTATTATTAAGTTATTAAAAAAACCGTTTGCACGATAATCAACTAAAAAGCCGAAAAAAACTCGTACGACCTACATTCGTTAATCCACGAGTAGAAAATTGTTTTTTCGTACTCGACAAATAATAATTTATTGCATAGTTCGCGAAGAGAGAAAAGGAGTCGAAGATCGTCGAGCGGGGATCCTCGGACACCCGCGAGGGATGCCGAATAGCGAGGAATAAAATTCGTAAACCGGTGAAAAATCTGGGATGCGACGCTTTAAATAGAAGTCGGGTCAGTTCGCAGATCGATGTGTACCTCCTCGCGCTGCCGAGTCTCTATATTTGTATCTCCTTTCGTTTCTCGTTTTACTATATGTATCCCGCCGGTGGTGCACGAATAAGAAATACGGGTACAGTGATTGCCCGGCGAAGCATACGAGAAATAAAACGATTATCGGCGCGTGTGTTTTCATAAAGCGACCGGTGAGTTGCCAACGACTGTACCCCTCCCGCAGTCGTATTTACTCGCGGACAAAAAAAAAAACTGTACGCTGGATTGATTTCTTTTTTTATCCGTTTGTTAATCGACCATTATTATTATTTTTTCGCTATACCTCTCGCTATTTATAGAGGGATCAAGTCACGAATATAGAACAACGGGCAACGATAGATATTTCGTTATTTCCCGAGCGTTTAATAAACGAATAAACGAGGTTACATTTGTTTCGCGTCTATTGACGTTTCGTTATAAATGTATTTTTTTTTAATCCTTGCGTGTCTCTCAAAGACAAACGTAGGTATAGATAGGGAAGAGAGGGGCAAAACGGGTTCGTCTGAGGCAAGTTATTTTTTTTTTACGTCCATCGAAAAATTGGTAAATATAGTGAGTTTTACGCGGCTCTCGCCTGTATAGTGCAAAAACAAAGTAGTCGACCATGGTGGCTGCTCGGACGACCGACGAAATTTCGCGGAGTAAGCAGGCGGTCAGTCAGCGAGGCGTCTCCTCGGGAACGTGCCTTCGCTGGCTGCCCCTGGCGGAAAAGCTCCTGGCGATGTTCGCACGTGCTCGCTACCCTCGCGGAGCACTAAGATCTTGAAATTTTATGATTTTTCCGTTCCATGTACTACCGGGCACGACCATGAAAATAACTCGGTTTCTCGAATTGGACTTTGGTACTGTGCGAGAACGACACGCAATTCGATAGAAGAATCGTAGACATTTTTATTTTATTCGCAGACTGCATTGTACTCGCCATAACGATCTGATCTGCGGTAAAAACCCGAGGAAGTGTACATATTGAGTTTGGCGAGCGTAAACCGAAATCACGTAATTGTTTTAAAAAATTCAAAATAAAAAAATATTACTTTTGCTTCATAGAGGAAACTTTGTTTTCGTAAAAAAAAAATTCCAGATTTTAATGTCAGAGTACTTAAAATAGTCTGAATCGTCGAAAAATGGGATTTTTAGCTGGCGTCCGGATGTGTGTGTGTGTGCTTGCGTGCGCACGTGTGTGTGCGTGCGTGTGTGTGTGTGACAGATTTGCATCGTTTAAAACGGTTATAACTCGGAAACGGCTTGAGACAGCAAGTTGAAATTTGGTACATCAGTAGAGCGGTCACATCGCTTCGTTCAGTACGATTTTCGTGAATATTGAGGCCCAATGGAGATTTTAGACGGTTTTGAATTTTTTGAAAATTCTCTATGGTAGCTCTAACTTGCGTTAACTTTGAGTTATTGTCCTAAAACTGCACACAAATATGCTGTTTTAATCAAAGACCGGGATTGAATTTGGTCAAAATCTATGGAAGTGATCGGATTTTATGGGATTTTGAGTTTTTTAAAAAAGTTTTTTGAAAAATTACTAAAAACGGTCTATCTCGAGTAAACATGGAAGTATCGAAATTAAATTTGACACGGGAATGGTGTACAACTGTACAATGTTTCGTATTAAATTTGGCGAAAATGGATCGAACCGTTTAGATTTTATAAGATTTTGAAATTTTTGAATATTTCGGAAAATGTTTATTTTATGTCCGACAAGAGTTTCTGCGTTGAATATCGTTCCAGGAGTAAAATAATTTCGAGATTCGTAATCAGCAAAGAAAAATACATAATACATGGCCACAAAATGGTGAATATTGGATGATTAAAAAAATCTTTTTCTAAGACCCTGTATTTTCGTTAAACGAAGTAAGATGCAAAGATCCGACAAAGTGCAGCGCGTTGGTGTATTTTTTCGCGCAGAACTTGAATCGGCCAGTCGTTTTGCAGAAAAGTCAAACACGACCTCGATGATGAAAAAAGTTGAAAACGTAAATTTTCATATTGCTTCCTCATAAAATTTGCAAATTGAAATTTTCATATGACTTTCTCATAATAGTTGCAAATTTAAATTTCCATATGGCTTTCTCATAATGTTCCTTTTTCCGCGAAGCTTCCTCTATGAGGAAGCCAACAACGCAGAAAATGCTTTCTCATAGAAGAAGCTTCGCGAATAAAGGAACTTTATGAGACAGCCATATGAAAATTTAAATTTGCAAATTTTATGAGAAAGCAATATGAAATTGCAATTCTCAACTTAAAAAAAAAATAAAAAAATATGAAATTAACGACGAAATAAAGAAGTAAAAGAATATATCATGTTCAAATCGCCGGTCCAATTGTATAATTACAATAGAGTTGAAATAATGATATAAGTTTTTGGCGGACCGAAAGCGAATTATTCTCGAAACGATGAAACTTTCTTTTTAGTACAAAAAGTACGAATGTAAGAAAATCCCGAACTCTTTGTCGAAATAAACATGAATAATGTATATATAATTATTCATCGAGACTTTGAGAGTACGTGTTAAAATATATTACGGGATATTTGTAGATCCCGTTTGCACTGCGTGCTTTACAGTTTTTTAAAATATTTTTTGCTCTGTTTCTCATTGTGTCGAAAAAACAAGAATGGAAGCGCGAGAAATGAATTAAATACAGTCGATACCTATTTTTATTGTGCATGTCTTTTATTTTTAATTTCTTTTGTTTCTCGAATTAACAAACTGGATTGCCGGGCGTGCTCTGTGGACGCATCGTTCAATTCGTCCTCTACCTTGTTCGCTAGCTCGGCGCGGCACGCGCTCAGGATACACGCATATCATGCGCGAGTCCGAAAGGACAAAGGGAGAAAAAGAAGAGAATCTAGAATCGGCCGGGTGTTGGCGGTCGGGCGCACGCGTTCCAAACGAGCGACGGTCTTTCTTTTAGGAGGCTCGACGACGACTACAGAGAGAATCCAGGCCGAAAAGGTGAAACCGGGCAAGGGTTGTGCGCCGACAACGAACCCTCCGTGGCCAGCTGTTTTTGGCTCTTCCTTTTTTTTTACCTATCCATATCAGCCTATAGGATATATATTGCTAGCAGCGCCAGCGCCCTTCACGCCGTACGGAAAGTTTTCCAAACGAACAAAGACCAGAAATAATTTCTATTTTCATGGAAGACCCTAATAATATTCGCATATAATTGTTCCAAATATTATAATAACGCTACGCTGACGCACGAGTACCGCATTTTTATTAAATATAATAGAACCCCGATTAACCGGGGTCGGATTAACCGGCAAGCGGATTAACTGTGTGTCTTCCGAGGTTTTTTAATTTTTATTAATTTTTTTTTTACGTATTATTAATGAAAAAAATATCCAAAGCTTTATATTCTAGTTCACACTATTTAACAATTAAGTGCAAGTTATACCAAATGTCATTGTAACTAGTCAAAATGAAGTTGTATCATTAGCCATTATTGCCTTATATAATTTCGCCGTCTAGTTCGGATTAACCGGGATTTCGATTATCCGGGGACTCTTTGGTCCCGAGCATCCTGGTTCATCGGGGTTCTACTGTATATATATTTTTTATCGTAGTAACAATAATATCCATTATCGCTCTCGTTGCAGATATTCATTTTAATTATGATCTTAAATAACGTGTAAAAAAGTATGATAAAAAGGCCTTGCATTTTGTTTTGTGCAAAAGGAATCGTGTGCCTTTGTGTTAGAGGAATCCCGAAGAATGTCCCAGACCACGTGATTCGATGTTTCTTTTTTAGTGCTTAATCCGACCTCAGTTTTGTCCTTCAAGAAGCCGAAAATTAGCGATCGACGAGAAACCATTTTTTTTTATCGTTCACCACGCGACTAAGGTTTCTCACGAATACAACGATTCTTCTTATTACTTCGATATATTCGGGGTCATGTCTTTTTTTTCAAGGTAGGAGAATCCCAACCCATAATTCTTTTTGTTGCCAGTGCCCACTTCCACTGTGCTTGTCTATACTTATGCTGTGATTCACGCATGTGCCGGTCTCTCTCACTATCTCGTTCGCTGTTGCTCGCTTGTTATGTTGTTCGCTCGCGCACGCCCGTGCGCGATCACGGGGGGAGGGAGAAAGCATTGTTCGGGACAGCTGGTTTGGGGGGCCCTCTTGCTCGAAACTCTCACCCTCTTTCCATCGGCCTCCCTCGCCACTGTCTCACTCTTTGTTTATCGTGGTTACGGGCGTTACGTTGTAGGGCTTTGGCTAAAATAGCCGTGATCCTTGTGGCAGGTGTCTCGTCGAGTTCATCGTCAAACGATACCGGGAATAAAATCGACTCCGAGCTTCCAGACGAGATTCGTCGTCGAGATATCGTGCGATGCATTATTATTGTTATGTCGATGTCGAACCAGAGATACAGTAATTGGCCTTTTGGAATTGACTCCTCTACCCTCTCAGCTCCTCCCCGCCCCTCGCACGATTAATGTAATTGAGAATTCACATTTTTAAATGAGATAGAGTGCACGTATTCTCAATTTGAATTAATTAAAATTAATGACTAATCGCACAGGAGCCGGATAGTTATTCCTCCGGCAATCTTGCAATCTTGCAATCTTGCAATCTCCTGTGATGTTTGGATTCATACATGAGTCCGATAACTTTTTTTTTATGGTATAATTTTTTAAAACCTGAATATCGACGGAGATGCTGCTTTACGAAGCGTGTCTGATTTACCGGTAAATTAGCTTTTTTGCTATTTTTACCGGTAGACTCGCCGGTCAAGTTGCCGGCTATTGTAAAAAAAACTGCGTCCTGCTAACAGCTAAGATTCTCAATTTTGATTTCACTAGTCGAGTTTTAACAAAATACTCTATCCGCCGGTAAAATCCGTCCAAACGGTATTTATATTAAAAAAATGTTTATTTAGAAAATGGTTATTTATTTAATAGATAAAAAGAAAAATCGATTTCTAGCGTCCTATTTAACCGGCTCTCTACCGACTCGAATCCTTAGTTTCGAGTGGTATTTTTTTATTTTATATGTGTTTCACCTGTACGCGGTCCTTCCCCTTTTACACACCCCACCTCCCCCCCCCCCTCCGATTTGCTACCGCAGCCGACTTACCCCCTTAATGTGTCGCATTCGCACAAGGGAACAGGGAAACTGCGGAAAATCTGGCCATACACAGACAGCTCTTCCCCCAGAGATTGGGTTCCGTACAGGGTAATCACCAATCTCCGAGAAAATTGCCTCCCGCTCCACGATTCGATGCGCAAGCCAGCGCGCGGCTAGGCGGTCACCCATCCAAGTACTGACCGCGAGCGATACTGCTTCACACTTTGGGGACCGCCAGAGCCGCACAACAACCGCGCACCTATCGCTGTCGGTTAGTGTCGAATGGTAATATCTCTGCAAAGTTATGAAAGTTTGCAATTTTTTAAAGCAAGTCAGTTCAGCATCTTTTTTGTGTTCTAAATTTAAATAAACGACGAATCAGCATTTTTCCCAATACCAAAGGAGGGTTGAAAAACGAACGAAGATCGTTATCTTTCGGTTGCGTATTTCTCATTGAAATATAATTGTTCATTTTCTCTTTTCCGTATTCCTTGTATATATACGTCCATTCGCCGATTTCGCGAGAACGCTTTCAGCGCCCTGGACACAACCAACTCAACTGACGCGCCGCTTTAAGCTGCACGCACAAGAACCAATGGGTGCAGTTTTCTGTCAGACAAACGAGCCGATCGGACACCAACACCTAAGCGCCAGCCAATCACTGTTGCGTATTGGTCCGACCGTGTCCGACCGGCTAGTCTGTGTTCCTTACTTTGCTTCACGTGCGAGGACCCTTAAGGGCATGTGTTACAGACTCAGTCGTTAACAAATCGCCTTCCCTGTTTTCTCCAAAACGATTGATACCACGAGCAAAAGCAAATTAGGTTTTCATACTTATATCTATTGACTACAAAAAAACTAATTTGATTTTGGTCGAAGCATCAACCATCACGGAGAAAATAGGGAAAGCGATTTGTTACCATCGGAGCATCGATACGCGTGTCACATGCCTTTAAGGTGATGCGAAAGACGTTCTCAGCCTGTCTCTCCCGCTCCGTCGAGAGCGCCACTGATGTTATCTCTCTCGCACTCCACAGTGTTTCAAATCACCTTAAGGTGATGTGAAACACGTTCTCAGCATATCTCTCTTGCTGTGCCGAGAGCGCCACTGATGTTATCTCTCTCGCACTCCACAGTGTTTCACATATCACCTTAAGCTGATGTGGAATACCGCCGTCGGTACCAAAAACTATACTCAATGCCGTTTTGAGACCACAGTCCGCCGGGGAAAAAGAAAATTGTCTTTCCCTAGGGAATCGGCAGACGCAGGGAAAGACATTTTTCTTCTTCCCTGGCGGTCTGCGGTCGCAAAACGGCATGCAATACAGTTTTTGTTGCCAACTGGGCGCGGGGTAGGTGGGCGGGTGTTGCACATCACCTTAAGGTGAAGTGAAACACGTTCTCTGTCGCTCTCTCTCGCTCCCCCGTGAGACCAATGGCTCTATCTCTCTCGCACTCCTGGCTCCGTCACGTGACTTTGACTTCACCTAAAAAGCATGTGAAACACTTTCTCAGCGTGTCTCTCTCGTTCCGCCAAGAGTGCCAGTGATGCTATCTCTCTCGCACTCTATAGTGTTTCACATGCTCTTAAGGTGGCTCGCACATAAAACAACGTTTGCAGTTTTCCGTCACACAGATGAATCGATCGGACCAGATCGCCCACCAATACGCGAGCATCAGCCAATCACGGCTGTCTGTGGATCCGGCACGGCGTAGATGTGTTCCGTACGTACTTTCGTGTGCGAGCAGCTTAAGTTTCGATTTGTGAAACGCAATCGTCTTCGCCGCCCTTCGATCAAAGGACGCGCGGCAACATAGTCGACTAGGCGCTGTTGCAGCAGGTGGCCGACAAGCTGTATCGCGACGCTACGGTTCCCGGTTTGTTTTCACTCTTTATATATTCAGGAGACCCGACTAGAAGCCCTCCGATGCTCTTTCATTGACCTTTTCGCTTTCGCGTCCCCGCACTCATCTCGCGCAGTTCTCGGATGCTTTTCCGAAGATAAAGAACAAGGTCAAGGGATTCAATATTTAAATAATAATTTTAACAAAAAAGTTTTAAACAGCGCAGATTTTTTGCGGTAAAGAGAAGTTGGGCGGATCGCGCGACACAGTATGATTTATAATCAAGACGTATAGTTTGGGAAACAAGTTTGGGACGAGCTTAGACTGCTTTATTTCGATCTGACGAGCGTATTATTCCGTCCGAGACTACCCTATGCTTTATTTCCTTGTTTTTATTTCTATATTATTTTTTGCTTGTTTGTTCTCTTTTTTTCTTGTAAAAAGCCCAACCTCGACGCGGACTCGTCGGGGCTGACGATACCTTGACCGAAGGCTCAAGGCTCTCTGGCTCGACGCCGCAGCTTTTCGTCCCCCTATCGCCTTGATGGAAAAACCAGATTGATCGATCGACCTAAACTCTCGTCGCGCGTAGACCCTAAACAATACCGCCCGGCAAAGAATATAGTTTTCGATTCTTGCGTCAGAGCCATCGGCCCACCCACGGGCCGAGTCTGTATCTAAGCTACGATGGATATTGTGATATGAATTTTCCAAGGATCGAACTAACGACGGGCTCGTTGTTGAGCCTTCCTGGAACTCCGTGACGTTATCGCGAGCATGTTGAACGCGCCGAAAAGAAAAAACTAAAAAATAAAAGGGGAGAAAAAAAAATGAAATATCGAACGAGGATATAAAGTGTGCAAGTTAAAAATCATGGGACAGATTCGTTATCGATGCGAGGAATTGCGAATATCTCCGGTGAACGTTTATCGATCGTAACACGAGTCTGTCTCGTTCGTCCTATTTCTCTATCCCTCTCTCGTTCCGTATCGGCTCATGTTCTCCTCTCTCTCTTTCTCTCTCTCTCACTGTCTCGTCCCCTCTCTCTCTCTCTCTCTCACTGCGAGCATCAGTGGTCGTTGCGTCCTTCCGGTATGGCTGACTACGGACAATGGGCACGACTTCCGGTACGGACTACCGGCAGGAAGGCACGCGGACGTTTCGATAACTTGAGCATCCTCCTCGGCATTTGATCTTCGACCCCAATTGACGAACAAAAAGTAAATCGTTAATTCGCTGTAATTTATTTATTATCCCGCGAACAGCGTATTATTAAGTTCGAGGAGATCGTCGAGGATAAAGAACTTTTTTTTTTTATAATCGCTTTATAATCGAGAAAATTCTACTGTAACGCGTCACGCACGGAAATGCGTCATTTCCGCGTCGCTTAAACACTCGCGAATGGATGACTCAAAGCGCAGCCGAAACATTCTTCGAGATCGCTCTCGAGGGAAGGAGAGAGAGGGGCAGATGTGCAAAACGGAACGAGTCACGTCGAGACCAGAGAAATATTAGGTTATGTCGCGTCATTGGGAAATTCCCACTCCGCCACGGTTCCGAGGACGCGGAAAACGTGATGGTCGCGATGTGACATTCGTAAAAAGTATAGGGTATCGCAATGTTTTAATGTGGCAGCGACGATTTCGTCAGTCACTGGAGAACCGCATGAGTTTGAGGTTAGGTTCGCGGGGACGAACGCGCACACCGTGCGCCCGAGCGCCGTGGAACAATCGAAAGATCGTTCGAAAAACGAATTTCGTCATCGACATCGATTATCCTTCGGGTTACCAGCGAAAATTTTATTTGCAGCTGGCCCAACTATCAGGGATTATCGTTCGGGGGTTACCTAACCTGTCATAACTCATAACATACGATCGGAGGGTCACACTTGACGAGACACCGCCGTCAGAAAACAATGCGCACAATGAATTGCGATATAACGCGCAAATAGTTAAAAAAAAAAAATTGAAAAGAAACTATACCGGGAAGTAATACATTCAATGATACGTGTATTACTGTACCTTGCATCGATGACGCGATTCACGGCAATTTCCCAAGACGTTTTCTCTCCCCTTCGGCATTCTGCGAAGATTCGTCGTATTGGAGAAGAAAGGAAAAAATAAAATAAAAAAAAATAAACTCCGGTATTGTGATTAATAATATTTATGTATATATCGATGGATATATCGTAGAACTGCTTTCGCGCACTGATGCCGATCACTCACACAGAAATACAAAATCACTGTCGTTGCCGTCGTCGACAACGCGGTGGGGGTCGAGTATATCTATACGTATGCGTATATATATATCTATATTCTCTTTTCTATCTTTCTCGCACCCGCAAAACACTCGACACACAACCTACGCACTGGGTTAGAAACAAACGTAGTTTTCGCAGTCGTTTTTCCAACGAGCACACCAATTGAGATCCTCCGTGTACGTGTGTGTATTTTATTTTCTTATTCCCGAACGATTGAAATTTTAGCACTTTGAGGCTTCGGTCGAAATTCTTCGATAGTCGAACGACCACTCTCCTCGTCGTCCGTGTGTATGTGTCAATTGCTCGGACGTTAACCGGATGTTAACCAGCGGTAAATGGGTCGAAGACGTTTACGCGCGCGCGCGCTCCCTGGCTCGCCTCCTCCGGCGTATGAGTTTTGTGTACAACGTTAACGTATGTCTCTGTGTACGCGTGTCCTATGTGCGTCTCGAGAAATCGAACCTCTCGCAGAAAACCCCGAGCGATTATTGTTACCTCGCACTTTTCTTCGATTATTTTCGTCTATCGATTTATATCTCGTCCTCTTTAGTTTCTTCTACATAAAAAATGTTTGGGTACGAATGTAATTTGTCGTCAATTTATTTATTAATTTTTCTTTCCAAGGTTTTATCGAGTTTTCACTGTTATTTTTCATTCAACCCCTCCTTGTGACGCCTCTTCTGTGCACTCAAATTTTGTTTTGGCGCTCCTCTCGTAGCCCCGCGAAGGAGTGGGGTCGAGCAGGGGGGGAGGGGGAGCGAAGAAACGCCGTTCTCGTCGTGAGACGGGAAAACGCAGCGCGCGGATCGCCGCAATATATATATATATATATACAGTGCGAGACACGCACACAGTCCGCGATGACAGAGATCCGCGGGGCTGCTTCACACGTGGGCACCTGTACACCGAGCAGACATTAAATCGTCGTCAATGCCGTAAAATGTCGGACTCTCCCGCTCTGTAGCTCGGTGGAAGCCGCGACACAGGCGCTTCCTCGATTCGTCGGCTTACCGCCATTAAAGGCGAAACCGTTCGGGCGACATAACGCGGACGAGTTCGCCACGGAGAGTGCCGGATCAAACGGGACTGCAGTAATCAATTGAAACCCTCGGTCTCTTCTGTTCTCAGTTTCGAAGAAACTTTCGTCAATTCGTACGTTGGGCTGATGCAATTTTTATTTTTGTTTCCCTGTTTTTAACAGCGATCGTGTCCTCTTCGTCGAAGCGATCGACAATAACAACACTGGCGCGCGTCGCGTGTGTTGCAGAGAATGCAAAGGGGGGGGGGAGGAAAAAAAAGGAAGAATTATCTTTCCCGTTAAATCTTGGAGCTATAAATATATTCCTCGGTGTTTGTTTTTGTTGTCAAGAGGCTGTAGTCCATCGGTGCGGTAGTTAGCTGCTCGAATCAGGTTATGGCCATCGGGCGCCGAGAGCATGCCTCTGTGCGTGTTGCTGCAGCCTGACAACGAGTATCACGTGGTACACGCGGCTTCCCTCTCGGCGACTACCGCCTGGCTGTAACGAGCCCTCCTCCCCCGAGATAGCCACGGAAGAGCGGGCGATACGGACCAGCGCAGCGTAAGACTCCGACCGTCCGCGAGAAATCCACCGGCTGGGCAGGCAGGGCCAGCTAAGGCTTACGGGAGGGCCACTTTTTTTTTTTTTTTCTTCTCTTTCCACACTTTCACCGGCTTTTCGGACGACCGTGTAGTCGAGTTTTTTGGCGGAGTAACGTAAACGAAACTACTCCCGAGGACCACTCGCCCCGCGGTAAGTAACGTATACGAGGCCCCCTCCCCCCTCCCCCCCGGGTTGACGTTACCTCGCCGAGACGGCCGCTCGTCGAAACGCGAACGACGACTGCGACTACCACTGTGGGTCCTGTTGGTGTGTTAGTGACTGACTATAGCCGATCCACTCCTCGGTGTTGAGTAGAGGCGCTCGACAACCGCCCGCGACGGAGCGACAACACGACGAGACACACCGTTGTCGAGACCGAGACGGAGAGAGAGAGAGAAAGAGAGGGGGAAATGATCTCGCGTGTCTCGAACCCTTAACGCACTCCGCAGTACGCGAACATATACATATATATATATGTGTGTATGTATGTATATATATATATTTATGTACGTATGTATGTATATATAAATTCAGAGATACACGCACGTTTATACACACGCGAACCCAACACCCCCGCGTCCTCGGTGCACAGTGAACTCGCCCGCCAAAGGGTCAAAAGCACCGCGGCAAAATAATAACAAAACCCCCACGGGGCCTGCGAAGTCGCGTTTCTCGTGTGCGATCTCGGGCAAGCAGCACTGCCTCGGTCTCTTCTCTTTGAGAGTGAGTGAGAGAGAGAGAGGGGAGGGGGGGGGGGGGGGCAGCGAGAGAGACTCGATTATTATCGAGACGTACGTCGAAAATCCCGACGAGCTAACGAATCGTCCGTCACGAACGTTGGTGCCTCTCCTCCACCTCCGTCGCTGCGCCGCTGACTACTCTTCTTTCGATTCTTCTTCTTCCTCTTCTTCTCGTTAGTTCGCACTTGGATAATCTACGTAGATAGATCTTGTGTGTGGCGCGAGGCGAGAGAACTATATGGGCCCGGACGCGCACTTTTCTCGCGCGTATCGCCGACGTGTTTGGCGGGTTTCCTTCGTCGTATCCACGCACACCACTCCGTCGTGCATTCACCTCGGTGTTAACGCGTCGCCGACACGGTCCGACGAACCTCACCGACGCACCAACCGACGTCGTCGTCGTCGTCGTCTCCGTCGTCGTCGTCGTCTCCGTCTCCTCCGTCGTCGTTGTCGTCGTCGTCGCCGTCGTCGTCGTCACCGTCGCGATCTCCTCTCTTTATACCACCTCTCTCGGTGTACACACTCTCTCTCGCGCGCGTTAATAATCGACGACCCGGAGGCCCACCAGCGTCTCTGTGCCGTTGCAACTTGCACCTTAATCTCGTAAGCGTTAAACCACCCCTCTCGGCCGAGCTTTTACACCGTACGGACGTTAATAATGCCGCGATGCCACACGAGACACGAGAACTGCACGCCCTAACCGCGGGCACACCGCATCGCTTTCACGGGCGAACATGGAGCTACATCCATGCCGTTTAATTCACGAGACGCCCGCAACACTCGTATCGGCGCTTACACAACACCCAAATCCCATCAATAATGCCAACCTTGTGGCTGCTCGCTTGACGACAAGAAAACTCAACGAACGCCTCCGTTACTTCCTATCCCACGAGGCTTCGTTCACTTTTTTTTCAGCCTGGTCGGCGTCGTCACTCTTGTCGTTGTGCTCGTCGAGTCTCAACGAAGCCGCGATGACTGATCAGCCCGATTTATTTGGTCGCAACGCGTCTTCTCATTACCGTATGTGATATTTGAAATTTTTTTTAGTCAACAGCGGCATTGCCAACTGCTCATTCATCGTTGCTCGATTCGTCCCGCAGGGGGCGCTGCTTTGCTGCCCGGCAAATTTGAATACTGCGGAATTGGAGACTGGTCTTAACGGATTTTTCTTTTTCAGTTGTGCGGAAACGTTGAGGGAAAGTACGGAAAGAAATATATCTCCGAAATGTATTCAGGAGCGATGTTTGTCGGGTGTCGGGTGCAAGAAATAATCGGTCTGCATCGATTCGGTGTAATGGCAATATTTTTTAAATTTTATTTATTAAGCATTGACTCTCAGTACAATTCTCCGGCTCGATGCGAAGTCTGAAGATTGTCTCTCGTTAGAAAAGAAGCCCTTCGAAGTGGCGTGATTCGTCTTCGAATCGTTGACCGTTAGCGATTGAAGTTGTGAGACATTTATTCTCTCCGGAATCTTGAGACAGACGCCACTGGCTGGACATCGGAATGACGCATGTTTTACCTTGACATCTGACTAGTGAGTTGCAAATTAACTTATATGGCTTATTTTCGTAATTGTATGGAGATTAAATAAAAAGCATGATGGCGGTATATCAAACTCATACTCTCGAGGACTAAGTGCGAGGGACGTAACTTTATTAAGAAAATAAAGACAACAGTAGTGGATTCCATAAGACACCGTATACGAACGTCCACGCATAGATATTTGAAAAAAAGAAAACAAGAAACGAAATTTAAAAAAAAGAAAAACAATATATATTTTTTTATAGATGTATGTATACAATAATGGGGGTTTTGGCTATCAGGTATTATATACACATCGACTGCACAAAAATTTATTTAAGCTTGCATACGTTCAGATTTCCCGATAGTAAATAGCTTTTTTTTTCTTTTAGTTTGACGGTCGATTATCGAAGGAGTCGAAGTCAGTAGAGATCAGCCTCACTTAATTCGTAGTGGTGAATACGTAGGATTCGGTTCCGAATCGAACGGATTCTCCGCTCGGTAGTCGTATTCGTAAGATGGCTCGAAAAAATGGCTCAAGGTACTCGATACCTTTCGCTATCGAGCTTGCATTCTTTTAGTTAAAATTTTCCACGGAAACTGCCACCGCCGCGTCCACGATGAGATCTCCCAGGGATTTTGCCCCTCAGAGCTCGAAGTTTCTGCAAGGCACTCGCCGGCCCGTAATTCGATTTTCCTCTAGTCCTATAATCGGACGATCTCGGGTAACGTTCGTCGAGTATCTCAATCTCGTCTGGTGAATCCTCGAGGACCATGGGACTTTCGCCACGACTACGATCGCTTCTGCTCTCGTGGAATTCTTCCTGACGGTCGATCGAACCACGGTAAGTCGGGCTGAAACGATCGCGCGAGTAGTGCTCCCGGGATGAACTTCGATGAAACGAGAAATTATCGCGACTCCGGGTCGACGATCCAACGCGCATTCCTCTCGATCCATGATCCGAAGTTGACAGAGCCGCGGGACTCAGCTCTCGTTCCTCCTCGATTACACGGACCGGCGATATACCCCGATTATTCCACGCTCTCTTCTGCGAGGAATTGCTCAGGCTCCATCGAAGATCGTCGGCCTCGCGAATTTTCGGAGCGTAGTCGTAAGTCTCGCGCACATTCCAATCCAAACGATCCATTATAGGTCGCTTCTCTTCTTTGGCTGCCTGTTGCAAATCGAAGGGCGAAACTTGCATACAAAAATCGGAAGTCGGCGGGCGTATGTGCGCCTGAACGGACTTTGACTCCGTCTCGATATTGTCCGTCTGGCAAATCTTCTGATGCGTCTCGACTGATGGCTTTGCATCCGGTATCGCCAGGATCTTCTCCGACTCTTCCCAGTATATCTTGTTTCTTCCGGTGCGCAATAGTATAGAATTCGACGATACTTCCTCGGGCTCCATGTGCGATTCCTGCTTGCTCGGGTCGAAGAAGAAACGGCCTTTGAGCTTCAAACGCTGATCTTCCGTCGGTAGCTCGCGCAGCGCTTGCTCGCAGTGACGAAGTATTTCTGGCTTGAATCCTGTACGTTCGGAAAGAGAAAATATTCACGAATCATTTAATGTTGCACTGGTAAAACAATTATTCGCTTTGCTTTCTTTTTTTTTGTGCTGGCACTTGAATTCTTTCTTTATTTATTTGCAACTCTCTTTTTCATGCACGAAAAAACTGTTGTCACGCACTTCGAAATTTCACAATATTCCCCTTCGTATCTACCCTTTAAATATCGTTTCAACATATCGTCAGATATGAAAGAATAAAATAAATCCGCGGCATAATTGTGTTTAATATTCTCACCTGGATACAAGACCGGAGGACCGTGCGAATCTAGAAGACGCAAAAAGAAAGAAAATAAATGAAATTCATTAGTAAAAAAAATGATCAGGGTGTCGCTTTCGCGTTAACACGTGAACAACAATATTGCTGGTACAGCAATAGTCGACAAGCGATCGGTTAATGATAACTGCTGCGCACCTTTAGCAGATACCGATGCTTCCAATAGGCTGGACAAGCTCGTCTTTTCGAATGGCTGTAACGTTGAAGTTTTAATGAATGAAAAAAAATATTTATATTAAAATACACATTAGCGCGTACGCTATGTCGGGCTTTTAAATTAAACACGTATGTTACTTTTGAGTTTGAGATGATAGGCGGCTCGGGAGTTTTTAATCTTTCCGGACGTTGGACATGATAATTCGACGTCGAGGCAGACTTGTGTTCCTGATAGGGCATCCTCGGGGAGGCGGGACGGCGATTGGTCGGTTCCGGTTGCGGTTGCTGGGTTGTCGCGGGAATGTTGACGATGCAGCGGGTCTGATTGAAGCCCATCGACGAATTATCCATGGGCCCGGGTGCAGGAACCGGTTGGGGCGAATGCATGGGTATGGGAAGATGCGCCGGTCCACGTCCCGGTAGTTGCATAATTCCCGGTGGATTTCCTTGGCCGTACATAACAGGCCCCGCGGTGTAATCGGGCTGAGGCATCGGCAGCAAAGTTGCTCGACCGGGATCGAAATTAATCGGGGGCCCGAGTGGCGGACGCGGCTCGAAGTTAACGAACTGTGGTCCACCCGGCATGTGCTGCATTCCCGATGGTCTCGGAGGCCCCGGATGATGCATGAACGGCGGTATCAACGGCGGAGGCACCGGCGACGCTTGACCCTGTTGATATCCCTGTCCCTGTCCCATCAGCGGAGGTATTCCTGGCAGGAAGTTCGACGGCAGGAGACCCTCCTTCTCGAACTGTCTTGCAATCTCGTTTATGAACGGCGATCGCTTCCTCGTTCGTCGATCCGGTGTTCTGCTTCTAGTTCGGCTCCTGCGCGGACTCGAACGCCTGCCAATCGGCGAACGACTCCATCTCTTCCTGTAACGGTCCGAGCTTCGGCTCCGCTGACGCTCGCGAGATCTCGTTCTTCGGGCGATGAGTCTCGCGAATTCACTGCGAAATTTATTCCACTGCTAATGCATGTGCCTGAGTGCGCTTCTACGATAATTTTATCATTTTTTTTTTTTAATCTTACAGAATAGCGTTTTTCACTGGAACGAGACTGTACCTGAGCGATCTACGATGACACTGTACTTTTATAAAGTTGCATGAAATTTTATGTATAGTTTCGTACAGTTTTAAAGTCTAGTGAAAAACGCTATGCGACAAGGAAACTGCCTGACAAATAATGACCTTGAACTGTTTTTCTTACCGTTCCTCCCGCCGCCTCTGACGCTCGATGCTTCTCTCTCTGCTCGCCCGACGTTCCCAACTTCTACGAAGACTGGGACTAACTGCTGGGTTTCTACGACGTTCTGGGCTTATCCTGATCTGGCGTCTCTCGTCACTTATTCGTCGATGCGGACTTAATCTAATCCTATCATTGCTCCTTCGTCGTCCCGGACTCGGCCTCGAACGTTCCCGGCTTCTGCGGCGATCCCTGCTCTTCCTCGACCTGGGCTGACCTCGCTCCGAATTCTGCTGCTTGTCCGTTATGTTCTGGATCACCTCAACCTCGGTTCCCGGTGGCACGACGGTGTCCGAGTCGAGGAGATGCTTTATCGCTTTCTCCTTCTCAGCCAGAATCTTGCTGTCCGTGTCCTTCTTCGTCCTTATCTTGTCGCGCTCTATGTCCTTGGAACTTTTTGAGGGATCCCGACGAACGTCATCCCGCTTCCTCTCGTCTCTCTTTGAACGATCCCGATTGTGCGGACTCTTGCGCTCTTTCCTCGGTCTCTCCCTACAATTAGTCTTGCTATCACTATTATTATTATTATTGTTATTTCTTAATGACAACGGTCAACAAAAATTATAAAGATAATACTAAATAATTCTAATACCAATATTATTCTTTCTTGAAGAATAATACTCGCGCGGAGGTATGATTTAAGTTTGCATCTCGTAGCAAACTCTGTTCTCTTTTTTGTTTTTTTTTATAAACGCTTTGAACGTTTGGAAAAAAAAAAAGAAATAGATTTAAATCCTACTTGCAAACAAAGATTAGTACACAGATTTTCTTATACAGACTTAAGTAAACACATTTGCTGCAAGACTTTTTGAGAACTTGGAAAATAAACGAGCAGTTGTCCGAGAGCCCTCTGTCCGCTACCTCGGTGCCTTTGCGTGATCGCCTCGTTCCTTGGTACGAGCTCCCCTCGCATCCTTTTTGGCTTTGTCCTCGTCGCCTTCCCATGCATCCACCACGTCCAGGTCCTTCATGAAGTCCTCGTCATTCAGGAACTCCTGAAGCTCGTCGTCGGGAATGTCCTTGAGGCCTTCGATAGCACGCTGCACGTCGTTGGCAACTTTCGGCTTTTCCGTCGACGCCGCGACGGACTGGGACTTCTTAATATCTTCCACGATCGTCGACTCACTCGGGGATTGCGGTTTCGCGCTTACCTCGCTCATCTTCGAAAGCCGAAAAAACGTGACACCAATGGATTGTTGTTATTAAAAAAAAAAAAAGGAAATAAAGAATCGACATACGCGCAACTTGCGCGTCGTAAAGTTGTTGTTGTTGTTGTTTTTTTTTTTTTCTTAATGAAAATGAAAGGGGTAATTTAGTGACCTACGAGTCGATGAAAGCTCAAAACACCGAGGTTGCCAATTTACGTGCGTCTCCCTCGCGACGTCTTCCGTCAGACACTTGCGAAATTTAAAATTAGAAAATTATAACGTATGATACTTTTGGGATGAACTTTAGAACCCTTGACGCTTCGCTGCTTTGCCAGTGATATTATATATTGTAAACTTGATGATCGCACCGAGTTGTGTCCTTTGGCATCGCAGGCGCCATGTCCAGTTTAATTCTTTTGTGTTGGCACTAATACGTTTACCAACGTGCCGAAAGTGAACACACACACGGCCCTTCAAGGGGCGTGCTGATCCGACTCATGTAACGTATTATTTTGAAACGGTTTTCGTGCGTGTGTAAAGTGCAGAAACAAACTCGCCGGGAATAGGAATCTATCGGTTCGGACGGACAAGAGGTTTACAGCGTTACGGAAGAAGGGATTACCCAGGCTCCGACGGACAACTACTTTGCGGTAAGTTATTTTCTTTATTCTTTGGAAAAACAATTGCCCGCTTTATTGAGCACATCGAATAGTGCTTGAATTATTTATACTTCGCATCGCCTATTCTCCAAACCGTTGCTCAAATATCTTAACTCGAACATGAAGTCGCTCTTTATAAACACGGATCATCTTCGGGAATCGGGTAATAAGTCACATCGTTTTTTATTTTTTATTATCACTTATCACAGTTGATTACTGAGACTTTAAAAGTCAAACATATGAGAAAACAAAAAAGAATATAATCGTCATATATAATCAACATCGACGATGATGGATAATTGGTGAGAAACTATGTCGTAAATGTAAATATTATGTGATCGCGTGTAATGTGATTAACGCTTATTGTACTGCAACATATGTATCAATTCCTTCTCGACAACGCTCGGCAACTTGGTGGACAAGAACGAGGCTAGCGACCGGAAACGCTTTTTCGCGCTGCCGCGATCTTTCAGCCGTAGAACCATCCGGACGGGATTCTGTTCCCTTATCATGGTACATGTAAAGTCAATTTTCGTTGGTTTTACACCGTCTGCTTTTTGTTTGTTCACTAAGTCGTCTGATATGCAAGCCTCCTTGTCGATCGGCCCGAGAGTCGGATCGATGCAGAAACTCTTTGATTTTCTGCCCGATTCAACGCAGTAAAATCCGCGACACTCGAGTACGATTTTGTCGTTGTCCTTTGAGTGTACGTCCGACGTTGCATCGATCTTTTGCTGCTTGACCTCTCTATCGTTCTTTATCGTCTGTACCTCGAGCATAAATACTCTCTTCATAGTGTCCTCTATGACCCTCTGTACCATGGAGAACCAGTCGTTTTCCGCAATTTTTTTCTTGTTCACCTTGCTAGTGTTCGCGTCTAAATCTTGGGGTAGTCCGGCCAGCAACGTATTCCGAGGGGTGATCGTTATTTGGTTGAATGACTGATTGTCCGTCGGAGCCGGAAGTGTTGTGTAAAGATTCAGCAGAAAGGGTTTACCGTTGGTCTCAATCGCGGCTTCGCAAACCGCCACGGCAACGGCGCAGTAACTCCGAAACGTTTCGAGAACCTTGCTCGAAACACTGGCTGTTATGTTGTAATCGAGCTCGATAGGATCTTGCAGGCAGACCGGCCGACCGAGAGCCAAATGGTCCGCGTCTCCACCCTTCTCCGCGCACACCTTCGCAAAGTCCAATCTCTCGTGTGCACAGCCGTCCAACGGGCTGATCAACTTTTTGTCGAAAGGAAAATTAACGTAAAACTTGAAAAAACCGTGCAGAAGCTTCGCAAGACTGCTGTCGTTGGTGGACGGAGGCAATATCGGTGTTCGGTCGAAATTCACCTGCCAGTTCCAACGATACACGGGCTCGCACGTTCTCTGAAGCTCCAATATTGCCGGCAAGAGCTTTACTTCCGGTTGTTGAAGATAGAATATTACCATCATTACGACAGCGTAGTTCGAGAATTTTCCGCATCCCGATAGCTCGAAGGTTTTTGCCCAAAATTTGATGATTATGATGAGAGGCTTCAATCGAACGTCGGTGTTCAGTAATTGCTTTATAAGGCGACTGTTTATCACTCCGAGGCCGTTCTTGAAGGATATGTCGCAGTTAGTACTCGTCGGAATGTGACCAAACTTTATTATAGGTGTTTTGGCTCTCGGTATTGGCACTATTCGCTCAAAGAGGTTTTTCTTTTTGTACAATAGTAACTTGACTTTCTTGAATATCGTTTGAGGTGTCCATCCGCGGCACTTTTCCTCGTCGTCGTATATCTGTTCGCCGATGTCCAAATATACATCGAAGTCGCTTCCCTTCAAACTTAGTCCGGTTGCCGAGGAGCCGAATCTGCTTATTTCGCCTTTGGGAAAGGCGGGCATTAGTGCTTCGGTGAGACTATCGTACAGCGATTGCCAGTCGTCCTCGAGGTCGTCCTCGTTTAATGTGACCGACTTCAAAAACGCCGAGAGTTCGGCGTCGAATGTCGTCTCCGACTGGAGATTCGTCTTCAAATCGGCGAATACTATTTCAGCGACGGCTCTGTCCTTGTCCTGCTGCTGCTGCTGGATCAGATGCCCCGGACCTCAAATAAAAAATCGCTTAATTACGGAATTGTTGCAGGGCAATCCGTCGCTGAGTACACGGTAAAAAGGTTTGTACATTTTAACACACATTTTTGTTCAAAAAAGTTTGCAATTTTACCACTTTTGTAAAGTTAAAAATACGATTCATTGAGATAAAAACAAGTTGTAAAATCAACAAGACAAAGATTCTGGACCCCGTGGATAAGAAAAGTATGTTAAACATAGGATCTTTATAACTTTTTTTTGCATTGTGTAACCAGTGGCAAGTTAAACTCACGATTTTCGATTAATCTTCGCCTCTTTATGTTGAGCTCGTGTTGACCCATCCAGATTGGTCTGTTCAGTAGAAAATTCACCGTGTCCCTGTAACAAAATAAATCGTAAAAAATACAGCAGGGCGTCTTACAATACGCCGTTTTTGTAAGATAAAAAAAACTCCATTACTTTTTCGCAAATTCGATAATCGCGAACTTCGGCTCGAGGTTGCATCGCTCGACGACGCCAAACTGCGTGAAGAAGTTCACGACATCCTGGACGGTTACGGACGGTGGCAAACGGGATACGAATATCGATTTCTCGATAAGTCCTTTTTTAAAATTTACACTATCCATCTTCTTCAGGTGTTTCTTCCCGAGGACGTGACTCGCGAAATCGTGCTCGTCGAGATCGATCTCGCATATCTCGCATCGTTTCATCATTTTTGTACGCTAGCGAAAAAACTACTATTTGAATGAAAAATCTACTGCAGACATGAAGAATCTTGAGATTCTTCCAGCAGGCTCTCCCCGTTTCGCGTCGTTACTTTCGAAAAGTATCTCGTTTCTATGATTCCTCGGGCATCGCCTGAGCAAAGAATGACGCCGTTTTCGGACTCCAAAAACTTCAAGCCAGCTTCTTTAGCTTTCTTAAAATTAACGTATATATACAGCTCTGCGCTCTTTCTCAGGCCGCATATAAAGTTCAGTCCTTTGGCAAAGTGTATGTGGTTTCGTTTCATCCGAGACAATCCTTTGCTCCTTATCTTAGGCCAGTGCTCCAAGTAAGTGCCGTGTATTATTTCAAAGTCGGGATCTTCCGTTACCACCTTCAAGGTCAAATCGGAAATTTTGCTTATGCTGTGACCTTGATTGGCTCTTATCTCCAAAATACCATTGTTCTTTGCCAATGAGTATCTTTGCTTCTCGTCATTGGCCACCACTCGTTCCACGTCCTTCTGAGAGTAACCACTCAGTTTATTTTTGAGAATTTCTTCGACCTTGACGAAACCATCAGATTTTATAGCGAGGCCTTCTCTCAAAGCTCCATGTCGAAGAAGGTATGACAACCTCTTGCTGAGCTTGGTGTCTCGCTCCTTGTCAATCTGTGAAAAACAACGGATATGTAGATTACAGTAAAAAATGGACGAGACAGCTGGGAGAAGTAGCGACAACGAATGCAATACAGATTTTTTCAAAACCCAACCTTAGAATTCATAAAAAGCGATTATTGCGTTGTCTGCCGAATTAGATTCGAGAAACGGGATTAACAAACGTAGTTTATTTTTTTGCCCGCAAACTACTTCCATACACTATCGACTACAGGTCCGAAGTTCGTGCACCAAGTGGTCCAATTATTCAAACGCGGAGTTTAGTTTTACCGTCACGTTGTTACGTGTTTCACCTCTCAACCAGCGAGCAGCGACAGTGTGAGGACAAGTTCGTAACGAGTGTTTTCCGCTGTGATTCTTTCGTGATCTAATTGTTACAGTAACTCGTTATTCCGAACAAAGGGAAACAACGCAAGTTATCGATTGCGTAGTTCGATACATCTGGAATCACACACGTTTCGATATATGGCGCAGAGCGCGCGTGCGATTGCAAATATCGAGAGCTCTTGTAAGTCGGGCTGACACAAAATTCATCGATGCGAATGAAGAATGTCTCTAGCGTCAAAGGCGTTTTTAGTGGCGTGTGTCTCAACGTCTATCGGAATAATCACGTATGTGCATTACAAACAACAATGGGACAGGTACGGAATGAAAACTATATGGTCAGAGGTTAAGTGAACGGAGACAGTACAGAAATATTTTTCAGAGACCAACTTCACATGGGGGTTATTCGAGATATCGAAAGGCAGCGGCGTCGTAAAGTGGAAAATTTGTATCGTCTGCAGGAACAAATTGATATTACGAGAGAACTCCAGAAGCGTAATCAAAACAACGTCGACACTTAAGGAAACTTACCAGACTGATCTCACCACAACCGAGTGTATTGTGTATTATTTTCCCCGATGCGGACAAGTAGAAATAAATGTAGGTTCTGTTAATTGTTAACCGATAGTAAACCTACAGTGTTTTATTATACGCCGCAAGCCTAAACAGCGAAACCTAGAGATTGGATTGCTTTTATCCGGCAAACGGGCAGCGCGGGTCCCGCGTCTGTGAGATCGCACGTAGGCTTGTGTCGGTCGAAGGGACGCGTGTGAAAAAAAAAAATGGCGACTGATGAATCCGAGAACGATCAGAACGGTAAGCAAACAAGGACTTAATATTTTCGGAATAGTTGTGAAAATAATCTAACTGTCTTGCTCCTCCGTTGATCGGTCGAACGATCGCGTAGACGTCAGTAAAATTTCATATCTCTGTCGCGAGCAAGCTGTTCGTCGACGATCAAGAAAGCCTTGAAGGTTAAGCTTGTTTGTATACATATTTTTTTTTGTCATCCCAGACTTGACTTGCGTCGAGGAGAGCTTGATGAGTCTGGAAAAATTGGACCGCGCGTCGCCCGATCTGTGGCCGGAACAAAGTAAGCCTATTTCGACCGATGATTCGTGAACCATGAATTTTTGAACAACAACGTTATTTTATATTAGCGAATGATCAAGTTCCAGGTGTGAATGAGTTTGTAGCACAGAATTCGCCACAAACCGAACCTGCTTCCTGGGCATCCAGTCTCACGGCCGACGACATCAACCAACTGCATCGTAAGACTATCCAACTAGTCAACAAAGAGCTGGGCAAAATGGACCTGCATTGTCTATTCGGGCTGGGACTTTTTTTTAAACTTATATAAACAGCTCATTTTGCCCTACTCTCCTCATTATTCCATTGCATATCCAAATAATGCTTTCATTGGAGCCTTGTCCTTTTTTTAGAGCTTGGAAATTTGTCGATGACGGGCCTCATAGCTGAAGTGAAGAAGCTCCACGACGTGGCTTACCAACTCGGCTTGGAAGAGGCAAAAGAGATGACACGTGGAAAGTACCTTAATATATTTAAGCACAAGTAAACTTTATAATAATATTTATATTTATGAAAACTATGAGGGAGCGGTAAATACATATTTTTTGTTATCTATAAAAAAAAAAATTGTGTAAATAATTGGAAATAGTTATCATCCTGATATTCAATTCTGGGCTATCCAATCAGCATAATACTGGATATCGACGAATGCCACGGGTGAATTACGATTGTCCTCACATGTTGAACCGTACGATAGAATTCCAATCTGCAAGGGTTCAAGAAACATATTGGGGGTCAATGTGGTCATTTGTTGACTTATGATTTCCAACACTTACCACCGTGTATTTGTTTCTATAAACTCGTATCAACGGGGCACCGCTGAAACCGCCACAAGGTTCCTGTTCTCCAATTGCGCACAATTCAACGCACAGTTTCCGATCTGTGTATTCCATGCAGTCACGTCTCGAGAGCAGTCTCATGGGCACGCTTCTCAACGTCGTGGGTGGACCTTGAATAGAATAAACACCTCATAAAAAAGATGGAAAAATATTAATCAAGAAATGCAGTCGGGCCTCGACGCCAAGAACTTAAAAAAAAAGATTTTGTTAAGACAAACACTATCTTGTGTATGTTCTCCAATATGCCCGAAATGAAACATTTGTTTTTACGATTATCTCGTGAACGAAGTATCGGATCGAAGTCGCACTTACTTGTCTCGCCTGACAATTTTCCCCAGCCGAATAATCGTACTTGGTCCATTTCCATCATATTGAATTCTCGGCCAGTGTACAAGCATGCAGGCTGCACCGTTACTGGGGATTTAAAAAAACACACACAAATGAACGCGTAATTGGAATTAGCCGTGATTCGTGATAAATTCGTTTACCCGAGAAAGTAATCGGATCTTCGACACGTAGGAGGGCTATGTTGTTTGCGAAGGTTTTTGGATTATAGCCTGGATGTTTGACGACGTATGAGATCTTGAGGCAAGGTGGTTTCGGTCCGCAAAACATATTGTTGCAGTCGGGATTCCTTGCTGTGTCGAATTCTCCCACGAGTACGGTTTGCCTGATTCAATTATTATCTTCAACAAACACTGGACCTACGGTCAGTTATGTCGGCAGTTGAAAACCGGAACGGCGTATCTCACATGGTCCCACATGCTGAACGGGGTGGAATACGCTTTTCCGATTATTCACGGTAGCCGGTCAGCGAGAACCAGGAAATCATGGAAATCTCAGAGACTTAAAAAATAGTCAGCGAAATAACGGAATTTCAAATTCATCTGGGTCAATAAATGGCGATACGGAAAAAGAGTAGATAAAGCTTACTCCAGGCACGAGCAAAGTTCAACAATATTTTTTTTTTTTGCACACTCTACAAAATTTAAAGCCATTTGCATTTGCTATCTCAGGTTAAAGTTTTTTTAATAGAAAACTCTTAAAAAATTCTATCGTTGTAAATACGGACTTCGTATTTACAACTCGTTCGTTTACAGGAAGTTCGTGAATTTACGTAGTATTATCGAAAATTTACGATCAATATTCCATATGTTTTATAACAAATATACTATAAAATGTGTATGAATTTCTATACAGTCCGAACGATACAATGCCTATGTAATCGTATTATTTTGTATAAAGATTACTCACTCAACAGAATGACTAAAAACGGGTTCGAACCAAATTATATGGGAAAATAATGACAAAATTATTATATAACTATACGGTTTCTTATCGAACCCTATCATTTTAAATATGGACTTCGGTTCGTTAATTTCTGGAGTATTTTCGTAAATTTACAATCAAAATTGTATATGTTTTTAAAGAAAATGATTATAAAATATGTGCGAAATTCTGTCCAATTCGAATGATGCGGTGTCTGTGGGATCATGTCGTATAAAAATAATTAAAGGGACTACAATTTTCTCAATCGGTTTGAATTAAATTTCATCGAAAAATTATGATCGAGTGCTTATGGTTAACTGTTATTTCTATGAACTCAATATATTAATTAACGTCAATATAGAAATACAAATTTATCTATTTTGCGAAATCGCCGTACCCTCTCTATAATGATATTCAGTATTGCATTTGAGAGGTATCGAAGCCGACAAAACGATTTCTTGATTGGGAGAGCAATTAGATGGGATCGTGCACATGCGACATAGACGGGCTTAAACGTCGAGGAACCCCTACGTTTAACTATAAAGGATTTTCGTTGTGCGAGGTTGTGCTACTGCTAGCCTTGTGTAAAAAAGGCATCAATTACCATAATTAAGATACATGTTCAATCGTCACGATTCGATAGTATATTCATTCATTTTATAACATATATTGACTCTTAAGTGCTCTTAACCTGAACAGATAGAGATAGAAAGAAAATTCTATTTGTCTGAATCTTTCTCTATAAAAAAACTTTTACCAGAGATTTGCATATTTGAAAAATTTTGCAGTGCACACAAAGATTGCATAAACATTATTTTCCATTACGATCGACATTGACTGTAAATGTATGTTTTTGAATACCGATTAATTTTAAGTTTTAATTTATTGATTGATGTTTTTGAATACCGATTAATTTTAGTTTCGTTAATTAGTACCCTGTATCAGCAGTCTTAGTTTGAATTTTAGTCGGGTAAAAATTGTTATTCGTTCAGAAAAAGGGAATTCGTTATGAAAACAGTGAAAAACGGAAACCGTTTTTCACTGTTTTCGGTGGGGCAGCCGATATCCTATTCGCGAAAGTCGATCGGGTACTCACAATTTATAATTGTTCGATTGCGCTAAAGCACAAGAAGCTGTAGTCAATATCGTTCGCGTATCTATAATCGTTCCGGTGCAAGGATACTTCGTTTCACCGGTATTTACGTCTGAAAGGGAATGTATATATTTTTTAACATCATCTGTTTCTCTTGGAATTTGACAGTTCATTCGTTCTTTTCGACTCACTTATAAAACCGATCCTCGCGAGAAACGGAAACGATCCCAAAGTCACTGTGGGCAAGTTGCTCGGTATCGTCGAAGTTCCGCAATCGAACCTTGGTATCGTGCGTTTCGTGGCTGTCTCTCGGCTGCAGCAAACTTTTGCCATCAGTCCGTCGTAGCCGCACACGGCAATCCGAAATCTGCGATCAAGTTTACCAAAAGAAAAATAATAATGAATAAATTATTTTTACCGCCGTCTCTCGATAAACAAGACCATAACGATATTGTTACCTCTGAGGTGGGATGGCCTTTCGATGCATCAGAGCGTCGAGACCAGGACAATAGTTAACGGGAAGACACTCGCGGTCGTAGGGACAAGCCAAGTCACCATCGTACACGTCGTTGTTGTAACAATCGCCGGTGCCGAAAAATAGCGCGAATAATGCGAAAAACAAGAAAACCCGGTAAACTTGACGATTCATTTTTGTCAGGTACCGTCGTGGTCCGTTACCGTTAGCAAACTGTTCGCAACAGTCCTGCCTCTTTTCGCGTTGTCGTATATGCGTGTAAATAAAAAAAGAAAAATTCGTGCACGATATGAACACCGATGATCATCCGCTATGATCATCGTGTTTACCTTGGATCTTCTGTTATGTGCATTTCCGCCGGAAGACCCCTGTGTGCGCCTCGGCGAGATTGGTACCGCAGATTTATCCGCGGATGAGGGGTCTCAATGAAATCGCATCTTTCGTTACGTACTTCTAATCATTTATAACGGCAATACAATAAAAAAATAATAATAATTTAGCTATCTATATCGGTTTGTCTTTGTTCCAGGTCTATTAACATTTTTAATCTGTTCTCCAAATGGGCGTGAGAAAGGGCTCGCTTCAGCAGACCGAGGATCTTCTGTCGTTCCACTCCAGAGCCGCCTCGATTATTCCGGACGATCTTATGTAATCCATTGACACTATGTTTGCGGTACATCGCCAATTGTCATTGTACGCGTCGGTCACGTTTGCATTCACGAGTTCAGCCATGCTTCGGAGTCCTCCCAGTAAATCGAGAAGAGCGTCCAGAGTTTCCGGCGTCAGTTGGGCCATGACCGACGACGGTGGACGGTTCGGCTGACTGAAATTCATTATTCGTTGTTCGAAGAATTATTGAATATTCGGACTTTGCCACGGGGGCTTGTGAAATTTTTCATGACGATCCTTACGAGAAGTTTTCGACTGGATCGCTACCGTTCTCGAAACGCGCTATCTTCCTGTAGAGGGCACTTAATTTTTTAACGTTCGGCCATCGGTGGGTAACCGGAGGCCACATGCTGTCGTGCCTCGGATAGACTCGATTGTTGTCGTAACCGATTATCAGTTTTTTGCCCGACGCCCATATCTCGTCGAGACTCAGACCCCAGCCTCTGTCCGTCTTCGGTAAATAGTAATCGGCGAATTGATCCTCCAGATAGGCCACCAGGTCGTCGTGCTTCGCCGAAGAATCTCGTTCGAATCCTGAAACAATTTTAGGCTCGCGAATAAAGTGGCACTGTTAGAAAAAAAAAGTTCTCACATTCAGACACTTTTTTGTCCGCAGATGTCCACCGTTATTTTTTTCTCTCTGTCACTCTAACAATTTTTCTGTTTTCATCGATAAGCTGTGTTTTTCACAAAAAAATAAACAAACATAAACATGTAAAGTTAACGCGAAAAAAATTGTGGAACATTATGAACAAGGAAAGATTGGTTTTTTAATGTAAAATCTTTTTTTATCGGGTAGAATATTTTGGAAATGGTAAAAACCGAGAATAATATTCCCTCGCCTTTGACTCGAATTTTTGTATGACATTCGTACTTTCGTATTTTTTATAGGAGTAAAATAAAGCGGGACAAAACGGGTTCTAGCTTTGCGATGGGATCTTAGCTATTTACGTTTCAAGTTTTTTTTTTTCTCACTCCTGCCGCTTACCGACTGGGAATTCCTGTACGTCGAATATAACTATCTCTTGAGTATTGTTGAGGAAAATTTTGACATCCTCTATAATTGTACTCAATGGATGTATGCTGAAGTATCCGTGATTGACCCACCACAGGCTCCCGACGCCGGGATAACGGCCGACCCTTATGTCTAAGTATCGAACGCCATATATCAGTTGGCTAAGGATGTCCTCGTCCTGCAGATAAATTATGAATAAATCAATAAGCTCTCGGCGTTATTGCTGTGCCAGGCAAAACATATCAATAGTATTTTTGTAATCCTCCACCGCTCCTGCCTGTAAGTAATACAACACGGGGACAAAACGGACCAATGTCCTCCATTTAAAATGGAACGATATTTTTTCTAACGCATGTATATAAAATCCCGCATTCTGTTTCTGTAAAGTGAGCGCAGAAAGGCACTTTTTCGCATCACGGGCAAGGAAAACACTGAGCATCCGCATGAACGCAATATGGTATCTTTTTCTCGCACTGGTGCCTGAAAGTGCCTTTCTGCGTAGTTTTTTCAAAAACGAAAAGCGTGATCTTCGTGAAATTGTTAGGAAAAATTATCCGAATGGCTGGGGCGTAGAAAGGAGAGTCCTGACTCGTGTGAATGCCACATTTTCATACTCGTCAAGAAATCCCTTTCTACGCCATAGCCATACAATAGAAATTTACGATACACGTGCGGTAAAGCGAACTTTATACGCACGCTGCGACTTACTTCGCAGTCCGCGTATGATGTTCGCTACACAGCACTACCATCGCATAAAATTTTCTGTAACGAATGCGGGAGAAGTGCTACTCTTTGCCTGCTGATTATGGCGTTGTACAGCCAGCGTGCGTAAAGTACGAGTCGCGTGTGTAAAGTATGAGAAGCGTGCGTAAATTACGAGAAGCGTGCGGTAAAGTAAAATCGGCCCGATGTGCGCATGCGCCGGGTATTTATAGTACACTCTGGGCAGGCACGTAATGTAGCACTTGTCACGCAAAGTTATGTAAAACGTTTTCTGACGAATGTGAGTTTGCAGCACGAGCCGAAGGTGAGTGTCTCAATCACACGAGTTAAGAAAACATTTTTCGCACGAGTTTGATTTTACAAGGCGTAAAAATGGGGGGGGGGGGGGGTTGCGTAAAACTCGGTGCCGTTTTCGCACAGAGTGTAATAAATACTAATTCTTTATGTCCCACGAAAGATTGATAAAATCGGTCCGTTTTGCCCCGTCCTACCCCGCTTTCCCACTTTACTACTTAACTACACGATCACTATCAAAGTGGTGAATATGACCCGTCCCATGTATCATTGATTTACGTGTTAATCGGGGAGTTGGCCATATTCACCACTCTCACTCTTATCGCCCACTCGTCGATGAATCTCTCACGTTAATCGATCAATAAAATTCCCACCTGCGTTATCGTGTATTTGTCAACGACAGATTCAAACTTTGAATTCTCCCGTTTATCGTAAGCCCCGGAGTCGTGAGTGCCGGGTATAAAAATCTGGTTCAATCGCATAGATCCAAGAATCGCTCTTCTCTGCGTCATCCAGTTCGGATGCGTAGCTAGGCACGTTGCTTTCCGGATCACTCGGTCTCTGACCCAGGCAAGATAATAATCTGCGCATCAGTTATTCATCCAATGGATGTTCCGTTATACACAAACAAACAAAAGAAAACAAAATTGTTAATAATGCAACGTCATACTAACTCAAGCATCGATCCTCAAAAGTCAGTTCTTCGGTAGGCACGAATCGGGCGCGAACTTTGGTCCTCCGAGTGCCCCGAGTCGCACTCGGCTCGTGAGTGTAAATAGCCTCGGTACCGTTCACTTCCGGTTCACCGTTGTAAAGAACCAACTTGTCGCCCTCCCGAAGATCCGGCAAGCTCCAATGAATAACGATCTCCCTGATCATTTTCCAGGTCATAATCGGCGATACAAGGATCCCGAGTCGCGTATCCCCGTTCTCTGCGAATTTGTCCAAACGAATTCTGTTTTTTCCCCCTTCTCTTCGTCGATTCGATTTACGATGGATTTACCATTTGAGCTCCCTCCGCGGTTGTACTCTTCGTTCGTCGATAGCGGAGATCCTTGAATGCACGAGCAGAACGCGACACAGACGAAAATAAATATTCTCTCGTAAATCATTGTCACCGAGGAGCTTCGCGCTGTTCGATTATTGTTTTCAATGATTTAGAGAGAAAAAAAAAGCATAACTCGACGAGTCCCGCGCACACAATGTATTGACCGGATGTGAAGCGTGCAGCCGCGAGCGCAACTGCCCGCCAGGACTCTGCTCACTCGGAGAGTCACGCGAACTATTAATTATTCGTGACGTACATTTAACTACCGAGTCACTCGGGGAATGGTACACTTGCGTAACTGTGAGGCCATGCGGCGTACGGTATTGTGGCGTTATGCTTTCGCGATTTGCTCGAGCGAACGCGCGTGATTTTATCCGTGCGCCTGGAGCGCAGCATTAACGCTTTTTCCAAAAATGCCGGCTTGCGCTCGAGAGGCACGTATATGTACGTGTGTGTGTGAATAATACGTACGTATGTATAACGACGTACGAGCTGAGAATATCGCGATAGCCTTTGGCCCCACACTGAGTAACTGGTAGAAAACACCTCGACGGCTCCGTCCAATATTTCTCTCCGCGTGAGTCCAATTTCGAATGTATTACAGTGAAATCGATTACCGGTTATACGTGAGATCACGGTTTCCCGCGGCATTTGACGGCGGTCGTCGCTGCGGGGACAAGCGACAATTTGCACCATCGACTCGGACACCACGAGGCACAGGATCGATTGCGTGATGCGCTGTACAAATATCACCCTTGCATACAGTGCGGTGTTTACCTTGTTGCAGGATCTTTTTTTTGTTATAGTTTCGTCGATAGGTATTATATTTGTCGTCCAATTATGCTCCATCGATAACGCTGGAAAACGCGCGTGGTTGGCCGGCGCATATTCGGTGACCTTGGACCGCATCGCACTGTATCCGGTCAAAATGGAAACTCCGTTCAGAGTACCTCGAGCATTGAAATCAATTCATTGAATTTGATTTCCAACCCAGAGGTTGCAAATTGAATTCTAGGACTTCTCAAGGAGACAAAAAATGATCGATGTTGAATGGAGCGAATAAAACATTTTGTGTGAGAGTACGGAAAATTTTCGAAAAAATGATCAGGCATCATATCTGAATTGAATGGAAGTTGGGTTTTGAGATGACCACTCGACCGATCTAATTTTGGGGACCGAAAAGTGGACGGAAAAACTTGTTAAACGAAACCTTAGAACTTGTTCGTACGAACAGAAAATCCGATCCAGACTTGATCCTATGGATCTTTAAATCGAGTACGTTTCTGCGAGTACGTTTCTGCTCCATTCGGATATTCGTACGATATACAAGTGTAATGACATACATAATGTTTTACACAGGCGTGATAATGCTTTTTTTTTTTAATTTTAGAACAGAAATTTAAGTAGGGTAATACTTTGCTAAAAAAAGCCGAAAATTGAAATTTTCATATCGCTTCCTCATAAACGTTGAAAGTTGAACGTTGAAAGCTGAAAGTTGAAATTTTTATATCACTTTTTCATAATGGCCCTTTATTCGCAAAGCTCCTTCTATGAGAGGGCATTTACTATATTTTTGGCTTGCTCATAGAGGAAGCTTTGCGAATAAAGGGCCATTATGAGAAAGTGATATAAAAATTTCAGCTTTCAACTTTCAACTTTTAACGTTTATGAAGAAGCGATATGACAATTTCAATTGTCAGCTTTTTCAATCTCAACGTCGTATTTAACTTTTAAGCAAAACTGCTGGCCGACTCAGGTTTACTGCGAAAAAATACACCAACCTTGCGCTTTTGGTCAAAACGGCTGTCGAAACTGTACTCGAGGCGAAAAAGTACATAGGGTATCATAGAGTATTCATCGGGAAGCAAAAAAATCGCTGTTTCAAAAAAGACCCAAAATCACTCATTTTTGCAATTTTGGCTATAACAATGCCCAGTAAACTTTTTCGTTAGTTGTCGCTCCAAGAGTGTAATTCCATGTATTTTTTCACGCTGATCACGAATCTGACACTTATTTTATTCGTAGATGAATATTTGATACGAAAAAAATGCGTCTAAAAAAAAAATCACGAAATAAAAAAAATTGAAAATGTCATAAAATTAAAACGGTTCGACCGATTTTCGTGAAATTTTAATGGGATCATCGGGTGATGATATTTTATCTGTGTACGCACGCACGCGCACACACACACACACACACACACACACACACACACACACACACACACACACACACACACACACACACACACACACACACACACACACACACACACACACACACACACACACACACACACACACACGGACATTTTTTCTAAATGTGATTTTTCGATGTTTTGGAACATTCGTTTTCATTAAAATCTCGAAATTTTTTTGTTCACCACCACAAAGCTTCCTCTATAAGGAAGCAAAAATGAAGACAAAACGAAAGAAGAATAAAAAACAATTGAAGCATCTCCAATAATTACATTTAAGAATTGTTAATGACTTTAAGGATTTCAATTATCAACTGTGTTACCGATGGTATTTCAATTCTGTTTGACGAGTTTTCAGCTCGCTAGCCTTGCTGGATCCAATCTAGGATATACACGAGGCTGACCTACGGCGCGCTCGACAACAACGCGAGGCGTCGTCGATGCATAGTTCCGGTGGATTTTGTCGAGTTTCGCTTCACCTGAAACTGAGAGGGACGATGACGAGGCTAACATTGACAGAGACGGCTTTTGGGGCTTTTATAACTTCCTTTATTACAAAACTGAAAAAAAACGAAAAAAAAAATTCTGTGAGAGTAACAAACTTTTGGCTTATGTGACTAGTTGTAATACTCAGCGGCAATACTAAATTAGTATAATGTATACGTTTTGTATGGGTGTGAAAAAGATAAAAGAGAGTAAAAGCATTATCGTGAGTGAAAAAAAAAAAATACAAAGAGTTCATCAAAATTCGGACGAGGTACGGTTAAAGAGTTTCACCATAAAGATAGGGTAACTTTGACTTGTGTGAGCAAAAAAAAAAGAAAAAAACACTAAGAGTCGTAGATGAAATAATAAACGTCGTTCCAAAATGATACTCTCCGTCTCTTTTTCAATCCCACACAAGGTATGTAATAATTTAACTTACGGGTTAAAGGTACATAAATATTACACTAGTTTACAAGTAATCTTTCATAGTCTCTGTCTTGGAAGACACGGTATGGCAGGATTTTTTTATTTTTTATTTCTTTTATTAGGAATAACCGTTTTATCTCGCGCAGGTCTCACAATGTACAAGTCCAAATTATTGAACTCTCCGTGCTCTATTAAATGAACGAGAATGTGTAGACGAACGATTTTGTATTGCTGCCGAGACGAGTGTTCGCATTTCAAAAGTGCTCTATAAAATTTAAGAAAATTTAATTTAATTTAAATAAAAAAAATAATCATTTATGTCGTTCACTTGATTACGAGAGTGGACGAAACATGCCGATAACCACGACAAGGATCTGTCGCTCGATTGTGTTTTACAGATTAACACCCTTAATAAGGATACTTCAGTGGGAGACGCGTGAATTAATAACACGTTCAAATGTCTTGAAATTTAAGCTTAACTTTAAACCTTCTTATTGCTCTATTTGTTCGAGAGAGAAGTGCGTATTTACACGATAGTACACAATAGGTTTTTTGTGGATATAATATATTCATACAAGAGATTATCTTTTATCCTAAAAGATATTATCTTTTATGAATGTGCGTGTGTATTTGTGTATGAATGTATGTGTGTGTGTGTGTGTGTGAAATGAATAGTGTTTTTTTACCGAGTTTTGTTTAGATTATTATTAATTAATTATTACTGTCGCCTATCGACTAACGAATTCCAAAACGTTTTGCTCGAAGCATATAGTCAGGCGCGCGTATAGTCAGTCGGTGATATGTTATGGCAGGTCGTCGAGGATGACCCGTTTAATAAGGAAAGAAAAAAATAAAGACAAAGATAATTTAAAAAAATTCTACTATTCCAGCGTTTCGGGAATGAAACCGGAGCTCAACTTTTCAAAACCCGATGAATTGACTTATTTATTTTTTTTTATTTAGGATGTCGCCCTGCACTGACGTGAATCGGATATTGTAACGTTTGCCCATTAAAGCTTGCACATAGTTTCAAGCTTCCATCGAATACGTGCCTTGCGTTTGAAATTCCGTTGTGGAGGAATTTTCCGCGGTCACCACTTTGGCAAATATTTATTTTGTCGGCGAGGCATCGTCGCACAGTACAACGAATACAGAGCGCAGTATCATAAAAAAGCCTTTTCGCTAGAGTATACGCATTACGAAAACATAACGACCCAACGTTAAATCGAAGTTCAACGAATAATTTAACTACATTTAAATTTAATAAGACGATAATTATATAATTTTTGTTGTCGTTGCTTTTTCGGGTACGACGTTAGCCTGTCAATGACAAACGATGTAACTCGGTGCAAATCTTTACGTGGGAATTTTTTTTTTTCGAATAAACGTTAATAATTCATATAAAAGTAACTCGACTTCCTGCCTTAAGGCACTAAGCGGCCGCGTTTAAATTTAAACTACTTACGTAAACGTAAATTTTCTTAGCGTTACTCTTGACTCTGAATACAATATATTATACTATGGTACTCTACGCTGATGTATATGACACATTCTATCCCGTCTCGAACAGTCAAAAACTCGATCCCTTTCAAGAAAAACGTAATTTTACCACCATTTATAATAATTATAGACATTTTTTTTCAGAATTGTTGCATTGATTTTTTTTCTATGAATAATAGATTAAAATATTTTTCTTCGAGTAATACGCCACGTTTGATTTTGCAAAAAAAAAAAAAAAGAAAAAAAACAGAATATACCCTCATGTGTGTACAATAAGCAAAATTTTTCTTTCATAGTTCGAAAGCTCGTTTCCTAAAAATAAACTATAAACTCTGAAAACAATTACAAACATTTCTTTTAAATAATTATGAATTGTGGTGAAATTACAATTTTTTGGAAGTGGTCGAGTTTCTGACGGTTCGAAAGGAATGTCCCATGGAATGTCCCATATACTTATTTTGTATATATATATTTATACATTTTTTTTGTTTTTTCATGAATTATTTTACAAGTGTTTGTTTTATTTTACGAGCTCACCGCGACGGCCGTTACGCGAATAACCTGTCGCTTATTCTTTTTTTGCTTCTGCTATTGGAAGTATCGATTACAACGAACGCGTTCTATTTTTTTCTTTCTCCTCCCCCCACGCCCTTACTGTTTGCAGTACACGAGTCATGCTACGTGTGGTGACGACTGTTTGCGTTGGTCATTCGATAAAAATGACTAGACGCTGTACAGTACGTTGTACGGAAAACACATTGCGACAGTGACGTTAACGTGACGTAATAGTACAGTAAAAGCCTTTCCTTTTTGGTTTGTGTGTGAATGTGTGTGCATATATATATAAATTTATTAAGGGAAAAGGCGTACCCCACATCGTTTAACTTTTTCAATTACGTGGACCACACTCTTCTGTTTCTCAGTTATTGTGATATATATGCAGGGAAGAGTGGGTGAAAACGAACAATTTTTACCAAATTTTTGTCAGACATAAAATAACGTCTCATCTCAAATGGAAATAAACAGGTTCATTTTACCCCCTTCTCCCTTATATATATATATATATATATATATCCACATGAATTGTTTAGATTGTTTAGAAGCGAACACTTGCGGGGAATGAAATTCAATAAAAACATTTTTTTAATTGCTCTCTTCGCCACTTCATTTATTCTCCCAACGGCTAAAGACATGAGCGAAAACAGAAGAATTCGTCCGAAACAGCTGACTCGGGGCGGGAGATTAGCTTCATAGATTTTTTTTACTCTTGATCCTTTAACGCGACACCGTTCGCTACGAGGGCAAAAATTCCGAATGAAGCGAAACATGAGAATACACTACAGAGAGAGAGAGAGAGAGAGAACGTGTCGTAAGTGCTGTATAATCACGCGAACGCATGGGTATAATTATCCGTTGGATTTTTTTTCCTTCAGTAATACGAATGCACGATTAATACGACGATTCGTACGAGCGGTATATTCTCCAATGAAATTTCGATAAACACTATTTTTCTTAGGCCGATTGTTCATCCGCAGACGATTAATGAAATTACGCACCTGTACGCAAATACCGCGGAGATGGGATGATTTTGTTTTTTCGGTCCCTCACTCGACGAGGCCCGCGACGGCTACTTGATTCGCGAGTAAGATACGCGCTGTACACATGCGTTGAAAATTCGCGTGTAAGAAGTTGCTACTCAGACGGAAAGAAAATTATTTACGTAATTACTATCGGAGTGATTATCTATGGGTGAAGGAGATGTGAAAAACTAGTTGCTTGTTTTCATTTTTATCCCTTTGCTATTTTTTATATAGTTATTGAGAGTGACTGTCTTATACGTAAATCTATGTATTGCATTGTTTGAGTTTACATTCGGCCAGTCCGAGAGGCTTACGGTTTATTTCATTAACGCTAAGAAGGTTTGCGGCCTTGTGCAAGAAACGCACGTATAAGAAGGAACTTTGGTGCAAAAAAAAACAAAAAATTAATAATAATAATGATAATAATGATAATAATAATAATAATAGTAATAATAATATTAATAATAATAATCGAACCTAGAAGAAGCGGTAGGTGGTTCGATCTTTGTTACCCTCGCGAATAGAACAAAAACGAAAAATTCGCTCTAAAGAGCCTGAGTCGGGATTTCGTTAGGATAGAACGATTAATATTCACTGTCCAGGAATGAGAAATTGATTGAAATCGCGCTTTACGGAAGGACCCCTCATTTAGCCGTGCTCGATGTGTAAAAAACAATAATAATAGTAACGGAACATATGGCGAGCTGGGATGAACATTCTCGCGACTACGGTCATCCACCATACTTGTGAAATTCATTTGACGTAAAAAAAAAAAGAAAAAGAGAACCGACAGTACTCCTACCATGTACATACATATAATCAGCTACTTAAAAATCTAAACAATCGTTGGCCTCCCCCGTGAAGACGCCAACGACATACGTATACTTGAACACTGTACATGTACTGTAATAATAAAATATTAAAATATCGGTGCGTACAGTCCCGGCACCTCGGCCAGTCTTTCGAACGTTATTTATCAATTGATTCGCAATGAGATTTCGGTTTTTGATTGGAACGAGTTTAACTTGGTCCGATCGCGCGAATCGTTACGTACAATCCGCTCGTTTACGCTTCCGTTGTTTGCGTTCGGTTTTCTTTTTTTTTTTTATCTTTCATCCACACGCTGCTATGTACTTTCAAGAGATAAATCACTCTCGGTCATATACGTTGCCCTGAGAAACTATTTGTACATTTTTCGACTCCGTGCTAACTTCCTAATCTAATTTGTTCTTTTTTTTCGTTTCGTCAACACGAAGACACCATGGATATCGAGTTTTCTCATCGATCAAGGGGCACATCCTCCATCGTCGTCAGATTGCCAAAGTGCTGAAAACCATTCTTGAATATCCTACCTCTGCTGGTGCCAGCTTTGGTCTGATCGAGGAGCGTAACGTTGTCCTCGAATTCGCGAACCCATCTAGCAGTCTCGTTACCCCAGTGGAAACGTATAGGCGCCGCGTGATGATAGACCTTCTTGAGCCCCAAATTACGTATCTCGACGCCCTCCTCCGAATGATAGAACGACATGTCGCAAAAGTCCTGGCTAATGAAGGGTTCAAGCTCGGCGACGAGCTCCATGAAGGTCGGCCTGTCGCTGGGCCGCCACTTGAAACACTTGTCTATTATCTTGAGTATTACTTCGGGACAATTGCGCGGTATGTTCAGGGTACCTTTCCGCAATACGTAATTTAGCACCTCCTCGTTCGAGAATCCCTGATAGGGTATCTCGGCGAGGGTCAGGATCTCGTAGAGCACCACGCCGAAAGACCACACGTCCGAGTCCGACGTGAAAACACCGTCGGAAAGATTCTCGGGAGCCATCCATCTAATCGGCAGGAGGCCCTTCTTCCCGATCTTGTAGTAATCAGTCTCGTATATGTCCCGCGCCATCCCGAAATCACCGATCTTGCAGACGAGATCCTTCGTGACCATGCAATTTCTCGCGGCGAGATCTCGGTGGACGAATTTCTTCGACTCGAGGTAAGCCATACCGTCGGCAATCTCACCGGCCATTCTTATGATCCTCGAGACGTCCGGGACGAGGTGAGTGTCTCGTATCCTTCGCAGATAAGTCTTCAGATCGCCGTTCTCCATGAGCTCCATTATCACGTAAGGCGGTGAACCCTCGGAGACCACACCGAGCAGCCGAATAATGTGGAAGGTCGAGAAGTTCTTCATCACCGATGCCTCGTTTAGAAATTCGTTCTTCTCCCGTTCGCCGGAATTCTCAGCGATCGTCTTGACCGCGACCTGAGTCGTGCCGTCGAGGATCCCGCGATAAACCATCCCGAAGTTACCGAGACCGAGCTCCTCGAGTAGTTCGATATTTTCACGAGACACCTCCCAACTGTCGACAATGTACTTCGTCTCGATGTAGTCCGGATTGACGCTAGCGATGAGTCTCTCCTGTTGTTTCTTCTTCAGATGATTTTTATAAACTATGTAAGAGACCACGAGGGCGGTGACGAGAAAGCCAAAAGTCAGCAGTACAGCGAGAAGGACGGTATCGTCCGTCTTCACACCGATGCTGAAGTTAACCGTCTCGGAGAACGCGCCGACGCCCGCCAGCGACATCGAGCGTACTCTCACGCTGTATCTTCCGGGACTCAAGTTTCTTATGTAATGGCTGCTGCGTTTTTGCCGGGAGAGAGACTGGGGCACGCACTCGGTGCTCTTCTTCGCGTCTTTGACGATGAGATTCGTGTACTCGATCGTGTGAGCGACGGTGAGGCTGTTAGGATCTGTCGGGAGATCCCAACTTATCTTGACGATCGTGTCGTTCGACACGTGGACGTTAACATTCTGGACATCGTCGGCGCTCGGTCGTTTCTTGGTTCTCGTCGAGGTGTATTGAATCGACGAGCACATCTGCGTGCCGTTATCGAGCTTGTGACCGCACGCCGCCACGGATATTGTGTACAGCGAGTAGTGACGAAGTTTCTTCAGCAGATAAGATGTGCTGTTCATACTGACATTGAAGACGAACGAATAATAGGTGTCATTCCATATTCGCGTCCTCCTATCGTCGATCACCTCCATGCGGGCGTCGCTGAAAGCTAAATCCTTGATCGAGGCTCTCGGCGACGAGAGATTGTCGGAGAGTCCGTAAAAAGCTGGTTCCGCCAAGTTGTACTTGTGGGAGTAACAATAATTTTGCCTTCCCGGTGACATATTGCTGATGGTCATGTTCTCGTTGCAGAATATCTCGAATTTTTTTGGTACCGCCGGTTCCGCAGTGGTTTCCTTCCGGCAGCAGTCCTTGTTGTCCTTGCTCTTGTCCGTCAGTTCTGTAATCTCCGTTATCGCTGGTATGTCAGTTACCGGGGCCAACTCCGTTACTCCGGTCACTTCATCGTTCACCGTGTCGCTCACGAGACCGTGTTTACAGTAATTGCGCGTCGAGAGCAATTTTTCTTCGTCCAATCTTATGAATCCCGAGAGTATGTAGTAGCCTATGGGACCGTTCGGGTGTTCCGGCGGTCCCCACTTAACCACTATCTCCGTGTCGCTCGCGGCGAACGATATTACGTCTGTCGGCACCGAGGGAACGTCGCTTCGTGTTCGAAAGTAAATTATCCTCGACTGTCCAGTGAGACTGGTGAAGGAGTTTCTTGTTCGGGCCAAGAGGGTCTTGACGTAGACAGCGTACCTCGTGTAAGGCTTCAGATCCAGCAGCACTCGGTTTATCGTCGGTCCAGGCGAATCCGTTAACTCGACGTCGATTATCTGCCACGTATTGTTGCCGCAAGCGTTACCCTCGAAACTCACGATATTCTTCTCGGTCTCGAGATAGTGCAGCAGGTAACTCAGCAAACGTTGACCGTCCACTGGTTTGTACATGTCCCACTCGAGATTAGCGTAATTCGAGCCAAGATTCTTGACACTGACGTTTATGTTGTCGATGTCGCAGGCGACTTTTTCACCGTTCGACTCGGATTGAACTTCGACGTCGGTGAAATTCGTTATACCGACCATCTTTCCTAGCTGAACGATCTTAGAGACGCACAACTTTGGATTGTAGTGAAAGAACAGACGCCCGGTCAGTATCTCGATCTGTTGACCCTCGGGAAATAGATCCGAGAGATTCGGATTGTCGAGAACAACGAGACTGGCGTTGTTTATATCGAATTTTTCGCCTCTTATCAACCGAAGATTCTTGAAAAATCCGAGATTCGTTATAGGAAATGAGTGTGTGACTTTCAAATACTCGGTGATTTCTTCTATCATACCAAAAGCTTCGGTCAACTCGTTAACGATATTAGGATTTCCGTTGCGGATTTGAAACTCCAGGGCTCCCTTTATCACCTGAGTTCCACGATAAACCTGAGCGTCCGAGATGTGACGGATCGTCGCGCCCCGGCCGATCTTCCGGCAGCGTCCCTCGCAGAGTTGACACGTTGTTATCTGTGAAATATCAGAACGCGTAAAAAAGACATGCAAACTATACAGTAAACGTCGATTATCCCCGGCAATGGATTATCCCCGGCTACGGATGGATAACTGAAAACTACGGGTGATTCATCATCAATATCGTCTTCAGCGGTTTAGTGTCGTTCATTTAAAACAAAACAAAAAAAAAAACACGCAAATATTAGTTTTAATATTCGTTGCATATACTTTTTGTGATCGGATAAAAGCACCTTCAAAAATATTTCCGTGTAGACATGAAATTCGCATGAGCGAACCGTTCGTATACTATGTGTGTGGAGGACTCCGAAAAAGTTTAGACGCGGTCAAACCGGCGCCGAGTTTAAACGCCCCCGAATTATCGTGATTCTACTGTAATTCGAAGTGGCCAAGAGGTTAATCGACACTAACGTTTTTACTGTCCATCGCGTCCTCGAATCCGGTCGGACATTGGGTCGAGCACGAGCCGTTGAAAGCCCTCCATATCTTCACGTCGCTGGTACTGTATCTCCCCCTCCTTCGAGCGTTTATATCCAGACAGTCCTCTTTGGTGATGCATCGTCGCGACAGGTACGTGTATCTGTTTTGCAACATAAATACAAATAAATCCCTTTCGTTGAAACGCGACACTGTTAATTTAGGGCCGAAACAATAAACCTCATCGAATAAGGTAAATTCGCAGAGTGTCGTTCGGGTAATTATATTCGGTCGGAATTATAAATGGAAATACTTACAAGTGAGGCGGACAGCTCTCGATGCATCTGCCCTCGTGTTGATAGTTCTTGCATGTGTAACAATCGCGCTCGGTTGGACCGGAGCACTCGCCGAGGCACTGTTGATGGCATCTCGGTCTCTCAATCTTCTGGCAGTGTTTCGCGTTCCAGCAGTAACCGCCCGGGCACGAGGAACAAACTGTGGAACATAAACGTAGAGAAAATAAGGCAATCTGCTGCAGAGCACACACTCCGAGTTTCGTAGTACACGGAAAAGGGACGACACGAGATTGCTTATTAGATGGGTGGGCGGTGAAATTTTTCATTTTTATTTTTTTCTCCCGTAGTCTTTTTCACTAACGATCCTCTTCCGCGAAATTCCAATACTTAGCGGCTCGTTGACACCCGAGCGACTAGGGAGAGGAACACGGTCCGCGAGAAGCTCGCGATACGAACTCGTACATTTAGACACTTAGCTCTCTCGCTTTAATGTATTTTACGAACCCGATCGACGCCGACTGATAAGAATCTCTCAATGCCCGGCGCTGACTACGAGTTCTCGTTACAGCGGCGAAACTCTTCCGATATTAACAATGTATATATAACAATTTAAATGCAAACTAAGCGTTAACGAAGGTGGCGAATGTTGGGGCGCGGGTAAAACGGCGCGTGCGCGAGTGTCCGCCGAATAGCCGAGACTCATCTGGAATGAGAAAAGAATTTTTATCGTTGCAAAAAAGTTCACCCGGTTGTCGGGTTGGGTGAATGCAAACGTATGCGGGAAGTCCCGTGCGAGAGAGATAGCGGGACTGGTTGCTACCAGATCAGGATTATAAACCATGGCTCCCGACGCTGAGTTCGCATGCTACCGCTGAGCCTGGATCTGCGGGGGTTTATCTACGCGAGGAATGATGTACCAGCTAACGACTATGCCGCTCCTGCAGCAACAGCAGCTTGCAGGGACTCGGTCCCGCCGACTCCATGACCGCATTTGTAATTTCAATTTTATTTTTTATTTTTATATCTATCGATTGATTTTTAAAAAGTTATTTAAAAAAAATTATATCTTTATAGATTTTTCTAAAAAATCAATCGATCGACACTTTTCAAAATCGATATTCTTTTTTCTAGAAATCGTCATTGGAATCCTCGACCGGTCTGTTATATTACATCTATCGATAAATATTGGATTATTTAAAAAAATTCCGATCGTACCGGGGCAAGCGTCAGCAGTGTTGATGTTCTTTTTTTTGTTATCCTTGATAAAGTTTTCACCGGCTACAACGATAGTCTTCCAGTCCACCGTCGACACGTAGCACAGAGACGGATTATTCTCGATCCTCACGCCTCCCCTCAGTATCTTAGTGAGCTTGGCGAGTCCAATCTGTAGGGGAAGGAATTTTTCAGTCGATTAGACATTACACCGGGTTATGCGCGGGGTAGGGATGAGACGACGTATCGCGGTCGGCATATACACGTCCGATGGTTTACTCCACGTTAATTCGGTTAACTGCTTGACGGTACTTGACCCGTCCATTTAACCGGTCTCGAGGAACGAATTGGTAGGAAGAGCCTCGAAATGCGTTGATTTCGCGTGGGAATCGCCCCGACGATGATACTACGTTATATACATTGCCGGCTAAAGTCGCCGGTCAGATTGACGCGACGTGACGCGTGTTAGAATCGATTAACGTCTGAGATAACCGTAAGCACGTACCCGATCGTTCGTCAGTGTCAAAGAGCATTTTTTTTAACTGCTAATTTAACACATCGGTTTTTTTTAAATATAAATGGCTCGCACCGATTTGTCGATCGTTTTTGCAAATCACTGTACGTCGAACAACTGTCGAATGACGGTACGAAAAAAAAAAAAAATGGCTTACCTCCTGTAAATGTTGCATCTCATAAATCATGAAGGAATAATCGGTTAGAAGACGGTCGCCCCTGATTACTTCGAGATTCGGAAACAGGCCGCTCAACGACTTGAGCTCGTTAACCCGATAGAGAAGAAAGTAACCGGTTATTTCGCGAAGCCGAGGAAAGCTGAGGTTTTGAAAATCACTGTCGGTGATGTTATGCATGAGAACGATCTGCAGAAAACCCTCGATAACGCGACAGTTCTTGAGAGCGTCAAAGTTCTTCACGCTGTTCCGTATATCGATGCTCTCGCAGATACCGTCACCGACCATCGCGTTCTTGTGCTTTTGCCCTGGTTTCTCGCGCTCCGATTCACTGGGTTTTACATTCGGCTTCGGTAAATTCGCCGGCGTCGACTGATTACCAATCTTGCCCGAATTACCCTCGGATGATCTGAAAAAAATTAATAATAACGGTCGGTCAGAGAAATCACAATTATTCATAAAGAAAAAAGACGTCAACGATCCAAGAATAATTCGGTTGTTAATTTAAAAAATATATATCAATAGGTGGGAATATGGGGATTTTGCGTACGCTTTGCGTGCGTAAAACCCCCATTTCCACACCTTGTCAAATAAAATTTTGAAAGATACTCGTGCGAAAAACGTTTTCGTCACACTAGTATCGTAGTATACTATCTTTCCACACTTTTTGAACACTCTATTTATTTTTCCGTACGCTTCCGCCACAGTGCAGACATAATAAGGTAGAGTTTTTGTGCACTTGTTACAAAAAGTAGTGTGCGATACTTGTACGAAAAAACGGCCTCCCAACAGTGGTTTGGAAGTAGGCAACACTCCCCTTCAGCTCATGTGGCCAACTTCAAACATTCGGCGAAAGACTGCTTTTTCGCACTGGTATCAAAGTACTATTTCCTTCAAGTAGACTTTCAATTTTTACGATAACAAGCAAGATCGATAAGACAATGTAAAAACTTTCAGGGCAATATGTTACTTTTCAAATCTCTCACGGAATCATAAGAATTATCAGTGGATGTGAAACCACAATATACATATTCTTGGTGGCCCGTTTTGTCATTTTCAGTGTTACGATTATGAAACACAAAGTTGATAATAGTAATTTACGATACTAGTGCGATAAAATTTTTCTGACGAGTATGACTTTGCAGCATGAGCCGAAGGCGAGTGCTGCAATTACACGAGTTCAAAAAAAGTTTTTCGCGCGAGTATCGTACCAAATTTTACTTTACGAGGTGTGACAATGGTGACATTTTCGCACTGAGTGTAATAAAAGAAATCAAGTAATTAATTACCCCGGTGCATCTATAGCCCTGTTGATTCTGTACGTCGACGTCCCCTCCTCTTCTCTAAAGTTCCTCGAAGACGATACATATCTGCCTCCTATGATTTTCACGGGATAATTTAGTTTCTCCTCTTCCGAATCTACTTCCGGAGTTCTCTCCGCAAGCTCCGGATCGTACTTTCCCCTGTACGTTTTGCCCCGATGTTTCGCCAATATTTTCGCGGGCCTGTTTCTCTCGTAGGATCTTTCTACCTGGCAGTTTACAAACTGTACCAGACAGAGGCAGCATAATACAAGCGAGATGAGCACCTTCCGCGTCCTCATCTTCTCGCCTCATGGACACGACGGTTTTCACTGATTTATCGCTCGCTCTGTACGGCTCGGCTATGCCGGCTCCCGCCGATCCGAGCAATGTCCCTGTGGCTACCCCACCCGACTTGTCTATTTCCTCTTTATCTTCTTATTCTTCTTCTGCCTCGGCTGTTTCTGCTTCTGTTTCTGATGCTGCCGGTGCTACCGCTAGCAGAAACGGCACGAGCGTACAACAATCGTCGGTAGCGCGAAGTTGTTTCTTCTTCTTCTTCTTTCTCGTCTTCTTCTGCCTCTTCTTCTTCTTCTTCTGCCTCTCACGCGTTCCTCCACGAGACGAATCGTAGCATCCACCGTCGCCAGTTCGATATTCGTCTGACACTCCTCGAGAGCGATCGTCGCCAGGTCTTCCCCTCGATTACACCGCAACGATCTGGCAAACAACGCTCCCGTCGACGGCGTCTACCGACTGGGTCCTTCCCTTTTTTTTCCACCTCCTCGACCTCCTGATCCCTCGAAAAATCGACTGCCCTACCACGTCGCATCGGGAACGTCGTCCCGACGCGAATTACGTTTATGTGTATATGTGTGTATGTATATATATGTATATACGTATATGCGTGTGTGTGTATGTGTATATATGTCAATTAGACAAAACCCGGTCAGCAACGACTAAAGCTCGACGGCAAAACTTTCGTGATATCCAACACCGAACAGCAAACGCAACTGAACCGGTTCGACTAATCTGATGAGGCATACATTTTTATTATTGTTGTTATTATTTTTTTGTATGAAACTTTGTACGCGGTTACGAGTTTCGAGATTTATTTTTTATGGTATACCGGTAATGAATAATCGGTCAGCGCACAAAGTTCATTCAACTTTTTTACGGTTTTTTTTTTACCCTTCCTTTTATCGATAAGAATATCAAGACGATGTAAACGATGTAGACGAGATACGAACTTCTTCCACGGTACTGGTTTGCGAGCGAAGTACACACTCAGGATCGCTTCGCCTTAGCTGCGCAATTTCCTCCACGATTCGCGCCAAGGACGATTTAAAGAAGCTTCTTGTTGAATATGAAAAATTTTTTCGTCTTCATGATTGGACGATGTCGTTGTTGCTGCCGTCAGCTCTTCGACCTGTAACATTGTAATAGATAAAAATATAGTACGCCTTAAATATTCATATTTCGATATAGAATGTGTTATAGAATGCATAGATCTAAAATAAGTAACGGGAAGACCATGGCGAATGAGACGAAAAAAATGATAGCCGAAAAAAAACCCTGAGGAAAACTTATCACTCAATAGGAAATGACTGATTGCACGTGGCACCGAATGTTGCCACAATATACAAACTATCTTAGTATGCACTTAAGTTTGGACCGAAGTATGCACTTCAGTATGAACTCATGTATGAACTTAGGTCTGAACTTAAGTTTGTACTTAAGTATGAACATGCGTTTCAGCTTAAGTTTCAACTTAAGTTTCAATTTAAGTTTCAACTTTCGACATACTATTCAGCTCTCTATCCTCTTTCAGCCAACATGCGGTTTTGCTATCCTCGCTATTTCTCAATTTCACCAATATACCTTCGATCCATTGATAATTGCCTGTATTGGCTCGCTATCAGCACCAACGAAATATAGTATCAAACGCGCGAGACTACTGAATTATTATGACCAGTCGCGATCGATGAGTCACGAGGCGTGACTATCTTCTAACCCTTAGGCGAACATTGAATCGTCATCAACCTACATTGCTCTCGTGGAAGTAAACAACCGAATGATTCAGACACACTCGACTTGCCATCTCGAAACCTGACGCCATATAACATAGATCTATGTCTCATCGTGCAGTCTCTATATCGACCGGATAATTGTGAGAGGAGTTTAATCAAGATGACTCTCGTTTTACCGCTCTTGTATCGTGGTTGTAAGAACGCAGGCTTTAGCACGAGCAGCTCGTTTTCCGATTGGGCGTTAGTGATTATATCGCCGCAGTTCGGGCACAATACATGCACAGGAGGATTTGAAATACGAAAGTGAATTCTTATCTATCGATGTTAAAATACAGAAAGATCATTTTTCGCAATACATTTTTTATCTCGACTTTCGGGAAAAATCGGTGAAGCTTGTTGACTCCACGGTCCGAACTTTGTTGCGACCGACTTTTGACCGTCGGCAAACGAAATGCCGCCCATTAATAATTTCCTGCGATAACCGGGTCTAATTGCGGCCGGCTCGCCTATCACTTACAGACGACGTTTTGTACTATTTCTGTCTCTCCCCCCTCTCTCTCTCGCTCTCTGGCATCAACCATACTCCCATGAAAAAAAGTATATGGAAATAGTAATTTACGATACTAGTGTAACGAGTGAGATTGAAACACGAGCCGAAGGCGAGAGCTGCAATCACACGAGTTCAGAAAAAGTTTTTCGCACGAGTATCGTACCAAATCTTAATTCACAAGACCTGAAAATGAGCTGTGAAATAGTATTTTTCTGAGCTGTGAAGCGTCTTGTCACCGAGTGTGAAGTTTGACGCCCGAGCGAAGCGAGAGCAGAAATTCACACGAGGTGAAAATGCACTTCCTCCCTTGTAGCATACCATATTTTTTCCCGAATATGCTAAAATTGAGCATATTTTTATGCCTCTAACGGACCACCGACGTTAGCTACTTTTTTCCTAACGCATGCACGTGTAATCCCGCTTGCCATTCCTGTGAAGTGTGCGCAGAAAAACACTTTTTTCGTTTGCGGAAAAAATACTGCGCATGCGTACAAACGAAAACGAAAAGTGTGATTTTCGTGAATTTATTAGGAAAAATTATGTGAATGGTACGGGCGTAGAAAAGGGAGTTCTGACCCGTATGAATGCCGCACACAATTCCGGCTTGTGCGGGATTTTCACACACGTCAAGAACTCCCTTTCTACGTCCTTGCCATACAAATAACTATTTCATATAGTAAATATACTTTTCTCAATGCCACATCACTTTGCCGAAACTTGAATCGGCCGAATCAATGTATCGCCAAAAATCATGTGTTCGAACGCACTTCTTTCCAATCGTCAATCGTTTGAAACTTAACTTTTCCGAATCGTCAAGATACCGAAACTTAATTTTTCTGAATTGTCAAATTTCCAAAACTTTGTTTATCCGAATTTCCATTTCAGCGACCGCTGCTCTTAGACAATGGTAGTTGGCTGAACGTCATTCCCCGAATCGTAATTTTTCCGATTAATGATTTTACTGAAGTTCATTCCTCGGAAACATTAAACCTCCAAACATCAACGCGCCGAATCATCATTCCTCCGAAGCGCCAATCAACCGAATCACGAAACCAAATAATATGAGTGAATAGTCTGACTATTTGCTATTGTATACACTGATGAAAAAATACAGTTGAATCGACTAAGATTCGGGCAGGGACGGTCAAATAAATATTTAGTTGGTCGAACAAAATATTTTAACGACTCAAAAATATTTTGGTGAAATCACCCAACAAATTGTTGAACTAACCAACTTTTTAGCTGTACCAACAAAATACTTAGTTGAACGTCCTGCCCGAATCTTAGTTGATTCAACCGTATTTTTTATCGGGGTATATTCGTAAAAAATGTTACGCTTATGCACCGCAGCGGATAATATTGCGCAGGTTCGCGGTGCCGTTCAGATACGCTCTCTACCCGGACTCGGATAAATGACTTGACGAATAAATAGTATTCGGAAGAATGATGGTTCAACGACCGGACGTTTGGAGGTTTAACGATTCGGGGAAATTATTATTCAGAAGAATAACGTTCGGTTAAATGACGATTCCGCGGAATAACATTCGGCCAATTACTATTTCTGAAGATGTCCACTTAAAGGCAGATTGGCGATGATGAAGTATCAGAAATTTGACGATGCGAAAAAATAAAATTTCTTAAGTTTAACGATTCGGAAGAAGTGCATTCGAACCCATAATTTTTTATCATACAACGATTCGGCCGATTGACGTTTCGAGAAAATAATGTGACTCTGTTTTCATGAAAAATTGTATATCGACGGCTCAAAAAAAAAAAAAAAAGAAAAAAAAAAAAATCGTGTAAAACTCGGCCGAGTGGTTTGTCTTGTGTATTTTTTCCGCTGAACACGACAGACACCTGGCTTTCCTCGTAGTTCCAACGGGAAGCGAAGATATCGCTGTTTTCGAAATACCGAGAATGTTACATTTTTTACAAAATTTGGTCAACGACATTTTTTATTCATTTTTTCCACCGCTAATCACGAACCTATCCATTATTTTACTACCACCTCAATATTTCATACGGAAAACTCGAGTCGGAAGCTAAGCAAAAAAAAAAATATATATATATATATTTTGGACAGATAAGATAGAAGAAATACAATTCTCCAGAATCGTACGATTAACCCTACAACTCATGACTGGGTTCCGAACGCACCCCACGTGAAAGCGAAAAAATAAACTTTTTGCTAAATTTTTCCGGTTTTCAGTCTTCGAATGGGTTTTTCATGAACTAAATGTAAATAAAATCAGATTTCTCGTACACCATTCTCTTCCTTATGTAAAACGAAGAAAATCATGTATGAGAAAGTCTGTTTATCAGCATAGGACCGGTTTTATGATCAAGAAAATTGTGGGGCGCGTTTGGACCCCAGTTATGCGTTTGAATGTAAAAAAAATTAAGTCATGAGTTGCAGGGTTAACACGATCAACACTCTTGCATCTTCCATGACGCGCTAAAAAGCCAACACAGTCAAAGTGATCGCTCGGAATCTGCCGAAGAATTTTATTTGTAAAAAAAACAAAAAAAAACAGTTGCGACCCGTACAAACATTGTAGACGCTCGAGACCCGAGAATATCGTCTCGGGTGTGTATTTCGGTCGAACCGTCCTGTTCCCAACGGCGAGTCCGTTCTCGCACGGGAGTGACGAGATCGTCATCAGGGGAGGGGGGACGAACCCGAGGCCGTAAGGCTTTCCGGGAAGCGAACGAGCGGGTCGTTCTTCATAAACAACAAGGACGGTTAAGCGGGCGCCGATGATGGTGGACGAGCGCGTCAAGGCGCGATGCGTGCGCCCGTACGGATGCATCGGGGCCATGGGAATCGGAGCGATTAGAATTAGACACGCGCGTCGCGACGGCGCGGAATGCGTCAAGTCACCCGTGAACACACCGCGTCGCATTGCTCGCACTTGGCTCCGTAGCCTTCGCGGCGCTACAACGAAATCGGCGGTTTCTCACCCCACAACGATGTCCCGAGGACGAAGGGAAATAAGGATCGGGTATCTTCAATCTCGAAGATGGAGGGGAAACATGGATACGCCCGTATCAAACAAATGTGAAACTGGACTCGCGAAAGATCGGTGATAGAGCGAAGAAGCTCAAGGCAGTCCTCGCGGTATAGTAAAGTCAATCGTGTACTGACATTTTTTTATTCCTCGTACACCTTTTGTAGCAGAAATTTGTGCGTGCTCGGTTGATCTGGATTCGAGAGTTTCTATTTAATGTACAACGAAAAATTGTATAACAAATATAGGAAAAAAGTTACTTGCTCAAATAATCTACGAGATTATTTGGGGAGTTTTCTAAATGTCAAATTCGTAATTTCAGTTCGGTCCTTACGACTGAGAGTTTACTTTGCTTCCCGATAGATGCTCCATGAAATTACCGATAAACATTTACGATGATATTCCTCGATTATAAATTACGTGAAACGTCGTCTAAGAAACAAAAAGTTGATGATAAAAGTTGAAAAATGAAATTTTCATTTGACTTTCTCATAATGTTCCTTTATTCGCAAAGCTTCTTCTATGAAAAGCATTTTCTGTATTTTTGGCTTCCTCATCGAGGAAGCTTCGCGCATAAAGAAACATTATGAGGAAGCGTTATGGAAATTTCAATTGTCAACTTTTATGAGGAAGCGATATGAAAATTACGATTGTCAACTTTTTTTCAAGGTCAACGTCGTGTTTGACTTTTATGCAAAGCGCGTGGCCGATTCAGGTTCAGCGCTAAAAGAACACCAACGTCGCGCTTCACTTTGTCGGATTTGTGCTCGGCGCGAAAAAATACATGGAATTGTGCGCTCCCGAATTTTGTTTGGCACATTCGATTTTTACTCAAGAAGTCAAAATTATGCCGTTTTATGTAGCTTTTTTAACGCCGTTATATACATCATCTCGTGTATTTCTTACTTCAAAGCATGATAGGCACCCGAGTTTTTCCTCGATGCCATCGAGACGCAAAGAAATCGTTGTTTGAAAATCTCTCATTGTTGCAATATTGGTTATAAAAATGCCCGAGAAAGTTTTTTCTTCAAGTATCGCTCAGGGACTATAGTTGATCTATTTTTCCCACTGATCTCGAATCTGTTTCTTATTTTACTCTTAGCTCGATATTCAATACGGAATCTCGCGCCAGAAAGAAAATACTAATTTTCTTATAAAATTCGAAAAATTTTAAATTTCACAAAATTTAAACGTTGCGATCGATTCTCGCCAAATTAAATAGGAATCTTCAGTCGATAATAGTCCCTTTGTGAATAACTTTTGAGTCCGACAGCTAAAAAATTGTAAGATCTAGCGTACGCACACAGTTTTTTTTAGCAAACTTCAAAAACGGGTAAAATTTTAAGCGCGAAACAATTTTGCTAAAATATTAACCAAACGCTGACGATTGACCCCTCTACCTACGCCTCTACCTACCACACGCCCAGACGTTTTTTTTTCTAAATGTGATTATCCGATGTTTTAGAACATTCTGATTGAATCGAAATTTTAATGAAAACGTCTGTTCACACGTTTCCATTAAAATAACTTTTTCGTGAAAACAAAGCTTTCTCTATGAGGAAGCAAAATGAGCCATAACTCGTTAAGATCCAACTAAAATTATAAATGTGACTTCTTATAAACGGCATACACATATGGCCGTGAATATATTGGCGTAAAATAAGTTAATTTCCTGTAAACTTATTGTTATGGTTTTTTTTTCTTCAAACCTTATCAACTTTAGTTCGCCATTGTTTCCTCTTTAAAACGAGTACAAACAATTTCGAAATATTACACGCTATATATATATATATATATATAGGCTAAGAGAGAAAGAGCGAGGTATAGACAAGGCGACAAAATCGTTCAATGACCGAAGCAAACAAAGCGAATATATTAATTCGCCGTCTATTTCCCTTATCTAATGCGAGAGAAACGAATACAACGAAGACTAGAGGGTTGTGACGGTGGTAGAGCGTTCGACGGAATTGGATCGAAGCCCCGGTCACGTTTCAAAACACGACCCGCCACATGTATAGGACCTACAACGAGTTTAATTGTTTCCCTGACCGGCACGCTGGACCGCACAGTAATATTTACGCTGCCCAGCGGGAGCGTAGCGCTCCATCACTGTTGGGAGATTGCGAGATTTCAATAACAGGAAACACATCGATCAGCGATTACTTCACGGGGTACTAAAATTATATACCGCAAAGCCGGTGAGACGAGTGACGAAAACGATTGATGGCGGAACGCTACTTGCCGTTACGCGACGCGTTAATGATTGTAAAGAACGCTTCCATAATAACTACATATTAACTGTAAAAACTGGATCAAAGCGGTTTCGATGGTAATGCTTTGTTGAAGTATTACACAACTATTACTGACACACTGCGCACATTCTTATAATAGGGAAAAACGAGAGTAAACCAGAAACGTCAGGCGACTTACTCAAAGGGCAGACAGTGCGACGAGTGCATCACCATTGTTGTTTTCGCTCATCACGAAGGAATGCTTCACGCATCATTTTGTTTCCGACGAGAAGCGTGAGCGGAAGTATAAAAAAATGAAGTGAGCCGACGTCAACAAAAAATTACTCACAGTGACGTCCCGCATTAGAGATACACGAAAAACTTATTGTCCGTGGCTCTGGTACGAGAGAAAAGTAACGAAACCACCGACCCCGTACAACGCGCAAGTACGCGTGCAGTAATACACTGATTTAGTACGCTGAGCTACGCAGAAATTCGTAACCGACGGATTGCGACACCGTACGCAATACATGCGCACGTTTCTCTCTATCCGTCCAGCTCCGTCACACGTTTTCGCGGATTCTCTCTTCTCGGTTTGCTTCGCCTCTCCTCTCTTGCCCGGTTTCTCCGTCGAAACGTAAACAACGCGAGCAGGCAGTAATGGCGTTCGCGCGAGGCCTGACGTCGGCTGGTAGAGGGATCGCCCACGATCATGCGCAGAAGGCATGGATTTTTTTCCTTATTTCACAGCCATGCGTTTCGTTCGCTAGGCAGCGTAGGACGACAACTGCGACGATGGCTCTCGCCGACAGTGCGTGCGCCAAGACGCACGGTGTGGCCGACCGGTGGGGAAGAGGAAACACAAAGCGACGAGAAGTCGTCGAGGAAGAAGAAGGGCAACATCGAGCGTGGGGTGAGGTCCGTGCGCGCGTCTCGACACGCACGGTGTTTTGTTATGGACGCACGTGTGTCGGTATGGTAGGGAGCCCCGGTATGCGTGGCCGAAGTACGCGGGACATAAAGGGAAATGGAAAGAGATTCGAAAAAAAATGAAAAAAAAAAATAAACAAACAAAAAAATATATCACCCCGTCACGCGATACAGTTTAGCTGCGTAGTGCCGTACGTACGTAATATCGCAAATATACTGCGCGTGCGCGCGAACTACGTATGTACATTACCATACAGACACGCATAAAATGCACTGCTATACAGTACACGCATAAACTGCACGCGGGGTACTAAAATTACGAACACAGAAAGATGCATTTCATGCGTATGTATTCCATGTATTTTTCTCGGGTCACGCACTCTTGCTTGGATGGATACGGATTTTATATATATGAGGTATTCCATCCGGTTGCGAACGGTCAAAAACTCGACCCTCTCCAAAAAAAAGTTGTAATTTCACCACAATTCATGATTATTTGCAATGGGTTTTTGTAATTTTTTTCAGAATTTTTACATTGTATTTTTTTGAGATATCGAAAAATTAATCTTAAAAAAACCCCTATATCTTGAAAACTATTAATCGTACAAAAAAATGTACGACATAAAAGTTGTAGTTTCACATGACCTTTTGTAAACAAAATTTTTTAGATTTATTTGATTGCAATAAACGTCCATTTCTATGAAAAGTAGACGACAATATTTTTTACGTCCAATACGTCGTGTGTGATTTTTCTTAGAAAGTTCCAGAATATCCTCTCAAGTGTGTAGAGTGATCTCATATTTTTATTTGGATGGGTGAGACGTCCGTTTGATAGCTATGCTCCGGTTACGATCGATTTTTTGATAAAAAAAGAGAGATATTTATTACCTTCCATTGAATTTTATAAAAATTGTAACACTATCCACAATAATGGAAGTTAAAAAATCAAACAAAAAAGAGATTGGGGATGTTTCATAAAAAAAGGATTTTTTGAATGAAAAATCAATCATGACATATTGGATGAAAAAATAGTACATTTCGATACGAGTGCGAAAAAACTTTTTATTACATTCGGTCCGAAAACGTAAGTTTTCCGCACGCTTCACGTGCGCAAAACCCCCATTTTTACAAGTCGTAAAGTAAAATTTGGTACGATACTCGTGCGAAAAACTTTTTCTGACGAGTGTGACTCGTCAGACTTTTTCGGCTCGTGTGCAGCACGAGCCTAAGCCGAGTGATGTAATCACACGAGTTCAGGAAACGTTTTCCGTACGAGTATCGAACAAAATTTTATTTCACGAGGTGTAAAAATGGGTTTATCGCACCCGAAGCGTGCGCAAAAACCGCCATTTCTCCACCGAGTGTGATAAAATATTTTAGTCTATTTTTTATAGGAATGGACGTTTATTGCATTCAAAAAAATGTACGAGATTTTGGTTTCAAAAGTTCATTTAAAACTTCAACTTTTATGTCTTTAACTTTTTTTGTGAGACTCATGGTTTTTAAGATAAAGGGGTTTTTAAAAAAAGTTCAATCTTTCGATATCACAAAAAAATTCGATCCAAAAATTCTGAAAAAATTACAAAAACCTCATGTAAATAATCATGAATTGTGGTGAAATTACAGCTTTTTTGGAGAGGGTCAAGTTTTTGACCGTTCGAAACCGGATGGAATACCTTATATATATACACTATTGCCCACTGCTTCACGTATCTCCCTACGTAGTCCGTTGGTTCAGGTCGCGCACTCTTCTCGCGCAACTTTCTCTTTTATTTCGCTAACCGCAAAAAGTAATAGTAAATTAATATAGCCCATTCCTCGCGATCAATTAGCGATTAAGGTTGATCGAACATGCCTCAAGCATAATTCCGCGACGAATTTTGTGTAATCTCTGGGCGGAGATATACATACACGCCGAACTTACATGTTAAAAAAATTAATATTGTTTATCCCGCAATAATGTAGAGAGCGGGGCTCATGGTAGCGGTCGGAAAACGATGGTCGGGCGGTCGTACGACCTCCGGTACAGGGACGCGCGCGCGAGCGAGCGAACGATCTTCCACAGCTAACGCCGCAGCGTTCCTCCGCATTCTCAATGGCCACTCTCCGCTCGACCGAAGAATTCTGAATGGCCGGAGATACTACTACACTCGCGTAGTAGTACGACGAGAGCGTGCCCCGCGCGGCGTGGTGAGCCGCTGCCGCTTCGTCCTCTATTCTACACGAAAGTGTGTTTTTTTTTTACCGATACCCACACCAAGCGCCACAGAGAACTGGCTTGCTTATGCTTGTGTGTATTGTACTCACGCATTTTCCACGAGGTCGTAATCGGCCACCCGGATGTTAACAGCGATAAGCGAGCGGCAGCTGGGACCACTCTATTATACACACGTATACTCGTGTATATCATTAATGCTAATGAGTTTCTTTTTTCCTTTCAATTTTTAATTGCGCTCCAATCGAAAACAACGCGCGTTCGATGAAGGTCACATGTACTGTTATGACAATCGTACGAAAGCAAATAATGCTAGAGGAGGCACAAGAAACGCTCACTAACGCGCATTTCCGTTAAACCATTGTCCTTCGTCGTCACGAGTATTCTAGAAGTGTGTAATTTATTAATTGACCGTGGTAAGCAATACGTTGCAGATCGTTGTTGTTCGAAGTTCGCACGAATCCATCTTGGAATGCGGATTATTCTGTACGAACGAAGTGGTCCGGTCCGGCCGGGAGCGAGTCCCGCTCTAGAGGAGGATGCGCGCATGCTGAAGTCCACGAGGGAGCATCAGCGGTAACGGTAGAAGGGGAAAGACGGTACTTTGCGCTGCCAGGTTACCCCTCTAGGAAAAAAAGGAACATTCTGAAGTAGTGAGAAATATAGAAAGACTACGCTAACGGAGGATCAACGCACATGTGTAGCGACGCTAGGTCGTAAGAAGACGTCATTTGACCAGCACTTGATTCATTAAAAAATGAATATATTCAATACACATGAGATTTCATGCTATCTTTGAATCATCCCGATCGATAGACTAATATCGACGAAATTCTAGTTGATAAATGATAAAAAATATTAGACGCTCTACGAGTATCATTTGAAGAAAAAAATTGCTATCATACGGCATACTCGGCGCTTTACAGAGGAACTGTGAAGCAAGAATGTACTACGCAGCCGAAATACCAGTGTACCAAACACGAATAGCTGTATCACGTGAGGGTACTGCGTACGTTGTGCCCCAGAGGTTCCTAACCTCTCTAACGAAAGAACGAAAAATTAAGTGAAGAGAGAAAAATAGATAAAGATACGATAACACGAAGAGGGTTTAGAGAAGAGAGGCCGGTGTGTCTCGGGACGAAGCGGCGGCGGCTCTGCATACTCCCTGTCTCTCTCTCTCTCTTCTTTCTTCTTTCTTCTTTCTCCTCTCTCCTCAGCAAGAAAATATGGTTGTGCTATGCTGCTTCTGCTGCTTCAACGTCTTTCTGTCCTTCCCGGTGTTCTCTACCCGACTTCATCGCGCCTGCGCGTCTCGGGTCGATTCACGTCCGGCAGAGGCACTCGCCCGGCACTTGGAAGGCGGTGGCGGCATCGCGAAGCATTCACGTACCGCCTGTGTATCTCGTACACCATGATGCATGAAAAGATGCGGCGTGTAAGTCCCCGCCGCGTGCATAGCTCGAGAGCACACTTTTCTGGGACACTCGAAGTGAAGCTCGCGCGTATGAAAAAAAAAAAATTGGTTTTTCAGTACCACGGTTGAAGCTTCTGCAATTTCTCGAGACGAAGACAAGCGTTCCAATTGCAATCGCAGTCACATTTTGCTTCATAACTCCAGCGATAATATATAATATATAATATATAATATATAATATATAATATATAATATATAATATATAATATATAATATATAATATATAATATATAATATATAATATATAATATATAATATATAATATATAATATATAATATATAATATATAATATATAATATATAATATATAAAACGCGAAAATCCCGATTTAGAAATTTTGTTGGGATCCCAGAGACCCCAGTATGGTAGTCCAGGGTTACTCTCCGGTGCGATCTTGTCCGTTCGTACATGACGAACTCCTCGGTAGATCGGTAATCGGGGTATTAGCCTCGAAGACATTCCGACGATTCCGGACCGCTCTGAGAAACGAGGGACAAACAAGTTTACCAGCGTAAGATTACAGTGAGATACTATCGCCGACGACAACATTGGTGTAGCGTTGTTGTGTATGGGAGTTAGCCCCTCGTGGAAAACGCATGTTCGCCTCTTGACGCACCAATATTATCGACTACAATCGAAGTCGCTAGCCGCGCTGCAATCGGGCGGGTTTCCCGGTTCGCCTCGACACTTCCCGGCTCCCTGGAACATTCTCTTGTGCGACGAACATTCTCGCTGCATCAGCGAAGTGACGAACCGTTTGCGTGAAGCGCGACAAAAAAAGTTGCGCATTCGTCGCGTTTCAGCCGAGCTGCCTCTCGGCGACACGTTGATAAAGCTATAGAACTTTGCTTTGCTACGCGAGACTGAGAACGTTATGCGAACGAGCAGTGTCTGACGCAATAGCGATACCGATGTACAGTCGGACCTCTCATAAGTTATGAGCTCGTGATACATTACAGTAGAGCCTCACTTATCCGTCCTTCGAGTAACCGAGCCTCCAACTCATCCGAGCCCTACGCGTTAATCACAATGTAGGCTCGGATAATACACCTAGCAGAACAATTTATTTGATGGCCACCGTTTATTTGGTTTAAGTAAAATATTTATTCAATTTGAATAAATATTTATTCAAATTAAGTAAATAGTTACTTAAATGAAATAAATATTTATTTCAATCAAATAAATATTTAACTTAAACTAAATAAACGGTGGTCGTCCAATAAATTATTTTTCTGGGTGTACGGGAAACTCGAATGTTATCCGTGTTATCCGAGATCTCACTTATCGAAAGTACGCTCTCCCCACATTACCTCGGATAAACGAAGTTCTACTGTACCTCTCTTAACTCATATTTCCCCTGAAACTTCACTACATTGCCGTCAAGTACCGTCGACCATTCACGTGACAGTATACCCGGTGGAGGTAATCATTACGCATCCGCGCGTCAATAGTACGAATAGCTTCGAGGAGAAAATGATAAGTTCCAAGTGTTTGGTACTTGACTGCACGACAGAAAACCATAGGAAAGATGAAGAATTTTCGAAAGGTTTGTTCTATGATTTAGGAGAGATTTATAAGTTATAGGAGTATGAGTTAACGGAGGTTCCACTGTATGTACCACTACGGCGTGGTACACAAAATTTAATCCTTCACATAGATCCGTAATCTTTTTTTTATCGTTCGTTGTTTATTTTATTTTTTAATTTTCAAATCTCTTTTTCGCTCTAATACTATTGAGCGAAGTGAATCCGCCGTGATTATACAAAGCGCGAGCGGGCAAGGGAGGGGGCGGGGTAGAGATAAACGTATAGCAATGCTAAGAGTATCTCTCGTATTGCGTAGTAGTATGCGCTTGAATGGATTACGTCACGCGGGTGATGGTTGGATGGCTCCGCTTTCTCTCTGTCTTTCTTTTGCGTTCCCTCCGCTCAGCTCGAAAGGAACGCACGACGTACATCGGCGTCGCGGTAACGCCGCGGCAACGCGAGAGCACAACACACCGCACTGTTTACAACGCCGGAGGAGAGCCTCGAGGGAACCGAGTGAGCCCCGACCCAGCGACGTGTTTCTCATCGATTCCTTTCGATCGTCATAGGGCCCTGATCAACGTGCCAATCTCTCGAAAATTGCAAACTAACCGAACGCAAGCCTCGCACTATCGTTGTTCGCCGGTGACTCTGCCACTTATGCGTCCGAAAATAAACCAATCTCGTGAAACACGGACGGTAGCCGAAGGATAAGGACAGGAGATGTTGTCTTATGCAACATGGGTTTCTGTTTCGTCGATGGAGGAGGGTTCCGTTCTATAATATTGGATCATGCGCCTACGACTATATTTGTTTACACGCGAAAGATCTTCCCCCAATAAACCGTTATGTTGCGACGACAGAGAATCGAAGAACCGGATGTCACGAGAGACGCGACGTATCGCGAAAAATATGAATCAGATTGACCCACGGACGGAATACTATTTGTCGGCGATTAATTATATTCCTTGACGCGAATATCCACCTTTCATTAATGTCGCACGGGACTCGACTCTCTGGAGCCCACGTAAACACAGCGTGATACGGCTTTCTATATAAACTATTCTGAAGTTTATTTTTCTTATTTATTCACTGTGTATAAACCACTGAAACGCGTACTACGCGTTATCCCTCAAAGCAACACGGTGGCACTGTTACTCCGCTTCTTGTTTTGTTTTTGTTTTCTTTTTTCGTGAATCCGTTATTACCCACGTGAGAGACACATTTCGGGACGTTGCTGATTCGCGCACCATCGAATTTGCGATCCGTAACAAACGCACAATCGAGATAGACGCCACAGAAAAAAGGGAGAGGAGTGATGACGTTCTCGCTATCGCGCTAACCGCGTCGACGTCCCCGAGATAACTAAACGCGCGCGAGCGATCGATCGCCCGGCGTCCGCCGAGTCGTGGGTGGTTGCCATTTTTGTGCGCAATAAAATGCCATCGCTCGCGAAACTAGACACTCCAATCGACAGAGCACAAGCCAGTAACAACAAAATTCTAGTGGGCCCGGTGGGGGGGGGGGGGGGGGGGGGGGGCGGAGATTTCGTGCCGCCGAGTAAGTATAGTGCGTGACATAAAGTCGGTTATGTGCGCGGGCGCGTGGTCTCTCTCTCCGTCTCACCGAATTTTGTACGCCGCGTGTTAGAGAATTTGTTTTTTCCACGACCGTCAGGCCAGATCGTAGAGTGCGGCTCGACCAATACTGCAAGCTGGCGGCTGCTCACTGTCGCCCCGGTATGCCTGTGCGTGTTCTTGGAGGCCTTCGCTCTCCATCCTCTCCGGACGCGACCGCCCTCCTCGCCGCTCCTGGCATTTGACTTGTTTTTTTCTTCTATATTATTATTTTTCTCCCCTTTTCGCCGACGCTTTCTTTCTCGACTCACATTCACTCGTATAGTCCTCGTACGCTTTGTTTCCTTTTCATATATATATATATATATATATATGTACATATATATATCGCTCACTCACTTTTCCTCTCTCCGTGCCCCTGTTTCATTTCTTCTCCTTCACCGCATTTCCCTTTTCGTTCTCTATCCGTCATTCTTTCTCCTTTCACTCGTTCCCTTTCCCAATCTCTCCGTTTCTCCCTTGCGTTCTCCCCTACTCCCGAGTCCGTCCGCTTGTAAGGCTCCCGGCTTTCCGACGCGCCGTGCGCGCCGCCGGGATCTGCCTGCGTGCCTTGCTCTGCCTGCCCGCTATTGCTTAAGTACTTGCTCAGCTCTGCGTTTCATTCTCACGCCAGAAAAATTCGCGATCTATCGCCCATTGTAGGCAGCTGCGCCCACGTGGTCATTCACTCACGCACACGGAAAATTCGGAAAAATCGCTAACGTGATAAGACGTAAACGGAAAATAAAATGTTGTCGGAGGATAATATTGTTTTTCACCGATGTGTACACGTTGCCGCCGGTATACCAGGCGTAACATTTCACACGATGGACGGACGGTGAATGTACTCGACACACTTTTGTAGGCGGCGAAGCCTAACACGTAAGTTAAGATTACCACGCTGTCGCTCGTCCAATTTTGTCGTTATTCACCATCGTTTTTTTGTTGTTGTTCAAATGAATTATATATCCCTGTGCTTACCATTCTCGCGTTACGATGAGACCCGTACTTGGTTTCGAACTTCTCGTGACTAACGTCCGCGCGAACAGTACGTGACGAAGCTCACAACGCGCCATGCAAGCGAGCACTACTGGGGTATATCGGTGGATACAGCGAGAGGCGAACGAGTCAGCTGGCACTGCCGAACGATGTTGACTCCCTCGGGTCTCCCTCTCGCATCGGCGGTAGTACATTGGCGTAGAAACTACGGGACGCCTGCGAGAATTCTCGACGCATTAGCATCGTGTATCGCATTCGCTCGCGGATCGTGATTGGACGGCGAGACTGGCGAGGATAAAACCAACACCAACGACGATCTAGTTTGTCCTCTGTACTTCGACGGTGGGTTCAACACCGGGTTGTGGTGGCACATGCTGCGGACGAGGAGTAAAGGTAAGCGAGTAACGTGCTCGCTGGGGCGGCGTCCCGATATCGATATATCAGCTATTATTATCAGGATTATTATTATTAATGTTATTATTCTTGTTGTTGTTTAGATAATTATCTTTTCTTGATACGCGTTAAAGTACAACTCCACTTCGTTCGTTGGTTTTAACCCGATGGACCATCGCCACGAATCGGGCGTAATTGGAGCAATATTAGCGACAGGTACAGCGCATATCGCAAACTGCGACAGTTTCGTGACGCATGTCTATCTGTGTATATAACTTTTCGGTAAATTATAGTTATCATTTTTTTGTTTACGTTGTATTACGCGGTTTACGCCATATGCGCGTTATTACTTGTCCCGCTGTGGTCTTGTCGAATCTCGGAAAACAAACTCTATACTTTTTATGTATTTTCCGTTTTATGCGTCCATTATCGCCGACCCACGCGGCTGGCAGGCACTCGACGAGTCGTTGAATTTTGTTTAAGCCAAGGATTTCCAACGATTTAGCCTAACAATAAGCCTCCCTAAAAATGTTCTTCAGGTATTCCAGGAATGCCAAGTGCATTCCTTCTCAGTTGCGGACAGTACGAAGGGTACATGTTTTAAAGGCGGATAAATAAGTGGCACCTTGAAGAATCTTCGCTCTAGACGAGAGTTATACCTCTTAACCGAGCCACGTGTTGAATTCCTTTCTCGACTTAGTAAACCATGTTTAGGGAGAATAATTAATCATATCAGAGATATGACATGTTTATTTCACAAATTCTTCGAATTAGATTTTAGATAAATTCCGGAAAACATTTTATCGAAATTTATTCGCCCCATATTAATAATACCGTAATGGACGAGTTCATTCCCGACGTTGAATTATCCCGAATCGTGATGAGCTGCGGTCGAAAGACCAGTACATGCATTGATACAAACGAGGCGTCCAGGCGCCGTCGGGGCTCTCTTCCGGGACGAAAACCTCTCTCGTTGTCCCTAGCATTCTCGCAGACGCATCTGGTTCCCGGCGTAGACGACCCCGTTTGCCGCTTCCTGACACATCGCAGGAATGCGTGCGCGCGTTCACCTACGGACATTCCACGAAACGCAACAGCGTCGAACCCGAAGATGGGGAACTCGCGACGATTTCTCTCACAGTGTTTCCATCATAGCATCTCTCTCTCCCTCTATCTTTCTCGATCGAAAAGCTGCGTCGGTATGGCGGACTCTGCCTTACCGGCAGACGGTTAAACGTGTACATTGATTATTCTTGCGAGACTCCTAACTCATTCGCCACACTTGCCATCAGTCGGAGCTAGTGTAACGAACTTTCGTGTGCGTCCACGAGGTGCCGGGTGGACCGGAAATTGACTGTTCCTCGCGTTGACCGACAGCGGTGGATGCGCGGTTGGTGCGCGGCTTCGGTGGTCCCCAGAGTCAAGCTGAATCGTTCGCGGTCAGTACTTGGATGGGTGACCGCCTAGCCGTGCACTACCTGGCGCATTGGAACCGCTGAGCGGGAGGTCGAATTCTGAGGATTGGTGTTCGTACTCGAAGTATCGAATATGAACATCAAGATTCGGTTGGAATGACCGGCTGTATCGGCGCAGGTTTTCTGCAGTTTCCCTGCGTCCTCGTGCAAATGCGATACAGTATGGGGGGTTTGATAGCGGCTGCAGCCGCGTACTTTACAAGAGAGGAATTGGTTAAAAATTTGATGAGAATTGCGGCTAGATGGCTCACAGAAAGCTAAAGCCTTAACAGGGGAATCACCAGAAAAAAAAAAAAAAAAAAGTTCCTCGCGTTAGATTCAGACAGACAGCGGTGGATGCGCGGTTGGTGTCCGGCTTCGGTGGTTCCCAGAGTCAAGCTGAACCGTTTGCGGTCAGAATTTGAACGGGGGACCGCCTATAGTCGTGCACTAATTGATGTATTGGAACCGTTGAGCGGGAGATCGAATTCTGAGGATTGGTGTTCGTACTCGAAGTATCGAATACGAACATCAAGACTCAATTTGAATGACCGGCTGTATCGGCGCAGCTTTTTCGCAGTTTTCCTGCGCCCTCGTGCAAACACGGTACAGTATGGGGGATAACAACGGCCGCGGCTGTGAACTTCACAAGTGATTTGAAGTCGGCAAAATTTATAAGAGAGTACTAGCTAGATATATGGCACACAGAAGCCTTAACAATGGATTTAAAAAAAAAGTTCCTCGTGTCTACCGACAGCGGTAGATCCGGGTGTGGCGTACGGCTTCGGTGGTCTCCAGAGTCAAACAGAATCGTCGCGGTTAGTACTTAGATGGGTGACTGCCTAGCCGTGCACTAACTGGCGCACTGGAATCGTTGAGTGAGGGACTGAATTCTCAGGCTTGGTGTTCGCACCCCACGTATCGACTGCGAACATCGAGACTCAGTTGGAATGGCCGTTTGTATTGGCGCAAGTTTTCTGCAGCTTCCCGGCGCCCTCGTGCAAATGGGATACAATATGGGGGCGGAGGGGAGGGGGTTAACGGCGGCTACAGCCGCAAACTTTACAAGGGGAGAATTGAAAAAGTTGATGAAAATAGTAGCGACCCAGATGGCCAACAAGTGCAATTGCTTGCCGCCAAGCTTTGCTGTTTTGTTTTCATAACTATCTGTGTATTTCACAAAACCGCACGATAAACATCAATTCGCGTTTTTCTATTTTTAATTTGTCCGAAAATTGTGTCACCGCTCTGGTTTATTTAAGCGTCGATATATTTTTCTAAAATATGATACACTACTGGAGTAGCATTAACGATCCTTGATATTGAATTTCTGTGAGAATCGATAAAAGCACTCAAAATTGTATTGAAATTTAATTTCAAATTTTGGCACAAATTACCATGACTCAACCGAATAAATCTTCGCAGTGACACACCAAGCACCAGCAAGACACGTTGACAACTTGCTGGCAATACGCGCCTAAGAATTTTCGGTATTGAATGCTGGCAAAAACATAGACAAATGCGGACGCACATGACGCAATTATGCCAGCATCCCTATTTCTTGGCGGTTTGTTGAGAAAATGCTATCTGGGTAGATGACTCACAGAAAGCTGAAGTCTTCAAAAGGGGAATAAAAAAAAGTTTCTCGTGTCTGCGCAGGCTGGAAAATTAAAAAAATGTTAGTATTGCGCACATAAAAAAGATGTGTTAGAAACTAGGGCTTTACGGTTAGGCCGGCTATGTTGGCTGAGCCGCCTAATGGAGGATTCATTTGGCGGGCCAAACCGGCCTAGCCGGCTAAAAAGGCTTAGGCGTATAAAAATTAACCCCGGCTAATTCGGCTAATTCTCAGGCGGCGAATACTTTACGAAATAAATGGAACAACCCGAATTTTTTATGTTTGACCAAATTTTCAATATTTTTTATGTTTGACCAAATTAGTAAAAAAACGGGATGAAATAAAGCAATTTTTTTATTCGTCGTTTATAAAACGACGATGACCTTTTCTTTTTTACTTATTATCGAATAAGACAAGTTTTTTCCGCAGTACTTTTAACTGTTATGCTGAAATATTATCCCCAAGAATTTAGTACTTCGTTAACAACGTCTCGATTTTAATACAGGAAAATTAGCATGTTCGCGTTTTCTGGTAAAAGGCAATTTCGCTTTGCGTTTACGACATTTCCGGCAGTTGAGAATACCCGTTCCGTGGGGGCCGCAGTCGTCGGTATATCCAAAGATTGTTCGGGCCACTTTGGATGATGTTAGGAATTTTCGATACCGATATTCCCACCAGTGCAACGCATCTTCTCTTAGAGTAATGCAATCTTCGTTGAAATACTCCTTAAGCTCTGCAGTCTGCTCAGACCTTTGAGGTATGGTGGCTTGCGATAACGTTTGCGATGTCGAGTGCTCCTCCTCATTATTGAACAGGTAGTCGAGTTCCTTTCCACGACGATCCTTCAAACGCGGTGGCTGACTTGCATCGTTTTTCTCTTTTTGCATTAGATCTTGAAGATGCTGCATCACCAACTCGTTGAAGACATCTTTTTCACTCAGTAAATCTTTATAGCTACACAGACTCTATTCGATATAAGATTTGTGCCGAAAAATATAACGTGTATTGTGTGTAGTTTCCGGAAAAATAATTTTCCGACTGGAAATTATAGGGGAGAATGGGACAAAGTGCCCACCTGTGGCAAAGTGGCCATCCTTCGCTCGCCAACTTGTGGGGCAAAGTGGATTCATCCCAAAATCAAAATGTTATGATTTCAAACATTCAATATTTTTCCAAAAATTCAAGGTTTTTTTATATTCAATATTTTTTCAGTAGGACAAGAGGACAAGACAACAAGAGGACAAGAGAATAGGCATCTGCTTGTTCTCCGATCCCCTTGTCCTCCTGTCCTCCTATCCCTTTATTCTTCTGTCAGGAAGACAGGAAGACCGGAGGATAGGAATCGTTCTATCCTTCTATTGTCTTATTTTCTTGTGCTCCTATTCACCTATCCTCTTGATCTCTTGTCCTCTTGTCCTCTTTCGTCTGTACGTCTAAACATCTTTTCACGACGATCAATTGAATGGGTGATCCACGATGAGATTTTTTTTTCATCTATCAAATCTGAAGGGGGGCCACTTTGCCCCTTTTTTATCATATCTTGTTATCATATGAATTATATATATCATATATTCATTTATCATATGAATAAGATGGCCCCTCCTATCGCTAACTCTCCAATTTTCATAAATCCCTCCTGTGACCCTTATTCTAAATTCTCGAATAACATTTCTTATGAGGAGGCCCACTCAGCTTTATCTAGAACAAATACAAAAGCTTCCCCAGGTATGTACATGATCACAAATGAAATGCTATTAAATCTTCCGGTATCATCTATCCGTGTACTAACCAATCTCTTTCAACTAATTATAGATAAATGCGCTTTTCCACCCTCTTGGTCAGACTACTTCGTATGCCTGATTCATAAACCCGGTTCCAAAAAACTTAGACCAATATCTATCTCCTCAGTACTAGTTAAACTTCTTGAAAAACTTATCAACCAACGTTTACACTGGTTTGTCGAGCAAAATAATTTATTAGTCAAACAGTTTTTTGGGTTTAGAAGAAACAAATCTTGTACTGATAGTATAGCTACACTTGTTACCGACATCAACATTAACTTCCTGAAATCCCAATTCCTATCTGCATGTTTTATAGATATAGAAGCTGTATTCGATAATGTTATCCCTGCAATCTTAATTAATCAATTACAACAGTTAAACCTCCCCACGATGATAGTTACCTTTATTAAAAATGTTATCTTTGAAAGAAACATTACTTTGTCAGTTGACAATAATAGAGTTAGCTCAGCCCTCGTCTCTAAAGGTTTACCGTCCCATATTTGAATTCGAAGCAATGATTATGTCGACATGGCTGCAAATCATGCTAGGATTTTGGATCCTATTGGAGATGAAAAGCATGTTTCATCGGACTTGCCAGCCGTTTTCAAGCAGTCCCTGAAAGACTATACTGAGGCCTTTATTTCAGCTCGGGGCACGACGAAAAGTATTCTTTTCTGCGAACTGTCCCAACCATTCTTTCTTAAGCTTTGGTTTCACGAGTGTAGATTGGACCGACGTCGAATCTCAATTATAAATAGAATAAGGACGGGTCATACGCTCACCCCAGTGCACCTATACGGAAAAGGTATTATACAGAACAAAGCCTGCAATTGTAGCTGCCACACTTGTGGTATTAATCATATTTTTTGGCATTGCGTCGATGTTTCCGGGGGCAGACAGAAATTAACTCCTGTGTTAAACAACTCAAGATTCAACCACTAACCGATATCACCAGATTGTTCATAATAAAATACTTCAGAGCCCTTACCCCACTTTGTGAATTCCTTATACAAAACGATATTACGGTTTAAACATATTTGGCCTTTCCAAATGTATATTAATACTGTTGTATCCGCGCGATGAATAAAGAGGATACTCAGTCGTAAGAACGTTCGGGGCGTTAACTTTATTCCCAACAGAAATCCTTCGAGGAGTCTCTCTTTCTCCTTTCTCGCGATTCACGTCCGTTTCGGTCTCGGTCCCGGTACGTTCTGTCCTTTTCCGTCACGATCGTCCCTTGTCTCCCGCTCAGAAACCGTCCTTTCAAAAACAGTTGCAACTCCGATTTAACTCGTCATATTCGTTACACTTCTCCCCCTCTTTTTTAGTTGCCGCCTTGGCAACTCCTTAACTATACTGGGATGTACTGTCATGGCCCAACCAAATACTAACCGCGACCTGCTTATATTGTCCTGGCATTCACCTGAATCCCGAAGGAAAACCATGACTTAAAAGCCTGGGAAGGACAGTGTTTATATTTAAAAGGCTAAATACTTAATCGAATTTTAATTTTGGCTATTCGGTCTTTCTCGAGTAAGGTCATAAAAAAACCCGTGCTTAAATAGTATATCAGACATAGTTAATTAAGAAGTTCCGCCAGTGAATGGACATTGATAATTTCGCCATATTTACACCAATTTATTGAAAAAAATTATAGGATCAATAATTAACTCTAACGTTATTCATTAACCCTACTACTTACCCTAAAAATTAAGCCCAATACTTTTTTTCACACAAAACCGCAGCCGCCGCAACAATCCCCGCTTAGTAGCGTGAAGTAACTTCCGAACCGTAAAAGAAAAAAAATGCTCCTATAGTCGAAAACCTCCGTATACTTGTGGCGATAATTTCAACGTCATCTATGATTTTTGCTTCCTCATAGAGGAAGCTATGTTTTCGTGAAAACATTTTTTTCGAGATTTTAATGTCAGCTTACTAGAAATGGTCGAAAACGTCGAGAAATGTAATTTTTAGCTGGCGTCCAGATGCGTGCGTGCGTGCGTGCGTGTTGCACATGGTTTTTTATACTTAATTCGAAAATACAATAAAAAGGTGTTAAAAATTAAAATTCTCATATCTCTTTCTTATAATGGACCTTTATTTATTTTTAAATATTTTTTTGTAATAATTGTATTTTGATTATAGCTTCCTCCACGAGGAAGGCAAAATCGAACAACGAAATTTATCATAGAGGAAGTTGTGCGCAAAACCGTAAAATATGAGAAAGTAATTGTGCAAATCACTTTGCACGCTTTGTTTCTAAATTTTCATCACCAAATGATTTATCTTCAATTGAGTACTTTTTATTATCAACCATACAAGTGATTTTTTGACCATTCACTGGTGCACTCACCCTCATTTCTCAAAAGCAACATTTTCCACTCATTTTGATACCGAAAAGTGTGGAGTAGTTGAGAAATTGTACATTATGCTATAAGGGAGCAAAGTCCGTGCTTTTCACAGAGTGTTAGGTTTACTGCCCGAGCAAAATGAGAGCAGCACTCACACAAAGTGAAAATCCGCTCCTCCCATGTGACATACGATATTTTTTTTCCCACTATGCTAAAAAATGGTCATGGTTCTATGCTTGCAACGGGCGTGGAAAGTGGCCGATTCTTGACGAGTGGGAGTAAAAATGCCCAACTAGACAAACGTGCTGTGATAGCAAGCAATGACTGCGTAATGGCAGCAGAAACGCGTCAGGCAGCAGCACTTCGTGATAGCACAAGCGAAGTGACATATGGCTACATTAAGCTAATTTTTGACGTCACCTCGTGCCATCTTTTCGTACCATCGCATTGGAGTCACATTCGCATCACGTCTTGGCGACTGTCTCAGCACGCGGTGGTGTCACTGTACGGGATAATTGACACGCACAGTGAATGGCGTCGCGAACAGATGATGACATGATGCCACCACAATTACTGCACAACGTGTCATCTTGAGTGTGAAGGGAGCCCGTCGTGACGACATATTTGTGTCAAATGGGCAGCATCTTTCAAACTGAAATGACACTATATGATGGCTTTATAACGTCTTAATTACAGAATATTGTGCCATTGCGTTTTATGATACTCTATTGACAGGCACAAGATAATCCTGGAAAAAAACGCTGTTAATTTTGTCACTCGCTGAGGATCGAACCCTGGGTCTTACAGTCCGACTATTGCGCCTTAACCCACTCAGCTATCCAGATCTTATGAAAAGGTGATTTTTGTGATGGTTGTCAGGTATGGTCGAGGTGGTTTTGGTGTACAATGAATGAAGTCCGGATAAATGCAGTTAATTTTATTAAAATGAGACGTGAGCGAAGGAGAGTGCACGTGACAACGGTTCGGGACTTTGAGATGAACTGAATAAAGGGCCTGACAGAAGCAGGGCTCTCGCCTATTGCTGCGCGCGACGAAGTATTCTTACGCGCTGATAAGACGGCCGCTGCTCGCACGCGGCGGGCGCAGCGGCTGGACCGTTACCGTGAGAGCGTGAACGTTCGCACGGAAGGTGCTGACGGTGCAAACATTAGTGAGAATTTAGATAACTTGAGTTTCCTGCGCTAAAGAGACTAACTCGAAATATAGGACCGTCACATTTTTATTTTATACTTAAATTACCTCCGAAAAGGACAGTTAAAGATACCTATTTTTTAGTGCGTAATAACATGTTAGTATGCACGATAAATAAATAAAAAATTACCTGTCTTCCCGCGCGTCAATAATCGGGGACTTTCCACCCCCGCTGTAGGCATGAAATAGGGCGTTTGTAGCGTAGTCGGGAAAACAATTTCAACGGGAAAAAGGCTTAACCGTTAGTAGACTCATCGGAACAACGATGGTAATAACAGGGTAGTTTTCCACGCTTTACGAGGCCGCGGCTTGCGCCCTCGCAGCGGCGGTTGACGGCAGTACTCTGGGGTGACTCCTGACTGCGGTTGCGCATTACGCCAACTGTCAAACGCGGTAAACGCAACAATATCAAAAACCTAAGAATTATTTTTCTGATGTCAGATACTGTGGAATAAAGTTCAATTAAGTAATGAGCTCAGCAATTATTACTTGTGGCTTTCAAGCCATTGTTACCGGCACGTTCCGTCCGAAAAGCATATTGAAAGTTGAGTTTATGAGCATCAGCATATTAGAAACAATTAAATCATCAAACAAAATTAGGTTCTGGGTTTTTTGCCTCCGTATTAAAACAATCCACAAAACAACAATTACGCGAAGAACGAACAATTCCTTTCGAATTGCAAGCCATCTTACATTAATTGTACAAATACCCGACATTTCGCGTGCGACACACGTGAGCGCATCAGCTGCTATGAGGCGGCGGCCATGGCAGTGACGGATGACGGGTAGCACCTCAGAGTAGAGATACTTTATACCACCAGGGCCGCGACACCAGAGCCGTGGAACTAGCGTATATCGTAGTGATCCGTTTGAATGCTTAACCATTTATAATACAGACCTCTAGCCCCATTCGTAGGCGCTACCGAGGCACCGCGTGGGACCCTCTCCGCGTCCGTTAGTCCCGTGTCGGTACGGTTTTGGATGGTGTAACTTATAAAGGGTCAAATCTTTCGCAGTCTCGTTGACGATTGCGTATCGAGTACCTTCCCTGTCGTTATTCAGACGCGTATTCGTCTATGTATCTGGCGACGATCGTCGCAATAATAGTATTCTCTGCTGGTATATGCGGATTCGTACTCGATAATGCTTACTATCTAAAAAATTCGCAATTGCTCGTGCCTGTTGACCTGAAAATGTGTTTTTGCAAATTAGTTCGGTAGATCCTTTTGTATATGTGGGCATCACAGAGAAGCCTGCCGGTTCGACCCCGCGTGCACACGAACCAATGCGGCCGGCTCACCGTGAATCCATCGTTTGAGAGCTTCGCAGCGAGTTTCGTCCGTACCCCATTGTACTCGCCGACCGCAGCTTAATCGATCGAATTGGACAAAGCCATCGCTCAATCATTCACGCCAGAAATCATCAGTGCATTCCGAACCGCTGAAGCGTATATGGTGCTTGAACATTAGGTTTGTTCGTTTTCAGAGTAAGCTGGGGCAGAACGTTAGATTTTACGTGGAAGGTATGTCTTTTAACGGGGCGTTTTCAACACATGTTACAATTGCCCCTCCTTCGGCATGGCTTAGAGTTAGTCCAGCCTGCAAGGGGGACTGTGGGAGATCTTAAGAGACAAGCCGGAGATTTTTTAAGAAAAATAGCGATCGTGAATTCGATTCGTCGAGACGACGGAACGATATTAGGTGAAATAGAATTATTTTTAATTGTGCAAAAATGGTATTTTCGAGCACCTGGAGAAGAAACCAACCGGAACTAGAATCGTGCAGCGAGGGGATTTAAATTCCCGTGATTGAGAAAAAGTATCGACAGCGGGGTTCCAGCCACCCTGCAAACATCGTCACGGTTCGTAGTTTGGTTGATCGGAGTGCAACTTCGAAGAAGTGGTAGCTGTCCTGTACTGCGACCTCACCACCAGGATTCGAGAGGAAATTCTCACTAAGCATCGTTCACTATCATCGGAACGTTTAGCGTTCCCTTCGCTGATAAAATCGGTCGCGTCGAGCGATAACGTCGAACGAGCGAGGACGGCGATCATCGGCTGTCCCTTGACGGCGTTCAAGAAGATTTGTTTACGAGTCACGCGAGGCGCTCCTCGCGCGCCCCTGTCGTTTTCAAAATTCGGCCGGTGGACCAGCCGATCGTCACTTGTTGTCTGGAAGTTGAATTGTATAGACGTCGTGGATTTTTGTGATATTGTAAATCGTTGGAAAATCGTTGCCCGTTGCTCGATCTCGCCTGGAGAACGTCCCAAAAAGATCGTCTGCGATATTTGTTGTAGTTTTTCGCGTCAAGATTAGTAGTTTGAGTAAGCGAAATATCGTGGTGTTTGGCCTTCCGCCTGGTGAGAGAACTTGTCTCTCGCCATTTTATCGATCTTATCGATTTGTAGTTTCGTATATTTGTATTTTCGAGTAAAATCGTCAACGCGTTTAGTATTGTTTGGTTCGTCTCATTGTTAATTTATTTGCTTTCATTTTGCTATAAATCGTACACGCGAGTTCCCCGATCGAAATCGAATAAATTCGTAGGGTTATAGACAGCGGTTCACCACAGCTAGTGGTCAATTATGTAGTCGAGCGGCAACGCTTCGCGTTCGCCGCGAACAATTATTTTAGTAATTTTGTTAACTCTATAAAGTGCCGAAACCACGCCGTGGATTCGATTTTGGTAGTTATTCTTTGTATTCGTTTTTTGCATTTGGTTTTTATATTTGATTTTGTGTTTTCGACCCTCGTATTCGAATTTGGTATTAAGTTTTATATTCGGAAGAAGTCCCGAAAAGTGTGGATAGTATTATAGCGGTTTAGCAACTATGACCATGAAAATTTCTGCATCTGCAAAAATTTACTTTGGCAAATCGTAGCGCCTAATTTATCGGCTTGGAAGAAAAATTTGAAAGAACTTTTTTGTTTTTTTTTTATTATCTAAAAACGGATTTCTTTAACAATTTTATTTTTTTTATTTTTTGGAGCTACTTTTCATAAATTTAATATTTTGGCACGCGGCCACTTATTCAATCATGATCTGAAAAATAAATGTTTAGGTTGTTCTTTTTCTACTTTCAATTCTACATCAACGCATTTTTTCGGAAAAAATTTGAAACATTTTTTGGATCTAGTTTTTATAAATTTAATATTTTGGCACGCTGCCACGTCTAAAATCGTGATGTGAAAAAGAAATTTTTAGGTTCTTCTTTTTTAATTTCGATTCTACACCAACGAATTTCTTCTAAAATATATATTTTTTAATGCGTTGATGTAGAATTGAAAGTAGAAAAAGAAAAACTTAAAAATTATTTTTCAGATCATGATTTCAGACGTGGCAGCGTGCCAAAATATTAAATTCATAAAATCTACCTCCAAAAAAATGTTTTAATTTTTTTTAATGTGTTGATGTAGAATTGAAAGTAGAAAAAGAAAAACCTGAAAAAATATTTTTCAGATCATGATTGAAGACGTAGCAGCGTGCCAAAATATTAAATTTATGAAAGGTAGCTCCAAAATTTATTTTTTTTTATGTGTTTTTAGAGAATTAAAAAAGAAACAAAAAAGTCCTTTCAAATTTTTCTCCCAAGCCCACAATTTAGGCGCAACGATTTGCCAAAGTTAATTTTTGCAGATGTAGAAATTTTCATGGTCATGTAGCAATGCTTCATGGTCGATATTAGCAACTGCGGATTCCAAAATATCGAGACGAGCGGAGACGCTTCACGTCCCCCGCAAATCATTATTTTAAATCCAAGTTCGACGTACAGTATGATAAATTGTACTAAAGAATTTGTTGAGTGAAATTCTCACTTTATTGTGACTACGGGGTATGACTTTTCTCGGCCGTTTGTATAATTTATTTTCGCAGTTTATTTAGTAATTTATTTCCTGTGGAGCCGATATTAATTTATCCTGTTTTTAAAAATTAATAAACTACTATAACCTCGATTGGTTTTAGTATCGACGGTGTTATTCTTGGGAGGTCGTTTGACCCCCGAACTACCCCCTTAAGACCTTAATGTCCTGAGCCTAGTCGGATAACGGGAACGTCTTGGTTTTTCCCGAGTTGCCAAGAAAAACCTGGAACCCTTAAAAAATCGTTTCAATCGTCGGGCGACCATTGTGCACGCTCCTTTACCCGATCACACCCGAGTGATCGGGAGGCATAAAGGCCGTATCGCAATCTATATATGTATCCAATAATTATGGATATACTTTCCACGTAAAATAAAGCGCTCTGCGCCAGCTTACTCTGAAAACGAACAGACCTATTAAAGCGGTAGGGTATTATTTACGCGAAATTCATTTCGGTCAAAACGCATTTCCGCTAGAAAGTAACTAGCTTGGAGCCACGCCATATCTATGAATCTTATATATTATAAATGGCGCGGTAAAGTGACTTCGACCGAATTTACCTTAGTGACGTCATACCTGGAATACGTCGGCGCGAGGAGAGAAGAACTATTCAGTCAGAGGATAGGATGAAAAGCATCGCGACAGAGAACCCGGCTTCAAGCTGGCGATATCAGCTGAAAGCGTACGCGCAATGTCGGATTTCACCCTGAGTAAAGACCCTGGCACAATACGGCTAATATGACTCCCAAATCTATTTCCGAAAACGGACAAAAATTTGAGTGTTACTTTAAAGTTATGAGAAATACCGCAATCGGTAATGAAAAGTTAAGCTGCTTTTTATTTTTCAACAGTGCTTTCCGGCGTGCGCCGTAAATACGATCCCACGGTAGAACTAACAGATGCAGCGGAATTGCATTTCCATTGGACTCTGAAGTGCCAGCACTCTTGAAAAGATAACATTACAGTTTTTATTACCAACTGGGCTCGGGCGAGCCCCGAGGGGTAGTTCCACATAACCTTAAGGTCTACGACAGGCAAACGCCTACGATGTCGCCTATCCGATCCGGCGAACGCTGTCATTACCTCTTATACTTCACTAAATGTCAACCAATACCGATTCTCTTGCTCCGGTGGTAAAACAAATCCTTTTGGTTCTTCCCCTGGAATCGTTGAAATTTTCAGCATAGGATAATTTTTGGACTGTAACTTGCTATAGTTGGAAAAAAAATCAAACGATGTCAGAGGAAACTACGAAATGTAATTTGTTGCCACAGGAGCAAATCAATCGGTATGTTTATTACACCCGAGCGCATGAACATGTGATATTTCGAATGCGGTGGTTGACCTCGACCGCCCGCGACCTCTCCGATTCAGAATTGATCGTTTACGCGTATGCACACTCGAATATGTTGAAAGGAGCATGATGCGCTCGCCCGACCTGTTCCCGGTCTCCTTGTTAAGTACAGCCACCCTCGTGATATCCATCGGACGTATCGACTATAAAACCGTGAGAAAGATTGCTAAGAGAGATTATCACACGAGGCAACAGACAATATTGCTTCACTTAACCGCCGAAGCTGAATGGTAATTGAATTTACTTCATTTTACGATTATTATGATTATTGTTTGCTCAATATCCAAACACCATGGGATACCGAAGAAGGTTTATCACTGCTTTATGTTAGAAGAATATTTGCGTGCACGATGTGCCGTGCTCGCGCCGCGAATACGAAGAGTATACAAATTGCGAGTGAAAATAAAAAAATATCGCAGTGAAGCTTCTTTGTTGCAGTCGACGACAATTATTTCTGTTTTGCTCAGCTGTAAGTGGAATACAATTCTCGACCCGGTGAAACCACGCTGCCACTTTGCTGCGCTGAGAAATCTTCCGGCAGAAATATTCGATGCTAAAACCATGTTACAGTACAACATTCCGTGTGATGGATTGATAAAAAGTGGCGGTCGGTAAGCCCGGAAATGAGCCATGAAACACTCTCGTCCCGGCCCACGCCTCGAGCTGAACGGGTTTTTCTTATGGTTTTATGGTAGAGGTCAAGTACCGGTATTACCGTTGTCGTTAGATGGCAGAGTTTTTTTATTTTTATTTAGAGAAACATTTTTAGCGGTATACCATAGGAAATGTTTCCCTAAACTAAATTAAAAAAACTCTGCCACACAACGGTAGTACACTGAGAAAAACTTACATAGTAAATAGTACCCAGAGGGGACGTCTATATTTTATAGTTACGACAGTGACCAAAAATTGTAGTTGTAACTATAATTATAGTGTAATCAATTGAATATATACTATTACAAACTATCTATATAGACGTCCCCCCTGGGAACTTTTCGTTATAGTAGGAAATACCATCCTTTTTCTCAGGGTAAACGTCCACTTAATTTGGTCTGAGCATAATTATAATACTTTGACCAAATTAAGAAGTCAACACATCCCCGGTGTTGGAGTTACAATAAAAAATAGTACCTATAATTCCTAAAGTGAAATCCGAACCACTTGGTATCCCACGAAACACACATAGAAAAGTCCACGCTCGCGGATTGATGAAAAAATAATTCGTTTACTTTCATGCAGTTTTGAGGGTCGTTGTTATTCACTTCACCCGTGTCAGATGCCCATTGCTAATCGTGCACTTGCGATCATTGTATATTCTAATAAATTTCGTAAGCTCTGCTCTGCGCATTCGCATATTGCACCGGCCAACTTTCGTAAACTCTCACATTGCGTTAGAGCTCAATCCGGTTTCTGTCGATTTCCTGAAATGCGTCCCTGGACGGAAAGCACTCGGGATGATGCCAGTCAGGAATGTGACTGAAAGCTGTGTTCTCTATTTGCTCGGAGGATAATCCCAGTTTTGAAAGAAAAGTGTATGTGTGATTGCAAACTCGTCGAGAAAGTGTGGGAATCGGAGATCAGAGAAAATGCGTATATATATATATATGTATATATATATATATATATATATATATATATATATATATATACACATACATACGTGTACGGCTTATGTACGGAGGTGAGCAACCCACGAAGTAATCTCTGCCATTAAGAATGTCGTATACGAGAGGATTCCGAAGATTCTAATCCGTGTCGATATGTATGTATGTGTGTGTGTATATATATATATATATATATATATATATATATATATATATATATATATATATATATATATATATATATATATATATATATATATATATATATATATATACTACAGTAAAGTGCCGTGCAGTGGATCAGCATCAGAAGTAGAGAGAGAGAGACCACGAGAACGAGGTACAGAATTGGATTTTAGAGGCTGGCAGTGAGGAATTTATGCAGTTCGTATAGAAGGTAGCGTGCTGACACACCCGACCTTTTTTTTTCATCTCACTTGACTTTACTTGATTTTCCACCGCTGGCGCTCGCAAGGTCATTTAACGGCCCGGTTAATCGGCACCAGATTGCACGCATATTTATTGCGACACTGGAGACAAAACAGTATTTAATTTTCAAAGTGAATACCACTCCGTTGAAATTGTGTTCTGTGCGCTGCTCTGCATTTTTTATGACTCGATTTGGTCGGTGCTAGTGCATTTATTTGGTCTCATCGGTTGAAATTCACGCCACTTTCCGTTTAATTGCGCAAATTCGTACAAACCGACGAAAAGCTTTATGAATGTTTAAAAAATATATATTATGATGTGCTAGGATGTGTTAGGAGCGAGATCGAGTGCGCTGAAGCAGGGCATCCATGGCTCGAGAGTGCTCAAGACACAGAACGAGCGCTCATTCGCTTCGAGCGTACATTTAACGCGAGCGTTTAATGAGCTCCAGTTGGAGCGCTTATCTGCTCGTGCGCGCTCATCGGCTTGTAAGCGCTGATTTACTTGTGAGCGACCGAGCAGACTACAAATGCAACTGTATCATTTTTTTCTATACTATTCGTCGCCCTGCGGTAAACCGAGTAAAGTTGTTTTAAATTTTCTTATATACCCTATTCTGAATATTTTTCGCGATGGAACATGACCGATGCCTTAGGCTATTCGCGATGCCATCAGAAAGTAATCCTTATTTCACACTATTTTGGAGCATTATGATCAATTTCATTATAATTGAATAATAAAAATAATAATTAACTAACAATTTGTCGAGTAACTTTAATAAACTGATAAAAAAATCATTATTAAAAGTAAAAAAAAATATGACAATAAAAAATCGCATTTTTTAGTTTAATTTGTTTAAACTGTTTTTCTGCATTTAGTTTGTGTAACGAAATCCAGAAAACTGCAGAACGTCGATCTTAAAAAAAAAATTACCCTCGAGCTAAATAGGCGTTTGAGCGGATTGAGCGCTCGTGGACTTGAGCACGCTCGAGCGAAATATTTTCCAACTGAGCGATGAGCGCGCGAGCATGTTAGTGCTCATGCACATCCCTAATAGTATTTAATTAATTACGCTTCCCGTTAGATACGTATTGCACATTCGTAGTGCAGAACACTCCACTGAATAAATTATGTCGCGCGTATTATGCGCTCCAAATAAAATCCATTTTAAGCAGGAGGATCCCTTTGTAGCGAGTGGATTGTCATTTCGCAAACGGAATCCTCTTGCATCAAAAGGATTGTGTTTAGGGTGTGGAGCTGCTCGATATGCATCTTATCTTATCTTAACCACGTAAAAACTTACTAAACGTACTGCTTACTTACTACTTTATAACTAACCAATTTTCCGTTTGTAGTTTTAGGTCCACGCTGAATTAGCGTTATAATTTCGTTTTCGTTTCGCCATGTTATTTCGAGTTTCAGTTTTTATTTTATCCTTTTTTCTTGTAGCGCCGTTTTTTTTGTATCCTTTGTGTTTCCAGTATACTAGAATTTTATTTTATTACTATTTGGTTATATTACTATGTATGTACTTTCTAACCCTTTGTAATTCGCACGAACAGTTCTAATCTCGACACACAGAAAATAGTAGTAGTAGTAAAAGACATTTATTAATTTCCCCTATAATGCTAATTCAATGCCGTAGGGCGGGCCAATAGGCCATTGACCGAAGTTCTTCAGCCTCACAGAAAATGTAACGAGAATATTTAATGTACTGTGCAAATTATTTCCGAGGTATTCAAGGTACTCACGTAATTAATTAACGACGATGCGGCCCGGAATTTCTTCACACCCGGATGGATCTTCTACGTCTGGTTCTCACATTCCATCGATTCTTTCACTCAAGTATTCGCCTAATATCGCTGGCTATCTTTTCTCTTCTTATTAGGAAACTGCTTCCGAAGCAACTCTCTCGCCTTGTATTTATTGAATCGGGGATAGAATATAGATTTTATTGATTTTCAAGACAAAAAGGTACCGCTTCGACACGACAACGTTTATAAAGGCGCTTCGAACGTTCATTTATCAAGGAGCTTCGAACGTTCCTGTACTCCCGGCTCGGTCACTGGCTGGACGAGAACTCGATACTCGAACTCGCCCAAGGAGCTGCGGTACTCTGGGTATTCAACCAGCAACTGCCACGGTATGAGCCGAGTGAGAAACCACTGTAATACCAGAAAATATCGGTTTTCTCATGTGCTGCGTGATATCCGCGTGACTCGACTTACATACCGGTACTCGATTCATCAGTCTGTTTCTGCTTTTTACATATGAGAATCGCTAGTTATCAATAAATAACCGATTAGAAAGATAGATTGCCGCTCAAGAGTCATTGAACCTTATACAATATAATCTTACCGATATTAAGCCGGCAGCATGGCGAATGTATGTGAACAAGTAACCCAAGTGTTAAAAAAGCGGACGAAAAAGTCACTAGTATAATTTGCGCTTGCGCAGCATTTTTCTCAGCGCCACTTTTGCCACGCGTTACAGGTGCGAAAAGTGGGACTTTTTGTGCATGCGTTACAAAAAAGACATTGGAGAAAAACAACCTCGGAACCGCATTCCCAATGCGAGTTTAATACGTTTTACTGCATTTCAATCGTGTATTTCATTGATCCGCGATTTTCGTTTTTTGTCTCATAGTTCTTAATTGGCAATTTCAATAAAACAAGGGCAGTATAAGGGAGAAACAACATCCAAGTCTGTACGGTCGTGCCGTAAGGAATAAAATCAATCGTCGATTAATGCTGAAAGGCGATGGCACAAGAGCCTGGTAACCCGGCACGAGGGCAACCAGCGTTGCTCAATTGCAAACGCCTTCACGCTCCTTATGGGGTTCGGCAAGAGGCCCGCGTCGCTGACAAGGTGATTATTTTTCTTCGTCTTCCAATTCGGCTGAGCGTTGCCGTCCGTATAGAGGACACTCCGTCTGGCCACCACAATGACCGTCTCGGCCTCAGCGGTATAATATTTTTTTGTTATCATTTCATTCATTTTTCAAAGTTTTTGTTTTTTTCTTAACTCTCATAATAAATTTCTTTCTCGTCTTCTCCCCCTGACGTAGGACTTCGCCATTCGTTTTTTCTGCCCCTCTCCCCGTCTGCTTCTCCCACCGCTTCAGCGACTGTCATGCATCCTCTTCGGAAGTACAATAATCCTCGCGATCTCGCACGCTCCCTCATCGAAACACTCTCCGGAGAGCTGTGCAGTACGTCTGACTGTAAATCAACCGAAGCTGTTAGTTACTCGTTACGGGGGATTTCCGGTGCGGTCGAAATATGAAAAGCTCTACTGTACACTGTCGTCTGCCCACGCGGAATCATAATTCAAATACGGTTTTTTTGTGGTATTTTTTTTCTTTCATCGCACTTCGCTCGTTAGCGAAGCAAGCGAGTTGCTTGAACCTCTTGAAAGGAGTAATTCAAATAATTAGCCCCGTTTGTTTTATAAATTTATTTCGAATAAATTTCGTTCTATATTAATTTTCGAAGTATGCACCGCGTTATAACGGAGAGTCGCGAAATTGAAGTAATATTTGCACGACGATAGTATAAAGGCGACGTAGTTTCGAAAATTACCAGTGGACTCTCCATAGCTCGTGCTTCGTGGCCCATTCCCTGCTCGAGCTTCCGCATCGCTACGATCAAATATTTCGTGCCTCGCCCAATGTACGAGCCACACTCGGGTCACAAAACGGCGAGGGGAACATTTTATCCCCGCATCGCGTATTTCTGAAAATCGAAGAGGAATAGCGAAATAACGGAATGGTGAATACAGAGGACAGACAAAAGGGTCGCCAGTTTCATCATCCTTCCGTCATATTCGCGAATCTAAGCTCTGGATATGACGTGTATGGCGCGGAGGCACTTCCGGCTCGGCGATTCCTTTGTCGAACTGTAATTGTCAATGCTGCATACCGCAGCGAACCTCCATGGCTCATATCGGACTTGCGAGGCTGCAGTTTAGAGGAGGATAAAAGAAGTGTGATACAACTCGACAGAGAATACAATAGCAATTGAATTCTGTGGTCGGAGGAACGAACGTAATATTCCTTCTCCTGACAATAGACTTTTAGGAACAATATGCTTTCCTTTTTGTAACGCAATTATTATTATTTTGCAGTAGAAAGACACCGGCGAAAGGAGCAATATTAATTATAGCGTAGCTACTGTCAGGGAAAGCCTAGAAAACTTGGATATGCTGACAAACTTTTTAATGCTCGAGGGAAATCACGGAAATGTCAAGCGGGTTTTAATGTTTGTAAGGGAAAATTTGATGAAATCGAATTTACAAATTTCATCAAGACGTAGAGAACTGTAGAGGTACGGTAGAGTCAATTGAGCAATGAGTTTTAAATAATTTCCGTTCATGTTTGAAAAGAGAAAAAATAGCGTGGTTGAAAGTCGATCTGGTCAAAAATAGTACTTTGCGATACTAGTACGGAAAAGCGGTCTTTTGACGAAGGTTGTGAATTTGGCTATACGAGCCGGATCGAGAGCTACAATGGCACGAGGCGAAGCTGAGTGACGTTTGTAGCTCGAGAGGAGCAGAGTGCAGCCTGCTTCCCAACCGTCGTCCGGAGACCTCTTTTTCGTACAAGTATCGCATACTACTTCTTGTGACAAGTGCACGAAAATTCCGGCTTTTCGGGCCTGTAAAGTGTGTGCGGGAAAATAGCTAGAGTACAAAAAAGTGCAAAAAAGTAACCAGCGTGTAAAATAGTATCTGCAGCAGTTTTTGCTCACCCTCTGCTAGAAAGCGCCACTTTCGCCACACTTTACAGGCACGAAAAGCAGGACTCATCATGCACGTATTACAAAAAGCTCTTGATTAGTACAGAAATAGTATATTATGCCACAAGGGAGAAAAGTGCGTATTTTCACCGAGTGTGAAGCTTGATGCCCGAGCGAAGCTAAGGGCAGAAATTCACACGAGGTGAAAATGCACTTCCTTCCTTGTTGCATACAATATTTTTTCCGACTTCGTTAAAATAACGACATTTCTTGCGTTGCCAAATCATCATATTCGCCAATGACCATTACTATTATGAGCTCTATTACTCCCCAGGGAATAATAGAGCTTTCAGAGGGAGTAGTGAGCCCTATTGCTTACTAGAGAGTAATGAAATTATACTGCGCATGCGCACAGCTTAATAATGATCATTTGTCAATAATGGGCTATTTTCCGCCCGTATTACACGCAAGGAATGTGGTTATTTTAGCGAAGTCGGAAAAATCAATATATAACAATTAATTTACCACTCGGTTCGCGCCAGTATATCCACGAACATTTTTCAACGCAGTTTTTCAAAAGTTATATTTCTTATTTTAGTTTAAAATCTCGATGAATGATAGCTTTTTCTGTTCTCACTCATTTTCTTTTCACGTGTGCAAACAATTTTTGAAAAAATAGCACTTGAATGCCTTGATTTCGCGTCACGCCTCATAATTTTATTATTTTTTAATATCGGAGAACGGACGTAAAGTTATTTCATGTCTTGATTTTTTCCCTTTTTTCGCATAACTCTGTATATTTTGCCAGGGAAATGTCAGGGATCTTTTTTTTATTGCGATTAGTCACAACCACGATTATTACGAAACCGCAAAGAGAAGTCGTTAAAAGGATTGTCGACTTTTTCGTATGTTATATTCGACGACATTTTTATTATTATTTTATTTATTATTCACGACGATTATTCGAGATATTATCGTCCCACTTTCGTTTTCGCTCGAGCCTACCCATAATTACATATTCTCATGATACATTAATCTTGACCAGAGAATTTACCATGATCGGCGAACGAACTGGTCGGTGATTGAGGAAAAAACGAGTTTTGAATGTGGGTCGTCGACATGCTTGCTGTATACTTGTTCAGTTCGAGTTCGCGACTAGCACGTGCCCGCGTCACGTAAGGTATAGTAGGAGTTACAGATATGGATAGGAAAATTTTGAATAGAAATGCGCGTATATCGACGATTTGGCGATGTAGCGAGGAAAGGGGGTCGTCCACGAGCAAAACTGGATGAAATAGCACCACGCGCGTACCCGCGACCTTCTCTTCGACGGGAATTAATTTCAACGTTTCAACAATTAATTGACTCCGCTCGTGCACGTATTATATAATTTACAAAACCTGTATATTAAAACACGATTTTTAGGTGTCCTTGAAATTGTTCAAGTCCTTGAAAAGTTGTGCAGACAAACTTGCATTTTTTTTTCATCTCCTCGAAATATCATTTTGCAAAACCTTCGAAAAAAAATGCTTTTTCGAACGTTTTACAAAATTACGTGATTAATTGATTAAAAGCATATTTCGCACTATGTCGCGTACCCTCCATAAAACTAAGCATCGATCATCATTGCGCCGTTGAAAAATGCTGCGAAAGTCCTTAAAAAATCCTTAAATTTTTATTCGAACCTATACTAGACACAATGTAAACTCATGTAGGTTAAACTGTTATAATAACTATTACTATTTATTAACGAAACGTACTCTAGCCTATCGATACATAATCACTGGGGGCGCTTGAGGCAAAGGAAAACCTACTCGTACGATCGACAAATAAATATATATTATTTTAAGCACGCCAACTACGGTGCGTTATTGGTTCGATCTGCCTCAACGAACTGCGAAAATTGTTGGCGAATTCATTTGGAATGTATACCACCTCGATTATTACCGAGATTGACGGTCAGTCAATTTTTTTCTTTCTCATCGTGATTCTTATTGGCCACTTGCCGAAAAAGAAAAAGAGACTTGTTATTACCAGTACGTAGAAAGTGGCAACGTCTATGGAGTAGTAACGGAGTAGACCCATATGCCTGATAAAAAGAAATTCACATATATGAAATATCTATCTACTGCTAATGTTGCTGTGACAGTCCATACCTAGCTGAATTTTTTAGATGTTCGGCACCGCGATGTTTCGCAACATGCTCGACCCACCAGATAGCTAATTCCCTCGGGCCTATTGGCTGTTCTCTCAGCAAGCTGCTTCTCCGCACCGCGGCATCTCTGTACGGGTTTTCACGACCGGAAGCGATCTTGAGAATACCCTCCCTCAAGCGATTTGCAGATAAATTCCATAAATCCATCACGAGGGCGTAACCGAGTTTTTCTGTAAAAAGAAACAAAACAAAAAATTGAACGGACGAAGAAGAATAAGGGAACGAGGAAAGAAGTTTCCGATATATTTCGAATAAGCAAACAATATATTCGAAATGTATTGAACGTATGTATTTGCAGAAATATATTCCAAATGGGTTACGAATGGAATAAACAGTGTACCGGCTTGAGCAGCGTTTCCGTCGTGGTCGCAGAATACCGGAAGTACCAGCGTCGGTGAGCCGTGATAGGCAGCTTCGTGAAGTGACAATAGACCCCCGTGCGACACGAACGCTTGGAGATTGGGATGTCCCAAAAGTTCTTGCTGGGGCCACCAAGCCGCAATTCTGACGTTACCCGGCAGTCCCTCGATTTTCCCACCCTCCCATTTCCACACGACATTGTATGGAAGCGTGGCGAACGCCGCGACGAATATCTCCCTCAGCGTGTCCGGCATACCGGAGGCGCGAACCGATGATCCCATCGAGACGTAAACGAAACCTTGAAACACAAAAAAAGGTCGATGAATTGCTTACACGCTTTTCTATTAACCTGGCAAATGGGATTGGGTGGATTAGACACTGCTTCCATCGTAATGATTATTTCACTTATGCCTTTCACAATTTGTGTGTCGCGTGTCCAACCAAAGCGAAACGGCTTGAGGTCCACTAAGATATTACGCTCGCGGACGATAGATGAGGTATTTGAATATACTTTATGAAACACAAGGTTAGAAAGTGTCCATTCACGAGAATAACGCTTAAAGATAGGAGCAGAATCTAGGATACTCTTGCAGAGTCTTTCGAAATTCCGCCGAGGAATCCACCTTCTTTTCGAAGTCTCCTGAATGTCTATCGGAATGAATTCTTTCCCGTGCAAAAATCCAGGGGAGAGGGGTAAAATAGATTTTGGAATGCTCAGTAAAAAAAAAAATCGACAAACATGGTCTTGTTCGGGGGTCCGTAGTAAAAGGAAAAATCGTTACAACAAAAAAATAATCACCTCGACGGAGAAAAGTTTCCAAGTCGGGACTGAGCTGCATGGCCGTTCGGCAGTGAAGGCAGGCGACGTTCACCACGTTCGAGAGATACGGTACCGAGTCAGCTACGGCATAGTGACTGTTCTGCAATGTCAATGGTATTTCCGATATAAGATCCCTCACGTCCGGCACATCGTCACCTGTTGATGGAACATCCGATATGATTGGGCATACACAGATAAGAACCGAACGCCAAAAAAAACAAGAAATCCCTCGGCGCCATTCAGGCGCAAGGGGCATGTGGGGGCGGAGCCCCCAAAACCCTCAAAAACATTTCCCTTCGGGACATTTTGAAGGCACTTACACCTGAGCTGGGCAAAGTACTTAAGCATCCGAGTAATTAAGTACCACATGCTTTAAGTACTCGGTCCTTCAAGTACCAGGCAATTGATTCATTACTAAGTACTACATACTTCATGGAGTAATTAGTTTAAGTAGTACATACTTCAAATAGTAATTACGTCAAGTAAAGAATATTTTATTGTCTTGAAACCTTCACGAAAAAAGAAACTGTTCATAAAAGAATGGCAATTATTGTCTTAAGAATGTTTTATTCTTAACATGCAGCCAAAAATATACATGCTTAAATCAATAGTAAAATATGTTTAATTTAAGCATATGGATTAAGCATTTCTATGCTTATAACAAGTACCATAAATTTGTAACGGGTATATATATCGAAAAAGTGTGCAATTAATCAATAAACAAATGGATAATCCGATTCCACGTCAGGTCTTATAAGACAAATTTTAACTGTTTGTTAAATATTATTTAAATTTTCCGCCAGGCAGAAGGTTACAAACGTTTTAATCTGTGCACATTTCATCTCTACGTCAAATGTATACAAAAATTAACAGTGGGTTGAATTTTTCAATAAAGTTCACCGCAAAATCTAAATTTTCAATCGCGCAGAGGGGAGAAGTCGCCGTCGTGCCGTCTGCAACCGGCTTCTTCTTGGGGATATCGTTAGCGCTCACACGGAGCATAGCGCGAGTGAATTCTCTCGGTTACGCGGCACGCGTATTTTCGCCTGAGACACTCGAGCTCTCACCGGTGGACGCGGCGTTTATCGCCGCACACGGATAATCTCACCCGGGCGTCCCAGCGATTTTCATATAATTAAAGTTTCGTTTCGGGCTCAACATGAGACTGCTCATCGATCTGCTCACTGCACTGTGCACAGTGCATCTGTGTTGTACGATATTTACCATCGTTACTGCCTTGGAAAATATACATTTGTTTTCATTGTTAATTTATGTCCAACATCCTTTTTTCCCGCCTGCTCGCGATATCTCATCCTGGCATTTCTCAAACAAAATGCGACAAACAGTTTCTATTTGTTTACTCTGTGGTGTGTCGATTTGTCTTTTAGTTTATTGCTTTATTCAACGGTTAGACGATTTAAAATCATTTGTTTATTCAAATTTTGGAAAAGGTGGCCAAGAGTCTTGAAGAGTTCGAGAGAAGTCAAAACGTTTCGGAGGATTGACGAGACCGACATTTTGTCGGTCTCAGCGAGACAAGACCGTAGTCTCGTGGGGAAAATGGGGAAGCTAAGCGAAAAACGCTAGCACGATACTAATACCGTATACTTACTATTTCTATCCAAGAAATTGGCTTCCTAAGATCGATTTTAAGGATTTGAGGCGAAAATGGATAGCCTTAAATCGTGGGGGTTAAACAAAAAGTGGACAGGCTAGACAATCAGACAACCAGACCTGACAGCGAAGCAGTCCTGATTTGCCTGTCTGGCTGCCCGACTGCCCCAACCTTCCCTACCCCGTTTTGTTCTCACGATTTGATGGGACCCCATTTTGCCCTGGTCTCCCCTACTAACAGTTTTATTCAAATAAATTGGAATCGATTAAACTGAAATTTGATACGGGAATAGACCAAACAATGTTTGATATCAAATATCGCGAAAGTACTCGAAGTACACAGTACTTGGAGTATACGGTAGTTCCCGGATTCCAAGTACATATGTACTTGAAGTATCTTCCAGCTCTGACTCACTCACACGTCGCGCTTTACGCTCCGTATCCGCATGCATGTGACGCTTCGCGCTCTATAGTAGGGGTTGCGATTGGATTGGTTTCCTATGCCGAGGATAGGACCAACATTTAATGCGTGTAACAACTGAAACATTATTTCATTAGTGAAAATACACTTGAGTCAATAAAACCTTCCAAATTCACAGTTTGCACTTTTTGTAAACATCCAATTCGGAGCTGAATCTACGGACGGCCGGGTGAAATTGTATCATCTCGGAGGCTTACTGACGCAAGAAGAAGCCCTCTATTTTTGAAGTATCAGAATATATGATTTATTATACATGTTGAATATAAGGTATATGTAAGTTAATAAAAGTGATGTACCTCAAGATTTTTCCTTTTTTGTTTTAATTTACCAATAATATACCCTGAATTACAAGATTAATAGGTACTCTCTCACTTTTTTTAAACAACGCGTGAGTGCCTAAAAATGCAACCTCCGCGACGTATCATCGAGATCGCTTGAGATAATGGAAAACCGGAGCTCGGAGAAGTTGAGCAAACACGCGAAGATGTTTGCCTGGAAACTTATGGGTTTATGAATTTAACGTAGCGGAGAGTTCTTGTGCTCTCGTCGACACGTACAACAGGTCATACTTGCTCGAGGATATATTTATTTATAATTCAGTAACGAAAATAATTTACCGAGGTACTTTCGCAGCGTGGGCTGTATGTAGCCGGTTGTCATGACCCAGTACATGACCTCCAAGGTTGCGAGGCAAGCCGCATTTACGATCCTCTGGAAAAAACTCATGTCCTGGGTGAAACCCCTGCCGAAGTAGGGAGTTACCGACCATGGCGAAGGGTTGCCCTGTCGGGCTATGGAACCGCTGTGAAGTGCGACCTAATTTGTACGACAGAAAGAAAATATGTAGGGTAAATCAGAGTGAGATGGCCACCCTTAATATTTTTTAATGTACACTCAGAAAAAAGGTTTAGTGAAACCAACTCCATATATTTAGTTAAGTTAATTTAGTTTCGTTCAAACGTCTTTCAGTTCCTTCAAATTAATTTTGGTCCAATCGATCAATGCAGTTTATTTGAAAAAACTAAATAATTACGTTACCGAAGTAACTCTGATCTAATCGCAAATTATGTTAGATCAACTACATTTGAGTTTATTCAACTAATTGGTATTTAATTTTTCATTACAATTTTTTTCATAATTCTGGACGAAGAATAATATTATACAATTATTTTTTTCATTGAACCCAAAAAATACTGTTCATATCAACATACTATTCAGTCAATCGGAATAAAACTTCTGTTCAAATTGTTTCGCTATTTGATTGAGGGGAATAAATCAATCGGTCCAAGCCACTACGTTGATTCAAGCCATTTGTCGATACCAAAATATCCCAGTCAGGAGTTCCCATGAGTGTTTCATGTAAGTAATTTTTTTTGTCAGAACTATCTAATGTAAATTACTATTACATAATTTGGACGTATATATGCAGCATTTTATTTTTTAACAATTTTTTATGATTATTATCATTATTTTTAATGACTTGTTTCGACCTATAAGGGTGATCTCCACCCTCTTACCTTTAAATAAATAAATTTGCCGCATACCATTTTCTTCTTTATGAAAAACGAAGAGAATTATGTGCGGTAAAACTTATTTACTGCTCATAGAACCCTTGTACGTTGAAGAACCGCGCGGGGTACATGTGTACCCCAGTCATGAGTTAGAAGGTAAAAAAATGATACATGAGTTCTAAGGTTAATAATAAAGTACAAAACTCCGAGGCACTCTCAGGCACTCACAGATACTTCACAGATACCGCACAAACACCTCACATACACACTCACGGATGCTCTCATGGACACTCAAACATACTCACAGTCACTCATATTGCGGGTGTCCGTGAGTACCCGAATATCTGTGACTGTACATAGTTGGGAAGCGCGCGAGTCAGACCAACCGCACGTATATATATAAAATACAATGACTTTTACTTTTTTCATCGAAGTAAGAAACTGTCTCATCTCGTACTTTCTCTCTGCGCTTTGAATCATGACTCACGATTCGCGTCGTTCGAGTGACGCGAGATGAAGTTACGTGTTGAACGTCACGCGCTCTCGACAGCGGGAAAAATCTCAGCGCCCCTCCTCAACCTCCCCTTGGTCGAGAAAGAGATATAGGCGATCGAGAGTTATGCGAGTTACGCCATGTGAGCGGCATATTTCACGCTATCAGCTCCACTACTTGCGGCGAGCGGTCGATATCTGATTATAGACTGTTATACTTATAAGTATTTTTTTTATTCATCGTTATTGTCCCCCGCTTCTCAAAGCGGGTCGCCTTATAGCGGGTCGGCTCGGTTGATGCGTAATTACTAAGTCCTCATTTATTTTATGTCCATTTCTGTTGTTTCGTCCTTACACACCGAGCCAGTCCCCCCATTTTTGAGGTTGCCTGACTTCCCCCCTGTATCGCATTGGCCTTAGTCTTACAACTACAGAGATAGGGAAACTGCAGGAAACCTATGCCGATACAGTCGGTCTCAGATTCGCTTCACGGCACCGAAGCTACGTCCAGTTTCGCCACGAATGTTAACATGGACTACAGCTATATACTTGTGGCACACACGGACAAGTACGCACGTGCCTCAAGTATATATCTGGAGCTATGTCCCGCCCATATTTTTATTTCTCGTCGAAACGACGGCACTGCACATCGAACCCTCGACCTACCGATGCTCTGGTTTAGAGGCGAGCACGCTAACCACTAGAACAACGCACCGGTTTTGTTATACTTATAAGTAACATCATTGTTATTATTTTTTATTAAACGATTCGCAAACTGAACTTTTATAGGGTTTTGCCGGATTTGTAATACCAACAGCATCAGTGCCCTTCTCGTGCTGCAGAATCTTAATTTACATTTACATCTAAGGGCAGCTAACTAAATGGAATCTTTTATTTTTTCATTTTTATTTTCATTGACATTCTTAAAGTTCGAAGTATGAGAAATATTGTGTACAAATTTTATGTTGAAATTGAAAACATTCTGAAAGTTATGGGGATTGGTCGATCGACTATGAAGCCGCTAAACAGTTCGGCGTATCATCCCTTCATATAGATCGCAATTATCACGAAATATGGTTTTCAAAATCGATGCATCAAATATTTCGAAAACCTCTCGACCGATTCCCTCCAAATTATCAAAACATTTTTTTTTTAATCCCTGAATTCACCTACTTTATCGTCTGTTTATTTGCGTACCTGCACTTAATGCAAAATACATGTTGTGCAATGGAATGTGGTTTTGTGGATGAGGTAATCATGCGAGACTAATATCCGATTTTCGCTTTAGCGCGTAGAATTTCATGTTGTTCATTGAGCTAGGAGTGAAATATATAGCTGACTTATGATCGGCGTGAAAAAATACATCGGTTTTAAAAGCCGATAGACAGCAGTTTGTTTCAAAACCCATTTTCGACTAACCACCGATCATCCTTATTTGCGGACCGCTATTGCTTTGTCCCCCGATTGAATTATGAGAATTCCGAGACTCATCCTGTTCCATGAGAGAAAAAAATACCTGAAATAGAATACTCCCTAGAGTTAAATCGAAAGAAGCTGAAAAAAACTCTTTTAGGCCCACATAATTCGATGCAATTATTCAGGCTGAAAACGAGTCCGATATCAGGTTTCCAAAGTCACGCCGGACATTCGCAGTTGCCGAGCCGAATGATTTTTATTTCCTTTACGGTATGGCCAAAGTTCGTCGCTAACAGCTTTTAGTTGCAGTATTCAATCACGGATTAAGCAGAAACGAAGCGACGACAAGAATCTTCGATGTTTCTTTTCTTCTTAACATCGATAAAAATGGTAAGGTTGGAGCGTTCCACATTAGTGAAATAAGTCACAATTTTTTTATAGAGATTATTTTTAAAAAATGTTATGCGTAAATTTACTATAGTGGATGTTGATAGTTTTACATCTTTTCGGAATTGCAGTGGCAGTACGCCATATCTAGTTTGTAGGGTTTTTTTAAGTATAATAAGAGAGGATTATACATATTATATTTGTATCGCTTATAAAAGGCTAAGTCATGATAATTTAGTAATAGGCTATATTTATCTGACGCGAATAAATTATAACTGTCCAGTGGAATGGTGATATGTGTTACAATACGTGTCCTTAACCTAGAAAAACATTTATGGCAATGGATTTGCTAAAGTATTAACTGGTTCGTCGCAGTTTTCTCAAAGACTAACCCGCGGTTTTTAAACGATTTTTAAGTGGTATGTTTCGCCGACTTTCTTGAAACCTGCGAGTTCTCTATGAATTCACTGTATAAATATTCGTCTTTATCCAGCCAAGATTATGAGAAACAGTTTGCGTCCTACCTAACGTTTGCCCGATCAGTACCAAAGACTGTATAAGCTTTTTTTGCGGGACATCGCTTCGACTGGGAAAAGAAAAGTCTCATCGAAGGTGAATATCGCTTCAACTTTCGATGAAACTTTTCTTTCGACCGTAAAAGCCAGCGGCCGTGACATAAATTGATTACAGTTTTTACTACCGACCGAGATATTTCGCATGACATAAAAATCGCAGCTGCTTGTTTATAATTATTTTATGAGGGAATCTCGTCGGTGGATAAACAGAATAAGTCAAGTTCTTACGGAGAGATCCTCAGTTCATAGAGCATCTTTGGAGAAAGAGAATGAGCCGCGCCCCGTCAATATCGAGCATAAAATAAGGCATGTTCACTGAAAAACTTAAAGAATGCGTATCATCCCGAAAAAAAGTTGTACGAACCATTTAATATGTTTGCAAATTCATAGCCTCCAACGTTTTTCTAGGTTAAAGTGCCCTTTGAGTTGCAGTGCCCTTTGAGTTGAATTATTTCGCCTTTAAGTATATCTACTTGTTTTTCCCTAATGAAGTCCATTCCAAGGATCCCATGGGTATGCACGCGGAGGTTCGGAGTGATTAATTCCACCAGGGTGACATAACTGGTCACCACCGATCCGCTGCCGAGCCCCGTCAGCGAGACTTCCGATTTTTCTGCCGGTGCGTTATTCGTTAGCACGTCCTCCTGCATTAGGCTTACTTTGGCTCCCGTATCTACTTTCGATGTCAGCGTACCGCTGTTACTGGTCGGAAATTGTATGTGGAAGTCGCTGGCTGTTGATGGTTGCCCCGGCGACTGCCCTAGGTATACCTTGACCGTTCTGAAGGGCCCGTTTACGTCCGTTGGTCCCTTCGGTTAAGGGCTCTGGGATCGGTTTTTTGAGTGTTTTCGCCTCCAGCGTGAATACGTTGTCGTCCCTTAATTTGTGTGCGGAGCGTTTCTCCGTTCTCGCCTTGTGTTGCTTTTCGTTATTACCTTGGCGCTGGTTTCGCTTACGTGACCGGCAATCTATCCATAAATGCCCAGTCTTTTTGCAGTAGTTGCATGTGGTTTTCAGGACATCGATGGTCCTCGATGCTGGTCCAGAGCGGCTCGGCCTCCTTGCTGGCCCACAATCCGTTGCTAGGTTTTCCGGTTGCTTGCAAAAGTTGCACGTGTCATTTGCGGGTTTAGCCTGCTTATCAGATTGCTGCGGACATTTCCGTGCCACATTTCCGTGTCCCCTCACTTGGTACGTCTGGCACCGTTGATTTCGTTTCCTGACTGTTCCTGGGGCCTGTCTTGAAGTGATGCTCCTTGTGCGCTTCCTCGTCGTTGCCTGGTTGAGTCCTTCTTTAACCGCCACCGCTTCTCCTGATGCTGGGTGCGCGTTTTACTGCTTTGTCGCACTCCATCCCTAGATTGAATCCGCCAATCCGTCCGTCCGTGCCAAAGGTTATCCATCTTTCGTGCTAATTTCGTCAAACGGTCTTCTATGTTGAGGGCTGGAAGCTCCGCTGTTCGCGAAAAGCATGACTAAACATCTTCTCCCTAATTAAAGATTTTGGGGTTCCGCCATTCATCACCCGGATTTTCTCCAAGTTTCTCTCGAATTTCTCTTGCAAATGGTGCCTCATTCACCGATGCAGTTTCATGTGTTAAGCTCATTGGAGCTTCCATTGCCGGTTCTCTGGCCGGAGCCTGTACAGGGTAACTGCCACCTGATGCATGCGGCTTCGGTGACCCCGACACAGGAACGCCTGCCCCTTTAAAGGCCTCGTCCAAATCCGTCCGATTTTTCCCCCGGACCAACCCCTCGGTCGGGCTCCTGGTCTCTATCGGTTCTGATACCTTCACAGTGCATACATGGGCCACGCGTGGGGCCAATCCATTGCCGTGACTGTATTTATCCGGAATGCTCCTACAGTCCCTTCCTATATAGGCTGCGTGGTCGTCTCTTCCCTTTCCTGCTCGATTTGCCTTCCATCCCTTGTTTGGTTACTATTCCCTTCATTTCCCTGATTACTTGTCCGTCGAAGTGCCCAACAATCCTTCTTCATGTGCCCGGGTTTCTTGCAATAATGGCCATGTCGACGTCCCTCTGAATCGGTACAGAGAGACCAAAACGTGCCTCCTACCATCAGTCCTTTGCCACGTGGCCGGGTTTACCGCACGTATAGCGTGTACGTGGTCCTCCTTTGCCGCACCCTGTGACTGCCTTGGGTTGCAACCTCCCAAGTCGGATCTGCCGTGCCAGGATTCCCTGGATGTCCTTGGGTCATTTTTCGACCTCTATTGCTCCCACAATAGCGTCTTACAGGCATGGATAGTAGTTCCGCGAGCGCACGAGAGTCTGTAATTCCTTCTTCAGATCAATCTCGAAGTATATTTGCGCGGTCTTTTGAGGTTTGGAGCGAGGATTGCGAAAGGCATCCTCGATGTAGTGAGCCCCTCGTGCGTCGACTCGCTCCCACAATTTTTCTATCAATTCCACCATAAGGGTCTCGATCCATGTGGCGTACGTTGAGACGTTCTCCTTTGCCTCCTGTCTCATTATACTGAACTGATACTGGAGGGAAGCTAGCGACTCTTGTTTTCTGTAGAGCGCTTCCAGCTCAGTTAGCAAATCTCACTTGTTGCCCTACCTTCTAACTTGCTGCTCCGGATGAGCGTAAGCAAGGTAGATCGATGCGCGAGAGTAACCAATCCCCCCACAGCTTCGCACGATAAGATGAAACCGTCGAGTTTCTTGGGATCACTCCCTTCGAAGGTTTTAATATTCCTGAGGGCGGCGGGTACGTCCGTGTAAACGGCTTCCGTCGTTAGCCGGGTTTGCCGCCGGTGCGGTGATATTTTCCTCGTAAGGGTTACATCCCCCTGCCGGCCTCCCCGGTCCTCTAAGACGTGATTCCGGATCGCCCACGGAGTCTGCTCCGACCGGCGGTGCCCCGTTTCGGTGGTGTGCTTCCTCAAGCTGCTCTTCGAATTCAGTAATTCTCTGTTGTATTTGTGCAAACGTATGGACTGTTTCATCCACAGGGGTGGGTGGATGTTCTTCGTCCTCGCCTACCGCCTACTCTTGCTCCCGGGCTCGCCAACGGTTCACGTCCCCCTCAATGAGGACGCCCTTCGAGGATCCTGCAGCGATCCGCGAAGGCTACGGTTGATTACCCCCTGTTGTTTCGTCCAAACAACGGGCTGTTCACGTCGATCCGCTGATCGCCGACGTGGTCCGCCGAACACTTGTCGACCCTGGTTTGCTGAACTTTCCTCCCCCTCAATGAAGTCGCACCGGTTCACGATTGGTAAATGTTTTTACTTCCTCTTTCATTTTTTTGCCTCCGGATATCCCACCGCTGCCACCAATGTTTTGCCCGCAGAAACTCGGATGGCGACTCGAGTTTCTGGGTATGCGCTGTTAGCTCGAAGGTTCGATTTATCCAGTAAAGGGTTTGAACCCAAAAGAATGATAACTGCACAAGTTGTTATAGTGATTTATTATAAATGTTTACTTCGTATATTTACCAATCGTAGTACACTCTGTACATTTGTCCTTGACAATATGAGTTAATTTTTTTTACTGTATTCAATAAATAACGAGCTCCTGCTTGTTATTATTGTTCCGTAATGTAGTTAGGTAACAATCAGTTAACAATTAATTAATTAGTTTATTATCCGTAATCAACCGTACCGTTTCCTAGTTCTGATCAGACTGATGGGTGCCTGCTCTCGATCTCTTATATACGTCACGTCAGCTTAATTTTCTCTAAATATTTATGGTTTACGTTATTTTGGTAAACAGGTATCTTTCCAAATCCTCGCTTCTTCGAGAACGGGGTTTGGAGTTTGTTTTGTTTACGATACATCTAACTCTGTAGTTCCCGAGCCGGCGCTCTCATTACCGAGTCGCTCGCGATTGCTTAATTGCTGACACAGCGGTGTACGGTGGATTTCGTCGCGACCTTGCAACGACGAGCGCTCGTCGCGTCGTTGCTATCTAACTCTATTACTGCGCAACCGGTGTTCCCCTCAATACTTGAGTACTGCTATCCGTGTTATAATAATATATAATATAATTATATATATATTATTATATAAATATGTATACACGGATATATCCATAATCGTATAATAATGATCGGGTACTACTATTCCTTACTGGGGGTACAACATCGCGATGCCGTGCAACACAAATCCCCATCCACTATAATCGCACGATGCACGAGACATTTGCATAAACCATTAAAAAAACGATTTTGCACTCGTTACACCATTTTGGGGGGCTTCTCAAACCCCTTAAGAAAAAAAAACTCAAAAATATCGAAGGGTATTGTTAATAAAAAAAATTGGTACGATGGATCGCGAGAAATTCGAGAAATTGAAAGAGTCGCGAAGAACAGAACAAAACGGAACACCGGAGCAAAACCGAACTCCGAGGCAAAATGGACCACATTCACAAATTTTCCGCGGAACATGACAAAAAACAAAACAAAGTCTCATCGTACCTGGAGAAGACGGTTCCGTTTTGCCCCGCTCTCCCCTTACATATAGTTACTCACAGTGTTCAGCATAACCATCGGTATGTTCTCGCCGTAGAGAATTCCCACAAGGCACTCGGGATAAGCACCATCGAGGACCGCGACGTCCCAGCGTGCTCGAGGATTACCGTGGGGTCGCTTTAAACCGGAAATTGAAGTTTCGTCGCGGAGCAGAGCCTCACAAGCTTCCCAGCCGTATCTCATTGCGTCCCACGGGGATAGTGGTAACTCGTTTCGAAATCTCGAACCCACCAAATCCCATTCGGATGTATAATTGCCGACGTAAGCCTGCGCCAATTCAATTCAATTCTTTTGTTTATAAAATAAATAAAAAATCTCCATATCCGGCTAATCGAATTGAACATTACAAAACAATGAAACATCAAACAAGGCTGCAAGTTTTAAAAGGAAAACTACCTCGAGAATCGATGGTACCAACTCCTGAAGACCGTTGTTTGCCGCAGGTCCCGAAAAAGCGCTGACCAACGTGACGTTATGACCCCGCGATCTCAGGGCTGTTCCCAATGCGACGAACGGCACCGTGTGAGATTTCGTACCGCCCATAGTCGCCAAAAGAACGTTGTAAGAACCGCAGGTAGTCACAACGCTGACGACAATCAGTAGAGCAAACGATGCACTCGAATTTCTCCCCATTTTTGTAACTCCTCGAATTATTCTCTCGACTGGAGCCGAGAAATTATTTGGGTGGATAAAGTGAATTGACTCTGTGTTTCGAGCTACTTTCGATGGACCGGTCACTTTTTATTGGAGGGTTTTCGGTCGCTTCTTTATTTTATTTTATTTTATTTTTTCGCTAGGCCTCGATAAACTCGACGCCATATACAAAAAAAAAAAACTCTCAAAATTCGTAAGAATGCTGCCACTCTCGTCCGCTCGTCGCGGCGAACTGACTGACAACAGCAGCAATTTGTGGAGACCAAGAATAATTGCTCACTCCGGTGTTTGCCTTCGACTGCGTATTGAGAAGGAGCTCGACAGCATTGGAAAAAGAAAAAAGAACATGAGGTCCACGAAAAATTTGCCACTTCCACAAATTCGAGGAGATACTATTTACGACGCACGTAATTGTCATTCAAATTGCCTCGATACGCCGACTAACGACCGACGGGTCGTCTGCCTCTCTGTGACGAATTTATCCGTCCCGAGCCGTTTTACCGCATCCAACGTGATTTATAATCTCCACGCTTTTTGCTCACGAGTACCGGAGTCTCGAAATGTATCTCCACGTCATGCGGGGAGATCCGGTGCCACTTCCGTTCGGAAAATGGTTATTATTATTATTATTGTTATTATTATTATTATTATTAACAAAGACGATTATTCTTTTACAGTCGAATGTTTTTTCCCCGAAGCATTTTTTTCGAAAGGTCGATAATACAGTTCCTCATTTCACCGGAGCATCATCCTGTCACGACTTCTTGATATCCATTGCTCACTCGCTACTTATTCTCACCGTTGCCGCGCGTATTGCTCTCTTCCTCTTCTTTCTCCGGTACGGTTTTACGCCGCTAGGCCAAGTACCACTGCCGCATTAAACAGTGCCTTCGCCGTGAACTTTCACCAATAACATCTCGCCTCGACCCGCTCCCGTTCGCCAGCAGCCGCGAAAGATCCAGATATACGAATGAACCTCCACTCGCGCGACGCTCTTTCCTTCCGGGCCCTCCCTTCGGATCGGAATTTATTTGATTCTTTTTATTCGTTTTTTATGTTTCCTCTCTCGTTAAATCTTATCTCGAACTCCGAGTAGGCCCGATCGGTTTCTCCTCCAGACCGGAAAATTATTTCACGAAGCATTCGCATGCGCAGGTTTTTTCACCTTTGTATCTTCCTTCTGCCTAAAATTGCTTTAGCAGTATGCGCGATGACTCGGAGGAGTCTCTTCGAAATAACGGAACGGACACTGTGTGTTTTTCCTCGATGCTTACCCGAGGATCCTGATACGTTTCGCACTTCCAACTCGTCCAACACTACGTACAGCCACGCGATATCCGAACGTCAGAAATGTTTTCCATTATATTCCTTTGTTTTATCAGCGGCAGAAATGATCTTGATCGACAAACGTTTCCCCGTAACTGTCGAGCGAGTCCCTACGGGGGAAATGTTAGTCCGTCCTATTTACCCGTTATAGGTCCGGACTGTACTCCTGAGGCTCTTCTCTCGTTCGTTCCTTAAATATCCCTTTGCTCTTCGCCTTCGCCGTCTTGCCTGTCGCACTCTGCCGCCGGCACGCGCCGCAAAGTCTCCTTTGACGGAGGACCACGGAAATTGGCGGTCGACTGTCTCTCGCTCGGGCGCGCTCGCTCGGGCGGTCGTCTCACCTCTGTGTAACCGCTGCGCGCAAAGACACAACTTCGAATATTGCCGAGCGTGAAAGTTTGACTGACCACCGCGCTGGCTTTAATGATCAGCTGAGAGGCAGGAGAGAGAGTTTACCTCCCACCTACCGACGTTCTGTTATTCCTCGCGTACGCGGGCTAGATGTTCGTGCTGTTACAGAGTATTTTATAGCCACAAAGAGTATCGTACGATCTACCACGGAGAGTGCGTTCTTACCGCCCAGGCGAAGTGTTTTGCTCCTCCACCGGGAGCGTGATCCGTGCCGCGCACGATCTTTTGTTGTCTCGGCTACTCTCTCGGTTCTTTTTAAAATATATATGTTTTTACTATATATATATATGTGTGTATTTATGAAGAAATGGAAAGTTCGAGAGAAAAAGTTGCGGTGCACGATTCCAATTGTGACAGGGGGGGGGGGGGGGGGGGAAGAAGCGTGCAGAATTAATAAAGTTCTAAAATAATAACGACAAATGGCTTTGCACGTTCCGTTTCCACGTTTCCATCAAGGCGAGCGGAGCCCGCGAATCGACGGCTCGCAACGGGGGGTACGAGAATTTTCATTTAATTGGAGGATTGGATGAAAGTACGAGTTAATTTCAGCGATAGTCACGAAAACGGTAGCGTACGGTTAACTCGGCGTGTCGAGTCAACGTTAATACGTTCTTACGAACGGGCACGGATCGCGATGCGGAATACAACAAACTCACTTTCGATCCTCCTCATGCGTACTTCCGCTTTTCCTTGAAACCTGTGTACCTGTGTATTTAACGGTACGGAGAGATTTGTGGGGGTGGTGGAAATGGAAGCCGAACGGTTTTCCATTTCTAACGATATACCACGCGGTTTTTTTTCCATCGTTCGAAATAATAGCTCGTTATCGAGGTACACCCATTGCGAGCTCGAAAGAGTGCAAAACGGAACGCGGTAGGATAGGGGAGCGATGGTGAACAGTGCGCTGTAAGCTGTGTACGCTGTGGAGCACACTGTTCAACCGCGATTTGCAAGCGAGTTCGCTGCGCGAGGCAAAATAATTTAAACGAACGTCGGACGGCCAGTTTTACCTCGTGAAAGGTTTGCGCGAATGTACAACAAGGATACGGCCGAAAAACGGATCTGGTAACGAATTTGGTATCACATTTTTTGCATCACCATAATTAAAAAGTATACTTTATTGAACAATAGGTGATCATGAATTTGGTAGCATTTAATATATTTCATATACATTTTTAAACCCCAACGAGAAGACTTGCAGTTGCAAAAATACTGGGTGGACATTTTACGTCAAAAATGTTGTTTTTTTAATTCATTATGTACGCAACGCCAGTCTGGTGTCCCGCAGTCAAAATGCACACAAAAGCTCTGCAAATATGCCAAAATAAGTGCCTTCCTAAATAGAAAAAATGACGGCACAGCGACGGAACAGTGGCGGTACCAGAGGTACGATACCCGTTTCACGGCACGTTTTTCTATCTGGGTTAGATCCATTTTAAACAAGGGGCGGTGGACAAGAATAAGGGAGCTTCACGAGCTAACCAACATCGAAACGTCACTTCCAGTTTCGAAATCTCATTTTCGCATCGGAAGTGACGTCATCTCGGCGAATTTACTTGCAGTTTGAAAATTGCATTTTTCAAGCGGACACGACGTCATATAGATGAAACGTCACTTTCTTTTAAAATAATGTAAACCCGGAAGGGACGTTTTCCGTAGATGAAGTTACTTCCAGTCAGAGAATGAGATTTCTAAATGGGATGTAATAGTATAGTGTAACAGTATAGTGCGAGTTTAGTTCTTACAGTTTAGTTCCACGCACAGTGGAACTAAACAAGGTTTTTGTTTGTATTTTCACGCTGAAAATGGCATTAGCGCAAATGTTCCTTATCATATTCGTGATTAGCAAGGCAAAATACACTATTATACCAAATATCAGATCGATCGGAGGTATGCGATTTTCGGAAGTTGTCCCAAAATAGAAGGAAATATGCCAAAAAAGAATAGAAAAATATCACACTGTACTTCCCCGGCGAATCGCACTCTGAAATTGTATGTCTAATTCGTGCAGAAGGCTATGACCATTACATCGAAAACAACAAAACTGTGAATACTCCTCAACACAAAGGAGAAAATTCCACCTGAAAAAACTTGCAAACTGTGCCCACTCACCCCTGCATCGGGAAGGATGGCGGATTATTACGGTATATAGACCGCAATTAACAGTCTCGAAGAAAGAAACTCTCTGTCGATTCCTAGGAGGTTACAGCTGAGTGGATAACCCGGATGCTTCGTCTTCCGTTTAATGTGAGCAAATGTTTTGCTCCATCGACTTTGCCACGGGGCTATTGCTTCTGCAAACGGACACTCTATAAACAGAGCTGTTTTGTTTCTATAGAAATACGTAAATGTATCCTCGCCACTTCGGAATAAAGGTTTACCTTCCGGTTCCCGGATTTCACATTATCTCGCACGGAAACAACGATACGTTTGCTACATTGCAATGACTTTGCACCAATGCAAAGTCATTGGAATCTTGGCAAATCGTTTGCTTTAACAACAGTAGGATTACCGCGCGAGGCTTAGATGTATCTTCAAAAATACCCACGAAGACGATCTGAACATTTTCTCGATCCTCGTCGAACGACCTCGAATCACACGCTGCGAGCTTCTGAGTACCATTCGCAGCGGTTCGTACCATATTCATATTTACATTGCGAAAACTTTATGAACTCTCTCTCTGTTGAGTGTCCATTCGAGTTTTCGTCAATGTCCGTCAACATGAAATTCCGCTCACAGCCTTCGCCCGAAGTTTCATTAACTTTTGGTTCCGTGCTCGCTCGCGCCGCTCTCCATAAATTTCACAATGAGCCGACATCACAGCCCGGTTACACAGGATGCAAATTGTCGGATGTTCGAAGGTTTTCTTCGAAACTCGGAGAAAAAAAATTATGATGCCGGTTCGTGATCTGCGTGCCGAACGAGGTTTATACCGAAATAATGATTGTTATTCGTTATTGATCGCGAATCGAGCTCGTACACGGAGAGAAAAATATGGTAATATTATTTGAAATAGTTTGGAAATAATCTCCAGACGGTGTAGAAAATGTGGGACATATCGGAAATCTGGGAAATTTTCCTATACCGTATGAGACGACAAATTAAGCCGACGAAACTATTCAGTCATGTGATGTGGCTGCCACAGTAATGGTTACTAAATCGTGTATAGTAAGAAATTATGAAGCGTGCGCAATCTATCACTGAACTCCTAGTAGTTTATACCGAACCAATTTGGTGCATTTTATATGCGTCTGGAGAATAATGTTGAACATTTGTAGACGCAAAGTGTGGGAACAATCACGATATGCCGTAAATGGTACAGCGGCCTAAGCATAGCGAAATTCGCGATGCGCTTGGCTAAAATCGTAATTTTTCCAGTTCGTCCTCGAATTACTATACGAATCTGGAGATTATTACCATACTTTTTTCTTCCTGGAGTTAAGTAGCTAAAAACTAATAAGTTTTTAGTTATTGTTATCAATTGCGACAGAGTATCATTTACATTGAACTCATTTCAGACAAAACTCATTTCCGCTGAAACGTAACTAGGCTGCAGAAACACCAGGTAAATATTGGATCGAATGTAGCTTTTGGGACCAGGAGCTCGGGCGACATTAATTTAAACCCAAGTAATTAACTTAAAGTCAATTAACAAAAACTTTAAATTAATTTAAAGTTATTACTATCGGATTCCCCACGTTTGACCGGAAGCTCGGCGGTTATGGACAATTGTGGTACATTTTTCTCTTTTCCGATCGTTGTTTTTAAATGAAAATTGACTGTTAATGACTGAACAGTTCGAATAGTTATTATTATTATTAATTCGATATAAGGCTCTGGAGTAAGCGTCCCCTGAGAGAAAACCCCGAGTACAACATGTAGCGCATTCAGTTGGCGAATCTTCTAAAATGGTATGTTTTTTTCTTTCCGTTCAGCGAGGTTTTCGATCAGACATTGTTAGATGTGCACGAGGTCATTTACCACAAAATTTTCTAAATAGATCGATGGTACCACGGTGATAAGTTTCTCCGAGGCTCCGTAGCATTCTTTTCCCAGTGAAGACGCAGCCGTCCCGGGTACTCCGCATTTCACGGTTTAGCGAATACCGATCACGAATTTCTTCGAGAACTTAATAGACTATCGGGAAGCTTGGCCCCGGCACGTGCTCCCCGCAGCAGAACCGGCATGGAACAAAAGAACGAGAACCCTGACCCTCTCGTCTTCGATCTATTTCCTCCTAACCACCCTTGGATCTCCTGTTCCCAAGGGGCTCTCGTTTGAACCCAATGTCTCCATTCTATTTTGTCTTTTGAATTACCAATATCGCGATAAGGCAAATATAAAATATAAAATATAAAATATAAAATATAAAATATAAAATATAAAATATAAAATATAAAATATAAAATATAAAATATAAAATATAAAATATAAAATATAAAATATAAAATATAAAATATAAAATATAAAATATAAAATATAAAATATAAAATATAACAGTGAAGCATCGAAAATTAATTGAAGTGTTTCGGAACCTAAAAGTCACGTGTTTGGCGTTAGTAGTTTTCTAAAAATAATCTGTCCTTGACCAACTAATAACTGGTTGGACTCTGGAGATGCTACCAGCGTTCGAGCGTTCGGTTTATCTTAATATCGGATCAATTGGCAAATAATTGAAAGTTTTCGCTCGATCGTTTTTGGGTAGACCGAGAGAGAGAAAGTGCGTGCGCTCGTTGGTGACCTCGGACGGCAATCGAACGGGTGGTCCGCTCTCGGGATCCGGCACAAAAAGTCTTGCAGTTGAACTGTACGTATACAGTGTCAGGTGCACAACGGCGGGGTATGCACTCTGCGATTCTAATCGGCGAATTTGTATTCCCCATAGTGTCCGCGCAATTTCGTTGTTGCCTCGTAAGAACCAAACTTACATTTGCGTCGACTCGACGCGTCCGACCTCCTGGGCTGAACGACTCGAACAGCCACGAGAACTTGCCTAGTTCGCTTTAACACCGCTAACTTTGAATTTGGAACACACATATACGAACCGCGAGGCGATGACGGCGACGCCGCCCGCGAAACACCGAGGCGAGCCTTATACGCGATAGCAATTAGAATTTAGAAAACGCTCGCGACCATTGACGCTTCATTGCTGACCTGATATCGTAGAAGTGACTGTCACATGTTTAGTGATTTCTTTTTATTATTTTTTTTTATTACGACTCCATCGAAAGGTGGAGCGCTATACGTCTGACACTGACCTGACGTTATCAGTTCACTCAGATAGAAAAATGACGACACGGCCACGAAACGGTGGCGGTACCAATGGTACGATACCCGTTTGACGGCACGTTTTTCTATCTGGGTCACTGTCCTTGCGATCTTGGCGTCTAAGCCGTTGAAAGCATTTCCATGCAGCCCGCAGAAAAATATCGAGAGGTTGTTTGAATAACCTGTCCGAAAAGAATTCTAAAGAAAATTCCTCTTGAAAAAAATGTTAATACTATATACACAATGACAAGTCAAAAATAAAATGCGATATCAAAATTTGCTCAGGGTTTTCGTTTTTTCTTGCAAAATTTTAATTCTGCTTTTTATCATTCGGCGGCATCGATCATTGTAACGAAGATGTATCTTTACAAGCGGAGATCCTATCGGCGAAATGACGCGCGTCATGGAACGGGGAAGACCGGGAGGAGCATAAAAATTTCCCGCGCGATTTCACTTTCGCCATCGCGCTCCTCGGTGCTGCCGTAATTCGCTACATAACTCGATGGAGGCGTGTTACGAATCTCCGATAGAGTTCGCACGCGCATACATACAGGCTCGAGCATACATACACGCAGTATATATATATATTTATATCATAAGTACTATTTGTTGACGATTACCGTAACGGGGTATCACCCAAAACCGAATGACCGGACAGCGTCCTGTGTGGGCCATAAGTTTATTTTCTAACGCTCAGTTTACAAGTATTACCATCAGATCCAATTTTTATATAAAGAAAAAAGTGCGTCTATTCCCTTCTATTTTCCGTCGGCAGAAGTTTTAATTTAATGGATATTAATTGCCCAGCGAAAAGCAGTATAACGAGCTTGTCTTGTATTTTTCTTGCTCTGACAGATTTATGCTTCCACCCGTGCGACTCTGACAAATTTTGTTTAATAATAGTAATAATAATAATAATCATAATAATAATCATAATAATAGAACGAAACAGTGAGGAACGCACTGAGGTAAAGTATACACTGAGTGTGCTTATTGCCTTTCAATGCCTTTATATATATATATCTCTTTCTAGTCGTTGAATTTAATCTTGTTACTTCATTTTCCTACGTTCCTATAATGAAAAGTGGAGTCGTAGTTTTCGTTGAATACAGTAATCCACGTGTCCGTCCGTGAATGCTAATAAACGGGCGGGCAAGGAGCACCGAAGGTTCGCCCGACGCTGCCCGCTTATTAGACCCGCAATTAAAATCTTTTCGCGGTTTGATGATTTGGAAAGTCGTTTTTGAAAAATAAAATTTCTGTTAAGACGGTTTAACTAGACGTTCAGGTAAATCGTCACGTTGTAGCCGGGTGCGCGACGCGAAGCGACATTTTATAACGGCATTTCGTCGTGCCCGCAAAGAGAGAACGACTATATTTTTTTTGCCCATCTCAATTATTCTTCCACAATTAACACACTACAGATACAAGAGTACCGTTCGTTGTGAGTACAATATGCAATACGTTCGTAACTCAATATATGCACACGATTTACTTAGATCATTGGAAGTAATATTCCCACCTAGCATTAATTGCGTTATCTTCGAAAAATGTAATAACATTTTTTTTCTCATCCACAGTACGCAGGCTTCTCTTCAGGTTTCCCCGGATTTCTTCATCGCAGTCATCGCGGTCGTCTGACTGTCGAGGGGCCGCCCGTTCGTCTCTCGTATTCCAAAGAACTTCTTCACAGAGCGTGGAAATTGGGCGTTAAGACCGGCGTATATAATTGGATTGTAGCAGATCGATGACTTGGCGAGAAGACTGGGCAGCACGGCCAACGATGGCGAAAGTCTCGTCTGAAATTCCATTTGCGCCAAGTTTACCTACCACAGGCTAGTTTGTGATTAGCTATGCTAAACCGAGTGTTTGATCCAATTTGTAATAGTTGAGCGTTCACCCCGATTACGAATTCACTTTGTCAATTTTTGAAGGGTGCAGGGAACATAAGTTAAAAGGGTCACGGGGCAATCTGGGTTACGAAAAAAATGCACAAAAATTAATTGGAAGACTGAAAGACTGGGCTAAAATAGGCCATTTTATCCCAGCCTTTCAGAGTTTTCCAATTAATTTTTTTTTTTTAATATTGGAAGTATGCTTAATATATTGCGCATACGGAGTATGAGTTACGAAAAAATGTCTGAAAAATTCATTGGAAGACTGAAAAAATGAGGTGAAATGTAAACTGACATGCTGCGCATACGCGGCCTACTGGCATATCTCATAAATCGCAGCGAATTAAACATGTTAGTTCTCGCGGTTCTGGCCAGGTTGAAAGGTATCCCGTTTCGCCCCGAAAGTGCGTGTGCGTGTGCGTGTGCGTGTGCGTGTGCGTGTGCGTGTGCGTGTGCGTGTGCGTGTGCGTGTGCGTGTGCGTGTGCGTGTGCGTGTGCGTGTGCGTGTGCGTGTGCGTGTGCGTGTGCGTGTGCGTGTGCGTGTGCGTGTGCGTGTGCGTGTGCGTGTGCGTGTGCGTGTGCGTGTGCGTGTGCGTGTGCGTGTGCGTGTGCGTGTGCGTGTGCGTGTGCGTGTGCGTGTGCGTGTGCGTGTGCGTGTGCGTGTGCGTGTGCGTGTGCGTGTGCGTGTGCGTGTGCGTGTGCGTGTGCGTGTGCGCGCGAGTGTCAGATCTGGTTGATTCTTGAATTTTATATGCAAGTAAAGCAGTTGGGCGTCCGTTTGTTACGATTTACGCAATAATTGAGACATTGGTTTGGATTCTATGAGATTTTGAATTTTTCAAGAAAAGTGCGTTCGTGCGTTAGCTTTCGTAAATTTTAGGTTATCGGGCTAACATTTTTTTTTTGTCAGTCGCAATTCAACTCACAACTCCGGGCTCATCCGAAGGCCCTTTATTTCCCAGCTATTCCGATTTGCCCCATTCTGTTCTATAATTACGTTTAGCTCAGCCTGGATCAATCGGAAACGTTGCCATGGAGCAGCATATTGATGAATTTACTTTTTATGACCACTCGTTAAGCATACGAAAGTCAAGAGCGACTCTCTCGGTCGTTTGATCTACAAACAAGTAACCTGTGCAGTACGAAATTTCATTAGCGCTTCGACAACGCGGCTGACTGCTCGGAACCGATCGAAAATCACTTTGACGCAGTCTGGTAATTTTTACAAATGTAATTTCACAATGGGGGAACAGTTAATTGTATACCTGTATAATTTTCCGTTCCGTATATATTAGTTAAATTTATCGACAGACCGGAAAATTGGTGGGGTATTGATAATGAATGGGGACTTTGCGACTCTCCAAAATTACCCCTATATGTCCTACATCGACTTATTAATTCTTTACAATTAACGTATTTTCTCATGTAGTATTTATTATTATTTATACTACATAGAATTTTTCATATCAAGTGCCAATAATATCATATTCACTAGTGTCAAGGGGAATGTGTTTTATGTTGTTACGAGTACACAAATGGATGATGTGTTCATGAGGATTTTTGTAAATGGACAAATCCGTAAATATAAATTAATAATAATTATAAATAAATTTCTGAACGTTCTCACGTCAAAGTATTGAGCTGCAATTGCGGCCCCAGCGTACGGCGTCCAGGCAAACAGAAAAGCGATTATCATCAAAGCCACCATTTTCGTCACTTTGGCCTCACGTCTGCCTCTTGAACCTAATAATAATAATAATAACGTAGTTAACTTACTTATCGATAAGGGTAGATTAAAATTGAAATTCCAAAACTGAAAAAAATTTAATTCAAAGAGATCCTCTTACCCGACCGCCTCTTCACTTTCTTCACGGTGAATAAAATAGCGTAGTAGCTCGCTCCAATTATGATCACCGGAAGTATAAGGCCAAGAGCGAAAAGAAAAGTGATGTAACTGTCGCTCATAGTCTCGGCGTCGTGAACTTCCCAGGAGACACTGCACGAGACGTTTCCAGCTTCAGGGCCATAACTTCCCCATCCGAAAACGGGTGGCAGCGACAGACACAGAGCGTAAACCCATACTCCACCGGAGAGCAAAACTGACGATCTGTCAAAAATAAAAATAAAGTTATCTTCGACGTTTTGAACGATAGTTCTGCCATGGAATACAATGTTTCGAATCGAATTAATTAAACAAACAAGGACCCGAGAGTTCCCAGTTCGCTTTCGTTTTGCAACAGGCAATTATAGAAATAATGCAGTTCGCTCGTACAGCAAAGATAACTTTCTGTGGCCCATGAATAATTAGGCAAATTAGTTATGGACTACGGCATCGTCTTTCGGTCAATGGTGCACAATGTCAACAAACTTCAAGTCCTCCGGCACTGTCGACCCGGAGTTGACAAATAAATAGAGTATTATCGTCACGTAACGTGTTTTTTTTGTTTCAACTATCCCGTTGCAATTTCCCAACGGTAATGAAATCGCGACAAGAGCTGAATTTTCCACGAGAATCAGCCCCAACTGTGTGATTTCCTTGTATAAAAACTCATCGAGTTTGAAGGACGGCAAGATTAAATATTCCTCGCTGAATGTACTTTTTCTCCGATACTACCAGGAGATTTCTCTTCGCTACAACTCATCCGATGTCGCTCGAAGGATCAATGACGAAGCAAGAACGACGTATTCCGCTGCGAAGGCATGACGAGGATATCGAAGTGAATTGGCGAGGAAGAAGTTGAAGTTCGAGAACGGCGGCTAGGGGAGTCGACAAAAAAAGTTGAACCATATTCCTTGGCGACCTGCAGAAGTACAAGAGTGAAAACGATAAAGTCTAGAAGTTCCGGACGTCGGAGAAACTTTGCTAAATACAAGAATCGAGATATTTTAACAGCGACGGAAGTAAAGTTGAGCACGTGTTGTATATCACTTCGAGAAAAATAATTGTTAAGTCCACGAGCGTTTTTGACAAAAAGTTACATAAAATTGTTCGCAGTTGGTTGAAGATATTCGATGTTGTTTACGATTGTTTTTTTGCAATTGAACACCATGATTGTTTCGTAAATAACAACAACAACAACAACAACAACAACAACAATAATAATAATAATAATAATAATAATAATAATAATAATAATAATAATAATAATAATAATAATAATAATAATAATAATAATAATAATAATAATAATAATAATAATAATAATAATAATAATAATAATAATAATAATAATAATAATAATAATAATAATAATAATAATAATAATAATAATAATAATAATAATAATAATAATAATACGAATAATTGATTCATAATCATGTATTGGAAGAAAAAAAGTTGGCCCACTGTCAACGGGACCTAGATACAATTGCACGCTTAATAGGAGATTACATTTTACGTAATGGATCCGGCGAAACGAGAAGCTTAACTTGTTCGCGTAAATTATACATGAAATTCCGGAATGGTCTCTATGGTTATACAGTAGAGCCTCGATTATCTGAACCTTCGATTATCCGGACTGAAATTTATTTTATCCAAACCTTTATTATTGGAACCATGTCGCAAAATTTCGTTGTTACATATCGTCGAGCGTTACTTTATTGCAGGCGCGTGCAAGTTTGTATCATGCGTTTATACGTTATACCACTCTGCGCGACTGAGAGATTTGGCCGCAAAAAAAAAGCGTCGGTTTGATACGACAACCAAAAATTGACGACTTTATCAAAAAGAATGCTTAAAGTAAGCGTTTAATAATATGTTCCAAAGTATATATATAATGTTTGTATGCGAATATATATACAAAAAAAACTCATATTCATTACGTATGTTATTATTATTATACTTTTTATCTATAACTCGATTATCCGAATAATCGTTAATCCGAACTGGTCTCGGCCCCAATTGGTTCGGATAATCGAGGTTCTACTGTATACTCTTTTTGTTCGTCGCTGCCTCAAACGCGATAATGACTCCTGCTCTTGTTAGCTTCGCTGAATATCTCCTCCAACCCGTAGCAACGTAGTAATTATTATTCTCGTTTGGTAAATCACGCCGCCGATACAATGAATACCAGTACGCCAAGAGATCGAATAACTTTGGTAACTTGAGAAAATACTTAGTGCCTGTGCATCGACCCATGCCTCTGCAGTACCTTCAGCGATATAACTGGTCAAATAATTTATCTCGGCCTTCGAATTATTAATAAGATAAAATTAGTGAATATCTTCCGGCCGATACATCCTTCATTTGCGTTCTAATTGTTTCAGACCATATTTAGCTGTTTCAAAGTATAGAGGAAAATCTCAATTTCTTGGCTGTACAATAACGTTTTGGCCAAAAAATTTGACTTTGGCACAAAGTTCAAGATGTTGACTAGCCACCAATAGCGTTTAACCCTATACAATTATATCGATGGTCTAATGCCAGAAGGGTGTATAAGGATAGGATTTCAATACATCATACGCAATTATTAAATTAGGCCGTCGATATTCAATTACCTACTATTAACAAAATAAGAAAAGGTGAATATCGAGATTTTTACATAACTACCTTACATAATGTACTTTTGAGTACAAAGCTTCTATCCATAATTATTGCATTATTCATGATTATTGGGCTTCCTCATCGAAGAACTTTTGTCAACAAATGAAAATAATTGCGTTTAGATTTTTCAATGTTCAACTATTTCAAGGATCCAACAACTAACGATCCAAACTTTAGCGATGACAAGAAAAAAATTCAAAACACCTTTAATTTTTGCAACATTGGCTACAAATTTCTTATCAAATTGAGTTAATGGAAAAATGGCTTTAGAAATAAATTTTGCGTCAAAGTTAAGTATGGAAAAATGTTCCTCCTTTGTTGGGGCGTGTTGGACGATTAACCCTCCCGATATAGTCCATTGCCAGCTGACGTCTCCTTTAAGTCGAGAGTATACACCAAGGATCTTCTTCCCGTGCGCTCCAATGCTCAGGGAGTTAATTATTAACGGATCTAGATAAGGAGCTGCGACGACGCTGGACACCGATTAGAGTCCACTCAATGGAGTCGTTATTTATAATTGCCAAAGAATTAACCGCGCGTCGACATCATCGCCGTAAATAGCCGTCAAAGGGTATACGAGGATGAAATAGGCAAGGTAACGAATTAAACGCGTTGAGAGCTCTACAATCCCCAGTTAATTAAATCTGTAATCCAATCGTCCCACTGAGATACGTACGGGGTTCTTGAAGTATCTTCCCGAGCTTTGAGTTATTCGGGCGTATTGTTCGAGCTGCCCTAGCGGAACTCGGTGCAACGACGGATTCGGAGTCGCATCGTAATCGTAGTCGCACTAGGATTGTCTAGACATGTATTTGCGAGTTGCGCGACTATGACGAGACTGCTGGTATACTGAAATAAAATCGATCGTTTTGTGCAAACTTTTAACTAAGACTAAAAAAATATATAAAAAAAATATATAAAAAAAATATATATGTGCAAATAAAATAAGACTATACAACGATAATTACAAGGGGTTACAGGAAAGACCGTGTTAAAGTAATAAAGGTTATACGCGAATCTAGAGCAAGTCACAATTTTGCACATTGTGCATTAGTCTATTTGCAGTCTGCCGACGGTCACCTTAGATTTCTTACGGTTCGTTGCCATTCTTTTTTGTTAAATTTCTTGTCGGCATTCCAGAGGTGGGAAGAATTTTATATATATTTTCATTTTATGTCTTCATCGACGCAGCAGCCCTGTGTTTGTTCTATGTCGATTGTTTCGGCCTCTTTCCTCTGTACTGTATGAAGAGATGTGGTAGCGTCTCGACACGAACTACTTGAAAAAAAATTTAAGCGGGATGCTACCGAATAGTTTCAGCCCAATATGCCGGAAATAGAATCTTTGAATCTATGATATTTGATAACGAAGCATTGGAACTTCGAAGACTCTTTGTTCATATACTTTGGACACATCGATGTTAAGTAAGGAACCATCAGAGTAATTCAAGCTTCCGCTACTTGTATGTCCCGTTATGTTCGCGAAACTCCAATTTTTTTCAACAATTTTAGATAATATTTCGTCATTTACCATCCCATTTATTTCGATGGATCAGCCAGATATTCCTTTTCTTCCATACAGCTCAGCATTTATCATCGTTGAACCTTTGACAATTCCTAAGAAAGTCTTTGAAAGGTCCTTGACGTGTCCTTCGAGCACCTTGAATCTTATCTCAAGCTTGCACCAGACACCATGTCGATTCAAACGATTCTTGGGAACGTACCTTATCGAGAAAGCCTGCATCGGACGGGAAACAAGCAGCCATCTCTCCACAGCCATTACCGAGAGATTCCCAATGCTCGCCAAGCCAAGGGTAGACATCAACCAGGCGTACCTTTAATTTTCAATTAGTCTCAGTTAGTTTGCGCGACCTCGTTGAGACATTGAACACCACATCATCTTACACCCTATCATTTCACATCCTTGAATATGATCGAAAAGAGATTAGAACAGAAAAACTGAAAAAATAAAATCACGCGACAAAAACTGATTCTGCGAAGGGATTAAATAAATCTTGAAACTTCGACCCTTCCCGGGTCGCTGTTGTTACGCACCCCTACTAACCGACGTTTCTACACCGTGACTACGGACTTCCGAATACTCCAGGGAAATCATACTGTGCGCTCGGTAGTTTATCGAAAAAATCATGTTAAGAAAACTCTTGAAATATCGATAGATTCTCGTTCATAATTGTTTTTCCTTTTTCATTTTCATTCGTTATTACCGACATCTCATGTGAGTTTAGCACGGAGCAAATACCAGATTTGTTTTCACCGCGACAAAATACATCGGTCTATGTAAGCTGGAATGTCTCTTGGGACACTATGTTTTGGCGCTGAAAAGAATTCGCGACTATCCCTTTATCGTCATCGTCATGAAAAATCATACATGTCCTGAAGTGTGCCTTAGAACGAACTTTATTCGCTCTGCACTCAATGCCTATATTCGAGGTATTTTTTTCTATCGCTCATCACGAGTCTTTTATTTGTTTCACTTCCACCTCACTGTTTCGTGTTAAAACACGCCAGACCTGAAAATAATTTTTTTTTAATGTATGCTGGTTGGCCGGTTGTTGGCTTACAGCCAATCAGCACATAGCACTCTGAGCAAACAAAAAATGCGCAATCCTATCCTCCATGTCACGGAATATCGTATGGCAATTGTAAACGCGCATATATAATGTACATACGAGTCGATCGAACGGTATTGTTCGTTTTTGCGACAGATAATAACAATGCAAGTTTCAAGCGAATTTCAGGCTTCGGAAATAATTTGCATTTTACTGTAATCTTCGATGATGCGCAAAAGCCAATTTACAAAACTGAATCCCATGTCACAAACATTCACAGTAGCTCGTATCCACGTATCTGGTCATATTTTTGTTGGCGAATGACGCTCAATGCATTCTGTTTCGGCAGAATCTGTGTACTAACAACACAGATTCTGCCTTACATATATAATAATTACATATATTTCATTATTTATATGTAGAGAGTTCCGGTTTTGGCTGCTCGAATACCAACGAGTTCATTTGAATTTGAAACGAGAATTTAAGGTAGTCCTTGCGAATAATGTTCACTTCACCTAAGTTTCAGAGAAATGCGAGGGAATGCAAACACCTCTGGATGGTATAAAAATCTGAAAAAATCAAGCATATTAAAGGTGCTGAAAAGGTTAATTTTGCATAATAACAATTCCAAAATGTTAATAACAGATTGATGAAAAATAAAATTGTTCAACAAATCTCCCGGAAACCTAAGTTTTTTATAAGTATGGAATTATTATTATGCAAAATTAATCTTTTCTGCACCTTTAATATGCTTGATTTTTTCAGATTTTTATACCACCGATAAGTGTTTACAATTCCCTTACATTTCTCTGAAATTTATGCGAAGAGAATACTATTCGCAATGAGTACCTTAAAAAGAAAATATATTATCTCTGGTTTTGCAAAAATATACAACAGTATAAGGAAAAACACAAAAGTCAAATATATATCAGTAACAAGCTTTTGGTTACCATATGCACATTTCATGACTCCAATACCATCCTCTGTTGATAGCCGAGGCAAGCGCGAGTGGATTTCCCAGTGCAGCTACCAGCATATCGCTCACCTACAGACAATCAATTTTTTTTATATCCTGTATTTTCGGTGACCACAACAATTGCAATTTTTCTAACTCGGAGATTGTGTGATTTATCGTGGGAACTCGAATTCGATCGAAATAGAATTGCCGGGTGGATGTGAAGTGCGAATATATTCGCGAGGCGGTAAAGTTTCTTGTTCGTCTTTAATAAGCTTCCCTTTTTTTTGTTTCAGAACTACGAAACGTATCGAAGATCGTTGCGAAATTGCTTCTTTGATTCCGCCTTTGATCACGATATATCCCTTCTCGCTGAATTTCGATACCCCGGGTACTCGAAGTGTAACCACATGTTTGCCCAGCGTCGAAGGTTGAACCAAGGTTTAAAGAAACGAGCCTCGGGCCACAATGTTCCAGCTTCACCCGCGGCGTATACACGATCATGACGACAACGCGGAAGGGATGGAACCGAGGAAAAATCGTTCCAAAAAAACGAAGCCGGCAAAAACGGTCGAGTGCACCCGAGCTGTCGCTCGAGGGAAGGTTAACGGTAAAGTTTGACCCGCAAAGGATTTACCGAAGAGCAAGGCGTTAAAAATTCATCCTCCGGCGCAAGTAATGGCCAAGAATTTACTTTTTTACCACTGAGCATGTATTTGTTGGTAATAATTTTTTTTTAATACGCATACATTTCTACGGAACTATCGTAAAACTCCACGGTGAAGAGAATTGTTTTCGCAACATCGATAATATTAAAGGTCGACAGGTATTTTTGAAACGGTAGTGTTCTATCGCCGGAATTCCAGTCTGCAATTCAGATTAAAATGTCGATAGAAATTCCAACTTGCGAACAGAAAAAAGGGTATCACCCTTCCACCTCCATCCTCTGCTGGTCACTCGCGCGCCAAAAATGTATGCACTCCACACACTGACGCACGTCTCATAGCTATGGGGCTAGATGTAGTCTGACCGACTATCCGTGTGATCGACCGAGGACGTGCTGATCTTACCACGCTTCTCTCCGGGATCGTGTGCGCGCAAATTGTAGTATGTAGATGAGAGCGGGGCATAACGAAACACCGAGGCAAAACGGACTACTTTATTTTTTTTTGCTTCCTTATAGAGGAAGCTTTGTTTTCGTCAAACAAAAATTCCAGATTTTAATGTCCGAGTACTTAAAATAATCTAAAACGTCGAGAAATGTGATTTTTAGCTGGCGTCCCGCGTGTGCGTGCGTTCGTGCGTGTATGTGACAGATTTGCATCGTTTATGACGGCTATAACTCGGAAACGGCTTGAGATAGCGAGTTGAAATTTAGTACATCAGTAGAGCGGTCACATCACTTCTTCAGTATGATTTTTGTAAATATTAAAGCCCAAATGGAGATTTTACACGATTTTGAATTTTTTGAGAAATTATCTGTGGTAGCTCTAACTTGCGTAAGTTTCGAGTTATCGTACTAAAACTGCAAACAAATATGCTGTTTTGATCAAAGACCTTTGGTATTGAATTTGGTCAAAACCTATGGAAGTGGTCGAATTTTATGGGATTTTGAGTTTTTTGAAAAATTACTAAAAAACGGTCTAATTCGAGTAAACATGGAGGTATCGATATTAAATTTGACACGGGAATGGAATACAACAGTACAATATTTCGTATTAAATTTGGCGGAAATAGATCGAACCGTTTAGATTTTATAAGATTTTCAAATTTTTGAATATTTCGGAAAATGTTTATTTTATGTCCGACGAGAGTTTCTGCATCGGATACCGTTCCAGGAGTAAAATAAGTTCGAGATTCGTAATGAGCGGGAGAAAATATATAATACATGGCCACAAAACGGTGAATATTGGATAATCAAGAAATTTTTTTAAGGCCCTGTATTCTATTTCAGGACATAAAAAAAGTCTATATATAAAAAAGTCTATATATATATATATATCAAATCACGGAGACTGGTCCATTTTGGACCGGGTTTCGCTTTGCCCCGCTTCCTCTCACATGTGCGTACAACCTACCACGAGGTTGAGAAGTATCGCGTTAACCGGTGTCCACAGTGTCTGAGAATCTTTTATTATTATCAACACAACTAAAAGATTCAAGACGAATCCTAATAGTCCGATCGTGCCGAGGACCACGGCTATCCCGACGTAGGTCGAAGAGCTCATATGCTCGTCATACATCGTCGACGGATATTCCGACATTTCTCCGCGTATTGGGATAAAATTATTGTGAATGCGAGGCGAAGAACGGAAATATTATCGAAACGATGGGTGACTTAATGGTGAATTAAATGGTTACTTATCAACAACGTTCGTTTCGAAAATTTCGATGCACTTTTCCAACGTTCGACCAGAAGCTATTTATTTAATTGTTATCAGTATTACTTTATTCACGCTGATTTTTTTTTTAACCTTCTTTTATCGCAAGTTTTTTTTATTGCCCGGGTTTTTCGAAGAGGGTCTCGAAAAGTAGCGCGCCGAGATTTTCGAAAACTAGTGTCGACGATTCATAGTGAGTTTCCTTATATACACCCGCTCGGAGAGCTGCCCCACTAAGCGTACCCCCATTCAAACGGCAGCATGCGCGTCGCCTCCTGGAGGCGAAACGCCGAGGGGTGGTTCGACGTTACCAGTCCCCGCTATATACTACCCCTGCCATTCGGCATTTACGCGCTCAGCTGCTGTTCAAGGTCGAACAACCCTGCGATTTCGATATTTCTAATGGAACGACAAAAAAAAATTGTGGCCACCAAAAACAGTGAACAAAAATTTTCTGCCTGTTCTCTGAGCAAATTATCATTTTGTTCCTGACTAAAATTCAAACTATTGATAACAATACGAGTATCAAATTAATGAAGCTCCAGATGGATCGATATATTTTTTTTATTCTTCCGGCTGCCCGCTAGACCAAAAGATTGGATTTATGCGTTTCATTTATGTACAATCCTACTTAAAAGAGATGAAAAATAATTTTTTCATCTCGACACCGAAACGATTTTTCTACGTAAATTTACGTCAATTTTCAATCACTTGTTTCAATTAATTAAAAAGACCTAGCGTATACAAAAAAAATGTTCGTTTAATTTTTCTTCTTTATGGAAGAACCTTAGTTTTCGGAACAATTAAACAATTCCTTATACGTTCACCAATTTTTGTGGATTAAATTCCCTGTTGATTAAATTCCGCCATTCAGCTCTTCGGCGCGCAAGCGTTTTCAAATGCAAAACATCAGTGAATAACAAAAATCGTACCATTGCCGGGTTTGCCTGTGAGCGACAGCTCATCACTTCCGAATGGCGTGTGGTACATTGCGACGCTACAGTAAATGTTAAATGTAATCACCGTAGCTACAACTCTCACCCACCTGCGCCGCATTTCTTGACAAAAAATGAAACTTTTAACCGTCACTTGTTGTACAATTTTCTAATGATCGTTCTGCGCAGAAGTTCGGTACCGTCTTAGTTTCCTTTCTCATACATTCGCTCTTCGCAATATTGAGTCTCCAAGTTTCTTTTATATATTTTTGCCCCTTTCTCTCCCGCTGATGGAAATAATGTTCAGAAATGATTCAGGGGTGTATCGGACTTTTTACTCCGTCGCTTTCTCGATAGTCAAGAGCGATGCGTTTTTTGAATACATTGATCGCACATCTCTCACAACGTGTTTGTTACCTATTGCTCTTCAATTAAATGTCGATATTAAAACTGGACCAGCCTTGAATGCTTATACGGAGCGAGACAAGGCCGACTGGTATGATTAACGAGACCCTTTGCAACCGGAAAGTTAGAACCGAATCATTATTCTTTAATTCTATAAAGACTCGGAAATCATACTCGTTACTCGTGGATTATCCTAGACCGGTGCAATGTCAAATCCGCTCCGAAATCAAAGCTTTCTGTCGATTTCACGAGAACACGTAACTAGAACATTGGAAGATCAGTCACATTAATTGACGGTCCGTAGAGCGATTCGTCCTACGCAAATTTTAGCAAACTGCATACATACTCATGGTGTCTCTAGAAATATAAGGTACCTTACTTACACTGCTCATCACTATCTCGGATCAGCCGCAATGCCGGCTGTATCTCGCATAGGCCTACTCTCCTGATATCTTTCTCTCTTTTCCACCACACTCAGTTGCTCCGACCTGTATCACCCGGAATCTACGACTTTTCCCCCGTCGAGTTTCTTTCCCGTTTTTCTGTCACAGCTCCCATTTAAAATCTTTCACACTCCGGTCTAAAAGGCAATAGCCTCACCCAAATACATTTTTCTCGAATGAAGTCCTAAACACTCATCATTCTATTTCGTATTCTTTCACTCCAGTTCCTATGTACGTTCAACTATAAAATCTGTCCCTCTGGAAAACCCAATATATTCACCTTTCAAGTTGCTCTGCATTACGATCAATAGAGCTTTTTACCTCTACTAAAACCTTTTACAGATACTATAAATTTCCATTCCCTAATCTCGAATATTGTTTTCTTCGTATTCAAGGCAGCATCAACTCCCTACCTCAAACTAATAGTGCACTAAGATACTTATGCGAAAAAACTTTTTCTGATGAGTGTGAGTTTGCAGCACGAGCCGAAGGCGATTATTCAAATTAGATGAGTTAAGAAAACCTTTTTCGTACGAGTATCGTACAAAATTTTATTTCACAAAGTATGAAAATAAGTGTTTTAATCACGCGAAGCATGCGCAAAACTGCTCGTTCGCACCGAGTGAAATAATCATCTTTGTTTCTTCCGCACATTTAAAACCGACCGTTTGCCTAGATTTATAGGGTCAACTTCCTCTATCATTAGTAAGGTTAAACCTAGTATAAATAGGTCACGACTTTCCGATCAAATTCGGATATTCAACTACCATCGAACCTGCCGCGTAACCGAAAACTCTAGCCCTGCGAGGCAGAACTCTCTTATAAAGAGATTCAAAGGGCAGGTAGGCTCAATTTTTGTCAAACACCCTGTACTTTGAAAATATAATTTTAATACGTCTATTGTGAATATTTTACGCAAATATCGCCTGAACGTTCATTTGCATGCAGCTTCGGTCATCTGATATTCTCTCTCTCTGAGACTTACCACCTTTGCGTTTTATTCCTAGTACATCCACAGCACTACGGCGAGGTCTTCGTCCCTGAATAAAGGGCGTCTTGACACAAAACAGAGACTATTCATTCATTGGTTCTTGCCGGGCAAACTCACTATTCGCCGGTCCGGACGTAACAATGGAACAAAGGACATGTGTACAAAATATAAAACAATCGGTCTCTTTAATTATTTTATCTTACCGGTGATAGAAAAAAGGAATTTGTATTCTCGCGCATTTGAGTCGCAGCCAATAATTAACTTACATAGTAACATCGTAATGTAATATTTATGATGCTTTTGCGTTTCACATGTCTTCCGTGTCGCTGTCAGAATCCTCGGCCATTGCTTGACGCGCCTTGGATTCGGCTTCGGTTTTAACCTCCTGCGGTACTCGCTCGTGTCTGCCCTGCGTGTGAGCACCGACCCAGCTCATCTCAAGTTCGAATTGCTTATCTTTCAGCTCGTCGTGAACAAGATAAATAATACTCGCCGCTTCCTTCACCAATTGCTTGCACGTCATGTCGGCGAGCTTCAATTTTTCGATTTCCGTCTTTGCTGATTGCTTCGCTTTACCTGAGAAAATACGATTAAGCAATCATGGATACAGCTATATGAAATAGATTCTGTCGGTACCGACAGCGTTAATTCATTTTTTTCAGGGCTCGTAAATATTTCGGACTAAGCACCAATTATTGGTGTCCTCATTCGACAATTTCATTTCACTCGGAATGGCTTAGCTACTCTGTTCGAACAAGGAAATTGATTACACCTCTTTCATGGTTTTCGGCACCGATCAAACTCGGGATGAGCGAGGGAAACCAAATTATGAACGTCTGCTCAACCGTTAGGTGAAGAAACTAATAATTTGAGTGTAGCCAAAAATAATGAAAATCGTTCTTGGTGTTCTACACCACGAACATTTTGAAAGTTTTGAAGGTGAAGCGACACGGACTCGGTCGGTAACGCAAACTGTAATTTTGTTTTTTTAATAGTGCAGCTTTTTTGGTAAAGGTAATTTGCTGTTTGGCTCGAATTTACATTTTGCAAAAAAAAAGCCGCATTGAAAAAATTTCATCGCAAAATTGCTCACTGTAGTTTCATTGAAAATCACTCTCGCTTTCACAGCTGTTTCCTTGTAGCTCAAGAAAAATGGTTTACCGACCACATCTTTGTTACCGACCGAGTCTGTTTCACACCACCCCCAGAGAGCAGTAACTGGCTTTCGTGCAATCTCAAGGACTCTGACAGTGAAAATCAGTTGTCCTCTATTAACATCAATGTTTTACCTATAGCGCATCCAAAGTAGCCGTAGGACACTCCTGAAGGATCGATCATGTACATCGCGGGACCCTGGAGTTCGTCCCAAGCTCCAAGAATTACCGAGCATCCGTAGGGCCTGACAGCCGAGTAAAGAGTGTACGCATGCATGTACATGGCGACACGATCATTCAAATATTTCACCGGTATGCCGATGCCGTACTGTGTGCGATAGCTGGCAGCCTCCGATCTCGCAGTCTCCGCTATCTGCCTGGAGTCTGAGATCAGTCCCGAAACAGCCATACCGACGTGCTCGTCGACATTGAATATGCGCTTGTTCGCACCGGGCTCGTAGAGCTTCGACGTGATGAGCTTCTCGACGGCAAAAACAACACCGTCTTTGCCTCGCAGGCCGATTACTGTCCTGAAAGTTTTCACACGCCTGTTTAGAGACTGCAAACAATACTTTAATGACGATAAGTGAGATCGGCAAATCTTACCCGCTGTTCTCGACGGCTTTTTGCGCATATTCAACTTGGAACACGCGTCCGTCCGGCGAAAATTGCGATGCCGAAAGATCGTACTGCAAAACAAAGAGGTTAAGTTAGCCTTTTGGATAGTCGGTGAAACGGAGCTAAAAACACTTTGGAATAATTTATATGAACTCGCTTACTCCGGTGCCGATGGAGCTCATCTTTATGGGTTTCGTTCAAAAAAATAGCCTCGATTAAACCAGAGAAATACAATTGTTTACGGAGCTGTTTGCGACGTGAATCGGCGAAAATCAAAATCCAATTGTCACAGTAATCGTCGAATAGACGAGTCGCGAAAGGGCTGTGGAGCACAGTCGCGATCTGGCAGATTAACGTGGAAACTTTTTCCGGGGTGCTGCGCCGGTAAAAGCGAAAACTTCTTCAACCCGGAACGGATATTACGAGATTCAATAAATGTTTTCAATTGCTCGTGAAAACAGGTGTACACACCAATGAAATGATCTCCTCGAACGTTATTGTTAATGTTTTATTGTTAAATAAACCACAAAAATGTACAATAATAGTATCGTATATCGTCCGCGTTTTTAGAGGACGTTCGACTTCTCGCGTTAACACATTCAATAGTTATGCTACAATTACCATATCAATCTATGTGCTGATTCATCATGTAAAACTAAAAACATTGAGAAAAATAAAATAAAAATAATAAAAACTGAAACGCCAACAGCAGATATTTATAATTATTTATATTTATAGAATGACAGCAATAATCATAATCACTCATCGTAATTTTAATAAGAATTAATCTTAATAATAATAATAGTTGCTACAATTATCGTATAGTGCAGTTGCATAATTATACATACATATACATATCCATATACATGCGCATATTGTATACATATATTACATACATATATATGTATGTATACGCTTTAGGTTTTCCATTTCCGCTAATTATTAGAAGAGACTCCTTTCCATTATATTTATTATATATCTCTCTTTCTCTCTCTCTCTCTCTCTCGTTCTCACTTCCAACCGCTCTGGTTAATGCACTCATGAATCATTCACTCTATCGTTTTTTTCCATTCCCTCATTCTCATCCCCGTACTAATGATCTTGTCGTCATTTTTTTTTCAGGCATATGCTTATTAACACTGTTTAGTATTTATAGCCACGCTTTTGTTTTTTTTTCTCCTTTTTCGGTTATCTTTACGCCTCGCTATGTTTTGAACAATTTTCCTAGTATCATACACTCACGAGCTTAACACTAAATGGATTACTTCGACTGCGCATCCACCGATATAAGAATTCTCGTGTTTCTTTTTTTTCTTCATCATAGAGCAGCTCTCTCTCTCTCTTTTCGTCGAGTCTATTCGACGTGTCGTCTTAACGATCCTCAAAACTTATTCCTCGCTCTTATCACCGCTACGTTATGATATATGTATAATAGATAGGTGTAAGTGTGACGTTGAATGTTCGCTTAGCGTGTATATTATATTTGTTGTTATTTTTTTTTATGTAGAATCAAGAAAAGCGACGTTTCGAAACTCACAAGTTCAATGTCGCCCGGAGGCCTTTCGGCAGTTTGCGTCAAGCTGTTTTTCCATTCTCTGTAATTCTTCCATCGTCGAAAATGTCGTTCGATGACCAATGTGTACGTCGTGAGAGTCACTGTCCTTCCGGACAAATCGCGGACGCCGAAATGAGGTTTGACCACCCTCAAGAATGCGACGTCATCCAAATTAAATGTCTCATCGTCGCGGTCGTCTATACACTTCATTGTTTTTCTTTTCATATATCCAAGGTACTACGCAACAGTTATAACGTGTAAGTCTGTCAACGACATATATTCGTGTGATCGATAGAGACGCGCTTGAATGAGAAAAAATTATGGACTTTGCTATCAAGGATCGCAGTGCCTCGGTGTACATATGTGTGTTTCGGTTATTACATATTATAAAGTTGAAGCGAATATTGCGGGTGAATAGAAATCATTGGATCTCCCGACTATGAGTGTCGTCGGTTTTTTTTTCTCCTTAGGCTTCGTGTAATGTTCGAATGAAAGAGAATTTGACGGTTTTTTTTGTTGTAAAAACATTGTTTGCTATTGAGAGAGAGACACGAGAGACCCTGTTCTCGTGAGTAATCCTCGTTTATCTGGAAACTTAGACTAGTCGTCATTCTGAGTAGCGAGTGAAAACTTTTTTTCCGGATTTCTTTATCTTAACGTGTTATAGCATTTTTTTCATTCAATATTTAATTCTCTTAGCGATAGAGCGATAGTCAGCTTTTCTCTATATACCTACTGGGTATTTTTATTTTTATTTTTTTTACCTGGATATTAACGTTTGTAACATGTTTCACTAGGGTAATTACTTGTCTCGTCCCATTGGGAATAATCAGCCCCAGTCGTTACTCATTCAACATGCTCGCTACAATATTGTGTGTGTGATTTTTTTCTTCGTTTATCATTAGGTAGGTTGCATTTATATATCTAAGATTTTGTACAGTTTTCTTGTTTTTTTCTCAAGCTGCTGCTCCTGTATCGTTCGTCCACTCTAAGTCGGCGCAAACCCATCTTCGATATTATCTCTTGTCAGGGTAGTTTTTTTTTTTTCAAGCACAGCAAGTGACACTAATTCACGAATCTGCGTTTAAATACACAACGCCACTTTCCTCGACAATTTGATCAATCAGTTGCGCTTTACGAATAAATCTTTTCTCGACCGTTCGTCCTCCACTCTCGCAGCACACACAGATAAACTATTTAACAAAGCTTAATCGTTCATTGTCCCGTTTACAACGTCGATCCTGTGTCGTTGGTAATTAGAGAACTCTTACTGTCCCTCGACCCTCGCATCTGTGAAATTCAGACGAAGTTTTGGTCCGGCGATGTAGCCCTGCTCCTATGTTGATAGTTGTTAAATAATATTGCGACAACGATCGGAGGAACACAGCGGTACGACTCGCAGGACACAAAGTTCCGAGGGAAAAACTCTCTTCCCGTAAAAAATTAGAGCTTGTTTCACTCGGTATCCCGTGTCCAGCGCCCTCTCGCTCATTGCGATTTGCATCCTCAAAAAGTCTCACGATTCGCAAAGTGTCGTGTCAGTCTGCTCCGCAAGTTAATCGTATATACATATGCATATATATAGTAATTTATTATTTTTATAAACAATCATTACATTTAAGTTCTTGTTCTTTTTCGTTCTCTAGAGGTTTTAGTATTATTTTATTTTATTTTATTTTTTCATTACGAGTTAGGATGCGAATGACGCGAGGCAGGCAAGGGGGAAAGTTGGTAATTCGTGACATTGATGATGAAAATGCCAAGCAAGAGGTATATAGTAATTTTTTTTTTCGAGAGTTAATTTTTATCTAATCACTTCGTTTTTTTTTGTTCCTTATGTTTCTTTACACAACAGCATCAATTGTTATTGTTACTCACTATTCTTAAAATGAGGTTTCTTTTGCACACATACACGTAAATTATAAATTTATATAATTATTTATATATGGACTTTCAGTATTTTACATGGGAACGAAAACTTCCCACATTGGCGCTTCCCGTGTGTGTATGCGTCCGCGGTCGAGTGCCGTTTCAAGCTTCTTAACATCTTTTACTTTTTTGTGTTCTTAGAGATTTCAAACAGGGGCGTCGGTCGTTTCTTTTTTTAACTGTATAGCACATCTTCGTTAGTCCGATTCGCAAGTAGTCATAACAAGAGGTACGTGCACGACGAAGATGTCGCCTCTGAAGCTTTCGACGATTCCACGATGAGAGGATTGTGATTTTTTTATGGATCTTGTTCGTAGTCGCTGCACTCTGAGGTTTTTTTTTTTTTTTTAAAGTAGTGAGCAGGCATTCGAGTCTGACGCAAAATATTTCGTGCTCGCTCGTCTCCAGACACAACGACTAACATATGTCGGTTAGAAAAGATAAAAGGTAGTGTTCGGAGTGACACGGTATAAGATATACATTAGACCAAGCTAAATCAAGTATCTCATTTATTTTAATAATAATTACGATAAATAACCAACAATCTATATTCAAGGCGTGCGATTCAAACTTCGTGTGTTTGTGTGTCTGTGTGTGTATCGTTTACTCATAGAGTATTATTTTTTGTTTGTTTGTTTGTTATTTTTTTTCACAGCTAAATTCGGGGCGCACCTCTTCTCGGAATTTTAGTCTTTCTCTCGTCCTGAAATCCGAAAGAATTATAATATTTAAACAGAATAATATTCGGAGTATTCTAGGTTGACCGTTCCCTAGAAGTTGTGTATCCCGTAAGTGCGGGTATATCTCGGACGAAAACGACGGAGTGTCGACAAGGCGACTTTTGCCGGAAGCCTCGGATACAACAGTACCTTATTTCTAGTCTCTAAATTGCAAATGATCAACCTCTCCCTCTCTCTCCCTCTCTCTCTCTCTTTCTCTCTGATGGCCGGGAAATTCAATCGATTTTGCGGTATCCGCGTAGCCTTCCGATTAATCAGCTTGCACGACACTCCTCGCGGATACGTTCGAGGCAAATGAAAAACATCTTAAAATAAATAACTTATTTGCGTTATAGGTCATAAAGGTAGCAAATCGCTCTGTCCCATCGTCAACCGGGGGTAACGTTGCAATAACCGCCTGAGGCAAGAAACTCATTTCGGTTTGGTTTTTCTTGTTTTTGCTCTCTACTAGCAGCATATAACAATGTACATAGAACGCATGCGAATTTTCGAAAGAACGGAGAATGGATATTGAAAGATATTCCGTTTCGATTCAAGATCAGCACGAAGGCGCGCGACACTAAATTATTGCAAAAAAAAATAATAATTAAAAAAGGAAACATAAAAATTGTTATTACCAACATTGATAAAACTCTAAAACTCATTTCTAGGATATTTCTTTCTCGCAACGCTATCGATATCACTTGCATCCGTACCGTTCGTTCACGATCGTCATTTTTTTTTTTTTTCAGCCTGGCAGAGGTAAGTGACGTCGTTTAGATTTATGTCACTGGCAGTCGTCGTAAATTAATGGTATTTCGCGACGCGTGGATATGTAGGTGTAGAATTATTTAGTAGCGGGATAACGAGTTCGATACCTTGTACGGGCTACACGCAAACTGCGCCATTCGCCGTGTCGATCAACTCCAAAAAAAAAAAACAAAAATTTTCTTGATCTGTTTTTTTATACAAAGAACAAAAACCTGTAGCCTATGTACAAAATACGGGATACATAACTGGACGATTCTTAAGAGTCCTGTGAAACTGGCTCTTCGGAGAATACGTAACGAGCGTGAAACACATGAAACACGCCGGACACGGGGGGAGACGAAAAGATTCTCTTCGAGCATCGCTGCTCTCACGTACACTTACACGACATGCTCAACGCGTTACGCTGTATTATATATCTGTTAGATGGCTATGCGTTTCGTTAAAAATAATGAAAAAGAAAAAATAATAATGATTATAATAATATAATCGCTCCATTAAGTAAACTAAGTTCGTCGCGATGGGTGAATTTAGATACCCGTGTCAAAAGGGGTTTGAGAAAAATAGGTAGGTAAGAGTTTGAATATAAATGTTTTAGGATAGTGTTTTTTTTTAGGTAGTAAGTAACAATAGGTAGAAGTAGAAAGAGTGCAGCGATTTGAACCGTCGAGGCATGACTGGTGGTCACGAATATGGCTGTTCTTGGGGCACGAATCTGGCCTCACGTTAAGGTTACAATATATAAATTGATTCAACAACGCTAACGATTCTTCCGCACACTAGAGGAATCCTTAATCGTCCACAGTTTGTCTTCAAACGAGGCACTCTTGCGCTCTCTCGTAGGTGTTAATCTTAGTCCAATGTCTATTTTTCATATCAGTGTTAGCTCGAGTCTGAAGAGTGAGCAGAAAAATCTCTGCACGGAGGGCACAGCGGGCCCCGCGGGTTATTAAAAACCCGTACTTTGTGTTCTTTTTTTCACTTTCAATACGCTCAAGATGTTGTAAATTATTTAAATGAAGTACCTGATCCGTATGGTACGAACTCGATGAGAAATAGATGGAGAGAAAGAGAGGAGGAGAGTGAGTGGAAAAACCGTCTTGCGAAACGTATACGTGACGATGATGCTCCTTAAACATTGACCGGCCCTTTCAAGCTAGACTCGATAAAAAGACGACGCAAGCGACGTAACGCGCTACTAAACATTAGATTACACTTTTTTTTTCTTTTCTTTTTAATCTTTTTTTAACTAGTGTTGTTCTTAGCATTGTTTACCTTCGTTGAGGCATCAAAACAGTTCCTATATATACACTGAATTCAACTCGACGACAGAGCTGACGTTGAGTCTTTGGAGGCGCAAAGAGGGAATAGACGGGATCGGATGAGAGGAGGAGGCTAGGGACGAAGAGAGAGAGTTGCAGCTTCGACGGAGTCGAAGAAGAAAAAAAAAAAAAAAGAGAAAATGTTTTCCATTCGAATCTAAGGAGGCTGGACACAAAGCTCTCAATATCAGCTACGTCGAACGCTGAATTGAGTTCAATTTACAACGGGACAATCCTCATATCAGAAAGAGTTTTCTACACATGTGTCGATGACATCTCGGCTAAGCGATCGGGATGGATGATGACGCTCACCCCGTAGCCCAAGAGTTCTGTTTCCATTTCTAACGTGTCAAATCTCGATTCTTTTTTCTTTTTTTTTTTTGTTTTTTCATTTGCAACGTTGAAAATATATAAAGCGGCCTTTTTAAGCCATGGTCGACTGATTAGGGTCTGGATTCTTAATCGTGGCGGTTGTTGTGGTGCTACTACTATCACTAGAGTTACCGCTAGGCCCCGCGGTTGCGTTCGTCGCTTCCGTCTGCTCTTCGGTGGTGTTCTCCGTTCTCATGTACTTAGGTATCAGTACCGCGTTCAACGACGGGGTGATTCGCAACTCTTGCTCGGTAAAGTTGAAAAGTGGCGGCAGCGCTCGACCGTTCGGCAGCATCGTGCCGGGTTGTCGAAGATCATTGAAGAACGGATGCGCGCAAGCGGCCAGCGGCGTTATTCGCAACGGCGGCGTGTACTCGAGCAGTCGGGCTACCAGTTCCATTGCTTCCGGTGGCGTACGCGCCCTGAATACCTGGACAATAATAAAACACAAGTATGTTATAATGTTCGTACAACTTGTCGACGTCAAAGCACAATAATTACTCCTCGTACAAGCACGCCGGGGGTACATCGAACTTGTCGCGAGAAAAAGAAAATAAGAACACCTCTTGTTAATTGCGTCTCTCACATTTGGATAAAATCGCCTATAGTGCGAACTTCAATGGACTAATTAGTTGCGATGAAACAGTCGTTGAATAATGATGGTGGTTGTTGATCGATGGTAGTGACGACGATGAGTGTCGATAATGGGGCGAGAGGGCAGGAAAACCAAAACGGTTTTTGTGAATCGTATTACTTTAAAAAAATATCATTATCTCGGAATGTTGCGTAGAAGCATAGGTCAAATACTAACGAATAGAAAACATGGTACTGTTACGGTAAACACCTTTCGGCAGTGTGTATTATTTATTCTCATATGTAATAATCGCTTATTGACAATCGGAGCGGTTTTTAATTGAGAAAAGTTTATACGAGCGATTAGAGTAAGTGATTTTTGTTTTTTCTCATAGGCGTTTTTGTTTCTCAAGCAATTGCACATTGGAACCGTCCGTTAGTATTGTTAGCTGTCCCAAGAAAGAAAGAAAAAACAGTTGATCCACAGTGATTTTTTTTAGATTGTTTCGGGTGAGCGGAGCCAAATTGAGCGCGACTGCTCGTCGTCTCTTGCAACGGCCCTGACGGGCTAGGAAAAGACCTTTGTGTACTTTTTTCTCGCAGCTAGTCGCAACTCAGGTGACGCGTAATTTACGTTATCACCATAATCAGCATATCTTTTAGTGAGGCGGATTGGGCTCAACGTGAAATGCTATAAATCAAATAAATATTTATATACTCGTGACAGCAATTCCCAACACGTTCCAAGTGAAATCACTTACTCTAATCTTTTGGTGCTTTGTCGTACACTTTGGGGCGCTCATTCGTTGGAGCATATACTGTAACCACGAGTACACAGGGTCGTTGAATGAATTGTGTAAAGATTGAACCTTCTTGTCGTTTTTGTTATTTTATAAATCAGGATAAATAGGCATTATAAAGAAAAACCGTGACAGAGAGTCAACAGTGCGAAATAATTGTACGCGTCGCTTATTCATTTTCTACAACGATTATTGTTAGACATATGAAAGATGCGATGGAAGGCGCGAGCGAAGAATGAGAGTGCTTTCACGCTACGAAAACAATCCGACACGCGTCGCGACTGCGGTCTTCGCTTGGTGTCTCAAGATATTCGACGATACACTTTTTTCGAATAATGTGCACACGCTATCCGTAAAAATGTGAACTCAAACGGTAATAATCGCAATTGTATTCGTTCGATAACATGATAAATTACCTTTTGCCACGGATGTGACTTTATCTGAGGAAATTTGAACTCAGTGTAGTTTGGATTCATCTCTCGTATTTGATCGCGCGAAGGCGTGCCGAGAACTTTTATGATCTCTACCAGTTGGTCGACGCCACTGTCGCCCGGGAATATTGGCTGACCGAGCAATAGCTCCGCCAATACGCAACCTGCGCTCCATACGTCTGCGAACACAATTTTTACAAGTGTCACGATTACGATAAATATAATGATAAAGCGTACGAAGGTGACTGTGTCAGGGAAAAGTCAGGAAATTAAATATTGGTAAGTGAACATTTGTACAGTAGAATCCCGATTAACCGAGGTCGGATTAACCGGGAAGCGGATTAACCGTGCATCTTCCGAGATTTTCTTTTTAATGTGCGGAGAAAATCAAAGTCACCGAGTACTTAAAAACAGACTAGCTTGCCTACTATCAATGAAAAAAAAATGCCAAAGACTTTACATTCTAGTCCACACTATTTAACAATTAAGCGCGAGTTGTACCAAATGTCATTGTAACTAGTCAAAATAAAGTTGTACCATTATTCATTATTGACTTGTATACTTTCGCTGTCTAGTTCGGATTTACTGGAATTTCAAATATCCGGGACCACTTTGGTTCCGAGCATCCCGGTTAATCGGGGTTCTACTGTAAATTCAAATCGTGAAATCTCATCAGTGAGCGTAAGGGTATTTCGAGTCCTGAATGTTTTCTGAAGCAAGCGTCGGGGAATTCATTTTGTCAGATCTTGTGGCCACCCTGACCGTGCTGAAAACACGTGATGAAATAACTCAGAGCCGCGAGAACGCTGCAACTTACCGATTTTAGTAGTATAGTCGATAGCACCGAAAATTAATTCGGGCGCGCGGTAATAGCGACTGCAAATGTAAGACACATTAGGCTCTCCCCTGACGAGATGCTTCGCCGAACCAAAGTCACAGAGTTTCAGCACGCCGGTCTCTGGATCCAAAAGCAGATTCTGTGGTTTTATGTCCCTGTGGCAGATCCCTAGTGAATGGATGTACGCCAAGGAACGAAATAGCTGGTACATGTACAGCTGCGAAAAACGACAGAAAAAGAAGAATGTTATTTCTCTATGATAAATAATTATATAACTCATCGATAAAAACCGGGTGAATTTTTTACCTTGATGAAATGTATCGGTATCGTCTGCTTGCTCTTGCTGTACTGTCGCGCGACTTTGTACACGGTTTCAGGTATGTATTCCAGCACTAAATTGAGGTAAACCTCCTCCTTCTGAAAAATACACCCCATTGGAAAAAATTATTAGAGACAATAGTATTAAACGTACAGCGAAAATATTGTGCCGCTGCAAAGGCACGAGAAATAAAGAGGAAAAAAAACGCAAATGCTAAACGATAAGGTCACGACGAGTAATTCAGTTATTGGCAACGCATAAATGCTGCCAATAACTGCCGTTCGTATGCCGCATCGTTGAACCTATCCTACGGGCGAAAAAATTCACGCGCTTATATATGCATATACGATCACAACTTTTCGACTGAATTAAAACTGTTGCGTACCCTACAGGCAATAAAGCTTTTTTGGAGTCGAGCCATCGACCCCCTTTCGTTTACAGTCTAGTCGGTGAATTATTAGTGCCCCGAATTTTTGTTTCGAAAACACGCTGTTTTCAATTATTAACAAAAAAAAAAAAATCATTCTCTATTTCTAGCGTAGCTGCGTTAGCCTCCAATAATGTTTCATCTGTATGTTTCAAGTTTTTTAATTTGTTAATTCATTTTTTCATTTTTTGTTCTAGTCTCATCGACACAATGACGTGTGAACTGTGCGCTCATGACAATAGATGAAATGGTAGGATAATTCACGATCTAAATCGTTCCGTTCTCTATTACAAAAGCGTGACTGCCTATGACTCGTAAAAGGATAAATTCTCGAACTACTGGGTACGCTCCAACTTACGTCCACATGAAAAACTGGATTAGTCGCGTTTAAGATGTTCTACAAAATAACATAACAACGATTGCATGCATTGTACTATAAAAGAGATTTTTTTTCGTTTTAAATCCTAAACACGTGAGCACGCGAGAGGACGAAATACCGGAATATTCTAATTCTTATATTTTATTCGGTAACTTTTCGATATTGCTCTATCAATTAATCGATAAATAAAATTGACGTAACATTTCCGTAGTTCATCGTCTACGTTTTCGCCGTTTCGTCCGATATACGTATGTACGTAATATTTAATGATTCGATTCGAATGAAGATAAATTACCTTGTCGCCGCTAGAGTAAAAGAAATATTTCAGTTGAACGATGTTGCAGTGCTCGAGGCGCCGCATGATTTGTAGTTCCCTGTTCTGTAATAGACAATAATTTTTTGTAAAGTTAGTTAAATTTTTTTCGGGACGCTTTCGGGTTATAGCGTCGAAACAAAGTTCAAGGCCCTTTTTGTAATGATTATCGATGTTTGGTGAAATATATATATTTGTTTATTGTTTCATAAATATTTTCAATATTACTGAAAGAATAACACAAAAAATAGGTCGACTGTGCATTGTTATACATTCACTCTTAATTGCAACGATAAATAATTAAACGAGTGATTTAGAGAAACGAACGAAAAATAGAAATTTCACTTGGCTGAAGGACTTCGGTCCATGGCCAATTGGCAGCATATATGTGATTTAAGTCTGTTATATATCAGAAACTCTTCCATGTTATGTACTGTCAATAAATTCACTACTACAACTACTACTAGAAATTTTGCGGATCTATTATGAAAATTTAACAATATTTACAGAACTTTTCAAGACCTTCCGAGTACTCGAAGGATTTCAAGGTCCACCGAGCCTATTCGTGGGAATAAATATTTACGACGATCGATGATGTTAATAAATAAATTTAAAAAAATCACCTTAAATCGTTTATCCTGAAGAACCTTCTTGATGGCGACCATGACCCCGGTGTCGCACAGTTTCGCCTGGTACACGACCCCGAAGCTCCCATTGCCGATGACCTTTGTGTCGGTGTAAGAGACCTCCTGCGGATGATCGGGTCCGGCGCCGGGCGTCGCAACAACGATCGTCACTTTGCTACCATCCTTGCCTGCATTGTACATTGCACCACCCATAGAAACAATCGGAAAACCATAACGCTACAGTATAGCGAAAGTAAAAGAAAGAAGAGATTGAAGAAAAAATAAAATAATAAATCAATTAAGTAAGAGCTAATTCGACAAAGTATCCATGCAACTACCACAACTTCAGAAACAGTAGTATATCGAAAAGATGATAAAATTAATGAACAAGTAGCGGTTGAAGAAATTAATGTAAAACGATGCTATTACTCATCAACGATATATTACTGAATCGTTAATAATAAGAATTTAGCGTAGCGAGTTTTTCCTTAAGATGGAGACGATTAACGTTTTTTTGCCAAGGACTCTGAATGTAATACCGCAACGAGGCAGATACGGAAAATACAATGAATCATGACCTGTAAGGGAATCGCGCACACGCTGCGACGTACGCGAATAAATTTCGAGCGTGTTTCCCGGTAGTGCAGAATTCTGGTGAGTAACGTTGCGAGTTACGTGCAGTATAGTAGAGGAGAACCCGAGTCGAAATAGAGCTCGCTATTTTGGCCTATACCTCGAGCGGTTCGTCGAGCGGACATGCGAGGAAGGCGCAAATAGAACACGTATACGGGGCAGGCATATTTGCTCTCTTCCTAGCGCGGTTTGTTTTTACAACTAATAGATGCACGATCTTTGCGGATTTACACCTCTCGGTTACCGTCCAAAACGAGTCGAGGGGGTTTCAAGGTCGACACTGAGGAACTCTATTAGCGCTCGGTAAAAGTAACTCAATGCACCGAAAGAAATCGATGCTACCGAACAGGATTTTGGGAAACTCGTACATGGACGATGGTAAACATTACCGTGAGCAAGTGTCAAAGAACGGGAAAAATCTGCCAACAAAATACGTGGCATTATTTCAATTGGAATCTTTTGTATCAGAATATTCCGAATATAAGATCGCTAGAGCCTCGGTATACATCTATTGAAACAAGGTGCAAGGTAATCTGCACATTGCTTCCTCGTTTTTAGAATCTTGCACACAACTTCCTCTATGAGCAAGTTCGTTGATTGATTTTGGCTTCCTCGCAGATAAAGCTAAGCTGATAATTAAATTTTCAAATGGTAAAAATTTATAGAAACATTTTTTGTACAAATTCGCTAGATCAAATTTTCGTTATTCGGCATTTACGATGTCATGTGTAACCTATTTTTTCCTGTTGATCACTAATCTGCAAATTATTTAACTTGATCTGCTAATTATTTGAACTAAACATCCTAACGTGATGCTTGATTTAATATAAAAAGTTCTTGATCGATACATTATATTTGTATGCCGTTTTAAGATTACAGCTCGGAATTTTCGGAAGTTAGAGCTATCACGTCATTGTTTTAAAGAATTCAAAATCTCTTAAAATCCCAAACCAGGCATCAATTTTCATGAAAATCGGAATGAACAAAGGGAATGATTCACTTTACTTGCACAAAATTTCAGCTCGCCGGTTCAAATCTTTCGTGAGTTATAGTGACTTTAAACGACCGGAATCCATCACATACAAACATCCGGACGCCAGCTAAAAATCGCATTTCTCGACGGTTTAAACTATTTTAAGTACTCTGGCAGTAAAACCTCGACATTTTCCATTTACAACTATATAGCTTCCTCTATGAGAAAGCAAAAATGGTTTGTTTTTTTAAGTACTCGACATCGAGACGCTACCGCGTCTCTTGATTTCGATGTGAGAACTTCAAATCGACACACATCGGCAAGCCGAACTACCGAGACGAGGATAGTTCTCTGAAATTTGCGTACAGAGTGCAATGTTAACTCCTCACTCTGTCGATAGCCGTCGCGTGCAGAGCATCTCGGATCAAAGGACTCTGACACAGATGTTTGAAATTGAGTCACGTCATAGGGACGCGGGCAAGGTCGAACCACGAGTTAATGCCTTTCTCGTCGGTGTATTTGTGTGTGCAATCCGTACTCAACGCGCGATGATTTTCTCGTGCACGTTTCGTCGGCATCGAGAGAGTACGAAACCTGAGAAAGTCAATGTTAACCTTTTACCTGGCAAGCTTTCTTTTAATTGAGAAAAATTACTATATCGAACTGCCCGATACCATTACGTATAAAAAATATTTGAAAAATGGTCACTTAGAAAAAATCAGTGATTCAAGTTTTTTAAATAAAAAAAATTAATGAAATTCTGGTCGAAAAACTTCCATGGACTGGATCACTATTCGCAAAATTTTTCAGTTTTTTCAATCCCAAAGAAAAGAAGATATTTTTGAAAAATGATATTTTTGTAAAATGTTTGGCCAATATAGCGAAAATGCTATGATCCTAAAGATATCTGCACGGGACTAAATTTCATCAAGTTATAATCGCTGTATTTTGCATAGCACAAACTTCGCTCGGGGAACTTCACTCAGAAAATAAAATTCTACAAGTGAACAATTTATTTTTTCTTCCTAAAGCAGTGTATTGGCAGAGATTAGCCAAAGATGAAATTTGATGCCATGCATTTATCTTTAAGCTCTTCATAAGCTACAGTGGCAGTGAAAGGGACAAATTACGTTTGCCAAAAGTCTCGGGCTCGAAAATCGTTCGCAACTATCTCGATCATTTTATTTTATTTTTGAGATTTCATAAATTCCGTCTTCAGTCAAGAAAACAAAACTCAAGAGATAATTCCCCGGGCGAAGAAATCGTCGAAACGTCGATCGGGAAGCCGCACCGTTTTGACTGGAGAAACTTCGACTGCTGCAGGTCCCGCGGGCCGTGCCCTTCATCTGTCGCTCTCTGATATATATAAATATTCTTCTTCACCCAGCGCATGGACTTCTGCTCGAAAATTGCCGGAAGCACTCTCAACGATATTATCAATTTTTATAAATATTTAATCTGATAATACTCCGTCCACGGTTAATCTTCGATATTTCGCACGGATATGACTTCTGTCACTTTGACAGTTGAAAGGGTTCTGGTCGTGGTTTTATTCTTTTTTTCGCGATCGGTGAAAAGGAAAAAACAAGAGATACGCATATAAGAAAAAACCGGAAGTGAAATGGACACCTGTTGCTCGGACTACCTTTTCCGGCTTCCTCCTTATGAAAAAAAAAATTCATCACGAGAAACTTTTGCCATTCGTAAGCGTCGGATAGAAAAGTATTCAATTTAAATATTAGAGATCCATAGCGATTGGATTGCCGCACGCGTAGGGTAGGGCGCGCAATACTGTCTGGAAGCCGAGGCGTAGTACTCTCGGTAATTGTTTACATCCATGGTTCGAATTTCCGGGAACCATTTAGAGGCAGAAAGGTAAACTATATCGAGAAAAAAATGGCTGACTTGGAGGAACGAGAGCGACCAATAACGACTGTAAGATCTCGATAATAACATCGTACTCACGTTTCTTAGATCCTAATTTTCGAAGAAACCTGCAAATCCTTTTGTACGTGCTGTCGGTCTCGTCGACACTGACATCCGTGGCGCTTTTAGATTTCGATCTCTCCGAGCCTTTTTGTTGCTGACCGCCGGGACAGAATTTCGCGTAACGCCAGTACTGGCATGGCTCTGACCAATCCAGAGCGCTCGACGGCGCCATCTTTCTTTTTTACCGCCCGTTCTATGAATCTCTCGAAGAGTCTCGTTGTCCCCCGCACTCGGGATAAATACTTTTTGACACGTTTACTCGACTATGAATTTACTATCGCGTCACTCGTACATGTCCTCTCGGAGACATTGATAATTTCTTTTAGAAGGTTTTGTCGTCTCGCGAGGCTCGTAATATCAGCTCCACCCGAGCTACTGTAATTCACTCTGCTCGGTCGATTTCAACCTCGACCGAGATGTCGATGGTAGGAACGAGAAACAACGGCAGGTAATCCAAGAGGAAGTTTGCGCGCATAAATATATAGTATGTATATCTACATATATATGGTATTTGAGATTCGTAAGACACGTAGTCTCTTTCTTGCACTGTCAGTCTCCCTGGCGTTCTGTTCCCTCGCGCAAACACACACTACACGCGCACACTTGCAGGTACGCGATAATCGGGGTGGCCTGCACGGCTCTCGGTATTAACGGGCAACGGGACCGTCCCGTAACGGCAGCTCCGAGAGTTTCTCGCGTGTGAGAGCGCGTCCGTGAACTTTGCTCGGTCACGAACCGATTCGAATTTGACGAACCTCCTCGCTTTTACCTACTGGGCTCACACAATGGCGCGATTACTACAGTGTAATAATAGCCTGAAGCCATTCGATCGCAAGTTTCATTCCGTTGAGAAAACAAGCTGGCGAGGGTTTAAAAAAAAGTGATTAAAAATGTGAAAGAATTCGCTTCCTCTTTCCGAACCTCGTCTATTTGCGGTATCAATGCCAGTTGCGAGACTTCAAGGCCCTTCCGGCAGGCGTTTAAGAATGTCCGAATCCAATCTTTCGACCACAACGCATTTTTCTTATTTTTTCTTTTTTGTTCGTTTTTTTTTTTCACATTCGGAAATAATTAATTGTCGATTCCCGAAGGAAACGCGTTGTTCACGCGCACGCAGTCGTCACGATTCGCCGATGAGTTTACATCGCTGCTTCGTTATCAGTATTGTTTGAGGTGCCTCGGACGTCTTCTGTTCTGAATATAAAGCCAGGAAGTCGACAGGTGAGCTCGGTTGACAATACCTCGAGCGATTGACGTGGCTCTCGGGCACAAACGTTATTGTCGTCCAGTGTTCGAAGTTTTTCCGGACGATGAAGGAAAAAAACAGAACGAAAACTCGAAGAGCCTCAAGATTTATACCGGCTCGAAGTGGCTTCGATGCTCGCACTCTATCGACGAGACGCAGCCTTACCGATGCGCGTGCGGGCTCCGAGAGCCTCCGAGCTCGAGTCGCGCTCGTTCGTGTTTCGTCGCACCTGGGAACCGGCGTTGTGTCTCTCGATCGAGAAATAGCAAATGTGTCACGCTCGGTACACGAACTCCCCCGGAACGTTCCTCCGGCGAGACCGCCGCAGAACTCGATCCGAGCCGAGCGACCCTAGCCGGAGGAAGGAGAATCGGACGAAGATAGGAGAACGGCGAGAATGAAAACCGGTACTCCAATGGAATAACACTGTTCGGCCGGTATATCAAAACACTGCGAAGAAACTTCTCGATGGATATCGATTTTCCAAACCGAAGGTTTGAGGAAGAAATTTTCACTCAACTATCGATGAATTATTCCTCTCGAGTCCACGCGGAGAAAACAAAATTTTGACGATCGAAAAATGTTTGAATTTTTTTTTTTTTCGAGCTTGAACAACCACGCACAGCACTGAACGTCTCGATCGTCGCAGTACCGCGACGCGAGACGTTTACTCGTCCGATTGCGGGCAGACTTTCGCGAGATCGCGGCTCGTATCGGACGAGGAAGAAGCAAAGTTTGCGAATAGAATAACGCAAGAAGTTGTTGTTTCGCGGCGGGCCGGCACGCGACTAATACACGAGGCGCGACCTTACCTCACGCTGCCATCATACGCTCGGCGCGTTTGCCATCGGCTCTCCTCTCGAGGCGCTTCGGATACACCGCTCTGCGGCCTACGCAGGAAGGGGATATGTACACACACACACACACACACACACACACACAAACCGAGAGGCGTGAGGATACAGAAGAGCTGTGCATGAGAAGTACCACGAGAAGAACTCGAGACGGACTCCCGTAAAATATATTCCGAGGAAAATATTATTGTTCAATTCTTCTTTCCTCCCTTCCCCTCCAAACGATCTTCGCACTTTTGTGTCTGTGACGACGGACGCACGGAACGACGAAGATCACTATCTACAGTCCGACCGATGAAATTGATGTGTTTTTTCTTTTTCACTTTTATATGTATACCGACACCGATACCGCGAAATTAGCAATCGTCATGAGCGATTTTAATTAAAAATAGAAATTGAGTCGAGTTCGTCGAAAGGTCGGAGACAGAAAAAAATAAAAATAATCTTGCGCCGTCTCGTGCCGTATTCTGAGAATACCGCGCCGAGACGGGTACATGTACCGGAGCTCTCTGCCAGAAGAGCCACGGTCAGTCATCGTCGAGAAGTACAAGGATTTAAAAAAAAAAGAAAAATAGTGTATTTGAATTAGTGCATATAATACGCTTTGACCGAGATAATTGAAAATAATCGACGATTCTCGTTAAAATTCAATGTATAATGATAATATACGTTCTGACATCTCGTCAGCGGGTATTATAACGCGTGGTATCGGTATCTCCGGCGGGTTCGAACATTGCATTAGCGATTTCCAAGCTATATTTAGTCTTTTATAAGAAGATAACGCGGGCGATGGCGACTGCACTGGGATATTCAGCGAAGCGGCGAGCGTCGCTATAAAATCGCTTTAACAGAGTTCCCGAGATGAAACGAGTGTACGTCCCACCGACTTTTTACACGATCCTCTTGTTATTATTTATTTATCGCCCTATAATTTTTTTATTATTATTAAAAAGAAGGATACACACACGGTCTATTATTGTACACCTCAGTCCTCAAGAAATTCTCGCGGTATTTAATAAACATTTGTTCTTGACGAGCGTCCACAATTGTTTTTCTTATTAACTTTACAATTTGTTTAATTAAAACAAAAAGATTTTTAAATAATTGTAACATGAAAAAAGATTATTGATGTTCGTGAAAAACAAATGTTTGTTAACTGTACAAACCCTTCTTTACTGTGTAGAATAACTCGAGGCGATTAAATGAAATTTATCATTGCAGCTGTGTATTACGCGGCGATTGTAAGATGTTATTATTTTCATACTCTCAGACAACTCCTTACAACGCGTGGAAGCTGTTTGCAACGAATTACAAAAACGGATAAAAGAATGTCGCATCGATCGTGGTGGCCCCGCATGGAAACTGGTTTGAAAATAGTGTATAAATAAATGCCGATGAGATGCGGCGATGGAGCTTGTTGGAAAAAGGTTGCGCGAACTCAGACTATAGAATAGATATTCGCGCTGTGCAGTAGCGAGTGCACAAATTTCGCGCAAGGTAGAGTGGAATAGATTGAGAGGCGTTGCAGCAGCATATGGGGCATTCTACACCGATTCGACCTACGTCGGTCCCTCGACCGCTTCAATTTGGTTGGTAATTTTTTATAATATTGTTCTAATTCTAAAAATCACTCCAAATAATTTTTTCTTATTAATGTGCATTAATTACAATATTTCAAAGTGAACATATTTTTACCCGGAATTAAAAATTCTGAAAAATCACCTATTAGATATAAAAATTTTTACGTCTAAACCCAGAATGGTAAAACGTTTGCTTCTAGATTTTTTCGAGCTTTGCTTTCTTTTTCTAAGTGAACATATTGTTAGCCCAAATGAATAAATCTGAAAAAATTGTCAAAAATCCTATATCAGATATGAAAATTTTTAAGCCTAGAGCGAAAGTGGTATCGCATTAGAATCTTTTTTTTAATTATCTAAAATTATTTAAAATTATATTACTATTCTGGGTTTAGGCTTAAAAATGTTCATATCAGATACAGGATTTTTCAGAATTTGTAATTCCGGCTAAAAATAAGTTCACTTTGAGAAATTGTAATTAATGCAAATAAAAAAAACTGGAGTGATTTTTAGAGTTAGAACAATATTATAAAAAACTACCAACCGAATTGAAGAGGTCGAGGGTCCGACGTAGATCGAATTGGTATGGAATGCCCCATATACATTGCCAAGTCGGAAGAGTCAAGCACAGTTGATCGAATGACAAGTTTTACGCACAAAAAAATGAAGACGAAACATGAAAAACAAAATAAAATCGGAGAAAATGGAATCGACTGGGAACCTGCGTGACGCAATTGGATGTAATTTTTTTTTGCCACGATACGTTATCGGACTGGGGGCGCTGTTATCGAGCGTTGTCCCGTTCCCTCGCTTCGCCGGTACATCGAGATTTTAATAAAACCGAACGAAACACACATCTATCTCGATAATGATTCCGGGAATACTTGTACTTATCATTACAAGTTTGCACCGTTAGACACAACTGCAGCGTGTCCACTTTCCGTCAGCGTTTTTTTACATTTATTTATTTACTTTTAAATACATCCCCTCCTCCGGCAATCCTTATCTTTTTTTGTTTGACTCTAATTTATACACTTCTGTTCCGAGCAATGGGATTTTACTATTCCCGAGCTTCGTAACAGTCCTCAAGTGGCAATATATTCTCCCCTCATATGAAACGAGATTCTCCTTCGTACTTTTTGTTTTCAGCAAAACCGTTAGATTTTTCAAGGTCATTAACGGAAACTTGAGTTTTACTCGATTTAATATTCCCCTCGGATGGAACGAGATGAAAGACATTCGTTGACGTTCGGCAGAGACAAAGAGTGAGAAAATAAACGACTGAGCGAGAGAGGAACAATAGCTTTGTTCGGATAGCACGAGGTAGAGCCCCCTTCGCTCACTCATTCGCGCAACCGATTGAATTATGAGCGATTTCAGCAGCAGCTGATCGAGAATAAAAATAGAATGGCTTCGGGTCTCCGCGTGCGCACGGGGAACTCGGACGTTCGTAGCAGTGCAAGCATTATTCTCGTTGCGACGTAACTCCCGAGTGCGGCGACAAGTGACGGCAAAGAAAGACTCGCGTGATGTATTCAAAATGTACGTACTATTGCGTTATTATTATGCATACTATCGCGATAAGCGATGGGGCGAATCTCCTCTTATGCTTCGAACCTACGCTGTCACTTGTTATTCGAGTCAAGACACTCGTGTGTTCGCGCGCACGCTCGTTTCGCGACCTAACGTTTCGTAAGTATCGACTTATTTGCACAACACGTACGTGCAACTCGACGCATACTTATTTTTATATCCTATCTATGGAAAGAAGTAAAAACTATTATCAAATTAATAATGTAATTCCTACGAGTCTACTAAATTAGTACCAAATAATGAATATTTGGTAGGATCAATGATATCGATGGAATGATGCCAAAAGGACAAACAGGCAATGTTTATATGCAGACAATATGCCCTTATGGAATTAGGCCATCGATATTGTTAATGATACTTAATAATATTAATAATTAATAATTGGTAGAAATTATTAAAGTGCTACTAAATTATTATCATTATAATTGGCGAAGTTGACAATCATGTTCGGCCATTATCAGCGTTAAACATTATCGCGATGAATCTGTTAGGATACCGATATTATTACGGAAACGGCGCGATCCCTTGTCGAGTGGCAATAGCTGTCTCGTAAAATAAAACATTCCTCCACGAAAATTTAAAAGTCGGTACAGAAATCCTCTGAATTATATTTATGAAACGTCGAATATTTGTCACTTCCTTTGACGTATTTTTTAAATTACCGTTTGTGTCAGCGAGTTCGTTCACACGATTTTCTAGATATCGTGATTCGACGTCATTAGTTTTTCGAGAATGTGAGTTTTCCTCGGGACGAGAGGAGGAAGACGTATACACTCACGGTTCGTCTGTCCAAACGAACTGGCTCTCCTCTCGAAGAGTTTACTGGCTTTCTTCCAGGTCCCTTGAAGCTCAAAGCGTTTCTCCGAGTGCACGTGAACGAGCGACTTGCCGGCTTGCTCGTTCTCTCCGCCAACCGGGGGTGAGGGTGGCAGAGCGTTTTGATCAACCACGGATTAATTAATCGACTCTCCGAATTGGAGTGCCGCGAGTTATAATGAGATAAGGCGAATAAGAAAATTTCGAACAAAAAGGGGGAGAAAAAAAATACCGACGAAATGGCTTCATCGAAACAAGTTTAACTCGACGAGGAGAACTCGAAGGCTGCTCTGAAAATCAAGTACGGAAGCTCGACTCCATCGTATACAGTTTAAAAACTATATTAGGGGAAAACATATATATATATATATATATATATACGGCTGGATTGTACAGTGGTTCGTAATGCGTTTCATTTAAACAGGAAACCAAAACTGCTGCATGAGAGAGCCCGTTCGAACGACATCCGGCACGAACGACTTCCGGTTCGCCGCGGACGCACAGTACCAACGCCCCAAGCCAATTGTCGGAAAATACGAAATTGCTCTTTCTACCGGTGAGCCCAACACCACACATTTACCGAGCCTCAGTGCGTTTCTCGGGAAGCAGTACAACAAAACGAGATGTTTACGAAATTTGCGAATTTCCTAAACCGGAACTTGACACAAGAGACTTGGTACTGCGGAGAAGCTCGTTTATGTTTTCAGTGCACCTGCTCCTCTCCCACAAATAGCAACTGTTATCCACGCGATCCTCTATGTTGCACCACCATCACCACGACCAGCGGCAGCATGAGCAGTCACTCAGCCTTCGGAGTGTTTATAATTTCGTAGCCTCGTAAATTTAACACTTTTAACTCGGTCAACTTCATTCATCCGTCTACACCTAAGTTTTGAGCTGACTGTCGTAGTCTTATTATTAATATATCTAGCACTATGCGCCATCCAACTAAATAATAATAATAATAATAATAATAATAATAATAATAATAATAATAATAATAATAATAATAATAATAATAATAATAATAATAATAATAATAATAATAATAATAATAATAATAATAATAATAATAATAATAATAATAATAATAATAATAATAATAATAATAATAATAATAATAATAATAATAATAATAATAATCTAACAAAACAATGATAATAACAATCCAACAATAGTATTAATTTGGAGAGTAACTCGCTTAACACCGAGCAGGGTTATGTATAATATAGTGGCTGGAAGAGCGAGCGCGTTCCGTGCAATAATTCATTCCCGATGAATCTCGATTAAGACGAAAGTACCCAGCTGGATTCCCTGGCAGCGTTGGCACGTGTGTTATATTTCCACGGGACAGTTGACAATCTGCTGAGAGAAGCACGCGTGCCTCCCTCTCTCTTGTCGTACGGAGTTGAACGCTCAATTATTTATACTGTACCAGGGCCCATTAAGCAGCTTCATGCGTAACGAGGTTTCATCACGAATTCTCTAATTAATGCACCGGGCTCTCGGGGTCAGCAGGAGGATACCGTTAGCGTGAGTTTCCAATGCCTCTGCTACAGGTGTATATATATATATATATGCATAGCATTTTTTTTTTCAACGCAAAAACGCAAAAAGTAATGTTACGATGAAAAGCTCGAAACCAGGCTTTCACGAATTTGAATTTTCTTATCGCTCCAAAGGCTGCGACGAGAATAATCGAAACCGCTGGTAGGAGATCATCAGATACTTCGTTCCTCGTGCGAGAAACTCTTTTGTATCGTCTCAGCTCGAGTTAACTGCGCGAGAAAAGAATTTCTCGATGTAAACAACGCTCACGCTGCGGTAGGCGTGACGGATCTCAAGGTCGAGGCGCTCCATCGGCATACAGCTCTGGTGTGCCGCGATCGTGTATCTTTTACGCGCTGCCTTCCCGAAGTATCCTGGTTCGCTTGTATGTTCGACGCAACGATCGACTTGTAATTTACGATATGGAAAATGGTTATTCTCGCTGCGTCGTCGAGGAACTATTTTTAGGACGGCGTTTGCGGCGCGTAGTCGATCAAACAAATATTTTCGTCGGTCGCTGCGTTCCAGATTTCACAAGAATTGCCGGCAATCCTTATTTTTAATCTTTTTTTTGACACCCTTGATGTACAAAATGAGAAGAAACTCGCTTTGTCAACGAGTTCCTCGAAGAGCCGCTGCTTCCTCTTGTGTTTACCGAGAATAGCTTCTGTACGAGAAGAAAAAAGAATAATAATCGAGAAAAAAGAGGAAGAGCAGAGAGTAGGCTTTAACAAGGGAATAAATATATTTTTCTACTTATTAGCTAATTGGATGAACGGCACGGGGTATGACGTAAGAATTTCTCGGTAACAAAGTGCTCCCAATTTTTCGCGACGTTTCATGCTACGAACCCACGCGATTCGTGATCCATCGTTATAACAAAAATAATATGGGTAATTTAGGTACGGTGTATATATCGTTGTTATTCGTTCGTACTCAGGACGAGTGTTGAATCAACGTGAGTGCGAGTGACAGGGTGGCGTATATTGCGGAACATTTCGGAGATGACCGCGGACGGAGCCGAGCGAAAACAGAGAGGAATAATCGTGGCCAATTCTTAGTCTCGAATTGAAACTCACGCTGAATGCCATCAGATAAGTGTGTGCAGTGGTCGTTAGAGTGCTCGGGAGGGGGAATTCGCTGCCGCCCAACGTCGCTCGAGACGTCATCAATAACGTCACACGCGGAGTGAAGAACAGCTCTAACGAGGAGCGGGAAAACTTGTTGGCTTTGCTTTGGCCACTTTGCTCGGGAGTCCGCCGCACACAGGGACATACAAATACGCTTTACTATGTTTCCCTTTGTAAAGCCTACTCTATAACGCATCGACGATAATTGGATCACTCTTCTACAGCTCCGCTCTCGTCATTCCTGTTTTCTTCGCATTCTCTTTATATACGTATTGGTTTTTTTTTTCTCTCGTCGTCAGAGCAATGTCGGGGTCAAGACAAAGTAAAACGATAATTGAATCAACATGATTTAGCTATGAATAGGTTAAAGCACGGCTCGTATGTTTCGTGCGCGGAACAGAAGCGTTTTTTACAGTCTATAAAAAAATGCAAGAAACAAAACAGTCAACAGATATGCAGGGGAGAGATTTCTGATGCATAGTGATTGTTTAGGAGTATTCGCGGTAACGGCCCAGGCCTTCCGAACAAATTTGAAAGATACATTTTTGACGGAGACGAAATTGGATTACCGAGGCGTCGGTAATGTTAATGAAGAACGAAAAATGTCAATCTGCCCCATCTACGGGGAAGAACGTGTGCACACGGAAAAAACTGATTAATAACAATTTTTCGCTCTACAAGAAAAAAATTCGATGTTTTCCAGCAATGTTTATGCTTCATACAATGCTAAACGAATAGGCGTGTCTGCTGGGCGTGGATGCGTGAATATTACTAGAACAATTTTGAAAAATGTTCCCAATTTCAAGGACTTTCTGAGGACCGTTAGGCGCTCTGATGACAAAAACCGGAGCAGAAATTAAAAAGAAAAAAAATCAATTTTATCTTTCACGAAACGTTCTGCGACGTCCGAGGCGCTTACGTCGTTGGGCGAGGGTAGCGACGGGAAATTAGTTGACACCATTTTCCTCGGCTCATAGGTAAACCCCCGTAGAGGAATTCGTGGCCTCAGGACGGAAGATAGCGGTGTACATAAATTTAGTGGAAATCTAAACATAGAATAACCGCGTTGAGACGCGCAAAATTTTGGCATCGCTGACTATCGTTCACAACGTCGAGAGTTAGAGGACAGGCGAACTCCCCGGTACGATGACACGCGCAAAGTCGTGCATCCCTCCCGTTGTGTCTTTATATTTCAGCAAAAGTGCAAATGCCGGGGGCCCCACTGTATGTTTATTTATAAAGAACAAGCACAAAGTGGGAAGAATATGAAGAGGCGTGGTGAATCGCGTTGCAGTGAATTTTTAAAATGTCACTTGCCATCGCGACGCCCACATTGAGTGAATGCACAAAACGGAATAAACTGGAATAAACTAAAATAAAAATAAATAAACGTTAAATGAATAAAGGAAATTAGCCGCAGGTTAAACGATAACGAAAATAATAATAAAATTAAAATAAAGGGCTGAAGGACCCAGGTCGAAGGCCCTTTGCCATGGTACTAAATTAGCATTAAGTATAAGAACTAGTATATAAAAAAAACTGTATATAGGAACTTTGACAATGAATCTATTTTTCCACTATTACTAAAAATAAAAAATCTATAATTAATAAACTTCTCTCGCATCGGTAGTTGGGATTTAATTATATAATCTATAACTGTCGTTCATTATAAATTGGATTGTATTTAATTTTGATTTATAGCTGGGAGGACGATATTTGGAGTTTGCCCTTTAAAATTATTTTAGGCGACTGATTTCCACCACATATGTAATGGAAATTTTTTTTCTATAAAATACATAGATGAAGAGTTTAAAATTGAAATTTTCATATCACGCACACACACACGCACGCACGCACATTCGGAAATTTTTTCAAAATGTAATTTTTCGACGTTTTGGAACATTCTGAACACGTTTGCATTAAAATCTCGAAATTTTAACCAAATGAAAGCCTTCTCTATGAGGAAGCAATAAACAAATAAAAGAAAATCCAGAAAAAAAAAACAAATAAGTTCCCAATTTTGTTTGTAGAATGATAACAAACAACAAGCTGCTAAATTCTTAAACTGAAGAGATCAAATTAACTGATTACCATTTGGGAAGCTCTCGACTATCGAAAATGTAAAAAAATTACAATCTCGTTGAAGCGAAATAATTGAAAAAAAAAAAAGAAAATCGATGGACCATAAGCCGAGAATATTCCGCTTCGAAATCGATCGGGGCAAGTGGGTGGTCGGGGGCGCTGGTGAATTTTTTAATAAAAATAAAAAATGTGAACATGAAGCAGTGGGGTTCGCAGTCGGTCTCTGACGATCGGGAGGTGGCGAAATGGCGAAAACCGCGATAGCGCGCCATAACTATTAATAGACGATTCTCTTTCCACCTTGCGAAACGTCATAGCTGTATACATGTCATACGAAACGCGCTGTGGGAGGAGGAGGAGACGGTAGAAGAAGAGAGCGCACGGTCGCAAAGATAGTTTGACGTATATGCATATATACAGAGTTGTTGAATAGAACAGAGATGGACATTTTGTGTTAAGCGGCTTCGAACTGTATCACACCCACTCGGAGTTGCTCAATCCCGACGAACTCGCCAAGTCTGTGATACAATCGATTCATGGAACCTAATATAGACCATAGGGGTATAGAGAATGTGGGGGTATATAACATCATAGAATTTATACGACCACTATACCGCTCGGCCATATTCCCTACGTTCCACACGATGAAAGAAAAAAATGTCAATGACTCGAGAACAAACCGCCAAGAATATGTTATTATATCAGCAGTGTATGTTACATTATACACGTTATATTGTAATATAATGTAATATAATATATTTAATATATATTTTGAAAAGTGGTTTGTGCATCTTTTTTCCACCCAAACCCCGCAAGTCCCTGGGGTATGACAAACCCCAGAGCCCCCCCCTTTCCCCAAAGGTAACCTACAGACAGACACACATATATACGGGGACCACTTACTTTTTTTGTGCATAGATTTAAACTCTACTTCTAATTTTCATGATTTCATGATTAAGATCAAAACGATAACATATCTTCACGAATTATTTTTCCGTTATTGTTTGAATCTCATATGGCATCGTCATAATTATTAGTAGAGTTATAAACACGATTTCTTTTTCAAAAACGATGAGCAATTTTTTTGTTTTTTTCGGTGTAGGCATTATTTTATGAGTCGTTCGAGACGAAATTCGTCTAAGCTTGGAGTTTTGGTAAGGTGCCGGTTGATCGCAGAGATAGAAAGAGAGTTCATTGTACATCTAAATTTCCCCACCTCCGGGTCTTTGTCTCCGTCTCCGAAGGCGGGAGACATTTCCTCGACTCGCGAGACTCCACGTGGCTCTGGCAACAGTTTCTTTGGCTCGATGCGTTTACTACTCGATTCTTTCACTAGCACACGATCTTCAATCCCTCCGATATTTTGAATCGGTGTGTATGTGTGTGTGGCCGCGTCAGAGAGGTTTCGTTTTACAGAGCACATTGTTACCGGCGGGACAAGTGCCGAAATAAGAATTCACGCGGACGTTCGAGAAATCCTCCTCTCGACGTATTCTTGTTGGCCGCGTTCGTTCTCGCTGTGCCCTAGGTCCGGAACGTTTCACGACGCACCGACGATTCGGTACTCTTTTACCGCGGCCTCGACGTACCCTGAATAAATTATCATAGAACATCAATTCGTTCAACATGAACGAGTAACTAAACTCATATAACGCGTACGACGATATATTATTATATTTATAGATGCGTGTATCATCGGGTACACTGCGACGATTTCACGTACGACGTGGGAGGTCGAACGTCCTCTCGCAGGCGTTTTCAGAATTTCTATTCCGATATAGCTTATTTTCATCGTCGCGACACTTATTTTTCTCGATATTTATTTTTATTTCTATTTTTTACTATTTTCCCCGTTTTTATGTATATGATGTCATCTCCGAAGACAGGGTGTATTTTTTCATATGTGTAGGAGAGAGTGGGGCAAAATGGACCCGTTACGAAATATAATTAAATTCGCCCACTTTCCACTCTCCCCTACAGATCTTCGCAAAAAAAGTTTCAGCAATGATATATGACACCGGAATCGTTTCAACCCAATCTCAAAATCTCCGAATTGATCTTCTTTGTTTCATTAACTTCAAATTTGCATAAATTTGTCAACTCTCACTGCAACTGCAGGAGGATTCATTTTGCCCAATCTATATTTTTTATTGTCTTACGCGCTAAATCAGGATGTATATTGTGTATTTAATAAGAAGTTAAAACATTTAAAACATTCCTGAACGGCTCAGCAGGCTCATCTTGGCTTACCCTCTCTGGATTATATAAAATAGTATATAATAAGTGCCATCGGAGGGCGGGTTTTCATTGGCCCGTTGGTGTTCGTCAAAAACGCGAATTTCGTGTCTAATCTAGCTGCGAGGAGTTTCGTGACCGGAACTCACCAGCACTCCCTTGCATCTGTCTACTATTTTAACGAAAAAAAACTCCCCGTAGGAGCAAGCGACAAAGAAGAGTGTGTTCAGGAGGAGCCCAGATATATCGGGGGCTGCTGGTGTCTAGACGTCTCGAGACCACCGCTACTTGTGCGCCTCGTTCGACTCGAGTATACATTCGATAAACGATATGACTAATGACGCTGAAATGACCAGACGTTGAGAAATCATGTTAAATTGTCCGCGTAACGATAAAATGATCGTTAGAAAAAGTTACTGAGAGTTAATAGTTACATTATTGTTGCGGTGATACGTGATCGCGAAGTTCAATGATCCACAAACGGAAAACCATTTTTATTTCTTTATTTATTTTTTGTTCATATTACCATACCTATTTGAAAGAGAAGAATAACTTTTCCGGGAGTACTGTCAGCGGAAGACCATCCTCCGGTTTTATCGTCATTATCCATTAATCGTTAACCGAACGTTACGATCTTGTTAAGTAATCAGCAAGCGAGAGTTTCTTTTTTCATTTGGGACTTATAGAAAAAAATAACTTAGCCACAATATAGCAGGTACAATATTGTTAAGGGCGCTGAACGGCGATTCTGTTATCTGCAAAAGGAAAATCATTTTTTTTCGAGTGCGTTAATCGGGCGGCCCGACGAAAGCGTTTAAATCGTATGACTCCTGTCGATCTGGTGTAATTGTGGAGGAATTCGTGATTTAACCAACACGCGCCAGTTAAAATCCGCGACGAAACGGGGCGACTGATTTTAAAAATCCAATTGCAGTTCTACACTAAGAAATTACTTCAAAAACATAAAGTTTTCTGCGGAGAACTTTAATTGTCCTTCCGCTTTGATTATTTAAGTGTAAATGTCTATCTGAGTGTGTAAGTAACAACTTATATCAAAACACAAAAAGTAAAATAAAAAAATTGTATATCGGACGTACGAAACACTAAAACCAACAAATTCACAAACTACACTGTTACGTTTTTTACACCTAACTCAACAGTTACGCGCAAAAACGTTGGCCCTGCGAGCTGAGAAAGAAAGTTTCTATTCTGCCATTCAGTTACGTTTGGACGAACGTTGTTAAAGGGATTCAACTTCTTTTCTATTATGCCGCGAGAGCGCAACATGTAAGGATTCGAAGAATTACAAGGTGGGATACGAAGAGAGAGAGGGGCGGGGGGGGGGGGGGGGAGGGCGACAGTGCGAAAGTGTTTCACTCCGGTCTGTGTATAAGGTCGCGACGACACCTTCACCCCGTCATCGCGTCCATCAACGCAACGTCAATGTCGAGTAAGTTCAGCCTTCCTTCCACGAGCCCGGAACATATGGGACGCAAAATTAAATTTCGTACTTTCTGCGTACAATTGTGCACAATAGAAACGCAGAAAAAAGAAGCGAAGAAAAAGTATTAATTTAATGCAATGAAAAAGGTTATTAGATTACCAATCTTGGCTCCTGGGAATTCTCAAACTGATGCCGGACGAGTTGTTTAAAAGGTTCGAGCGTAAATTAAAACCACACCCCTCCCACGGGTGAGCGAGAGAAGATCCTTCGGACGGTCTATACATACGTACAGTATGCAAGCGCAGCCCCGAAGGTGTCGATGTTTACTATATATTCAACTTTAGAAGCTCGCCCGCGGGGACATGTGCTCGACATCTGTTCTCTCACGTTCGCCGCTCCGTATAAATAAGTTCGTTGCTTCTGTGGAATATCCTTTTATTTGTCAATTTTTCGTTCGAAAATAGGATTGTGCAGGCTCGGGGGTTTCACAGCTGTGTATACGCGTAGAGAGATGGAGACGTTCGATATCCGTCTGCTTTACCGTCCGATAAATCGCTGATCCGTTTCGCTAGTGGCGGAGCCACTCGCCGCTCGACGCCATCTTTATTCGCGGCGAAAGACAGCGAAGCACAAGGTGGGGAAGGGAGGGGAGGAACGAGCGAGCCACTGGACGCGTGAAAAAATAAGCGCCAATTCTTACAACAGCGTGCGACACGGTTCTTTGAGCATTGATTTTCTAGACCCGAAATAAATAATGGCTGCTCCCGAATGAATCGACAATGCGGATGTACGCGAGAAGCTTGCGCTTTGAGAAAGAAAAAAAAGCAGAGCTCTGTCGCTGTCTCTGCACTACAGGAGAACCGAGCCAGTGTCGTAGAGTCGAATCGTTTCACCCTGCACTTTGCCTCAATTGCGATAAGAGGAACACGCTCGGTATAGCAAAACGCGGAAAACTATATGCAACGAGAGTAATGAAAAAGGGGGCACGCGCAGTCCGAAAAACGTCACTCGTCATTGCGCGTCGATTGACCTTGGGGGGAATAAAAACAGGAGTGCACCAGCGGAGGCCCCACGTCGTCGTTGAGCGACTCTCTTGGCTAGCCACCAGGATTCGCATAATTTACGAACGAATAACCGTGCGGGCGGTCTGAATAATCGAGTCTGTCTCCCGTTAGGTCCAACGATTGGTGGCAGCCATCACGGATGATATATAATATCTATAAATGTCGAATTTAATCTATCGCCAACCTCGATACGTCTATTGCTTAACGATAGTATACGTGGGTGGAAGATGATACCGGAAGTACAACGAAGTTAACGAGAAGATGTTTCGTCTTTGGCTCTCACTTTTCATTTTATTTACACGTCTCAATTATTGTTATTATTACTCGTACAATGACCTTTATAATCGGTTATTGCTCTTTAACGACAAAAAATCTTTAGATTTCAACCCCTTCAATGATCAAAGTACTATATTTGCCACGTTGGTAAAACAGCTGTAAAAAAATACATCGTCTGTAATTCTGCAAGCATACTAATGGATTTTAAAAAGTTTTGGGATAATAATTTCACCATAAAATGTGGAACATTTAGGCGTAAAGAATTGATTACAAAAAGTATTATGTTTCGTAAGTTACATATTCTTCGAATACTTCGAACGAGAAAAGAGTCAAGCGGTCGAGGAAAAATTCTTTTACCCAGCAAGCAAGAGACTTAGGGCTTGATGGGTTACCTTGCAGTTCCACTTTAACTTTCCTTTTTATCGACCACAATTGTCGACGCAATTGTTTTCCGCGTACAGATCGTACGAATTCTTTCCCGCTGCATGTCCCGTTAGCCCTTGCAAACATCTTTTTGCTCCTATCTCCGTCTATCCATCGCTCAGAGTACACCAATAATTTCGCATTGTTTAATTACAAGAAGGCGAGGCGTTCGGGATAGGACATTACTCTGTTAACTTGCGAAACCCTCTTTAAAGCCCACTCTCGTCGCGGTTCCCCCTCCGCTCTCTCGCCTCAGTCGAACGACTGCGAACAACCGCGACTGGCCTTTTCCGACGAGCCGTCGTCGACGGCGAAGCAGCGAATTCCATGAGCGTTTGACTCCGTGAACTCTCCAAATAACCCCCCGCGCGCTTACGCGCTTATTACGTAGCGCTACCGTTGCTCGCTGCGCTCGGTCTTAGTCATTATTACCGGCTGCAGTGAGCCGCCATGCGCGCCCACAAACTACGTGGAAACATCGGCCCAACAATGTGCAATTACATTTTATAATACTAACGTTATCTGCCTGGAGACTCGAAGGACTCGATACGATTTATATGACTAATATCCTCGGGGCTAAGGTCAAGCCCGAGGGTCAACGATCACCGGGGGAAGAAAAATGTTCCATGGTGCGACTTAATTTCGCCATAAACTACATCTATGAGCCATTAACTTTAGAGCGGATTTCGGGATAAACTAAGCTGTGAACTTGAGCTTAGGATGAACGAGGAATTTAGAAAAAGAAAAGAAAACAGCGAGACTTGAGGGAAAAACTCGGAGCATCTAATCCCTAGTGTGTTAGCCTTCGGCATTCGGTAACGTCGTTTGGCATGAGGAACACACTCGAGCGAGCCAAATACAATTTGGGTCAGAATGACCCCGGCAATGGTGGCGGATAGGAGACCGCATCGCCGAGCCACCTCGGAGAATCGATTATTTCCGTTAGTACGACAACGTGAGCGACGATACCGACCGTCGGGAGCTCCGTCGTCGTATCGTCTTGTAAGCAAATATTTTCGGTATAAGCGTGTTCCGCGTTGCTCGGTCCGACCAGTGCCTGTGCCTGGCAACTGGCAAGACAATATATATATACTATATATACATATATCTTTATAAAGTATAATAACTTCGCAGGTCAAAGGCGTCTCCGTAACACGGGAAACATTTTATTTATATGTAATCTTACAAGTTCGATGTAACTGGAGCCATGATGAAGGTTTTTTTTGCACGACATTGTACGTCGATTACTGATGCAGTTCTCTCTCGGCCCGAATTCAATCTGATAACAGATTGTGGATTTGAGGAGGTTGAAAAATAGTACACTTCGCACGAGTATCAGACAAAATTTTATTTCACGAGGTGTGAAAATGGAGGTTTTCACACGCGAAGCGTGCGCAAAAACCGCCATTTTCCCACCAAGTGAAATGAAAGAAATTGTGAATTGTTATTAACGAATTTCTGTCCGTCTGTCGATAATAAACTATGGAGTTTTAACTCCAGGACATCTGGAAACTGTTGGTTCGTCTATCAATTGCACAGATGAGTTCTCCTCTCTCGACGGGGAAATCTCGGGCGTGTACGAGTCATAGCCCGCGAAGCGTATCTCACAGGGGCATATTGACCCAGATCCTGCGCGAGACGTGCGCGCCAGGCGGACACGTGAGAGCCCCACCGAGGAGCACAGTAACGTGATCGACCTTCTTCGGAAGTACGGTTTATAGGAACGATGTATAAACTATCATGCATGATTAAACTTGGGAGACTGCAAATATTTTGTCCACCTCATGAATTAATTTTTGCACGCGGGTCTGGAAAAGCCGGTGCCTTTGTGACTGAAATAGTCTGCAGTGAAGTGGAAACGCAACGATGCAAGCAAGATGCCCCTCGAAGCGCCATGACGATATAGTACATGTTATAAAAGTTTTTAACTTTTGAAAAATATTTTCTCTAATTAACTGGGATCTGTCAGACCTCACTGTGCACTTCCACGTTCTATCTTCGGTGTCTGGTCCGACACTCTTGCATTATGTTTTATTTATTTATTTCCTACGACAAATATAATATACAAAGGTGAAGGTTCAGCGATAGTTTTGGGTACGCGCGTGACTATGGTCGATCAACCAAAAAACTAACGACGTCTCCGTCGCGCGTTGTATCCCCGTTGGATCGATAATCTGGAGACTCGACTCTTGACTATCGCGAACCGACGAATCGAAGGCGACCGGGAAAGGTTACACGACAGTCAAACAATAAAATTTAACGCCCGGTCTTTAAGCTCTTTAACATGGGAACTCGGTCACGAAATGCACGAGGAGAATCTACCATTTTCGCAAGAATCGGACGGATTAAGAGAATCGCGACAAGCCACCCACGCGATTAATTGTAATAAGGTGAACTTCAATTTGTACCCTCAAGAACTCCTTGTAGTATTTCTAATTACAAAAATAAAGAATTACAAAGAGAGAAAGTGATCGAGGTAACATGAAAACTCAATAATCGAATCAGCGTTCAATTCTATTCAAAAACTCATTATTCTTTTTTTGCTTTCTTATAGAGGAAGCTATGTTTTCATAACTTTTTTTTTTTTTGAGATTGTAGTGTCATAGCACTTATAATCGTCTAAAATGTCGGGAAATGCGAGTTTTAGCTGGCGTTCAGATGTGTGCGTGTATCAGACTTGCGTCGGTGAAAACGCCAATTACTCGGAAACGGCCTGAGATATTCAGTTGAAATTTGGTATACTAATAAAGTGGTTATGTGTCTTCCCTTGGTGTAATTTTCATGAAGATTGAGGCCCGGTTCGAGATTTTACGCGATTTTAAAATTTATTACAAAAGGTTGTGGTAGCTTTAAATTGTCTCAATTTTGAGCTTCTATCCTAAAACTGCATACAAATATAATACTATGATCAAAGACCTGTGGTATTCAATTTGGCCGAAATCCTTCGAAGCAGTTAGATTTTACGGGATATTTTTTTTTTAACTACTAAAGACGATCTAATTAGAGTAAACATGGAGGTATCGAGCCGAAATTTGACACGAGAATGGACTAACACTGCACAAAATTAAGTATTACATGTGGCAAAAAATTTATCTAATGGTTTAAATTTTATGACTGAAATTTTTCGACCAAGTTGTATTTTTTATCCGACACGATTTTATGCATCAAATGTTCCTCTGGGAGTAATATAATGTGGAGATTCGTCATCAGCGGGGAAAAACTCAATAAACATACCCTCATAACAACGTATTGTGCAAATTTCAGTTAGCGATTTTCTATAACAAATTTTGCGGAAAATTTTGACGGTTTAATTTTGTAAGATGTCGAGATTTTTTTTTGCTACAAAAATACTCATAGAGATAGCTGTGCGCAGAATTCTAATAATGACTTTGCAACTTTTTATAATTTAAATTATTTTTCAAATATATTATAGTTAATATATTCAAAATAATAATAATAATTAATATAACTTCTATTTGCCATTGACATAAAAATTTTAGTTCAATGGTTCAAATTAATCTGTAGAGCACTGACGATTTTTAATATTGTTTTTCACACATTGAAAATCATTCTCGTGTGAGGAAGGGGGGGGGGGGGGTGTGGACTAGTGGCGCTGCTACAGCGACCGTGCGACTCAAAAGGCCAATTTGAAATTTTCATGAAACGCCTCAGGCCCGTGACAACTTGGTCCGAGTGCCCGATGCAAATTTATCAGTGTCCAGGTCTATTTCTAGGACGCGTTCTCGTTGACCCACAAATTCCAGAGCGTCGAGTTTCGCCGGAGAACACCCTTCGGGAACAAGCGTCTCGCCTACACGTTCCCGCATGCATCCCTAAACGTGACGAAGAGCCGAGAAAGATATCCTTCCCTCTGCCCGGCGCTTCTTCATCTATCCTGAAATTTTCATTCCATTTCTCTTTGTTCGAGCTGGGCGAGTCGAGACTCGCGCGCGCGCGCCTCCGGACGAAGGCACCGGCGTCAACGTGACAGCCAGGATATTGACCCAGTTCGCGCGCGCTCGGAGAGCAGCGGTGCCGGGATCGCGCCGCTACCACCTTCGGCTACTCTCTCTCGGCTGCGCGCACCCCCTCGCTCGCTCGAGCCACGGGGCTCTTCGACACACCGAGTCTGTCTCCGCGTGTGCGCGCGCGTTCCAAAGAGAAGAGTTTCATGAATGCCTCGATGTCACACGAGTCACTTGTACAGTTTGCGTTTTGCGAAATGCTTTTTATACACAGCATATACCGTAGAGCGAGTCGAACCTAGAATCCCACTTTTATTATTCCCCGTGACAACGACGATTGATGAATGTCGTACGAGTACATTCACTGGCGCAACAAACTTTTACAATAATAAAAATGTCCAGGAATTTTTCGCCACGAAACAACTCGATCGTTTAACTCGTCAGGTGGTATTAATCATTGTCGCTGTAATTATTATTTTTTTTTATTTCGAAAAGCGATTGAAAATTATAATCGTTGAGAAAAAAAATCGGTTTGTGTGACCAAGAAAGTGTGGAGCTCGGTATCGAATACTACAATGAATTTGTTTTAATGGTGTCAATTTTTCAGAGAAAAACGCAAATTCGAGCTGGATACACGGGATAATTTTGCATTCACCGGAAATTTGTATTATATGCATTTATGCATTTACCCCATTTTTGTTTTATTTTTTTCAAGTGGCACTTTTCCGTTTCACTTCGCCTTAAAGCGAATAAGCTCTATTTTTCCAATGACCTTTTTACTTAATGATACTAATTTTTTTAGGGAATAATGCAAACTCGCGCTGGTTGTGAACGTATTTAAAAAAAAAAGTTCGTTTCAGTTTTCGATACCGACCGAGTCAGTTTAACTTCGTTGTAATATGTGGAAAGGGACCAGGCGGAGAGAGATCTAATCTGGACCAAATACCACGAGATTCGCGCGGACAAACAGTCCTCGGGTAACATCGTTCTGCTCGGACTGCGAGCGATAAGAGCGGCCCGTGGAGCTCACGAGGGGGATGAACTATCTTTCTCCGTTTCGTCGTCGTGGCTGATGCGTAGTAACAGGGGACATTAAAGTCAAAGCATTGTTCATTTGTACACAATATTAATCCGATACTTGAAAAAAAAAAAAATGGCGAATCATCGATAATTAAAGGGTTAAAACAAAACTAAAGATAATTCGACACGAAGGGAGTCTCTGCGCGGATTTAAGCGCAAAAGGCCAATGACACGATGGAAAGAGAAAGTTGTGACTGATAAAACTATCCGAGACGATAAGCCGATTACGTTTTCGAATTCGAGGCGGTCCCGGCCTATCTCACTGGGTAAGCAAGGCGCATGTGTGATTCAACGGAAAGGACATTGGAGCGGCGGAAGAGATAAGAGTGGTGAGAAAAAAGAAGAAAAGAGAGGAAGGTAAAGTGCAAACGGGCGGGCGTCGTCCATCTCGCTGCGGCGCAGGTGTCGGAGGGTGAGAATCCCCCCCCCCCCACCCCCCTCGCGGACTCGTAACGAAGGACGCATGGGAGAGAAGTATACTACCTCGAGATGAGTAGTTTCTACCTATGTAAACTTTTCGCAAGTACGAGTTAACCAAGTTTTTGAGGGCTCGTGGAGAAAAAAGAAAGAAAAGGAAAAAGGGAATTTATCTCGAGATGGGATTACTTAAAAGAAGCATCCTCTATGTGATACAATGAAGGAAAATAATAAAAATAAAAAAAATAACCAAAGTATACAACGTTACGATGACTTATTTATAAAGTTTCGCAACACCCATCGCCTCGACGTTCGTCAAGTGCTCAGGGACGCGAATTAGTATTCAAAAAGGTCGTTGCATTGAGAATCGGTGAGGAGGCTATATGGGTGAAAGGGAGAGCACTCTGCGAGGAAAACGGCGGTTGAAGTATCGTTTCTGTCGCAAGGTCGATCCCGTGGATAATCTACCTGATTTCGAGGGTACACACCTCGGGCCGTAAAAGGGGCGAGGATCCGAGAATTTTTACCGTAATACCGAGCGTGAAGGCAGAGAAAATACGTACTGAAGGAATTTAAATAGAAAACAGCGCGATACCACGGTCCGCGCGCCTGGCACCTTTTTCCATTCGTTCGTCACCGTTAAAAAATAAAAATCGCACGTTTACGTACGTTACCTGCGACTCATCTACTACTTGTCATCTGAAACTCATCTACAACTTTGTTACACTCGAAAGAAAAATCGTAACACCAAAACATCGCGAAAGGAAATTTAACCGTAAAAAAGAAAGCAAGAACATTTTTTTAATAAAAAAAAATAAAATAAAATGCACCCTGCGTTTAATCGTCCGCCGATCTTCTCGTCGTCTGACACTTGACGCAAGCCGAACGGAAAGTAGGAAACTAGGCAAGCAACATGCGAGTGATTAAAAAAAGAAAGATACACGTGTGTGAATGTGTGTGTGTGTGTGTGTCTGGTATGAGTTTACGTTAGCATACGACCAATGTACACATACATACATCTATAGATGAGGGAGAGTGAAAAGTTGTAGCGAAAATTCGTAAAGTCAATTCGAGAGACTTGGACGAGAATGCACACACTCGTGTGGCAGTGGATCAGTGGACTGAGCAGTGAGATAGTACCTAGTACGGAAGGCGAAGAATGAAGTAGCAGCGAGGCAGCAGCAGCAGCAGCAGCAGCAGCAGCAGCGTTGCAGAGAGCTCGAAGTTTATTCTAGCCAAGTGCGGTCTAGCCAGGCAGGCTAGACTAGCGACTACTCTGCAGGGTCCACTGTGCCCTGTACAAAACTGCTGTGCTATGTTGTGTGTTGTACTATAAAAGCCTACATGAGTACAATCGGAAGACGCGAAGAGAAGATCACGACACAGGTTAGGTTCGGCGCAAGTGAGCAAAGCAGAAGCAAAACTCTAAGAGAGATAGAGAAAGAGAGAGAAAAAAAAGAGAATATATAGGTACGCGCTACAGCGTATATAGTACTCACTGCTGATCTTCATGCCGCCCAGGGGCGGATTGGCGGGTGGCTTGGTGCCCTCGGCGAAGGAGGTCGTCCTCGGTCTTCCGCTCATCCTGATACCGCCTCCGTATCCTTATCCTTCGATTTCTCCACTTCGTCGACCTCTTGAAAATTCGAGGCTCGTACGAAAAGTCACTAAGCTCTCGCGAGCTCCGACACAATCGATTGTACTCGTCCCTGTCTGTCTCGACTAGTTTTTATTTTCTTCCTTTTGTTTCGTTTTTATTTTTCTTTCACCTCACTGTTAACACTTTGTCACCCTGGCGCTTTTGTTCGCCGTACAGCGGTAGATTTATCACTTTAATCTCGTTTTTAACCTTTCTTGTGTGCGCGTCGAGAACGAATCGCAGTACGCCCAGCCGGCCAGGCCCACGACCAGGCCCGTAACGCTTATGCTTCTTCCTCGCGTCGTAATCAGCGACCGCGACGGCACGTGAACTTTTCTCGGGCCTCGTCGCTACCACGGACATCAATGACAGCGACCGATATCACATGGCACACCAGCTGATATCGGCACTTTTTCTTTTTTTTTTTTACTCACGAAAAAAAATCCCGCACCGTACGATGTATTCCTTATTCTTTCGTTTTTTTTTTTTTATTTTCACTTTCCGTATCTCACAATTTTGTTGAAATTATCTTGGCTATTCTCACGGTTGCCGTAGTATCGACGGTTTTTCGCGTGTGGAAAGTGTGTTTAACACGGCCTAAGTAAAATGAAGAAAAAGCGACAGCCTCGCCAATGAGGAGGATGAGATCGAGAGGGAGGGAGCGGAGGGGGGCGGGGAGTATCGGAGAGTTCCTACTTCCTTCTCACTTTATCGCTCGGCCGCGGCTCTCCTTTCCTCGGTCGGTACACGTCGGTAAGTGTAAAAAGCCTTGCGCTCGAGCCTCGCTAGCGCGGGTGCTGGTCGTCGTCGTAGTCGTTCCCGTGGAGGCTACGATTGGCAGCGCTCCGGCAGCCGACCGACAAAGACGAGCAGATATAAAAGCGCTTTGCACACTCACGAAAGCGCCAAGTGCGGACCGATGACGATATTACACGCACTGGACACAGGTAGTATTATTTAGCGGATGCAAAAAAAATATATATATGTGTATATATATATGGCGAGCACTTGCGTGCGAGCAGCGAACACTACACTCAACCAGCCGACGAGGCTCCGAAGCGAGATATATTATATTTCATAAAGAACACACACGAGGTTCTTCTTTGCACTCTCTCTTTCTCCCCCTGTGTTTGGCTCTTTACCACAGGGAGGGTTATATTCGTGAACGAGAAGCACCGAGCATAGGCTCTCTCACGTATCGGTAGCGTGTTAAACACGTTGCAAAGTTGCGCGCAAGCGATGATTGGCACGCATATGACGCGCACAAGTCAGTGCGAGACCCACAGTGCACAGCCCCCGCGACACTCGCACACACACACACACAGAGAGAAGCGCGCGCGCGCGCGCTCTAACGCTCGTACATTAAATCGGTAAAAAAAAAACGCGAGAGGCCGCGCACTCGATGAGAAACAAAAAAAAAATGTATATTATATATCGTCTCGAAATTCCTCTAGGGTTATATCCGACTGGTATACGGAGAGAGCAACGGGAGCGTCGTCGAGAGGCGCTGTGTTACTTCTACTACTCCTATACACTCTGAAACGTCGACTCTCTCGCCCGTACACTTTCAACAGCAGCAGCCTTCCCCGACGCAAACAGCTCTCGGGGCCTCTCTCCGTTGCGCGTGTCCCGTTCGTCCACTTGTTCTGTCTCTCCTCTCTTCCTTCCTGTTCTCTCCGTCGTGACCGTCGTCGTCGTCGTGGTCGTCGACGGTGGCGTGGACGCGTTGCACTTTTCACTAGCGCGCTTTATATACCGTAACTATATAACTACCTATTCACCACGTCGACACGGGGGCGAAGTCGGTGCTTGGCTGATGGATTCTCTCGGCTTGCCTCGCGCGATAGCCTCGCCTCCTTCTTCTCGGTCGGTTTTCGAGAATCTCGTATACAAGCGCCGTTCGGGTTTTATCCTGCCCGACACGATCCTCGATCTCCGCTCACTCGCTAACTCATTCGTTCGCCGCTTTCTTCTCTACGGGTTTTTCTCGTCGCCGTCCCCAGCGTGCGTGTATGTGTGTGTGTGTGTGTGTGTGTGTCTCTATCTGTGTCTGCTGTTTTTCTCTTACGAGCAGGGCGCGCTCGGGGGCTGCTTGCTGCTGCTACTCTGCCGCCGCTGCTTCTGCCTCTACTGCTTGACAGTCGAGCACACGGCGCACGGCTCGACGCGCGGGTTCTCTACCTAATAAACCTGGGGTACCAACGCGGGCAAGGAGCGCGGCGGGGTCTCTCACCAAACTTTTCGTCTCGCTCGCTCTCTCGCACTCGGGCCTTCGTCGTTTATTTCGTCGACGGGAGGGGGAGAGAGAAGCCCGAGAGAGCCGAGCGACGTTTTCGGATCGGTGCGTAGAACAGCGGCAAGAGCTGAAGGCGCACAACGGCCCAGAGAACTGGTGCCCACTGTACACCGGAGTTTATATAGAACACGACGAACGGATACTCTCCTCACTAAGTTTTCGACTGACGCTGCTGCTCTCGCGAATTTACTGCCGGTGGATTAGTTTAGTATCGTTCCTTCGACGAGATCTTCGTGCAACGAACTAGCAACGCTCTATCCGTCTACCTCATAGTCGTAGCAACAAAAATTATGTAAAAATTTAAATCAAATTCGCGCTTCACACCAAAGGTCTCGCTCGTCCGCCACTCCCGTCTCTCCTCTGCAGGACTGTCTTCTCTGTTTTTTTAAATTCTCTCCTTCATCCCAGGACTCTAACACCAACGTCTATTTCACCTTCCTTACGCCTACTCGATTCTCCACCTCTCTGACGTTGCTGATTCTTGACGCCGCGATCACCACGCTTTTTCCGTGTCTAGCTCTCTCTCTCGCGCCTTTACACGACTTTCATCCTCTTTCAATTTCTTATTCTTTTATTTTTTGTCTTGTTCTAGGATTCCCGTTGCACTCCTACTTCACCTACGCTGCTAGCCTTCGTTCGCTCCTATGCTTGTTGTTCTCTCACTTGGATGTCGCTGCAGCTGCCTTAAACTCTCGACAGGGCTTGCAGAAAAAACAATTTTCCACCGGGCCCGGTGGAGTCGCAGGCGAAACGGGATATTAGGGTTACGCTTCTCGCAATGACAACGTCGTGGGCGGCGTCGCTGTCGTCCACTCTCCTTCGCACTAGACTGATCTACTCTCTCGTCGACGTTTTATTCGTCATCGAAGCTCGGTTTGAAACCGGACTCGATATTTAATTTTTTTTGCTATCGTTTATAAATGTATTTATTCTATCGTTTATATTATCCTCTCGAGATTTTCGTATCGCGCGTGGGCTGGACTCGAACGTCCGAACGCGGCCGTTATACGAGTTACGTTCGCGCGCCGTTACCCGTTATTAACGCGGTAACAATGTCCTCTCGTGCTTATCGGCACATATAACGTGTTAAACTCTTTACTCTTCGCTCAAATTTTATCCAATCTTTTTTTTCATCTGTCTCTTTCTCAAGAATCGTGCTCTCTCTCTCGAGATACTCTATGTCTCTATGTCTCCCTTTCCTCGTCGTATTTCGACTTATTCTTATTCTCTCGCTCGTCTTACTCGCCGGACTTATTCGTCGTGCACGGGAACGCACCACACGACCAGCCGCGGACTTTTCGATGCGTCCTCAGACATTGACCCGTTCGGGCGAGATCGGGCCACTCGAGCACCCACGGAATTGCACGAGCGTGACGTCAATTACACCCCGCCCCCTTTCCCCACCGCGACGACGAAGCACTCGATCGCTAGGTGAAAACCACACCGAATACAGCTGTTTCGAGCGCATTCTATCGGCAATCTTTTTGCAACATGGAATGGCGGTGAATTATAATCGACCGTCTTCGGTGCAACTGACGGTGTTTTTAAATTCGTGGCACCTGCTTCAGCGTTTGAAAATTGACAACAAAGAAATTAGTAATTATCGCATTGACCTTAGCCGATCGAATAATTGCATTGATGTCAAATTTTATCGAATTTATATTTTGATCCTGTAGCACTGCAACGAGACTCTCTAGTCGGAGCTGGGCAAATACGCTAAGTACGTAAAATACGTATTGAAGTATCAAGTATTTGAAGTACTGTGCGCTAGGTAGTTTTTGAGTACTGACGTATTGAGAACTGGTAGAACTAAATTCCTGAAGTTCTGACCCCTAACCACTGAATTCGTACTTGATACTTCAATACGTACTTCAAGTACTTAGTGTATTTGCCCAACTCTGTCTCTAGCTTCTATTTATAACGCAGTACGATATGTTTGTCCTGTAAGACCGGTCAGTTTATATATGCAACTTTCCTTTTTTGTTTTCTCGTAATTCCCCCATTTTTAATGCTTTAGCTTTCTGCGAGCCATCTGGCCACGATTCTCATCAATGTTTCCAATTCTTCGCTTTTAAAGTTCACAACTGCAGCCGCTGTTACGCCCCCCCCCCCCCCTTTCTGTATCGCATTTGCACGAGACACGCAGAGAAACTACAGAAAAATTGCGCCGACACAGCCGGTCATTGCAACTGAGTCTTGATGTCCGCATTCGATATTACGAGTGCAAACGCCAATCCTGAGAATTCGAGCCACCGCTCAATGGTTTCAATTAGTGCATGGCTCGGCGGTCACTCATTCAAGTAATAACCGCGAACGATTCAGCTTGACTCTGGGGACCACCGAAGCCGCGCACCAACCGCGCATCCACCGCTGTCGGTTTATATGCAACTAATTGTAAGTGAACAGTCGCGACATCTCTACCACGTACCGAAACTACTTATCGAAACGCTTCGATGTATTTCTGAGGATATATTACCACCGGAGTTTGCGACAGTGGCTCTCATATTTTTTCACGGAGAACATCTTCCGACTTGTCCAAAGGTCAGAGCGTAACGGGAACGGGTGATATATAGTTACCCGAATGCAAATCAAGTTTCATTGTCAACACAATCCTGTATGAGACCCCCGCGCACTCGCAAAGCATTGGGTTTCAACACATATAACTTCCGCTGAACTTATATTTTCGTCTTTGATTTCCGCAAGCCGACGTGTGCCTTCACGATTAAACAAAAACATCGTGTACTTTCTTGACAATAAGAAATAATTCTGTCAAATAAAGTTTATAAATACTTATTTCCAGTGACGCCACCCAGTTGAATACAATACGTTTAAAATCTCCGCCGCAAGCGTATTGAAAAAAAGAAGTTTTTTCACTTGAGTTCCGAACGGAGGGAGATAAATTACCGACCGTAGAAAATACGAACCGTCGGCCGTGCAGATACCGGATTGTTCCAAATGTACAATTATTCGTCGACCGATGTCGCTGCATGCTAACTCGGTCACGAAATTGATGTAGTAACTACTGTAAATGAGTCGCTGGGCGCTACAGAATATATTTCAAAACTCAAAAATCTTTTCTTACGAATTTATACCAAGAATTTAACAATGTTATTTATTTTAAGTAATTAATAACGTCATCAATATCAATAAAATAATTAATAGTGGCAGTAATTAACAAAAGCATTTTTTTGTATTGAAATAAACAACGCAAGCAATTTTAGTCAAAACATTCGATTTCGACGACTTACCCCTAAATTTTGGTAGGTAAATATAATTTTGCTTATTTTCGTATGTAAGTATAACCTTTAAATCATCGTATCGTATAATAGTATATTGCGATACTAGTTCGTAAAGGCGGACTTTCGGCGAAGGTTGGGAAATGGCTGCACGAGCCGGATCAAGCGCTACAACGGCACGAGGCGAAACCGAGTGCTGTTGTGGCGCGAGTTAAGGCGAGTGCGGCCACTTCACAACCGCCGTCGGGAGTCCGCTTTTACGTACAAGTATCGCATACTATTTTATGTAACGAATCCAGGAGAAGTGCTACTCCGTGGTTGCTAATTGTGGCGCTGCGAGCAGCGTGCAATAATTTCCAGAAATTGCACGCAAAAAAATTCGCACGCGAAGAAGCCGAACTGCGAATGCGCAAAAGTAAATCGCATGCAAAGGAGCCGAACTGCGCATGCGCCGGGAATTTACAACACTCATGGCTGCACAGCGCCACTACGCCACTCTCGGCAGGTGCGCAAAGTAGCGCTTTTCATGCATGAATTACATAAACGTATTTTCGAAACGAAAACGCACTTTATAAACATATTTTTTTAATGAAAAAGTTGATCGCTGCATTAACCCTTTTTGTCTTGATTACAAAAACGATTTTTTAAAGTCCTTTTGTGATAAAAAAATGAAAACTTAACATCTTATACATACTTGTCTTACATTTTTTACGTACGCGTATGAAGTGCAAGCATGCGTCATTCATGTACTTGCGCGACGAATTTACTTACGCTATGTACTTAGTGTACTTAGGCTCTTTGATATATATTTTTTTCACTTATTTTTATATAAAAGCACTAAACATGCTGTGCACACTATCATTTTTTATTTAACATTTAATATGTTCCGTAGTGGACTGTTTTTTTTTTGCTGTGCACACTATTAAAGAATTGCGCAGGCCTGAGAACTGAGCAGAGGTTGTATTCTCGCGTGTATTTCAAAAAAGCCTCTTGTTTAACGCTCTTACTCTTGTTTTCAGGATACATTCGAAGATGCTAAGGACAACGTTAAGGGCGTGTCACACACACGTATCGATGCTCCGATGGTAACAAATCGCTGTCCATATTTTCTCCGTGATGGTTGATGTTTCGACGAAAATTAAATTAGGTTTTTGTAGTCAATACATAGATATAGGTATGAAAACCATATTTGCTTTTGCTCGTCGAATCAATCATTTTGGAGAAAACAGGGAAGGTGATTTGTTACTGACTGAGTCTGTAACACACGCCCTTAAGCGCCAGCGGAAAATGCTGCGTGTAGACGATATCGTGAACTCGTTTGCGTCGGGATTCGCACTTTCAGAGGAACCACACGAGATCATTTCGTCGACAAGAGAGTTTTGAGCCAACCGAGCATACCGATGGGCATATTGAATTTTGGATAAAAACTACTAATAGTGTTGTACACCATGTTTAGTGCTTTTATATAAAAATAAATTTTACAAAATGTTTAAGAAAAGAGCATATTCGTCGCGTAAATATGTGTATGACGCGTACTTGTACACCATGCAAATTTATATGAGCAAAATAAGCAAAATGTATACATATAAGCATATAAGTTATATATTATATAAGAAAAAATATATTTGCCTACCAAAAATTTCGGAAACGTCGTCGAAATCGAATCTGTTGACTAAAATTGCTTTCGTTGTTGGTCGCAATACAAAAAATATTTTTACTCATTAATGCCGTTATGAATTACTTTATTAATATTAATGACTTGAAACAAATACGTTTGTTAAATTCTCGGTAAAAATACGTCAGAAAAGAAAGTGCCGCTTTCAATAGGGTATGCGTCAACTTTGGAACATATTGTATAACGCCCAGACTCATTCGCAGTAGTCACTGCGTCAATTTTGTGACCCTATTAGCATCCACCGAATCGCTTGACGAACAAAACAAAGGGTACGTTCAGAAAGTTCCGGTATCTGCATGACCGACGGTTCATATTTTCTATGGTCGGTAATTGGTTTCGTCCCGTTCTGAACTTAAGTGAAAAAACACCTGTTTTTTTTCAATGGGCTTGCGGCAGAGATTTCAAACGATTAGTATAGTACTCAGCAAGGACTCGTCACTGGGAGTCAAAATTATACCTTTCTTTGACAAAATTATTTCTTATTGTCAAGAAAGTGTACGATGTTTTGCTTTACTCGCGAGGGTACATGTCGGCTTGCAGAATTCAAAGACGAACATTTTAGTTCAGCGGACATTATACCTATTGGAAGCCAATGCATTGGGTTTCGTAGTGCACTCGGGATCTCGTAAAGGGTTATTTTGATAATAAAACTTGATTTATATTCGGGCACCTATATGTCACCCACGGCAACTACCGACCTTCTTCTTCTTCTTCTTCTCCCCAATTTGGTTGGACTCTCAGTACCGATAGAGGGCATCCCAACCTGGGCACTGTGGGTAACGCGCCACCCACTTGGGCACGCAGGAGTGGTCAAATAATAAATGTGGGACACACCGTGTACGAAGAATAATAATACTTAATTTTTTATTAGAAACAATGCGCCAAGCGGCAGAAGTACGTTGTACTTGATTACACGTTTTCGTTTTAACTACTGAACAAAGGCAATGCCACAGCTGTGGCGGGAGCGCGCTCGCCTTCCCATTGGCTGGCTTCAGGCGTCGCGCCTATTGGTCGATCTTCGCGCCTCTGTAGGCAATCGCTGGCAGTGTGGGTCGGGGCTGCCGCAGCGCATTAAAAACGCACCGGCCAACGTTCGATGTAGCGGGAAGGCAACTACCGACCGACGAGAGCCCAGTGCCCAGCCGCGCCGACACCGCCATTGCCAAGCAACGGGCGCCCTCTCGCGGGTGTTTCGAAGCCGGCTGGTCGCGTCGTGGCAGTCGACCCCCACCTCGTGTTTTATACTTTGCCTAGTGAACGAAGCGCGGGCTATGGTTCAAGTTGCATTTTGGATGCGACGGACTGCACATCGATTTCGGTTTCCGTATCGTGATCTCTCAGAGCAGTATCGTCCGTGTGTTCGCCAACACTTCCCGTAACACTCTGATATATTCTCGTGCACGAAATACATCCGCGGTATTTCGTCTGTTATTCACTCTCCGAAATATATCGAGTGTATCGCGTTGACAGTGTGCGTTCGTCGTCGATTACTTCGCCGTATTTTCTTCTCAGCGAAAAACCGGTAAGTTCATTTTCGTTTGTTCTTTATTGTCCGAGATAAGTATAAAGTCGATCCTGTCGCGGAGTGCGGTCCCGTAGAATAGGTCGAGACATTTTTATTTCATTCGGAAATATAATGCGAACAAAACGTTCGGAAGAGAAGTTGTGCAATGGGCTAATCGTGCGGGGGAGCCTGTCCAAGCCGGCTCGCTCGCTTTCGGCGTGAGTGGGGCCCCGAGATTAACGACCGAGCTCTCGTGAAGCAGTGCATCGGCCCCCGCGCTACCAAAATTACCATTCGAATTGATCTTGTCTCACACACGTGACTAGCGCCGGCAGAGTTTTGGTGCTAGCCACGTAATTCGTTTTCGATATTGTCGCAGAGTGTCGCGCGATCGTCGGGCTCGTACAATTTATATTTGCATTAAGCAGGCGTGCGATATGGCGAGAATGCGGCGCAGCAGCTCTCTCATCGAGCTGGTATTCGATGCTAAGTGGAAAGAGCCGTGTTTGATACGCGATTATATCGGAAAGGAAATGTTGTTTACCTCGAAACTGTGATCGATCCAAGGGTAGCCTTTAATAACGAAAATTCGAATTACGCAGTTCGATGCAAGCCAGCATGTAATTTCACTAAAAATCTATCGTATCAGTGTGGTTTAATACTACGGGTATATCGCCACTCGTTTCTGTTCCACACGAGAGTCTTTCGCACTCTCCCTCACTCTGGATATTATTAATTAATATGTAGCGGAGCGTACCTCGATTAGGAAATTGAAAATCGAACGTCCCACGTAACGCTTCGTCCGCGCGAGGTTCGCTATACGTGCAGGCCAGCAGCTCGATTTACTTCGATTTATACGGCACGTAGATATTAATAACCGCAGAGCTTTATGACTATTATCAAACAAAAACATTTAGTCTTAATTTTTTTTTTGTCGAGTTCTCGTCCATGAAAATTAAAAAGAATTTTTTGAGCTGGTTTGCTTCGTGCCAAAATTCGTGCAATGGAAAATGGGGTTGAAAAAAAAACGATGCATGATTAACCGTGACATGTTTTTGCGTCAAATCGGAGGTGACAAAAAATCGTTCCGTCCTAGCTAATTCGATACATCTTTTCGCGGTGAACACGGATCCAATATCGGTTTTCGACCAGAAGCGATTTCGATGTATTTTCGGTAATGGATTATTGACAGCTCGCTTGGCGACTAAAAATTCCCCTAATGATTAGCTTATTTTTGCGCCGGTACACTGCGATACAAATGACAACAAAAAAAAAACACGATAAAGGCTTCAATCTACTTTTTTTTTTGTCAAATCGGATGTTGCAAAAAACTGTCTAGACAACTTAATTCAATGGATTTTTTCGCGTTGAACACGAATCCATTATCCGTTTTACTTTTGGAGAGTCGATTCTCATGCATTTCGGGGAGTCGAATTATTTTAGATGGAACGAGAGGACACAGCTTTCGCTTATCTTAGTCCACAGTCTTCCACGACATTTTTTTTTCATTCCCCGAGGCTGAGATATGCGAGAGACTTGGGTCTAGAATCACTCGGTTCGTTGTCCCTCCGTCCTTTCTCTCTATCCTTTATCTCCGCCATGTATTTTTTTTTCTATATCCTCTATCCCTCCGAGCGAGCGCTCTCGGTCGAGCGAAAACAACCCTCTTTCTTTCAACGTCGGCGGGGTGGTTCTTCCCACGGGCTATCTCCGCCAGTACCTTGCGCCCGGTCCTCTCGCACTGTACTCTGTCAGCCGAGGGCGACAATGCTCTCCGTCAGCGCGCTCGACACTCAACGGAGGTTTACTCTTCGTCTTTGTCCTACTGCTTCACGGTGTAAAATACATAATGCGTGCGAAATATACCGGCTCACGTGTATACACCAGGGGGAAGAGGGAGGGGCTCAGACGTCGATTTATACCCGAACGATTATCCACGCCGTTTTAGCATTCTTCACGATGCGATGCAAATCTACCGATGTCCCTATTATAGCGCCGTTGAAACTCTCGCTCTCGGGCGCGAGCTCTTCTTCAGGACGCACGGATTTCTGACGATTCAATTAAGCACCCAACGAGAAAACATTTCTCCGCTTCTTCGCGTCGAGGGAAAGAGAGTGAAGTCGTGTTTGTTTTCAATTTTTTTCTATTTACATTTTTTTTCCTGCTCATCTTCTTCCACTGTTTATATTTTATGAGAGCCCGATCATGCCGCGCCACTCCACCGGCGTACCGCGGTTTCTCGAGTCTCGAAAAAACATTATACCCGCTCGTCGAACGGCCACAATAACGCCCGCCCACCGGCGGAGGGGAGTTGGCCCGACCTGGCGGATGGCAAGAAAAACTCTCGGGAGCAAAGGCTCTCGCTATAAAGGAAATGCATTTTCCAGGCCTAGCAGACTTTTCGTTTTTCCCTCTCTTTTTACGTTTTCTTTTTTATTGTTTTCCACTTGTCATTCTCTCGCTTCTGTTCCGCTTATATGCTCTGAAAACCCGAATGCTCTGTCCGCGAGTACAGTCAACTGCGGCCTCCGGAACTAAGGAGTAAGAATATATTATTCGAGACAAAACTCTTCTTTTGGTTTTACATTCGCTCGGAATTGTTCCGAATCTCGTCCCGTACACTTTGCCACGAAACTTTCTTCAAGCTTTTTTTTTTATTTTTAATACAAAAAATAAAAACTTTATGCCGTTCGGCCGTTCCACACTTTTTAATTACTCTCTTTAAATTCGTAGCTCGCGAGAGGAACCCTCGTGTCCGCAGTTGTGCTGGTCGACCCTCGTGTGTGAGAAAGGCCAGGGCGTGTCTCATCAGCTCGCGTAACCTTAGCTCGTTACATATTTATACGAGAGGCGCCTGGGTGTGTTGCTCTCTCTTTTTTTATTGTTTTTTTTTTCAACATTTTCTGCCGTATCTTGTTACATTACCTACTACCCTCGCATACGTTTATGTAGCGCGCGTGTCCGACGACCCCTTTGATCCCCGAGTCGACGCTCTGGTGACGAGAGGAGGGCCTCGACGACGCATGGAATTATCGTTACGGAATAACTATGGCGCGATGACTAAGCTCATCAGCGTTTCTCTGCTCGCACAGCGTCGTGTGAAAATCATATCGCAGATTAGTCGGGAATAATAATATTATTACCGCTCGGCGGACATGAGTGATGGGTGAATAATTTAATGTCTCGGCGAGTGTATCGTTATAGGTGTAGGGACGTCAACTCCACGGGGGCGAATCCATTCATGACAATTAAACATTTTGGCATGGACCCGGTAAAAAAATATATTTTCCGATACGGGAGACTCGCACCAAGTACGGTTCGCCGGATATACTGTGTTGTGTATATATATATATATATATATATTTTTTTTTTTATTAATTTTTTTGTTATCTGCATCACACTCGACACGAAGTTTCCACGAAAAACTGAACGATAATTTCAACAGCGGTGGAGTTATCTATGGAAAATTATTTCATTCCTGATTTATTCCTGAAAAATTTGCCGCGCGGTAATCGATAACGACACACACGTATATTCGGGGGGGTATAAATATTTGCGATTCGAGAAATTAGCTATCTTATTACGAGAATGGTTGATAAAAATTTTGTAAGAATTTGTTTTCTCATTGCGATGTGAAGTTTGTATGCATGAACCGATGGATTAATTTCGATGTACAGGTATGAGTGAAAATGAATCCGAATCGAATATGCCGAATCGAAATTTTTTGACGTGTTTGATGTACGAGTTTTATCGAAGGAAACTTTGTTATCTTGTATATTAATTCTGCCATAATTTTCTCGATTGTAAAATGCTCCTTCGTCATTTCGCTTCGTCATCCAAGTAAGGATCCGTGCCGGTAACTAACTGGTTGAAGAAATAGACAATACATTTATCAACGTAATTCTAATTTTTCTTACATTAAAAATGTTCCTCGGAAACGAGGTTTTTGAACAAAATTATTATAGTATCATTGAGAAATAACTTTTCAAGTTAAAATTAACGGTTTCGGCAGTTTGCGCAAATTACCGATATAACCGTTAACGCGGCCGGCAAAATTACCGGAAACAATAGGAACAAACATAATTCACCGGTAAATTCACTATACCGCAACCAAGTAACTTAATACCAATTTTTAAAATGTAATTAAGGTAGTCCTTGCACATTAGGTAGTCAAATGATAGTTGTATTGTGAACATTTTTAAGTCTCGATATTTAGGGTTCGAGAAAAATAGAAGAATGATAATGTATTATTTTACATATGTATGACACCTGATAGCATTTTTTGGGATCTGTAAAATATTAAGATGGACGAAATTTTGGCTCACGTGGTTTGGTCGGCAGAAAATCTTGACATTTCAACATGACCTATAAGATATGTATTTGAACAGAAAGTTTTTTCACTAGAATTTCACGATCGATAATAAATTTACAAATTACTGATTTTTACACAAATTTTCGTATTTCTATATGTTTGCGGGCTGCTGGTCAACCCAATGGCAGAAACAGCCAATAAACCAGTGTTTCCGAATTCCCATCTCCGGCACACCGATAGCCAATATTAATTAAAGAAGTTTCATACGAACATTCAATAAGGTGAATATTTTTGAATATAATTTAAATCCTCGAAATCTCCTGATCACATTATCGTTATATTTATTGAAATAAATAAATCAGAACAAGACCGCGATTCTGACTCTTTTCCACCAAGCAACCATGTAAAAATCTGTCGAATTTGGATTTATTTGTTTAATTCAAATAGCCGATAACCTACTTTATCAGAAACCACCGAGGGAACCGCGAATTATCGGCTTCGGATACGTTTCCGAGGGTTTTTATGGGTAAACCGATGTTTCAGAACCTGTCCACGAATTTTTCAAAGAACCGTTGGTTTCTTATTCATGTGCATGAAACCGATTTAAGATTTATTTCTGAATCGTCGGTTACGATGAGACGGATGATTCACCAAGAGTCAGACGGTCACATGTTAACGTGATCCAGAAAAACAGCCTTTGATGGTAAACAAAGTGCTCGGTAAACCGCGTTGTCAATCGAAATCGACGATTACGAAAAAAGCTGCGAAGGTCGATTTATCCTCGGTTCACCTTCGCTCATAAGAAATTAATGTTCCAGCACGCGTTGCAGAACGCGTCTTCGGCGCCAATGAAATCGACCACGAATAGAGGGTAAACCGATGGTCAACCGTAGAAATTTTCTCTCGTCGGTGTCGGCTCAAAAACACTCAGTAAAGTGTCCGAAAGCGAGCGTCGGTTTACCGTCATTTTGCCTCGGTCATTCCTGCCATAGGTACTTGAATTTTTACAGACATCAAGGTGTCTGCATTGTTTGCAACACAAAAAAAATTGTCATTGTATCTGATAATCGAGTTCGCGCACGTCCTACCTTAATAAAAGTATAATTTTCATTATCAACGTATCCTCCGATAAATCGTCGTACCTGAACATATCTCCGATCCATCAAACTTTAATGATCATCGTTCATCGCACCGCGAATCCCCGATATCCGTTTGATTCTCGAGTGGAGACAGAAATTGAATAATTCCAAGAGAGCTTTATCACTGTCTACTATAGTCCACTGTCTATATCCTCCTCTCGTGCCTGTTGAGCGTGTTGTTCGATGGCCCGACGCGTCCGCCCGGGGTCCGCCAAATACCTGTACGAACGCGTATAAACTGCGTAAAGTATCGTTCGGGGCTGCTGTGCTACAAGCGAGACAGAGTTCCCGGAAAGTACCGAACGTTCCTATACCACTCGGGCGCTATGCCGGAATAGGCGACCACTGCCAGTCGAGCTTCCACCGGTGATGCGCGTAGTGTGTTTTCTGTCACAGGTTTCGCACATCGACGCTTTGTTTTGCGCCGTTGACTGACGGATACACAACCGACGAATTAGCCGAACGTATCGGTTCCATTCCCTCGGCCAGCTCGGGATTCTCCCGGTGGTCTGTCCGGATGTGTGTGTGTTCCCATAAAACAGAATAATCGGCTATCGGCAAATGCTCCGCGCTTCGAGTCGGCGCGCCGCTTTGCCTCTGCCACACAACGGGCATTAGGAATAACAGTATTTATAGCTCGAGGCCAATAGCCAAACGGTATACTTCAATTATTGCACCGAGAGCATGATATCCAAGCATTTCCCGAGACACCGAAACGCATAACAAATTCATAAGCCTCAGGCTTGATTATCTTCGAGCATATCCATGATCAAAGCTATAGCAGGTCTGTAGATCTGTTTTTAACTCTTTCTCATTGAGGAAACTATGTTTTGATTTGAGACTTTGAAAGATTTTGAATGCTTGATAAAAATTAGACGGGAAATCTAAGTTTTGTAAATTGAGAGGTATAATCTTAAAAGTTCACGCAAATATAGTATATCGGGAAAAGACTTTTGGTATTGAATTTTACCGAAATCTATTCGAGCGATCCGATTTTATAAAACTGAGTTTTTATTTTTATTTTTAACAATGCTCTGATTCAAGTAAATATAGAGCAACAGCGTTCAAATATTGATAGTGAATGGACTAACACTGCAATGTTTGGTGTTAAATTTGGAAAAAAACAAACAAACAAAAGTTACGAAAAATTTGTATTTTACGTCAGACACGTGATTAAAAATAGCCTCGAAACGATCAATAGCGAAAATTGGCTTTAGCGAAATTTTTACAACAAGTCACAACAAAATGTTTACAAAAAATTACAACAAATCACAGGACTGTCTTATAGTGGAAGCTATGTATAAAACTTATTCCCTCGTTCAATGGGTTGTCTGTATACTTGTTTTGATCCAACGAGCGAGTTCAAGGTTATTGGTTTATACGTTCGCTGCAACTTTGATTGCGATTCGACGAAATTCACGAGCTCGTATTTCGCTTCTCGTAGTTCCCTTCCCTTCCTCAATCGCGTAGTTTGATTGGATCATTTTCTCGAGCTCGCCATGCACATCCGTCTGTGATCAGGGCTCTCGTACTCCGTACGGTCGCGCTTCCGCTCGCGCTTGACACCACAGAGGAGAACGAGCGGGAAGAGCGAGGTCGTCCGCTACAGCTCACAGTTACCACGACACAGGTATAGAGGCGTTCTGTGCAGGAAACTCGGGCAAGTAGCTACACGACACAGAAATCATTTCGCGCCCACGTTGAATTCTCGGGACTATAAGTGCGCCGGTTTTACGTTATACGTATATATAGACGCGTTATACACGTTACGCGAATGACACGCCTGAAGAATATTTCCACACCGCGCATAATTCTACTCTGAAAAGTACAATGTCATATTATGTATTTCCATCCGAGCCGATGAGAATTTCCGCGCGGCTCGAGATATCAACTCGAACAAAGTTTCGCGGGAGTAAAAAAAAGTTTGCCGGTTTCAGAGTTTCGCAGAAGAGCCGGGCAGTCTCCGTCTTATAATATTTACACGTTTCCGTCAATACCGCAGATCCTTAACCGGTCTTTCTCTCTCTCTCCCTCGGTCGTTTTACTCTTCTCGAGAGTTCGGAACAATTTATTTATATCAAGAGCCTGGAGGAAACTTCGAAGATCGCTACCTTTCGCGCCTCATTGCCTCCACGTAATTCCGTACTTTGACCGGATAGAGTGGCGAAACGAGAAATACTTAAATTCCGACGGTATTATTTAGCGTGGAATGGCGTATCGGTTCGAAGATTCTCCGGCGTACAGACGACCCTCTACAATTGCGTCTGCCCTTGCGTCTATGGAAGAAAATATTTTCTTAATATACTGAATGAGATGGTTTTATAATATTAATATGTTAAAATATAAATATAAATATTAATATAAATATTAATATAATACCATACATATTTTATAATAATACATTAAAATATAATTTGCCGAGTCAACGAAATACATAATTTTTGTGTCAAAAATATATTTCACGTGGCTATATACTTTTCGATATGGACTTTTGTTTAGTTATACTCTCCCATAAACCCGTCCCGAGTTTTGACGCCGACGTTTTTTCGATATATTTTTAGCCGCATATATCTGTGTATGCTTGCCGGTTTCGAGTACTTTTTCATGCGCATTAATTTTTAACGAATGCCCCGTGAACTATCGAACGAACTACCAGCGGGGATAGCTCGAGCGATCTATCATAGCCAAGTTCCCAGCCGCACCCGAGATCACGCTGCGCTGGGCAGCCGCGCGTGCGCGGTTATTAATTCGCAATAACGCGAATTACGTTTCCCGCGAATGCTTCGCGAGATCCAATTTGATATAAAGTAATAATAGTAGCGCGCTGTGGGTGTCGTAGGCAGTGATCATTCTTGCATATCAAGCAATGATTTACATACACACACACAGCTCCCGGGCCACTCTCGGTTCGATCGTTTATTTTCATTATTCCTGCGTATTCCCTATTCCCCTTTCAACGTTCGGCAAACGCACAGCCCGACTGCCGTTGCACCTCGGGCTTTCCATCAACTGTTATTCAAACTAACGCCCTGATTTTTCTACTGTGCAATGTCGGCTGAGATCAGTGAACGTTGCCGAGTCTGCCGCTCTTTCGTATAGGGGAAGCGCGGGGCAAAACGGAACACCGTGGCGGGACGGACCATCTTTACCAATTTTTTTTCGTGCAATGTCGGCTGAGATCAGTGAACGTTGCCGAGTCTGCCGCTCTTTCGTATAGGGGAAGCGCGGGGCAAAACGGAACACCGTGGCGGGACGGACCATCTTTGCCAATTTTTTTTCGTCGAACATAAAGTAGTCCCGTCTCGAACGGGTGACCGTTTTGCCCCTGATCTCTCGTACGGCGACGAGAGAAGAGCCAACATACTATGGAGAAAATATATATATACTTAGAGTTTACTCGAGGATCCCTGGAGATGCAAAATAAGCGAGCTTTTCCTCGCATCCTTTTACGATCCGTGTCTTTCATTTCGCTCGGCTTTTCTCCAACTGCTCCTCGCGTTGGGTTGACTCTGTTCCACAGTTGTCGGCAGTCTGGAGTAAATTGCATCGAATAGCAAGAAACAACGGGTTTGCCGATAACTTTATTTATCAGTTGCTCGAGTGCGGAGACCGGACCTTTTTTAGTATCCATGTGTTTAGGTAATGTCTAGTTTTTATTTTTGTTAGTCGATTACAATTTTTGTACATCCTCTCCGGCGGTTTTTTAAAAATATTTTTTGACTACCTCTTTTTTCTGCCAAGAAAGAACATTTCGGCCATAACTGTATTTATCACTCGCCCGAGTGAACAAATACCTGGACCGCTTTTAGACTTCATGTGTCTGCGGACCGTCTAGTTTCTGGTAATCAATAAATGTATTTATTTACAATATTTACACACGATACGGACGTTGGTACATGTAAAAGAATATTTTCAGTATTGTAACGAGTATGTAGCGGACTATTTTACGTTCAGGCACACGAACGAACGGACGATCGATACAAGATCGATCGTCATGTCGGAGAGTCTGGACGATACTTTCAATTCAATTCAATTTTGCCAATAACCATATTTATCACTCGCCCGAGTGAACAAATACCTGGACCACTTTTAGACTTCATGTGTCTGCGGACCGTCTAGTTTCTGGTAATCAATAAATGTATTTATTGACAATATTTACACACGATACGGACGTTGGTACATTTTAAAGAATATTTTCAGTATTGTAACGAGTATGCAGCGGACTATTTTGCGTTCAGGCACACGAACGAACGGACGATCGATACAAGATCGATCGTCATGTCGGAGAGTCTGGACGATACTTTCAATTCAATTCAATTTTGCCAATAACCATATTTATCACTCGCCCGAGTGAACAAATACCTGGACCACTTTTAGACTTCATGTGTCTGCGGACCGTCTAGTTTCTGGTAATCAATAAATGTATTTATTGACAATATTTACACACGATACGGACGTTGGTACATTTAAAAGAATATTTTCAGTATTGTAACGAGTATGTAGCGGACTATTTTACGTTCAGGCACACCGAACGAACGGACGATCGATACAAGATCGATCGTCATGTCGGAGAGTCTGGACGATATTTTCAATTCAATTCAATTTTGCCAATAACCGTATTTATCACTCGCCCGAGTGAACAAATACCTGGACCACTTTTAGACTTCATGTGTCTGCGGACCGTCTAGTTTCTGGTAATCAATAAATGTATTTATTTACAATATTTACACATGATACGGACGTTGGTACATTTAAAAGAATATATCTTCAGTATTGTAACGAGTATGTAGCGGACTATTTTACGTTCAGGCACACGAACGAACGGACGATCGATACAAGATTGATCGTCATGTCAGAGAGTCTGGACGATACTTTCAATTCAATTCAATTTTGCCAATAACCGTATTTATCACTCGCCCGAGTGAACAAATACCTGGACCACTTTTAGACTTCATGTGTCTGCGGACCGTCTAGTTTCTGGTAATCAATAAATGTATTTATTGACAATATTTACACACGATACGGACGTTGGTACATTTAAAAGAATATTTTCAGTATTGTAACGAGTATGTAGCGGACTATTTTACGTTCAGGCACACGAACGAACCCACGATCGATACAAGATCGATCGTCATGTCAGAGAGTCTGGACGATACTTTCAAAGCGAACAGAAGTTTGACAGTTCGCGCTCGGGATATTTAGCTGTGATTCTACTTAATTAATATCCGCCTCCAAACCAAATATGCGCGTTATTCATTCGCTCGGTCGTCACAGTATATATTTCTATTGCCAACGGGTTATCGACCCAAGTCCCTCCGCCCCTAGTTTCTATTTCTATAAGTTATCGACCATTTTCGTTAATTATCTTCTACATATTAAAAATTTATTTTGATCACCACCTCTTTTCTATACGATTAAATAAATAAAAGCACTCCAGTACATTAGACTCTTCGTAATATCGCACACTCGTGGCTCGGGATGCGCCGCATTATAGAGCGTGAGAAATTATGGAATGCCCCGACTCTATTCCAATAGTCTGATCTTCAGAAACGTAAGCAACGCAGGCGCAAAGCCGCGCGGGTTATTTCGCTAGCGTTTCGGAAGCTTTTCCCTCACGGCGAGATAGCTTAGAGAGATAATTGAGGCCAAGCGCGATATTACGGAGAGCCCACAGTAACTATATTTATCATTCGATCGCGCGAACAGATAACAGGACTTTTTTTAGTCTCCATGTGTCTATGAACGGTCTACGTTCTATTTCTATAAATTACCGACAGTTTTATATCATTCCGTCATTCCTCTTTTTCTCACATACATTTTCTCATTCCAACGATTTTCGTCCGGCGCGTTTGTATCAATCAAGCTTGCATAGCGGCCGGGGAGGGGTGGAGGAGGGAGGGGGGGGGGGGGGTCGGTAGGCGACATGAAAAATGAATTCGACGCGGCTCGCCGCGGTTGAAACGGCACGCAATGGCTAAACGGTGATTCATAGGAGGCGCACAGGGCGAGGCGAAAGGAAAAGGGACGCACTGCGCGAGATAACCGATGCGAGAAGTGTGGCGAGAGAGACGCCAAAAATAACGAACGCGAGATTCCCAAATGTCGGAAGTCGACTCATTCTCGTTCGACGAGTATTAATCGGCTTTATGGTACACTGAGAGAAGGATCTAGTAAAAACTACTATATCACTTGAGAGATATTACCATAGCATACAGTAGTAGAGCGTTAGGGCGACACCTATGGTAGGAAGTACCGGATTTATAAGAATTTTTCTTAGATATTATATACTGAGTTTCAACCGGGACTGAGAACGGACTGAAACGAGTCTGAACTAGTGGCAAAATTCTAGTTAATTCAAAACTTTCTAGTCAACAGCCAATCCCATGAGTGAATTTTGAGCCTACTAAAATTTTTCGACTAGTTCAGAGTAAATCTCGGCCCGATCTGACTCACGGTGGAAACTCGGTAATGGTAAAAATTCTTGGAAATTCTGGGACTTTCTGCTATAGGCGGCGCCCTGGCGCCGCAGTACTATGTTCTATGGTAATTTTTCTTAGATGATTGGTAATTTTTACTAGATCCTTCTCTCAGTGTACGATAGTGGGGCTTTTGTGGATCTGCCGATGTCGCTCTGGTTCGCCCCGCCGAAGAGGCTTTCCCTCTCAATGTCGTAAAGCATTAAACGACGCAAAGTACGACGACTGACACGTTCAACGGGGGGTTTTCCGCTGCTGGAGCGAAAATTGGACTATCGCCAGAATATCCCACTGCCTTGGTTATTCTCCATCGGGAGCCGCCCGCGAACCTCGCTTGATACCCTCCACGTCGTAGTACAAGCCTCGTTACCATTACTCGTGCCCGCCTAACGTCGATGTGTATATCGCGAATGGTTTATGAATGGATCTCGAGATAGTCCGTTGGCGTTGTACCGGTAATTTATTCGCCACTCCGGCCAAAGAATATTTATCCACGGCGGCGGAAGCGTTCGAACAACTTCATGCCAAGTTCCGCGTACGTAAGAAAAGATCCCCGGCTCTGACGGTGGAACGCTCGGAACTCTCTTGGATCGAACGAAAATTTCGGGATATTCGGGAAAGGAAAACTGAGCAGCCTAATCTCTCGGTTCGTTTCGTCAGGGTATTTAGGCAGCTGGTAAAGAACGCGCCCCCGGTGGTTCTTGTAAACCTTCCGAGTTGTATACCTGCCGATGGGAGGTCTCAGGTAGCTTCGCGCACCCTACAAGATTTTACTCTCGGCAAACTGCGGAGAAGGGAAGTTTCTACCTGCGTGGAGGATACCAGAGGTACGGTGGAAAAAATGTTTGCCGCCCGAGATGAAAGTTACACGAGGGGAGAGGCCTGCGGGATGCGCTGCTCTGTTGCGATTTGCTGCCAACTTTGCTGCGTGAAAAATAATTGAATAATAAAAAGTAGAGTAGAACCTCGATTATCCGAACCAATTGGGACGGTAGTTCGTTCGGATTAACGAAAATTCGGATAACAGGACAATGAAGCTGTGTTAAGCGGTGCAGTGCGATATGTATCGAAAAAATTACCATATGTTTAAAATGATTATTATATATCTTTGAGGAATAACTTTGAGGAATACATGTATTTTTGTGATATTCAACGGTAACTTCAAACCTTCTTAATCATGAAATTCAAAATTTTCGCTTGGCGCAAGAGAGTTGTACGTTTTTTCCTAGCTAAATTTTTGAAATACCAGAGATCGTTGATTGGTTAACATCATACGAATACGTTAACAATGGGCTGGTCGCTCACTTATCGAGTGTCGAAAGGGTTTCCTATTTTTCTCCACCGTAAGTATATTATACTGACGCCTAGAGGTGGAACGACTGGACGTTGAATCCATAATGCACTAAATCACGAGACTAGTACATTTACGAAAATAAATTTTGAATACGGGTGTATTTGCTTGGTTGAGAAACTAATAAATACTGCGCATACGACTCACGTGCATGCAAGGTAGTAAGTCTATGCGAGCTCGAGTGTTCTTGAATTGGCTCGTTGTTTGTAGCGCGCAACAATGCACTGGCGCGCAACAATGTAAGGAATTTCGCGCAATAGTTCGGATATTAGAAACGTTATTCGAACCAGCGGCGGTTCGGATAATGGGTGTACCTACAATTGAGGTTCTACTGTATAAAATTTCAGACGCTCAGTTTACGCGTTATAAAAGGTTCATACGGAAATTCATACGGAAGTTCATACGGAAGTTCATACGGAAATTCATACGGAAGTTCATGCGGAAGTTCATACGGAAGTTCATACGGAAGTTCATACGGAAGTTCATACGGAAGTTCATACGGAAGTTCATACGGAAGTTCATACGGAAGTTCATACGGAAGTTCATACGGAAGTTCATACGGAAGTTCATACGGAAGTTCATACGGAAGGTCATACGGAAGTTCATACGGAAGTTCATACGGAAGTTCATACGGAAGTTCATACGGAAGTTCATACGGAAGTTCATACGGAAGTTCATACGGAAGTTCATACGGAAGTTCATACGGAAGTTCATGCGGAAGTTCATACGGAAGTTCATACGAAAGTTCATACGGAAGTTCATACGAAAGGTCATACGGAAGTTCATACGGAAAGGTTCATAGGGAAATGTAACCGTGTTGGCGGAGAATTTGGTGCAAAGAAAAAAACGAAATTCGGCTCAAACTGTTACGTATGAGGTTTCTTACACAAATTTTTAATATCCGCTCCATGTAAGAAGTTCATTTCAATCGGGAATGTTCGGCGCCAGTGACAAAAAATGAATTATAATTTGTTACCGATCGAATCCGGGTTGGGAGAAGAAAACATCTTGCTCACTCTGTTCTATTTTCCCATGCAAAAATCTTTGAAACTTTTGGCCCTATCGATTGTTCAAAGTTTGAGACGAGAAATGAAGTTTGGACCAATTGTAAAATATAAACATTGTGAGTGATATCGGACTATCAGCATATCCGTTTTATCGTTATCGGAGATACGTCTGTGTGCTGTACGGAACGTCGCGTCCACGAAGTAGAACAAACGAAGAGCCGAGTTCGACGGTTAAACGATAAGTTTCCAAGTTTCCGAAAAGCAGGACATGCTTCGGCTCTCGACTGAAGTTTGTACCATAGGGGTGAGGGGCGATTTCACAAAAAAGTCTGGCGTATTCTCCATCGAGAGCGATTGGGATTATCGATAATCCATCGAATATCGAAACAGCCTTCTCCCGGCGCGCTGCTGAAAGGGCCGTCGGTAGCAGAAACACTGCAAAGTACTAACAAAACTGTTGGCTGGCTAAACCATTGGCACTGGCGTTATAACACGTCCAGCTCGACGTTTACGATAATCGGAACTTTTTTTCCCCCCGATCTTTCAGTCAAGATACTTGCTCCGATAAAATAGGTTTTCCCTTCTTTCCCTTCTTTTTTGTAAATTACCCCCCCCCCCCCCCCCCTTGGATTAAAAATTCTGTAAACTCGGACGTGCGTCAGACGCTGTTTCAAATTATCGAATGTACTTCCCTTGCCAACGAAATCGTTTATCGCGTCTGAAACGGCTCGGACTTCATGTAATTTCTTTTCTCCCCATTATTGTTCCATCGATTATCGAAAGGTTGATTGCTCTCACTGCGAATAATTTTTTAAAACGAGTTTCTCTATAGAAATCGTTTATCGACAGAGCTTCAATCCACTCGGCGATCGTTCCGATATCGGCTGTCAGTAATCCTCGAGGTAATCGATCGACTGGCAAATTCCCGGGGTGCCATCTGCTTATCCGGCATCGTGAACAATTAAAGTCGTATAGAAGCTTCTATGCGGGACACGCGTACGATACCGATGGAGAGAGCGAGGCAGATACCGTTCAACCATATCGAGTTTCGTCCGGTCGGACACCCCGCGTCGATTATATCGCGAATGAATCTCGACGGGGCGAAAGCTATCCGATCTCTCGGTGCGTTTATCCCTCCGTTGTATCTAAATTCCAAATCGAATATCGTCCGGATGCACCCATGCATCCGCGCGAGGTATCCCGCTCGCGCGTCAGTTCGATCGGCAACGCGGATTAGTCGGTCGAGAGAAGGAAAAACGGTGAAATAATAGGAAAAAAAAGAGGCAAGCGTGACCCGATGCTATTAGGCCGACAGGCGGGTCGAAAAGGGGCTCTGTTCCTAGATTTTGTTTCCTCTGTTCGCTTTCAAGGAGGATCAGCTCTTCGCACACCTGGCTTGGGCCAGGCCTTTATCTTTTTTTAAATACATGAACAATAAATTCAGCTTTAAACAGGCGGGAGCGCCCCCAGTTAAATGAGGGTAAAGAAATTTTTACTATATCGTTTGTGCAAAGTTTTGTAGGGTAAGTCAGGGTGAGATGACCACCCGCAATATCTTTTAACGTAACAAACGAATGGTGCTGCCGTTTGCGCAGTTTTTAGTATGTGTAGATACAATGTGATTGCACAAAAAATTATGAGATTGTAAGTGCAAGGATCAATGCGAGCGCTGAATCTGTATTTCGAGGTAGCCAGAAATTGTTCGAGCTATAGTTTTAGCGCTCTGGAGACATACTAAATTGTAACTTTGCTGGTAAAACAATATTGCACACTATATTTGGATGTTTTAAGAAAATATTGGCGCGTAGTAAACCTGTTTTTTTTTTATTTCTTCCCTAAATTTAAGCAGTGAATATTGTTCCCGGGAAATTGGTGATATGGCTACACATTCCGGGCGAGACGGCCACGTCAGTAGTGGTGAGCTATCACCTGCAATAGCGGGCCGTGGCCTTATCACCCGGATATTGCGGGTGAGATGGCCACGTCAATGGTGATGGGCCACTTGGCCATCTCGCCCGCAATATTCGGGTGACATGGCCAGTAAAACTGTTTTCTTTTGGTTTGGTATTTGAAACATTTGACGGAGGTATTTATTGTCTTTCTGTACATTCTATAGACAAGATAAAATATAGTAAAACATGTTTTGTGCGATTGCGATGCTTCTCTGAGCCTCATTGACTACCATTATTACTTTGGCCATGTCACCCATAATGTCCGGGTGAGACGGCCGATCGCAAATATTTATTTATAGAGCTGCAATTAAATCACGCATCGAAAATATCGAAAGTTATGTGTTAATTACTTCAGTTCGATATTTCTAGAGTTGGTTACAACAAAAATGTAAAAGTTTGTAGAACGTTAAACCTCCAATTTTCATTGATTAAAAAACCATGATCATATCACCCCGACTTACCCTATGTTAATCGACTTTTATACATCGACGTCATATGCCGTGATACCGTTTATGATCCGCTGTAGTCAATTTATGCTTAAGACTTTGTGCAAATAATTGTTTTTCATTTAACACTCATTTGATCAGGACGAAACACCTCACCTTCGCAACCTTAATTTTTTTTAGCTAATAGCTCATTAGTGACTAAGGGTAACGCCGAAACATTCGCCGAGGCACGATCTGTGCCTCTCGCTCCCTCTGTGAAAGAATCTCAGCTGGGAATCTCGGTCATCTCCCTGAAAGTTTTACGATCCAGGAATCCGTGCTATCCGAGTTTCCCGAGATTGAGCAGAAGGCCTATGAAGGAAGGGGGAAAAGTAGCGAAAAGGGAGGACAGGTCTGCCGGCAGCGGAAGATTTATAGAGCTGCAATTAAATCACGCATCGAAAATATCGAAAGTTATGTGTTAATTAATTCAGTTCGATATTTCTAGAGTTGGTTACAACAAAAATGTAAAAGTTTTTAAAACGTTAAACCTCCAATTTTCATTGATTAAAAAACCATGATCATATCACCCCGACTTACCCTATGTTAATCGACTTTTATACATCGAGGACATATGCCGTGATACACTGAGAGAAGGATCTAGTAAAAACTACTATATCACTTGAGAGATATTACCATAGCATATAGTAGTAGAGCGTTAGGGTGACACCTATGGTAGAAAGTACCGGATTTATAAGAATTTTTCTTAGATATCATGGTAAAAATTCTTGGAAATTCTGAGACTTTCTGCCATAGGTGGCGCCCTCGCGCCGTACTACTATGTCCTATGGTAATTTTTCTTAGTTGCTTAGTAATTTCACTAGATCCTTCTCTCAGTGTACCGTTTATGATCCGCTGTAGTCAATTTATGCTTAAGACTTTGTGCAAATAATTGTTTTTAATTTAACACTCATTTGATCAGGACGAAACACCTCACCTTCGCAACCTTAATTTTTTTTTTTAGCTAATAGCTCATTAGTGACTAAGGGTAACGCCGAAACATTCGCCGAGGCACGATCTGTGCCTCTCGCTCCCTCTGTGAAAGAATCTCAGCTGGGAATCTCGGTCATCTTCCCGCAGGTCTAACGATCCAGGAATCCGTGCTATCCGAGTTTCCCGAGATTAAGCAGTAGGCCGATGAAGGAAGGTAGGAAAAGTAGCGAAAAGGGAGGACAGGTCTGCCGGCAGCGGAAGAGCAAAGAAAAGAAAAGCCGTAGAGGAAGACAACTGCGAGAGAAAGAGTAGTTCGCACAAAGAGCGTCTCCTCTGCGTTCTCTTCTTATTTTCAGCCAGTTACAGAGCCAGAAGTATACCTCCGAGTATCCGGAGGAGGATGGAGCCGCGCCGAGGAAAATTCATTCGCGAAATGTATCCGAGGTACAGAGCGCAGTAGGTGCGCACCCGGTGCACTTTGCACAGCGTCGAGCATTCACGAGGTAGTGGGTTTTGTAAAAGACGTGGCGGCGCATATCTGAAGATCTCTTCGAACTTCTTGCTCCAGGGTTATTCATCGGAACCAGGCATTTCGCGGATTGTTGCCTGTGGATTCGTTTTTCCTCGATCCACCTTCCTCCCCGGTCGCTTCCTCCTTCGTCGCGGAAGATGCGTTTCTTACCTGGCAGACAGGTGCGTCTTACAGGTAAGAAACGTACCCGGATTCCGTTCTAGAACAGCGAGACCTTGCTCTTCAGCTTGTCCGATATTTGGCGAATGGAGGAAGCGTAATGGCGGAGGCGAAGCGCCTCCGAGTCCGAGGTGGACTCGGAGAATCGGGGGTAGTTGCAGGTAGACGAATTTTCTTATGGAACAGGTTTTGCTAGAGCTCGAAGGAAAGCTCCGGGTGCAAGGAGAGGCAGTGCAATGGCAAAAGGGCCAAGCGGTCGGGCGATAAATCAATCGCTCCTCAGCTACTGGCCCTTGTCCCGCGACGGTCGCTCCCTCGTCCTTTCTCGTCTCACGTACAATTAGTCTGCGACAGGTGATTATAAAGCTCCCTTGCCGGCTTTCGCGACTGTCTGACAACTCTTGGAGGGATCCAGGCTTAATCCGTTTCCTCGTGAAATTTGCATTCGCCTGTCCGGCGTATTTGCCATGCCTCGGACATACCTTTTATCTTGCCGTCCACCCTCCGGGGACTCCTTTTTGACCGCCCTCCGTTGGCAATTGAAACGACAAGTGTCCCGTTCGATAAGTTATATATATATATATATATATATATATATATATATATATATATATATACAATGAAGTATCAAGTACTGAGTCAGAGCCCAGTACTCAAAACTTCAGCAATTCAGTTCTGCCACTAAGGAAGACCGGGGCGAGATGGGCTAGCTAAAAATCAGGCCGTCGCGGGGCATAATGGGCCACCCTAAACAAGACAACTAGAAGGCTGCAATGTCGGATTATTGGCGCATGAGCACTATTGACAGATAGAAGTAGGGAAACTTAAGATGTATGGATAATACAGGGAGGGATAAAAAAAGTGCTCCAGAAACTCGCCCCAGACAATTTTTTTTTCGGACGCGCTATAAAACTTTGAAAATATCATTGTTGGATGATAAACAATAAATTATGCTTTGCTTAGGGGGCCCATCTCGCCCCGATCTCCCCTACTGAATACATCAGTACTCAAGAACTACCCACCGTTCAGTGCTTCAAGTACTTGCTACTTCAATATGTACTTCCGGTACGTAGGGTATTTGCCCAGCTTTGATATATATTGTAACGAATACGTAGCTGACAATTCGGCAAGACACACGATATTAGTTAGGTTTGACACTTGACGAACGAACGGACGATCGATACAAGATCGATCGTCATGTAAAACAGTCTAGACTGAGACGTCTGAAGGAATAGTCATGTGACATTACGTGAGCGGGATAATTAACGTTTATTGTTGTTAATAATATCCGCCCCAAAACTTAATACGCGCATATTTAAAACATTACAGCTGCCAGCAACGATACACCGGCGATCATGCAAAAATTATTATTACGGCGTCAGAGAGCCGCGAGCGCACAATGGTTTGTAAATGTTAAACGCGTAAAATAATATATCGCTTTTCGCTTCTGGCGCGGATATTTGTATAACATTGTTTCGGATGGAAGCGAAATGAACGAGAGATTGTGATCGGCGGTAAAAAATATGTCGGACCCAGGATAAAATTAATATCACTGGATAATATTCAGATGCTTCCCATAGGGATAACAGAGTACTGTCATATGTGTCGACTGTAATTGTCGATACTTCCCAGTATTTATTAACATTTACTCAAATTTTTCAAAATGTGCCGATATCTGCCACCAACAATTGCCAATGTTTGACAATATTTGCCCTTGCAGCCTTACTATCAATTTTTCATGGTGGAGACGCTTTTTTTAAATTTTCAATATTTGCCATTGTCAATAAGTATCTCCCGTAAACCGCAGTTGCACCGTAAGTTAATCAGTAAAAAGTGACTATGAAAATAAATAAATCCACCATAAAGAGCGTGAGCCAATGAACGAGCCGGAGTAAAAAAACCATTGAGCCGTGTCCTCGAGTTCGGTGTTCGGAGTACCGTCGTCGATGCTGCGCTGTAACCCGGGCCTTCTTTGTAGCTTCTTTAATCCGGTGTATCCCGGTGGAGCCGTATATATTTATATACTAGTTGAGCCGCCACGGTGGTGGTTCGGCGGCGGGATACCGCGGGATACCGCGGGAAAGGGCGAAAGAGCCAAGGAAGAGGATACAAGAGAAAGAGAGAGAGAGAGAGAGAGAGGGAGATAAAGCGTGGTACTCGATACTAAAGAAGAGCCTCAAAGACTTCGAAGGCTTACCTCGATTTTTCCTCTCTTACGGTCTTTTTTTCCTTTCATTTTCGTATATACAGTATAGTATAGTAGCGCGACGTGCTGGCAGCAGAAAAGAGAGTGATATAGTGTTCGGCTCTCCGGCTCCGGTTCGTCTATACGGTTTAGCTTGTATTTCTTTTTTTCGGTTTACTCAATTTTTTGTAATCTTTATTTTTAAGCTCACCAGAGAAAAAGACCGGATGAATCCGGGGCCTCCGGGCCGGGATGAGAGAAAAATCCTTCGCAAATTTACTCTGCGCGCACATACAGGCACACCCACGTGGAATTTAAAAATTATTCTAGGGAGTGTGTCGACGCTGGAGAGGTTCGAACGCGCGAGCACGGTGGTTAGAGCGAGCGAGCGGAAAGATTTATAAAATGAAGTTTCGTTAACCGGGCCGCACGAGTGTGCTCGAGATTTAAATTCGATTTGTCCCTTCCACCGCTAAGAGAGTGGTACCCCGTGGAAGAACCCCGATGGAGCAGCAGCAGCGAAGCGGATCGAGTGGCTACAGTGTAGGCACATAGCGTGCGCGGCCCTTTATTCTACATACGCTGGAAAAGAGAGACGCAAAGTTTAAGCAGCGGCGAGAGAGAGGGAGAAAGATAAATGGAAACGAGAACGATTCCATGCTCATTTCGACATCTGTGTTGACGCAACAATGGTCGCGGACAAAGTTCCACGAGTGGCCCGGGTCCTCCTGTCGGCTGGTCTACTCGACTCTCCGCTGTTCGTACGAACTGCCTCCATGCACAGAGTGTGGCGCATTTACGTTTCGCAGGCGATTTCCAGCCAGTGGAAACTAGTCGGGAATGAGCGCGTACTAAAAGTCCGAGAGTACACAGTGGCGAGAGCAGCACAGGCAGCGATACGGGAGAGCACTCTTTACCATGCGGCGGCACGCGGCTGGTATCCGGCTGCGCTCTCTCGGAGGTTAGGACGGACGTAATAGAACGAGAGCGCGCCCACGAAACTCATTTGTTCCTCGGAGTCTCTTGTGGCGCTCTCTACGGCGCATACGGAGACCATTTCGGACCAATGAATGTTTGATTCGTTTCTGCGTATATAAGCCGAGTGAGTGTGCAGCCGACGAGAAATCCTTAGACCCTCTCGCCCGTGGCGAAGCGCGTGCTGCCATTCTTTTTTCTCTTTATTTTATATTCACTATTTTCTCCTGCCACTGCTCGATAGAGGTCCGCGCAGAGGCTCGAGGGGCTTCCAGTAAATTGTTTAGTTCAATTTCATTCGTTCTGGCTTTTTAATCGGCGCTCTGTCTCGATGATTCACGAGAGTTTTTGTATGTATGAGAAGAATATTTATTTATGCTCGTTTGGCATTTTGTTCGTGACTCAGTCGCCGAGAGGCCTCGAAATAAACCGGCAGGGTTTATTGTATTACTGTATCACGATGGTGAAGCAGGTCGAACTGAGCCTGATGATTATTCGTTAATGGTTGATGGCTGGTTGGCCGAGCGGCGAATCCACTGTCAGCCCCGGTTCTGAATTTTTTCGCGTTGTAATATTCATCAAAATCCACGAATACTCTCTGGGAGAGAGATTAATTGTACCTTTCCGACAATGCATTTTGCCGTGGATCGCGTGTAGCTTGCATCGGTGTTACAGAGTACATGCAAGCGTGGACCAGCGAAGCAAATTTTAGTTGGCTACACCGAGTGTCTCATTTTTATCCAGACGATCATACTACGTGTCAACTGTCTGTACCGCTTTTGGATTTTCCGTTACCCGTTTGGGCCTTCGCGTTCATATTAGTATGCATAGATCGCGCCGTTTCTTTACATAGACTCCTAGACGATAATACATTGATCGAGGCGTTCCAAATATACATCGCTCCGTATATAGAGACGATCGTTGCAACGAAAATAAATCGTACACCGCGATAAATAGTAATAAACTTTCGCAACATCGTTCTAGTGTACGTCGCAGGTATTGCAACGGCAGTTTTGCTTCCTCGTAGAGGAAGCTTTGTTTTTTTTTTTATAAAGATCAAAACTTTACGCTGACACTTTGCCATATATACCTCGAAAGGTTTGCGTATTCACGAGTGAACACATTTTCTTTTTAAAGCACTACAGCTTATTGTAACTATTCGTCGAAAGTAGCACCGTCTAAACATAACAGAATAAATGTATAACAGATGTTGCATTGTACACTCGAGCAATTGACACACTAAAATGTGCACTTTCAAAATGTATCAATTTCGAAAAGTATTATCTTGAGAATGTTTCACTTTAAAAACGCCCTGGTTTAAAAATATGAATACTTGTGAGTATATGTAAGCTTTTTATAGTGTAGTAAAATACCGGTGGGCGGCGCTTGATTTGTCGAAAAAACCGTTATTGAATATTTGTGGTGTATAGTTGAATGATCTTACGAACGATTGTTATTTTTTTTACGCCGTATAGGATTATTTTTTGTTGCAACGGACGTGTGTACGTTCGAACATTGTACACTTGAAGGCGCCTCCATTATCTTCGATTGCGTCATTCAATTTTCTTGTACTTCGGGAGATTAAACTTTTACGTCGATGGACTCAGGATCGAATTGTTAGCGGAGACTCTCGCAGCACCGCCCATATAAAATACGGTAAATCGAAACGGAACTCAAAACGCCTGACGCCAAGCATTAAAGTAGTAAGCCGAATCTGATTCAAGTCTCAAATCTCGTTTCCCGTTTCCGCGACGTCCTCGGCGCTCGGCGGGTGGGGAGTCTGCATCGGGGGTTTTCGAATATTATAAACCTTTTCTGCCGAGAGATCGAGGGGTTGGCCTCACTCGGACCCAGCTGCCTCTCGTCTCCTCGAAAATCCTCCAATTTCTCCACTCTGCACAAATTCAACTTCACAGCGCATCCCCGCCCTCCTTCCACTCGAGTTACCTTCAGATACCAAATCTCGAATTTCTAATTCCTCGTCGTTGTTCGTGCCTCTTTATACTTTTTTTTTATAAATATAAATATAAATATAAATATAAATATAAATATAAATATAAATATAAATATAAATATAAATATAAATATAAATATAAATATAAATATAAATATAAATATAAATATAGGGAAGCGGAGCAATACGGATGTATGTCTGTAAATGAACTTTACCTTCTATTCAATAACAGGAATAGTTCGATTGAACATATGCAGCATATTAGATTACTAAAGTCTGACTATAAATTCCTTTGCGTGTCTCCCGAGATGGTTTCGCCTACGAAGAACCGTTTTTATACTACGTATAAATTATTCCTTCGGAAATATATGTTCTATCTTCGAATTCATGAAAAAATGAAAATAACACCGGTAAGGTGCAGTGCACGATGCACCCAGGCTGCTTGCTGCATGCCCGGAATAAATATTCGATTACACTCGGATCGATCTACCTTCTATCGGAAGATACGTACGCTTTACTACAGTATACACAGCCCCGCACGTGAACGACATTTGTTCCCTACCTTCGCCCCGAACTTCCGTTTCATTGTCATCCGTTTTTCGAACGTAAACATTAGTTTACCATTGTTTTACTCGATATTCGTCGAAACTCCTCCATAGTCCTCTACGTCCATGTATCCGGACGAGTTTCATCTTCGAGGAAAATATGTCAATACCGTGAACGACATCGATAGGGAAGATCCGGGCCAAGTGCGGAAATCCTGTAAGCTGCAGACACGGGGCAAAACGGTTTACCCCAAAATTTATCCGGAAAATTTCAGCGGTTCACCGAAGACTCTGCATATGCAGCAAGATGAACCCCGACGAATATTATATCAATAATTCATCAAAATCTTATATCAGAATATTATATCAATCAACAAAATATTATATCAATTATTTTAAAAATGCGTTATTGGATCTCGTGGGAACTGAGAGCGCAATTAAATAAAAACTAATTATAAAATATTGTATTGCAAATAAAAAAGAATGTTAAAATGTTGGAACCGGCGAGCGCGATCAGATCGTCAGGTAGCCCATTTTGCCCCTCACCGTAATTTCCCTCTCGCTCCCAGAATGACGATTACAGGCGTAATTGATCGTCAGTGAACAGTCGCTTCCTAGTTCCGTATTAACCCGAGTGGCCTTTACTTCCAAACTACTTCATTTTGCCCCGCTCTCCCATGTACACCGTCTCCCGTCCATAATTCCACGGATAGCGCTGCGGCAAGGCAACATAGAGAGTTTCGAAAATTCGTGAGATATTTCGTCAACGAGAATTCGTTGGTTGGGCGATGCGGAAAACGCCCGATGCTCGCGACGACGTGAGTCACAGAGGAGGCCTCCGACGTTCTAAGCCCGGTTTCGCTACAGCGGAGAGGAAAATTCACCCCGCAATTCGCGGTCAAAGGGATTCCCTCTCACTGTGGGAAATACTCTCGCCGTGTAACGTACGGAGAGTGAGGGAAGCCTCCGAAGCACTGAGAGAGTTCGGCTAACCGATAAATAGTCGCGTAAGTGCTACACCGGACTCCTTTTACCGTAGAATTATTGGATACAGTACTCCATACCGTGGTACACACTGGATACAGTGTGCCACCGGTGGAGCACTATATTTCGCGTAACTGAGGGGGAGGAGTTTTTGAGAGGGGAGGGAAGGGTACAGTACTGCAGCTTAACCCAACGGCGCGGACGGAGCTCTCTTTCCCAAGCCCGACCGGTTTATATCCGGCGTTCAAACATTGCCGACAATGTTTATCGGATACTCAATAATTCAACTCTCATAACGAGAACAAAAGGTGCGCCGCCTCCGAAAATGTTAAAACACATATATATATATATATATATATTATATATATATATGTGCATATATATATGTACAATACAATACTGTGCGCTACGAATTTGCATGCAACTTCGCGTACAGTATTGATCGCATCTGTAATCTCCCTTCGAAGCACTACAAATGCATACTTTTTAAATCACCGTTTAATTAATTGCAGAAACTGGAGTGAGAGATAAATTAGTCGACTGTGAAATTGTACCGCGGAGTATGAAGAGAGAGGGAGTCGACGATACGGAGAGGATCAACGATTCCCCGGGAATAAAGTGCTATTGACTGCAAATTTCGTCAGGTAAATCAAAAAAAGAGGGAGAAAGAATGTTTAAATAGATAAAAATTAGAAACGAAGCGCGGTAACAATATTTTAGATGCTTCGGGGTACGCGAAAGTTCCACCGAATGAACGGTAAGCCGATGAGTAAATCGGTCGGAGGGATTAATGAGAAAAATTAATGAAATTTTTCGTGTCCCAGTTCCGGTTCTTCCGTTCGTGTGTTTCGCCGGTCGAAGAACTGGTCATCCCGTATGGATAATTATTTCATTTATCTCTAGCGGCCGATACACCGAGTTTGACTAGGCGCGCGCATAACGCGCTATCCGCGAGCTATGCGAGACATGCGGAAAATTCAGGCGGAACCGAGAAATCGAGAGCAAACTCAGGGATCGCACTCTTCTCACGCGGCGTACACAGGCTGATAGATAGATACGCCGAGAAAGAGCGAGGGAGACTTCGGAGCGTAGATCCGCGTACACACAAATGCATTATTCAGTGGCGCTGTGCAGTGCCGGTCGCGACACTGCATTTGCGTTACTTCCAGAAGATTAAACTTGCATGCGAGCCAGCAAGCGCGAGCGGTGGAGAGCGAGAGAGGAAGAAAACGATCCAGAAGCGGAGATTTATGAAGTATAGCAGTCGAGGAACGACACCGTGCGACACGCGACTTGCTTTTGGACAATGCCCTCTACAACAGTTCGAGAACTCTTTCCCTATCTCTTTTCCTCCCGGCACGCTAGCAGCGCGAACCCCCATGCCACTCCGTCATGACTCGAATCACCCCTGCCGCTGGGGATGCTCGGACAAATTTCAATTTTATTAGTCGGCTCTTCGCCATCCGGTCCTAGTGACTAGGCTTCTTTTTTATTTTCTATTTCTTTTTTTATTCCATTGAGCAGATAAAGGAAATCGCATTAATCACACGCATGAGGAAATCCTTTACGTACGAATACAATAACGTGTGTCCATATATGTACCGCCATGACTCTATATATATATATATATATATATATATATATATATATATATATATATATATATATATATATATATTTGTATTATTATAATGTAGTTAACGTATCGAGATACGTAAGGCGGTTTTTTTTTATGCGGGAGGACGTGACGCATGAAGAATCTTTAGTGGCACTGAATAGACTCTCGTATGTGGGCGACTGATTAACACCATCAGTTTCGTTCCTCCTCGTTTAAATTTCGTCGTCCGACGGACCTAACGGAGCGACGATACCGTGAGAGAGCTCTTCGAACTGGAGCTTCTTCGCGTCTGTCCGATTTTCACGAGAACGTATAATGCGGGACAGGGCTTTTCTCGGGATGGGAACATAATGGTGGAGTACCGAAGGGTCATCGGTGTCAGAAGAATCGCCGCCGTTACCAACTGTCCGAGGAGACCGAACGTCGAGGGTCTCTCACACTTTCGTTATATACGACCGGAGACGTCTCCTCCATCGTGTCACTCGCGCTAAATGTCGTGTAAGACGGCCGAGATTTTTGTGCCGGGCGAAGAGAGGCAGAAGGGCGCAACTTCTACGGCAAAGCATGTGGGTTGAGCCCTTCCGATTCTCGGCGGGCGATTCAGCTTGAACGATTATAGCTTGCGCGCACTCAAGAATCCATGAGAGAGTTTTCCAGAGGGTTCGAGGTTCGAGGGACGTTGGACTACTCGTTCTCTTGAGGTTTGCTTGCTCGCCTCCTTTTTTCTTTGCTTTTGTCTTTTTATCGTGGCGAAAATGGAGACATCATATGGATATAGATGTAGATACTTCTCGGGTTCTTTGACGCATGGATAAATCGGGATGACGAATCGACTCACCAAGGGTGATTCGTCCGAGGTTCGGCCGAAAACTATCGTGGTAAAGTTAACGTCAGCGAGTCGTAGGGCGAAAAGTCCTGCGTCCTCGGTGTCTGTATAGATATATCGTTGAATGTATGCTCGAGGTCCATGAGAGGGTCGTTATAACGAAGCCACGCGCCAGAGCACCGGGGTCCTTCGGGTTTGCCGGTTAAATGTCCTGTGAGATAGACATCCGGATCGCTGCTACGATGTGACTGGGCGAGGTCCAATGGGAGAAACGGCTAATAATACCGACGGTGTAACCACGGCTCGCAGTGTAACAGTATCTTGCGTTGTAACTTCCGCGTGCGCGCGTGCAAACATTAATCACTGAACGAGAGATCGTCATGGATAGTTATACGCCGGCAAACGAGAGTATCCAAACGGGAAGAGTTACGCTTCCGCGTGTACTGCGTGGCGAGCGACGAAGGATTTGTTCCAAGGGAGGTGGTTCGACGATTTCAGACGAAAAAACATATTTTGTTAAATTATTTTATTTTTTTTTTATTTTTTTTTAATAAAAAATGTCTTGAAAATGATTGCATACTGTTATTCGCGAGAATGTTGTGACAATACCGAAAAATTATTGGGTTGACTTATACAAAATTGTCGGAATTTCACTTTTATCAAAATATAAAATATTTTGTAAATAAATCAGCTTCTCCTACAGTTAGTTTTATTTGAACATGGATAGTTATGTTTGATTGCTGATAAAAAATTAATAAAATACGTTTTTTCGCCTGAAAGCGTAAAGTCTCCAACAAAGTAGCAAGTAGCAAAATAGCGAGGAGTGCCAGATAAGTGTGCGCAAAAGTAGCTAGAGTGTGAAAAAAGTGTGCAGAAGAGTAACTACCGTGTAAAAATAGTATCCACAGCATTTTTCGCGCATCCTCTGTTCGGTTTCGCAACACTTTACAGGCACGAAAAGCAGGACTTTTCGTGCACGTGTTTCAAAAAATAAATATTAAAATTCTTCATCGAATATCGTATTTATTCAATTTTTCCATATTTCTTTTATTTTCATTCAATTCGATGATCCCTAGTTTTTCTCGATCAGCCGTCGTTGGTTTCCCTGAGAGAAATCGAGAGACGGTCTCTAGCGCTTGCCGCTGCTCATGTGTGGCCGCACACGGCCATACGCGGCGGTGGAGTAAAAATTGAAAGTAGAAATGATGTTTTCTTACGCGGAATACGTACAAGGTTTATTGAAAGCAACTTTTTTATTCGTGCTCCCGGCTATACCTGACTTGATGCAACTCGAAACTCTCCTCCGATTCTACCCCTTCGCTCTCTCTCTCTCTCTTTCCTTCGCGTTTCCTTTCCATGCCCCCCCAAACGTTCCATCTCTGCACCTCGGATCTGACTTTTGACTAGGAAAAAGAAATTCTCGCGAGTTCGACGGCGCGCCGAGTTGGAAAAGTATCTTTTTCGTTCGTACACACACACAAACCCACACACACACACTTTTTATATATTTTTTCCTTCCAACTTCACTTTACCTCGTTTCGTCCCCTTCCTCCTCGTCTCACCGCAGCAACAAGATTTTTCTCTCGCTAGCGAATGCGAAGCGAAATTCCAATTCGAAAATAACATTCCCGACTAGTTCACCGAGCTCTCGTTACGATATTTCATTTTTACATCCGCTTCCGCATCATTCCCTCATCTCCGCATGTACGTTGGTTTCCTTTTTTTATTTTTATTTATTTATTTTTAAGCTGAATATCAAGGATCGAGAGCGGAACGGCTAGAAACTTCACTCGATCAGTCAAGTTTCTGATGAATCTCACAGGCTGACTTAAATTCACGAGGCTCGTCCCACCGCGAAGATACTCTTTCTCGATACTCCGACGATCATTCACTGGAGAGACGGATCTCTGGAGAGTCGTTATTCACATTGCGCGGTAAATACAGGACGGGAGAGGGGCAAAACGGAACGCGGGATTAAACCGACCTTCATCCTTCATTTGCCGCGAAACCTTTTTTTCGATATCCCTTGAAGACCTACGTGAACCTGGAACTCGGTTCAGCACAATAAAAGAATCAACCATTTTTCCGGCAGAAAACGAATGATTTTGGTGCGTGGTTGCTTTGCAGTAAAAATATATATTTAGAACTTACAAGCAAACGCACACACTACATAAAAACTATTTTGATTTACGAGGATTCTATTTGCGGGAAATAACAATCCCCTTGCCCGAAGACGATCCTCTCGCGTGAAATGCATTTTATTTAGAGTGCATCCTCCGAGTTATCCGAGGTTCACAAATATGCCGCCAAAAGTTTGCGAGAACCGTCCGTTTTGCCCCCCCTTCCCCCGACTCGCGTTTGCATGTCACACGGTCGGTAGCCCGCGGCACAATAGACGAAATGCGAGATCCATGGACTCCAATGATCCAAATAGTGACGATCATAACAATGGTAATCGTAATGACATTTTGCGATTTTTATCATCATCTCACAATGGTGTCTCGTTTCAACAGTCCATTCAATGTATCCTGTCGCAAGTACAACAGTTCTCGTTCGTGTATGCCCAAAACCCCCATACAATGGTACGGTACGTGTCGAAACCTAACAAAACCAACTCTGCATCAGGGTCGCGTTATGGTATAGCGATGAAGCGGAAACGTTTTCGCCTATACCCGCGAGAATGGCGCTACAAACGAGGATGGATATACGAATGAACCCCTCGTTCCGGCCCTGCGATTCTCTATCCTCTAAGGATATTCTATACTTTACCGGCTCGCAGCAGCGGCAGCAGCAGCGGCAGCAGCAGCAGCACTAAAGATGTGCAGACACGTACAGCAAGGTTGGTCCATGACGATGTTTGGCCCCGATCGTATCAGGGCAAGCCATGGGTACGGTTTGGTACCGAGAGGAACGTATACATTTATCTATGTATTGTACATAGGAATCCTACGGTGGCGAAAGGACCTTCGGGCCAGAAGCGATGGCCCGAGGAGAAATCCGAGTAGCGCAGAGAGAGGGAGGCCAGGCGACGGCTCGGCAATGGAAGATTTATCGATGGACGGGGTGGCGGGCGCGAGCGAGCGTTCACCAGGCTCCCTTTCCTCTTTCACCCCATTTGGCCGTTTTCCTTTCCCAGCTTGCTTGGTCCACGAGACATCAGCAGTCGCGCTCCGGATTCCCGGATCTCCTAGTCCCACATCACTTATGTGACGATCCTCGCGGGTTTTTCGCTGCGCGTCAGAAGGTGAGAGCGGCAGGGGAAAGACGGGAAAAGTGCGCTGTAGGGCACACTGTTCAGTTGCGCAGTCGGAGGTTGGACGGTAGCAGAGGCGAAGATTGGATTGAGTTTCATGCAAAAAAATTAGTCTTGCGTCAAACAGGGACCCAACGCTTTTTACCCTTTTTCTCAACTAATTTCAGATACCGGTTTCATCTGCCGAAAGGTTCGTGCAGACATGCGACTGCGTAGGTGCAGATAGGAAGGTAACATGGGCGAACATCGGATTGGGTGTCATGAAAAAAAAAAATTCCGCGGGGTAGAGTGTCTTGACTGTTTTTGGAATATTTCATGATCTTTCGGGTTAAAGGGATTAAACAGAATAAAAGTGAATAAAAAAAACGTTCAGTTGGGTTTTTGGAAACTTGTGGAAAGTGCAGGGAAATTGATAGAACGGGACAAGGCAAGACCGGGCTTGGAGTGAACAAGGGGAAAGCGCGTTTTTGGGCTCACACTGGGACGAGCTAACAGTTCGAGCGTGAAGTCTCACTCGCGCAGTCACGAGACCCCTGTGTCTTCTCAGTCGTTGAACATTGCAGAGTGGCTCTGTATGGGAGGATAAACGGCTGAAAATGGCCTCGAATTTCTAACACAAAGACGACGATGATCGGTACAATAACGACGATCACGGATCGTGGCGATAATCGTACCGGAAACTCTCGGGGAAATAAGCCACGAGGCCTGCTGCAATGTTGGAACAGTTTCTATGGGATGATGCATGTTGCCGGCTCGTATATTGATCTTCGGGTATAGCATCTCGAGTATATCATCAGTCAAACCACGTTACGACCCAGCGCCAGTACTGATGACGCCGGGGTCAAAGGGCGCTTATGACATTCTCTGCCGGGTCAGCTGTCGTGTTTGAGCTTTCAGCAGGCGTTACGAGTGACAACACGACTCCGTACATCGAGGATCATTCTTGAGATCGAAATTGACGACTAGGGGTGAAAGTGCTGAAAATGGACCGGTCCAATGGCCGAGACCATTGGGGCGCGTCATATTGGCGATCCAACTGAATGAGTTTAAGTCTAACTTACTTTTTCTCAATTCACTTCAGTCAATTTTTCGGATAAAATTGCTTGCGTTAATTATATTTGCGCTGAGCTATTATTATTGCGTTACACTATTCTGAGATTTTACGGGATACGTTTTGTGTTGTGCATCCTTGCACTTCAAGCGGCTGTTATCTGTTACACTTTGGTGCATTTCTGTCATTCTTCGTTTGCTGATTCTCATGTAGGGGGCGGTCAGTCTTGATGCACCTTTTCCAGTCTTTGCATCTCGCCGAGTACCACACCTACGAAAATGGGACACCCTCTGTTTTAAAATGGGATCTTTAGTCTTAAAGATGAGCGGCAGCTGACCCCTATGCATTGCATACTCGCCGGATTATCAAGATTCGAAAAAGTTCATTGACGACGGACTTCCCGTACTAATGTAACATTTTCTTACTATGCACTGTTTTTGCTTAGCTTCTCGTATCGCAACTTGTTGTTGCACATATCTTCAGTGAATTTATCTCAGGATCTAATAATTTTTCTATCTATCAATCTATCTATCATATTTCATTATCGTATCACTTACCTAATGGTTTTTTTGTTTCTTTTCACTGTCAAACTGTCCATGCTCTCAAGAGCTTTTTTTGTTTGAACAAGAATCTTCTATATCTATCACAAGTTCCGTCGACAATTTGATATTAGATCCTGACAGAGCCATTTTAACCGAGTCTCCGCTGCAAGTATTTTCACGTTCTTGTGAATAATTGACGTGATTTCGAGTCCCCCCGTTACGTACGAATTGAGGGGAAAGATATCCAGTGGAAATAGAAATTACAAAGTAGGGTCTGAGTGAGAGGCAGGAGTCACGGTTAGCAATCTCTATCTTCACAATCCACCCTCTTCTGGTTTCTCCGGATCCGTCTCCTTGTTCTAGTCCCCCCCCCCCCCCCCCCCCCGGTGCGTCTACTGGATTATGCACTGCTTGATCGACAGTTGTGGGAAAGGACCGGCAAATATGGCACCGTCGAGGAGTGACGTCATACCGAATTATAATTGGAAGTGGATCGGGAAAAATAGACTTAAAGCAGGGATTCCGGGGATTCGAGAGCTTTGATTTTAACGAAATAATTCGGGGTCATCGCTATCGCGGAGCTGTACCATAAACTCTGTGAATTATATAAATGTTCACACTTCTTCCTTGTAATTTACTTTTAGCGTAAAAGAGGTGAATTTGTTAAATTTTTTTATTTAGGCAGCTATTCTTACCTTGATAGAGATTTACTCCAATTAAAGCTACGATGGTTATTTTTCACAAGAAATGGAGCGAATTTGTGAATATTTTAAACTTTTACGGATTCGCTAAAAAATTCGAAAAGTTACGTTCTCCTCAATATTTTCAATACATTTTCACGAAAATCGTGATCAATTTTATTTTTCGCGCCGACAAAGCTTTCTGTGTGAGGAAGCAAAAAGTATAAATTACCAACTTTTTTTTTATATTTGACGTCAAATGCAGCAATATCGTGGTGGAAGCGGGAGAGTTATTTATTGGGACGTGCTTAAGTCTCTTGCTGCACACAGATCGGCTTGGATGAGGGTGTGCGAGCTTCCATACATCGGCATGTGCAAACGACGGAGCATACACACAGAGAGCGGAAAAAAAAACGAATTCGATTCGCCGCGAGCGTACGTATACGGGCAAAGTGGATTCTCGATTTATTACATTGCTCGCCTCGAGGGCTTTTTTATCCGAGATATTATATTATCAACGGCGTGACACGTTCGACCGTCCGAGAAGCGCAGCGCCGGCGCTAGCCAATCTTCCGATTTTCCCTTAATCGAGCCGATTCCCCCCCGCGCCATTCCCGCTGTTTCTGTCCGGCGGGCTTTCCAATATTGTAATAACCTTCCCGCAAAGTTCGCACAAAAAAATTTCACCGACACTAGCGTTCTCCGATAAATTTGCAATTTTAATCAATCCGTAAACCGGCAAATAAAAAGAGCGCATATTGCATTGTTCAACTAAATTCATTTTTCTCGTTGGGTCGTTCCCGACTCTTTTATATATTAAAAAAAAAGAAAACTGGTTATAAAGTAGTTTTCACTGTTTCATTCGCTTTGCATTTTTTGACACGATATTGATAGAAGAGGCAGTTCGAAAAAAAAAAAAACTGTAAAATAGAATTTGACTGCTCCATCCTGTTGGGGTTTGATATTTTTTGTTCTCCGCTCTTCTGGAATCCTAAGTGGATGAGAACGAGGCTTTTGTTCTCTGACACACGGGCTCTTCCGCACACACACGTACACACCCACGTTCGTGTAGAGCTCTGAAGGATCTTTCCTTCTCTAGAGATTGTCGAGGATTTCGCGTTACCCCCTCCCTCCCCGCCCCCCCAAGGATGAGGATGAACGTCACTATCGTTTTACCGTATAGCAGACGACGAGACGCTTCGCTTCTTCTCTCCTGTCGAAGGACACCCTAAGGCTTTGTTTTCAACATTGTACAGCCTCCGTTTCTCAGCCACCCCCTTCGTCCCGTACTCCTTTCCGTTTATGATAAAATCTTTCGAGGATCATCCCCTTACGAAAGGGGATGATCGAAAGCTCGGAAAATGTTCTCGACTCATCTTTGAGCACGGAATTTTTATTGTTAAACGGATGGATATCGAGCGATGATAATCTTTGTCTTTTGTTCAAAATGTTTTAACCTCATGAACGGAAAAGCGTCAACTATCACGGATTGAACATCCAAAGTCCAGTTCGCTTTTACTTTACAAAAATATTGTTAAAAAAAAAATGGAACTTTATAAATATATATGTAAAAAATGTTTTCGTAAGATTATATTTTGAGTAAGAAAATATTTTTTGATTTGTCATACTTATGATTTATTTCATAGATAAATTGCTATCGTTAGAAAATCCTTTCAGCCACAGTGAATTAATGGGGTATTTACCGTGCTAATTAACTCGCATCACTGCAAATACTATGGTGGAACGGACAGAGATGAAAATTGTCAACGCTGCTTTATTTCTGAATGCCAGTCTTCTCGGCCTGTTATTGGGGTTGACAACTCGCCGGCTTCATTTCTACCGCGCATTTGCTCCAAACCTCGTTTCCTCTTTCCTCGTTTTTACTGATTAGCCACTTTTTCTCGTCCCCCATTCCAGCTCGCCCCCTCGTTCGCGTTCCACGGGTACCGCGTTTGCATTATTATTTTTACGCGGCGAAATACAACGAGGGACATCGCCACATGGGCACGCAAAGAGAGTCCACGTTGTTGGTGAAATGCCGCCTCGATCCGGACGCAATCAGGAAGGATCCGACGGCATCTGGCGGCGGAGGAAATTCAATTTCTATGACTGTAACGCTCTCAGCTCTGGCAATTTTTTCCCTTTCTCTCTCTCTCTCTCTCTCTCTTTCTCTCTCTCTCTCTACCCTCCCTCTCTTTTTCCGCTCTCATCGCCGCTCGGCGCTAATTTCTTCTGTTATAACTCGATAAAAATCGACCGCGTTGAAAAAAAAAAAAAAAAAAAAAGAAACCCGTTACTGGCCGGACTTTTGCCTCTCGCGAAGGCGCGTCCCGAAAAATGCCCCTCACTCTCGACACCGCGATTTCTTACGTTCAAACGGACGAAAGAGTTTTAACGGACATACAAGAAATTAATGACAAAAACGTCGACTCACGTCGTCCCTCTCGCCTGATTCGAGCGTGAGAGTGCGGCCGGGCGCGCTCCGTACATTAGAAAAAAAAAAAAATTCCTCGGTCGTTCAATTTTGCACCGAGGGTCGGAAGTGCTCTCTTTGTCTCTCCCTCTTGCCTCAGGGTAAACAGCAAAGCGGGCGCTAGTAATACACAGAGAGTAGCGAAGAGCGTTCTGTGAGTTAGGAGAGGGCGCGGCGTTGTGCTCAAACAGCGGTAGATGAGAAAACTCTGTTGAAGATCGAGCGTGAGGAAGAAAGATCAGAAAACGTGAGAGTACAGTTTGAAATGTGCGGCCTTTCCAGACCCTTGAGGCTTTCTTCCTTCTCTCATCCTGCCCTCGTGGAATGGAGAACGATGAAGCGAGTTGGCCGAGCAATCGAACTGACCGCGCTTTCCGCAATGTCTTAGAATTCTTCTTCTTCTTCTTCTTCTTCGTCGTCTTCTTCTTCTTCTTCCTGCTACGCTCCGTTCTCGATTCACAGTGGCACGGCGAGCGGCGAGAGTATCTCTTCGATATTCAAAGCGGAAGCCCATTGATACTCGATGAAAACCCGATTGAACTCGACTCCCCGTTCCTTGCTAGCGCAGGCCGATGTTGGACTTGCGGACTATCTGATTCCTTGGCTATCGGTGAACCCATTCGAAGTATCCTCGCCGCACTTCCTCCTTCCTTCGTTGTTTGTAGTCGAAGCGCTTCCATCCGCAAGCGTCGCTCCAAGGAGATTGGAACGCTTCGCCCGCTAGCCAAATGAGAACATTTTTTTAAAATTGATTTAGGCATAAAAATATTTAAACCGAATTTTTTAGGAGGTAACAAATTTTCGCCCTTTTTCAGACAGAAATGCGCCGTTTTATATAGGAAAGAGCAGCTGATTTTTTATTTTACGAGTGAATGGAAATTTATTCGTGTCTATTTGTATGTATTAAAAATAGGGGAAGATCGCTTAAATTGGACCTACGCGTAAATTGGGCCATGACAATATCTCACGAAGGAAACATTTTTAAGAAAGACCCTGGCATGGACACTTTCGTGAGACATACCTATGATCAGAACATGAAGATATAGCGTAATTCCAAGTGCGGCACGGAAGGTGCAAGCGGTGATGGATTATCGTACTGCTTGGTGTAATTTTTCGCCTTCCTTTGCAAGGGTTCTGCAGTTCTCATAAGAGAGTAAATGGAATAGCCCACTTTTCTTAGAATCGTTATTCAATTACGAAACTTTTGATATCCTACTAAATTTATTTTTCTCTCTTGGATGCTGTAAAATATGGGATTTAAGTAAAAATGAACTATATGCCTAAATTGGACATCCCTCTTACGCTAAAATTGGACCATCTTGATTAAGTCCTTGGGAATGGTGTTGATTTCGCATAAGTTTCAGAGAATTCAGAGGGCATCGTAAAAACTGCTCGATGGTATAAAAATCTGAAAAAAATCAAGCGTATTAAAGATACCGAAAAGATTAAATTTGCATAATAATAATTCCTAAATGTTATTAACCAATTGATGAAAAATTTAATTGTTCACCAAATCTTCCGGAAACATAACTTTTTAAATAAAAATTATTCGTTTATTTTTCTCAATACGTATGAATTTTTTCAAATTTTTTAATTCACTTTAATTTCTTTGTATATGGGAAAAACGTGTAGAAAGTCACAAAATTCAAAGTGAATTTAAAAATCTGAAAAAATTCACTTTACGCTCACTGAGTTTACGTGCATGCGTTAGGAAAAAATATGTTTATGGATTTTACTTCTTTATTACGTTCTCATCCCATGCGAAGTATATAAGGAGAGGAAGTATTGTAATCAAAAAAAAAAAATTGGACGGTCAGATTATGGTCTAGAGACGTGTTTAGCATGGCCTTGAATGCAGAAAAAAATTCCCATTTCTGCCTGTCTGTAGATCTGCACTGTCCTAAAATGCAATCATTTTGCGAACCGATTTCGGATTGCAGTGAAACTTGCGTGTATGTAACTACTATTCCGTTTACGCAGAACGGGACAGTCGTACGAGTTCTCGGGATGGAAAATATCCAGTGTCCCGAGCGTGACATAGAAGGTTCGATACCGAGACTCGCCGTTCGGCAATGAATTAATTCGATGTTGATGGAACCAAGTTTCGCGTCACGTTAATTTCGCAAAATTTTCAATGTATCGAGTATCTCGACGCGGGCTTCGAAACAATACAAATGATTGAGAATAATAAAGATAATTTTATCCATGGATAATTTTGAAGCTTATCAAATGTTAATAATTAACCGAACGACGAACCGGGTTTCCGTGCGTAAACTGGCGTGACCAATGTGGCTTCTTCATATAAAATAAAACTGGAATTGCATTTTGAATTCATTTATTTTCTCTCGGAGTTTACGTTATTTTCGTGTTGGGATAAAATTTGCCTTCGAAATTGATAAAAAATTTTGATAAAAGTTGATGAGTTGATTTTGAAACGCAAGAATTACAACAAATAAACCGAGCTGGCTACCCCTTTAAAAAGCTACCCCTTTTTTAGCCCACAATTCGATATTTACAAGGAGAAATAGTGTTTGGCAGGGCTCCAAAGCCCGGGGTGACAACTGATAGACAATATTGACTACCTCATAGTACGAGACTAGCATAATACAGACAAAAACAACTGGGCCAGTTAAGGCATATGGGGGTCCAATTTAGAGATACAAATTTTTGTCTCTGAGAAATCTACCACATCGCAAAACTTCCGGCATCTTGCATGGGAGGGACCGAACTCCGGTGCGCTGCTATATTGTTTGTGTAACCCTTTGAATAATACAGTGACGGAATGTGTAGCGGATTGGTCGATTAACAACGGAGATATCAGCATTTCTTTTTAGGGGCTCCAATTTAGGCAGTATTCCCCTACATATAAATAAACAAATATAAACGATACGCTTACGATTTTTTAATTAAATAAATAAATTGCCATCGGCAAGCTATCCTTCGTAGTCGATCATTTACCAACTACCATAAGTGACGGTGGTGCGAAGCTTTTTTCGTTGTTCATCGGAACCCACCGAAGGGAAGCGATGTTAGGAAGTAGAGAGCCACTTTACTTGATACCTCGCAGTCTACTATGCCGCTCCACTCCTGGCAAAGGGGAAATAGAGAAGAGCTATTACTATCGCTGGCAATTCCCGAGTGCCGCTACATCGTTGAACCCACCTCCCGATCCAACTTGTATTTTTCCTCCAACTCCTGTACATCCCCAAGCCAAGTAACGCCGATATATACATACACTCTCTCCGGCACATCGCCGCGGCCGCGACTACTTTATACCCAGGGATGCATCGTGTGCACCATCCGCAAAACTCGTAAAAATCCTCGTATAACGAATACGAAAAAATACGGTGGCCGATAAATCGAGCCCTTCGAGCTCCTCTCGTCTCTGTATATCACACACGGAGAACGGCCTGCGCCCTCGTTGCTGCCATCGTTCCACGCGTGCCAAAACGGACAGTCTCGTCCGGCTGACATTTTTTTAAACCTCGTCCAAGTACTTGCATCCATTTATTTTTTTCTCATGCGCGCCTGGTATTCCGTAATAAAGCATGTTACACGTACGCTGAGAAAAAATAAGGAAAGAAGAAGACCTTCGTTGAAAGGCAAGGAAAGGCTTTCAAGCTTTTCTCTTTCCATATTTTTACCCCCCTTTTTCGCGAAACATTGTGGGCATTAGAGTCGGAGACGGCGGACTAGGGTAGGATGTAAAAATTGGGATGGAGGAAAAGCGAGCGCGCAGCTCTTCGCTTCGATCGTACCGGGGCGCCTTGCGTACAGCGGCCCGCACGTCGTCCCCGGGAAAATCAATTTGTCCCAACGCGAACATCCTTTGAGACCACTTAGGAGAGAATTTCGTAGAGGCTCGTCGAGCCGCGTCGACTCGAGCGGTTTTCCTGTCTCCGCGTGTTACACATGTACACGTGTGCATAGTCTCACTATCGTCTCCCGCTTCACGCGCTTCTTTTTTTTACATCTTTTTTTTAGCCCTAATGGCACCCCGGGCCGCTACCGCCGAGGGTTGGCGAGAGCCACCCTTCCCTCGTACTAATGTCTTTGTCGTGTTGACTGCCGCGACAAATCGCCCTTCTAGGAGCCACATCGACCGAATTCGTACGTGCATCCCCTCCGGTACGGTAGAGTATCCTGCATCATCCTCCTGACATACACTTCGCAGGGGGGCGAGAGTGGGGCAAATCGGACCTTGGTTCTCCGCCTCAGACGAGACCTTTTTTCGTTTCACGTCCCCGCCAAAAAATTTGCAAATATAGTCCGTCTTGCCTCGCTCTCCCCCTCTACTGCATACATATATCGTGCAGACGGGAGGCAATATGCGCCCACTTCGTCGACGCCCGAGCTTTCATTAACCAAACGTTTTTACCCCGGGTGGGATCAGGATTAAAAAAAAAAAAAAAAACTCTACATCCCTTCCCGCCGTCAGGCGTCAGCGCACTCGCGGAATTGACGGAATCCTGGAGAGGGGAGGGGGGAATGCGAATGTGCGATCCCTTTGCTTTTTGTTCAATTTTTGTCATAGTTCGATTTTTGTTCATTACCGCGTCGCATCGCGAAAGAAACTTGGCGAGTATCCAGGGCGTGTTGTTTATCAAGGAGGAGTCAAAATGGTCATAGAGAAAAAAAATATATTCCGTAGTCAGGGAGCAATCCGATTGGTTGCATAGATGCGATATCGGTACGTGTGTACATACGACAGGTATAGGCAGACTTTATCTGATGGCGAATATCTATAGGTCGAAGTACCGATCGCCCTCGCGTGAGACCACAATTTATTCGACTTACAACGTTCAATCTCGGCACACTATCGGCGTCGTGATGGCTATAGAAATGTTCCTCGGTGAAAATACGTATGAGAGAGGACGCCCCCTTCTCCCAGTCCCCGGTGGCCCGTGGCGTGCTCGATAGAGCAACGTGCAGATACTCTATATGGACGAGGAGTAAGAACGCGGATGAGATAGGGGTTAAGGAAAAATTGCCGTGGAACACGATTGGCCGGAGAAGAAAAGACACGGGGAAACCAGGAAGAATAACCCCGCAAAAACACAAGGCACGTCGATCGATCGATTCCTCGCATATGGATACTTCAATGGAAATAGATTTGTTTCTCTGCTGGTCACGATGAAGGTTCAACCACGTTCGAGGAAAGCTATAGCTGCTCCTCGCAGAGACGAAGATCATTTTCCAATGTCCCGTGAATAATACTATTAATAAGACTTATAACAATAATGAGAATAATAGATTTATTTATTTATGGATGGGACAAGCCGTTTTACAAATTCTATAGATTTAAATGTACGGCTTCGTTGATACGGTGTATTCCAATAATAATAGAAAAAATAGATAATTATTAATAATAATAATAATAATGTATGTAACTAAAAACTCCGCGAAATACGCGATTGCATAGGTCGTTTAATGGTATTGAAAAATTCGAGTCTTGTCGGCTCCGGAAATTATTGTTTTAAATCGTACGAGGTGCTCGATGGACGGGCCTTCGGGTAGAAAGACATCTTCCGACAGAATCTATCTTCCGTCCAGCCTTCCAACCCGTATCACTGAACAGCCAGCATACCTGGCTGTTGAGTGACTCCGACGGACGAAAAGAAAAAGATAAACTCCCTCGAGTCTACTCTTGGATAATTGAGAGACTTTCGTGCGCGGATTCGACACAGATTTTCTTGGTTTCCATCTCGATTTTATTCGCTCCCGCGCTTTCACCCCTATCCATCTCGCAGAGCTCCGAAAGCGAGAAAAAAAATATACCGACGCTCCGCTCGGTAACGGGAAGTCAACGAGTAAATACATTTCTCTCGACTATCGTCATCATTCACTGGCAGAGCTTTATTAACTCAGGTCAAATTAATAAGCTTATACCTTTGGTTTCAACCGGTTCATGATAATTATTTCTCTCTCTATAAAAAGAAGCCTGACTGAAAATCCGAGGCTACAGAGATCGGTGCTGATATTAAATTTGTTACGAGGCACTTTCCATTTATGTATCTGAATATTTCTTTATTAGTGAACGACCTGCACTCAACTCGTCGGGAGCGTCGCGCAGCTCACCGGGTAAAAAATTGGTGGAGCAAAGCGCGTTGCGATTCCTCTCTTCCGGCAGGGCCCTGTCAATATACGACGTTATTAAGCCCGGCGGTGAATTAATTTACCGTTTTAATTCTCATTGACATTTCATACCAAGTGCCCTCGAGAGATATTTAAACAAGAAATGAAAATTCACTCGACATTTGCGTGCTGCCACGAACGTGAATTTAATCGATCAAGCCGTAACGCTTCCCTGAGGCTCTCGAAACAGCACCAAATTTGACGATTCATTTTTTCGTTTTCTTTTTAAATCCATTTTTCGTTACCACTATTTTTTTTCAATTATTTATCTTTGGGGCATATATCGATGGATATATTTTGTGAGTATCGGTCAAAAGTATTAAAAAGTGGCTCAGTTACGCGTTATCTAGTGGAGCTCCTCAGTGTAGGGTTAACCGAGCTTTCGCTCTTCATCCGCTCAATGAATCTTTATGTTTTTTGTTTTTTTGTTTATGGGACTTGACATTCGCTAAGTGAGCCGAGCGCTTGATTAAATATCCTATCGAAGCATGTCCGTGAATCAGGTCGATGCTTTCATCCGGTTCCAATAACCTTTTCCTCTCTGAATTTCTCTGCGCTATTTCGTCGTAAAGTCCCTGATCGAATATCCGAGGTCGATTGGGATCGTCGAGTTTTATCGTCGCGGATAATTCGAAAAGGGCTTCGGAAAGGTCGCCGCCCGTAAGCTCGGGCGAGAACTAGAGAAGTAGGGGTGTGTTCCAGAGGAATAGAAACGGCGCAGCCGAAGGCACTGCGAGAACTCCGGTAAAATCGTCGCGTACATCGTCGCCAACTTCGCAGTCGCCTCGGCTGAATTCTGTGCAGTCTCCTTGTACCGGACTTTCTCCGTGAAGCGAGACTGGACTGCCAGAAATGATAGAACACGAATCGCGATACTCGTAAAAGAACCGTATATAAACCATGATGGAAAAAAATATAAATGAAAGCCCGGCAAGATGGAAGTTATAAAAAAAGCAGCGATCGTATACGACTGTCAGGGAAAAAGTTGGAGGAGAAATATTGTGCGGCGAAGCTGGAATGATTCGTCCGTGAGCCGGCTCGGAGTCCATGAACTGCGAACGAAACAGTGCAACTCTCTCCACATTTTTAAATATATATATATATATATGTATGTATATAATTTTTTTTTCGTACAACAGTGCACTATATTTTGTGAGACTGATATCTCACGTCCATTGTAATATACTGACGAAAGCCCAGTCTTCCCCCTTCGGTATCGTGTATCAATACGCGCAGTGTAAGCAATGTGGGAAGTTAAAAATAATTGAGAATAACTAACGTACGGGCATGTATAAAAATATACATACATATGTAGACGCAAAAATATTGAATTTCTAACAGGCGAACCAGCAGTGGCCTTCGAAGCAAGCAAAAAAACCTAACTTGCGTTCGTTCATTGATCGATTATCGGTATGGCGTATTGGAGAGTTCACGGTAGAGTGAAGAAGCTCGCCAAAAAATGAGAGAAAAAAAGTGAAGTGGTTTTGCGAGTTAAGGTTGACCGGAAATACTGGAACCATTTGGATTAGTTGGACCAAAAATGAAAAAAAAAATAATCCGCACGTATTCACTCAACGATGTTACGCTCTGTAACGCGGGGAGTCTCTGGGACTATCCGAACCGGGCAAATTCGGTCCGACCGATGCAAAATCCGGGCTTTCGACCATTTCAACGGGAGCATGCAGAAACAGCCCGCGGAGATTTGGTAAAAAGCTACGTCCGCTCCGCTGCTCTCTCTGTCTCTCCTATCGCCGACGCGCCGCTCGGCGAAACTCATGAATTATTCCCGGACCGCGCGTTAATTAATTCTCACGGTTCGCACGCACAGGGAGTGTGGAGAGAGACAGAGAGAGAGAGAGAGAGAGAGAGAGAGAGAGAGAGAGAGCGAGAGAGGGAAAACGAGAGACAGAGCGGGTTACAGCGGCATGCGAGAGCGATTCGCTCGCGAGTACAGCAGGGTCGCAATATGCCCGCAACCTCACCCGCTGACTGGCTGCACCGATTTATGCCCCTGCGAATTTGTACTTAGCGGCCAGTGGAATTTCACCCGTTTCGAGCCAATGGCCGCGTCATTGCCTGAAACTCTCGAAACTGCGTATCACCGCGAGAGAGAGAGAGAGAGAGAAAGAGAAAGAGGAGAAGAGAGAGAAGCATTCGAAAAATGTGGGCAATTAATAAATCGCGGACTATTCTCACCCAGTGTCAATTATCCGATGCTGAAACGCTAGTTCGATCAAATACAAACGCACATAAATTTATCCGCGTGCTCATTGGATATTCTCCACCGTACGACGGAAGAATGAATTGATTAAATAATTATTAATCGTCAGCGAACACGATAAATTCCCGATCGAATATTCATGAAGACCGGAGCTTTCCATCGACGGCTTTGCGCGAACTTTATATTTGCAAGGGCGGCTGGGAGGGTGGAGGTGTACGGTATCGGTATCAATGAGCTTCGCCGATCCATGAACTTTTCACTACACGTGTACACTGGTAAATTCAATCATGTAAAATCCACAATGGAGATTCCATCGAATAAAAAAAACGAACGAAAAAAAAAAAAAAAATGAAAAACAAGAATAAACTTTGCAAATGGAAAATAAACAGATAGGGTATATATATTTCTGTTAGCGATCAAATATAACAGCGATGCAGTGGGTCGGTCGGAGAGTGATATCCCTATTGTGATGTTATTGGGCGTTAGTCTTCGTTATTGGCCAAACGCATTGATTTTATACCAGGCCTCTGTGCTTCGAATGTGATCGGTTCATCGGGTTTTCACCTATCGAATTCCACCTCGTTTTAAATTTGTGGTATTGCGTACAGTGCGTTGATGAAGTCAATAATTGTGCTTGCTGCACGCATACACGGACAGGCGCACCGAGTTGTTCTGTATGGATAGAGAAAGAGCCCGCGAGTGAATTGAACGAATGGTAAATGTGATTGTTCGCCGGAGGAGGGAAGTCGGCGGTCCCGGTGACAGAATGAGAGAGGGATATATGCAAGGGATGTTTTTGCTCACGCATCAACAGCAGCTCTCTGCGGCAGGGGGCTTGATTTTCATGCCAGCCTGGACAGCTCGAATTCCAGAAAACATTGCACTTTCCGTACCGCTCGAAGCTCAATTCGTTTCTGGCATCCCCACGAGTCACTATTTCCTCTATCGTTCATGCGACTTCCACTCTCCTCCCCCCGTACGTTCCCCTTTCTATTTCGCTTCATTTGCGATCGCCAGGATTCACTCTGGGAACTCCGCAGCGAACCCGCTTCCAGCTCTGCCATCCAGAGCGCGGAATATATCCACGAACGGTATATACGCACGACAATTGTACTCATCAACTGCACTCTCGAATTTCGCCTATACTCGCTGTTATAGACGTTACCTATCAGTCTGTTCACCGCGAATTGGGCTCGGTTGTGTATATGTCGATATTAGAGGGAGGGGGGAGGGGAGGAGGAACAATATGGAACCTTGTCCATTTGGGATGAAATTTTTTTTGTGTCCCGCGCAAGATAGGCAGAAATAATTCGTTTTTGTATCGGGTTCTGTTTTGCCCGACGCTCGACTTTCATTAGCTTTTTCTGTCGGTTGGTAACGTTTTTTTTTTTTCATTGCGCACAGTTTCGTGCACGCGCTTCGATATTGGGCTGGGCTTCGAGGTTTTTACGCTTTTTTTTGGGTCTGTTATCAACGAGCAATATGTGCCAAAGATCAAATTCGGCAAATTGAGAAAAAAATCGATCGACAGTTTTCACGAAATTTTTTTGTACTCGAGAACGAGACCATTCAGCCCCGCTCTCTCCCGAAAACGGTAGAAGCTTCGTGCGATAAATGAGATATCTGGATCGAGTGTTAATCGTCTCGATTTCAGTGGAAGGGGGAGTGGCAGGGAGGCGGGGTGGTTTGGTGGAAAACTCGTCAAGATTTAATTCTTTGTTAATCGAGTCACGTAGCGAAGCGAGAACAGCGATATATTACCGGGTTTTCTCTCGTGGGTTAAGAGAGCGAACAGCTCCCTCGGATCGTTTTCTCGGAGTAACTACGTGCCGATCCAATTTCCGAAATCGCTGTTCCAGCCTCGCCCAGCTAGAATCCTATACCTCAGACGATTTATTAATGAACGTGGTACGATCCTCGTAGTATTAACACCCGAGGTGCGGTTTTAGAGCCGGGATGACGTTGGACCAACTATGACCGCCTGAGTTAGAAAGTCGACCCGACTCTGGTCGCCAATGTGGGCCCGACTGCCAGTTGACGTTGGGATGATAACATCGGCCCAACGTTATCAAACGACGAAACTTAGGCTGCGAAACTTAGGTGCGGTTTTAGAGCCGGGATGACGTTGGACCAACTATGACCGCCTGAGTTGGAAAGTCGACCCGACTCTGGTCGCCAATGTGGGCCCGACTGCCAGTTGACGTTGGGATGATAACATCGCCCCAACGTTATCAAACGACGAAACTTAGGCTGTCTGCACTAAAATACTGTAGATAAAACTATAATAATGGAATCTGGAATAATAAAAAAGGATTCAGCAGTCGAGTGAATTTTAAAAAATTTCATTATTTATAAATATTTGGTGTTGAACGTTGGCTGAACGTCGCTGGCGGATACTGGGCCAAAGTCGTTCGCCGTCGTGAGCGAACGTCCACTTGATATGACCGAACACGCATCATCACGACGATGAGCCAGCGCGGGCTCAACTCTGGTAAGCAGCGTTTTGCCAACTATTGAGCCCAACTTTGGAATGGTGTTATGAATCGAAGTTTAGCTAATGCTGGGCATTCGTCGAGATCCGATCATCGGCTGTTAACCTGCTGCCGATTAAAAGTTAATCGTAGGCCATCCGCAGCTGGGACCAGACAGAGTTTCTATAGGTGCATAAGAGAAAGTGATTAGATGTCGATGCCGCGGATTTTAAAGAATTCAGCAGTAAGGCCAATGTTACCGATCGGTCTGAACGAGGAAAAGAAGAAAAAAAGGAGACGTGAAGTAACGGAGTTTGGTTTGTTTTGTTTTTTGATGGGTTGGATCGAGCTCGCTTGAGAGCAAAACGACAGAAGGAAAAAGTTGTGATTTCTTTAATAAATTCATTAGAGTTCAGTATGTTGTAGTTATTTTTGGTTTTAATTCTCTGAGGAGTGAGAGACGGAATCGGGAAGGTGAGAGCTCGCAGGAGAGCGTGAGATCGCTGCGTGCAGCGATCCACCGAAACGTGGGAGATTCAACACGCATGTTTGGTGGTGGCGAAACAGCCAGAATGATTGACTTGTCTCGTTACGCACGTCGAAACAAAACGCTCGAGTCTGATTTCATAGTTTTGGCTGGTCTAGAGAAATTTCAAGGAGACGACGTCGTTGTCGAAGAAAGAAAACATCTCAATCGCCATGGCCATCCCACGACGTCCTGTCACTCTAATCGATTAATTAACGCGCGAATGAAATCCTCGCTCAGGGAGTCCGTCCATGGCGTTTGCGGCAATGGCAAAAGCTCCCAAGTTTCCGTCGGAGTTGTACAAGCGCGTCCGGTGCCCAAGGAAACTTTTGCCAATTTGGCTAATTGCCAGGCGGATGGCAAAACGAACGAACAAATTCTCTCCTGTGCGCGGGGTCCTTCAATTCTAACGTCCGAACGAAGCTGTTCCCCACGACAAAGACGCGAGAATGTAATGAAACGTTGCCGGATCGGGTTTCTTCCATTACAGTCCACTATTGTCACGATGACAGATTGTTTCTTCGCTCGATCGAAAAGTTCAAGATGCGTGTCTACAGTAAACCGTTCAATCATAACATACTGGAGAAAAAAAAGAAGTTCGCCAGGAAGTTATCCACGAATTTTATATACGGCAGTGACGTCGCGGAAAATACGACGAGGAAGGATAAGGATGTGTATGAAAAGTCGGACGAGGGGATCGGCGATACAAAATTTTTGTTTCGCCGCTGGAAGCTGCACTGAAAAGAAAATTCGCTTGCGGGCCGCCAAACAAAAAAATGTTTTACTTCAATTCTACTTCAATTCTATATGATATTCTACTACAATTCCATATGATATTGATACAACTACGGCAAGATTGTCAAGGTGGCATGTTATCGTTTCAATCCCGTATGGAATTGTAAGAATTGAAACCGGAATTAATTTCTTTGGCAGCATGCAAGCGAATTTCACTTGAGTCATTGACATTTTTTTCCAGTGTCGCTTTTATAGACACCGCAAAGAAATAGAGAATAACCGAGATCGAGAAAGTGATAGGGAGGATAAAGTACAGGATTGAATTGCCGGGGGATCTCTGACGGCCCCAGAAAATAGCTCAATCGCAATTACGTTTAATTACGTCGACTGGTCGGACGGGGGAAGCGAGTCCGATGTCTCGATTCTCTCGGCGCGGTTTGCCGCCCGATTCCCTTTGATAATTATACATTGCGTCACCGTTGCGATTTCGCTCGGTTGACTTGCAGCGGCGAGAATACGATTGAATATAAATCAACGCAATAAACTGTTTCGTTTAAGGCTACCGTTCACACTATCGAAGAGGTTTCCATCAATTTTTGGCAAAAGCGAAAAGTATTTGAAGTATTTATGAGTATTTGTAGTATTAAAAGAATTTTTTTTGTACTCCTTGCTTCGTCAGAGAGGAAACTTTGTTTTGATGAAAAAAAATTCGAGACTGTAATGAAAACGTGTTCACAATGGTCGACAACATCAAAAAATTATAATTAGAAAAAATGTCCGGATGTATGTGTGCATGTATGTATGTGTGACTCAGACGCGAAAAATTTGAACCACTATAATTCGAGAGTGCCTCGACCGATCAAGCTGAAATTTCACACACAGCAAGTATGGTTAATACTCAATGTTTGTTGAAAATTTCATCAAACTAATTTCAATTGTTTTTTTGCATAATTTTTTATTTTTTCAAAAATGTCCGTGCATACTCTAGTTCTTACAATTTTTTTAGCGATCGAGGCAAACAGTTGTACACACTTGAAGTATGACCGCCCGATGATCGCTATTACATTTCGAGAGAATCGATTAAACTGTTTAAATGTTATCATTTTGAATTTTATGAAAAAATTACTTCCTTATTTTAGACGCAATTTTCCGTCTTAAATATTCATCTAAGAATAAAATAAGTGGTAGATTCGTGTTCAGCGTGGAAAAATACATTACATATAGTCCCGCAGCAACGACTAACGAAAAAAGTTCATCGGGAACTTTTATAGCCAATATTGCAAAAATCAGTAATTTTGTGTATTTTCAAACAGCGATTTCTTTGCTTCCTGATGGCATCGCGAAAAAACCCAGGTGCCTATCATGTTCTACGGAAAGAAATACACAAAATGATGAATATGACGGGGTTGACAAAGGTAGACGAAGAGGTATCATTTAAATTTCGCGCTGAACCTGAATCGGCGAACCGTTTTACATAAAAGTCAAACGTGACGTTGACGTTGAAAAAAGTTGAAAATGGAAATTTTCATATCGCTTTCTCATAATGCTCCTTGATTCGCAAAGCCCCTCTATGGGGAAGCCAAAAATACCAAAAATGCTTTCTCGTACAGGAAGTGTTGCGAATAATGAAACATTATTAGAAAGCGATGTGGAACTTTCAATTGTAAACTTTTATGAGGAAGTAAAAGTGTTCCAATCATGTGAAAAAATCGCCAGATACGAATATCAAATATTTTAGGATTTCTATTTTTCGAAATTCGACACTATTTTCAAAAATGAATATTGAAAAAATGGAACTCCGGATATATTTTATACTCGAATCTGAGCATTGTTTACACTATTGGAACACCGCTACAAACAATCAATCGTGGATGATTTTTTATCTTTATTTGATTGCCGCGAATAAAATTAAAGACGCCTTTTTGCCCGAAAACGACCCGATGTAAATGCGATAAGTGAGGATTATGCAATTGGTTATCGGTATAATATTAGTTGCAATTCGAGTTATCATATTTTTACTGCTTCGTTGTCTCCAATACCTAGTTGATCGGAAAAGGTCGATGTCCTTCCACCTTTTCCCGACCGGCCAATATGTAAAATAGTCAATTTTTCACGACAGACAGACAAGTAAATGGGGATCGGTTCATGAATGTTTGAGAGGCATACGACAAGCGTGTGAGCCACTGGCACTCTTGCGACCAATATACCATCGACAGGCCGAGCCGGTGTAAGGCTGAGCAGAGACGCGCAGGAATCGCCTCTGAATTATGCAAAAACATTGATTCGTGCTGTGAAACATGCAGTGGCGTCGCGTCGATGGCTGAAGCCTTCGTCCTGGCGTGACTGTTGCCGCAGTTTTTATAGAGTCCGGAATAATAATTACATTTGCAAACCGGAGAGGTATAAATGAAGCATACATTTCTATGTATCTCTGAGGAACATTGTTAATTTTAATTGGCAAATGTAATAATTACTCGATATCTGATATTTATGGTATTTAGCGATATAACGCTTAACTCGAGGCCAAATGTTCCATCTGTACCGTGTTTAGGGGGCAAAAATACATGGAAATATGAGGTAAAGATAATTTTCGACAAGCGTACATTTTTCCCTAAAAAAATTGCCAGAGTATCCCTTTATCAGATACTTTTAGTTCAAATACTTTGGCAAGTATGCTATCTTATGTATTTTTCCCAGTGGGACACAATAAGCACCTGGGTTTTCTCGAGATTCCATCAGGGAGTAGGGATATCGGTGTTTACAAATAGCAAAAATGTTTAGTTTTTGCAAAACGGGTTCCAAAAAAAAGTTCTCGTTTTCCGCTAGTGCTGCACACTCACACTCGTCAGACAATTTTTTCCCAACACGTGCACGAAAAGTCCCACTTTTTGTGCCTGTAAAGTGTGGCGAAAGTGACGCTTTCTAGCAGAGGATGCGCGAAAAATACTTGTACAAAAAGGCGGTCTCCCGGAGGCTGTGGGGAAATAGGCAGCACCCGCCTCCTCTCGAGCTGGAAATGTCGCTCGATCCGGCTCGTGCAGCCAACTTCACAACTTTCGTCAAAAGACCGCTTTTTCGTAGTAGTACAGCAAAGTGCTATTTTCGTACTCGTATCAAAATGTACTACATATTTCCTAACGCTGCATGCGTTAAATCGCGCCTGCCGTTCCTGTGACGTGTGCGCAGAACGGCACTTTTTCGCATCGCTTGGGGGAAAAATCCTGAGCAATCTATGATACTAGTGCGATAAAACTTTTTCTGACGAGTGTGACTGCAGCACGAGCCGAAAAAAGGGCTGTAATCACACGAGTGCAGAAAAAGTTTTTCGCACGAGTGTCATACCAAATTTTCATACCGAGTGTAATAAATTACTATTTTGTCGTCCTCAAAAATTTTCATGTTCTCTAAAGCACGTTGGCGGTAAAATGCCGCCCGCTCGTTGACACCAAATAATTTTTACAAAAACTATTGTCTCGAGTATCACTCGATGTTGTAGTTATTTTGATAAATTCTGTTTCGGCGACGAGGATTGGTTAATTTTACGCGTAGCCGCGTCATATCGATAGTCACGAAATTCAATACAATTTGCGGATGGCGTTCGATGCCGTTGAATAAACGATGCACCTGAGCCCCGGGTATGGACATTGCTGCACTACACTCGAGAGCTATTGAAGTGCCAAATATTGGAATACCGCAAACATCAGAGTTCACGCGACTGTTTGTACAATTCTAACATTGCACATAATGTAATTATACTTTGTTTAACTAAAAATTAACGTAACTTTAATACTAACCGAATATTCGACATCGTCGTCATAAATGTATTTGATACAATTATTGCTCACTCGCCCTACCAATTCCTAGCTAGTTGTTATTATTAGTTGTCATAGTAATTAATGTTTCAAACCGAAATTTGGAGAATTCTCGACCGAAGAGTCTCTCTATCAGTTTATCTATAACCACTCGTTTTCCTCAATGTTATTCGGCACAATTCCTATTATTCCGCGACCTCGCCGCGCAATTACCCGCGGTTTGAAATTCTATTTAATTTTGCAAGCTTAATCCAATCACCAGGCCTCGCAGGCAGGTAGAAGAGCGCACGGATTGACGAGGGAGCCGCAAAGCCCCCGCCGTTCTAAACTGAACGATACGCATAACGAGTTTTACTCTCGTTAGCTTGATTATCGGTTCATTTCGCTTTCCTCTCGATTCGATAACGCACCATACGCATTTGACCGTAGATATCGGGCTGTATTTGATTACCGTCGTCATTCCCCTAGAAATACTTTGAGGTTTATTCCTATTTTTTCTTCCTCGTAGAGGAAGCTTTGTTCCGTAAAAAAAAAATGTTGAAATTTTAGTGTCAGAGTACTTAAAATAGTCCAAAACGTCAGGAAATGTGATTTTTACTTGGCGTCCGGATGTATGTCTGTGTGTGGGTGTGTATGTGACAGACTTGCATCGTTTAAAACGACTATAACCCGAAAACGGTTTGAGATGGCCATTTGAAATTTGATACACTAGTAGAGTGGTCACGTCTCTTCATTCAGTGCAATTTTTATGAAGATTGAGGAGAAATGGGAAATTTTACGGGATTTTTAATTTTTTGAAAAATATCTGTGGTATCTCCAACTTGCGTAAATTTTTAGCTACCATCGTAAAACTGCACACGAATATAATATTTTGATCAAAAACTTTTGGTATTGAATTTGGCCGAAATCGATCGAAACGGTCAGATTTTATGAGATTTTGGTTTTTTTGAACAATGACTAAAAATTGTTCAATTCCAGTAAACATTGAAGTATCGAACTCCAACTTGATACGGGAATGGAGTAACAGTATACAATGTTTGGTATTAAATTTGACGAAAATTGATCAAACGGTTTAGATTTCATGAGTTTTTGAAATTTTTGAAAAATTTGTTTTTTATGTTCGCTGCGAGTTTATGCGTCAAATGGTGTCTTAGGAGTAAAATGATGTGGAGATTCGTCATCAGTGGGGAAAAATACATAAAACATTACCTCAAAACGACAAATTACGCAAATTTCAGTTAGCTAAAGTAAAAAATACAGAAAATGCTTTCTCATAAAAGAAGCTTTGCGAATAATGGAACATTGTGAGAAAGCCATATGAGAATTTCAATTTGCAACTTTGAAGTGACAGCCATATGAAAATTTCAATTTTCAACTTTTTCTTTAAATTTAACGACAGAACGAACTATTATGCGTCATTTCCCGGGGAGAGGGGGGGGGTGGGGGGTGACGTAGCTTGGACTGTTTCACCCGGCTGCAATGCCCGTTTCCTCAACGTTCACCCTCGACAAAGCTCGGAATTGTTTTTTAAATCAGGAGCCCCGCCGATCGAATCGATCTTGGCCGGTTGTTGCAGTGCCGAGGCCTGACTGCGAGAGAACTATTTGCCCGGGCGTATTGAACTTGCCAAATATTTATTGGGTATCGGGGAGGCCGGGGCAAAACGGCCCTGGTAAAAAACTAACGCCGCTCGGAGCTGCCGATTCACTAACGAAAGATGAATTTCGTGATAATTATTCGAAGCAGCCGAGGAAAATTAGGTTTAGGAGAGACTGAGGCAAAGCGGCATGGCTAAGAAACGAAGACCGCTTGGAGTTATAGATTCACTGTTCGCTAACAAAAAATGAAAATCTTGATAATTATCCAATTATTATTATTATTATTAAAATGGTATTACACCCGGCCACACGGTCACTATGATAAATTATATGTTTAGATCCGTCCTGTTTTGGGAGTTACCGCACCGGTGTTCCATTAATATTTTAGGCGAATGTTTTGGTACCCCATTTTACCCCGATCGCCGCAAAGCGCAAACGGTGAAACGTTTGCAACGAGCTGGCTCGAACTTTTTAACTTACCGTTCCACAGATTTTCCAGCCGAGCGCAGCGACTAATCCCCGACTGCGTAATTGACTTTGATGTAATTGGTCCAATAATCAATTTCTCTTTATAATACGTTCAATTCCGTCCGGTCTCATTCTCCTTCGTTCCATCGTCGATCGGTCGTCTTCGGGGACGCGTCGACCGCCCGCAATTTCTCCCGTTCATCGATAAAACATGAGCTAACATTATTCCAACGGCGCATGAATAGCATAGCGAGAGGCGGCTGCTCGCTTAAGCAATGGTTAAAGACACCTCTTGTGGAATATGGATATAAGTGTAATTCCATCCATAATTTCTCGATTGAATCACAATATCTCGGCAATCATCGACGCGGATAAAGTTACCGCTATCTCGTCGCCACTCCACACCCGTTATTACGACCCATGAATCATGAATCCCTGAAAGTTTGAAAAACAAAGAAAAAGTGAAAGGAGGATAAAGCACGAAGAATTATAGAATACACAAGCACCCTCGCAAAGTGCAACCGGCTGATCTCGGCAACTACCGAATTATTAATATCTCTCGACTTGCCGTCGATGAAAAAAAAAAAAAAAAAAAAAACTCACGCTAGGTACTATAGATAATAGCCGTTCACCAGTTTCCGGTACGAATCCCAGTTATTTATAAATCGCTCAGTATATTCGTTCCCCGATAATCCGTCTCGAATACGTTGCTAATGCTAAGTATCGACTCTTCCGAGAATAGATCGAACATCCAGGCATGCCGAATAACTCATCATTTTTAGCGCTTGACCCCGATGCACATTCCCGGCGCCTCGTTTTGTGTGAGCAGCGATAGTGTTCTGATCACGTGCACCTGTCGAGATTTGGCCTAGGTCGTTGTGGTTATAATGTTTAGAGCGTGAGGGATAATTCCCGCAACGCCTTTGCTATTGTTTAACGTTTCGTGGTTTGGCCTCGGTCAGTTGGGGCTCGTCCATGCGTGCGGAGGAATTTATACCCTCAAAGCACACACAGCACGAGCCGTTTGCTGCTACGCTGTCAGGGAGATATCTGCGGGCAACAGTGCGAGAGGATATGCGTGATGGTCCGAGGCCAAGCATTGTTCGCCACCCGTATTACTGAAATTCTATGTTCAACCGGAAGCATTCGACGCTTGGGTAATCGGTTCTCGGAGCTTTCGAGTTGTTTACAACAAAACAAGAATCTCTTTGGGCTTCGCGAAATGAACCATGGGCCGGACCGGGTGTGCGTGTTGATCTTCATTTTCACGTAAGGGAAACTCCGGCGTTATTTTACTGGTACTGCTTTGTATATCTACCTATACTTAGAATAGCGGAAATCGAAGCCGATGGATATTATGCTCCGCGTGTAAAAAAAAATTTGATCTATGGTAGACTCGTCGTAGATCTGTTATGTGCGTCGATAGTAGATAATAGATCGATAGGTAGATTTCGACAATAAGCGTTTAGTCTGATACTTGACTTATTAAGCCCGTAGTCTGTCATAGATGTACTATCGGACTATCGGACGATTAGACGATATTGGACGAACAGACTGTCAGCCTGTCAGGATGTCACTTCCTGTCTGGCTGATTTATTTAATTTATAATCAAGTATCATTATCCATGCTCCGTCGATAGTTCACTAAACTTCTTTGAATTACAGTACTGTATTAATTAGCGGGTTGTGAACACACGGAGTTAGCGCAAGGAACCGAGTATTAATTTAACTCCGCAAAATGCCAGTGAGAGAGAGCGTAGAAGAGGTCGACCCGGGGTAGAAATTTAATTGGCGCAGCACCAAGCGAGCTTAGAATTGTTTCTCCTGCCGCAATTATATTGATTGAGATAACTTTCCTACAGGGGGGCGGGGGGGGGGGGATGGGCGAAAAAGCGGGTGAGCCACATACTATAGAGGGAGCTAAACTAACGACGACCACTCGACCTTCCCTCGTGCACTTTCTCGACTGCACGCCAGCCAGTCGCCGGCTGGATTCCCTTCCCGTTTCGCCTCTGACCTGGAAGCACTACCGGGGACTCGAATGCGGGTTATGCGGCATGCCTTTCCTCTCTCTGGTATATTTTGCTGTGCAATAAGAGGAGCGAGAAGTATGCGGCAACGCGGACCTCATGGGAAATGAGCCTGTGTACGAAAATGCAATACGCACCGCGACGCAAGATGTGAACTAAGTCTACGTGAACATTTATGAAAAACCCTGAAGATTATAAATGTTCACATTGCTAGCTCGCAATTAACTTTTATTCGCATAGTTTCTTCCATCATTGTTTTTTTTTCTTTTTTTTTTTTTAATAACTCATCAATTTTTCTTCCGACAATTTCGTCGTGTACTTTGTTATCAATTGAACCTGGACAATGTTTAATTGACTGGGAAAATTCGCTCTGTTACTCGTTCGGGAAGTCCCGCGACTGCCCCATGCGAAAATATCTTCGAACTCTCGCTTCCGTAACTTCGCAGACGCTCTTCGTCCGTGGTGTTACGGAACCCGGCGAAATGGGAGAGGTATCCGAGGGCAGAGTTTGTGGAAAGTCTAATGATGAGATCGCAGAAATGGTTTCGCCCCGAGACGGTATATTATGTCTCGGTGAGGTTGGGAAACACGAAATTTCATTGAAGACGCCATCAGAAGCCACGGATATACACCGAGAACGAGAAAGGTAACGTAATGTAACGCCATCTTGGAAAGTTCGTGGCCATTTTGGTAGTGGCTGAGAGGGTGAAATGGGACGGTTTCACGCTTAGATTGGCCTAACGAAGTCTCGGGGACCCTGGGCACCCCCGAAACTTCGCTCGCAGCACTCGTCCGGGCGAGACCCCAGCAGCCAGTAACGGCAACGCAACCGAGGCGGCGCGATCTTGATGCAGAGGCTTTATAATTGTATAAATATTAGGTTATCGCGTCAGCGTATGCGGGTGAACGGGCGGACTTTCTCGGTTAATTCGTTGTGAGCCGAGGACCAACATCCCCGACAGAACTCCTCGATAAGAGTCCCCGATGCCGTTGAGATTAAAAAGTTATGCGAATCAGTTGGCGGCTCGCTGGCTGAGGATGACCTCCGGCGAATAGGAGTGACGCGGTATCCGATACTCCACCCTTGTTCAGTTGGTATCGTCAATATTATCAAACGAGTGTCCAGCGTTGTTACACGGAAGGAAATCGATGTTACGGAACAGTATTGGGTTACTTCGTACAGGACCACAGTTACCATTGCAATAATCATTGCAATGCAAAATATCTGTTTTTGTAAGACGTTGTATGAAAAGCGGTGCTTTTCATGGTAGCTTTGCGGGCCGAAACTTCGCTCGCAGCACTCGTCCGGGCGAGACCCCCGCAGCCAGTAACGGCAACGCAACCGAGGCGGCGCGATCTTGATGCAGAGGCTTTGTAATTGTATAAATATTAGGTTATCGCGTCAGCGTATGCGGGTGAACGGGCGGACTTTCTCGGTTAATTCGTTGTGAGCCGAGGACCAAAATCCCCGTCAGAACTCCTCGATAACAGTACCCGATGCCGTTGAGATTAAAAAGTTATGCGAATCAGTTGGCGGCTCGCTGGCTGAGGATGACCTCCGGCGAATAGGAGTGACGCGGTATCCGATACTTCACCCTTGTTCACTTGGTATCGTCAATATTATCAAACGGACCGATGCGCCTAATTTGCACACTTAGTGTCCAGCGTTGTTACACGGAAGGAAATCGATGTTACGGAACAGTATTGGGTTACTTCGTACAGGACCACAGTTACCATTGCAATAATCATTGCAATGCTGAATATCTGTTTTTGTAAGACGTTGTATGAAAAGCGGTGCTTTTCATGGTAGCTTTGCGGGCCGAAAGCGGCTAATTTCAAAGCAGTATAGAAAAGGTGCGTAGCGCATGCGCAGTTCGCGATTAGTTCACTTTCGTCCCTTGGGAGGAAAATGTACAACCTCACTTTTGACTGTTTGTCCCGCAAAGCTACCACTCAAAGCACCACTTTTCATGCACTCGTTGCAAAAAGTATGATGTGAAAGAAGGGCCGAATTGGCAATTGCGACTCGTGCATGGAGAAAAAAAAATTGTTGGTACAACAAGAATTTTGTTACCAGAACTGATTTACCTGGTTAATATAGGGATAACAAAATATTTTGCTGCCGCAACAAATATTTTCCTGTGGCAACAAATATTTTGCTGCAGCAACAAAATATTTTTGTTACCACAACAATAAATTATCAACGATCTACATTTTGTTAGAGAAACAGAACTATTTTTCTCCGTGTGTGATTGATGCCGCCCTCGATTCGCTCGGGCAGCAAACCTCACGTTCGTTGCAATCGCCAAATTTCGGCCCTAGTTGCACATTATACTATTTTTTACCGGGGACAATCGGTGCATTAAATCTTATGATACTCGTAATATTGCCTAAACACAAATAGTCGCTACAAAAATAAAATAAAAATACTATATCGCTATAATCTTACAATCAATTTTTTTAGTTGAAATTTCGTTGCTGCAGATCGATGATAATTCGTATCCTTTCCCGACATTCTCGAGAGATCGCTCTCGGAGCGCAGGTCAGGAAGCTCGACAGGTTCTTGAGACTGAATTCATCGTTTATCCCCCCGGAAAGGTTCCTCGAATGTCTCTGACTCCAAGGCTAACGAGACTCGCGGATGGCTAAGTGGTACCGTCCGGAACCCGCCATAGTCGGGACGCAACGACGGTGAAAGCTCTGCGCGTGCAAGCTCCAGTCAATTTCATGAGGGTTTCCGCGTTTTTTTCCCTTTCTTGCTTTTCCTCATTGCCTCAGACTCGAAGCAGAATCGAATTCCGTACGAAACTAATTTCGTTCGCCTTTGTGAGAGCGGCATTACCGCGGGGCTGCTCTCTCGCTCTCCTAATACAGAACGCGAACAGCTAGATGGAAGCTAAGAGAGAGTCAGACGGAGAGGGGCAGAGGAGGGGAGGGGGAGAAAGAGAGACAGAGAGAGAGAGAGAGAGAGGTGGAACGAAGTGGAACGCATTGAACGAACGATAGTGTTGGATAGGAGAGGATTGGCAGGGGGTTACTATAGGTCGTGTGGAGCGACGCGAGAAAGGCACAGAGAGAGATGGAGAGAAGAAGAAGAGAGAGTGAGAGGGGGAGAGAGAGAGAGAAACCTAGATGTTCCGATACTATTGAAATCCGACGGAGCGAAAAGCAAATTATATGAACCCGCTCGAGCATTGAGCTTCGCTATCGCATGCTTTCCTGTGGCAGAGTCCTTTGATGTTTTCCCGGGCCTGATGCTGGCCGAGGCACTTTCGACGGGTCGTGCGCGGCCGAGCGCGCTTTCCTTCCTCATCGTGGTCGTCGTCTTCGTTCCGTCGTCCTCTTCCCGTATCCTCTAAGATATCCGGTTGAACGGCCGCGTGTGCCCGTCGATCGCGGATGCGTACTTCCCGGACCGCGACGCTGCAACGGTATTAGAGTATACAAGAATGAGATCCTTGTTGAACACACAGAAGGACAGCTCCATCGACTCTCCCATGTTATTCCTCAACGACAAATCGCCCTCGTCGCGAGATCGAAACTCCATCGGAATGGAAATAAATCGTCTGCGGGAGTCAATCGACGGTGAGTGAACGTAATGGAAAATAGATAGATAAATTATTTCTGTTCAAAGGCTACTTCTCCCGTCACCGTGTAATCCCATCTGCATCCAGATCTTGACGAGTCACGGAAACGAAATTTGCCGTTTCTCAGTATTTCACCGACAACAGTTATCACGTGAACTTCGCGAAGTTTATCCGCCTCGAGCCTGAGCGCTTGTAAGCTTCTCAGTACCGGGACCGGGCGTAAACCACAGAAACAACAACAACAGGAGCAGCAGCAAAAAAGTTGATATTATACCCGACGCGTCCGTGCTGTTCCGCGCATTCTAGTCAGGGGTGGAGGCGTCGTTAATATTCCAGTACGACTTGGGTCGTGACTCACCCGTCGCGTACGATCCTGTACAGTATATATACTGTGTTACACACCAGGCACGGCGTACGTTGCAGGGAAACCGACGACGTTTTCTCTTCTTCTTCGGGACGGGGGTAGCTCTGGAGACTCGGAGTCGCGGCGATTCTCTCTCGTGTGCATAGTACGTTTCACCGTGGCACACACTCCTCCTCTAATGCTCGCGACGCCGTGAGGTCGGGGATTTTCCACCCTCATCCGCCCACCAAGCGCAGTCCCCCGCGACGAGAGAAACTTTTTCCTTCCTACGGACACGGTCCGTTTCGCGGGGTGTGCGGCGACACTCTCTCCTCAGCTGGGGCGGGCAAAAGTGTTGCCTTGGCCAGTATCAATCGCGAAACTACGACGACCACGGCGACGTGTTCGCTATCGTTGCTCGCTCGACGAGAAATAGAAACGTAAACGGCCAGCCCATACGGCAATTATCGGCGCCGTTCGGACGTCGAATTGTTTCTATCCTGCAAAGTTCGGTCCGTACAGACTGAAGTCCGCAGTCCATAGTTTACCGACTTCGCACCAAAGTCGATGAGGCCGTAGAGTTCGGTCTGTAACGAACCGAAGTCTGCATAGACTTGACTAGACAAGTGTCAGAATTAACCGTTCGAAATCTATATATGGGGCGTTTCCCACTGTTTCGACCTGGGTCTAACCGTTTACATCTTGGATTGGGCCCGCGATTTTTTATATGACTGAAGTAACTTTCAAAATCACTCAGATTTTTCACGAGATTAAATAATGTATTTATAATTATTTACGATGAAAAAAAATAATTCATTGATCGTCACCATTTAAAAATGTGCAAACATTCTGAAAAGCTTGCGTCATATATATTTTTAAAAATGTAAGACTTAAGCCAGGGTGGGCTGTCGTCAGCTTCTATTTATTCTATTTTTTTTTTCAAAAACAAACAGTGAAAAAATGAGAAGAAAAAACTAATCGATTATGGGTTATCGCTTGACCATTTTTATGTGCAACACTGCTTTTTGAGCATTTTTTCAGATTTTAACATATATTTTTTCACGTAAAAAAAATTCTTGTTGAGGGTACGGTTTGGTATCCTTGCAGTTTAGCGCGTCCGCGAAATCGGAAGGGGATCAGGAGAAATAAAGCCGGCGGACCGGTATTCGTACGATTAAAGAGTGAATCAAAGAATTTATTACGGCTCACTTGCTGTTCACACGTAGAATTTATACACACTCGCTCGGTTCGCTCGATGGCTCGCACTCTCGCTCATTCCCGCAAGGGATCTTCGCTCGCGCTCGGGGTTCCCGTTACCGTTTCTACTCGTTCTGTACGCGCTCTATTCTCACTCGATCGTTCGATAATCACTGTCCTACGCTCGTGCATCGCGGATCTCTCGCTCGTTAGCCACTCCTCGCTATCGCTCGCCGTGTCGATTCGTCCCGTAAAACTTCCCGCATGCGCCTGTTTAGCAGTCTTTAGACATTTTTTTTTACTTCCCAAAAATGCAGTGTTGCACATAACAATGATAAAGCGATAAGTCATAATTGACTGATATTTTCTTCCAATTTTTTAGTCTTTTTTCGAAAAAAATTTGAAAAAATCAAATTTTGACGTTTTTATATGACAAGATTTTCAGAATTTTAGCAAATTTTTAAATCGGGGCGATCAGTAAGTTCGTTATCTTTAATCATCAATTATTATAATCAATTCTAATAAATCTACTAAAAAATGTACGTGTGTATGAGAGTTAGTTCAGTCCTATAAAAATCGCAGGCCCAATCGAAGATGTGGAGGAACAGATCCAGGTCGAAATGGTAGAGAATTCCCATATATATAGAAATTGTTGATGTGCCTTGTTTTGGCATCATCGAGTGGGTTGCCATATATGAGTGAAGTCATAACCTAAATACTGATTATTGAAGAATATAATTTTTTAAAAGTAATCGTAGTCCATATACACCACCATTTTCACTACGTAATACAGCAGTATTGCACCGTAGACGGTCATCGTTCGAATCTAACGCATTCTTCGGCGTCCGGCTTTCTACTGTCTCGTTCGTCGATCAGCTTTCTTCCCGTTGCTTAGTTTTTAAGTACTTTAGTCACCACCCAGCACGTCTCGCTGGATCTCCCGCCGGATGTCCTTTCGGATGTCCTGTCAAATGTCTTGCCGAATGCGTAGCTGGATATTTCGATCTTATTAAGACATCGATCAAGGTAACCAACAAAACAGGAATCCGGTATCAATGAGGAACAGTGTACAGTACAGAGGGCGCTCAATAATTTGAGCCGTCAAGGGGTGGAGGCGAATATCCCACGACAATATTTAGACTATCAGACAGTTATTATCTTTCTCATCAGCGTCAAATTTACACCATGCCTAACTTTGAACAGTTGCAGCTCCCAGCGTGGATTTCGCCTGACACCCCCAGACGTCAGAAGAGCGAGTGCCAGGCATTGAATTAGCACGAACTCGGCGGCGAACCGCAGTGGCAAGGAGTCGCTGATCGTGGGTTAGTTCGGCGCATTCAGGGAGAAACAGAAACCGTACTCAACAGTCCATCAATTCGAAACGAAACACTATCACCAACGAGGAGCCAGTAGCTCTCTCGCGTCGCGGAAGCTCGTCTTCGCCGATACTTCGGCTCTCACGGATATTCCAAGGTAGGTGGCTACGTGCACCGACGATGCACCGTTATACTGTACAAAATATGCACAGGCATATCTAGCTGAAGGAGCTAGGGGATTGCAACGAAACTTCGGATTAACGAAGCTTTGAAGTTTGAGAGAGTGTGTTTAGTGTCGATCTCATGCAAATCCGGATAGCAGCGACGCATGAGATATCTGCAATAGAGTCTCACGTTCGGCGTTAGCTGAATCGAGAGAGGGTATAGATAGAAAGCATCCGCGTCTCTACTGTGCCACACGAAACCCCCTTTATATCATCATAGTGGAGTCGCACCCCACTAGATCCAGTTCTACGGCCAGTTCACTTTACCCCCGGCACTGTCGTGCCTCTCCACTGGATATCCTTTGCCTTTCCCCGCTGCACCTGTCCGTATGCCTCGGGTTTACTTCAAATCGGTTGGTACCAGCTCCGGCTTCAGGCCGGCAGCGGCAAAACTGCTATAACGCGGGAGTGGCGGTGGCCGAAGAGGAGGCGCACTAGGAAACTATACGAGGACTGCCGCCGGTGAGTCTCTCGGTGCTTCCCTGGCCCCGACCTACAACGGCGTTGCAGACTCTGCGGACGAGGCTTTATTGTCCGCCGGAGATCGCCTCGTGAATATTCAACGGGAGAGGACCACCAGGTAGAGGGGGGTTATATGGAAGCCGTAGGGCACAGAGAGATCTCGTTGTAGCAGCAGCGGCGAGTGACTCTGAGCTTGCGCCGGTGCCACACAGGCGTTACCGAGAACGTGCGAATGTCGCCACGAATGTTTATTGCCGAATTTAGGAGATAGTGAGCCAACCCGGTGGCTGCTGGAAAAAAGGGAGTTATTGTCCACCTGGAGTGTTTTCCTCCATGGTACGTTCCGAACTTTTATCACGAAGTCTTATCGAACAAAAGGGCGAGTGGTCAGAAAGAAAAGAGACTATTAGAAAACTTTAGACGTAGACGATGGTAGAGGGTATAACGGGGCAATGGCGAGCACTCAGGCGAGAGCTTGTACGTTTCAGTTAAAAATTAACTGCGTCAAGTGGCCAGGGAAACGCTGATTTGTCGAATGAACAACTATCGAAGTTCTTTATCGGAAATGATTTAAAAAAAGCTACACAGTAGCAGTTGTCCGCAATTCTGAAAATAAAAGACAGAAAACGTATCTAATTTGCGTCTGAATTTCAATCATCGGGGTTAGACAATGAAAAAGAAGCTTTACAAAGAAACGCGTGTGTGTTGCATGGTATAACGATCGCGAGGGTACTGACGTTCGTTTAGCAAATGATAGGTATCTGTGACACAGATAGCAATCAGAGGTTGAGGCTCGCTCAAGCGTTATCGCGCTTCGGGGTAAGGCTGCCGTGAACTCGGGGTAGGCGCTCTCGTGCGAAAATATATTCGTACGAAAGTGGCTCCGAACAATGGGAACAACGAGTTGGCATTATACTATATACTTGTAGGTATCTCACAAACGGTAACGAGACACGCGGGCCGAACCGAGCCGACACTCGGTCGCCCACAGTCGAACTGGAAATAATGAGGCGAACATGATATTTACACGTTATGTGTACATATGTGTGCCTTTCGTAATGCCGGCTGGTGCAATAACGCGAACGTTGCGACACGGGTGTGGGGCATTACACCTGTGGTGGTGCCGACGGTGCGATATGTCCTGATAGGGGACGACAGCGTTCTCCGAAGGGTGAAGCGTGAGTTAGACTACTTGTGCTCTAGACTGACATCGTACTGGGGTAGGCGCAACGTAACTTGCCGCTTATGAACGCCAAGCGGTTCGTCCAGCGAAGAGGGTTATACTGTAGGGTTAGTTGAACAGACAGATGACATATACGTGCTTTGATAACGACAACCACCCGCTAAAGCGGTGGTTGCGGAATACGCCCGGGATGGGAAGTGTGGGGAGGAGGCAAAACGGAACACCTCAAAAAAAAAAAAAAAAAAATGTCGATGAAAGTGTCCTAGCAGGAGTCGTCTGGTCTCGGATAGAGGACATGTAGGCAGAGGGACACGGATGTTGGACGAGCAACATGTGATTTATGAAAAAAATTCAACGATATTACTATTATCAATTATATAGAATTACCATTATAGGTTTTCGATTGGAAAGACGTTTATGAACTTAAATACCATTATCAACGGTCAGTGCTGGTGCGAGGCTAATGTCCTTCAACCGACTTTTAAAGATTCAATTTGGGTCAGTGTCTGTAATTTTTTGTTCCTACCCTACAGTCTCTTCCTTGAGAAAAAGATCCAAGCAACGGATGCAAAAAGGTCACAGTTGTTTTTTACTGTAGTCTCTTTTGGCCCGTTCCCCGTAGTCCATGTGTACACTTGCATCAGTCAGAACTCAACGCATCGGGTGAAGGAGGAGCTCTCCGTCTCGGCTTTCCTTCTCCCGGAGGGTGGTTGGGCTTCGCGAAGAGCTCGCGGCAAGGTAGAAACAGCAACAGCAGCTACCCAACAGGCAGGTAACGACTAATAAGCATATCGCAACACGCCATCGTGTCCACGTCGACCGAGTCAGGCATACCGCGCGGCGCTCAAGCTTGTTAGATTGATGAAGGAAGGGTTCGTATAGTAGTGGTATAATACCAACGTACGATGCCGCTGGCTCGTGGATACCGCCACTCGTCGAGATATATATATGCAGAGGGTAGATCGCGTCACTAATCCCCTCCCCCCCTTCTCTCGTACTCGCTACACCACGGGGATTTCTCGTTGTAAAATGATATCTGGAAGGCCCGCGCGGAGCAGACGGGGGAGGGGGCGGCGCGGACGCGGGATGTCGCACGGAACCGCCCGAATGTTAATTAGCTACTCTTAATTAATGCCATTACCGTTCGAGCGTTAATAGGCTGCTGCCGTGCCGGCCGTTGATGCCCCTTTACGGAAGGTCGTTAAATCGGTGCTTCTGGCGCTGCCGGCTGCCTTCCCGCCTCTTCTCTTCTTTCAATTTGCGCTTTTCACTCCTTCCGCGTCGGCTCGTTCTTTCTTTTCAAGAATCTTTTTTTTATTTTTTTTTTTTTTTGTTCTTCCTCTACGAAAATGCATTCTATTGGGATGTACAGGGCGCAGAGATGGGGGGGCATTTAGTCACTTCCTTCCTCTTAGCTTCTTGTTACTTCGTCGTCCCCTCTTCAAGTATTTTCTAAATCTTTTTACACTGCGCGCCGAGGTGGCCAAGTGGAGGAGCGAATAAGTTCAGGATCAGGACAAAGGGGAAGACATAAACACGCATTAGGATGGATAAAATATACTACACTAGACTATGATTTTTCTTGCAGTGTAGTTTTTTTTTTTTTTTTTTTTTTTTGCGCTGTTGCTGTTGTTGGTTCTCGTGCCTTGCAAGGAGTCCCGGTTCGTCCGTGTATTTTTTCTTCATCCCCCGCAACCCCCCCGTCCATCGTCCAGTATCATAGATCTCGCCCGCTATTCTCTTTATTAAAATAACGACTCGCCGACGCTTTTCTTAGGGCAAAGTTTTCTATAAGGGAAAGCACCGGCAGAACAGCTCACGGCGGATCCAGCACCGCCGAACCAGCAGCACCACCTTCAACGTTATACCTTACCTCTCCACCGGCGCTGTCTGTAGCCGCTAATTTATGTACTGCACCTACCATTAGGGCCATTACATTAATCATTTTTCCTTCCCCCGTTTTTATATCCACGAGTACTTATCAACCCGAGCGAATCCTTAACAGGTTTTCCATCCTCGGCTTGTTCTTCATCTGCTTGCTCGTTTTCCACCCTACATTGGGGTGGATACGCTATATCTCTTTCGTGGGCGAAGATTGAAATTATTTTTTAACGATCCGTGTAGAACACGGATTTTCACCTCGGCGGGATTTTATCGAGCAATATATCTTTCGCCTGCGGTATATCGTCGAATAATTAATTAAGATCTCTTCGAGAGTAGTCACTTTTCATCGTTAAAAAAAGTTTTCTTTTTTTCCTTCTTTTTTTTTGGTTTTATCTTCCTTAATTGGACTGCCTACTTGAACTGCTGATACCAGCAAATTCACGATCTCTGGTAGTCCAAATAAACGCTAGAGCTCGTAGGTTTATGGTAACGTTAAAAGAAGCGAAGCGATGAGCAAATGAGATGTGAAAAGGCATGAGATAAAAGGTAAAAATTCAGGGGGGCGTACACGCGCATCAAGCGCTTTGATCGTTGATTTAGCAGTCGAGCGAGTTTCGTGATAGGTATACACAGGTGGTTTGCTATTTGGCCGATCCCAGCGGAGATCCCACCGTAGTGTGTAATGTCCAAAGCCGCACCAAAAGCTCACCATCAGTCAGCTGGTTAGTGGAATCTTCCATTAGTGCAATATTTTTCAATGCACTTGGTTTGGGGGCAAGGCTGTTAAGCTTAAATTAAATACGGTTGAATGAAGGGTCGGCAAATTTCAGGCAAAAGTCACATTTAAAAAAGAAAAATTTCGGTATAAAAAAATTCGGTCGAGAATTGTGTGTAACGGCGTTCCGATCATGTGCAAAAATCCCCAAGTTGGAATATAAAGATATTGCCAAAGCAGTTCTTTTTCTTAAGAATGTCGAATACAAAAATAAAAAAATAATATTGAAAAATTGAACTGCCTCAGCCATTTTTTTGTAACCGTGCCCGGAGATATTTTTACTGAATGAGAAAAAACCGTTAGGAATCGGTTAAGGATTTTTCACGCTGTTTTTTATTTTCGGGCTTTTTTTTAAACATCGTTCTTCCAACTCGTCAGATTTTTGTAGCCTGTTGAGTCAACTTTGTCCACCGAGTACCTCGCGACCGTGAAGAAAAAAAAGGAATCTTGAAAACTTTCGTGCCAGAGATATTAGCTTTTATTCTGGCTTGCAAATTTATGTGAAAATTTAATAAATTTACGAGAGTTTGCCGTAATAGTTAAAGCCGAGAAATTTGCGTGGAGAATTGTAACGGAGAATGGAATAACGAAGAAGCGGAACGGGAACGACGGTTGAAACTCCGCGCATTCTCATTTGGAATGCCCAGCAGACAGGGCAGCCGGCATTTCTATAAGCGTTAGTAGCGCAGCCGTATCCCGTACAGGACTTTCGCGAGCTCATCCCTCCGAGGAAAATACAAGCCAGCGTCTATAGCGAGGCACGTGAGAAATTCTGTAGCCCACGATACAGCGTGTATGCGCGCAGAGTAGTAGTATAAGGGCATTATCGTGCGGCGCGCTTGCATTTCGGAGGCTGTGTGTAACCGCGTGTGCTGGCCGCGATATGGTGTGACCACTGGCAACTCGGTTGGTACCGCACTGTACGCGTAGGTACAACAACGAGAATGCACCGACCGAGTTCACGCTCCACCGCCTAGTGCATAGCCCCGTTGACCGCAAGCTTCCACCTTCACGAGAATTTCGGAGATTAACGCTGCCCCCGAAGAGAGATTCCAACTTGAGTCATTGACGATTTAATCCTTACGCGCGTGCCAATTGCCGATGGAATTGACCTTGGCGACCGCAAAAGTCTCGATTCCGCCTTCCTTACTTTCGTCCTACCTTTATTTTCATTTTTATTAACATTTATTGATTCGTTTTTATTGTTATTTATTATTTATTTTATTTTTATTTTTATGGTTTGGTTCTTTATTGCGTTCCACTGTCTTCGTTTCGCGCCACATTGCGGTTTACCGTTTTAGTTTCGCATTTTGAAACTGTCATTTTAATTCGCCAGCTCATGCGTCTTTCCGACCTCAGATCAGCGATATCAAAATGCCGACTATGGCAAGCGTGAAAATAGAAAATGGGTCAGACTCTTCGTTAAATGGAGCAACCGGATCTCCGGAGATTTCACGGTGGACCTTACAACCGTCTGTGTGACGGTGCGAGAATTTGCAATTCCTCGATGCAATTAAAAATGTCTGCACGCAATGAGACTCTGGACGTGCCGTGCATGCGTCGAGGATATGACAATTTTTTGCCTCCCCGACTTCTTCACCACACCCATATTATATACGTATACCTTTTTCGTTTTGTCGCCACTGCTCTCTCCACTGTCGTACTCGTTTCTCTCTTTGGTTCTACAATGTTCACCCTCTTACTCTTTCGCCGTTCTCACCGGCGACTCTCGATCTCGTTAAGATATCATCTCGATTCGCTCGTGACACGCTACGTTAAGTCAGCGACTCGGCAGCGCGCCGATGTGGAGGGGGCTGATTGTGGTGAATAAGCGAATAAGGGAATAGGAGGGATCGCTGAAAGAACGAGAGAGGGAGAGTTGTTGCTGACGGGAGGGGAGGGAAAAATTTAAGGGGGCTAGCAGATCGATATATCTATAGGTATACTTGAACGTTAATACTGTGAGTAAAATTATTAGAGTTCAACTGTGATTTCGCCGAACTACGCAAAAAGCATATCACAAACTTTTCTTCAGTATTCCCATTCTACTGAGCGTGCGGTGGGAGCTTTTTATTTTATTTTTTTTTTTAAATGAGCGTTTTTTTTTAACCGGCATCGCGTCATCCGCATTCCTATCGGTCACTCTGCTAATAAGATATTCGCATGCACCCGCGTCCGTGTGTGTGAAAATTTTTTTTTATATTTTTTTTTTTGTTTCCTTTTTCAATTTAATCACGGTACCGTTTGCATCGAGCCAACAGGGTCACGAGAAAAGGATATTACGTATTACGAAAGCCGCATGCACTTTTCTACCCACCTGGAAACACATCATTTTTAATTCTCCCCGCGTGCTTCAAGCCACCCCACCCCCCTCCCACCACCCCGACCGACGAATGTGTAATACGTAAATACCCGGTATTTTTTATGCGATTAACCACCGAGGATAATAGTAGCGGAGCCGTTGGACACGTGATATGCAAAATATATGAGGAAATGTCTGCACGATGAGCGGTGAGATTAAAGTCAGTCTCTCTCGTCAGCAAATTGATGCTGGAATGCGACGCATCTTTAACTGTAAGGAAAAAAACGAGTTTTATTTTTTATGGATGAAAAAAAATGTATACAAAAATCCCGTGGGTTTAATTACTCGTAAAGGCGTTGTGATCATTAAAAAGATAAAGTAATACTGAACAGAAAATGGAAATCCTCCCTCAATTTGTTGTATTCCTACCGGGGGATTTTTTTCGTATGATCGAATCACTGTTACAAGCAAATCGAACGCATGGGATTTTTTTTACCGATAAAAAATAAATAAAAATAAAATACGTTTTGTGGCAGGAAAACGTTCAAGTCCCCACAATATGAAATATCATTTCGTGCTCTCAAAAATCTTCTTAGTGATAGTCAGTCTCTCTCTCGTCGGCAAATTGATGCTGGAATGCGACGCATCTTTAACTGTAAGGAAAAAAACGAGTTTTATTTTTTATGGATGAAAAAAAATGTATAAAAAAATCCCGTGGGTTTAATTACTCGTAAAGGCGTTCTGATCATTAAAAAAATAAAATAATACTGAACAGAAAATAGAAATCCTCCCTCAATTTGTTGTATTCCTACCGGGGGATTTTTTTCGTATGATCGAATCACTGTTACAAGCAAATCGAACGCATGGGATTTTTTTTTACCGATAAAAAATAAATAAAAATAAAATACGTTTTGTGGCAGGAAAACGTTCAAGTCCCCTCAATATGAAATATCATTTCGTGCTCTCAAAAATCCTCTTAGTGATATTCCATTGGATTCCCGCGAAGAAATATTGAAAGCCTGCATCGATAATTCGACATGATCAGCGTCGTCGATACTCCGTGAAAATTCAGTGAATATTCTTCCTCACCACCTCGATCTATTTTCAAACATTCGTGCACCGGTCGGCAAGTTTTCATAAGGCTTTCTTCGGCAACCTGTGACGTTCGGTGCTTGCACTTTCGAAACTTTCCTTGGCGTGTCTTGTGCTTTACACGGTGTGCTTTCCGCGGTCGCTCACGGGAGAGCAGAGGCCGCGAGATCGACGCGCGGCAGAGAACCCGCTAACGGGCCGAGACCACGAAACTCTTCTACATAATTTCTCGTGGCTTCCTGTTCAGTCGGGTAAGAGCCGAAGGATCGTGGGGAAAAAAAATGACGTGTTAAAAGAACGACGAAGAAACGAAGCTCGCGCCGAGGCGGGAGCCCTGACGGGGTGGAGGGGACAAAAAAAGAAGAACACAACGTAGTATAAGAAGACGAATAAGGAACGGAAGCCCTGCACGTAATTTTGCTCCACGTTTCCTGCGACCGCGAGGAGAGAAACGAGCGACTGTTGAACCAAGAAGAAGAAGAAGAAGACGAAGAAGAAGACCAAGAAGACCAAGACGAAGCAGAAGAAGAAGAAGAAGAAGAAGAAGAAGAAGAAGAAGAAGAAGAAGAGGAAGAAGAAGAAGAAGAAGAAGAAGAAGAAGAAGAAGACGAAGAAGAAGAAGAAGAAGGAGATGAGCGAAAAAACGTAAAGTTTTCGGTGAACCCAACGTAGCTTCCGGTCTTGTGCTGACGATCGCCGACACTGCGGCAAGCCAGAGCAGTGGCAGCGGCGCCGTGCGCAATCAGCATTGCGAGTACATTCGTTGCGGCGAAGAATGACAAATCCCAAGCTTTTTTTTTGTAATCACGCGTGAACGTTTTTTCTTTCCGTTTGGCGAGACTTGGCAGTGCTCATAGCTCGTTCGTTTTATTCATTTGCGGTGTCATACAATCGAGTGTACACATAGTAGTAGCTGTAGTATTAGTAGTGGGGTACTTTAAATCCACAGTGTGGTCGTGCGAGCGCGCTCGACCGGTTAATCTATGAAATAATTCATACAAACAAGCCGAACCACCTCTCCCCCTCCTCCGTCCAACCCCAACAGCCCGATGGAATATTAATTAATGTTTATCTCACGAAACGCGTTAGCGGGCGAATTTCACGCGAATTAACTTCTTTATCGTCTGGCACAGTGTTTCCCTCTCTCTTGCCAGGTTCGGAGGCGCAATGCGCTGCGAGTTCTCTCCCACGAATTTTGGTCAAAGCTCCCGAGTTACCTTGTATTTCGTCGACCGTTCTCGTTTCTCCGCGAGCTCGCTTCACCCTTCAACCCTTGGTTATAAAGCATTGTTTTAAAAAAATAATAATTATAATAAAAAAAACGTGTGTTTTCAACCTCGTGGAACGTCGAGCGCGTGCAACGGCGCAATCAGCGTCGGAGGCTTTAACTTCGCTCCGGTTAACACCGGCCCTACACCCGGTGCTCGTGCTTTCCTGCTGACTACTATGTTGAAATAAGCTTTTGAGGCTCTATAAATTCGCTCTCTGCGTCCCGTTCGGCGTATGCTCGTGGTTGTTTTTCCCAAAACCAAGCATTCCTGTCATCCAGTCATTGCGTCTTCCTGTGTACAATCCTGTGTTCCTGTTGTAAATCTGCTCTTTTTTTATATGTGTTCCACCTGTACGGGGTCCTTCCCCTTTTAGACACCCCACCTCCCCCCCCCCCCCCTCCCCCGGTTTGCTCCCGCAGCCGACTTACCCCCTTACTGTGTCGCATTCGCACAAGGGCACAGGGAAACTGCGGAAAACCTGACCATACACAGACGGCTCTTTCCCCAGAGATTGGCGTTTCTACAAGGTAATCACTAATCTCCGAGAAAATTGCCTCCCGCTCCACAATTCGATGCGCAAGCCAGCGCGCGGCTAGGCGGTCACCCATCCAAGTACTGACCGCGAGCGGTACTGCTTGACTTTGGGGACCGCCAGAGCCACACACCAACCACGCACCTATCGCTATAAATCTATCGGTGTAAATCTGCTCTTTCATTAACTTTCGGTACTTCTGTTATGTGCATTTGGGACGATTCGTAAACGTATCGTATGGACTTAGAATATAGGGGAAGACCGGCATCGATGGGCTTTTTTCGAATCTTTATATTCCAGAAAGCATGCACAGGGGTCAGATATCGCTCATCTATAGGATTATGTAACGTCCCTTCCTCCTTGGCCAACCCGATCTCGGTCGATAACAAAAACGGTAATTGATTTTTTTCATGGATGCTAACCATTTCGGCTTAAAAAAAATTCTAACATGATTCGGATACCAATACAGTTTCTTGTAAAATTTTTATTTATTTCCAACCGTTCAAGACCCGCAGCATTGACAAAAATTAATTACAGTTTTTATTACCGACCGCGGTATTTCACCTCGCCGTAAGACTGAAAATCGCAGCTCGAAGCGAGAGGTGTCCCATTTTCGTGGGTGTTATAATCGGCGAGATATGGAGATTCGCAAAAGTCTATTGAGGACGATTGTCAGTTAACTGTTAAGTCAGCCACTTGTCTATTCACAGTCCGTGATTTCCGCATATCAGCTGAGACCACAAACCGCTCTCACGTGCGGGAATAATGCATTCCAATTATGAATTATGAATTATATTGCGTATAATGTTAGATACATGTCATCTCATAGCACGGTCTCATAGCACGGTGAATCAAACAAAACTCGATTGCAACTGCTCACACCGCGGTGTGTCAATTAATCGTGACGAACTGTGGTCCGATAATATTCAATATTTCATCGAGTAAAGTAATATGTTATTGTCGTTCGCGAAATTCCACGAGACGAATGCGAAAATAGTGCAGCTGGTTAATATCGACATTATCGACCGAGCCCGCCCTTTCGCTCTTCGCCTCCTCGGCCGCTCAGTTATAATTTTCGTGCCGCAATTGGGAGGTTCTTGTGGCTAATTTCATTATCGATTACGCTGTCGAGTGAAACGAGCACGTGAAAGTGAAAGATTAACGGCACAGAGAATCGAGCGAGGTGAACTGGAGGGTTTTCGTATGTTGCAGGAAACCGCGGGTAACGTGGAATCGGTAGCGGAGGCAAATTCGTCGTGACCCACGTTAAAACGAACGTATCAGCCAACACCGCAGAAGAGATCCGGCTTGTAGGTTTCCATACCCTCGTTCCTTTGCCGTAGCCTCTCTACTCTCTTCGATCTCGCCTCCATCCCTTTGCTCTTCCTCCCGCCAACAGCCCGAGCTCTCTAATCACCTGGTCAGCTAATCGGGGCGGCTCCACCCCGTTCGGCAATTAGGGGCTTTGCCGAGCGCACCCGCGCAGCACTCTCATGGCTTGGCATCGCGGCGAGGAGGCCCGTCATGCACGAACATCCCCCGCGCTCACGGCAGTGGCGAAACGGCCCAGTGAGCCGGCGCCGCGGGCAAACCAGTTCTGAACGGGTAAAGCGAACCTCACGCCGGAACTCCCGCAGCGAAGCGATTCTTGCGGGAGCGGAGGGGAGAGGGATTCCCGAGAACGAGCGCGAATTACCGGCTAAATTATGGCGAGGCCTCACGGACCCTTGTTTAATTTGAGAAACCCCTTAACGTCGACGGCGAGGATCTTTGCTTCGTCCACCCCCCACGATTCTCCCCTTCCGTATACACACCGGCGTCATCGTCCCCGCTGCTCCTTTCGCCTGCGTTTCAGACCTTCGCTGTATCCAGCGCTAACCTCTTGCTTCTTTACCTTTCCGTAACTAAAGCCGTCCGACTCGGTTCTCTGCTAAAACGCCCCGTCTTGATACCCCGGGTAACATTCTCGTGCGCAATTTGGCAAATGCGTGTCTGGGGTAGGGATACGACAGGACGAAGGTGACTCAGCATGACCGAGAGACATCCGACTAGGCGTCGGTGGTATCCAGCCGTTCGTGCTTCCGCTATCCGTGGAGCACCGCCTGGCAAGGACGTAAGCCCTCGTCGGGTGGTTTGCATAAATTCGGGTCAACTAAACCAGGCGTCGTGGAAGCTCCGGGTTCTCTCTGTCGTCGTTTTCCTCGCGAAAAGTTCAAATATCTTGGGATACACAAAGAGCGAATGGAACAGAAAGGGTGAAGAGGCTGAGAGCAAAGTAGGGATGTTCGCCGGGCGGAAAGCTTTTGCCTGCGTTGTTCCTGCGACGGCGACTATAGAAGGTACTTTTTACGGGCCACTTAGGCGAGGCACACGGGTTTATCCTAATGACGCTTCGTTCAACTTGGCGGGCCAGCAGGAAACCTAATTTTGTTTTTCTTCATATTAAAAAAAATGTATATATATATATGTGTTTATATATTTATGAAAATTAATACGAATAATGTTTGAATAGTTTAAGATCGCCGATGATCAATCTTTTCTAATGGACTCAGCTCTGACCTCCGTTGTTACAAAAAAAAAAATACCTTGACTATATCGCCCAGGATATTCTCTATGGTGGAGAGCGGGGCAAAACGGATCTCCGCCGTTCGAGACGACACCTCGTTCTACGTCCCGCGAAAAATTTTACTAAAAACATTCCGTTTTGGGCCGGATTCCCTGCAGTATGTATGGAGACAAGCAAACAAGGTGTGACACTATCGCAGTGTGAGCCCAGTTAGGAACAAGAGTGCAACTTTTCACTCGAATTTATTGAAATGCGGGCCGGTCCGCGGATTACAATTGTAAATACGGCCCGAGGGGAGCACGAGAGTGAACCTGTGCATGGGGAGCTGCCGCTGCCGCTGGAGGGTTAATCCGTTCCCGCGACTCTCCACTAGTTCCACCGGAGCCGTACCGTGTGCCAAAAAGCATTACCTGACTCTGACCATACGTTCGTGTAGTGCATCACGCCTGTGGACTATATCCTCTCGACTCTTGCCATCGTGTGGGATCCACGTACAACCAGCGAGAGCGCATAAATTCGGGACCTTCGCCTCGCGTATCTATCTTTCTCCTCCTAGCTCGCGCACTCTCCCGTTAGTTTCTGGGCAGAGGGCTCGTGCAAAAAGACACGAGTCGCTCGACGCTACACGTGTACTCTGTCGCGCTATATATATGTGTGTATATATATATATATATATATATATACACACGAATTTTAGTCAGGCTGTCGCTGGAACGGGTGAACCACTCGCATAAATTCGTGACTCATTCGGTGTCGAGACGTGGGCGGTAGTAGGGTATAAGAGCGACGAGTGCCATTCGGTCGTAACTGCACGTCTCGTACACACATTCACACTCTCGACCATACACGGCGATAAGAGTGTGTATACTCTAGTTCCGGCTGTACCGTGGTGGGCTTAGCCTGCCCTTCTGACTCAGAATTCAACCTATCAACAGGCACGTCTCTTTTACTTTGACAAAGATGTTTTTCTTTTTTGAACCTATAGACTCTTTTCGGTATCGAAATATGTGATAAGTGGCGCTCTGCGGCAGTGAGACTACCTTGACTTCTTACCCATTGACTTAATTGAAACACAAACGCAACATGAATCTTTACCACGTGCGAAAGGAGAAGACATCTTATCGCTCCGTCCCGCTCTAACACGCAAAGCGTGGCGATTCACGTAATCACACAGCGGTGCCGCCAGAGAATCGGTGTAACTGTTTCGAGGCGATTGATTGAGAAAATCACTGTCGGAGCTGACGAGTGCAGCAACTCTTCGAGGAAAATTATTAATAAATAATTATTCATAATAAGAACATTTGAGTAGAGCGTTTATGAAGACAGACCTGTAAATAAATGATCACATATTAATCCGGTAGAATCAAGGGCGATAGACTAAAAATAAAATGCTGGAAATTGAAATTTTCATGTCGCTTCCTCACAAAAGTTGATAGTTGAAACTTGACATTTTTGTCATTTTCTCATAATGGTCCTTTATTCGCAAAGCTCCTTCTATGAGAAAGCATTTACTATACTTTTGGCTAACTCATAGAGGAAGCTTTGCGAATAAAGGGCCATTATGAGAAAGTAATACAAAAATGTCAAGTTTCAACTTTCAATTTTTATGAGGAAGCGATATGAAAATGTCAATTTTCAGCTTTTTCAATATCAACATTGTATTTAACTTTTAAGCAAAACTGCTGGCCGACTCAGATTTAGCGCAAAAAAATACACCAACCTTGCGCTTTTGGTCAAAACGGCTGTCGAATCTGTACTCGCGGCCAAAAAATACATCGAGTATCATAGAGTATCCATCGAAAAGCAAAGAAATCGCTGTTTGAAAATACGCTAAATCACCCATTTTTGTCATTTTGGCTTTATAAGTGCCCGATAAACTTTTTCGTTAGTCGTCACTCCGGGATTGTATTCTATGTATTTTTTCACGCTGATCACAAATCGGACACTTATTTTATTCATAAATGGATATTTAGTGAGGGAAATTGCATCTAAAGTAAAGTACACATTTTTCAAAAAATTCAAAGTGACATAAAATTTAAACGGTTAGATCGATTCTCTTGAAATTTTAATGGGATCTTCGGGTGATCATATTCCATCTGTGTAGGCGTTTTTAGCCCGATAGATAAAAAATTGCGAGCGCTAGAGCGCGAACCGACATTGTTGAAGAAATTAATAATGGCGTACACAAAAAACAACTGAATATTTTTGGATGAAATTTTGCAGAAACATTGACTATTAACCACACATGTTGTGTGTGAAATTTCAGCTTGATCACACACATACACATACACACACACACATACATCCGGAAATTTTTTCTAAATGTGATTTTTCGATGTTTCGGAACATTATGAACACGTTTTCATTAAAATCTCGAAATTTTTTTTTTCACCATCACAAAGCTTCCTCTATGAGGAAGCAAAAATCATGCTATTTTTTTCAGAGATTTTATATTCCTATTCAAGAAGATATTTTTGAAAATATATTACGCCGGCAGCTGAAGGATTAATGGGTCCTTTATGCATAAACCCTGTTAAACCTTCTCCTGTCCATCGATTAATTATTTTAGGTACGATGTCAAGTGTTAATTTTGACGTTCCGACAATTGAATTCTTAATATAATCGAATACAGGGTGAAAGTGGGTAATATGGTCCGGTCCATATATCATTGATTTACGTTATAATCGACGTCAGCAATATTCACAATTTTTACCCAACAGAGTCCGAAGGGTGACTCTTATTCGAGCACTGGCACCGTGATACCATGTTTTTAGTATTATTGGTCTGCGTTGTACAACGCAGACCTCGCAAAAATATTCCGCCCAAAAAAAAAAAAAAAAACAAAAAAATGTACTGCCGAATGTAACGGATGCATTCGGCGGTATTCCCTTCATGAATTCTCGACAGGTATTTTTCAATGTTCCGGACCCGATTGTCGAACGGGATTGTGATATGGGAACGTCGAGAGATTCTTGCCAACGCCCTGGTTATAACAACGTCGGTATTCGACGGGTCGAGGGCCCGTGATATTTCAAATTCGCTACTCACTCGAACTCGACACAGTTGGTACAGGGTGTACACGTTGGCTACCCGAATATGCACTTTTTGCTGTAACAGTTTTCAGGGGAGAATGCTGATCCAAACTCGGGGCGATAGCGATCCATGTAATTGAATCGACGTCCATTCCGAAAATACCTATGGGAATAAAATTGTAGTCCTCCGGGTTATCCCTCCCAACAGGCTTTGTTGCACTCGATTGCACGAGCTGCTGCTTTCCGCCCCCGTAGTCAGAGTTTTGGGGAGTTTGGTTTATTTTTGTCCTTTTTAATCCGTTGGGATAAATAAACAGAGAGCAGGGTGCCGAGAGGGCTCTCTGTGTTTCATAGGATAACTACGTGCTCTCTCGCGTTTATTGTGCACCACGAGGCGACCATTCGGCTACGGTAACAAGCACATGCTGCAGGGTTCAATTTACTTTTATTCTGTATGCCGGCGATGATACTCGCCCCCTGTCTCCTTCTCAATATTGTCTCTGTTGAGCTTCTTCTCTATCCTTTCTTTTGGCGTTGAGAATTCTCTTGTCTATTTTTAACAATACCGGCAGCAACATCAGCCCTCGGGAGCAACTTATGCCTGCAATGGTCACTGGGAAGAGAGTCATCTCTCTTCTTCGCTGAGAGAAGGATCTAGTAAAAATTACCAATCAACTAAAAAAAATTACCATAGGACATCGTAGTACGGCGCCAGGGCGCCACCTATGGCAGAAAGTCTCAGAATTTCCAAGAATTTTTACCATAATATCTAAGAAAAATTCTTATAAATCCGGTACTTCCTACCATAGGTGTCGCCCGAACGCTCTACAACTATATGCTATGGTAATATCTCTCAAGTGATATAGTAGTTTTTACTAGATCCTTCTCTCAGTGTTGTAATTACCAAGTTTTCGTAGAGAAAAAGTCTGCGAGAAAGAGTAGAATTGAAACGTAGAATATCTGAAGGGATGTGTCGCATAAAAGACATTCATCGATACAGAAATAATCGTTTTTTTATGAATGCTCAAAAATTGATATTTATATAGATGCATACATAAATTTATTTACTTGATCCTGGAATTAATCCCGTATGCACCATAGCGATACAGGAAAAGCAGTGCAAATTTTACGTACAATTAAGCCAGGTATAGTACACAGTATGCATAGATACTAGGGAGTTTCATCAATTGTTGAAAATGCAATACAAAATTTCGTCACTGAAAAATAAAAAATTTAATTTCGTGTCCCACTCTTGAAAATAATTGTAAATACTTCACCGCTTCTTCTCACGAAACGATATTTCCAGCAATTAAATTTCGGGGGTGTCTAAATGAACAAAATATCAAATGGTCTTTAGTTCATTTAGACACCCCCGAAATTTAATTGCTGGAAGTATCTTTTTGTGAGAAGAAGCGGTACAGTATTTACAATTATCTTCAAGAGTGGGACATGAAATTTTATTTTTTATTTCTCTGTGACAAATTTTCTTACTGCTTTTTCAACAATTGATGAAACACCCTAATAGATACCCGCACGGAAAAAGTAGTGGAACGATGGTCAAAACGAGCTCTTGCGCCAAGAAGGGCCATGACAAAAAAGGTCAATCCGCATTTCCGTGTTGACGACAGTAGAACACGACGAACCACCGCATGTTTCTTTACCCATTTTCCTGTGTTCCTTAATTCATACGTTTCTGTCACTAGTTGCGTTCAAGAATACATTCCAGAAAAAAATTAAACTATTCTCTGTAACGGCACTTCTGATTTGAAAATCCCATTATTAAACCAGAAGACACGTTAGGCAGAAATGTTTTAAACAATGTCGTCACTTCCGGTTTACAAATCGCAGTCTCCAACCAGAAGTGACGTGTATACGGGAACGTCACTTCCGGTGTCAAAATTTCAGTTTTCCTGTATGACGTCACTTCCGGTAAAAAACCGAGAATTTGAAGCCGGAAGTTATGTTACAAAATTTTTAATTTTAAGATTTTGCGTGACGTCACTTTTAGATTAAAAGTGAGATTTTCAAACTGGAAGTGACTTTACAGAAAAAGATGTTAAATTTTTTCTCTGGAATCTATAGCGAATGCAACCGATGAAAGAAACGTGTAAATTAAGGAATACATCATTTAAGGTGTGTATTTGGCTTCGCTCTGACTTCCTATGCCAGGGGAAATGGACCGATATGGCGATTTGGAGTGCGGTAAAAAAACACATTTTTTGTGTCGGGAGAGATCAAAATAAAACATCGACGAACAAAATACGCCCTTGACATTTCAAGATTTTTTCAGATAAGTAGTTGATAAAAAATATAATAAGCTGTGTAGCTTTGACCGGCAAAAGATTCACGCCATTAGTTCTCTCACGCGTCGTTTCCCGCCTCGTCCTTTTCAATGGTAAATAAAAACGAGATGAAAGTGTGCAAATGAAAAGAAAAAAAAAATAAGCATGGAAAATCGGACGTGGTAACCGGGCGAGAGGGAGTGTGAGAGATAGTTGTATGTAAATTCTAGCGTATTCGTCGCCCGAGGAAGGAAGTCAGTGGTTGAAGAGTCGAGGAGTGTGTGTCGCCCGGCTCTATCCCAGGGTTGAGCTCATGCGTTTTGCCCGTTTTGTGTATGAAAACTCTGGAGAGAACCGGAAGGGGTTTGGGGCAGGGATGATTCAGCCAGCAGGTTGTGAAAGCTCGAAACCTTCCCTGAAGCCCCGAGGCTCGCGGGCGGGCGGCTGTGGCACATCAGAAGCACCGCCAGTCGTACTTGAGTAGTAACGCAGTAACAGCGACGGCAGAAAAGCTTTTCCCAACTGCACACCAAGAGTAGATACCGAGAGAGGAGAGACTCTCTCTGTGCTCTCCGGGCAATCGCGATATTTCAAAGTGCCGGAAGCACAACTTTAAACATCGGACTTAAGCTCTCGCCGTTAGCGGGCCAGCCAGGCTCACCATGTTGGAGCTACTCGGCTGCTGCAGCTCTGCTGCATACAGTTCGCAGTGTTATATGTAACACTATAGCCGAGAGAGCGAGAGGTGCGAGTGCTCGGGAAAAGCGTATATAAGTGCGGGAACAATTCGCGCTGCTACGTGCAGCTATGTGCGAACGAATAAATCCCACGGATCTGTCACGAGATCGTGGAGATTTATAGAGCACAGTTTGCTCACGCGATAACGATACGAGCAACGCACCTGGATTAGTATTTTTTTTTTCCACCCTTCCACGGAATCTCTATATCATTTTTCGTTGTTTCCTTTTTTTTCGTTGACTTTCCCGCTTAATGCACGTTTTTTTGACCCATTGTGGCACTTCCGGCGCATAATGTAATACCTGCAGTGTCGGATTGTATACAACTTTCGAGCATCCCTTTCCATTTTCCACGGTAATATCTATTATCTGTGGTGTGGGGGCGGGGGGGGGGGGGGGGTAAACTGGACTCTGGAGTAGTGGTAGTTGAACCGTTTGCCTCTGGCAGCGTAACGTACGCGTATGACCCGCCTAATCCACTTAAAACGAGAGGACCGAAAGGCGAGGCGGAGAAAATGGAGGCGAAGCGAATTCGGCTGTGTCCCGGGGGTTTCGCGACGGTATATACCTACGCCAGAGTTAATACGTACGACGGGGTACCAGCTTGCAAGGGCAGCTTTCTCGCGCGTATACGCCGCTCCGGCTCGTAAAGTAAGGCACAAGTATAGAATAGACTGTGGACTCGCCCGGTTAGTTACTATAGAACTAATGAAGAAAAAGGGCGAACGAACCTCAGTCCACGTTTGGGAATGAAATAAGTACCGTGCCGTAAACGGTGTTCGATCGACGTTTAATCAGGGCATCGGCCCGCGAAGGTCTGAGGCGTGCGAGAGGCTAATCTCATTTAAAGTTTAAAGTGGCAAACCGCCTAAAAGGGTTTTAGTTCTCTCTGGCACACTTCGCCCCCTCGTCTACCATCTCTGCGACGCTACCGGAAATAGCACGAGCTTATGTATCACGGGTTTGCGCACGCCATATGCCGCCGGGTGGAACGCCGTCTCCGATACAAAGGGTTGCCCTGTCCCTTACGCCGGAGAGAGTTTCCGTACTGTTGCTGTTGCTCCCCGGTACAAAGCCTTTCCTAAACTGTAAGCTCCGCCTCAGCCATTCCTCTTGGGGTCTCGTTGCGGCAGGAGAACGGAAACTTCAGACGTTCGCCTGGCCTGCGGGGTCCACCGGGAAGCCTGATGGTTACGGCACACACATCGGGTACATACAGACGAGATGATTTCTTCTTTTTTTTCTTTCATCGACCAAACCCCGTCACAGATCATTAATGAGGCAGGAGCACTCCGAGCTTGTCAAAAGAGTGCTGAATTTTTTAAAATAGTTTGCGAACAGTTTTATGCAAAAAGAGACTATAATGGATGGTAATATGCCTTCCTCTCGCCACGGCCCAGCTGCGCTTGGCCGAGGCTCGGAGTATGGCCAACTATTATATTGGCTGTTAACCACCAGCGGGTTGGCATCCGATAATGGGATTTCGTCTAATGCCCAGCATTGGCTAAATTGTCGATTGATAATCACTCTGATGTTACGCTCGATAGTTGGCAAGACGCTGCCTAACCAGAATTGAGCCGGCGCTGATATATCGTAATGTTGCATGTTTGATGATACCAGATGGACGTTCGCTCCCGACGCTGTACGACTTGTCCGAGGAGCCGCTAACGATATTCAGTCAATGTTCTATACAAAATATTTATAAACGCTATATTTTTTTCAAATTGCGCGCCAGCTGAATGCTCTTTTATTATTCTAAACTCCATTATTACAGTTTCAACTTACAATACTGTAATGCTGACAGCCATAGATTCGTTAGCATCATTTATTAAAGCGATTGGTGATTTTAATATTAGATAAACGTGCAGCTTATACATAAAATCCGCCAAGTGCGTAATTAAAGCGGGTCATAGGTTCGAGTCCCTATTACGGACTAAAAAACGGTATTCTGATGATTTCAATATGTGAAGATAAAAAACTACAAAAAAAGAAAATTGTAAAATTATAAAAAAGCATGTAAGAATCGCGAAGATTCATGGACATATTTTTTATTGCTTATTAATATTTTTTATTCAACGTTGACTAGGTATCGGCACTCAACATTGGCTCAACGTCATTTGATACCGTTGAGTGGATGTTATCCCGACGTTAACTGGTCGTCGACTTTCTAACTCAGGCGGTTCTAGTTTATCAGCCCAGTTCTAAAACTGCACCTGGAGGTTAAACTTTTCAATCAGTCTCACTAAATGATCATCCGTCGAGGATTAACGAGGGTTAAAATGTGTACGTTTTTAAATCACGATGATCCAACCGAGGATGATGAGAAGTACAATAGCCCTGTGACGACCATCAGTCCCAGCCAGAGTATATACAACCACGCCGTTTTAATTAAATCCTCGTCTCTGTTCTGTCTTTGGACGAACCTCTGTGCGAAGGCAATGTCACGAACACGCGTGTCCCGGGGACATGTTGATACGCTTGTGCGAGCTCCATAGAAGCTCCTGCGGAAGCTCACGCACGCCATCGAGGGTTATAATTGAGCGGGAGACTCTCATGGCGTTCGTCGAGAGCGCGAGCCGGGTACATACAGAACTCGCTATGTTCACGGCAGCAATGCGAAGACAGAAGTTCCCTACATCAACCCCACGATATCGTTGGGTGGGTTTTAGTTAAAACACACGAAATCACGTTTAATTCGGTGATAATGTAGGTCCGGAATTCAAATGAATTGCCTGACTCCCGCGTACCCTCGTGACTCTCCATTAGAGTAAAAGTGGTGAACATCACAAATCAGACATCAACGAACCGTCATTGATGTCCCATTTTTCTGGATTTTCTGCCCTCCTGTACATCTTGTTCGATGTCTTAACAGAATCGAAGATATCCAGCAGGACATCCAACAAAACTGAATGTCTTGCTGGACGAATTGGGTGATATCTTTGGTCCCGTTTAAACATCGAACGACATATCCAGTAAAACCAGGCATCAATGACGGACCGTTCATCGCTTGCATCCCAATCTATCCCACGCCAATTGTCCTCGACCATTCCTATATCGATCTCTTCTCAATCATTCCTCAGAGACATCTCGATTCCTCACTAGCAGGAATGTCCGTAAATTTGATCGATTACGCGGTACGTTTCGGCGGGCAGGCAGAGGCACGGTCCTGGGTCAAACACGTACTTGACCCTCTGCTTTCTCTGTGCGGCGCTTGTTTTTTTTTTTTTTTTTTCATCGGCAGGACCGCTTGAAAGAGAGTAGAGAATGAGAGGACGAGAACACGAGGGTAGGATACGGCGATTCGTGCAACACAGCCCTCTCGTTAAGGCAGGCCATTGACGCACCCGCATGCATTAAACACGTACGTGAGCGGGGGACCGAGCCTGCATCCTACAATGTATATACAGTCTATCCGTACTCCCGCACCACTACTATTTAAACATGCACATACAAGCCCAGTGAAATCCACCCCGTGACGTGTTTCGAATGTGTGCCTAGGGTAAACATAATTAGAACCGCGATGCGCTTGCCCCCCCCCCCCCCCCCCATTCTGGGTTTATGTATAAACTCCTCCCAGTTTTCCGGCGTGATAGTTATACGAATACCTCGTTGCATGCATGAAACACATTGCATCTATCTATCTATCTATCTATCTCTCACACACGTGCGCGCGTTCAAGTTATGTTGCTGAAACTTTCCACGTTGCGCCGTCCCCGTTGTCCCTTTTTCGGCACAATATGCTACGTACAATGATATACAACTCGTAGGAAAAAAAAATGATGAAATTACCTCGCAACTCTCGTTATCTTGGATTTACGTTCCGACCTCCTCAATTCGCGTTTTCCTCGTGTACACACCTACAGAGGAAGGGAAAACTTGTATTTCGTTTCAAGAAGCCAGCTTACGGCTTGCCGACGTTTCCTGGAGCTCTCGGTCGGTTCTAATACCTCGGTACTTTAATAATCGCGTTTCCACGGCGTATTCTCTCGTCTTTGAGATTCCGCGAATACATTTTGTCGGCACTCCAATGCTGCAGTGGTATTATTGTAAGTAGATACGGGAGATAAAGGAAAGGCGGATGAGTAGATGGACGAAGTACGGAAGTGGGAGGAAGACCGGAAGAGAAGACGGTATGGAAGACAGAGAGCATGCTTTCTCATCCACCACTGCCTCTTATAGGTATCCTTATAGTACGTCGGGATGCTTAGCAGGGTTTTCCGCCTCGGACGCGCGTAGTGTCCCGGTGGCTCTGCACTACGGTCCTTCCGATCCCTCGTGGATGAGCTTTACTTCTTCGATTCCCCCGAGTATACCAAACGCTGAGACTCGCAGCCGCGACGAGGTATTCCCTTGCAGTCGCTGACAGTAAATCTTTAATTAGCGGACGCTCGTTACGTCCGTCGAAATTGGCCCATCCGCGAACCGTCTGATCCTGCGGTTACTGCACCACTCATCTCCTCCCGTCCTGTATAGAGCGTACCTGGTCGGCTATCCTTTTTAATTCGAAAATCGAGGTAATAAATGTGATTAAATGGTGCGGATACACTTGCGATATTTACAGATCGATCGATATAGATGGGACGAACGAGGTAATAGCCAATATGGCAATTTCATGATAAATATTATTACATTGGCAAGTTTAATTAAACGTAGCGCGTCCGAATGCCGCTCGATGTGGATTGTCGGTGAATTCACATTTTCACAGATTTCTCATTACACGGTTCGAACTGTTATATACTCAGAAAAATTATTTGTTTGACGGGCGCCTTGAAAATAAATATTTATTAGATTTAAATAAATTTTTATTTGCGGGTGCCCGTCAATTATTATTATAATTATTGGTTTACAGAGAGTAAGTTACAAACTGATAGTATCCGCATCGTAGCTATATCGTAGGACGAAACTAAACACCCGGAGGCCTGGCCAAGCAATCGAACCCGCGACATCGTGGACTAGTGTTTAGCGCCCTAGCCAGCAGACCACTCGGTCCCTCTATTAATTAATTAATCATTTTTCTGGGGTTGATTCTTGAAATATAATATTTCACATTGGACTATCGATCGGTCTTGTTGGGTAAAGTCTGGCATTAAAATTTCACTATAAGTGAACCTGAAAATGCGTATCTGTTGGAAAGTTGTAGAGCAGTCAACATCGCTGTCCGTCAAATCATATGGGCCGGTTCTCGACGAACTTTTTTTTACACAACCAGATTGTAATTGTCGAACATCCAGAAACTACACGGAGCAAGCATGCCCAACAAGCCGAGTAGATACTAACTCCGGATCCCAGAAGTAAATAGAAAACAACAAAGTGGATTAAGGACCTCCACAGGATCCGTACGGTGGATGCGCACAACCAAGATATTAGTTAACCGCTCGCGATTTCTTCGCCTCCGTAGAATCCCCCGCAGAGACAGTGTAATGCCCTGCCATTTCTGTTTACGAAAAAGGTAGGTGGTCTGCCACGTCGCCGTCCCACCTCTTGGATTCCTCTCTTCCGCGTTAATTTCCAAAACAAGCTGTAAGGCTCACTCTCGTTACTTCTTCCCAGTTTTCCCTTGCATTCTCCGTTTGTTTGCTCTCCGCTGGATTGTCCGCCGGTCTCTGCGCGCGAGAGTAACCGTACATTATCGTAAGCTTCCTTCCTGACGTTGTGTTGCGAAAACCCCGACGGAGGACGGGCTCTCACGTTTCCCGACCACCACGGCGACAACATCCCGAGAAATGCTCGTTGGAATTAAATGCGCGAAATTGAATGCGGCGGGCGGTGGATGCTCTCGGAATTTGTGGCCGTTGTCCCCCATCTCCCTGCCCCCCCCTTCTTTCCCATCGTTCCCTTTCCATCTTCTCTCGTCTACTCGGTCCAGTTGCGGGATGCTTTGCAACCGCGAGCTGCGAATGAAAACGGTCCGCTGCTTCTTGCGGTGGTAACTCTTCCTGGTCTGAAACAAAGGCAACCAGCCGACGGGAGAGTGCGTCTGTGAGATGTGAGTCACCATTCTCACCGAGAACGCCGCTGAGGACCGAGTGTACGAAGCACCGAGGGACACGGGAGAATGAGAGAATGATGTTGCGGAGAGAGCCGACCCTTGGCCTCGCGAGCACCACCTCACATATACGCCACCGAGAAGAGCGTACACGTTTCACGAACTAACGCGTACACGCGGGTGCAAGTTTCCTCGAGGACGACCAACGAGGGGGGAGGGGGGCGAGGGGGGGGGGGGTGGCGAAGTGTTCACGAGGACGACGATGACGACGACAACGACGAGAGGCGAGAGACAGTAATCAACGCTCTGACGAAGTCTCCTTCCACTCATTCACCTCCCCGGTCCCAGCTTCCGTATAGAATTTCTCCCTTGCAGCGCAGCTTAGTAGCCCAAAGTCGTCGGAGGGGGGCGGGGGGGTGTCTTGAGAGATTCATGACAATCAGCACTTTCGTGACCCACATACTGTTATGACGGAATTCTCTAATTGTGAAGTGAAGATTTTATTATTCATAGTCATTGAGATACCATGCGAAAGGTTGTTGTCGCTATAATTAGCGCGACGGTGAAAATTGTTTCCATTTTGCCGTAGTACAATTGTCCACAGGAGAGGGCTCGTTCGACCGAATTTGCACGCGCAACACTCGAAACTGCTAACTGTATTTTACGGATACGATGAGAAATAAGACAATAGATTCGTAGCTTGACATGAAACGGTGGCGCCAGGGTACAACCCGCTGTTGCACATTCGGACGATGTGCACAAGTTAGCGCACACGGTGAGGGATGGAGATGAGAGCGGGGTGAGAGGAGGGAAGGGCGGAATGGGCGAGGAACAACAGTAATCAACGACGACTGACGAACTCATCGAGGGTAACGAGCCGTTGGGAGAGAGGGAAAGCCCGGCGAGAGATAGAATATGTATTGTATATAGTGCGGTATATGCACCGGCTACGCGGATGCTGTGCGAGAGATGATGAGCTGAGAATCTCGTGGCAGCGTTCGTTCACTCGCAAACTCGACTGCTGAGCGAGATAGAGAGAGCGAGAGAAAGAGACAGCGAGGACCGAGAGAGTCCTTGGAGTCTCTTCAATAAGGCATTTAACACTGCAACACAATTTTCCTAGTTTAATCTCGTCAAAACAACAAGCAGAGAGAGAGAGAGAGAGAGAGAGGGAAAGAGAGAAAAAGTCTTTTCGGTATAACGATGATTAAATTTCATTTGTACTCGTATCTGACTGCAGATGACGAGTCAATCTCGTCCGCTGTGGAATAACTGAATCAGCTACCTCGAATCAAGGCTCTCCATTCGTGTTAAAAATAATATTAGCAAATTTTACAAATACTTTCGTGTGTACAAAGTATCGTAATTATTATTATTTTTATTATTATTGTTAACTTGGCTCTTTTTTTCTTAACTGCACGAAGAAGACTATAAGAGAAAGTTGTTAACACGACATGCAATAGAGCCAGCTAGTACATGAAAAAGGGCTATTTGTTAGAATGACGAGTTGATCTGTTACTCTTTGACAGTACTACTTTTTACGAAATATAGTTGCGACGTTATAGTCATCATTTCTTTTATTCTTTATTGTGTATACGCCTTGGAACATTAATGAAAGTTCATATTTTCTGAATTTGATATATTTGGCGTTATGTGCCTCGGCTGAGAGGGAGACTTGGCGAACAGTACGTGCCTAACGAGGCATCAGGAGGTGCTCTGCAAAACGCCACGCGTAAGATAGGCAGATATAACTCGCGAAGCTCACGCGCCAGACTTCATGCCCCACATAATATCCATACCCCGACCCCATCGAACCGTCGATCGTAGGCTGCTTTCTTCATATTCGTACAACTCCATGGTGAGCACACAAATCATGGAAGGAGTGGTGCCGTTTATTTCGTAGATTGGAGCTTGATAGAATAATATCGTATTAAAAAAAAAATACAAAGCCAGCAAGATCCAACGGCTCATCTAAACAAAACTAAAATAAAGTAACCTAAAGTAATATTGATATTCATTGACATTTCATCAACTGTTTTAACCATGTACAATAAACGAAAAATAGTTACATTCTTTACGAGTTTCTAATTTACACGATTAATAGATATAGATTTGCGCTAAATTTGATTAAACTTTACAATGGATTAATAATATACCGAAAACTTCTCAATAAGTTAACTGAAACCATACACTAATAAAGTAACAGGGCAACATAGCTGCAACAAAATATTAAAGAGACATAAGAAATAAAGATAAAAATAAAATAAAATGTATTTTTATAAGAAAGGCAAAAATGGTTTCTTGCTAATGCCAAAGAAAATCCATACCCCGTGGTGACAACGAATCAAGGGTCTCACACAATGAATATTTTACTACTATTTACAATTAAAAAACCGAGATTTGGGATAACGATCCCACGTACTATCGGCAGCGTAAAGCACTGCCGATTACCAATCACAATTATTTGCGGGGAACGTGAAGCGTTCCCGCTCGTCTCGATATTCTTCAATCAGCAGTTACGAGACCACTGTAAATATGCCCGAAATTCTCGAGACTTCTGTCTGATACAAAATTAATTATTAAAAATCGGATACAACAAATCGAATACTATATTCGAATACCAAAATCCCATTCACAAAAAAGGAACAAAATAAACGATACGACTCGTCCTCGGATCGACCGGACTATTTAGGTGAATTCGAACGGCGAGAGACAATTTCTCTCGCCGATCGGATGACCAAGTACTGCGATATTTCGCGTACAATGACTACTAATTTCGACGCGAAAAACTACAACAATTATCGCAGCACCTCTCGGAAATTATCACAACTTTGATAAAGTCTACCCACCAGACTTACTGTGCTGTGGCGAAGACTCGACAGGCCTCTTCGGTTGTCTCCCCTTCGAACAATCCCACAGCTTTCAACCAAAAATCGCACTTGTTACAATTCTCGACTACACATCTCGACGTCCAATCAACAAGTGACGATTCTCTCGGCTTGCAGGCCCTCGCCAAAAATCCAGGAGCGGGTCGTGCAGGGAAAGCCAAACGCGTGCCTCATAGATCTTTCTCGCGAACATCGATTTGTACGAATAGCCGATCATTGCTGCTACGTACGAGAAAAGTCTCTCGCGATGCGAGCGACTTTATGGGCGATTACAATGCCGAGAATGGCGTCAACTCGTAGCAATGTTGCGGATATCCCTCTGATTCTTCCGCTCGTGTCCTGGCGATGAAACGGAGCGTCGAACAGCCTCCACTTATGCGATGTTGCATTCCGTTCGGCCACTCCTCGATGACGATTCGGGCTCGAGATGGCGCTCGATGCCGAGATTGACCAATGCTGTTTTTTCCAGTCGCGGAGTTATAAAACCTCTCGCTCGATGATTTCCATTTCCGATGGGCAGCTCCTCCGTAGCGGTACTCGAAAATACGATTCAACAATAATTAATAACTATTCTTTTCGATAAAATTCGTCCCGTCGATCCGACGAATCGGTCTCACGCTCGCTTTTCTTCAAACGAAAATCCCTAATTTCTTACCAACCCGCCCTTTTGCTGGCTGGATGACTTGCCACGCTGAAGGAGAGGCAATTGCAACGTGCCCTGAAAATTCCACGTTACAGTATATATGCATACATACGAACTTCATCGTTGGCTCCCTCGCTCGAAATAACAATAATATTATCGCTGCAATTAATCAGCGCGCCTCAACGTCGAAGCTCATTTGTCATATTTCAATTACGAGCAAGCTGCTGCCTCTCCGTCATACCCCCCGCCAGGCTGATTGCTCCCGACAATTTAAAATCCCCGGGCGTTTATTTGTCCGAGAATGTTAACCCGGTACGCGCGCGCCGTCTCCCGACGTGACGTAATGGCTAACTTTGCATAAGAAAATTGCGTCCTTGCCGAAGCGAACGACGTCTTTTTTCTTTTTTTTTATGTCCTTCTATACTTGTTATCTGCGCCAAAGTTACACGAAGAGTGGCGCCATTGTCCTTGGAAAGCGTCGTGACCGCGAACCGTAAACGCTGAGGGTGTATTATGGCAGCGTTTATACCTTTTATCTCTGGAGATTTGTAGTTTAGTATACGTCGGTATAAGTCGACACGAGCGAAGCGATATTTCCGACTCGAGTCGAGTGGCGAAATCAATTTGTAATTGAAAGATAAGAATTTAGAGTCAAGAGGCGCTCTTGAATTTCTTCAATTTTATTTTTCACCCCATTTCGTTATTATTCATTCGGCATCTCATTGATCCAGTTATACTGGCGTCTGTGCTCCCTTTCTCGGGATCCCGGGAAGTTACTACTGGAACTCTAAACGGGCTTGCGGAATCGACTGAAGGCTCGCTCGTCGAGCCCCGCAGCCCCGTCCAGCCTTTTGGCACTCTAGATAAATCCATTAATCCCAGGAAACACGAGTTATAATTTACACAGGAAATCTTTCGTATTTTAACGAAGCCTACCTATTTCATGAATGAGTCTCTTGAAACGAGTAGCGTGTTACGGCGGAAGGGAACGATGGTTGCTTTAGGTGTGCATGATGTTCGTTTTCTTTCGGTACAAAGTTGTCAATTCACGCGAATTACAGTAACAAAGAAGTTGTCGACACTACGAAGTCTCTATGCGAAGAATCCGTGCCCTTAGACGGATAAATTGACGAACGTAAGGAGTGAATTTATTTTTCATCTGTGCTTGTTATTTACTTATGGAAAATTCCGATTCAGTCTGTACATTATGGAAAATGACAGTTTAACCTCACAAGGTTTCCATTCATGATCGCCACCGGTCGTCCTACGAATGCCAGAGAATAAAAAATGTTTCGGGCAATCAGGGATGTCTCAAGGAATAAAAAATGGCCTAGGATCTCAATAAAATATATGGGAATATAATTTTTAAAAATCACAGTAGGTATAAGACAGCTGATTCGCAGCGAATCGCGGAATGCTCGGGAGATCGTGCATTGAGCGACTGTGAAATTAGCTGCGATACACGGTGAAAAGGCAAAAGATGGCGGCATATCTCGCTGAAATTTCGATATGGAGAAACATTCTTCTTCTTCCGAAAAGTTTTTATTTCTGTCAAATCGCATCGAATCGTAACAAAACTTGAAAAAAGACACATAGCGCACGATTCAAAGAAACTACTTGCCAAATTTTGTCAAGAGATTTTTTGTCGATTCGGAGTCCCGTCTTCATGCCCTGCCGGGCAGTCTGGAGTTAAAAAGAAGTGGTCCGGGATACCAGGGGGAAAATTAGGGAATCTTTTTCACTGTTCTGTGGGGTCAGCATGGCTCTATCTAGTCGCTTTAACTATTTCGGAATGCTACTGGAAGACCCAAAAAAAACTTCAAAATTGCCAGTTGTCAATTTAAGAAATTCTCCAGTCAATAATAAAGCATTTTAACCTACAGAGTAAGACGCAGAACTACATAGTATTCCCTCGAATATCCTATACCATACATATATGCGCGGATATGGAAGAGCTGGCAATAACCGTTCCCGTTCTTATCGCTCTTTTGATTTATTCTTGTGGCATCTTTATCGCGTAAATAGTATCGAATCGCTACTTCCGTTTATCGAGTCGTACGATTCTGCAGGAGAGGGAGCGAGAGCGCGTCAAGCGATGGCACAGAAGCGAGAAAGAAGTTCGCGAGTTATAACCCCGCGAGCACAAGCTATAGATATACAAAGCTGTCGGTGATTTCATATAAAACTCGCGCGCCGAACGAGTTCTCGCCGCTCCGAAGCGCTTCGCGCGCGAGAAACGAATCCGGCAGGAATGAGGGAACGAATGATTTCCTTAGAACCGAATTTTTCTCACGTGTAATATGGAGAGGCGAGATCGACTGTTCGAGAGATATCTACCGCTGCCATTACCGACTCTGCTCAGGGAGGAGCGTGCAGAAAGGATCGATTTCGCTCTCGTCTTTCCGCTGAGAAAATTTTGCGACGAGCGGACCGAAACGAATCTCCCAGTGACGCGACGATGTGCGACGGTGGCGTACTTCTAGCAGCGGCTCCTTATCTATAAGCTCATGCAAATGGCTAGCAGTTTGCCACGAGGATTTGCATACGCTTTGCCACGTCGATCTATGCTGGATCGTGTCTCAGCATAATATCGAGGACGTCGCACAGCACGTCGGCCTAGCCTCTGTGCAGCTCTCTCGCCGTTCTACCCATCCCGGGTTACTTAGTCGTCGTTCACTCCTCTTCTCTCCACTTGTCCGCCCCACTCGCATTACATCGACTTCTCTGTGATATTAGTGACACTGCTTTTCTCATTTCCATCCTTCATCGGATCACCGGACGAGAGTGGATGAACACATATTAAATTATTTATCTATCCTTTCCCGGGTAGTTACATTTGGGATCTTTGGGCAGGGTAAAAGTCGTGAATCTGACACGACCCTTGTATCATTGATTTACGCGCTAATTGGAGTGGCCAATATTCACCACTTTTCGTTCGTGGCGAAGGGTTCATTACGATTTATTAACGAACAACGCTTTATACATACGAATGGCTTAGGAGGATTTTCTACAGTTAACCATTCATTGTCATCCAATGGGTGTATTTCACGCAGGCTGTCAAAGTAAACATTTCGAAACAGTCGAAGTTTTTACACTGTCGAGTAAACTTTTTGAACCAGCCGCTCTTATGTTGTATCCGATATAACAGGCAGAACTGCCCCAGATCAATGTCCTAGCTATGTTCGACGTACCTTTTTTTTGCTGATTACGAATCCGATAGTCATAGCCCAGAGGAGCTTACAACCAGCTCACGAGCTAACTGGGAGTAAAAAGCGAACAGATTAAAAGTTACAGGAATTGGCAGGGTTCCATCGACAAAGCGTCAGAGAATGGCGAGCTATATTGATAGTCTCCGTCGTACAGCCTGATAAAAAAAAGTTAATTTACACGCGAATGAGAGATAGAGAGAGAGAGAGGGGGGGGGGAGAGGGCGAGAAGGAAATCAGTGATCCAGATTCTCCAATCGAAGTTATACGTTTTCTCGTTACCGCTGGCTTTGACTTTTCATCCGACAGCCTAATTAAACACAGAGGGTATAGCGTACGCTAAAATCGAATCGGCCAAGCGCGTTTCTCGCATTGGCTCGATATCTTCCGCTCCCGGGGCGAGGGGACTGGAGCTAGCCAATCGTTTTGCCCCGGGGCACATCGGTTCGCGTGGATATCGAAAATCCGAACTTGACTGTCGACTCGGTGGCCAAAAAAAGGTTAAACTAATCTCAATCTGTATAGGTGGAGAGCGAGGTAAAACGGAACGTTTTCATCAATTTTCCGCGATACACAAAAGAAAATTCCCGTTTCAAATTGAAAAGGCGGGTTCGTTTTGGCCAGCTCGACGCTGTACACCATGTCGGTAACTCTTCGTCGTCGAATTCTCCCTCACCGCCATTGATTTCAGGATAATCGGCCATTACCACTGACAATCTGGGGCCCGTTCAGAAACTCACTTTGGATAACATAGAACGAGAGGGAGTGCGACGCTGGTGCAAATGTCAGAGAGAGAAGCAAGTTATGCGGGTATGATTTCTGAACGCGGCCCTGATGTTTGACAAACGGATCAACGTTGTACTGAGTCACGTAGTACCATAAATGTGAACTAGCACTAACGATCAAGTCTGCTCCGTCATTAACGGGTTAGCTGGAGTACACCGCATCGAAACAGCGACTACACTGTCGTCCTACATATTATCCTCCGTTCCCTCTGGTCGGGCCCATGCTGGCCGGGTACGGCAACTTCCATAGCGCCCGGTGGTTGCGATAGGGTATATTCCGTGTATAGGTGGAGAGCGAGGTAAAACGGAACGTTTTCATCAATTTTCCGCGATACGCAAAAGAAAAGTCCCGTTTCAAATTGAGAAGGCGGGTTCGTATTGGCCAGCTCGTCGCTGTACGCCATGTCGGTAACTCTTCGTCGTCAAATTCTCCCTCACCGCCATTGCTTTGCGGATAATCGGCCATTACCACTGACAATCTGATATTTGACAAACGGATCAACGTTGTACTGAGGCACGTAGTACCATAAATGTGAACTAGCACTAACGATCAAGTCTACTCCGTCATTAACGGGTTAGCCGGAGTACAATAGCGGTACCGCACCGAAACAGCGACCACACTGTCGTCCTACATATTATCCTCCGTTCCCTCTGGTCGGGCCCATGCTGGCCGGGTACGGCAACTTCCATAGCGCCCGGTGGTTGCGATCGGGTATATTCCGTGACTCTCGTACAAACCAACCAAGGGATCCGAAGCCCGGTAATCCGTAGCAATATCGTTAAACATGCGTCGAGACTGGGAGAACACACAGTGAGGATGAAGAGGCACGGATAGATAGGCATATGAGGCCCACACGTGGCAAAAGCATTACTATTGAAGAGGGATTCGCAGTGGTCGTGCATTTGGCAGTACCATAGCAATATACCAGTATCGCTCGCCTGACGCTCTCTCGATCTGCATCCATCCAACAGACGACTCTCTCCATGCACATAGCCCTGACATATCCACTATGCGGATATTTGTGAGGTCCGACGGTGCACCGCACCACAGTCGATCCAGTCGGAAGCCCTCGTCGATGTGCACTCGCCCTGGGATCGGTGAGATATTCGGAAAAGGGGTAACGCAGGAAGAGGCACACACACCGCATAACCGGCCTCTATTTACATATCTCTATCTGGTTCGCTTCCGACGATTCTACCGCGTAGGTTCTACCACCACCCGCTCCATAAGCCGGAGCTGATTTTCCCGGAATATAAATTATTAACAACGGCTCAAAGATATCATTTACAATTTCATATTCGATTTCATTTTATCATCAAAGCATTCTCGACGAAATACAAAAGAGGGACTCTCGAAGGACATGTCCGGGTGAACCTTTTGCGAAATAAAAACGAGGACCCGATTGAAATAAAAAAATTGCACATCGATTTGGCTGCAGCGTTCCGTAACTTAACAGCCACACGGATTTTTGTCATTTTCATTTTACACCCTATTCACTCCGTTAGGCGGCTGGCGCGAATCTCGGGTTCCCGTTCGAAGTGCGCATCAACTGGCGAATAAACGTTCGCATTATGACACACGTACGTATGTTACAACGAGAACTAACCGAGGGGGGATCTCTGTGTGAGTTAATGGATCTAGCGGCTTCGATAAGCATGTTAGGGGTGGCGAGTTTACTCCCGAGCCTCGCATGTATACACAGTAGTCGTCAGTGTATACCCAACTAATACGGTACAATCATCAGATACACGTACTAATTCTATACCCATGCGTACACATACACGGACGCATACATTCGTGTAAAGGTATAACTATTCGAAGCCCATAATCACGTGGCTCTGGTACATACGCGGGCGGTGGTTCCCGGGCATAATCTCGAGCAATATTGCGTTAAACACGTCAAGCCGGGGCTTCGTAGCCTGGCTCTCTCCGGAGGAACTCTGCGGATTGCACCGAGATGATGGTAGATCAGCTACCGGTCGGGATCTATCCGCTCCTGATGTGTATGGGTACTGCGAACATCTACCGATATTCCCAGCGATGCCGGAGGTTACTATCTCCTCGTATACCTTCTGCGCCCCCTTCTGACCGGAACTTGAAAGCTTCGTGATATATAGGTTCATGCCCGTCTCTATAACGTATACCTGTCTATATAATATACATGGATTGCCCGGTAGACTTGCGAGTGTACATACTCCGTGTAGTCGATGATTTAGTTGTCGTTGCGCCTCGACCTTATATAACAAATCGGCGACACTCGATATAACGCGTAGCAGTATTCAAGTATCCTCTCCCGTCTAAGATAAGAATCTTGAGTGATGCCATCTTAACATGGGTTTCATAGTCGGAGCCTTGTCATCGGGTGCCTTGTCAGCATAACTTTACGAGCGAAGCTCGCGTCAATATAGGCTCGACTGAGTTTTCCTAGCTAAGTACTGTCTAGGTGCCCATTCAGCTTTCCTGTATCGGACACACAAGCCACAGGCTGGACTGAATCTAGACGTACACTGGCAAATTTCCACATAGCTATGTGAAACAACTGTTTATACGTGGGGCACCCCACGCTTGACGTTCGAATGGGTAACCATTAAGGTAGTTTCATTTACATTCACGTCCAGTTAAGCGTAAAGCCTTTCGTAGCTCACTATTTATCGCGGGCCTACATTCTGTAGACAAACCCCGAGCTAAGCCGTAATGCGCTGTTCTACATATATATTCCGCGTCTGCTACGTAAATATAATTTCTCGGTTACATACTCGTAACCTCTACCGTGGAGTATGCGGCTCTGTCATTTGACCGTGTACGTTCGCCAGTGAAATCACGTATACGAATTTCGCTCTCACGAGTGTCAGTATACGATGTACGTTCGCGTATCCGACGTTCACGTAATTACCAGCAGCTCTCTACGTCGACATTGCAATTAACCGACAGAGATCGACGTACCCTCCCTTGACTGTATGTGTATGTAGGGTCGTACATATACACGCAGCCAGAGAACAGGACGAGACGGAGTATCGCTATATGCGATGAGTAACGTCGCGAACGCGCTTCACAATCGTGAATGATCGACGACGATATAACGCCCCGGACGGGTAATCGCGCGCATCCAGGCACAGCCAGAGCGAGTGTCGTTCGAGATTTCACCGATTCAATTAAGTATCTATGCGTTTCAATCTGGTCGCTTCATCGTTCCGCAGCTACTGTGATATACGATCAGTTTCCTGTTAAAGCTGGCTTTCGTGAATTTTAGGCAGGAAAACGTGTTTTATTTATGTTTGACGGTAATAATAAATTGGATAAAAAATTCTTCACCATTGATTATCCTTAACAGTGCTCTGATTACGTTTAAAAATTCCAGGGTCCTAACATAAAAAATTGTAAGAGCAGTTTCATTTTTTCAATATTAAAAATAATATTCTTCAATTACTAAAAATGGAACTCCTCCTACATTTTTTTAAGATGTAGGGATTTTTTCGCGTCGCCAGAACATCGTTATGAACGGTCGATCGTAAAGGATTTTCGAGTAAATTTTTTTTTCCGAAAATCAATGAATCCGCCTTTAAATATAGGTCAGCGTTCGAGATTAAAATTTCCATTTTAAATTAAAAATGGAAATTTTATGAAAATTTCCATTTTAAATAAGTATATCCATTTCTGTAGATCCGCGAAAGCCGGCGAAGCGTGTGTTAACAGGGCACCGCTTTGCCTCTCTGAATCAGTCAATTTCGATCTTTGCTTCTCGCAGCGTAGAAGCGAGCAGATAGAGAAGCATGCATTATTCGCGAAGAGTCACGAGCCGCGGGCATGCAAAAGTAGACGAACAAGAAGCAGCGATATGCTTGTGGAAGAAAAAAATGCTGCGGAGCATGCAAAGTGTAAGAGAGGATAGAGAAAGACTGCTCGAGGCACGCGAGATTGCGCTTTGACGAGGAAGAATTCGAAAGTAGAGCAATACCGAGGCAAACCCCCAGAACGAGGAAGCGTTTGAATCGCGGCTCACCAGATTTTTCCGAGAATTCGGTAAGAAGAAAGCGGGCGTCGCCCTTGTCACCGACTCTTATTGCCTTCTGCTCATAGAACAGAATGTCAATGACCGGGAATCTCCTCGCCAAGTGCACGTAGCCACCATGGCATAAAGATTTCACAAGAATCTCTCGTTGTCGAAGGTTGTGTCGTTCCGTCGAGGAGAAAAAAGAGCGCAACCTCGACAGCTTTAACGTCGACGCGGCGGTTACCGTACACGATAAACTTTTGATGTAAAGCATAGTTACAGGCCGCAAAAAATATTGCGACGAAAACGTCGACGAAGGGGAAGAAGGAGAAGGAAACTTTGGATGAAATCTTGAAGGGTCTGGCTTGGGAAATAAATATAACGTCGGGAACACGTTGATGAAATTCTGGGCAAACATTTTATGTCCTATATAAGTCTTAACACGTATATATATATATATATTTATATATATATATAAAATAACTCACTAGAAGGGTCATAAGGCTGCAACTCGGCAGTCGATTGATTTTTTAATCCGTATACGTCTTGCCGTCTCGCCTTTCACGGGTCAATGGCCTCGCCGCTTCCGTACCGGAAGTCACTGGGCTTTGAGTATCAGTATGTGTCTGTGTGTGTGTGTTTACGTCAGTGCACGAATAGGATAGGAATCCGAAAGAAGAGAATCCTTGCTGGAAAACGTATTTTCGTACTAGTCGCGAAGGTGCGCGAAGATCGTAAAGAGGGAAAGAGAAAGAGAGAAGAATTGAGAGAACGTAGAGTAAAGAAGGAATGCGAAAGGGTGTCGGAGCATCGAAATTGCCTCTACCGTGCATTCCTGGCGTACCGAGAGCGCGAGGTGCGAGCCATCAAATTCTTATTTTTATTTCATTCCATTTTAAACACGCTCGATCGACTATTGATGCCCGTTAACGTCCGGGATTTCATGTAAAAACTTTCGACTGTTGCGATTTGGCAAAGGGCTTCGTACAGCTTACATTCGGCTATCGCATTGGAGAACCTGGGAGTGCCAAGAATCGAGAGGAAATAAGAGGGAATAAAAAAGGGCCCTCCCATCAGGTGTGCGTCTCGTTTGGGCTATAAAAGAAAGGAAGATCGTCGCTGCGGGGGCGAGCAATGGTTAAAGGTGCGCCCACATAATTTTGTCCAGACTCTCGCCGGCAGAGCAAGAAATCCGTGCTTGACGTCAAACGATTCGTGGTTCTCGTTGGTTCTCTTCAGTCTCGTTATTTACGGTCCTTCAACGATTTTTGTATGGCGCGTGCTGAAGGAATTACACAAGCGTCGTTTCTCTCGAAATTCTCGGCCGGGAGAAGAGCCTTGTAGCCTTGTTCATTTCTTACATTTCTCTCTACCTTTCTTTCTTAGTTATTTCTCCCGCCCATTCTTTGCTTTCTTATTTATTTTTATTTCTTTTTCCCTTTCATGTCTTATCTGCGTCGATGCTGTTTGAATTGCCTTGTTCGAAAGGCAATGGTCGCTATTGTACTTCGTAAAGGAAGATCGGAACAGAGGAGACGCCTCCGAACCACCGTGAAACTCCGTTGGCTCTCGACGTTAAAGATCGTAGATTGAAAGATAATCGTGACACTGGCTGTAGATAATGGTTCGAGGGATTCGACGAAGACTAGATTGACAGATCCTTTCAGTGGGGATCGAGTAATCATCGTTGCAAAGATAAAGACTTGACATCTAACTCTCGCTCCCCCTTTCCTCGGAGTCAGATCCCAAGGTAGAGTTTACGGAAAGTGTATATCTGCCGGTCGATCTTTTCGGATACGTGTATGTTCCCTCAGCAAGGGTCTCTCTCTCCGGCTTCTCTGCGGCTTCGGCAACTTTGGCGAACGAAGTTTCGGATCGCTCGGTTGAGCGTTCGTTACTCGTGCATTGGACCGGATACATTCGAGGAAGATACCAGATATAGTGTATGTGTATACATCCGCCACTCCAAAGTCCTCACTTCTGCAGAAGCTACGGACGTTACCATAGTAGAAACGACACGGAAGGGATTGAGGTGAATCCGCGTCAAAGTGAGACCCGACGGTCGAACCCTGGAGTCCAATGATGCACTTGTAAGCTGGTGGTAAGCCCGACAGAGGAAAACACATAAGAGGACCGAGAAACCGAACTAGTGAAAAAGAGAAAACATTGGCAACGGTCTTTAAATGTAAAGATTAGGCATTTACGTCGATTATCTTGCATGATGAGTCATACCGTAAACTTTGCGTCGATTCAAAGTAGAAAAACAGATGGATATTTTTGAAAAAAAATTAAACATTCCGACCGAGAGTTTGGCAGTCTGAGATGGGGCTAAATAATTTTAGAGGAATTGCGGATGTTGTTTATTTCTTGTTGTAGGATTATTGAGCGGGTTTCAGGTGTCGACGAATTCATAACGTTAATGATGTTTGTTCATAAAATATTCTATATAAGGAAAAAGTCTCAAAGTCATCCGTGACTTCCGGGCCGCCACTCAATTTTGAGAGTCTATTGTTTTACAAGCGTGTCACCTGTCAATGTGACCACGACAGTTATTGGCTATGTCAAATATTGTGTTTGTCGTTTCCGACTATGCCAAGGATTCAAATATTCTCATTCGCGTTAAAACTTTGTTTTTGATATAAAATATTGAAGATATATTTTGGAATAACCTGCAATGACGAAGCGTTTAGAATGTAACCACTTCCGATAGACATCCGTAGGTAGTTGCATGTTCTTTAGAGTTAATTGTTTTTCTATCTGTCACTGTAACGATGACAGTTTTCGATTAGTAATTTTTTCTCAGATCACCAAGTGAGTTGACGCGCCAGAAAGACGATTTATAAATACGACCCTGATTACGATTATTATGACTATAATTCCCGTAGCCGTGATTATAGTCGTTTATAAATAAACAGGACATGTATCGAGTTAAATCCATCGTGGTACGACACGTGTATGAAATGAGTAGATATGTCAGTTATCTGTCCGTCAACGATCTGCTGGTAATGTTGTTCCAGCAAGTCTTCCTTGAGACTTGGAATTGCGAACATGGAATTCCTAGCATATAAAATTCCATTCCATGTGCTATATCTTCGACAGGTCGGCGTGCATACCATATGAAATGGTAGCTGGAAATGCCATTGGCGAAGTATGGAAGGTGGATAGAGCTTCCACCTTCCATCAAGAGCATATGCAATTGTTGAATTTTTCAATGGGAGATATGGATGGACTTAATTAAAAAAAAAAAAACCATCCCATATGATATAAAACGTTACTTCCGGTTTTGAAATCTCTGTATTCGACCGAGAAAGTGACGTTTTCTCGTATGAAGTTACTTTCGGTTGAAAAAAGGACGCGTCAAGTATAAAAAAAGTGTATTCTCTGTTATTGTATTTTTGAGATAAATATAATAAGAAAAAACGATTTTTGTGACTACATAATTACTATACTAAATACATACAGATCTGTATAAATCTGTTTACCATAACTTGGCTCATGTGACTTAATTTATTTTCGATTTTTTTTAAGATTGCTTAAATAATTCTCTCTTTTTGGAACAGATAAAAAATTTCACGTACTTGGCGTACCATTTTTTTTTCGTAACTAGAATTACGATTATAAGGTTTAAGACTTTTCTAAGAGGTTTTCCAATGTGTCGGACCATTCAGTAAGTGGTAAGCTCCACGACAATAAAGCCAATTTTTGATGACGAGTTGAGCAAGCCGAATCGAACCTAGGGTTGGGTGCGAAGCGCCCAATCGCTAAGTAAATGTTATTAATAATTGTAGTCCATATACATTGTCGTTATCGCAACGTCATACAATATTTACATACAGAAGGGCGTAGAAAGAGAGTTTTTGACGAGTGTGAAAATGCCGGCATTCTCACGATTCAGAACTCGCTTTTCCACTCCCATGCCATTCACATTATTTTTCCTAACAAATTCACGAAAATCACGCTTTTCCTTACCGTGAAGTGTGGGTAGAAAGGCCCTTTTCCGCACTAGTGCTGGAAAAAATACCATATTGGGTTTGTACGCATGCGCAGTATTTTTTCCACACGCGATGCGACAAAGTGCCTTTTTGCGGACACTTCACAGAAACGGAAAGTGGAATTGTACGTGCATGTGTTAGGAAAAAAAATTTCCGATGCAGTTGGATGAAAACTATAATTCACATTTTTTCAACGGTTTAGACGTTAGAGGGCCATGGACACCAAATTGATTACTTCACTTTAATGCCAAAACCTTCTCTTCAATGCGGTATTAAGAATGAGCTTCGCAGGAAAAAAACGGCTACTGAATTCTTTTCTGCAGAGTAATGACTGACCCTGTAAAAAAAACACGACCTTAATTACATTTGGTCCTTACACTTGACAGCAATTGTCCTCACCGTTATGCGATTGAGCAACAGTTCGTCAACTTTTACGACTCGCCTCCCGCTACGTAACATAAAACGGCAAGAAATGGCGCTTCGGAGTCTCCCAGTACAAACGCGGCGGTGCCCTCGCTTGCGCAACGTCATGTCATAGTAACTCAAAGTGGTACACAAACGAACCGCGAATAGTTTTAATTGTCCGCTCGACTCAGGAAAGTGAGGAGTCACGTCTATTTTGAGGCGTTACCGAAGTTCTCGGAGTTCTTCACGTTAGTTCCTACTATTTCACCGTTTCTATCGCGAGCTCACGGTTAACCGGAGCGTGACATAATCCTCGAAGCATCTCGAGACCCAACGGGGGAGTGTTGGCGTCATAATGATGCACCGACTATGTGGTTGGGCGCCCCGGAGCCAAACAAACACATGGTCTGACGAATAAACGAGCGTCATCGCTCACTTCTAAAGCAGTCAATGATCGCACCACTTTTGCAAGGAATATAATACGAGCCTACGAGTCCCGTAAAGCCCTCAACGCATATTTGTAACTGCCCGATTGGCTCGTTGCCCGTCAACTCGAGTGGAAAAACGAGCGCCAACCGCAACAAGTTCCCAACGGTGCGACCCGTTCGGCACATGATTTCATCGTTTAATACGCTCCGGTCGAATGGACGGCGCTGATAAAAAATTTTAAAAGATCAGCGATATTCCAGTCTCGATACGATCCTCGCTCCGATACAGCGTTGCTGGATGAAACGTTGAGACCCCGTGCACAGTGAAATATATCCTGGGATTATACCCTGGTATTGCTCGTTTCCAATACCCGGTGAAAAGCACGCAGACAAAAGAGCATACCGGCATCAACTGCGCAGGAATCAGGATATTCGCATCCGGCGAAAGCGGGTACCGATTGGGGAGAAGCTGGTGTATAGCTCCCTCGTGAAATTACGACGGGGATAAACCCGATGTAGTACAAGCGTTACAGAGATCTATCGTACGAAGTTTACCAAGTACATCGTACATTCGGGGATATACGATGTTACAAGCTTACGACTATACTGCGAGGATTTCCAATTAGTCCAATCTAATCGATCGCTGTCCTCCGTCGGCAGCCTCCGACTCGGCGCCAATTAATACCTAGCGCACGAGTAAACAGATATCTTCGAGTTAGTTACTACTGTAGTTAATACTCTCTTTGGCTGTAACACACTGCTTTCCTTCGGGATGTATCCTGGGCGATCCGAAATTGCGCAAGCAATCCATACTCGTACTCATACGACTCTGGTTTCGGGTCATCAGTGATGATACTAATTTCAAGTGAGGCAACCGTGCTAAAGCTTCGTTGCAGGAGGGAATCGGATATTCGAATGTTCCTTCGGGCCCTGGAGAAATACAGCCTGCTGCAGGGCTTTGCGAAACACATTTGTACTAGCAACGAACATGGTAATTCATTTTTCTCTTCCTAATAGAGGTTTTCTTAAGAAATATATAATAATAATAAAAAATTGAGATTTCAGTGGCAGAGTACTTAAAATAGTCTGAAACGTCGAGAAATGTGATTTTATAGCCGACGTCGGGATGTGTGTGTGTGTGCAAGTGATTAATTTTGGACCTTTAAAATCTCTATAATTCGGGAGCGATTTGGCCGGCAAGTTGAAATTTGGTACCCAGGGAAAGTGATCACTTCCATTTGTTGGGCGCGTTTTTCATGAAAATACACCAGAATTTATGCGGAATCTCTAACGTTCGTAATTTTAGAACTATTATCTTAAAACTGCGTACTAATATAAAATATCGACAAAGCGTCTTTGGCGTTGAATTTCCTCCGAAATCTATTCCAGCAATTGCATTTTATGAAACTCCGAGTTTTTTCATTTGAATTCCTAAAAATTCTCTGATTCGAGTAAACTCGGAGCTCAAATAAGCTCCAATAAGCTCAAATTTGGAGGGTACACCCATTAACTAATCTACCTGTAAATTGTTAACGTCTTCATCTGGCAATTTAGGAGAATCTAACAATTCGAGTTTCCTCGAAAAAGTTTCACATCCTCGAAAAAAAATGATTGCAGGTTTCGGTGCCGACTGAGCCCGGATCAGACGGGGGCTGGGAAGTCTGAGATCGTCTTAACATAAGTTATACGGACGAAGATTATGCGGTTTCGGAGTGGCGGCCACTCGAAAAACTCGAGTGAGCTCGTTACTACAGTTCAGACCCCCGTAGACCCTCAAACGTCCCTATACGATTGAGCAAAGTATACGAACCGGCGACAGCCGTAATGCTAGATACACACAGAACCTATGAAGCGTAGCGATTCCACGATACAGATGAAGAAAAAAGATACCCGAAGATAAGCCAGGAGCCAGAGAACGAGAGGAGAAAACTAGTTCCACTTTATAGTACGCTAAAGCGGTGGAAGAAATATAGTGGCTGGGAGAGGGTTAGAGAAAAGGAAGATCTGGTCCGTGGGGCGCGCGCGTGCGTGCCGGATGAGCTGGGCTACGAAGGCGCGTATTCGAGAAAGTGAGATAGTAACAAACTCGTGCAAGGAGAGTCACACGGAGGGATGAGAGGAAGAGAGGGAGAGAGGAAAAGTGAACCACACTCCGAAAACTTGGAACTTTACCAGTAACTTAATAGATAAAGGCAAACGTTATCGGGAGAATCCTATATAGTCCCGTGCTGGCCATGCTCTTGTAACTCCTGCAGTCGCAGCTGCAGTACGGAGACACTGGAGGACCCTGGGGCGACGCCCCCGCCGTGGTTCAGATGCAACCGTACCGCGCGGGGCGCACTTGCTCCGGAATACTCCATACATACATATACATATACATCTGTGTACATATGTATAGCTATATATAGATATAGATTTATACATATGTACATACCGGCGGCACGAGAAAACTTTTCTGATTTTCAACGAAGTGGAGAGAGGTTCGCGAGATCGTCTCAGCCCGTCCGGTCGGAGATCGCGTCCACTCTGGTGCTCCAGAGTGCATAAGTACGTGGCTTGATAGCACACCGGTTGGCTCGTGTCACTTGCCCTTCCCCTCTCTGTAGATACTTCGCGTCTTCTTTCGCGTGCAATCCACACGGTCTGCACAACGTTTTGGCGACAGTTCACCAGGTCGAGGAGTGGAACTTTGCCCGGAAGAAACTTCTCTCGAAGAACAGTGACAATTTCGACTGATATAACCGGATCACACTGTCCCCTCTCTCGATCAGCTTCCGGTCACTTCTCGCTTCAAAGTTTCCGGAATTTTCGTCCGTTTTTGCCGGCCGCATGTAGCTCTCAGATTTGCGGAAAATTGGGAGTGATACGCCCGATATTCAATCCATCGCGACGAGTCTCGAGTTAAAATAAGACTTGGCCTCCTCCGGAGGCGCCCGGTATTCAAAGGGAAAGGAAGGAAGAGACCTGCGTCTGGCTTTCGCATTCCGATAAGATTCTAATTAAGGAGGGAGACAGAGAGATGCCCTCGTTGGTCTCTTGTAGAGGAACGGGGAGGGCGATCTATCTTTCCGCGATGCAGGAGTTATTCGCGGCGCTTCTCTGTCTTTCTCTCTCTCTACCTTCTCGTCCCTTTCATTCCCCATTCTCCTTTCGGTATTAAACTACTATGTGTCTCTCGAAGGCCCTATATCGCGAGCCACGCATAAACCGAAGCTGTGGTGGCAGTTTCGACGATCTATAATACTTATTGAATTAATGCGTCGAAAGTTATTGAGATACTTTTACTCGAGACATCAAGGAGATAACAGAGAGATTAAAACGTAATTAAATGGTAATTAAATGACTTCGTGGTAATTAAATGGTAATTGAATGACTTCATGGTAATTAAATGGTAATTGAATGATAATTAAATGACTTCATAGTAATTAAATGGTAATTAAATGATTTCATGGTAATTAAACGAATACCATATTGTTGGAAATTGTTTGTAAGGGAGACCGGGGACAAAAGTAACAAAAATCCTTTTTAATTTTTTTACCGTCAAACCTGAGAATGTAACGCTTGGACATTCAATGGCGTATCACTAACCTACTCTTAGTTATTTAGTTAAAAAATTTCAAGCAGGAAATAGCACGGATTTGCGAACACCGTTTCTTCAAACGCAGACGAAATCGGGTGAGAATTTGGGCCGCGGTGGGGTCAATTGTAACGGGTAGTGGGGTCATTTGTGACGTCCCCCGGCACCCATGAAATCCTTCGCCGACCGCGATTAAGAAATAGAACAGAGTGCATTAGCACAGAAAAATGAAAGTTTATTATTGCCCAGGTTATTTATGAACGTTTCTTAACAAAACATGTTCAGTTTACCTATTCCGTACACCGATATAGTAAGCCTAGATGTAAATGTTAGTCGACAATCGGTTGGTTATAAATTACAGAAGCGTCGTTCGCTGATTGCTTACAATGTAAGAATAAAATATATAAAATACATTGGTATTGGTATAGCTATTCGAAAAAATTAGTTATTTCTGGTACAATTGATCCAGATCGACTGTTACAACCGACCCCACGCATGATTATTACCAACGTTACTATGGCATTTGTTAATAACAAACCAAAACGGATCGTCTCAACGATCAAAATGTTCAGTAAAAACGTGCCGCTTAACTCTTTGTGTTTGTTTGCACTAATTTTTCGTACTGGTTTGCCTAACTGACACGATCCGCATAGCCGAAAAATAACTTCTGCATTCGGGAATCGCATTTGTTTTCGGCGAATTGGTGTTTTTGAAACCTCAGCAATGAGGCGATTGCACGGCCTTAAGATGACGTCGATAATGTTGCTCACTTCATATCCGACACGCCCGATCATGCACAACGTTGCGCGGCCGCTTGTTACAACTGACCCGTCTTACTTTTGTCCCCGGTCTCCCCTACGAACGAATTTTTCGAGCAATGCGAAAACGTCCACCACAAGTTGTATGTCATGTCGTATGTATGGCGCAGAAATTGTTGAGACGAAACTTTTACGGAGAAAGACCGAGAGAGGAGAAGAAAATGCGTACAGGAGGGATGCATCTACCTAACCGTGAAAAGCTTGATAACAGGTGAACGGACGGGCGGATGGGTTTCCCTTCGTTACGCGTTGCGGTCTCTCGCAGTGTTCTCCTGCTGATGCTCTCGCTGCGGTGTTGCTGTTCTGTCGAAAGTTTTCAATTAAATTCTTTACAAAATATCGCTAAGCGTTTTAAATTAAATTCTTTACAAAATATCGCTAACCGTGCGAGGCACGGTGACCTTAGGGGGTTTGCCCCAGGACACGAATAAACGACACTATCTATCTATCTAACCCGTAGGGACTCGTGATCTCTCGCGAATTTCATATCAAGGATAGCGATGAGGAACAATAATCTCTCGCGGATTTCATATCACGAAACTTTTATGGAGAAACACCGAGTGGCGAGACGAAAATTTGTACAGGAGGGATGCATCTACCTAAAGGTGAAAAGCTTGATTACAGGTGATAACAGGTTTCCCTTCGTTACGCGTTGCGGTCTCTCGCAATGTTCTTATGCTGATGCTCTCGCTGCAGTGTTGCTGTTCTGTCGAAAGTTTTAAATTAAATTCTTTACAAAATGTCGCTAACCGTGTGAGACGAGGTGACCTTAGGGGGCTTGCCCAGGACACGAATTAACGAGACTATCTATCTATCTAACTCGTACGGACTCGTGATCTCTCGTGAATTTCATATCAAGGGTAGCGATGAGGAACAGTGATCTCTGGCAATTTCATATCGAGGGTAGCGGAGTTTATAGAGTAATATGTTTATGAAAAAATAGTACTTTGCGATACTAGTACGGAAAAGCGGTCTCCCGACGGCGGTTGGGAAGTAGGCAGCACTCGCCTTCTCTCGAGCTACAAACGTCACTCGGCTTCGCCTCGTGCCGTTGCAGTTCTCGATCCGGCTCGTGCAGCCAACTTCACAACCTTCGTCGAAAGACCGCTTTTTCGTACAAGTATCGCATACTAGTTTTTGTGACAAGTGCATGAAAATTCCCGCTTTTCGTGCCTGTAAAGTGGGTGCGGGAAAATTGCGAGAGTGCCAGACAAGTATGCGCGAAAGTAACTAGAGTGTTAAAAAAGTGTGCGCAAAAGTAGCTAGAGTGTGAAAAAAGTGTCCGCAAAAGTAGCCAGGGTTGGAAAAAAGTGTGCGAAAAAGTAACTCGCGACATCTGCAACAGTTTTCGCACACCCTCTGCTAGAAAGGGCCACTTTCGCCACACTTTACAGACACGAAAAGCGAGACTTTTCGTGCTCGTGTTACAAAAAAGTATTTTGCAACTGGAATTCTTTTGTTTCTATCACATTATTATTCTCCATTCGTTTTCTTCCGATTTGAATATCGAATACAATTTATCGAATACAATTTACGTACTGCATACGCACGTAATAGGTGTCGACGAAGTAGTTTATAATAGATGAACTTCATTCTGAACTGGGAGAAGGATCTAGTCAAAGTGTCTCTATAGCTTGAGAAAAATAACCATGACACATGGTAGTACGAAACGATGGCACGACGTGCCAGATTTACAAAAATTTATCGTGGATAATTGTGGAAAAAATTCTTGGAAAATCTGGCGCTTTCGTAAGTGGCGGCCTAGTTGCGTACACCCAGAAAAAAATGATTTGCCGGGTGCCCTGCAAGTAAATATGGATTTAAAATAAATAAATTTTTATTTCACATAAATAAATATTTATTGGAATTAAATAAATGTTTATTTGCGGCGCCCTCATCGAGGAAGTAATTTTCCTGGAGTACCATAAGCTGCGGGACTTTTTCCTAAGGGCTTGGTAATGTTTATTATATCTTTCTCTCAGTATGCGTACTACCAAAGTCTAAGGAACAAAGTCTATAGACAAGTCTACGAAGACCGAAATCCACACAGAATTAAATACACAACTTTAAAAATCGACAGTAATTTCATATATGTATAGCATGCATCTACAATCTTGCCAGTAGGCGAACTTTTGGTAGACGCGCATAACAAATCTACCGGAAATCAATGGCGGACCAGATTTTTGTTTACACGAGTGTTTTTTTTACTTATAGCCAACAGTGCAAGGAAGAAAAGTGTACCGGCGAACTTTCATCCGGTACGCAAGAGAGACAGAGTTACGAGAAGAAAATCTCTTTGTCGGTCATAAAGCGAAGTGGAGAGTGTCATGACCGAGAATAGCGGGGTAAAGGATCGAGCGAACTCGAACTTTCGACCTTCTCTCGAAGTGTTTGTTATCCCTATTCGCCGGTGAACGAGAGGTGAACCACTCTCCCGTGAAAGATAGGGCGAGAAGGGAAGAGCAGCCAAAGAACAAAATGCGGGACGAGAAGAAGGAGGAAGGCAGAGAGAAAATTCCTGTTTCCACGGTATACTAGCATCTGATGCCGGTAACAAAGTTTTAATGGCTCGCAAATACACGGTGGCCTGGGCCGTGCTCCGCCGCTGCAAGGGAACGAACAAGCAAACCCACCCTTCCAGCCTAGCGACCGGAAGGTAGAAAGACAGAGAAATAGTAGGAGAAGAGAGCAGAATGAAAAGTTCAAAACAAGCGTACAGGTGGATCCATGAACGGATATGCATACGCATCGGCAATGAGGTACACGTAGCTCAGGAGGCTGGAACGTAATACTACGTACCTTTAACTTTTCGGAAAATATCCAAGGGAGTATGAAATTTTGTATTTACGCGAGTCTCCCGTTCACTTTGCCGAAGAGGAAACTCTCGTGGCAAAGACTCGTGCAAACAAGGGGACGACTCTTACGCGGGGTAGCACAGATGAAACAGAGGGTAAAGATACTATGTGATACTTTATGTAGCAACGCGGAGCTCGGGTGTGGAGTAAAGGTGCGGAAAGTTCATTGAAAAAATAGTACGAGTAAACGACGAGGTGGATATAGAAAATAAAAGAAAAAAAAACCAAATACAGTGAAGCAGTAGGAGCAACAACAACAGAGATGAGACGCGCGCGGATTATGCAACTTTCCACTCGGGAGGATAATTTTTCAAAGCTTCTCGGGGACAACGTGGAGAGCCAGCCAACGTCCGCAAGGGTCTCATCTCTGTTCGGGAAAGCTCCGTTGCCGCTCTCTTCCCCGTTTCTCTCTTACTCTTCTCTTTCTCTTGGCGACTCTGTGTCTACCTCCTTTTTTAATTTTTTTTTTTGCGCGGGCAAGCGTGGAGGCGAAAAAAGGCGCAACGTCAAGGCGCCCGCGTTGTTCGGTCTCGCTCGTCTCTCTTTCCCTTTATGTAATTTTAATTTTTTTTTCTTTATTATTTTTTTTTTATTATCATCATTTTCTCTGTGGTCCTCTCGCCTCTTCGCACCTTCACCGCCATCGGTACTCTTCACTGGTTGCCCGCCGTACGTTCTCTTTTTTAAATACATTTCATCATCCCTTGCCTGCGCGCTCTTGCGTTGATGCTTCCCACTGGCAAGCCGCGGGTATCTTCTTTCCCTCTCGACAGCCTCTTTGCTCTTCTTTTCCTGCTTCCTCCACTCGTGTTCGCAGTCCCACCAACCTCCCTCCCCCCTCCCCCCCCCCCCTCAATGAACACGCATCAACGCGTACGTCGGCATCCCCAACCGCAAAACTGCCACCCTTTACCTACTTTTTTTGCTCCCTTTTACTTTCCATCGTTTCCAGCTACGGTACGGTTAATTGTACCACACGCGATACTATATGTTCCCTTCCTTTATATTATTTTTAAGCCGACATGCCTTAATGCCCTCCCTAGCTCATGACCCCGAACTCCCACGCGAAGAGACACTCTGCTTTTTCTAGACCGCTGAAGCAAATCGGATTCAGGAACCCCGGTTGTGTCGCCGTCGTCGGGCGACGTTCTCGTCGAGAGTGCCGCGACTACTATAGAGGGGAGTGCTCGGTCAGGGACGGTGATCAAGACTTTGCCGTGTGTTCCAACCGCGAAATCGAATCAACACCCCCTCCTCCTATTCTACTGTCGGTTTCCTTCGTTTCCCCGCGCTTCCCCTCTTCTCCTGGCCGTCCGCCGTCCTTCGCCGCGTTGACTCGCTGTCTTCTCACAGCGTCCAATATCCCGTGCTCGATGTGCAGCATCGGTGCAAATTCGGTGACGAGGAAAATCAGCAACAGCTTGTATTGCTGAGCTTGTGTCTGTATCTGTACAGTATACATGCTTCGTTAACCAGCCAAGATCCTCGACTAAGACCACGTCTGCTTGAGTTTGCCCACTTCTAATTGCCAATACACTTGGATCCAATCGATCAATTAAACTCCGGGTTTGTTGTAACGCTACATGAATCGCGGTCTGACCCATGCGACTGCCTCACATGAGGATACACTAGGACATCGAGTTATCGGCAGGATATGCAAGCGAATATTAGTTACAACGTGCGTAGATCACGATCAATGCGCGAGTGACGACACGCGTCGAAATAGCTAAAATAATTTCAAACATACGAGAACGTTTAAGATGCACTCGAGACTATATAATGACCGTTGCTTATTCAACCGTTTCAATTTTCTCGTTGATTCACAAGGCGATTCCATTCTATTTGATAAGATCGGGTTATTTTTTATTTCATTCGGTCAAATATTTCATGTATCCCGCGCCTCGTGCGAGAGATATTTCATGTATCCCGCGCCTCGTCTGACAGATTTTATTTTTATTAGCTTGTCCGATAGACCTTTTACATTGACTTTACTAACTTTAATCCGTTTCTCCGTTATTTATTATCGTGTACCTGTGTTGTCAAGTGAACGCGCGATTTTCTCTCGAGTCTCCGCCTAAGAAGAGTGCCCCAGTTCCATCTTAAGAGGGAGGGAGAAATACCGAGAGGTGCGAGCTATCCCTTAGAAGACAGGGAGAGAAAAAAGAATGTAATCAGAGACCTTTCCCGCGGTCTTGCCGTTGGAGGCGCTTGTGCTTCTGCGGGGGTTAACATATTTATATTATTCTTGTTCGTCGTTTTCGACAAAATTGTATTAGTCAAGAGCAACTGATCGTGAACTCCAATCAGAAATTTGATGGAGCATCGAGCGAGGTTTATTTCCCGCGATGCGGATCTTTGAGATTCGTGGTTCCGGAAAACTTCGGATGTAGCCTGAGAGCCTGGTTTTCCCGTAGTTCACGGGTTATTCGATAGTAGCGGTGCATCGAGGATAATGCAGGTCCTATCAAACCTCCTGCCCTGTTCTCGCATGAGGTCATGAGTTTGTCGGCTTCGGGATAAATTTCGCGAACATCTTGAAAATTTCCTTGACGTTCCCGAGGGATAGGTAGTTGCTTCTCTTGGGGAGACTTGCCAGCCTGTACTTGAGTCAATTTCTATTTGTCGCCAGTTAACATTCTGGTCAGAATCTCTCGGGGGAGGTTACTGTCTGTTCTCTTATACACTGTAAGAAAAGTGCTTAAAAATCAATATACATGTATATGAAGCTCGGATGCATATACTGTATATTAATTTTCACATAAATTCTTGTTTGAAATATAAAGTGGTGGTATATCAATAATAAGGTACACACCTCAGACAATAATGAACCGGTGTGTTTGGATTTGCAACACACTTTCCCGTTATTGTAGCAAATCTGCATAAAAGCTACATACGCCTGAATCTTTTTTCTCAGGAGCCATACATTATTTTATATATGCTTACTTCTCGAAAATTAAAAAATTCTGTATATCAAAAATGGGCAACTGACTCCAGCTATAATGAACTAGTATGTACGGTTTTTGCAACGCGCTTCAAATAATTGTAAGAAGAATGTATAAAAAGTCACACGCACGTGCGTAGTTTTGTTCACAAACTCTATATTTATTTTCATATGCAAAATAAAATAAAAATTAATGTATAATATAAATTCATTTATATAAAAATTACCTTCTCAGGAAATGTAGAAAAACGAAAAATCAAACCAATTTGCAAGATTGTCATAATTGAATTTAATATAGTCACGCCAAGAAGTACAAACTCTCGCACGAGTCGTATCGATTAGCCGTAAACATCGATACGGATCGTGTGACAGAAATAAAAGGTATAAAATTCCACCGATCAGGCAAGTAATATCCGTGACCACGACCAGGTACGTTCGTGTTACCGCCTAGCTACGTGCACGAATTGCTTTTAAATTATAGACATAACTCTTTCGCAAAAACAGTCAAAACTCTGCCAGAAAATTACTGTTTATAACATCGATCTCGCATGAGTTGTGTCGACTGGTAAACGTCGATACAAGTCGCGCGAAACACGATTAGTTAGCTTCACTGTATCAAAAAATTCTGATGATAAGTCACTTCACGGTCCGATTGACCCTGTAGACGCGGCAATCTAAGAATGCTCGATTAATCTCCATACCCGGAATGCTCCCTATCCAGTACCGAACACCCGAAACGCGTCGATTCGACAAGCGTGCGATTAAAATAATTTAGAAAATCCGATATGCCATCGAAATCAGGAACAGGGCACTGTAACAAAGGATTTTCTTTACAATACATGTACAAGTGACTGGCTTCAATAACGAAACCTTCTTTACGGAGAAAAACAATTGGATGCCGAAACCGATTGGGGTTAAGTATGCTGCAAGGGATTAATTTTGTTGGATCTACGAAGTTTCATTTAATTTATCCAACCAATTAGTTAATTGATCCAACCAAATAGTGGGCTCGATTAGTTACTTTGCCTAAAAGTTGGTTAGACTAATCTATCAATTAGTTGGAAACAAACTAATTCTGGCCGAACCAAGTTGATCCACTGCATTGTATTTAATCACGCAGGTGGTTGAGGAATCTGTTTTTCCTCCTACAAATCGGAAGGCTTTTTTGTTACGTGTAGCATTGTTTTCGCAGACGTCGTTGAATCGAACTTAAATTTTGTTTCTCTTCTTGTATGATTGCAGTGTACAACAGTTCGAGGAAAAAATAAAAAAAGAAAATGAAGAAATTCGTGAGATTTTCGCTGGTGATACTGTGTCTATTCGCGCTGCTAGGATCGATCAACGCCGCCTCGACGAAGTCTCGTAGCAAAAAGAAGGTGGCGAAGGAGATAAAGGAAGTGAACATTTGCGATTACGAGAGACTCGACGCACCGATATTCTGTTACTGCGTCAATCATCAACAGAGAAACGCCACGGATGTTAATTGCGTTGTGTTCAACAACTTCACGGTCGACGATCCGATGTGGCCGCACTTTGCGTCGCAGACGCATCTCGAGAAGTTAACGTTCACCGTAAAGCAGGGCGGTAGCTTCACTTACGTGCCATCACAAGCGCTCAAGCAATTGAAAAATCTGCAAGTCGTCACGGTCGAATACGCCAAGATAATCGAGGTCGCCGAACACGCGTTCTCCAATCTATCGAGCATCACCGAAATCCATCTCAGCCGCAACATGATCGTTGTGCTGAGGAAGTACGCCTTCGAGAATATGAAGAACGTCAGCCTGATAAATTTGGACGAGAACCGCATCGCTGAGGTCAACAGGTAAGAAAAACAAAAAATCATCCGTCCGCTGACGAATGATATAAATGACTTTTTTCAGGCCGTCATTACTAATGAATTTTTCGTTTCCTTCTTGTTTGTTGCTCGCCAGGGACGTCTTTGTGAATCTGCCATCGCTGAGAAAGCTATTTTTCAATCGCAACAACATAACGATCCTTCACGACAAGGCTTTCAAGCATTTGGCCTCACTCCAAGAGCTCGAACTCAATGGCAATCAAATTTCCGTTATAACGAGCGACAGTTTCAACGGTTTGAGAAGCTTGACGAGGCTCGATCTTCGGAGCAACCTCATATCGATGATCGGCGATCGAACCTTCGTCGAGATGCCGGAACTTCGACAGCTCGAACTCGATCAGAATCAGATTGAGTACATCTCTGAAAAAGCCCTCGACGGTATGAGAAACTTGAGAAAATTGCAATTGAGCGACAACAAATTGGTTAGCCTCGAGCCTGACTTCTTGTCCGGTGCTACGAGCCTCTACTTCTTGGATCTCAGGGACAACGCCCTCAGAACCATGACCTTCGACAACATTAAGCCAATAGTCACGAATCTTTACAACAGCACGAGTTACCTGTACCTGGACGGTAAGTCGATTATCACTTGATGCGTTGTTGATCCACCGAAAAATCTGTGTTGTTGCCCAAGTGGGATTTAACCATCGGCACGGCTACGATACTGCAGAAGTTGCCAAGGGTCTCTTATTCGGTCGGGGGGTGGGCGTAAAAATTTTGAACGACTGAAATGTAGGACGGCCAAAATTTTGAAATTACATGATTGCGAATTTTTTAATATTGAAAAATGAGTAGTTAGGAAATTGTGATTTCGATAGATCACTAATTCGAATAACAGTTTCACCGAAAGCTATAATTAATTCGCAATTTTGAACACTCTTAATATTCGCAATTTTAGCTTTGGAAAACCGCCTATTATCAATCAATGATCGTTATTAACCTGTGCGCATTTGCAGTACTGTTTCGTTACACTATACTGAGTAACAGAACTCATTACTCCCTCTGGAAGTCCTATTACTCCCGGGCAGTAATGGTCATTACCAAAAATGACGATTTTGCGACACAAAAATTGTGGTTTTTAAACAAAGTCAGAAAAAAGTATCGTATGAAGCACGAGAGGAGCCGGATTTTCAGCTCGTTTACTTTCTGCCCTCGCTCCGCTCAAAGAGCAAACTTCGCACTCGCCGAAAATCGCGCCATATTATACTATTGTAACGTCATGTCCATTTTGAAAATGTCAATTTTAAACCGCAAATGACGTCACGCATGAAAATTGGAGAAATTTGTTCTGACGTCACTTCCTGTTTGAAAATCCCATTTTTCGTGCCAGAAGTGACGTCAAGCCGAAATTTTTCAAATAGTTTTGCCTGACATAATTTCCGGTTTGAAAGTGGAATTTTATAGTCGGTCCTGACGTCCCAGAGATCATTTTCTGGAATGTATCTCGAATGCTGCCAGTGACAGATATATGTGAATTAAAGAACCCAAGAAAGTGGATTGACGTCGAAAACTGTTCTTTTACGATGACGTCGAGTGCCAATTTTCGTACGTCATCAGAACGCCGTCGCGAACAATCAATCGCGATGAACTTTTCACACATTTTTTAATTACCCAGAAAAAATGTATGAAGCATGATATTTTTTGTTGGCAGAAATTTAAAGACCGCCTTTGAATAAGCCAACCATTCTAACTATCCGACATTCAAAATGGAGAGACATAAGAATAGAATCATTGCGAGAGTTAAATAGAAATTTCCTACGTCCATAAACAATTCGTGGTAATGTTCCCCAAAATGAGCTTCACGCTCTCCAATGATGCCAGATAAATTTGAGTTCACACCACGTTGCTACATGGAATTCATACGAATAAACTCGATCCCCTTTCATCCACCCGGCGAAACGAATTGCGGTCGAACGGCCCGAGAGCGAGATACTTCACTTGTAGGTCTCCCCCCCGAAGGAGTTGTGTTCAAACTGCGACGAGTCGACCACGCGAATTGTAACGAGGTCTACTAGTCGCGACTATCTAGACGAGTCCGCAGGTAAGGCAAAACCCGAGTTTCGGCTAAGGGTGGCCCAGGCAGAAGTTCTTCCGGAGGCGAACCTCGTCCTCTCAGTCGGGCCGTCAGATCGTCCTCCTTCTCGGGTTGTACCGTACTTATATAGACGTACATATGTATACACCGTAGTGCAACCGTCTCCGTTCTGTCTCTCTCCTTCACCTCTCGGCGAACGACTGTCAGCGAAGCAACAACCGACAAAGTTGTGTTCCGCCAACTGTTCGTTCGGTGTTCTCTCTTCCCCTCCATCGTTCGCTCTTCTGTGTTTCTCTCAGCGGACTTCACCCCCTTTCGGTGTACCATAGCATGAAGCCTAATGGACGCGGCACATCGTCACAGTGATTCTCAAACTTTGCCTCCCGCCTTATCGCCAACCTGGAACTACGATCTTCGCTCTCTTAATGAAATATTGAATATGAACTCAGGTCCTCTCTTGTCACTTCTGTGTACAAAGTTGGAGAGTCACCGAGAGGTGACGAGGCAACCGGAAATAAAGGAAAGATTTACTCGTGCATATTCATTCGGGTTTTCGTGGAGCGAAGGTAAAGTCTGCTCGTCGGTACCCCATGAAGCTAAGTCCATTTGACTGCTCCGCGCTCTTGTTCCTCACTTCTGCTTCTCTTCATCCATGCACCGAGTAACAGACGGAGAGCAATGGTTTTTTAATTTTTCACGAGACTTCCATGATAAGATAACAGCAGCAGCGGCTTCTTCCCGAGCTCAAAGAGCTACATCGTAAACAAGAAATGGTCCGCGCACTGCGTTCACACAGCAACTGCGACGATGCAGTAACGGGTATGGCTCTGCTGTTGTTCTGCTTCTTTCCTCATTTTTGTTTTTTATTTCAGATGGTTCCCTCCGAGGATTCTTTACTTTTCTCGCGACTTTCCTCATTGGAAATTTATTAAATTTCCCGAGCGAGATTCCCGGCACTGGTGATAGAGAAACGTAGAAAAAGAGAGCGGTGAGGAATAAAGGGGGTGGTAATAGGAGACGCGGGGAGACGCGCAAGAGACGAGATATGGGCCTCTCTGATGCCAGTGCGAGAGCGTGGAAACTCGAGATGCCTGAACGCTTATAGAACATGAGAGAAAGTATCGATTCTCGTCCGACGCTCTTCTCAATTTCAACGCACTCACATACACCGAGTGTGTATGAACGTAGAGGGGGCACACTTGACGTCGTTGATTCACCCTGAGAGTACCGATGATAAATCTCTCGCATCTTCGTGCTCGTCCGCTAGTGAATAAACAGGGGAAGAGAGAAACCCGTCGACATCGTCTGCGAGGACTGTGACGAAGGGACCGGGACCGCTCGTCTCCGGGACTCTGTCTCTGGAGATGATGATATTCCCCGGAGTTTTGAGCGACGTCGCTTTCTCTCTCCTCTCTTTCTTCCATCTTTCACTCTCGATGTCAATGTAATATCGAATAATAATAATAATAATAATTGCGTAATCGAATTTCAACCTAATATCCTGCGATAGCAACGAGCGGTGAAGATAAAAAATTAATCAAAGAAACGGTAGAATAAAAGAATCGACGGATCTGATTTATTCTTCGATCGATCTTTATTGAGTTCACTTCAGGATTGAGCTGCATTATCGACGGGTAAACACGATAGAAGATTGATGCCTGTATCAACAGCGGATTTATACAAAATGATGTTTACATGCGCGAACATTGATGCTGCAGGGGATTGCAGATTGCAGCATCAATGAGCGGCACGAAATGGAATCGTGGGGCAAAACAGACTACGGCAAATTTTTCGCGAGGCATATGGACCAAAGTCTACATAGACCGTTGCCTTAAATACACTGTGAAAAACGATAGTATTTTCTACTGTACCAATAGTTCCCAGGGGGAACGTCTATATAGATAGTTTCTGATAGTATATATTCACTTGGTTAAATTATAATTATAGTTGCAACCATGATTTTTTTTGTCACTGTCGTAACTATAAAATTTAAGCGTTCCCCGCCTGGGAACTATTTTTATGGTAAAAAGTCAGTATTGTTGCTTTTAATATGTCATTTTTTCTCAGTGTAGACAATTTGAATGACAGTTATCTTCAAAATCTATATTACAACTCTCCAATCATCCCAGTAGCGCGGCGTTTCGGTAGATGCGCTTGATAGATCTACCGCGAGGCAATAGACATAACGAGACCGGACCGTGGTAGATCAGATTTTCTTTTTTACCGTCAGTCGGCGAAGTTTAATGGTGATAATTGGGGACGGTAGATGATTATAGAGTTGGATATGAAGTACGAGAATCGAGACAGGAAGGGCATGAGGGACACTGGCAAAGTACTACTGATGGTGGCTCACGCGTAACTAGGTTTTCCTCTCTCTCCGGTTACTATTCTCTTCGTGTTCCCCCCTTTTCCCTGGTGCCTGTCGGCTCTAGCATCAGCTTGACCAGCACCAGCGACAAACGCTCACCCGCTAGTGCGTCCATCAATTTATCAATTCGCTCACTTGTGTGTCTCGACGCCAAACACTCGATCGCATCAGTGTACATGCGAGCGGGTTGAACTTGGACGAACGAGTACGTTCACTCTATCGGCATCCAACTCTCTGGGGGACGATGAGACTGATCGACTATCGATTCTTTGCCTGCATTCGCTTCGAGCAGACGGAGTAAAAATTTCTTTGATTACACTTTACGAGTTCGATCTTTACTCTTCTGATATTACAACTTCGATCTATAAAGTCTTGCGATCATCAGCGTTCAATTGCATAATCGGGATAGACTGTGCAGTGCAAAGCATCCGAGTTCATTGACCCGCTACGTTTCTCCTATCCAACAAAACGCATGTAAGGGACGTTGGGGGAAATGTGGACATGCGGATCAAAATGGACAGGTTATCTAAATGTGATCATACTTTCGAATGAAAATGAAAAAATAATGATTTTAACCATCTTGCTCATCGTAGCTCAAATCTTGCTGGTATGGATACCAGATATAGGTACCAGCAAGTCTACTGAAATCTTGCTGGAACCTATCGTTCGTATCCATCGCATCTGGATGGATGGTAAGAGAAACAGTGAAACATTAAGGCGTCCTCGACGGCGTCGCATATCTTCTAAGGTCCCTCGAGCTCCGCGGAGCTCCCAATCCATGGCACTCCTGTCGGCTCTCACTCGAGATCCAATCCATGAATTCATAAAGATACATGCCCCCTTGAACGTAAAAAAGAGTATCCTATACTAGGACGCAGCAGCAGCAGTCCCTAAACGGCTCGAAATACCCCAAGGATTTTCTATCGTCCTCTCTCAAGCTTGTCAGCCCATTTCTCATTCCTCTCTAGAGCAAAGGAGACCCTGATTATATATATATATATTGTAGCACGGTTTCCCAATGCCGGGAAACGTCTACCGATTTCCCGAGTTCCTCTCCCTTTTTGTGTTCCCCGAAGGAATGGGATTCAGGTGCACCGAAATACACCGACAGAGAAACCTAGCAGTCCCGACCAAACTGCCGTCATCTCGAAGGCAGAGTGGCTAGGCAGGCGATTAAACGTTCGGCACAAATAAATTAAACAAATTAATTAATTAATTAAACTCAACACAAGAATACTTTAACCATATACACTAGGACCTTGATTTGTGCGCCTTTCATTTTCTTAACAGTCCCCACCACGGAGCGAATATCGATCGACGCAGAAAGCTATGGGCCATTCTCGACAGTTAGTATCGGCGGGGCATGCGCAACCTTGATTTTCTTAAGTGCAATGCGGAGCCGGTCCCGCCGCTGTGAAGGAAATCAAGGTCCTAGTGTAAACTGTTTATTGCACTTTAAAAACAAACTCTAAGAGGGGAAAAACCGGAGAACTCGGAGTAAAACCTTCGTTCCGTAATATTCAATTCACGAAATAAAATATAACAATGCTCGATTCTGTTCCAACATTCGGGACTCGCACGCTCCTTTATACTCACGCGCTCACAAACCCACACACACGGACGCTCGCGCTCCCGCGACACTCTTATTTTATAACGCGTGATCGACCAAGAAAACACATGCGTACGGCGTGGCCGACACAGGCCAACGCTTTCCTATTTACCCAGCCCAATTAATGCGGCATAAAACATTCTCCCTGCCGGGATCACACAGGCCTTGAATAAAACGTACACCCAATATCACGCGCTAGAGCTGTCCGCGAACGACGATACGACACTAAGGCGACTTCCCGTGAAAAATTCCCCAAGGCGACCCATTATAAATCCCCCCCTTACAGTAAAAGAAAAGGACTCCAATTAATATTTTCACGATAAAACACCCGAAAGAAAAACCCTGCGGCTTCGAGGAAGACCGTTCGCGGTTACCTGCACCGGCCACGCGACGTTCGCGATCCAAAACATAATGCAAAAACGCACAATCACACCACGTCGAATCACGGCGGTCGCGTTCCCTCCGGAACGGCCCAACGAAGCACGCTGCCAGGTACACAATTTAATAAACATTTGCCAGACGCACAATAATAATACAATAAACTATCGAATACTTTAATTTAGCCCGGGACGAAAGCTCACCGGATCGAGATCGTAGACACGTCAGCGGCATGGATGAAAATCGTCGCTCCGTTTATTGACACCGTTTATTCCCGGGAATTGACACCGTTTATTCCCGGGAATCCTTTCCCGGGAATAAACGGTGTCACAAATACTCGACCGGCTCCCTCGATCTGACAACGAGAGGTGCCCCGAATATCGATGCTCGATCGCTCTCATTAAGTTATCCCTACCTCCCTGCCTAATCGCTTGTCTCGACTTATTTCGACGTCGCTCGGCCCTTACCGCAAATTTGCGCACGGCACGCATTGCCATAGATTCTCATGCCCGGTCTCGCAACGGTACTCGGTCTCCACTATCGAGATCGGACAAAGCTTCATTCTTCATGTAGCTCGGGACTCCGGCAGCTACGATAACCGATGCGACGACTACGACGAATTGTTGACTGTTCGGGACGATGACTTCTCTTCGCAACTCGAACAACAGGGAGGTAGAGCGTAGATATTCCGGCGATCTCGGGACTGAGCATCCTTGCTCGGACAGAAACTCTTCTACTTTCGGCCGACGTCTCTTCTCGACTCTCGACCCGGACACGGTGTACATGAAATGATTGATCGAACGAAATTAAAAAATCAAAATCATTAAGGAAATTAAAAAATCAAAAATCAAAAATATACGAAAATATTTTTTTTCGGTCGGTATGTCACTTTCGATTTATCTAAAAAAAATTCCAGAAAATACTCTCACGTGTGTACAGTAAACACATAATTTTTTTTGGATGGCTCGATTACTTTTTGGAAAGCTATGATTCATTTATTATGATGATTTTTTTTTTTTAAGAAAAATCAATTATTATGGGAAATTATACTCTCCTAATAGATGTTTCTTACCTAAAAATGTGGGAGAGTATAATTTCTCATAATAATTGAATTGTCTTTAAAGAAAAAAAAATCCGTAATAATAAAATGAATCATAGCTTTCGGAAAAGTAATCGAGCCATCCAAAAAAAAAATGTATTTACTGTACACACTTGAGAGTACTTTCTGGAATTTTTAAAAATAAATCGGAAGTGACATACCGACCGGAAAAAAAAAATTATGTATACTTTTGATAAAAATTCTGATTTTTTCAACTCGGAAAATTCAAAAATTTTTTTTTTTTTTAAGTTCATCTAAAACTGTAACTTTTTTGTCTCGAACATTTTTCTGAGTAATCGCATGCTTTCAAGATATAACGACTCTTAGAAAATTTTGAAATTCCGGAGAATTAAAAAAAATTTGATCCAAAAATTCTTAAAAAATGTACATCAATCTTTTTTATATAATTACATCATTAGACAAAATTTCATTTTTTTGGGAGTGGACAACTTCTTGACCGTTCGAAACCGTATGGAATGCCTCATATATATATATATATATATATACACATATTGTTCATAAATTTGGGTTTCGATGAATTTTCATTAAATTTAGGAAGTTGCTCGCAAAGTAAACGGATCAAAGGCGAAGGACCACCGATTTCCTGGATATTCGTATATGGCGATATTAACTGTAGTATATAAGTTGAATGGGGGGGGGAGAAATTGGCGACTTGTCTGCGGAGTTTCCCCAACACCTGCTGGATTAATAATCAACGTGGAATATTAACGATACGTGTATGCGTTATTCGCGGCGAAATATCACGGCCGACTGGCTGTTATACATAATACATGAGGGGTGCGCGGCGACGTCGACGAGGTGGCTGGGTCCCTGTGCGGTACATAAACGTCGTGGCGCTACTCCTGCTGCCGGGTGAGAGAGAAATCAGAGAGTAGCACCCGTCGCCTGCCAGCCAACCGACACCACACATCCAGGATATTACGTTGACCGCCCGAGCTTTCGCACATCGCTTTTTGCACCTCCACGGGGCCATGCCGCTCAGCTGAAAGCTTTGATACTTGTTTCGAGTTTCCACACTATGATTTAGCTACGTACCATAGTTGCATATATATATATATATATATATATATGCGTATGTGCCGTGTAAATGTCACTGGCCGGCCTATGAGCTCCGCTAACTTCGTAAATGTTGGTTCCCGTTAAACTGGTCCTCTACTTCTCTCGTCCGGAGATCGTATCGGCCTCCGCTGGTCCGCCAACTTGTATTATGACTTGATGAGCGGTTAAATTTTCCAAACGATTGTTAGCTGTTGAAGCGAGAGCTATATTTGACTCGATGCATATATTTCCTGAAACCGATGGTTCGTGGTTTATGTCATCCGGTGACTGCACAACGATACCACCGTTGATGGTTACTGTAAGATGGTAACATTTTGTCGGTAACTTGAGTGCATATCTGCCACCGGTTTAAGTAAATGTATCACTTTTTTAACCATTTATATGCATATACATATTTATTTATTTTTTCCAATTCTTCACAATTTTCCCATGAATCCATTCACTGTACAATGCCAGAATGAATGGATGAACCTTCTAGAGCATAACATGACCGTCGATTTTTCCCCGTTTTTTCGGGTTACAATTCTTTTCCTCGATACATTCTTTATATTTGACGAAAAAGTATAAAAAATCTGACCCAGTAACTCGTATTAGTTATAAAAAAAGTTTGTCTCTCACAATGTCCAGCTTTCTAGTGTGACACGTGTGAAAGTGAACTCACGTGTCACGACTAACCTCATTACCTTAATCGGATCTCCGATCGCTATAATGTTATTTATTCCGGTATAAGTTAATTATCTGCCAAACTAATTGAAAATGAATACCGGGTCGGATTAAAAATGTATTCCGTAGATCATGTAGCGCGCGGCGCGCATAATCTATTTGATTATACTTATCCAACGCTTTGAGAATCACCTTTGTACGACGAACGTCAACTGTCACATAGGGGGAGCAAAACGGAGGACCCGAGACAAAACCTCCCTCAGAAAAATTAGTAAAAATTCTCCATTTTGCCCCCGGGTTCCATTTTACCCCGCCTCCCCTACGTAGATGATTCCACGGCTCCGGGTAAAACTTGACAATGAAGCCCACTGATATCTGAATATATACATCAAATCCACTGCCATTTCCAGATTAAAGAGACGGACAGTAAGAGGGAGAGAGCTCTGCGATATATTCGCTAATTGCTAGTTAATCGGTTCAGTGTATCCCGCCGTGACGCATGCACACGTGATCGCCGTAGGGGTACGATGAGGAGATACGAACGTGTGCTGCAAGCCTCGGGGCAGACACGAATTCAAAATCATGCCGGGTTGCCTCGAGGCATAACCCAGAACAGTCCGAGCCGAGAACCGTCTGCTACTGACGAGGGATGGGGCTTATGATCCACGAGATTTCTGCCGACGAGTTTACCCCACGCGGAACGAACATTCACCGACGAAATTTTTAAGCTATTCACAAGCCACGAGAGAATATCTTGAATGGAGGAGCATATTTAACGCGGGGAAATTAGAGCGCATTATAACTCGCAACATTAGGCGATTAACTTGATGGTAGTTGGAAAGTAAATGGGCGAGGCTCGGATCGATGCTACAGTTGAGACTATGAATTCTAATGTGGGCAATTGAAACTATTGAAATGCAAAGTTGGCCTGAAGTACTGCCGGCAGTGCCGAGAGCCTATCGTTTTCAAACGGAGAATTTATTCGAGCCACGGAAGAGTTGGAAGCTAAAGCAAAGGTGCATGCAGAATGTATGCATACATGTAATCGTTTCGTAACAGTTACAGGTAATAAATAAGTAAGCTACATATCGCGTGATAAAATGAATGAACCATTTTTTACTTCTCTCTATTTCGTCGCGACTTCTGCTTGGACTATAATAGATTCATGCGAATTATTCGTGAATACCCCGGGAGTTTCGAGTTCGGTGACTGACGGTACGTCAGTGAAACTTTATCGCGTCTCAACGATCCCGTACACGCTGCAAAACCACGTAGCGAGTTCCCGACGAACTCTTTCGTCTCCAGAGCTTTGAGCAGTAATTAATTATTAATTATGCACGTCCGTTCGGAAGCCGCGGGGAGACACGATGGGCTGGACCGTATACGCTACGACTTGACGTTACCTCGAGCATAAACCAATACCGGAAGCCCTATGTAGCACACTATATACACGGTCTACATTGGCCTTATTTTTATCTCCAATACCCTGGGTGATGGCAAAAGCCGCAGACCGTGCGCGTGACAAAAGTTATAATTCACAGGATACGTATGGGGCATTCCGCACCAAATCGACCGGGGAATGACCCTTGATCTCTTACATTCGATTTCTATGTCGGAGTTCTAAATTTAGAAGGCACTCTAATTTGTTTGAAGATTTGCTTCTAATACATTTTTTTTACGTATAATTTTTTGAAAATTGAAAAGGATTCTTATTTCAGTTCTCTTATTTCAACACTTTTTTTTGTTTACATAATAACTGAATAATACAGGATTGTTGAGAACCATTTCAGATTTTTCAATTACGGCTCCCGACATAACGTCTTACTTTTAAAAAGTCACAAACCTATCAATCTTTCTTCGCAACAGAAATTTTAAATAAAAAAACTGAGTGTCGTTTACATTTCGAAAATTAGTATAAAAAATCGTGAATCCATTATGAGAAGTCGTTCGTTCAGACTCAGATCGATTCGGTACGGAATGTCCCGTACGCATGTACCGCTGCATCCATATATCCGTTTTCGCCGACTGGTACGTGTATTTTCCCAGGACTGGGCATGACTTCTCGTGAGTCGATAATCCCTCATACCCCCATTCATCTCTCTCACACTATTTCTCACCAGGCTGCCCAGCCGCGGAGTTAATACTAACGATAAATAACGGCTTTAAAATGACAATTACCGATAAATAAAACGGTTGAGCGCACCATGTCAGATAGAGCCTGCGCCATCCCCTTCGAGCCTGCCATCGACTCCCAGCATACAACTCGTCCGAGATTCCCGTCGAGGGGCTCGCGAATATCGGGGTCCTGGTATTATCCACATCTCAGGGCTGAAGTCCGCAGAGGGAATATGGGCACGCCCCTTATTTTCAGATTCTTCTATCGGTCCCACTTGTTTGCCTTGTCCTCCCTCCGGATTCTCCCCTCTCTCAGATGTATCTACACTTTGCTTCTATCTTTCTCTGCGTTTCGAAACTTCACCCCCTACCCCCCCCCCCCCCCCGCCACCCCCGCCGCCGTAGAGAGTGAGAGGATAGGGGGAAAAGATAGGGTGAACGGAATAAACCGTGAGGTCACGTGCGGGGCTAGGAGACGTCTTGTTAGTGAACGCTAAATCCCACACCACGTTCCATTTGGCTCCGTTCCCGGCTACCGGCTTCCTCGCGTAGGTTTAAGTGCTACCGATCGTTTCTCTCGTTCGGCCGCGAACACGAGAGGCTCCAATCGAAAGCCGCGACCCCTCGTAGACACTTTCATCCCCCGCTTCTCTCGTTGAGGACCACTCGCTCACGAGTAGCGTGGGATGGATATGGAATCATTTTGTTTCTAACAGACATAACATTTATGCAATCAGAAACGATTATGATAACATTTGACTGTTCGATAGACACGCCGAGAGGTGGAGAACCAATTAATTTTCACCCTTCTCCCCGGTATCGTAGCCTGGTATAATCGTCGAGATGATAGTCGGTGGAGTATCATCGCTGCGTGTCTCCGATTCAACTCTCCAGTGCTATCAACGCAAACCGTAATCCCGACGTGCTTGTATTTCCATGATGGGTTTAATGACCTTTCCGAGTACCGCAACCACGTCGTTTCGGATCTTATATGTACGTAATCGGAGTGCTAGGGCAAGGTACAGCGTCGGCCGGCTCTCTCTCTTGCTTCGAATGACGTATATAATTGTATCAACGGGGGGTGGATGTACACAGTGCAGAAACATCCCCTTTCCCGGAACCCCCCCCCCCCGGGGTGGGGGGGGGGGGGCTCGGACGGATTCTCGCGTATCATCTTAACGAGCTTGTCCCAGAGGCAACGGTAACTCGTGCGTGTATACGACCTGCACAGGTTTTATTACACACAACGGGGTAAAAGCGGAACGGAGAAGGACGAGAGCGAAAAGCTCCGGGCCAGTGACGTCCGTCTGTTAAGCTTGTTTCCACCCGGCTACACGCGCTTGTCTCGATGTCTTCTCGCATGTCGTCTACCCTGTTCAGAAACAACGACTTTCCTGTACCTGAAGATATATATACTCTACTATTAGGCTGTTGTGGCTCGCCAAACTTTCGTTTGTATATAAAGGTAAGGGGAGGGACTGGGGGTTCATCATGGCCCATTATTCTTCCAGAGATTATTCATACGAATTCTCTTGAACGTCCTAAGTGGACTTGGATTATTCGGGGCGCGTATGAATCCTGAGGAACTTTTAGCTTTTGTGTAAGGAAGACGGACAGACAAATAGACGGATGGGCAGACAGACAAACAGGCGGGCGAACTGACTGACGGACGGACCGACACGTGGACTGACGGACAGACGAACAGATACGTAGCATTAAAGACTTTTATTCACACATTTGGAGATATACATTTTTATGTCCATATAATATAGAAAAGATATTTATTCGTTTATACCGGAAACAGTAGCCGGATTTATCATGAATGTGTTTGCAAAACAAGGAGTTCGTACGAGCAGTATATGGCTTGTAATAAATAACTGCAGAGGCAGTTGAATGTTTTATAAACGAAAGAACGAGAACGTTTAAGAGAAATAAAATATCGTAACCACAGAAATACCGGATAGAAAGTGTTCGGTGCTAGGAAATTGTTTTCATTCGCAACACGCTTTCGAAGTCTGTTTCCTGGAGCTCGATGAAAGCAGCGGAAGCTTTATAGGACGTAAGCTTAGCTTTTCCGCTACCGCCCCCCTCCCCCTTCCCCGAGGGAATTGTCGCGAAGCCCTTAAGCGCTAGTCCCGTCGCTGGACTGACGTTGTGTGTACTTTCGCTCGGCCTAACGGCATCAGAAACGACCGCACACACTTACAAGCAAAGAAACATTATTACACCGACGTTTCAACAAACTCTCCGAGGAATCGGGCCGAGGGATTATCCGGCATTACGATTTGGGAAAGGAGAGACGGGCGAGCTCACGAGTTGTTCAAAGGGTGACATAACCGGTGGAAAGCGCACACACAGTTGATGTTCGTTAATCGGAGAACGAAAGGCTCTCCGCTACCAAAACGGTGGCGTTCAATCGAATGATTTACACCGGTTTTACGAGGATAAGGGATTACCTATACGCGCACCGAGCATTGTGAGGATAAAGGGCGCCGAAGCATCAACTTTCCTTTTTGCGGATTCAACTTTTCTACACGAGAGACTAAAATCGCGGAACAGGGTTGTAACGAATACGGTTCCCGCACATAAATAAAAGTTTCCGCGTCACTTCTATAGTTCATATCGGTGTCTCACGGTTCTCGCGTGCTTCGAAAGAAATTCTATGCTTCAGCTGTTTTTTAAAACCGTTTGAAATTGTTTGCTCACTGTGTCTGCGACGTGATAATCATACGAGCAGAAAATTGACACAGTGCGAAACGAGACACATCGATAAAAACAGGAAAACGGTTACTACAAAAATAATGATATATAATATAATCTAACATATTTACATGATATATATATTATTGTATCATATGATTACTTGTAAAAATGGGAACGAAAATAAAAAAGATATAAGTCTATAGACGCAGGGAGCTGACTAAATACAATGATAAAGTTAGAGACAAGATAGCTTCGTAAATAGGTACAGAAATATTAACGACCGGATATTTGCTGACGAATTGCGTTTGCACTTTAGTGAACCAAAGCCATCCTTGGCTATCTCGAATTTACGTATATACCCGCTCTAATCCCCGCTCTAATTCTATGCTTCAGCTGTTTTTTTAAACCGTTTGAAATTGTTTGCTCACTGTGTCTGAGATGCGATAATCATACGAGCAGAAAATTGACACAGTGCGAAACGACACACATCGATAGAAACAGGAAATCAGTGACTACAAAAATAATTATATATAATATAATCTAACATATTTACATGATATATTTATTATTATATCATATGATTACTTGTAAAAAATGTGAATGAAAATAAAAAAAAATATATAAGCTGACTAAAGGCAATGATAAAGTTAGAGACAGGATGGCTTCGTAGATAGGTACAGAAATATTAACGACCGGATATTTGCTGACGAATTGCGTTTGCACTTTAGTGAACCAAAGGCCATCCTTGGCTGTCTCGAATTTACGTATATACCCGCTCTAATCCCTCTCGAGGCTGTATTCCTACACAACAAGTATACAAATAGATCATATTTTTCCTCGCCATCTTCTTCCTCCTTCGTGAAGATAAAGAAGCGCGAGTGGAAGGAGGCGAAGAAGTGCCCCCTCTCCCCTATACTTGCCGCGGCATTCGCGACTTAATTGATGCTCGCCGGGACCTCCCCGCTTCAGTTAAAATAAATCCCACCGATGCAATAGCCCGGGTTCTTCGCCTCGTTTCACCGGCGACCGTGGATCCGCTGGCTCACTGTGGGCAATACCGTGTACACCGCCAGCTGTTATACTGCACAGTATAGAAGCGGAGATTTTACGAGGTCCGCGGGTGAAAACCGCTTCTACGTTTTCTCTTTCCCGCTTCGACCACCGTACTCTACGCGTTTGTTTGCGGATTTTACTGTAGGAGAAATAAGCGGACGGCGCTAAGCCAAATTCGCCTCTCCAGTTTCATTCCTCCATTTCTTTTTACACGTTTTTTTCCTCGCTTTCTCTCTCTCTCCGTCTCTCTTTCTGCCTCTCGGCTTGTATCACGGTACAATTAATACCGCGAGTGTTACCCCGTTAGATTTAACCGCGCAAGCCAGGATTCACTTGGAACGGAAATATACGAGAGCTTTTTAAAATTTACAAGGGTATTCTTTCTCACTTTCTTTTTTTCTAGCTTCGTTCTGCCGTGTCCCAAAAAGTTTCGTTTATCAGTTATTCGTTATCTGTAGCTGGGCACTACACTGGCATTTTACAAAGGACTCCGGTGCCTGTATATGTGTGTATGTGTGTCTATATCTATATATACATATATACTTCTTTTTTCTCAATGCCGTAGTACACGCAGGCTTGCTATCGGACGCTCTCGCTAAGTACGCGCGCGAGTACGGCGATAAATTTTCGATAAATCCGAGTGCGCGAGCGGTCGCTGGACGAATGGCCCGGTTATATGTAGGAGAAAATCGGGCCAACCGAAGATAGAACATAAAATAAAAATAAAGAAGTGAAAATGCGGTGGGACAAAGAAATAAAAAAAAAAAAAAAGGAATGAGTTTGGCAAAATAGTGAGAAATATTTCCCACGTCCAACGAGTATAACTCGATGCTGAGTCTCTCTCCGTACGAGGCGAAAACGCCATGTGGCTTGCGCGTCGAGACGCATTGTACGCCGTCCGGATAAAACAATGGGCGCGGGGGAATCGCCTTTTAATAAATTGAACGGATCGCGTCATGCAGCCGAGAGAAAGACAGCAAACTACCGACGAACGCCTGCAGTTCGGCAGAGAGAAGGAGAAGAGGAAAGTGGGGACGGAGTTGAAATCTATAGGATTTGGAGCAACCCCTTTTCCCGCTTATTTTGCGGGACGCTGTGCGCGTCAGCAGGAAAGAGGGCGCACTGACGAAGGCGCGGTCATGATTAAAAAAAAATATATTGGTTAGAAAATATGATAAACTAAACAAATATGGACGAAGATGAAAAGAACAGATATACGGCGGGAACGCCGGAATATAAAAAAGGGTAAGACGAAAAAAAAAAAAAAAAAACATCTGCCGATCTTTACCGACGTTCCATTTTTTTCTGCCTGAACAGTCACGCTCGAGTCTCGATTCGCTTTAATCGGTAGACCTTTTTTAATCTCCAGGCCAGCGGTAGGTTAAACCGATACACACACACACACACACAAACACACCCCGTCCGGCCAATCGAGCGCTCCGTTAATTTATTCGAGTCACGATTTTCGCGGTCGCTCAATGATCGGGTTCGCCGGCTTTCCGACATAGTTGAGGCTCAGTTCAACGTTCCTCCACCTCCTCCTGGCTCCTGCATATATCCCGTCGTATATAGTCTACATTGGTGTCTAGGGTACCGGTTCGTCGTTCTACTCGGCGCGCCCAAGAGAAATTGATCCCAACGGGAGTTCCCTGTTCTCATATCCCCGGGTTATGCAGGCCGGATGTTCGCGTGGCCGAGATTATGCCCTCGGAATATCGACGTATATAGACCCTCCCCCGGCCACCACTCGCAGCCGAACCGCACGAGAGAGTCTTCATCACTCGGAGCTGGCGCAGGAGGACCCCCCACAGATGGACGTCAAGAGACAGGCGGCGCGAGCGCGCGACTGGAATCCTGACGAGCTTCGGTCGTCATCATCCCCCGTCATCCCCGTACAGTATCCAACTGCCATGCCTCTACGTGCATGATATTCCTACACTATTGCCAGACTGCACTCGGCTAAACTGTGGAGTATTGGGTGTACACGCAACCGGGAAATGAAAGCACACCCCTCGACCGGGACCGGGGGCTTCAGCGATTTCCGTTCAATTCGCGCAACTCTACGGAACGCTCGATTGGAACAGGAAGTTGAAAATTCCATTGATCCCACGATCCGATCGAACGGTCGGGCTGCAGCGAATTGCACTTCTATGACGTTTCGATGGTATTTTTCCTATTCTTTTTAATAGCAAAAGTCTATACTGGATCCCAGCGACCAGAAAAAAAATTTACTTCCGTTTCGCGCCGGAGGGCGCGTCGTCCAGCTAAAGTGAGAGACTGCAGGCTCAATGATTTTTTTTTTTTTTTTTCAACCCTTAACGCACATGTCCCGGCAGCGATGATTCCGCGCGATTGAATCGCGTGACTCTCCCCGTCCCGTCGGACAAACACAATAGTGACACGATTTTCGCGTGAGGCCGGAGAGAGACCGATGTCGAGGTCCGGCGCAATCCATACTCGGCGGTCCGCCGAAGCTTTTTACCGAGGCGAAATAAAAAACGGAAAAAACTGGTTTTTCCCAGGCTGCACGTTTGAAAAATTTTCTACCCTCTTGTGCCGGAGATCTGGCTCGTTGCCTACGCGCTCGACCTCGACGGTCCCGTACAATATCCTCTCGATGGGTACACCTAGTTAGGAGCCGTGTCCCTGTGTATTATAAACGCGACCCTTGCTGCTAGTGTGTTACATCCTCTCCGGCATAACAGCCTCCGAGATTGGTATAACGAATTATTAATGGCCTCTAATGAGGGGAAATGTTCGGCGGCGGCTCGGAAAACATGTATCCATGATATTCCGCAAACTCTCGTGGCATTCCTCCCGGGTCTCGTTCGAGGGTGAATTGATGAGATTTTTCAGTTTGAAATTTCGGCGCACGCTCCGAGGCGGGAACCGAGTTTAAGAGCTCGTCGCTTGGATTCGATACGGTACAGCAGGGGATGGTGCACACCCGTCCTGTATCCACAGGGCACACGCTCCGATCCTCCACGTCTCATTCTCTTCATCCGTGTATTCTCTGCTTGCGTCTCCATGCTTGTGTATTTACATGTGTTTGTGTATCTGTATATACATATATATATATATATATATATTTTTTATGTTTGTTAATACCACTGCTTGACTGCCTCTCCGTGCACGATGATATACGTGTGAGGGTGAAAACTGGCGCGTTCCCCGTTATCCCTCGGCGCAACAATAGCCCCGTTGATTTTGCATTCGTTGGTGGAGAAACAGCGAGGAAAACGCAGAGGGTTCGGTTGGCTGGTAGGTAGATACGTAGCCAGCCCGGTTTCAGATTGACGAAGCCCCTTGCACGTTTCTCCCTTTCATTCCTCTCGCTTGCTCTTTAACCCCTTCGCTCTCTCAGGCTCATCGTCTTCCACTAGGTTTTTTTTCCTCTATCTGTCCGGACGTACTACAATACAGTGCATACCACGGGAGGTGCAGAGAAAGCAGGATCAACCCCCCCCTCTCGGGCTCTTTTATCGTCCCTCGGCCATTTCCGCAACGATGTTTTGACGTAATCCCATAACGCGCGTTATTCTTGTGTAAATAAACGAGACCCGGAGCGCGAGCACACGAGAACGAGTGTTCTTTCCATCTCTGTCACAGTCATCCCTCGGTATATACACTTTTCATCGTAAAAGGTTCCCCTCCCTCCCCGACCCATCTTTTATTTGCCCCTGGCGTATGAATGGGCGCGAGAGTGGGATCGCAAGTTCCTGAGGTCACGGGACAGGAAAGTGATATAGCTCAACGCGGCTCTCGGTTAATTGACCGAGAGAGCTCTCACGTGGTCGCATCGATCCACCATATACCTACCAGTAGTCTCGGTCTATCCACGCTCTTCTCCCTCGCACCCGCGGCTCCTTTTACCGACCGCGGTGGGAAAGATCACGGCGGGAATCGAGAGACAGAGGCGCACTAACCACTATAACCGACACTATCATCACCCGACGACTCCGCCGGAGCAAGAAGCGGGATAACCGCAGAGATAGAGTTCATCTCTTCCATACATACCGTACTTTATAGTACATATACATCTAATATCTGGCCGTAATTGCACAGCGTAGCTGGCGCACCGACCCTCCAAGCTCCTCCAATTTTACATCTCTTTCAGTTTAAAAACGTAAGGACGTTTGTTGCAACAAAAATATATCGTACACCGCACAAGAATTTAACGTCCTTTCGCAACATCATTCAAGTTTGCAGCACAAGTATAAAGGAGTACCCGCTCGGTTAGACCAGTCGAATTAATGGACCACTTTTATTTCTCAGCAATGCGCCAAGGAATCGCTGTGCTGTGGGTCAAGGCTTCTTTTGGGACATGTGAATAGAGTTATACACAATTTTTTTATTGAATTAATCGACGGTCATGGCAAGGGCACCCAAAGTTGTTGTTTCGGATGTTGGAGCTAAGACAAATCGCTTTCGTTGGACGACCCACATCGATAAAAACAGGAAAACAGTTACTACAAAAATAATTATATATAATATAATCTAAGATATTTACATGATATATATATTATTATATCATATATATATATATATATTACTCCGGCGGAGCAAGACGCGGGATAACCGCAGAGATAGAGTTCATCTCTTCCATGCATACCGTACTTTATAGTACATATACATCTAATATCTGGCCGTAATTGCACAGCGTAGCTGGCGCACCGACCTTCCAGGCTCCTCCAATTTTACATCTCTTTCAATTTAAAAACGTACGCACGTTTGTTGCAACATACATATATCGTACACCGCACAAGAATTTAACGTCCTTTCGCAACATAATTCAAGTTTGCAGCACAAGTATAGGGGAGTACCCGCTTGGTTAGACCAGTCGAATTAATGGACCACTTTTATTTCTCAGCAATGCGCCAAGGAATCGCTGTGCTGTGGGTCAAGGCTTCTTTTGGGACATGTGAATAGAGTTATACACAATTTTTTAATTGAATTAATCGACGGACAAGGCAAGGGCACCCAAAGTTGTTGTTTCGGATGTTGGAGCTAAGACAAATCGCTTTCGTTCGACCTATTCAAAACCTAATATCTCGGCGAGAATAAAACCTACGTCAATGAGCTTTCGCGGGTTCTGGAGAGTCATTATTAACCTTCAAGATGAGACGCCGCTCGTTATCGTAAGGCTCCTACTTCCCAAGGCTCGTTAAGTTTTTCGTGAATGGACCATGCTGCGAAAAGATAGGGTTCTAAGCAATGCGACAATAAATCGCGGATTAAGGGGGGGGGGGGGAGGGGGTGTTGGGCTTTATTGAAGACATCGAAAAATAGTCGTAAACAAAATTTAACTGACATCGGTAGATCCGAAAGGCAAGGGCATCTCAAAGTCCTGAGTGGTCCATTTATGAAACTGGGATCTATTGGATAAAGTGGCCCATTGACAACACAAACGGGTTGCATGAATGGATCTCGCTCCAAATGTGTAGGCAAGTTATTAACCGGGTATTTCGATCACACTTTCTTAAGTGGTTAAATGATGATGATTCTTCCCTGCTGTTTTCCCGTTGCGCCAAAAAAACAACGATTTTTTTTTTTGTTGCTGCGGAGAACAAAAAAGCGAGTAACTTTACCACCCCTAACAAAGTCTGCGTATTCGCGAATGGAGGCATTTTGAAGGCAACACACTTTGCACACAATTTGTGGTGTATGATCCATTTTTGTTATAACGAACTCTCGTAAGTTGAAACGTTGTGCATTTGAGGGCGCCTCCTACGCTCCCATAGGATATCGTCTATTCTCCCGCAACTCGTAACTCGAAACCCATAGCGTTCTAGAAATAAAACCAATTCACCGCCAGCCCTCTCTCGCTCTCCACTCAGTATTTCGAGCCCGGAAACCTCGTCCATTCCCGTCCAATGCCGGTGACCTCTCGTTAAGCAGGAGGACGCCCGAGCGCGCAAAAGCAGCGCGATGGAACTCCGAACAGACATGCCATACCGGAAGGGTCAGAAGTCGTACGAATCCGGACATGGTGAACACATTTCACCGCACAGATATCGTCCGGTCGACGGGCGGCACAGAGTTCAAACTTTCAAACTGCCATTCCTCTCTCACTCTCTCCCTCTCTCTCTTTCTCCCAGTCACTTCTCCAAAACTGGAGGAGTTTCTATTGCCAAAATTCGGGCGATCAGCATCAGGAATCCGAAGCGCTCGTGGCAGTCTCGGGCCTCGTTCTCGCTGTAGACCCACAAGTTATACCGTACGATAATCGTTTAGAGTACCGAGAGAAAGAGAGAGGCAGACCTCGAGCAGAGAGGATCGCTCAGTTTCCCCGAGGAATCCGGCGATTTACTCTGGTCAGAGTGATGCGAACTTCGGAGCTATCGTCGCGTCTGCTGGCGGAATTCGCAATTTGACCGTTCCATCCGTCTTTTCCGAAGGAAGCGAGGAAGGCTTCTGTATAGGCGACGATTCCGGCTTCCCTCGTATAATCGCTCTCGAAGGCAAGCGTTACCGGGAGAAGAAGCGAGTGGAGCGGTTCACAGAGGAGAGACTCTGTAACCGGGGGCTCGCTTTGTGTCCGAGAGTCACCCGTCACGTCGCGCACCGCATCGTCCCCTTGAAACCACCCGCCGGGAAAAGCCCGCGTCACACCCCGAGCAAACACCGGCGCTCTTGGACTATGTGTTAACGTTTATTAACGACGGTAAATCACATTGGATAGTCGACCCAACGAACGGACGAGACTAGAAATTGTACACAGATAGTTACATACGTAAGCTAGCTGTTGGGGATGTAACAGATCTTGTCTAGGGTAGTTTCGTCGTAGATCTATCATGTGCGTTTACCAAAAGTCCGCCGACTGGATGCATTGTAGTCTCCAATGAGAACTATAAACCTAAAGACCGTAAGACTTAGGGAAGAATCGCCATCATTGGACCACTTGAGAAAGTGTTCGAAACACTCTGTTAACAACTTCGTTACCAATTTGGATTGCATTTCGTTCATGCAAATGATTATTGTTGTTGATTTTCGGTAGATACACATAATTTAAATTCGCTAAATCTATCGGAGCTTCGCGCCGAACTTGACTACGCAGACTCGGGGCATCACGACTTCAGATGTAAATATAAATTCCGAGCAACGATAAAGTACTGTATATTGATGATAAAAATATAATTTTAGAGAAATATAATATTCCGAAGATTACTCTTCAAAAAGTATCTTTCCGAAACTCGATATCATCAATATTTTTTGGGATGTAGCGATTTTTATACCACGTATACTTACATTGTAAGGACTCGCTGGGCGAGGATCCGGGCCGAATCGTCCGGAATCGAGGTCCTCGCTCAGCGCGACTCCGGTACCTAGACGGTTAAACGGGTTTGCATTAGCGCGTGGCTTTAGATCTTGATGACTCACCAGCATATCCTACAATGTATCTCAAAAGAAGCTCTTCCCCGAGAATTTCCGGAAGGTGAGACGTTCATGAGGAAGTTCGGTAAACTCAAGTAGAGAGGTCGAGTAACCTGAGCATTTCTCCGCTTATTGTATTCTCCACCTGCCGCTCGCGCTCTCCTTGCACTCTGTTCTTCGCGAGAGACAAACCTTCCCTAGCGCTAATCCGACGAATGCTCGGACGATGATGAAGAAGGAACATTATCTCGCGTGCTGCAAGCTCTATCGCCTTTGCCTTCGTAGAAGGCCGCATTATCCGGATAAACAACGAGTCCCTGTATTGGTACAATCTACAACATCGATTCCGGCGAATATCATACACATGTACCAGGCCGAGGATTATGATGGATCGCCTGCCATGCGCCGGCTGTTGCTGGTCAACAGTCGAGAGTCAGTAGGGACTAACCCTCTGGATCGCGGAGAGCCAATGTTGACAGGAGAACAAGAGGAGAAGCGAAATGTGAACCAGTAATACGGATATCCGGTGAGTTTGGCCACCGAGATCGGTGCCGAAAATTTCTCACCACCAAATCCCTCCCCCACCTGCTCGCCCGTCAAACTTTCTTCCAACATAGACCCCCTTCCGGCTGGTATGCTAGACGAGGGTGTGCACCATGCTCCACGCAGCTCGAACAACGCAAGCCAGGTCGTAGTTGTATCAAGGAACTACACGTGAAATTTCAATTTTCCGAGAACGAATATATAACCCCGGTTAATATCGTAATAACGGAAACCGAAGTCGAGTTTTCCGGTTGCGAAAATGGAGCTTTCGTTACGGAAAATCGTACGGTAGCGAGTGAAACCGAGGGAGGTTGAGTTAGCGGGGTAAAAGAGGGATGAGCGGTCGGTGACCGAAGGATTGTACGTGTTGCCATTCGGCTGTGGCACTTCCGGTGACGGGGGGTCTAAAAAGCGCCGGGGTTGAAATACACGTGAGCCGGCCGGAGCGGGGATTCGTGTGTAGGCTGACGGACGAACGCGCTGAAAACCAGTGGATTATTTTGAAACGTTGCCAGTTACAGACGAACGCACACAGAGGGAAACAAGAGGAAGAGGGGCAAATGCGCCAGTGCCTCGGGCTAATAATTCCATGATTATTTCATAAGGATACATTAAGCGACGAGAGAGATGGAGAGAAAGAGGGGGCGAAAAGGCATGAGGCGGAGGAGGGGGAATTTGAATATGTATTGAAAATGACGGTGGTCGTGTGAGTGAGCGAGGGAGAAAAGCTGCCCCTTGCAATTGTAGAGAAAGCAAGAAGAAAACAAGAGGGAATGTAGACCTACATAAGCGAGAGAGGGTTATAACCACCGGTGAAAGCAACTGAAGCTCATACTGTATCGGTGTATACCTACACCACGCACTTCGTGATGAAACCAAAACATCCCTTAGGCCGGGAGGGCGACCGGCAACCCTCAATTACGTATATCTCTCCGTTGCCGGCCGACTCTCGCTCGGTTCTCTACCAGCTTTCTCGCCCTTCCCCGCTTTCGGTTCGCGCAAACAGCATACGCTTTCTCAGTATACAGCTTTACTGGCCCGACCCTCCTACTCTACCGCTCTTTCATTCCTCATCTGCATCCCCGAGATACGAATCGTGACTGAGCGTTACGCTATTCTTGTTTGGTGAATTTTTTCTTTTCTTTTTCGGATGAAAGTTTAAACGAGGCAGAGAATAATTTTACGTGCCTGAAGTGCTTCATTTTGATTCTTCCTAAATAACAAGATATTTTTTTAAATGCGACCTTAAGGCAATAGAACTATTATCAATATGTATTTGTATTTATGTTTCGCGAATAAACATGGCAAAGAAGTTGTGAAAAATGTTTTCTCATCACTCGGTTCGGAAATTGCCACTTTTCCGCCCGCTTCGCGTGCTTAAAACCGCCATTATCGGACTTTGTGATGAAAAATTTCGCACATCCCTCATGCGAAATACTTTTTCTAACTCGTGTGATTACACATTCCTTGCGTGCAATACAGGTGGAAAATAGCTTATTATAGACCGATGATCATCATTAACCTGTGTCATGCATGCGCATGACCATTACTTCCGGGGAAGTAATGGTCATTGGCGAATATGGCGATTTCGCGACGCAAGAAATGTGGTTATTTTAACGAAGTCGGAAAAAAAATTGTATGCGACAAGGGCGGAAGTGCATTTTCACCTCGTGTGAATTTCTGCCCTCGCTTCGCTCGGGCATCAAACTTCACACTCGATGCAAATACGCACTTTCCTCCCTAGTAGCATAATGTGTTGTCAAAGTAGAGTCGCGATTGTTCTCTATTTTCACACTCCGTTTTATTTAAATAACGCTACCAATATTTTTTAAAAATGACCACTTTAAACAAACATTTTTAACTATTTTATTTTTTTAATGCCAGAAGCGTAAGAAGCGTAAGCCAGAACTCCTAATAACTTGGCTCATTCTGATCATGCGTTTTGCACCCACAGAGAGATCGTCCAAATTCCAAAGTCGTATAAAAACTTCGTACTCCTAATATGGCCGCGACCCAACGGTCGTGTCTCTGCAACCGATAGACCACAGGTTGTATTCAACCATCACCAACGGTGTGATTCAGCTTAACGCGATCCAAGTTTATTCGCGCAAGAACTCCACTTGGTCCTTTTAACCAATGTTTCAAGGAACTCGATCCTCATATACGTCGAATAACTTTTGGATCCCACCAGGATGGATGCTTACCAAACAATTTTCCTTACCACCTCTGCCGAAGAAAATGTTGGTGGAGGTTGTTCAGTTCTATCAACCAACCGGAGTTTGCGAAGCTTTTCGGTTTAAAGCTTCTCGGAGAGATTTCTACTTTACACGGTATACCACTGAGATACGCGATAAACCGCCTCTCTTCAACTACACCCCACCTAAGAAACATCGGAGTATATCTTGGGAAAACTCGTCGAGGTTTACCAACGAGTAGAAGTCTATCGCGAACGCCGCCCGCTCACCTTTGCGAGAGTTCGTCACCTCAGTCGCTCTCCCTCCCCATCTCCTCAAAGTAGTTTTCCATTGAGTCAGCTGTGGTATTGCGATGCAACCGAAAACTCTGCCCTTTGAGATACATCGAACAAGATATACGCATCAGCGGAAGGTAAAATTCGCACGGAATCGCTATAGTACATCGGGATGATTCACCTAGCCATCGCACAGAGGGTAAAAGTCGAGCCTCCGGAGCGCCGACCACCCCTAGGACTACACCGGATCGTCCCGACTCAGCAGCCAATCCATTAGAGGCACTTTATTAAATGACCAAATAATAGTATGAAATATGACTCTCCTATTTGCCTATCGCATTGCCTTCCGTCGTCTGTGCACGAGTCGTCCGAAAACGTCCTATATGTCATAAGAAAAACCTCCCCCGTGCACATCGTCTTCTGACGACGTACCCTAAGCTAATAAGTCAGTACGCATCATGCTGCTCGTAATGGGAACGGGCTTAATTAATCCACTCACACAATGCAGCGCACTTCGACATCTCCACCGTCTCTTCCGTCCGGCTTTCTTCGCGGGGTTGTATTATATCGGATCGGAACCCTCCGAGCCGGTCCAGAAATAAGGAAAAGGAACGGAAAGGAAGATAATTAAATACGATTTTTTCGCTGAAGGACACACGAGGCTGGTGTATAGAGTAACCAACGGCTTTCGGCTACGATGGGGCAATGCAAGCTGCAAAAGCAAGCGGAGAGATGGAGAAGGGCACGAATATAAACCCTGAGGGAGGGCGAGACACTCGGCATTCCTCTCCCTCCTTCAGCCCTGCTACTGTAGCAGCCTAGTATGAGAGCGGCACGGCGTTGCACCGGGTATACTTTACCGCAATTTGCATGTAACCACACATAACGACCACCGAGCGGGCGTGCGGGTTCTCGACGGACTCTCGACTGCAGGTTGCACAAGCGTGGAGCGCGCTGGGGAAAGAGCATGCAGAGGAGTGCGCCGGTATAACCCGTCTCCTCCACGAGCTAGCTACAGAATCGTTATACAAGTATTATAGGTCGGAATACTCGGAAAGTGATATATATATATATATATATATATATATGTGTATATATGGCACACAGTGAAACATACACAACGTATAAAACATACGCTCGAATGAGACGTTCAAGTGCGCAATGCGCAGTCTACAATGGAACAGAGCGGCGAAGCGTTGTAAGAACTCAAAGGACTGTAAAATAACGATCGGCGTATTATAGAGAGAGGAAGACGGGGGTGAAACGAATAGCGACGTTATATACATATAAACCGTAAATCGTCGTCTGGAAATAAAACGTAAAACGGAGACTACAAAGTCGCCGGACGCTTTCAGCGCAATCTACTTGCGGTATAGGGAAAATTGACCGATCGTTATTAGACGGCCCACTTCGTATTCGCCATAGTGTGCAATTCCCAGCCACAGTTTTCCGGGTGGAAAGGATCCAATCTACCATTGACTTGAGATAGATCTGTATAATGTTGTACCGAAATTCAGTGATTGGACTGTTAGTTGATGTAGTTTATATGAATCGAAGTCTACACAGACGAGCGACTCAGGCAGACAAGTGTCAGAATTGACAGTTATCTTCCGAAATCTATACCGTACGTGATGGATCTGCGGCAGTCAAACAGAACACAGACAACAGATCTACCACAAGTCTATCGCGAACCAGATTTTCCGTCTTTTTTTAGCTCTTCCGAATAGCTCGCTCAACGCACAAGAATGTGCTTGGAAAATGGGATGAAGAATCGCGCATATCCGGAAGACTCGAGATGACTTACGGTTGTCAATATGTATGTGGCGTAGGGTAAATCGGATGAAAGTTTAAACGAGGCAGAGAATAATTTTACGTGCCTGAAGTGCTTCATTTTGATTCTTCCTAAATAACAAGATATTTTTTTACATGCGACCTTAAGGCAATAGAACTATTATCAATATGTATTTGTATTTATGTTTCGCGAATAAACATGGCAAAGAAGTTGTGAAAAATGTTTTCTCATCACTCGGTGATGAGAGTACCGAAATTCAGTGATTGGACCGTTAGTTGATGTAGTTTATATGAATCGAAGTCTACACAGACGAGCGACTCAGGCAGACAAGTGTCAGACTTGACAGTTATCTTCCGAAATCTATACCGTACGTGATGGATCTGCGGCAGTCAAACAACACAGACAACAGATCTACCACAAGTCTATCGCGAACCAGATTTCCCGTCGTTTTTTTTAGCTCTTCCGAATAGCTCGCTCAACGCACGAGAATGTGCTTGGAAAATGGGACGAAGAATCGCGCATATCCGGAAGACTCGAGATGACTTACGGTTGTCAATATGTATGTGGCGTAGGGTAAATCGGATGAAAGTTTAAACGAGGCAGAGAATAATTTTACGTGCCTGAAGTGCTTCATTTTGATTCTTCCTAAATAACAAGATATTTTTTTACATGCGACCTTAAGGCAATAGAACTATTATCAATATGTATTTGTATTTATGTTTCGCGAATAAACATGGCAAAGAAGTTGTGAAAAATGTTTTCTCATCACTCGGTGATGAGAGTACCGAAATTCAGTGATTGGACCGTTAGTTGATGTAGTTTATATGAATCGAAGTCTACACAGACGAGCGACTCAGGCAGACAAGTGTCAGACTTGACAGTTATCTTCCGAAATCTATACCGTACGTGATGGATCTGCGGCAGTCAAACAACACAGACAACAGATCTACCACAAGTCTATCGCGAACCAGATTTCCCGTCGTTTTTTTTAGCTCTTCCGAATAGCTCGCTCAACGCACGAGAATGTGCTTGGAAAATGGGACGAAGAATCGCGCATATCCGGAAGACTCGAGATGACTTACGGTTGTCAATATGTATGTGGCGTAGGGTAAATCGGATGAAAGTTTAAACGAGGCAGAGAATAATTTTACGTGCCTGAAGTGCTTCATTTTGATTCTTCCTAAATAACAAGATATTTTTTTACATGCGACCTTAAGGCAATAGAACTATTATCAATATGTATTTGTATTTATGTTTCGCGAATAAACATGGCAAAGAAGTTGTGAAAAATGTTTTCTCATCACTCGGTGATGAGAGTACCGAAATTCAGTGATTGGACTGTTAGTTGATGTAGTTTATATGAATCGAAGTCTACACAGACGAGCGACTCAGGCAGTCAAGTCTCAGACTTGACAGTTATCTTCCGAAATCTATACCGTACGTGATGGATCTGCGGCAGTCAAACAGAACACAGACAACAGATCTACCACAAGTCTATCACGAACCAGATTTCCCGTCGTTTTTTTTAGCTCTTCCGAATAGCTCGCTCAACGCACAAGAATGTGCTTGGAAAATGGGACGAAGAATCGCGCATATCCGGAAGACTCGAGATGACTTACGGTTGTCAATATGTATGTGGCGTAGGGTAAATCGTCGTCGGGGGGCTACCAAGGATCCTGCAAGCGGTGCCCACAGCACTCTCGTGATTCCGTCCCTTTCTTCTTCCGCTATCCAAGCTCTCGTGGCGTTCCCTTTGTGGCCCGAAATTGCTCGAGTTCGATATCTTGCGGTGCAAACAAGGGGTGACTCGGATTTCGAGTCAGCCCCCTCATAGAAGGGCGGATAGAGTGTCTCACGTGCAGTTATGGGACGGATAGGAACGAGACTCGAAAACCAAGCGGAATCATCCATTTCTTTTTTCTTCTTCTAACTCGTTCTTACGTTAGAGGAAAGTTAGTTCGAACTCGGGGACGACATTCAAGCCTCACTGAATCACACTTTGTTCCACCGTCGTTCACCTACATGCTATACGTGTATACTGCGGAGACGGGCGCGTGCATCCGAGGCGCGAGAGAAATAAAACAAGGGCGTGTTTCGGCCGAGCGGTCGCTCTCTGTTCTCTCAATTGGGGGTACGAGTGAGACGGGGAGGCTTCTGGGTAACTGAGTTTGGCTTTTAGAGCCTGACTTTTCGGAGGTGGAACATGATGGCGCGCTCTCGGTCGTCCGGCTGTGCCGGGGGTTGAATAAAGTATTAGACGATGGAGCACGTTGAAACGAGGGGGTGAGTTGCGAGGGTCACACGAGAAAGGGAAGCGCGGAATACACGGAAACAGTGCAAAAGAGTACTCAAAACTGCTCTCGCTCTTTCCTTTCTTTCTCCTATCCCTGCCTTCGCTTCCTTCCGCCGGTACTTCCGAGCCCGCGTAGTTCCTCCCCGCTTCTTCGTTCCGGCCTTCGCCAAGAATCTTTCACTTACGCTGAACACTGAATGCTGGAGAGCACAAACGAAATTTCATTTCACTGACGAAACGTAATCGTTCTCCGGAGTGGCGGCGCGAAGTTTCGCGGTGCCGATGTCACGGCGGGAATAACGTTTGTCACTCCGGAGGAACGACGGAAAGACGATTAGCCGGCTGCCGCGATGTACCCGGCGAACGCGGCAAAATTGCCGTCAGGAATAAATTTCGTTGGAGTTTCGGAGGGCGGAGTGTAGACGCTGAGAATTCCCTCGATTGCTAATAATTCTCCGACCCTCCGAGCGTCGTCCCACCCCTTTCGACAGAGGCATTCGTCGATACTAACCTCAGGTATCTCGCGGATGGATCCAAGTTTACCCGCGGAATCTCGGGAGGACAGAGAGGAGAATCGTGGCTGAGAGGCAATAGAGCGCGAAAGCGGCACGTTCAGTAAAAGCGGACGGACAGGGAAGAATCGAAAAAAGTTTAAGTAAGAGATGTAGAAAACGCCCGTGTAAAAAAATCTGGTCTACTAGGTGAGACGCGTCACCAATGGACTTTTTCGAATCGTAGTCGTTCAGCGAGTAGACACGCACAGGGATAGTCAAAAATTGCTAATCTTTGAGACGAAAGAGCACACTTTTAAACTGACAGTGTTCCATTATCGTAGGTGTAATGGCCGACATATAAAGACTCGTAACGATCTGTCGAAGCTGACCTTTTCCTATAGACTATTCGTAGCGATTCAGTTACGTAGATCAAAATTCCGTCTATCGGTTCGTATCGTGACTTGCGAGTTATTTTCAAAATATAGTAGAGGTTCGTAGACGTATAGATTTCGAAAATAACTGTTAAGCCATAACCGCAAACCAATGATGAAAGAGACATTTGGCACCGTGCCGTATACAGCAACAAGCACAGAAAACCTTGCTTAAAGCTGTACGAAAAATGCAGAGAGAACCAAGAAATTTACACTTATATATAACAAAATAAAAACTAAAAACTAAACCCATACATTAAGTGACAATAACTTGAGTAACTCAACAACCAAAAGCAAAAACAAAGATAGAGATCCCAGTATGCTCAGCACGGATGCTCAGCATCCCAAAGCGACTTTCCATCATGTGACAACAAGAGTGAAGATATAAAAAAAAGAACATGTCGGACGCGACCGAAAAAATAAATCTTGCAAGTTTTCATCGTGTCACTAATTAAATTGCAGAAGAAAAAAAAACTGAATTTGATCCTCGAGTGCTGAAGAAATCGCCTTGCACGGGGTTCGGTCGTGGCATGCGAGGATCAATGCGCGGTACAAAGAACAGCAGTCGGTACAGTGTACAATAATTTACTGTACCACTGTAGTAACGCAAGTCTAAGCCAAGCCCCGAGAACAGCCCGCGTATGTACTCGTAGCACATAATTATCATGCGGCAGGAGGGACGGCTATTAACGTAATTACATGGAACGTAAGTGCCTTCTCAGTGCTGAGTATACACAAGAGTATCAGCCATGAAAGGTTTTTATAGGTACGAGCCGTCGAGTCTCCCGATGCCACTGTGTGTTCCTGACAATATTCAACCGATACGCGTGGCCGAGAGACGAAGGGAAATATGAAAAGAGCAAAAAAGAAAAGAAGAATTGGAAGCAACGAGAGAAACCAATGCCCAATATGCACAGTGTTTTCATTTGAGCCAACGACCAGCAAGAATTTCGTTGATGAACCGGATTTTTTCCTACAACCCCCCCCCCCCCCCGTATCTGTCGATTCGCAACCATCAACCCGCTTGCTTTTATTAGCAATTTTTTCAACTGTTGGGCTAACATGGCAGCAATCCACTGACCGCACGCTCGAGGTACCACCGACTCATTACCCTAATGACTCCGATCAATTTCCGTTGGCGAGAATGAGAGAGTTTTGGTAATCCCTGCTGGGTCCCACACCACTGTGGAACCGCACCATAGAGTTTGAGCTTTTATCGGAACCATGCGCTTCGACGAAATAAAATTATCCAGCGGACCAGAGAGCGAACTGTAGCAACGGCGGGGCTCGGATGGTTCGACGAGGAGGGCGCGAACGGGAGGGGGTTGATGAGGAGAAACAAGGGAAAAACGCACAAGCACACAGTAGCGCGCATGAAGAGGACGGCGGGGTGGGGGGTGGGGGGGGGGGGGTGATTGGGGTGGAGGGCGAACGCGAGTGAGAGTTATAGTAGCTAGACGATGAGGTCGTGAAATGAAATTGGAGCCAGTGACTGTGAAAATTCGGCATCCAGGACCTGGCGAGGAGCGTTCCGAGCTGCTATAGAGAGCGCAAGGGATGAAGCTTGAGCGGCGTCGATGTTTGCGGAGGTCGCCGACGGCAGAGAGGCTTATGGAACGCGTTGTGGGTGCAGCCGGAATCAGTCCAGGACTTACCGGGGGCACCCTCTTCAGCCCTCGCATAGCCGGTAGGCGTGTCCTTATATTAGGTTTTAATCATTCAGGGGATGAAATTTTAGGGACGGAGGCGTGGTAGTCTGGATCCCTGCCGGTTACACCCCTTCCTGCTTCGTCCCTTCGGCTTCGCGGTGCTTATTCCCTTCGACCTCGCGTTTCTAGATGTGCAGGCTGCTGCGGGCGCCCTGAAATCCCACGCGATACTCCTGACTGTTTCGCGCACCTACCGGTTTTTGCTATCGGTCGGCTCGTTCGCGCTTACTACGGACATATGTCGAGTGACTAAAATCAAAAGAATACATTTTCCGCGTATAAAGTACATGGAAGAAAATCATTTGTCGTCCCAAAATCAAAGGGGGTTTTCGGCCGTAATTTGAAAAACGGCACATCGCTGGCTCCAGACTGTCTCCCTTACACCAAAACGTCATCCCTGTTCCAGAAGGTGTTAGGGAAGCCGACGATCATCCGAGCACTAATAAGCACTGGAGCAAGGTATTACCTACGCCACTGCTTGGCAGAGAAAATTTTTAAAAATTCCCTGTAAGGTCACTTCCGGTTTGAACATTTGACTTTTAAGTCGGAAATAACGTCACGAAAAACATTGAAAAATTTCGTTGTGACTTCGGGTTTGAAAATCTAGGTTATTGACTGGAAGTAAAGTCAAAGGGAAAACGTCACGATTTTTGCCGGTATATTGCAAATTACGGTATATTGAAAATACGTCATTACCGTTTTGGACATTGAATTTTTCGATCTGATATCGTACCGGAAATACGTCACTACCGGTAAAAAAAATGATATTTTCAAACCCGAAGATAGATTATTCCGTATGAAGTCGCTCCGCGTTGAAAACAAATATTTCAAAACGGAAAGTGACATTTTCTCGTATGACGTCACTTCCGGCCCAAAACGGAGAAATTGAACAAATTAATTTGTTGCGCCCACAGATTAATTATTAGACAACTAAGTAGTTTGTTACGCCAAGAAGATATCACGCGGTGCACATTTAACCACGCAGTACGTTGAGGCAGCGAATCATTTTTCTTTCTTCATGATCTTAGAGACGTGATATATGCGAAGCGAACAAGAAGCGAAGGCTAAAAATAGAAAGATCGCTTGCTTCCGGCCGTCCCGTAGCCCAGACGGCGACGCTGCGTCTAAGACAATTTGTTCTTCCACCCCCGAAATTACCTCCAAGAAAACCAACTACTAGATGGCGTAATATATAAGAATGAGAAACGGAGAACTGCGCGAGATAGCGAATAAATGAGGTGAAATAAAATCCGTCCTCATTCGCCAAATTTTGTGCGCCGGTCTGGTTACGATTCCGCGCCATCGCGTTCGTCCCCTATCAGCGTTATACTTTTCTCTATTGCATCGCTAATCTTCTAGCGTGTCCAATACGGAATTCGTCGTCTCGTGGACCCAACAATGAATTCCATTCTCCACGGTCGCTACGGAAAACAGTGGACGAGATACCGCGATTTTTCCCTGACTACTCTCATCATTTTTACTTCCTCATCCCACACTGAGTATATAAGACGAGAAAGTATTGTAATCCCAAAAATCTTCGATTATCTTATTATGGTCTGGAAACGTGTTTTGCATGTCCGAGGATGCAAAAAACACATTTTCCCATTTCTGTCTGTAGGTCTCTAGGTCTGCCCATCCGAAAACACAATAACTTTTCGGAGAGCCTTCGGATCGCAGAGAAACAAAACAAGTGGGCCGAGAAAGTCACGCCTTGTGGTCTCACGATCACCAAGGGAAGGCGTTCATTTTTTAAAAAATTTTATTCTCCAACGTTTCTCGGATTTTTAGGCTGTCCCTGGTCAGTCACCACCGCTATGTGCTCTCAAGCCGCTATACAGTTCGTTCCATATTGCGGTGTATCCGTGCGGAATTCCCGCGAAGAGCCTTTCGACGAGTTAACCGCCAGTTTCCCCGAATCGCACAATGATTGAATTGAGGGAAAACAAAAAAGCAGACCATCGCCGTTGGGTTTGCCAATCGGCGCAACGAGAGACATCGACACAGTGCACTTGTCTTCCCGCCCAGCACCGGCGCAACCCCCCTTTAACGCTCAGAGCACACTCTCGTTAAGTCGACCTCGGGCAAACGAGAAAGCTCTCGTCTGATGCTGCGTTGTGTTGCCGCTGTTACCAACGGATCGCCGGGTTTGGAGAGTCACTCGGGTGCGCGCTTTCGCATATACCACTCGTTTTTGTTTTCATTCGTTCGACATACTCTCTCTTCCCTCTTCTCATCCTCTCTCTCCTCCACCACTTCGTTTCTATCTACCTCGTTCTCGATCTCTCTGCACTCTCCGGTCGTACCTTTCAGCCCCGAGGGTACGCCTGGCTTTTGAAAAGTGCATTTTACCTCGTACCGATGCTACCCTCTCGCACATCGGTGTACCAATGTTGTCGACGGGGAGAAAGCGGGGCAGAATGGACCCGAGTCCATCATTCGGAATGAGACTTTTTTTATGTTCGGAAAAATATTGACGAGAGTGGTCCGTTTAGACCCGGTGTCCCACTTTGCCCCGCTCTCTCCCCTATAACTTCCGGATCCCAATTTGGCCGCATGGCAATCGCTTTCGGTGCTGTGTACACGAGTATCGAACATTCAGGTATCCAATAACGATTTGCCAAAAAGTCTCACTCGATAAATTCGTCCGCTAAACTGAGGCGAACCGCGATCGATTTTCAACCGGGACTGTATATGATATTCCAGTGATTGATACGATCTGGGTCGAGAGTTTCTCGTGCGAGGCTTTGCGAATTCAATATTCTACGTTCGGTATCGACAGTGAAGCTTTCCTACTCTCTTCCGTATGGGGGGTACAACATATTTTCGTATACTTTCTCATGAACGAGGACTGCCTCTCCGGAGGAAGAAAACACCCTATTACGACGCCCTTAAGACCCTGTCCTTGCGCATACCGCACCGTGTCTCTATGGACACCAGGCAGATTAGAGACCAGCCCTGTCTTCCTGCTGGAGACATGAATTCATTGAGGGAGCCTATAAAAATAAAAACGCACGCTTTTGCCTCAGTGCGTCAATTAAATCGAGGAGTTTAACAGAGTTTTCAGGTGTTGCACAATATGATGAGACAAGCAGAAACGGAAAGCTCTTTCCTTGCGACTCATCGCTCAATAAAACATATACAAGCGAAGTCATACAAAAAATTGAAATTGTTTTCTCATTACTGGACTTTTTTTAGGGTACAAAGCACACTTAACAATAAGGATTATTGCGCCACGTAAGCTGCTGTTTGCTGCGATTGTTTTTTTTTTTTATTTATATTTTCCTGTTTTTTTTGGCGCACAGTGAAAATGCATTGTAGAGGAAGAAGAGACGAACGAAATAATAGAGGCACTCATCCGTCTGCAGGAAAACATACAATCCGGAGCGGTAGCGCCTGCCTCTTTCTCTATTTACTCGTCACTCCCGGTATCCATGCTATTCCACGGAGGATATCCTCTGTCCCGCGAGCTTGCCACTTTATTCCCGTCATTCCGTACCGGGCAGGGCATCCAAAACATGGGAATGGAGAGAGCGGAATGTACGATGACGGCGATATCGACAAACAACGGGATCCTGAGGGCAGAAAGCCGCATATACCTGGCGTATAAGCGAGAGGAATAAACGCAGATGCGTAAAAAAGTTATTGCCTTTAGCGGCTTCCAGTCCGCACGGAATATATGAATTTCCCCGTTGGCTTTATGAAGAAAAGAAACTACTTTTTCACCCCTGGTCTCGGAATCTCTATTTGATTGTTATATTGTCCATACCGTGGGTTAGGTTAAGAATCGCCAGGGGATTCCCGGGCGGGAAGCATGCGATTTCTAGACAAAATTGTATCGTACATAAATAATCGTTATATCACTTTCATTCTCCCTTCTTTTCTGTATATGTTTACTCCCGACGCTCGCCAATTTCCTCGTCGAGGGCGAACTCGAGAATTTTTACCGGTCCGCACCGCCCCCGCCCGAAACTCGAGCTCATTCGGACGTGCGACAATCTCTGCATTCTCGTGAATCTCTGCATATTTCATATTCTCAGCGAACCTTACCGTGGCGGGTATCTTCGAGAAGCGTCCCTCGGGCCCTCATTCGAGAGTATGAAAATTGAAAGGGAACCAGACACCCGCTCGGGCTCTCGGATCCATCGACCTTATATACCTATATGTATAATAGATCCACATATATAACCTTATAATACATAAAATATGAGACTCTTACCCTCGCCCCCCCCCCCCCCGGCATACTTCTGCTGATTGGAAAAGCGAGGATGGCCCTTTGAGTTAAAAGTAAAATACAAGGGAGAGTCCGAGTTGCAGAGATAAGAGTCCAAGCTGCTATCGACGGCGTATATACTTTTCGAGGCTAGTAAACATCTTTCAAGCCCTTAAACGGCGTTTATTTACTGGGGAAAACTTTGCCTCTCAAACGTTCACAAAGCGTGTAAATCAATCCCCTCGGCTCCACCATCGTCCTTTATCAACAAACTCTCTACTACTGAAATTATTTTTTTTTTTTCATAAGGTCTGATCCTTTTTTTTTGCAACCCTGAAAACTTTGGGAGCTCTCATTCGGGTCTGTTTGAATTCGTATGAGTACACAAGGAAAGACCGTACTTACTCAGAGACAGAAAGAAGATATGTACACTGTCAAAAACGTCTGTTCGAAAGTGGCCATTAAAGTATAGGAAGTTTTAATATTATACTTTGAGCTGATTTCAAAATACTTTTATGCAGGGTCACTAATAAACGGAAGGGAAATTAATAAATATATTAAAATAATCCCAATGTCCATATTTATCATTTTCAAACGTTAGTGTAATGAATTAACGAATCACGTTTGCTTAATGTTTGATTTTTTGTACAATAAACATCGATGACGTAATGTATTCACGTATAATTTTCGATAATTTGCACATCAGTATCTATTCGTTGTATTCAGTTTGCAAATTTTATACCCCTTCGTGTAGTAATAATTAAAGATCCATTCAGACAGTCTTGACCGTGCAGCGCAGGTTGGTAACAATTACTGTTAACGAGACGACGAAAGAGAGAGTCGAAAAAAGAAAGTAAAATTTGAAAGCATACGATCTGCACGAAGAAAATAGAGGATCTCGACAGCGTAATTAGGTATCTCCGCGGATTCCGGTCGTCGCTAACCGCCGGGTACAAGCTGTCCGAGAAAATCCCTCGGGTTGCTGGGGGTGGAGAAGAAGGTGGTCGTTCAGGAAGGTCCCGGGTCGTCAGGATGTAGCAAGAAGTCGACGATCAGTCGGTCCCGCTGGCCGGGATCTTCTCGGATCCCGTATACCTGTGCGACCTTTGCCCCGGGACAAGGTGTATCATGGCTCGAAGCGAAAGAAACGAATACGGCAAAGGGAAAAAGAAGATGGATGGCGAGAGGCCGAGAGAGGGCGAACAAAACCGGTGAAGCTTGCGACCGGGAGTCTCTCCCGCGAATCCAGAGTTTACGAAGCTCCGGGTCACGGTCCTGGACTTCGTGCTCTCTTCCATCCAGCTCGGGGTTCTCTCCGTGCTACGTCCCGCGGCAGTCGACACAACCGCATGAATTTCTGACTACCTCGAGGGAAGGCCCGGGGGACTTCAGGTCCACCATGAGGGTTCGCAAGTTCAAGTAAGAGAAAGGAGAGGGACCGAGCTAGAGAGGGTGCAGCAAACCGAAGTGAGAGAACGGCCAATGTGCCGGCTACAGCTCCGTGTGCAATATATACTACGCATACTCTATCTCACTCCCCACCAACCCCCTCACCCAACTTTCCCCGGACAGCTGCACTCCTCCTATATATTATTAAACAATTAATTAAAATAACAGCGGGAACGACAGCCGCGGTCCACTTTCATCGACCTCTGAATAATTCATCACCCCACCAACCTATGCGAACCTTGCAACCAAGTTTTTCTCTTTTTTCTGTTAGGGATTCACAGGGTGGAGTACTTCCCATCCGATTTACCACTGCGAGGGTGCCAACTTCCAAACTTCTTTGTCCTAAGCCGAAACGATAGTATAATTTGCAGTAAAAAAAAAGTTTGCACACTTTAAAACAATATTTTGTCCGCGAAAGGTCCGGAATTATTTTTTTTTCTTGTGAATTGAATAGGGGAGACCGCGGTAAAATCGGACGGTAAGGGTAAAACTCGATTGTCCAATAATTTTTGGATGCCTCATTTTGTCCCAACGATACATCCGGATTTTTAGAACCGTTTTGCCCCACGTACAACCATCGCCACCATCCAAAAGTTATTGAAGAATTGCGTTTTGTCTCATTATCCCGTTTGGCCCCGGTGTGCCATTTTGCCCTGCTCTCCCCCCCCCCCAGTTTTTCGCGTCGAATAAGTGCAAACATTGATCAGAAGAGAATCGGTGACGTTTCTTGAAAAGAAAGTTTTGTAAAATATACGCAGCTTTTTTACTGTGCTGGACTAACCGTTATGGCGAATGAACGAGCGCGCTTGTTCCATACATGCACGTCAACCCTTTTACGTCCGCTGCACCATATTTGTGACTTTATAGGAATAGCAATTTTTTATTACCTCATTCATTTTTTAAATCTAAATAAATATATTCTGGAAATAATCGACGAACAACAATGCAGCCTAAAGAAAGTTTTTCGAACACAAGTTTCACAACGTAGTTGAGAAAAATAATTTTTTCCAACAGGAAAGAGGCTTCAGACTTGAAGAGACTGCCCGGTATTTGGGATACCAGAAACTATTGTTTTGAGCCGTAGTTCTTGATATCGTCGAAAATATTTGAAAAATTTAACTATTGAAAGTATTACTGTTTCAATTTTTACACGCTCACTAAAAAAGTAAAATACATAAATAAATAAATAAATAAATAAATAAATAAATAAATAAATAAATAAATGAACTTTTAAAAATTAAAAAAAAGTTATGTCTCGATTTTCCATCGCTCATTCAAAGCTTAATTATCTTCGGACTGTTTTGAAAATTCCGCATATTAAATTAAACGATGTCATCTCACTTTCTTTTTTGCTGCTTCTCATTACAGATAACAAGCTGATATGCGACTGCAAACTCGCGTGGATCTGGGGCTTGAGAAACGAGACTAAGAACTTGAACCTCCGCGACTCCCTCGAGGTGCTAACTTGCTTCATGGAGAGCAACAACGTGACAGTGGCTGAGAGTAAGGAAGCCGAGAGGAAGGCTCTCGAAATCGCGCGTAATCAAGGTGAGAAACGACTTCGAGATTTTCTTATCCTGACGAGTCTTCTAGTTTTCCGTCTAGCTTCGAGCTTCTTATCTCGAGCTGAGCTACAGTACCTTCCTCGTCCCCCCCCCCCCCCCACCCCCTCTTTTCATCTCTGTCCGAAGAGCTTTCATTCCATCCGTGCTGAAGCCTTCGGTCTCACGTTGCACACTTTATATCCTCGACCAAGTTATTCTCCACCTTGTATAATACTATATATATGTATACTGACAATCTTGTTTTTCTCGTATTTTCTATCCAGAACAATACGGCTCTGACAAATCGAGGATTACCCAAGACTCGGACAACTACATGGACGACGTTGCGGATTACGACGACTACGATCTTGAAGATGCACCGCCGAACTACGAAACTGGCTCCCGGGTAAGGAAAATATTTCATTTTGTTTTTTTCGTAGCCGAAGGTTCATCTATATCTTGCTTCCTCATAGAGAAAACCGTTTTTGTTAAAAATATAAAAATGAGTTAATAAACTCAATGTTTTTTCTAATAAAATTTGTTGGAACCATAATTGGTTGTCGAAGTTTCTCATAGAACACTTATAGTATACATGACTTTTAAAAATGACCAAAGAATGTGTGAATCGAATTTGCACCGTTAAAAAAAGGGTTTCGCGCTTTATTGGATTTTTATTTGATTTCATCTAGGTCCAAGTTGTCGAGGGAAAGTTCGGCACGATAAAGCATCTCTTCGAACTGAAACTGGAGGAACTACCGTGTCCGGAACCCTCGAGGGAGGATCTTATGGCGTCCGAGCAACCGTCCAGTCGTCACGAGCACGCTCACATGGGTTCAGCGGCTGCGAGGATCGCATTACCATCAGTGAAGATGTATCTCTTCGTCAGCCAATATATCATCCTCGGGGGCAACCTTCTTATTGTAAAGCTTCATTTCACGTAGAAAAACCATTGTTGAAACGTCATAACGTGCCCGGAGGTGTTCGGGACTATACGTGGTCGGATCTATGTTGGAGACGATGCGATACTCCCGACACTCCCGGACAGATCGAACGAATTATTGCGGGAGCGGCATCGTGACGATGCTCGCAGTCACGGTTTCGAGTTCGCTTCGCGATTTAAAACGCACAAAACGCATCGACGTCTTATATCATAATGACTAAACTCGTACGGAGTAAAAAATGATAAGGGAAAGAAAAAACGCTAAAACGAGAGAGGGAAAAAAAAAGAAACGCGTTGAAGAAGAGTTATCTCGTGTTCACTGTGAGAATTATTAATACAGAGTTGGCGGATCGACGTATATATAAATATAAATAAAATAGATATTGTCGTAAGAAACATTATGCGTAGAAATTTAAAGAAAAAGATAAAACAAAAAAAAACGCTCTTTTGCCATTCATACATATGTGTGTATATCTCTACATCTTTCTCTATCCTCTATCATCGTGTCCTTCTTCTTCTCGTTTTTTTACATCCATTTTTTATATCCGTCTGAGAGAAAGAAGAGAAATTCAAGAGAGCCCGATCCGCCGACGTAAAAAATAAATAAAAATGAAAAATAAAATGTTCGAATATAAGTCGCGTTACCTATCACGTAAGGACAATCCAGAGTCGACTCACCGGCGAGACTATGAGAATTTCATTTTTAAAAATCAATAACGACTGACTATTGATTATTAATGAAAAAGAAAAATTTTAAGATATACATTCAATTTGCATATAATATTGTTCGGAATGTTTTTGAGATGAGACCCGTCACAAGAGAGCTCCCTACGTTGGCCTCTACCCTCGATCTCGATATAATTCCGGTGTTAGCTAAGTAACGAAGAGAAGAAAATGTGTCATTGTATTATAAATACCAAATATCATGCACCAACTGCCGCGAATTCAAAAAATACTGTATCGCTTTTCTGTCGGTATTATTAATTCCTCGAAACCTCCCCCCTCCTCCCTCCTCCCCTCATAGTGCCATTTTACATTCTCAATAAAGCCATTATTTATGTCGTGCAAGAGATCATTTTTTATAATTAATATGTAGGATATGTTTAAAAATTCCAAGCGTCGATATCGTATAGTTTCCCTACGTGAAACATTGATGATTCGCGACGACGATTCAGTGGTCTCTATATTTGATAGGGCGTTAATCTATACAATATCGTTTCTCGAAAGCCAAATATCATATTACGAGAGACAGTGAGAGCTCGTGTGAGTGTGTGATCCGTTTATCTCGAGAGGTCGAAAGTATTATTAGGATGATGGCCCGTGTGGTACGGGGTACGTCACGAACGGATTAAATGGTAGAGCGGCTCTCGCGAGCGTTTTCATTGTGAAAAATCGAGACCCTCAGTTCCAATGCATACGTAATTTTGCGCGGGGAAGTTACCAGCGGATCTCGTCACCGCTGGGATATAGATAAAGAACAAAATCATTTTCGATACTGACACGTCAGCGAGAGCCAACCGTGTAAGCCAGGCAAATTCCCCGCCGGCTCAAGGACATAGAAATCTCGCTAAACGGGCGAACAATATATCCTCGCGTAAATTAATTGTGCTAATGAAACAAATATCTCCTCCCCCCCTCAGCCCCCAAAGATAACACAGGATAATTTATGACCTACTACTTATGTATTATTATTATTATAATTACGGTCACAGCTATAATATGTATAATATATGTTCTTTTTTAAGGAGTTAGCATTAAATTATAATTGATAAATAAATTGATGGACGGTTCTATGTAAAATAACGGTGCCTTGGGTATTATTGATTTTATCTCCCCATTTACCTATTCTCTCCCATTCTTCTCTCGGCCTTTATTCTTTGAAGATATGTTTTTTTTATTATTTTTTTTTTTCACCCTCCCACGTCGGAAAGAAATTTATCAGAGGAAGAAACGAAGCAACAGGTCGCCGTTTAATATCCGCGCGCCGCCGGTGCGGGTGCTGTGCTCTGCTGCTCGGCTCTTGCCGAACCACTTCGCAGGCCACCCCGAACGAGCATAGCCGAGGTGAGAGAGGGAGAGAAGGATAGTCGTGTGATAACAGCCTGCAAAGTTTGCCCACTCTGTGCCCTTCCCTCTTCTCGTGTACCTGCAGTTTCCAATTTTCTCGATGGATTATAATCGGATCGGGGCTGACCGGCCTGAATTCGGAGATTATTGAACGTCAATCAAAATTTGCAATTCCTCGTGGAAAATAGTGAATGGCCGATGGGAGCGGGTGACGAAAGGGAAAGACACGTTAATACACGGGGGCGTGGAGCTTTGTGGTTTCGAGGGTACACGACAGGAATCACCGGGCTCGCTTATAATCGCTCCAAGGACTCCAAAGCAATCACTGATAACGCGGACGATTGCTGTAGCTGCTCGTATGTATACGCGGTGTATGTGTCTCCCCTACTACGTACTAGAGACCAGTGACAAACACCCCTCCCCCCGCGCTAGTCTGTTTGGTCACGAGTTTACACACCGGAAACCGCTTACCGGCAATCCCTCGGTTAATTATACCGGTAAACGGGTGGGCGGTCGTTATCGATCGGGAATCCGAGAGTCCAACGTCATTACGGACCATCTACTGTGAACAACATTTATTCCCGACGTGTTTCGTAGAGAATCTCTCCCGACCCTGTTGTTAGGGGAAGAGCGGAGCAAAACGGACAAGTGTACTCCGTTTACGACGAATCTTATTATTATTATATCTTATTTATTATTATAGATTTTTAAATTATAAAATATAAAATATGTGTATGCTTTATTAAAAAATTGATAAAATACAGGCCGTTTTGCCCGGCTGTGTCATTATTCCCGGCTCGCCCCCTACAATTTAACGAGTTATCGCGCAAAGCCCTCAATTCGAGCTTGTTGTAATATCGTTACCGAGTAATTATAATAAAATGAAACTCGAAGTGGAGCACTCGGTGCGGTACGCGCTGGGCCGAGAACGAAGAAAATAGTGTTAGAGTTTTAGACCGTTCGTGTCTGCCTCGCGCCATTGCCTCGCGACTGTGAACTTATTACTGGACTAATTACTGCAGACACGGTTTATCAACAGCGATTAACAACGACATTGCGCTTACGCGATAAATTCTCATTGCGCCGTCTCACTATTCTGCGGTGCATGTATACACAACCCGAAGCTCTATCAATTAATCCTCTCTCTTGATTGGCAGAAGCATCGCGCAAGCTTTTCAGACTGCGCTCAAGCCGTTAGCCGCGCTGGAAACCAGAGAAGGGTTGCGAGATCCCGTAGAGCGGAAAAAAAAACCATCTCTCGGCTCTTCTATTATTGGCTCCGCCGCTGCTGCTAATGCCGATGATACGACGCGAGAATGATGGACAGCAGTGTCCCGCGACTCCATAACCCGGTGAGACTCTTTGAGCAAAACGGCCAATTGTTGCTAATTTCTGAACTCGCCAGCGGGAGTTTATATAAACGATAAATAGTAATGACGGGAGTCGTCAGTAAGCGTCGGGCTCGCGGTTCGCTTCGTCCTGCGGTCGTCCGTCCCAGGCAATCGCGGTTTTGCACACACCGATCGCTCCCGAGCTCGCGCTCCGCTTCCGGTTGGTTTGATAAATATTTTTTCATTTTTCATTTTTTTTTTTTTTTATCGGTCCATCGTACATTTGTCCACTAATGCGATTAACTACCCGGGTATTTTTTTGAAATTATTATTGTTCTTATCAATGACAAATGGAACGGTCGATTCTACCCTTCGGACTTTGACCTCGCTCCGTTGCCAGCGGATGATCGTCTTTGATACTTTTTTTTCCCTCCGCCCGCTCGATCGTCGTTGTCGACATTTACCAAACCTTGAACTCCTGCGATGTACATATTTAATGCATGTGATTGGCTTGGCTCGGATCGAACGAATCGCGTGTCATATGTCCTCGCCGCTAGACTCGCGTGGTCCACCGACAATCCCAGGGGCACAATCGATACGACCCCGATCAATCTATCGGGTGACGAGCAAACTCTTTTTCCCTCGCCTCGCGCTGATGTTCCCCCGGCCGATGCATCGATAGAGATGCAAACTGATTTTATTTTGTTATCACTTTTTTACGGCAGCTGTCGGCTGCCCTCGAGCAACCGGAGCAATTTTTTTTCTCGGCCGGAAAGCGAGTACCAAACGACGCGAAAATACGTTCGACGCGAAAATTCACTCAAGAGTCGCGGGACGATCGAGACAAAGTGTTTTTTCGGCGAATTCAACTCTGAGTTCGGCATATTCCAGACCCTCTATATTTTATTATTATTATTTATAATTAATTTATTATTATTTGTTGTTGTTATTATTATTTATTCATCACGGAATAATCGAAAGTGAACAAAAAATCTACCAAAATTGATCAAAAATATTTCTTCGATCCAAGTTTACAATTTAGTGAAGTGTAATACGATTAAAAAAATAAATAAATTTTGCTCCAACGAATTGTGTCCCGTAAAATTGATGAAAAAACGTTTTGTTGATTTCGATAATCTTTTTATTACGTGCAATCTACACATGCCACCTTTTTTACGATCGTCAATCGTCACATCAGCAATTTCGAAATCTGCCGGACTCGCGCAGTCCCGCTATTTCAGTGCTCTCCGGCCGGCGAAACGTCGGCAATTCCGAGCGACACTTTTGACCGATAAAACCGGTCGTAAAACAAGGTGAAACATGTTGAACACGGTAAACAATCTTGCCGCAATCTCGGCAACGGACCGAGATAACTCCGCCGAATCCACTTTGAATTACGCCCGGAATCGTTGTAAGGTTCTCGCGTCCCGATAAGCCGGCAAAAACACTCGTGTGCGATGCGATAGATTTCATTTTACCTATTTTTATCATTATACATACGGACCACTGTATGGATATTGTCTTCGAGGCGGAGCGAACGAGCATTCGCTCGTTGCGACACATGTTTATTGGGCACACCGATATGCACGGAGTGTTTTACTGTGTTAGGTACGTCGAATCAGTGTCAGTACAGAGAAGAACGGCTCGGACAGCCGTACACGTAGCACGTCCATCAGCGTGCATCACGACGGCTCGATACGATCATGGTAGTACATCAAAGGCATCGACATTAAGCGAATAGCGTATATCCGCTGTGGGGTGATTTGTACGCGGTACTGCGAGGACGCAAGAGAGGCTTCACCTCGCAGAGAGTGCATCGGGAAAACCCGTATAGTTAAAGTCAATGCAAGAACTGTTAAAAAACAAAAGAAAAGAAAAACAGTTACTTCGGTCATCGTGCGTAAAGTGCATCATTTTAGACGAGGTTATAATCGAGCATAACTAAATAAGGCATCCGAACAGTGAAGTTGCCGGGAGCCCGAGCTTGCTCAAAACGGCGTATGAAAAGTACTAAAAAATATAATTTTGTGTATCAGTGATGGATGCCTAAAAGTGCGGGCGGCTGTGCTACTTGTCGATGTGAACTGGAGCAGATTAATTGCCAATTGAATAGCATTTAAATAAGCGAGGACAGAAAAGCCGACAATGGCGAAGGTAAGAATTTGTCAGAGTGCGATAATAACGGGTGACGATAATTGGCATTTGATGATGGCGCAGGAACGCGTAGGGAGCATCGGGAGGCGCCAGGCGTTGCTCCTCTTCGCGACCCAAATAGTCCTGCTGGTGTTGATGGGACTATTTACCACTTACGGTCCGGAGGCTGACGCGAAACTCGTGAGAAATTACTCGGGTGAGTGTTCGTACACGCGACGTAAACTTCCACAAACGCGACAAAGGCAAAAGCGGCGCAAGAGATCCGCTCCGGTGTTCTCGTCCGGGGAGACACTTATAGAGGATGTAAATTTACTTGGTAAATTTAACGTGGAGTTTCTGATGCAACTCGGTAGCATAACGCATTGAGATACAGTAGAACCTCGATTATCCGAACCAATTGGGACCTGAGCTCGTTCGGATTAGGGAAAATTCGGATAACGGAACGGTGAAGCTGTGTTAAGCGACGTAGCGCGATACATATCGAAAAAAGTACAGTACCCATATATTTTAAATAATTATGATATATATTTGAGAAATAACGGGGTACATGTATTTTTATGATATTCAACGGTAACTTCAAACCTTTATCACGAAATCCACATGTTTCGTTTGCCAAGGGAGTTGTATGTTTTTTCGCAGCCAAATTGTTTTTTAATGTCAGTTATCGTTGACTCGCGAACATCATACGAGCGCGCTAACAATGTGCTGGTCTCTCCCTTATCGAGTTGCAAAAGGATTACTAATTTGTTTTCCACCGTAAGCACATTATGCTTACGCTTCGAAGTCGAAGGACTGCACTAAGTAAAGAAACCAGTAGATTAACGAGAATAAATTTTGAGTACGTGCGTGTTTGCTCATCTGAGAACCTACTAATTTGACAAACAAATACTGCGCATACGACTGACGTGTATTTACGGCAGTGCTGTGTAAGTCTATGCGAGCACGAGCCTTCTTGAATTGGCTGATTCGTAGCGCGCAACAATGTACTGACGCGAACAATGTAAGGATACGAGAATTTCGCGCAATAGTTCGGATAGTAGAAACTTTATCCGAACCAGCGGCGGTTCGGATAACAGAGGTTTCGGATAACGAGTGTTCGGATAATCGAGGTTCTACTGTAATACATCGTATGCTAGTAAAACAAAGATTGACCACGCACAGGTTCTACCTCGAACACGAATGCGGCCCAAGGTCCGAAAGATCCGATGCGAATTTACTCGAGTGAGTATACTTATGAATTATTTCATACACGTGATATTACATTAACAAGCCTTGGTACGGACGAGTTTTATTTCAGTAACGAGCTATAACTCTGGCCTATAACTCTGGTTTAAATAACTCTCGAACTAATTTTCGTTGACAATAAAGTTTCCTATTACAATTATTATTAACGCAAGATTATTCGAGCTGAAGGCGATGTGAAATACCGACACCGGTAACAAAAACTGTACTCAATGCCGTTTTGGGACCGCAGTCCACCGACGAAAAAGAAAATTGTCTTTCCCCGGAGAATCGGCAGACACAGAGAAAGACAATTTTCTTTTTTCTCGGCGGTCAGCAGTCTCAAAACGGTATTGAGTGCAGTTTTTGTTCGCAACTGGACAAGGCAACTGGGCGCGTGGTTATACTTATAAATGTGATATGCACCGTAACACTATATAAGTCACACCTCTATCTCCACTCTTAGTCGCTACCGTAGCAACGCGTGGTCCCCACTCCAACTCTGTTAGTCCCGTTTCGGTACGATTTTGGGCGGTGCTACTTATGTATAAGGGATTAAGGTAAAGTTAAAGTCACGTGACGAAGCCAGAAGTGTGAGAGAGATAGTGTAATTGGTCTCACGGTGAAGCGAGAGAGAGCAACAGAGAACGTGTTCCACTTCACCTTAACGTCGGACGAATATGACTAATGTATCAGGAAAGAGATCCAAGACTATCTAAATATTAGGGTAACGTTCCGAATATTGGATTCACCACTTCGGTATTCTGGATGAATCTATGATTCAATTTTCATATTCCTATAATGCACTGACCGTTGCTGGAGAATCTCTGTTTTTTCACTTCACCTTGACACGTCCATGCACGAATAACAGACCACTTGATATAATAAATTGCGTTACCACAATAATTTGTAAAAATTGAAGGATGGGCGCCATTTGTCCCTATGGGACAAGGCATAGACATGGAGTCCTCGTAGCACGAGCGGATCGGCTGACTCTCAACCACGCGTCTTCTGTTCGGCGATACGCAACTTGCACCCTTTTGCCGTTAGCACCCGAATATATTAATGGTCTCTTCGGTGCGAAGTAACGTTACAGTGTATTTTTTGAAAATTAGAATGGGATATATTGTATCAGGTGTTCGGAGAAAACCTCGAATTAATAAGTCAAGCATTATCGTTGATTTCACTAGACCGCCCAAAAACGGAACGCAGATAAATTCATTCGGTACGAAATCAAATTCTATTACAATTCTTTTTCTGTCCGAGGTATATGTGAGGCATTCCATCCGAAATCGGTCATCCTCGAGCCTGATGCCTCCTAATTGGAGCGAAACTTTCCTCCTGTTTTCATATACGTTTAAACTGAAATATAATTTTTTAATGATTTTTTCGAGGATCCGTCACCGAGCAATCGTTAACGTAGTACTAGCGGACAGTTCGGCCTCACGTGAGTTCAGAGAGAATTGAGAGAGAATTGCGAACGTTGCTCGATGGGATAAAAATTTAAAAAAAAGAAGCATATGCACTGTGCTGAAAAGATTGATTTTGCATAATACTAATTCCAAAATGTTATTAACAAATTAATGAAAAAAAATTGTACAAACAATCCCCCAACAACTTAATTTTTTATTCATATAAAAACACTTTGTTAATCTTTTTGAATTTGTATGCATTTGTCAGAATCTTGTGTAATTTTTGAAAATTATGTTCTTTTATTAACTAGAAACCGCAAATTTCGAAAATTACACGAAATTCTGAAACAATTCATAAGTATTCAGAAAAATTAGCAGATTGTTTTCATAAATAAAAGTTAGGTTGCCGGGTGGTTTGTTGAGATTTTTTTCCGTTAATTTGTTAACAACATTTTTTAAATTACTATTATACAATATCAATCTTTTCAGCACCTTCCATATGGTTGATTTTTTTTAGATTTTTATCCCATCGAGAAGTGTTCGCAATTCCTCTTTCAATTCTCTATGAACTCACGTGAGATCACACTGTCCGCAAGTACTACCTTAATTGCAAATGAGAAATTATTAAAAAATAAATGTCAATGCGAAATATCACTGCATTGAATAGGGGTGTCAGGAAACAAAGATAGAAAATCGTGCCGTGGAGCGCGTATCATACCATTGGTACCGCCACGGTTCCGTCTCTATGTCGTGTCTTGACTATCTGTGAATATGAGGTGTGCAATACATTCGTCTTGAATTACAGTTTAACAAAAAAATAGACCATAATTTTTCAAACATATTGGACATGCTAAAAATCGATTTAAAGTAGAAAAAACTATTTTTCAAGCCAATAAACATTTTTATTTATTTTTTAAATTTTATCAAAAAATCTAGGAAAACACCGGTCTTTATAAGACCTTCAGCGATTGTGGTATCCCTTACGGTTGAAAAGATATATGTATCTTCTCAGCCTTCAAATCTTTTAAGATTCTATCACGTAATAACCTGCAATAACTTCACGGCTATGAATATTCCTTTCGTTCTTAGAATTTGTGTTAATAAAAAATTATATTACAATTCATTGTGATTTTGATTTACTTCATCAGGTATAAATTCCGTTTACAATTTCGTCTGCGCAAACGCGTTCGCGTATGATTTGTTAACACTTTAAGGAAATAAGCCTCGTTTTGTTCTGTCCTTTATGAAGGACATCAGCCATACAGGTTGTTAAACGCTTGATCTCCGTGAATTGTTGATTTGCATCGTTTGATAATGTCATGGATTTCACATATCTCGACATTTCTGTAAATTTTCGTTTTAATCTTGCCGTTTTTTTAGGTACTTGCTTCCGTATGTCTTATATAGAACATGAATATACAGAAGTACACACAAGCACTGCATTGTGTATTGCCTGAAAAAACGGCAAGGTTAAAACGAAAATTTACCGCAATTCAAAACAGCAATCTCAAACGAAGCAAATCATACAAATTCACGGAAAAAAGAGTTTAACAACCTCTATGACTGATTTCATCTTACAGCACAGAACAAAACAACACGTATGTCCGCAAAAATATTAACAAAACACAAGAAAACACGCAACGCATCTTCGATCTAAAAACAATTTTTGTTTCAATTTGCACGTATATGATAACAGGAGAAAAGTCTCGCCGAATTAGAACGACTCGGGTCCGAATATGGCCGAATTGAGATTGAATGCTCCATATACATGTATATTGTTGTTCAAGATTATTATTACAAAAACGTTAATATGATTGTGTAACCATTAAACAACGTAAAAGCATCTCTTTTACAGAATCATAATTTCGGATAGTATAATAGACTGTGCCGAAAGGACAGAAACGTTAACATGCTGTGCTCTGGTACATATGATATAGCAGCATGCATTCGCTTCCCGGAAACGCGTAAACCTCGTGAACAAGGGGATCTCCCCTCGCTCGAAATACCGGCGAACAATTGTTCTGTTATTAGCTTCGATGTTAAAGTTGCCTGGCTTCCAGTTGTGTGTGTTGGAGTACACCAGAGTACTCTATAATATTGGATACCATTAGCGTCGAGTATTAAAGTAGCATAACTAAGCTTCCCCGTACCTAACGCTCGAGTGCACAAACACTACGATCCGACTTAGTGTTGACTCGTACCACTACGCGATAAGTATGTGTTGAAGACGAAGTTCAAGCAGGCCCTGCAGTACAGTCAAGTTAATCAGGTATTCAGAATTTCAAAAACGGTTCAAAAAACGTAAACCGAAGTGAAAATGGTATAATCTAATTAGCATTAACCCTTTAAAGCATACATTTTTCCTTACATATTCACTTGAAATTTGGTATTCACCATTTTGGATTTCTGAATTTTGGGCTCCGTTTCGAATTTAGCGGTCCAAAATATCCCTAAGTATAAGTTTCAATTATATCGGTTGGTTATTAATCCATTTTTCTGAATTCAAAGAAGTGTCTCACCATCGTGCTTCAAAGATTTAAAGAGTTCTTACTTAAAGTATAAAAATATGTTTAAAAATCAATCTACAGTAAAATAGCCAATCCATCGCCAACAAATTCACGACCATATTTTTACGACATTTACGACGTTAGTAAGGCATTGACGATATATCCGTATAAGCCAAGTTAATCTATAAATTTGTTATTAAGCATTTTTTCTACATCGGAAATGAGACCCACCTCAGCTCACATTAGTTTCTCCTTTCAAGAGTGTACATACAATGTTGCAAAGCCTATTACTCGATTGAGTTGACTGTACCACAAAGACCCCCTCGGAGGACCAGGGCTTTCGCACAAAATTTAACCGTGTAATAGTTGCCGAACATACAACCATTTCCGCACACTCTCTCTCTCTCCTCTAGGTGGGGATACGAAGCTGTGCAAAATTACTGCCGCTCTTCCCAAAATGCGGCTTTGACCCGGTAAACCCCACCGCCTCGAGTTTCACCGCGAGAGAGGTTACATAGTCTCGCGCTCGCGCGAACACACTTCTCAAGGCTTTTCCGACACGAGTAGGGTTTTCCTGTTATATTGTACTAAATTACTTACCCGCAAGCTCCGGGACCGCGCACATACCTCTCCCTTTCCTCGGAAAAGACCTACGAGTATCCAAACACTATCTCGCACTTTTCATCCTACACCCCCCTCCCCTCGCCGGGCGTCGCTGTGTTTCTAAATCCTGCGTATTAATAATGCATAATGCCAGCGGAAACCGGAGCAAGAAGAGTTGCAAGAGAAAGTGCGCGGCATGCACAGTATTTCCGGGTCGGCTAGAAGAGACAAACTTTTTCATGGCATTTTTTTTCTTTTTTACATTTTATTTTTATTATTATTCTTTTAAATATGAAATGGAGAGGAAAAATGGTTAGACAGAACGCGAATGAATAGAGTGCATTTTGCATAGGCTTTCTTTTGTATTGTTGCCGAGAATTGTATGAATCTCCGTCTGACTAGGGAAGGTACATCGTACGTTGTAAATTCGATATTCGCTTCTATACCTAAGCCGCTTTTCGTTCTCGCTGTACACTGTACTCTTCGTCGAGTGATCTTATACATATTGCAGCGCACTATTATACCAGTGAGACAGGTGTGTGTGTATATATATTGAAATGTGCGAGAGTATTGAGCGTACCTTCTATGAGCCGGGGGGGGGGGGGGGGGGGGGGCTATAGAATTGTAGGATCTCGATTGAAAGGGGCAGTCATCGAGAGGAAAAATGAGAATCAAGTCGAATATCGATTTGCTCTCGATTGACTGGTCAGCGGCAATGGCGTTTTCGCGATTTGACCTACACACACCTCATTATGACGAGTGATTCGTCAATGCCGCAATTCGCTAAGACACCATCGCATATCGATGCTAAGACAGCGTCGCTTTTGTGTTTTTTTACGAGAAAATAAAGTTGATTAATGCTCAGGTGTTTCTGTCGATGTTCCCGAATCCAGGTCCAACAAAAAAACGAAAATTGTACTATACCGATATACTTCATACGCAAATTTGATGTCGCATATCCCTACAGAGCAAGAAATATTTTGGAATAATGTAAAAATATTTTCAATCTTTCAAATTTTACGAAATATTTTGGAATAATGTAAAAATATTTTCAATCTTTCAAATTTTACGAAATATTTCTGAAATATATGAAAATAATATTTTGAAATATTCTATCAAAATATTCCAACGAAACTTTTTTGTAAGTACTCCAAATTAATCTTTCAACATATCTAATTGCCCAGATAGAAAACTGACGGCACGGAATCCACTCGGTACTAGCACGGGAACGCACGCCGTGCCGCTACAATGCAGACGTGTATGTCCGCATGTGACGATACTGTGACGGCACGGCGTTTTGATACTAAACCGCTGCTTGCACGGTTCCAGCTCGGCGTGAAGCTCCAAAGCCAGCTGGAACTGTGCAAGCAGCAGTCTAGTATCAAAACGCCGTGCCGTCACAGTATCGTCACATGCGGACATACATGTCTGCATTATACCGGCACGGCATGTCGAATGTTACGGCAAGCTTTTCTTTCTGGGTCAACACAAGAGCGTTTCTGTTAGAGTGAAAAAATGTTCTGGAATATTTTTAATTCCATAATTTTCCAAAATATTTCTAAGAATGTTTCCTCGTTTATGTGGGCGTGTATTGGCAATTGGTCTTGGTGATGCAATCTACACTTTATCACGAAGATTTTTTTATTTATTTATCCACACTGTGATAATAGTACAAAAAGTGATTTAATCAATAGGTCATGTTATTGTAGTTCGACTCGAGTAAAGTTGTATATTCCTATAAACAATTATGATAAATATAAATATTATAAAAGTATTTATTAGTTTCTTTTGAATATATTCTGAACGCGAACTTCGTAGGACGCAACTATTAGTAGGAGTGCAATGAAAAATGTTTAGAAGAAACGAAAAATAAAAAATGCCATGGGTCGCGAATATTTGAATACCCTTCGACCGTTCACTGTATCAAAACACTGTCACCACATGCGTCAGTCTGCAAAAATAAAATAAAATTTGGAGTTTTCAGCTCTATGTCTCGCCTAAACAAATATTTTTTTGCATATGGTTATATACGCGTCTGTGACATGTCGGGCTTCTGCCTAGGCCAGCCGCACGCTAATTACGTCGTTCATTTCTTTTTCCGATGCTTCGGGACTCTTAATGCGTATTTTTTCAATACGTACCAATCTTTATATCTCATTTATCTAAAAATTTGTACATATTGAAAAAATTCACTCGCAGATACTCAAACACTTGCCATAACACTCATGGACACACCCACAGACTCACGGTAACACTCGTGGACGCTAACACACTCTTGCAGGGGCTCACAGGAATCTTATAGACGAATTGCCAGAAGCAGTACATGTTTAAACTAATGAACAATATCTGCAGCATTGAAATGTTTATCATTATTTGAATATTTAACCAATATTAAATGAATATTTGACCAATATTTAAAAATGTTTTTTAATATTATTAAAATATTTTCAATATTTCAAAAAAGGATTTTTGTAACACGTTCACGAAAAGTCCCGCTTTTCGTGCCTGTAAAGTGTGGCGAAAGTGGCGCTTTCTATCAGAGGATGCGCGAAAACTGCTGTGGATACTATTTTACACGCTAGTTACTTTTTTGCACGCTTTATTCACACGCTAGCTACTTTTGCGCACACTTTTTTAACACTCTAGTTACTTTCGCGCACACTTATCTGGCACTCTCGGTATTTTCCCGCACACACTTTACAGGCACGAAAAGCGGCGATTTTCGTGCACTTGTCACAAAAAGTAGTATGAGATACTTGTAAGAAAAAACGGTCTTCCGACGGCGGTTGGGAAGTAGCCAGCACTCGCCTCCTCTCAACAAACTTCGACAAACGTCACTCGGCTTCGCCTCGTGCCGTTGTAGCTGTCATTCCGGCTCGTGCAACCAATTCCACAACCTTTGTCGAAGGACCGATTTTCCGTACTAGTATCGCAAAGTACTATTTTTTAACCATTCAAAAATATTTCCGCGCTATGTGGGTCTTGACTTCTAGACGGTAAAAAAAGAACGGAATTACTGGGAAACACTTTCTCAACATGGAAATTGATTTTACCATGATTTTTTAATGTAAAAAATTGGATTTTTCGATACCCAAATTTTCTTTACCACGTTGTTAAAATAATATGGGGTATAAAGCTGAAACAAAGTTACGTTTTCGTTCTTACTTATCTTGCGTATAAAAATATTTTTCCGAATGACTGTACGGTTCATTCACGAAACAAAATACTTCGTATCCCCTAACATAGACCTGGTTACAATGGAATTCTTCCCACTCTCACTTCGACTCTGACGGATGGCACAGATCTTTATCACGTATTCAAAATACTTCTTCGGTCTCCCCGTCATTCACGGTAATCTTGAACTCCGAGTCTCTCGTACTCGCGAAGACATTTTTTTCAGTCCGATAGAAATAGCAAACCGTACGAGAATTTTTTTTTTTTTCATTACGAATCTTTATAAGCGAAAGATAAGTGCATTTTTATTCAGATTATGGCGACGGGACTCGCTCACGGTATAACTCTATTGTTTATTCAGGGCTTTTTGCTCTGTGGATTTTTGGCAATTTTCGTTTACGGACAAGCGACGAACGCGGTTCTGGAGCAAAACAGCGTTTCCCCTCATCTAAATGGAAAACGGTGGACTCTCCCAGTCACGCACACATGTAAGTGTTCTCTTTCTCGGTCCGCGTTCTTTTTCTTATCTCATTTCGGAGTGTATCGGCCGCTAGGGAACGCTAGGGAACGCGAACGCGCAAGAAATAGGGAGCGGGACGATGCGAAGAAAAGTACCTTGAAAGAGAGCGACTCCACGATACTGAAGTGACGATAACGCAACACGTACTATTTTCTTCGTACGAGGCGAGAACGTTTACACACGACGGTACTACAGTAAACGAGTGAGAGAATTTTCCATTCAACGACTCAACCGAGAGAACCAAATTGTTGCTTTAAATGATACCGGTGTACCGAACATTTCGTCCGTACGCGGTGCAAGTTTGTTACTCGAGCTGTATGGCAATAGCATTTTCTTGCTGGTAGAATCTATTAAAATCTGCTGAGTTATAGTCATGGTGTCCTGGCCGTAGGTGCGAAATCAAATTTTTGTCACAAATTTTATCGTAACAGGTACACGAAATCGTAACTCATAGTAAACGAGTGAGAGAAGTTTCGTTCAACGACTCGCCCGAGGGAACGAAATTTTTCCTTTAAGTGGTACCGGTGAACCGACATTTTCTTCCGTTCACCGTGCAAGGTGAAACTCAAGTTGTATGGGAATAGATTCTTTTTTTGCTAGTATAATCAATTAAATTCTGTTGAGATATAGTCATGGTGTCCTGGCCATAGGTTTGTCAAAAATTGTATCGTGTGAGCGTTCAGAAAATGAAATAAAAAATCATGTGTTCACTTCTTTTTACTTCAGATATCACATGTGGCTCAATAGTGTAGCAATAGCCATTCAATCAATAGAATTTCGAGAAAAAAAAACAACCGAAAAAACCTTGTTAAGCAAAACCTCGAAGCTTGTTTCCGCGATTTAAAAAATTCAATATCTTCTTGGCCTGTTGGATTTTTAAGTCCACGAATATCACGTACTTCAGCTCCATTCAGACATTCCTAAAGTAAAAGTGTATTCCTAAAGAATAATGTTTCGCATTTATAAATATTGTGGTAATTAAAATTAAACTACTCCTGTAAAGTCGTAGAGGAACGAAAGAAAAAAACACTTTCCAAGGATCTCCAAAAAAGATGTTGAATACATTTAAACGAACTTGAAGGGTTTGTAGAACCTCCAGACACCTTCGTTATATAACTTCGGTTCTGAAGCGATTCGGCCTTTGAGGTGCTTTTCTCCACAACAACTTCCGGAGCATCCAATGTACAAGATCCGACGTAGAAATCTCCGAAAGTTTAAACTAGCGAGTTGCCTCGCGAGTTTATACACAAGTGAGCGATACGTTGGCTTGTTTTAATTAACAGCGATAACAAGGAGGTTGATCCATCGAGGTTGGTTCTTTCGCGCCAGACGAACCGTCACTCCGTCGTCGTTCGCGACGCGCTTCCCCGGAAAACCCGCGTCTCTCTTCGCCACAGCGGTCGAACGAGAAAGAGCAGATGAGCAAACCGTAGAAAGTGAGCACGCGGTTAGTTATACGCGCCGTCCCTTTTTCTTCGTCCTCGGTAATTATCATTCTATCCTCAAACCCAGTCTTCCCGTCGCCGCGAAGCGAAGCTGCGGACTGAACACGATGTACCCACCACGAAGAAACAACTCCCGTGGAAACTGTTAACTCGAGTATCCCGACGAGACTTTACCGTTCACCCGAGTGCTCCTAGTCTCTTGCGTATTAATTAGTTGTGTATTATTAACAATCTCGTTGACGCAGCCCGAACTCTCCAGTCGAAGAAGGCCTTCTCTTCCCATCAGCCTGGAAATGAATAAAGAAAGGATGCGCGGTATTAAAAGAACAAAACTTCGTAATACAGTCAAATATAGATAAAGATGGAAGAAAAAGAAAATAAAAGACTAAAGCCGAATAATAGATCGATTTTTACTAATTAAGCTGGTTAACAGCACGAAGAGCATGCAGCTAAAGCTTTGTGTTTGTGTTTTTTTTTCTCTCTGTTTGTTTTCTTCGAAACTCGCTATCGACTAACTTGCCTGGCCGGATGACTAAAACGTATCAGTGTATCAAGACGTCCACGTGATGATATGGATCGGCTTCGGGTTCCTGATGACATTTCTGAGAAGATACGGGCAGAGTGCCGTTGGCTTGACTTTCCTCGTCGGTGCTGTACTCGTCCAGGTCGCTATGCTGTGCGACGGCGCTCTCAACATCGAACAGGGTGGAAAAGCCGGCTTGTCTCTCGAAGGGTAAGGCCACAAGAAGCTTTGCTACTACGGAAAATCCTCATTCGTCCCACATTCCTTCCGAGTCCTCCGTCCGGTGTAATGCGGGGTTATTGGTGGGTAAAAGGGGTCAATGGGTAAATCGGGTCGTGCGAAAAAAAAAGTGTTGTGTCGTGCGAACCAAAATTTCAGCAATCTTTCTATTCCAAATACTCTGATGAAGCCATTACGTCTGGATATTAGCACGTAGTACAGGTGGCGAAAAAATGTACAATACGCATCTCTAAATCTACTACCTAAGTATTGATGGCTGGTATAAAAAATAATAATGAATAATAACGCAATAACGAGCGCAGATGAGACAAAAGTTGTAGAATTTGGAATAAAAAGAATGTTACAATTTGACTATCTATTTTTCGAGCGATTGATCAAGTTCACCCACTTTGCCCCCCGTCAAATCCTCCTGGAAGAAGCTTGACTTACGGCAAAGTCTGTCGGGACCCCGAAGCAGAAACTGTAGTAAGCCGATCAACTCCGCATCGCAGATTCTCTACGTTATATAGCAGATCCGCCATGCTACACGATCGTTTGCCAAGAGCGAATAGATAGATGATTAATCATGTTCTTCCTTCTCGGTGGCTCTCCTCCGTCCTCGGCGTTCTCTCACGGCTCTCCTTCTCGGCAGACTCCTGAGTGCCGACGTCGCCGTCGCAGCCCCGTTAATCTCCATGGGAGCACTTCTAGGAAAAACGACTTACATGCAACTCATCTTCATGGGGGTCGTCGAGCTCGTCGTGTACACGGTTAACAAGTACATCGGCGAACACTACTTCAAGGTATTCAATTGATGAAGATTGTGTTTTTTTTTTCATCTATTCTGTATCGTTGATCGATCGTTGCTCGAGACTCCGGGACAATGGACCATGTGCAGAAGAGCTTCGATGGATTGATGCGTTATCTTAATTGTTTCAAGGCTGTCGACGCCGGCGACAGCATGTACGTTCACGTTTTCGGAGCTTACTTTGGACTTGCAGCGAGCTTCGCTCTTGGATTGAAGAGCAAACCGAAGGCGCATGAGCTCGAGGGAGCTTCCTATCAGTCCGATATCTTCGCTATGATCGGTACGAATTCCGCACGGTGCCTTCCGTCGATTAAACTTCTGATTGTCAGATGTGTTGTTTGAGTGCAGGAACGGTGTTTCTCTGGCTGTTCTGGCCGTCGTTCAACAGCGCGTCCCTCCAGGGCAACGATCAGCAACGCGCTATAATAAACACATTGCTCTCGATCGCTGCGAGCTGCGTTGTTGCATTCGCGACTTCGGCTCTCGTCTCGAAGGAAAGCAAATTCAACATGGTGCACGTGCAAAATTCTACACTCGCCGGCGGTGTAGCCATCGGCACTGCCGCAGGTAGTTTTTCAGCTGTTTAGAATAGTATATTATGCCACAAGGGAGGAAAGTGCGTCTTTTCGCCGACCGTGAAGTTTGATGAAAATAACCACATTTCTTGCGTGCAATACAGGAGGAAAATAGCCTATTATTGAACGATGATCATTATTGACATGTGCGCATGCGCAGTACAATTTCATTACTCCCTAAGGAGTAATAGGGCTCTATTACTCCCAAGGGAGTAATGGTCATTGGCGAATATGGCGATTTTGCGACGCAAGATATGTGGTTATTTTAACGATGTCGGAAAAAAAAATCGTATGCGACAAGAGAGGAAGTGCATTTTCACCTCGTGTGAATTTCTTCTCGTGAAGAAATTCGTGATTTTACACTCGGTGAAAATACGCACTTTCCTCGCTTGTGGCATAATAACCTATATCACCCCGCTGCGCTACTTTTCCGCCCGCTGCGTTTCTTTTCGGGCCGCTGGTCAAGAATCGACAACTTTCCACCACCGTTGCAGGCATGGACTGTGGACTTTTTAGCGTAGTCGGGCAGAAAAATTATATTGATACACTAAAAAAAACAATTTTTAAGTTAAAAAACAAAAAAGTATAGGGTAAAAGCAGGGAATATGGCCTACCCCAATTGGCACGCAAATCTATGATTCGGGCCATATTCATCAGTTTTGCCACATCGTTAGAAAGAACATATCTATTCCCACATACCACGAACATATTTTTGAAAGGTTTCAAAAATATTTTGTTCAAATATTGAAAATATTTTTATAATATTAAAAAATATTTGTGAAATGTTTTTAAAACATTTTGAAAATATGTTTTGTCCGCTGATAAATCTTACATTGAAATGCTTTAGAAATGTTTCACTGAAATGTTTTTAAAACATTTTTCGGTTTTTTATACACGGAAAGATTCGTAGAACTATTTCGGTGAATCATGAATTTAAAAACATTTCAAAATATTTTATTACTGTGTTTCAGAAATATTTCGTGTTATATGTGTTCTAATGTTTCCTCGATATATTTATGATCTCATATGGAATTGTAAGGTTTATAAATAGACTTCAAATATCAATATATTTTTTTGGTTAAGTATTATTATTATTATTATTATTATTATTATTATTATTATTATTATTATTATTATTATTATTATTATTATTAATATTAGTGGACCCTTTTTTGGACCCACAAGTTCCATCCGTCGCAGTGCTGCTGCCCACGGTGATCTTTTGAAAGGCTACAAGCGTAATCTTATTCGCGGCATAAAATTTAAAAAATAAAAACTAATTGCAGGTATGATGTGCCAGCCTATAGGCGCACTGGTGATAGGCTGCCTGGCCGGCGTCCTCAGTGTGCTCGGCTACAAATACCTCACGGTAATCGCGCATCGATTTACCGTCGAATGCCAGAAAGAAATATTGTTTCGAGACAAAGATTATATGAAAATGATAATGTAAAACTTTTCAGCCGGTAATTCAAAAACGTTTGAGAATTCACGACACCTGCGGCGTCCATAATTTACACGGAATGCCCGGTGTTCTGGCCGGTCTCTTCGGAGCGTTTATGGCGGGCATAGCGAGCGAAGAATCTTACAACGACTCGCTCTACCAAGTACGTCGAGACTCTCCTTCTCGCCTAAATTTAATTCTCGGATTGTCAATTTTTTTTAAACTTATATTTTACACTCAACAGGTGTTTCCGGCAAGAGCTCCCAAATCCGGTGCTCGTTTAGCGGAGCTAAGCGACAGTTTGGGAATAATTGCGGGTATTGATAGAAGCGCCGGGGAGCAAGCTGGCTATCAGATACTCACACTAATTGTTACTTTGGGAATTGCTCTCGTTTCCGGAGCAATAACGGGTAAAGCCGCGAACACAATATTTAGACCTGCCTCCATACAATCGCACGGAATGATATTTTTAAGCTTGAATTCTGACAATTAAAGGTTTCATCTTCGGTATGGATCTCTGCGGTTCAATCAGCGAGGAGGAACGCTACGACGACGCTGTACACTGGGAAATGGAGGACGAGAGTTCACACGAGATTTCCCAGACTCACGAGGGCAGCTCGACGGTCGTTGATCAAATCTCAATGGCGCAATTATAAAAAATAGAACTAGTTCTCGGATGACACTCGCCCGGTCCGTATTCGGGTCCCCCGTCGCCGAGAATAGACGCGTGGTTCCACATTCAAAACGAAGTTTTTATGAGATCCTAGTATTATATGTAGCTCGAACGTCGCAAAAATAATTGCGAGCTTAGTCATTAACGTTCGACGGTCATTACCGACGATGACTGGACTGGACGATCAGTCGATTCGTCAGAAATCTATTCTGGTCGCAAGGAGATAGTACGATTGTGTGCACACAGATATGTAGCGAAGAGTCTCTTTACTCGTGTTCTATTTTTTTCTTTTTATTAATAAAATTTCTGCCGACAAAACAATCTATGTATACAATAAATATGAACTACACCGCAAATAGTTTATCCATTGAGGGTCGCTCGATTTTTCGAATAATTCCTGGACACGTCGGTATTACTTCATCAGAGCATGAACAACGGCCTTTGCGTTCAAGGACTTGAGATCGGTGTAAGTCTGGCCGGTACCAACGAACACGATAGGTTGTCCGGTTATGTACGTCATTGATATAGCTGCACCAACCTGAAACAAAAACGAACAATTGCGCGTTGAAAGTGATCATAATGAGGGTAAAATTTATCAATATTGATGGTAAAAAGTTTTTGCTAATTTTTGTTATCACCTTATCATCAATCGTGTCAAACTTGGTCAGGACAATACCGTCGATAATGTGTGGATTAACGGAGTTGCTGTAATCCTCCAGAGCCTGATTGAATTTAACCAATTGATCGACAGCTTCGTTACCGACGAGTGCCTCACCGACAAAGAGCACGAGATCGGGCTCGTTGACTTTGATCAGTTTAGCGAGTGCTCGCATCAAAGGCTCGTTATCCTGCATTCTGCCGGCCGTGTCGATCAGTACAATGTCGAATTTGGAATCTTTGGCAAATCGTATTGCCTCCATAGCGATTCCAGCGGCGTCCTTTCCGTAACCCTTCTCGTAGAGCTCGACCATTGTCAAATTGCCGTGTTTCTGCGGTGGATGCAAAGCGTTCAAATGGCGCATGTGAGTCCTCAATTGCTCGACCGCACCAGCTCTGCAAAGAACGAACAACGCAAACGCAATTGCGGAATTACATTAATTCGATCAAACGGTCTACCGCAACTGCCGCTTCGTTTGATCGTCGTTCAGACTTACCGGAATGTATCACAGGCGGCAATGAGCACGCGGAAATTATTTTCAATCAGCCAGAAGCAAATCTTTGCAAGATTCGTTGATTTCCCTACACCGTTCACGCCGCAGAAGGACATTACGTAAGGGCGGCCGTTTTTCTTCGCCTCCATAGCGTCTCTCAGTATGTCCACGCGTCTCTTTGGCGATAAAATCTGAACGAGCGCATCGGTAAGCGTTGTTTTGACGGTGTTAGCGACACTGTCGAAAGTACCAAGGACTTTGCCCTCGAGCCTGGCGCGAACAGAATCGCACAGTTTCAAAGCTATATCCGCCGCTACGTTCTTCGATATCAAGTGATCCTTCATTTTATCGAGTACCGGTATCATGTCCTCGTGCTTCAGTGACTTATTACCGACGAGACCTTTCAGCATCGAAAACATACCGCTCGATTTCTTTGCCGCTTGGGGCTTCACGTTCTCCACCTCACGGCCGTCATCGGACTCGTAATCGTCCTCGGAATCGCTCTCCACTTCAAGATCGCGGATTCCTCCTTTCATCTTGCCAATGAGCTATTCGAGGAATTACGTTGTTATTAAGAATTGTATCGAATGTTATACGTTCAAATAAAATACTTACAGTCGTGTCGGCTTGCACGTAATCTCCGGCTTCGTCGGGTCTGTCCTTCGTACGCTCCAGGTTGGCCAGATCCTTGTTCGTTCCACCCAGCTCCCAGATACGCGGCTTTTTCCCAGCTTTCTCCGGTTTGGGACTCTTTCTGTAACGTAAACGAATAAGCTTTCCATTCAGTTGTCGCGATAAAAATGCAGCACAAACAATATGCTGGAATTTAAAACTTCACGGAATCCTTACTGCTTGTCAGCCTTCTTTCTCGGCCCTGCCATTTTCTGGGCAAGACGAAGACGATTCGCGAGCAAGATATCATCTTCACCGTTGCCATTCGCTTCCGCCACCGGCGGCTTGGTAACGGGCTCCGGTTTCGGCGACTCTTGAATCTTCGCTAAAACACAAAACTCTCGTTGTATCTGCAATAAAGATGGCCGAGGGCTCTTTGACGATTCGCTAGTGTTAGTATAAACGTTAATGATTTTTTTTTTGTACATATGAATCGAATGAAGAATGGCCGAACGTTAGTAATTCGGAAATTTCGTCTTTTCGTCGTTGGCTAATCCAAGGTGATATCCCAAACTTACATTCGCCCTCGTCGCCGTGCCCTTTCTTCTTCTTACCTACAATTAGAAAATAAGAAGCGTCCATAACCCATTATTCAGACCCTGGTTAGTGCAAGCCATAATAAAGGACATTGATGAAGAGAAGCTATATTAGAACCCCGATTAATCTGGAGTCAGATTATCCAAGAAGCGGATTAATTGCGCGCCTCCCGAGTGTCTTTTTTTTTTAAAGATGATCAAATATTTATTGCATAAATTGACATTAGATTTCGCTGGTCGTAAAAACATGTGCGAACGCGGAAGCCGAAAACCCAAAACAAACGAAAGTGACTAATTATTACGAACATCAAGAGTAATTAACAAAATATAAGAAAAAAAGAAAGAAATTTGTACTGGTACACACTTGTCATTCATTAATCCTTCAATGCCCGGTGTACGATATTTGACACGTTAGTAACGCCACTTTTTAATGTTTCCTTTTTTAACATCTGTAATTTAAATCTGAACATTCTGTGCAAAGGTTGAAGAATATTCATGCTTAGTGATGCATCCTAAATAAAGTTTTTCGATCAAAATGGCATTTAAAAAAACAGGATAAAGCCTCAACACGTCAAGGGTTAAGTAAGGATTAATATACACCGAATTTGAATTGAATTTTTTTTTTTAATTTTTAAAAATCATGACTTTGAAGTCAGATTAAGGATGTTTAGCCCAAATTTCCGGAGGGGAACGGGAGAAGGGCGCCGCTGACCGCATTCGTCAGTGTGCGAGTGAGAAACGTCGACAAAGCAAGCGGATAGACAGCGATAGAGTCTTTCGTTTATTGAATTTATCTCAGAACCAAAACCGTGAATCTTCTTGAAATTTGAACACAATCTGACTGATAGTATGCTCTTCTGATAGTATGCTGTGGTAGGTTTTTTATTCGAATCTAACAGAAATCGGCGGCGAAAATTGCTAAGTTCTGTCGTTGCCGACCGATTTCACTTCGTGGGAAAATTACGGTTTTTGCGAAAACCCCCATTTTCACCCCACGTGAAATAAAATTTTGTCTGATACTCGTGCGAAAAACGTTTTCTGAACTCGTGTGATTACAACACTCGCCTTCGGCTCGTGCTGCAAAGTCACATTCGTCTGAAAAAGGTTTTTCACACTCGTATCGAAATGTACTACTGTACACGCATTAAATGCGTGTACCATGTAGTACACGCATTAAATGCGTGTACCATGTAGTACACGCATTAAATGCGTGTACTACATGGTCTCCGACAGCGGTTGATGCGCGGACCGCGCACGGCTCCGGTGGTCTCCCAAGTCAAACAAGATCGTTCGCGGTCAGTGCTTGGATGGGTGACCGCTTTGCCGTGCACTTGCTGGCGCATCGACCGTTGAGCGGGACGCGATTTCTTCTAAAACTTTGGTATTTCTGCCGTTTATTCAAGTGCAAAGATACCGGACGATCAGTATAATACGGCCGTCTGTACCGGCACAGGTGCTCCGTAGTTTCCCCGTGTTCCCGGCAAATGCGGTACAGTGCAGCTAAGGCGGCTACGGACGCACTGGAAATTAGGTAGCTTAGCTGAGTGCGGGGAGGGAGTGCTAGCGGGGAATCGGGGTGGGGTTCCGTAAAAACCCAGAAGGTTATACGATGGAAAAATGGAACAAATATAATAAAAAAAAATATATATATATATACTACATGGTCAAAAAAGTGAAGAAATTGCAAACAATTCAGTGTGTATTTACCAGCAAAGTAGGAATGATGTATAACGATCAAACAGACACACGTTTTGGCTCAAAAATCCGTAACAGTAGTTTCAGTTAAAGAGGACTACTTCGACACCCTGGTTAATAAGGGTTTTACAATACTAAAAAAATATATGCAACAGGAATAGTCTTATGGTAGGTGTTACATATGGGTTCGACTGGCCAATGTACGTCCAGTTAAGCAAACGAAAAAGGCAATGAATAAACGTTTTTTACACACGTGCTGGACACGTGTTATGGATAGTAGCCATTCACTGGCTAGATTAGCCTATTGCCTCTCTGGTAAATGCATTATAGTTACTTGTGCAATTCATTGATGCCAGGTAGTCTTATGGTAGGTTTTACACATGGGTTAGACTGGCTAATGAATGTCCAGTTAAGCAGATGAAAAAGGCAGTGAATAAACGTTTTTTAGACACGTGCTATTATGGGAAGTACCCATTCACTGGCTAGATTACCCTATTGCCTCTCTGGTAAATGCATTATAGTTACTAGTGTAATTCATTGATGCCAGATGCATTTTGTATTTTGTATATGAAAAGCAATGCGTACCATTAAAAAATATAGATGCGGGTTATGAATTGTACCTTGCTTCTTGTTATCCTTGTCGTCCTTTCTCTCTATCATACTGGCAACAGTCTTCTTGGACTTGAGACTCTCGTCAAAGGTACGCATTTGCTTGGGTAACTTAGCCTGTTGTTTTCCCCATTGTTCGGCGGACGCCAGTATCTGTTCGTAGTCACTCTTGAACTCATAGTTGGAGAACCAGCGGGAATTTTGCAATTGATTTTTGAAACGATCCCTGAACTCAAGATGAACGTCGTTGAGAAACTTATCAACGTACGATAGCTGCAGAATCTTCTGATACGCAACGACGAAAACGAGCTCAAACTCGTTGTCCAGCTTGTACTGGAGCCTGAGAGAATCATGATCGAATATGTTGTTACCAGTGCGTTCCTGCAAAAAACAAAAATCAAGCATGTATCAAGCGAGCCTGCGTTGACATATGTTGACGTCTTTCGGGTCAAACGTTTAGAATAAAATCGTCATTCGGCAGCGTTCGAGTGAAGAGTCATCGTCTCGCACCGAATTTGCGCAACGTCACATTCCCACGCATAACTAATTGCGTGCCGACCGATCGAAAAACCTTGCGGATCTCTCACCTGTAGAATAACACTGCGTATCAGCGCGTTAACGCTAGGCGTGAATATCTGCGTCGTGCTCTGAAAGCACCAAAGCACTATTCCACCCTTGCTGAATATCGTGAACAAATCGAGCATCTTCGATAATCTTCTTTTTTATACCTTGCTCGTGGGTAAATAACTTTTGAAAAAACAAACGGATAACAGCCTCGTGCCTAACCTACCAGCTGATCGTGCTGTTTGGACTTTTGTACACGTCAGATTGCCGGAAGCCGATGGGCGTCGGTCCAGAAACGATGGTATAGAAGGGAACACCGTCGCGCTGCTGCGGCTCCTCCGTCTCGATCTATTACGTCATTTCCTCGCTCGACCGGTCGTGGATTAACTTCAGGCGGTTTCGGTTCGACGATTGTAAACATGATCGAAGATGACGAACGGAGCATTAGTTCAAACGTAACAAAGCCACGATCAAATAAAATGACACGAAATACAGAGATCTGACATTCATCGCGAACGAAGATCTCGCAAAGGTACAAGACGAAAATTATTATTTCGTAATAATAGACAAAACTTATATCGCATACATGTTTGCTTGTTTTGTTTTGTTTTGTTTTTTTTTTTATTTTTTTTAAGGTTTCGAATCGCTATACAGTCGAAAGAACTAATCAGGTAATTGGCCAAGAGCCAATTAGTCGATGTTTCACATCATCCGAGGAGTACTTTTCTGATCATTGCTCCACTGACGATCTCCTCGTCGCCGTCCCTTGAACCGATGCATTTGCTGCTGCACAAGTACTGAAGAAGGGGCAGACGATACTTGCCGCAGAAGTCTACAAATTTTACATGCTCAACTCGATTGTCGAAGAAGACTCCTGCAAAGAAACGATAAGACATGAGAAAAGTATGTTGTCGTCGGTTAAAATGTCATGGTGAGGACATTTTGGATTGTACCTTGGCACATACCTTGGCATTTTGGATTGACGCAATGATGGCTACTATTCAGGTAATCGGCAAGATTTCTGGGCAACTCGTGTTCCTTGTAATCGATCTCCATTGTCTTTATGACTCTAGCTGCAACTTCGAGGAGAGATGGCGGATTGTGAGTCATATCCGAGACGAATCTGACCACCAGAGGATTGTCTCTCAAGGAGAGTTCGGTCAGGCACTTGAGAGTGATGATTTCAGTGGGAAGAGTCTTGAGTCTGTTCTTGTGCAGCAGCAGGGACTTGAGATTCTTCAAATTGGCTATGGAACTGGGCAGGCTTTCGAGCATATTGTCGCAAAGAACGAGAGCTTGAAGAGCGGTGAGTTGGCCCAGGGTGGAAGGCACTTCCACCAGTCTGTTGCCTCCCATGCCCAGAACTTGAAGCCTGGTGAGAAAATCGGACGATCGAACGATCGCGGGTTAATTCGTAGAGTATTTTTTATGGAAATTTTAACTTCATAATCTATCATACTTATATTTAATTTAATTACTATCATAATATAGATAAAGTATTTTTTATGGAAATGTTAACTTCATAATCTAGCATACTTTTATTTTATATAATAACTATCATAATTTTTTATGATTAAGAAAAATAATTTATCTTTTTTCTACCTCTGCAGCTTCCAAATATCTTTGTTCATCTCAGCGATATCATTGCCGCCGAGGTACAGATACTTGAGAGCCGATAGTTCCAACACCTGCACGGGAAACTCTGTAAGACGATTGCCGCTGAGATTAAGTTCCCGCAGAGTCGGTAAATTGGTCAGGCTCTTCGGGAGCGACTCGTTCGTGAGGCTGTTGTGTTTCGCCACGAGACAGGTCAGAGGACAGTCGCCGAGAAATTCGGGCAATCGCGTGAGATTGCAGTTCGATAGATCGAGAGTATTGAGATTCGTGAATTTGGCGATCGTCGGCGGTACGCTGGTTATCCGATTGTGATTCAGTAACAGCGTCTCGACGTTCTCGGGATTCTTCGCCGCTACGAAATGCTCGTTCAGCAAGCCCGCGTCTAGCAACAGGTAAGTCAGGTCGAAGGTCTTCGAACTCGAGTCCGAATCACTGGAATCCGACGTGTAACATTCCATCGCGTACGAATCTCGTCACAGCTACAAAATTATATTCGTCAGAATTAATCGATGATCGTGTTATTTTATGTTTTTGTTTTCTTTCAGAGGAAAACGCTCGATCACGATGAATCGCAAGATTGATAGATAACTCTGAACATTGTTGCACAGAGATAAACTAATTATCGAAAACAACATGGAAGTTCGCGGATAAGTAGGATTTCTTGTGAACCGAGAAAATCATCGATGACGCTATCGAACGTTCCGTTAACAACGATATCGACGGATACCTCGTTAGATGCACCACTTTTTTACTACTAAAAAACAATCGATATAACGGGACGAATTCACGAATCCGTCTTTGTTCACTCTTTCACTGTGCGAAAGTCGTCGGGAAAACAATAAAATGTCTCGTCGATTATAATGTGTATCATCGTAAATTCGTCGTAGTGCCCTAGAACAGACTGAGGCTCTTCCGACGATTTATCAGTTTATTTTATAACTCGCTTTATCAGTTATTATCATCAGAGGCTGCCACCGCGGGCAGGGCCGCCACCAACAGCTGGTTCCCGGGGCCATCCCAAGCTCATTGGAGTTCGTAGAATCGGAGTTAAGAAACCGTGCGTTACAGAACTGTGTTATCCGCAAATTAAATGCATCAACTGGATTATCAAGAGATCAGAAAAATGTACGACTCAAGGAAAGGACGACCATGTATAAAGCATGCCAAACTCGTCCGTCCCCGCGACTCTGTACGTCACTTCGCTCGCACGTGTACCCCAACGCTTCTCCCCAGTTCTCCCGAGCCAATCGTCGCGGCGCTTCGAGTCAATAACAAGTCTCGGGTAATCGAGGAAAACTGCGTGTGAACAAAAGGAAAAAAGAATTGTAGAAAGTCTCGCTGAATTGTGATACTCGTTATTTTACATCTTTCTCATGAAATTACGGATGACAAAATATACGTCCAGAGTGAATGTCATCGAAGGTCGACTGAACTTTTTTTTACTTAAGGTTAGAATTTCTTTTTCCTTTTTTTTCTGATGACTGGTATCGATATTTGTCTCCATGTGCGCATATTTTGAATTATTCTTGATCTCTTGTTTCCATAGATATATCGACAATGGCAATGTTGAGAAAGAGCATCAGAGTATGGATGCGTTCAGTGAGACATTTCAGTGCAGAGCCGCACATTCCTACTCTGAACACGATGAAGCTGATCAAAGGCGGGGGGAGAGCTATACCAATGAAGCTGCTGCAGAGCAGCGACTTTACCCTCGTCAAATACCTCAACAACGATGAACCGATAAGCGAACAGGGCTGGACAGACATACGAAAGGAACTGATGTCTTCAAATGAATTCAAAATAAACGAAGCTACCGTCGACATGACTATAGTCAATATCTGCTTAGATAGAAATCAAATTAATCCTGCGATGATGTACCTCCAATATCTGTGGGACAACGGTTTCGACATGAACATATCGTCGATGATGACCTATCTGAAGTTATGCTTCAGACGAAAGGACCAAACGCTCCTTGAATCAGAGAAGCATTACATCATAAAAATGTACAATGCTATCAAAGAAAAATATCCCGTTTTGGATGCATTAGCGGCTGAGTGTTGCATAATGGGTATATCGAAGACCGAAAGATGGAGAGAGTCCTTCGAGCTGCTGGAGATGATAAAGATTCTTGATAAGCCTCGTTCCGCTGCTTACACGGCAATAATATGCGCGGCGTTCGAGCACGACGAGCCGGAAATTGGTTGGAAGTATCTCCACGAAGTTCTGACGAGGATCAATCCTTATCATTCCGCGTACATCGCGTATCTCGATTATTGTTTGAGAAACTTCAAGGGTGCAGAATTGGAGAAGGAAATAGGAAAGATGATGGAATTCTGGGGTGAGCACGATGTTCGACCGTATCTCGATGTGATTGAAGCATATGAAAAGGCCCTCAACGCACTGGGATGGACGACACGGCATACTTCCATCAAAGTACAGTACGTCTCTTGAATAAAAATGGGTTGCATACACAAGATTATTCATGTACGACTTCTTCTGCACAGAGGCTCATGCCGAAGTTGTTCCCGGAAATTGGCCAGTCTCGAAGTAACTAAAGAACAATTTGCGAAGTTGGCCCAAACGGTTCGCGATCGAGTTATTGTTGGCAAGGACATTTACAGACGATCAACGCCGGAAGAGCTGGAAAGCTTTCTTCAATTCGTCGAGCGTACACGACCTTACGACATCGTCATAGATGGGCTCAATGTTTCGTACGCAACTAAAACAATGGCAAAGCCCGACGGTTCTCAGGTAAAGTGATTTAATTGTTATACCCATAGATTCAACGCCGGTTTTCATTGATCCATCGTTCCGTTTTTGTTTTTCTTTCAGCTCCTCGAGGTGTTCAAGATGTGCCAGAGTATGGGCAAGAAGGTATTGGTTTTGGGACGGAAGCACATGCTCAGATGGCCACAGCTGGATATTAATTTTATGCGAAGCAATGGACATGTATTCCTGGCTAATGACATGTAAATATCGAGCGGGCAGTTTTGTTTCTAATCTCAAACGAACGCGAGAATCGTGACTATACTAAATCGTTTAATCCCTCTAGATCCCAGGACGATCCGTATATGCTTTACGCGACCGTGCGCAGCGGACCGCATACGCAATTCGTGTCCAAAGACTTGATGCGCCAGCACAAATTTCTCCTCCATGATAAGGAACTAGTGTGGATATTCAAATACTGGCAAATGGCTCATCAATTAATTCCGGTTGGCATAAGGACTGCTCGAGGAATGAAGCTGCAACTGAAGATTCCTCCGATATATCTACCGGTTGCGCAAAAGGACGACAACAGCTTTCACGTACCCTATACCAACGATCATTCTCTTCAGCCTGCGGTCACCTACGAACCACCGAAGTCGTGGGTTTGCTTTCAAAAAACTGCATTCTCCGCGAATAGAAATTTTAAACTGCCTTAAAAGCGTCTAATAAATTTTTTTTTATACATATAAAAAGATAATCTTTTTTTTTCACCACACCCTCCCATTGTCGAATAACTGGGAAAGCCACGAATTTTTAACAAACAATAGAATTTCAGATATAATATTACGTATTAATAATAATAATAATGATAATAATAATAATGTATATTTCAGTGCAATTTTAATCGAAATTACATCGCAATATCGACGATGAAGAGCTATGTAAAAACGCGAAATACTACGAGTGTTCTTATTATCAGTAGTAAAATTTGTGCCCGCGCGCCGCGAGGGGTCGCGAACAGCGCAGTCGCGAAGGTCCCCGGCCCCGCGCATTCTCCACGCATTCCAGTCGCTCCGCTGTCTCTTTCTCATGAGCAACAGGTGATGCGTATGTTGTCACTATCTGTCGCGTTCCGTCTGGTGTTATGCCCTCGTGTGTTTTACATCGGCGTGTGTTTTTTCGCGAGTGTCTACGACACCGAAGTGCAGTGATCCTGTCGTCGTAAGTTATTAATCGGACCCGACGTTTTTTTGCCCGTTTCAGTATCCAGTGAAAGAACAAATTTCCGGCCTTTTCTCGTACAACTTTGTTGAACTCGACCGGCCAGCAAAGGATTTTGGCGTACCCCAGCGAGCATCGGAGGACCTCGCGAGGATCGGTGCAACTTTGAAGACGGTACGGAAAATACACTTTATCCATGGTCTGTTATTTCCTTGAATCGAAGAATCCGTAGTATGATCGATCGGTTAAACCCAACGAAAACTCGTCTGAACAAGCTTTGGGCTTTTCCCAACATCCGGCAGAGACCAGCTCTCGCGCGTTAACCGTCTTTACACCTGTCACGCGCGAATCGCATTGACTCGTGTATTTGCGTGTGTATTTATACTCTACCATCGCTGAATACACACACACAGCTGGGTAGTCTCATCGCTGCGTTATATTATTAGCAAGTGCACAAACCCCGCATCGGAGATCGCCTCAGATCACTGAACCATCGAAGGTCGCGGACCTTCGAGTACGTCGAGTTGCACGACTTTCCATTCACCAATAACTTTTTTCCTCTCGAAATAACACTCGTAACGAGACAATATTCCCGTGTCGAAGATGAGTGGTAGAAAGTTTGTCGGGCATTCCGAATAGATTTGAGGAGAGCAATCTTCCAACTAGTAGTCTGCGAGAGATAAGTTAGCCCGAAGGTAATCCGTCGCTGGGTACTGCAAGATTTTCCATTCGCACGGCGTGCATCGAATTATGCGGAGAACGACGAATCAGAGATATCAACCTGAGACTCTCGTTCTCGCGTGTCGCAAACTTACGCGGGCGAAGCAGCATCCTCTGAAATGTTTCATCGTCAGCAGTCCCACAATCGAGTGGCGAGACGCGTATATATACTTTTTTTCGATCCCATACAGTATGCGTACAATGAATAACTATATATTTCCGAGAGTAAAAGATTTCCGAGAACTGAGTCAGCGCAAATCTGTCTTCGAGTTCCCCGTAAGCGCTCTCACTCTGGCGCAACACGGTCGCGTTAGTTTCTTCTCGAAAATGCGCAAGCAACAAAGAGCTCGTTCACGCAGCCACTTCATCCGCGCCGCAACGACGATGCGTTCAGTCGCTAATTAATTGACTGTAAAAATTGATATCGTCGTCGATCTCGATGCAGACATCGTTTTATATTGCTTGACAGCGCTTCGCGAAATTAACCTCGGAACACCACACATATTTGGGCACCTCATTAACACCGTACGGGGGTCTGGGAGACCGCCGTGACTTCGTGACTGCAAAACTTTTCTGATCATCAATATTATTAAGGTTAATCGTAGTGCAATCGAAACGCCAGGATGCAAACATAATGTCTGCCGGGTTGCCATATCGATATAGTAAACATTATGGAAGTTAAGGCCTGTTGATACAGATTCAGTCGGCAACAACATCAGTCTCCCTATTTTCTCCGCGTCTATTACTATTTAACAAAATTACTACTTATAACTATTATAAAAATTATATATAAAAATATAAAAATAAAAAATAATATATAAAATAAAAAATAAAAAAATAAAAATTACTATCTATAACTATTACCATTTATAACAAAAGGAAATTAAATTTTATAATTTACATTTGTCCCAACCATCAATAGTCGCAGAGAAAAATATCAGACGACACATTTTTCCAATGCAAAGTTTTTAGCAAAACATCTTTTATTCACCAAATTGGCGTTCAACGTCCCATGTCCCGTGTTCTCGGGTTAATCGGGCGCGGTAAATCGGATAGCGTAGTAACATCTAAAGGTGCTCGCACATAAAACAATGTTTGCCGTTTTCCGTCACACAGCGAGTCGATCGGACCAAATCGAACACCAATACGCGAGCAACAGCCAATCGCGGCTGTGTGTGGATACGGCACGGCCCGTTTGTGTTCCGTACGTAGTTTTATGTGCAAGCAGCTTAATTCGGTCGCTCGCGACGCCATGGGGATAAAAGTCTGCACTACGTACCGGCAAGTTCGTCGCAGGACGCGAAAACCCGTTTAGCAACGGAGAAGTTCGTGTGGGTGCCGGGTAAAAATTCGTTTTGCCCACGCGGGTTTTACGTATTTGGCGCGTACGAGCGTTCTGTCGTCGTGGGCACCCGGGCACGAATCGCGCATAATACCTCGCGACTCTTTCTCTCGCTGTCTCGATATCTTCGGCTCTTTCCTTCCTCTTCGTTGACGAACGATACGCGAGGTACGAAACGGCACACGTATCTGTATTTATGTGTGATCCTTGAGTGGGAATACGCTCTCAAGCCTGGAGCGCTGAAAAACACTCGTTATATTATTGTGTGTCTACTGTGTATGCCTACGAACCACCTCGATTATTCATGAATGAACGAGTAAACGGACGCTTTTGCTAGCTGACTCTTGTCTTAGCGCGACAACGGCAGTCTCGTTCGGAAGCGTAAGAATTTTTTCTTCGTCAAGCTGTAATTAATTTTTCCGAGCGCACTTGCCATCTACGTGTCGGGCTGACGCGCATTTTACTCGTTCAATCGCGACGGCATTAACAGTGACTCGTGACTCATGTAACGCATGACTATCGACGCGTGACTCCTCCCGTTCCGTTCGAGTCCTTATCCACGGTATATGCATAGATATATATATATTTATATATATTTTCTTATCTTTCGAGTCTCTCATTCTCGCGTTTCCGTTGTAAAAGTGATCAATTGCCGGGATATCCCGGGAGCCGAGAGCACGCGATATCTATCATCTCGCGCGAAGCTGTATATGCACGCATGTCGATAGTTGCCCGGTAAGTAACCGGTTAAATAGCGCGGTAAATAACCGGTTAATTTACCGCCGATGCGAAAGATATTTTACCGAGCTTATCGCTCAGGTGACAAAAAAAACCATTAGACTTATATAGTAATTTCTTATAGTATTAACTTATAGTATTTTCGCAAAGTATAAGTGATCGATTTTTCTAATAAAAATTTATAGTTTGCAATTTACTGAGGCAGTCGGTAACGTGACCGGTGACCCTACCGGTAAAAAATTGTAGCTAATGCAATTTACCAGTAAATTTAAGAACACAGCATATTGCCCTTGCGATGCAGGCTCGCGGCCGGCGGACGATAACGACCGAAGTGAGAAAGAAAGGAAAAACGATGCTGCGAGTAAGCGGCCAGTGGCGTGGATAGTTCATGTGAAAACTCGTTCGACTGGTCTACGACATAAATCATAGTGGTATTAAACCGACGCTCGCGGGGCTCCGCTCTGGCAATATTCAAAGCCAAATGATCGTGCATGCAAATATATATAGCGAATAAGCCGTCGTGTTATTTTATCCGTTAATAATCCCTGTATATCCGTACAGATACGTGTTCGGTATCACGCCAGTAAATTAACTCCCTCAATGCGAATTAATTGATTCGGGATCAATATTACATATTATTAATAATAATCCTCCGTCGGTAATCTTCGCCAGTTATTTTCTCTTATGTCCACCGGTCAGCGCCGATTAAGCTACCGCATGATTTAATGCAACGATAAACGGATATGATAGCGACATTATTTCACGATTTCGCCGAGCTCCATTTATCTCGATTTGTTCATTTTTCATCCTCCCTTCCCGATTGCCGGACGCGGAAGTCTCCTTTGTTCTATTTCTTTCTCCAATCTTATCGCACTTTTATGTTTCGGAGGAAACAACCGCTGAGATATATGCAGGACGATATATATATATATATATATTTTTTAATGCAGGAAACCAGTGCTCACTGGACTATCACTTTTCGAGCGTTTGTTCTCCGCCTTTTTTTCGTTCTCTCGCTAAACGCGTCGGGACCGAGTCCACACGCCCCGTGTCGGCGAGTACCGGCGAGTTTGAACGCTGCCGGGATAAGATAAATCTTATCTGTCTCCTACCTGCGAGCATCCGACTTACACGCACCGCGGTGCCAGGCTTGAGCGTATACTGCACACTGGTAACGCGCGATCCAGCCAATGACCCTCTTTTATCGCCTCGAGTCGCGACAGCCTCTGGACTTGTAACAGATAGTTGAGTACATCTGCAACGTGGTCACACGCTGAGAGGGCACGAGGACTCTGCAGCACGAAACTGCTGCCGTTAAAAAAATAAGCAAAAGCGGAGTGACGATAAACGAAGTCAGTGTTCGACGAAATGAGCCGCAAAGCGGTAGGCGCACGTTAACGACAAAATCGTGTGAAAAAAAAACTGACGGGTTATTTATAATGCCTTTTTCTCATCGATATTTATTCCAGCAACGAAGAGCAGGCAGGGAATTGGATAAAGCGTTGCGGGACGATGACGAGAGAAAGGGGAAAGCCTCTTTTCCGCAATTTCTATTGTATGAGGCGCCTTCAATCGTAGGCTCAGTCATTACAAAAGAAATAAATCGTAGACCGAAAAAAAATAACAAACGCTCGCAACTTCGTTCAAGTGTACACGGCAGGTGTGTGAAAGTTACTTTATTAACAAATTAAAAACTGTACACCGCAATTTTTTAAAGAATATTCATACAATGCTAAATATCGTGTAAAATTGGAACCAGAATCGAAGCCGTGTTTTTAATAGAAAAAATATTATTTTAACTTTTTTTTTACGAAAAATAGACTTTACCGTATGGAGAAAATTATGACTCTAACATGGTTCGAAAGTCGATGAAAAATAAAAAAGTTGATGTTCCTATGAATTTTTTGCGTGAGCAATATTTGTTGAGATATATTGATAGAAAAAAACGTAAATCCCGAACGGTGTATTTGAAAAACCTAAATAAAATTCAGAAGCCCCTCTCAAGTAGTACTACAAACTGGCAGATTTTTAAAAACATCCGAGAGGTCGAGCGAAAAAAGTGGCCCGGTTGATACAGAATGCCTCATATAGCCTTTCGGCAAGATTGACACGAAAAATAAATTATATAAATTACTTATCTCGGATGAGGTTATGAGATCCCAAGTAACGAATGGATAAGCCACTTTCTCCCTGGGGCAGAATATCTTCGACATCTTATGCCTTTTCATCTGCCGGCTGGCCAACACCGTGAGCACTTGAGAAATATTCCGACTGCCTCTGTGTAGCGCCCACTGTGCTTCAACTTAAAAACGGACGTGGCGATGACGAGGTGTCCAATTCGGCGATCCCAGGAAGAAAGAGGACGATCATTGTCTCCTTGCCGCGAGGTGCCTTCTCATTCCTTCTACTCGCGCTATATTTTGCGTCATTACCACGTACCTCGACCGAATGTCCAAAACTTCGCGCGGCACTTTTCGATCGTTTAAATCATAAATCTTACAATCTGGAGTATATTGAACAGGTTAGTTTTTTTAATTTGTTACGTTTAGCGAGTGTTACAACAAAATGGTGTTAACTTCCAAATGCGTTGCATGTGAATATGAAAACTGTGGTATAGCCAAATGGTGGTGTACACTTTATGATCTCTAAATACACTGATAAAAAATACGGTTGAACCAACTGAAGATTCGGGCAGGGACGTTCAAATAAATATTTTGTTGGTACAATTAAAAAACTAATCAATTGACAATTTTTTCGACGATTTATTCAAAATATTTTCGACCCATTGAAATATTTTGTTCGACCAATTAAATATTTATTTAAACTTCCCTGCCCGAATCTTTAGTTGGTTCAGCTAGATTTTTTAATCAGTGTAAAGCAACTTTTAAAGATTGCTTGCGTACGCTTGAACGAAGTTGCGACAGTTTGTTATTTTTCTGCGGTCCACGATTTATTTCTGTCATAACGGACGAGGGTACGATTAAACGGTGCTCGATTGAAGGCGCCTCCTTGTAACAAATAGTTGTGTACATCTGGAATGTGGTCACACGCCTAGAGGGCACGAGGACTCTGCAGCGCGAAGCTGCCACCGTAAAAAAAAAATAAACAAAATCGGAGTTTATACGGGTCGAGTGAAAATAGATGTCAATGTTGGGCACGATGAACCGTAAAGCGGTAGGCGCACGTTAACGATAAAATCGTGCAAAAATAAATATTGACGGGTTATTTATAATGCCTTTCTCTCATCGATGTTTATTCCAGTAACGAAGACGAGGCAGGGAATGAGCTAAAACGTTTTGCGACGATGACGAGAGAAAGCCTCTTTTCCTTATCCCTGATGCGGGGTAAAATTGTGCGGTATCATAAAACGATAAACTGGCAGTAGTAAAAGTAAGTGGCTATCCCGGTTATATTGCGCGGGCTTCAAGCACCGGTATTCTCCTCGCTGCAGGCCGGCGGGGGGGTTTCTGCTGCCAGAATCGGTGGGACGTATGTATATAACCTCACGAGATCTTCCTGGCTCGCTGCAGAGCGCATTAACTTCCAACTTATAAGCACGAGCTTCCGTGTAAGCAGTAGCCGAGGTTCACTCTGCGCGAAGACACTATAATACTAGATCCTTGTAGAGTCGGACGTCGAGGGTTACTCTCGTGTGGCTGTGACTGTATCACAGCCACACGCGAATACGCTGGCGAAGTGAGAATTCCTTTATGCGCTTCCCGAGCTTCTATCCGCTACCAGTGGCTGTCGCTACCTTTATTTTATGCGGAACGACTAGCTTTGTATTGACTCTCTTGGTGAATTTATGAGAAAACAGTAATACGTGGCCGATCCGGGAGAACCTGGCAAACCTGAGAATGTCAGTGAATAAAAAAATTGTCCAGCAAATCAAAAAAAGGAGAAGAGTCAGAGATCTATTTATTTTTATAAATTTTTTTTTTATATATATTTATTTTTGTTATAAGGTTTTCATTTTAAATAAGTGGCGATACGGAGAGAAAAATAAAGCTGTCTCCACGCAGAAACGAAATTTCGATAACAATCTTTTACCTTGCTAGAAACTTTTTAGTCGGATCGTAGACATAAGTTTTCACGCAACGATTCAATGAGCTTCGTTGATCGAGTGCCGGCACAGTTAGTTGAAATTGTAGTCAGTACAACAAATTATAACTCGGTAACGGAAAATCCGGGAAAGGCCGTGAAGTTTTTTCACTGTATTCAGTGGCAACGTTTAAACGAGAGTACAATCGAAAACAACAAAGGTCATTCGGAAGGTTATCGTGACGCTGCTGTGAGTAAAGGCAGAAGGTCCGTGTCGAGGAACGGAAGTTTGTGTTGGGAATGGCGAAACAACCCGTCGGTGCTTCGTTCGTCGTAACTTCGGCGATACTTCCGGTAAGTCTGCTCCCCGTCACTTACGTCGCTCTGCATCGCAGGCACGATACTCGGGGGACCCGCCCTTGTAAACTGGCCCGACTCATCCTCCCCGGTACCATTTGCATAAGTGCCCTCACCGACATAGAGCGTCGCTTCGAGTTCCGAACTTTCGGCTCTACCGTAGCGTGTATCGCGCGGAGCTTCCGTTCCATTCGCCAACTTTCTCGTCGGTGGAAGTGAGGGGTTACCGACTCGGGTCATTTGCTCGAGTGAAGCTAGAGCCCATCAGGCCCATCACCTCTCGCGCATTGCATCCCCGGGCACGTATGACATTATAGTCGCGTTATGCTCTCGGCTATACACGGTGTACGTACAGTCACGTCGGATGCAACGACGGCGGCAGCGATGCGCGAAGAATATACCACATTCGTTCCCATCAAGCTGTAACTGGGAGAACTGAGTGCTTTTTCAATTATTCAAAACAAAAACAACAGAATACGCCCGCCACAGAAATGCGACGGGACAGGGCAGGATTTTAAAAATATTATTTTCGTTCGTATAACATCAGTAACACAATCGCGCGACTTGTCGTTTTTTGTTCGTTGTATGCTCGCTATAATGTGGATCGCTAATAATTTATTGTTGCGGTAGCAAAAGTATTGCGCCGCGGGACAAAATAGTTTGTTGTCCCTATATTAAGTAAATGAATTAAGCATATAGTTCATGCTGTCTCAACGAATTTCTTTTTCTCCGCGCAGTGACTACGAAGATTATACACGTCGAGGTAATCGATAGCCTGGCGAATAATTAAGAAACTGAATATTAGTTTGCGCAACGCGATGTATGCTTCACGGGAACGTCTCGAATTGCGCAATTCTACGCCGCACAATTGTTCTCCTTTTAATGTTTGACATATTTTTATGTTTGACAATGATAGTTTTAATTATCGGTCAAACATAATAAATTATTTGATTATTTTCTAGATAATATTCAACTATATTGTAAATAAAGTGGAACATTTTCTCATGGGAAGAAGAATATTTCGGGATCTTGACGGTATGTACACTTAACGAGTTTCCAGGTCGTCGTGCACTCATCCTCTTCAATCCCGGCATCTGAAAATACATTTAAAAAATGTTATTCAGTTATTTTAAAAGCTAAAAAATTTCTTATAGACGATTATCTTTTTCGTTTAAATATGCTCAAATTGATGTAAAAAATTTAAAAATCTCAATTTTCTTAAACGAATTGGTATACTGAAGTTTTTCATCGAATAGCTATCACAGGAAATGTGAGAACTTCGTCCACTGATTTTTTTTTTATGTCGGACAGTCAAAATATTTTTTAAATCAATATCTCACCCAGATTTTTGAAGTACTCGTCGAAGTAAAATTCGGTGCATTTTGCCATAGCTGTCACAAAACGCGCTTGTATCTCCTTCGAGAATGCGATTTTGATTTGTTTCATTATAGCGTTGAGCGCCGGCAGGCCATGCTTAAACTGTATCGCAGCAGAGAGGGCAGAAAAAATGTGCGCTTTTTAATATATCATGTATCGTATATTGCAGCACTGCAGGTGAAAGAGATACTTGCTGTTTTCAGTTGAATCATAACGCACTTGGTGTAGCACCGAAACGCTTGGTCGTCCGAAAATTCACCTCTATCCATTGCTTCCAAATGCGCTGTGGGGAAAACAAAATGAAGCGTATGAGTTTGGACCCGGCACGCACAACACACACAAAAGTGATTAAATTTATCGATTTGCCAATTCGTCGTCACCTGGATCAACACCGACGCTGCTTGAACACATGGTTCTGATTGGTTTGACCGCGGTCTTTAGCTGGTCCTTCGAGAGTGCCTGAAATACGTAACCGATTAGTCACACATACGTAACAAATCACTTTTTTTATAGCACTGTGCTATATCTATGTATTTACATTGGCGTAATTGTTACAAAGTAATATCGTGCAGATAACTAAAGTGATACTGCCGAAGTAACGGCGTGACATTTTTGTAGCAAAAGAAAAAAAATATTCGATTTTTAGACTAAAGAAAAAACGATCGAAGACGAAGAATTAACAAAGCACCAACGACCAATCTAGCGACAATCCACTGGTCCAATGTTACGTCGGAGTTTATAAAGTAGCACAAATTGTCGAGATAATTGCACCTAGGATGTAATACAATTCCGGCATAATTATTCGACAATTTAGTTAATTTCTTGATTCTATGACATTTCGGTACCGCTGAGTGTCATAGGTGAACGGCATATTCTTGACTCTCATCGGAGTTTGCGTAACAGCTCAACGAGTGCTCGGACTGAAAGTCGGAAGACACCGGCATGCTGATTCGAGGCTTCCTGTTGTTTTCTAAAAATTGCGGCGATTTGTACGTATACGGTAGGACGTCGCTTATCCCGCTTCGATTAACCGAGGTTCTGTATTATCGGAGGCAACTCATCCGAGTACTTCGCATTATAGTGATGCGAAAGAGCTTCCTCCTCGCGGAATCCCAGCTCGGTCGGTAACAAAAACTGTATTCAATTGTATTCGCAGGTGTCAACAATTAAAAGCCAGTTAAAAGCAAATTCCAGTTAAACGCAAATTCCAGTTAAAAGCAAATTCCAGTTAAAAGCAAATTCCAGTTAAAAACAAATTCCAGTTAAAAGCAAATTCCAGTTAAAAGCAAATTCCAGTTAAAAGCAAATTCCAGTTAAAAACAAATTCCAGTTAAAAGCAAATTCCAGTTAAAAGCAAATTCCAGTTAAAAGCAAATTCCAGTTAAAAGCAAATTCCAATATGAAGTCGATATCAATTAAGCTTCACGTAAGAATTCGTTTTGCCCGTAAACCGTCAGCATGACGCTGAACCTAGCGGCGGAAGCTGGCGGCCGAATGCTGCCGGTGCGCAGTAGTTTTTGGACGTGACAGTACGCGCGCGGCTCTCTCGCCACTGAGTGTCGCAGCGGTAGCCGAGCAACACACACTATAGAGTTTCGCCATCTAATCCAGTCAAAATATTAATCAGATATGCAGACAGATGGACATAGCGATTTGACAATTTTTTCTAATATTCTTCATAGTATTACGAAGCTAATGGACTATGTTTAATCCGAGTGAAGGCCTTTGTTTATTGAGAAATAAAATCCACAAGTTTATTTTAATAAATCCATAAGCGATTAGTATGGAGAGTGCGACCAAACTATCGAACGATCGTGCGTGAACGCGCTTGCGAGTGTTAAGCATGTGGCCGAACGGCAAAACTATTGTGCCAGTACGAGATTAGTCTCGCACTCGCACAATAGTTTTACCGGTTTACGTAAGTATAGTTTTTATTAGTAAAAACTATATTTTCGTGCCGTTATTATTCCAAGATTATTTATGTAGCCGGTGAAAACCTACCTTGTTTTCGGTCCCTTTCCTCACCGAGTCCGTTCACGTCCCCGAACGTGTCATCAGGCCACAACAATCGGTAAGGTAAAGGGTCTAGTTTCTGACACTCTCCCAGTTAGTGACCGGGGTACACTAGGACCTTGATTTGTGCGCCCTTGATTTTCTTAACAGGCCCCCCCACCGAGCGAATATCGATCGACGCAGAAAGCTGTGGGCCATTCTCGACAGTTAGTATGGGCGGGCCATGCGCAATCTTGATTTTCTTAAGTGCAATGCGGAGCCGGTCCTGCCGCTGTGAAGGAAATCAAGGTCCCAGTGTCCTCTAGCATACTTGGCTCCCCCCCACCATTTGATATCTCAATGGGTAGCCCGGGTTGGGGGGGGGGGGGGGTCACAAACTGCGACTAGTGATTCACCTTGTTTGTCCCTATGAATTTACACGCTTAAAGTGAGAGAGCTGCCTAGAAGTCTCATAAACTAGGCCTTTTACCTTAGTAAATTTTCATATTACAATGTTTTTCTTCCAATTTTGTCTTAGTTCTATATGCTACTGTAATACGCACACTATATCATTTTTTTGTCGAAGCGAAACCCTAAGACAGCGGTGCTTAAGCTGGGGTCCATGGATCTCCAAAATACACGAGGGACTCACCGTGACCCCCAAGTTTAAGAACCTCTGCCCGAAGATAATACGTTGAGTAGCATTCGGACGTTTCCACTTCAGCTCTGTAGGGACATCTTTCGAAGAACAGCTCTTTATCGAAAGAAGCTTCGAATATCCGTGCGTCAAAATAATGTCGAGAATCGCGCTCTGCGAGCGACCGGTTAAACATTATCCGACCCTTTTCTCTCCACAAATTAATCAACAACGTTTTCCGACTCGTTCGTCAACGATGATTCGGAAGTAAACGTTACCGAACGACAACCATGGTTTTATGGAAGATGAAAAAGAAATCCTTGTCCACATTTCGCATACAAAAAGAGAATTTCTGAATTCGTGTCTGTTAAAAAAATTAAAAAATAACTAGATTTGAGCTCAACATGTATGAAATACATCGTTTCGACGCTTCCGGCCTCCCTCAAATTTATCGAGCGCTCTTCGACTCTTTTGTATCCGTAAATTCCAGAGTAACTGCCAAACAACAACGTTAATTAGTCTTCCCGAAAAAAATAGTATTTTTTGTAAAACGTGCACGAAAAGGCCCGCTTTTCGTCCCTGTAAAGTATGGCGAAAGGGGCGCTTTCTAGCAGAGGCTGCGCGAAAAATGTATCGCAAAGTACTATTGCGATAATAGTACGGAAAAGCAATCTTTCGACGAAGGTTGAGAAGTTGGCTGCACGAGCTGGATCGAGAGCTACAACGGCACGAGGCGAAGCCGAGTTACGTTTGTAGCTCGAGAGGAGGCGAATGCTGCCTACTGCCGAACCGCTGTCGGGAGACCGCTTTTTCGTACAAGTATCGCATACTACTTTTTTGTGACAATTGCACGAAAATTCCCGCTCTTCGTGCCCGTAAAGTGCGTGCTGAAAAATAGCTACAGTGCCAGATAAATGTGCGCGAAAGTAGCTAATGTGTGAAAAAAGTGTGCGCAAAACTAGCTGGAGTGTAAAAAAAGCGTGCGCAAAAGTAGCTGGAGTGTAAAAAAAAGTGTACGAAAAGAAACTAGCGCGTAAAATTAGAATCTACATCATTTTTCGCGCATCCTCTGCTAGAAAGCGCCACTTTCGCCACACCTTACAGGCACGAAAAGTGGGACTTTTCGTGTGCGTATTGCAAAAAATAAAACTTTCCACGTTGTATCTGATGGCAGTGTTGCAGATCAATCGCGCGGCAGCTCGAACTCCCGTGAAATATTCTAACAGACCACCTCCAGTCGAGTCTCGAACTGCAGCTTTGCTTTGCTTTGTTAAATTGTTTTCTTCAAGTTTCGACTCGTCAATGCATGCTTTCGAACTCGCATTCACGGTTACCTCTCGGCATCCGAGCTCGGGACAAACCAGAGATGGAGAATGGACGCGGTGTCGGAGGAGATGCGTCGACGGGCGAGCGTCAAGTCGGCTGTGAATCGGCGAACGACCCACAACAAGCGCGACCCCTGATCGTCGTTGAACGAGCTCGAGGGTGGAGGATACGTATACAACGACAGAGCGACCGCTCGTGAAGCGACGACGTAGCCGTGAAAACCACGGTGGTTTCTCGTCCCGTCACGTCGTCGTCACGCTACTTCTTCTGCTTCCTTTCGCAGGCGGCCGCGCGGCCTCGACGTTACAGTACTATTTCCGAGTCTTCGTTCGGGAGTTTATCGTTGCATACAGTAAAAAGGCTTGGAGGATAGAAGAGCGTGAAAGTACATACGACGAAAGATATCAGATCGAACTTCTCGACGTCTGGTACGCAATAATTTTTTAATAATAATTTTATCTATTTTGTTTACTTATTTTCTCTAAGAGAGGCGAAGTCAAACATTTTATTGCCGCAAACCCAAGAACATCTTTACAAATAATCGTTGCGTTTTATCAAATTTGAACGCATTTTTTTTTGGTACTACATTGCTGAAACAAACGATGAGGGTTATTTATGTATCGTAATTGCGGCTTCGATTGCGTAAATAAATATGGAATTCGACTATTTTTTCCGTCTATCTATTTAAAACCAACCTTGTTAGTTGCGCATGTGGAACCCGGTAGAGCTGCCCTTCCGGTGTAAATACACTCGGGAGAGTTTCTGCCCTGGCAGCCCAACGTCATACACATCGCTTGTTTGTTGTGCTGCTCGATGCGTCAGTGACATTTAATAATTAAATATTTAATCTCGTGATTATCGATCTATAGTGGGTGATACTTATGATTTAACGAACCTTGCACGCCTTTGCAAAACCTTTGTTTCTGCATTGTCCATCCATCGACATCCACCAGCCAGGTAATATTTTGCCGACAGCTTTTGTCCACCGTGGCTTGTTGTCGAGACACGTGGAGTTTTTTGACCTGAGATATCGTTCGACAAAATTATTATCTAGATTGTACATAATTGAAGAATCAAATTGCCAATGTATTTTCGTACGAAAAGAATCGTGACAAAAATCTTCGGGTGCATCCGGACGGGTTGAAACTAAATTCCTCCCGGAAATGCATTTCGTACGTGTCTGGCATAACGTGACCGTCGAAGATGGGGCACTCAGCGTTTATTTCCTTGAACATCAGTTTGGCACCGAACCTGTAGTTTTATGAAACAATTGCATAACATAAAAATCACGCATGGAATAAAAAAAAAAAGAAAGAATGGACTCACATAGATTCAAGTGCTTCTAGCGCGGCGATTATTCCAGTGAATTCCCAGTTGTAACCGACGACCCCGACACTCTTGATGGTTTTCAACCTCGATATCTCGTGTTTCGACAAACAAGCAGTACCAGACTCGGCTTTTCCTGATATAAAAATCATAATTTATTTCAACTGCGTTATTTAAACTGTCTCCGTATTGCCGGGAATGCATCACATTTCGGAGAAATTCGGACTTACCCGACGAAGGGGTGCAACTATCTATGGTGGTAATGCCGCACATTCCGATTCTTTGGAGTTGGAAAAATATTGGTATTAGTTTATGCCGCATGCTTAAGAAAATGTTTGATTAACAATGAAACTTACGTAGTCATTGCGATAATCAGGTCATACCAGTTCATGGGGAATCTGATATTTTCTTCGTAGAAATGCTCGCCCATTTGCTTTATATTTGCAGAAAGTTTTGTATCTACCGATACGTTTGAAGCAATGTAGGGAGTTGCCCAGCTGTCCTGTTGTAATCGAATCAAAAGTATTTAATAGCGCAGGCAAATAGAAACAATGTTTTTTAAAAGTACCACAATTATTAAAAGTATTAAATAAAGCTTGTAGCGAATTTTTTACGTGTACACTCACCGCAGCAATGATTATACCAGCAATGTTTAGACGAACTTTTGGCTTATGAAGTGCACTGTAGAGCAAGTCCACTCCGTTCCAGAAAGCCAATGTAAATCTCAGACTTCGAGTTATCGTATTATTTCTAGAGACATCACATTAACGTGTTATTGAATAACATGTACCGAGATGTTGGTAACGTTTTTTCCCTTGGGTTTGTTTACCTGATAGCGTTGTGATCGAGGACGACAAGAATTTCCGGATAAAGCGTTTTTGGAAGCCTCCGTCTGCTATCTCTCTTTCCTGCCCGTTTCTCTCTTTCAAGATTATTTGCATTGACTGCGTGCAGATCGATAGAAACATAAATTCTCATTGCTCGATTATTAAGAAATTGGATTATATAGTAAAAAAATAAAAAATTAATAGTAACAAAACGATGTGTGGCTCACCGAGAGCCTGGGGTTTAACGTGGTTCCGTGGCGTCTGAACTTTGAAAACTACGACATGACCCACGTCTTCTTCTGCATCGACAGTAACAGATCGTTTCGATTTGTACTGCTTCCGGATAATGTGACTTCCTTCTTCCAGTCTCTCTCTCACCAAACATCTTGGCAAAGATCTTATTGCATACTTCAGCCCAACGATCCCTTCCTGAGAATCCATCATAATTTTGTTGTAGCATTGAAAGGAAACTTTAAAAATTCTGGATACGTACAATGATGATTCCTTCTCTGGGATTTGTGTAAGTCGTTATAGCTGCTTCGTTTTCTAGGTCGTGATACATTTTAAAATCACCGATGCTGCTCATGGCCTACGAATTCGTTAAATATTCTTTTATCAAAGGGATCCACCGGTCTCGATCGTCGAAACTCACCCTTGTCAGTGGATCGTAACGAATATTATGGTACGCATCCTTGTCCGTCTTGGCCAACCATACAGGTGTGTATTTTGTCGCCAAGTACCCCGCGGTGGGTTTCAAAGTCAGATTGACTTTGCGGTAATCGAGTTTAACGTACAAATTCCATGCCCCGTCTGTCTCTTCTGCGGTTTCTCTTTTGCGTCTAGCTCCGGGCAGCGATACGGAAAAAACCTCATACTCGGGAACTGAGTAACAAATATTTTTCCAACAATGTCAAAATTAAATGAAATATAAATGTTTTTTAATCGCACATTATTTTGAACGTACCCGAGTCCTCGGACCCAAAAATTGCAAATCGCTCCGCTTTCGTCATCTTCTCGTGTATATTCGATGGAAAAGCTGTGGTACAGTATGCACCGATTAGCAGAACCGCCAATATAAAATACACGAATGCTCTGGACATTTTTTTTCGCGTTATGTTCGAACACCGTAGTTTCAACTTGTATCGCACAATTTTCAATATTTCGCAGAGACAATTTCACCCAGTTTATATACATCTTTCGGCGGTTTTTTTTGCCACGCAATAGAACCCGGAAACGTGGGTATGGGAAGTAAATTTTCATGATGTAGATACCAGTTTTCGAGGAGAATTTAATACTCAAAGCACGATGTTCGCATAAAGGTATGGCAAAAATATGCTAACGAAAGGAAAAATGTCACGAAAGTCGATGTTCTTTACCTAATCGTTACAGTCCTCGGACACGTGTCGCGAACGCGATAATCGGAAACGGCCAGTTTTAAGGCTTCCAAGTCACCTTGGGATATTTCTGTGTTATGGCGCATGTCGCTCAAAAACACTTTGTCCAGCACATTTCAATATTACGAAAATTGAAGCCCATACAATTGCGCAACTTTGCACCGAATATCGTATCTAGAGGGAATTTCCATGTCGAAGCATCTTGCAGATACAATCGATTACGCATACCTTATATGAACAAATACGCTATTCAATTATCGAGGATTATTTATCCCCGGCTTAATTTTTTTTCATGTTGCTTTATTTTATGTAGGATCCGTTTTGCAAGATCTCTCACACGATCTCCCTTTTATTGATTAACATTTTCTGTTGCTGTTGTTGCTCAGAGCTTTATTTAATGATTGGTTAAGTTTACGAATAAGAGATGTTACATTATAAGTGAATTATTTTCTTTTGTTTTTTTTTTAATTCTTATTTTCGTTGATTCTAAGTTATTTTATGCTTCATTCTCCTTCAAGTTCTCCCACGATCAACGGAGATTTAGCGGTGTCAGGCATACCATGCGCTAATCAGTTTACTCACACTATTGATAAATAAGTTTTAGTTTTAAGTTGTATTATATTAACCTAACATTGTACATATTGCCCAATAGTTTTTGCTAGGCTTTCACACTTGACTTCCTCTTCTTCACACCGGTAAGCATAACTTTTTACGACTTTTTTTATCAACGCATATCTTTTAACGAACCGCTTTTTGACGAAAGAAGCTCTGAATATCGGTGCGTCCGAATATTCTGCGGGCTGCCGATTAAACATTAGCCCGACGCTTTTCTCTCCTGAAATTAATCAATAGCGTTTTTCGCCTGGTTCGTCAACGTCGATACCGACACAAACTTTATCGCTCGGCAGCCACGGTTTTATCAAAGGTGAAAAGAAAAACGACCTCCACGCTTCGCATACATACACGAAGAGAATTTGTAAATTCGTGTGTATCAACAAATTTCAAAAATAACTTGATTCGAGCTCGACATGTATGATACATATTGCTTCCGGGCTCCCCGCCACACTTAAATGAATCGACCGGCCTTCGACTTTTTCGTAGACCAGAAACTTTTCCGTAGCGTAGATTCTAGAATACGTCTGCCAAGCAACAGCGGTAATTAGTCATTTCGAAAAACAATCCCTTTTCTTAACGCTCCCGCTTACCGTTCCTGTGAAGTATGCGCAGAAAGGCGCTTTTTCGCATCACGTGCTGGAAAAATACTGCTCATGCGTACAAACCCAATACGGTATTTTTTCCGACACTAGTGCGGAAATAGTACTTTGCGATACAGGTGCGGTAAATCGAACTTTATACGCGCGCTGCGAAGTGAGTCCCTTTCTACGCCCTTACCAGACATATAACTATTCCATGCTGTATCCGAGAGGACTGCCGCAGATCAATCGTGCGACAGCTCAAACTCCTGTGAAATATTCTAATAGACCGTCACCCGTCCGGTCTCGAATATCAAAAGAACCATGGCTTTGCTTTGCTTTATGACATTTTTTCTCCAAGTTGCAACTTGTCAATGCATTCTCTCGAACTCGTGCACACCGAAGCCTCTCAGCATCCGATCCAGGGACAAAGAAGACATAGAGACCCGAGCAAAAATTTCATCCGGTCAGAATCCGGCCCATACTTGGCGCGCCAGAGAATCAACTCCGGCCCGGATATGGCACATCGATATGGCCATGATCCGTGGTGTAACGCGCACGCAAATCCGGATCTGATCCGGCAATTAGTCTGCATTTCTACTCGCTATACGTCTCTGGCCTGTTCAAGGTAGCAAATAAAAATGTTCAAAAAATGTTTTATGGCAATTATAAATGCCTGATCCTTTCCTGACTTGACCCTGAACTGAAACAATACAACTGGAACTTTGAAAATTGCGTAGTGACCCGTCTATTCTTCTTCGTCGGAAGTAATAGATCGTTTCTTTTTGAATTTCGTCGGTGTAGGGTGACTTCCTTCTTTCAGAGTTTGTCCCATCAAACGTTTCGGCAAAGATCTTATTAAATAGTTCGGATTGACAATTCTTTCCTGAGAATATTTCATAATTTTGTTGCAGCATCCGAAGGAAATGTAAGAAATTCTAAATTCGTACAATGATGGTTCCTTCAACGGGATCCGTATAAGCTGTTACAGCTGCTGAGTTTTTGATGTCGTGATACATTTTAAATTTACCGATGTCGCTCATGGCCTACGAATTCGTTAAATTTTTGTTTTACCAAAGGAATCCATCGCTGTCGACCGTCGAAACTCACCTTTGGCAATGGATCGTAACGAATTTTTTGGTACCCATGTCAGTCGCTGTTTGCCGGCCATACTGGCGTGTATTTCGACGCCAAGTAACCCGCGGTGGGTTTCATATTCAGAGTAATTCTCTTGCCATCGAGTTCAACCGTCAATTTTATTGCCCCGTTGATTTGTCGTCTGCGTTTAGCTCCGGGCAGCGACATAGAAAACACTTAATACTCAGGAACTGAGTAACGAATATTTTTCCAACAATGTCAAAATTAAATGGAATATGAATGTTTTATAATCGCATATTATTTTAAGGATGTAGGAGCAGTACAGTTCCGCCAAACGTGAGTTTCAGAGAAAATTGCGAACACTTCTCGATGGAATAAAAATCTGAAAATAATCAAGTATATGGGAGATGCTGCAAAGATTGTTTGTGTGCAATAATAATTCCAATTTGTTATTAACAAATTGAAGATAAACATTATTATACAACAAATTACCGGTCAACTTAACTATTTTCGTTCATAAAAATGATTCGTTTATTTTTATGAATACGTATGAATTTTTTCAGAATTTTTTGTAAACTTTGAAAGTTGCGTTTTTTCACAGCTTAAACGTAGAAAAAACGCGATTTTCAAATTATCGAGGAGAATTTAATATTCAAAGCACGATGTTCGCATAGAGGTATGAAAAAAATATGCCAACAAAAAGATAAGTGTCAGAAGTCGATTTTATTTATCTATCGTTACAGTCCTTGAAGACATGTGTGTTGCTCGAACGCGATAATCAGAAATTGTCTGTTTTGCAACTTCCCTGTGACCTTGCGATATTTGTCTGTTATGGCACATGTCGCTGAAAAAAAAGTTTGTTTAACATATTTTAATATCATAAAAATTGAAGCCCTTACATTTGCACAACTTTGTGCCGAATATCGCATCAGTGACTATCGTAAGTGGCGCTTTGCAGCCATGAGTTTAGTAAATTCCCGGCGCATGCGCAGATCGGCTCCTTTGCGTGCGATTCACTTTTGCGTGCGATAACTGGAATTTATTGCACGCTGTTTGAAATTTATACACGCTGGCTGTACAGCGCCACAATCAGCAGGCACGGAGTAGCACTTCTCCTGCATTCGTTACATAATGTTGCCAAAAATATTATGCGATACTAGTGCGGTGTAGCGAACATCATACGCGGACTGTGAAGTAGGGGAGAGCGGGGCAAAATGGCATAGCGGTGCAAAAAGGTGATGATGAGACAAAACGCAATTTTCCAATAACTTTTGGACGGTGGCGATGGTGGTACGTGGGGCAAAACGGGTTTGAAAATCCGGATGTATCGTTGGGACAAAATGGGGCATCCAAATATTATTGGAAAATTGAGTTTTGTCCACACTTTCCCGTTTTGCCTCGCAGTGCCATTTTGCCTCGGTCTCCCCTAAGTCGCACTCGCCGCGCTCGTACCACAGGGAGTGTGGTCGCCTTCGGCTCGGGCTCCTGCGGTACTCGCGCGGGTCGTGCGACTCACTTCACAGCGTGCGTTTAAAGTTTGCTTTACCGTAAATGTATCGCAAAGTACTATTATATATAAAGAGACTATATATATATTGTTACGTCCAAGGGAATGAATAACGCGCGTATTAGGTTTTGGGGCGGATATTATTATGTACAATGGCAGCTAAATATCTGAAACACGAACTGTCAAACGTCTGTTTACTCTGAAAGTCCGATCAAGACTGTTCTACATGACGATCAATCTTGTATCGATCGTCCGTTCGTTCGTCTCTTGTCAAACGTAAGTAATATCGTGTGCCTCAACGAATAGTCAGCTACATATTTGTAACAATATATATCAAGAGACGCAGTGTCAAACATTTTATTGCCAAAAAAGGACATCGTTACAAATGATCGTTGCATTCTATCCATTGCGAACGAACTGTTGCTCGGTATTACAATGCTGAAATAAGCGATAAGGGTAACTTATTTATGGTAAGTACGGTTTAGATTGCCTAAAAAAATCTGGAAATTGGTTTTTTTGTCCATCTATTTAAAACCAACCATGTTTTTTCCACGTTCGATCTGGCTCGTGCAGCCACTTCCCAACCTTCGTTGAAAGTCCGCTTTTCCGAACTAGTATCGCAAAATACTATTGTATGGCAAAGGGAGTAGAAAGGGAGTTCTTTACGAGTCTGAAAATGCTACACGAGACGAAGGCGAGTCACACGAGTCAGAACTCCCTTTTCTACGCCCATGCCATTCAAATAATTTTTCGTAACAAATTCACGAAAATCCCCGTTTCTGTTCTCATGAACTGTGCGTAGAAAGGCACTTTTTTGTAACACGTGCATGAAAAGCGGTGTTTTTCATGGCAATTTTGCGGGCCGAAAGTGGCTAATTTCATAGCAGTATAGAAAAGGTGCGTCGCGCATGCACCGTTCGCGGTTAGTTCACTTTCATCACCAGGGAGGAAATGTTATAACCTCACTTTTCACTGTTCGTCCCGTAAAATTACCATTCATAGCACCACTATTCATGCACTGGTCGCAAAAAGTATGACGTGGAACGAGCTCCGAATTGGCAATTGCGAATCGTGTGATTGCCGTCTTCGCTTCGCTCGGACAGCAAACCTCACACTCGTCGCAATCGCCAACTTTCGGCCATTGCTGCACAAAATACTATTTCGCAATAGTGCGGGAAAAAATACCATATTGCGTTTGTACGCATGTGCAGTATTTTTCCTGCATGCGATGCGAAAATAGTACTTTGCGATAGTATTACGGAAAAGCGGTCTTTCGACGAAAGTTCTGAAGTTGGCTGCACGAGCCGGATCGAGAGCTACAACGGCATGAGGCGAAGCCGAGTGACGTATTAGCTCGAGAGGAGGCGAGTGTTGCCTACTTCCCAATCGCCGTCGGGAGACCGCTTTTTTGTACAAGTATTGCACAGTATTTTTTGTGACGAGTGCACGAAAATTCCCGCTTTTCGTGCCTGTAAAGTGCGTGCGGGAAAATAGCGAGAGTGCCAGATAAGTGTGCGCGTAAGTAACTGGAGTGTTAAAAAAGTGTGCGCAAGAGTAGCTAGAGTGTGACAAAAGTGTGCAAAAAAGTAACGGGTGTAAAACAGTATCTACAGCAGTTTTCGCGCTTCCTCTGCTAGAAAGCGCCGCTTTCGCTACACTTTACAGGCACGAAAAGCGGGACTTTCCGTGCACGTGTTCCAAAAAGTGCCTTACTGCGCACACTTCACAGGAGTAGAAAGCGGGATTTTTATGTGCATGCGTTAGGAAAAAATGCACCAACGTCGCGCGTTACTTTGTCGGACCTGTCCTTTTTTCACTCTCCATTTTTACTCAAGATATGCAAATGATACCGCTTTATCTCACTTTTTCAACCCCGTCATATCCATGATCTTGTGTATTTATTGACATCGAACGTGATAGGCAACTGGGGTTTCCGCGAGGTCATCGGGAAGCAAAGCAATCGCTGTTCGGAAATACGCAAAATCACCCATATTTACAATATTGGCTATCAAAATTCCCGACGCACTTTTGTCGTTAGTCATCGTTTCGGGACTATATTTAATGTTTTTTTCCCACGCTGATCACGAATCTACCAATTGTTTTATTCATAGATGAATATTTACAGAATATGAATAATACGAAAAATTGCGTCTAAAGTAAAGTACTAATTTTTCAAGAAATTGAAAAAATTCAAGATGACAAAATTTGACCGGTTTGATCGATTCTCCCCAACTTGAATTGGGTTCATTGGGCGATCATACTCTATCTGTTTTCAATTTTTTGCCCCGATAGCTAAAAAACTGAAAGAGCTGGAGTGCGCACAGCCATTTTTGAATAAATTAAACATCACGTAAACAAAAAAAACAACTGATCATTGTTAAAAGAAATTTTGACAAAACGTTTAATATTAACCACACATGCTGTGCGTCAAATTTCAGCTTGATCGGTTGAGTCATTCTCCAGTTATAGCGGTTTGAATTTCTTCGCGTCTGATCCACACATACACACACACATACATCCAGAAATGTTTTCTAAATGTGATTTTTCGATGTTTTGGAATATTCTTAAAACGTCTTCATAAAAATCTCGAATAGATTTTATTTTTTCACCGAAACAAAGCTTCCTCCACGAGGAAGTAAAACTTGAGAGAAAACGCGTTATAGGTATTCGACAGCGTCGATTCTATCTCGTCTCGAGGTCCGTCTGTCCCTCGTCGATGTGGTGGTAGTTCGCCGTCGACGGGGAGAACTCCGAGTCCCGACATCGGAAGGGGGGAGACTCTGCTCCGCACGCGCCTATAGTGGTCCACCACGCGCCTAAAATCGATTCCGTCGAGAGACACAGACAGCAGCAGCGGGGCATGGACCTCCTCGCCGTCCCTACAGTCACTACCGTCGCTTCGTCGTAACTCCCGGATTTTCCTGCGCACTATGGTATATTTCTCCCACCGAGGCTAGATATGTCCTCTGTACGTCGAAAAATAAAATTAAAGAAAAAAGAAATACACAAAAATAAAACAACAGAGCACTCTGTTATCGTTCCCCTTTTCGACAGCGTCGTTCTCAACGTTTTCATTCTCTGTGCGAAATAGCTCTGAATTCAACCGGAAGGGAGGGAGAGGCGGTTCGATGCACCGCCGGCGCTCTCGAACAGTGGAAGAGAGCTCCGTGTCGGAGACCGCGAGGGCAGTAGCGCTAAATATTTCCAACTTTATGATGACAGTAAACTTTTTTTTTTAATCTTTTAACGTTGCCTCCGACGCTGCGCCTCGTACAGTCGACGACTGACATTGCCGTCGAGTAAAGTTCGTCGTGTGCGGGTACGGGAAGAGGGAAATAACAAAGGTCACCTCCAGCCTCGACTCAACATCGGAGCGGGAGCTGGAGCGGTTCAGCACTGCCTAACGCTGTACGTTCCCGCTTGAATAAAACCAAAATACATGGGGATCAGACGAGGAGAGACGAGAGAGAAGACGGAAGGCCTTACGCCAGTTCTGTGCGCGTCGGTAGAGGTTAAATTTTGGGCGGAGGGTCGCGAGAGCTTCGAGCCTCTCACTACCGCCCGTAGCGGGCTCTCCTTTAACGCTCGCTTAATTTTACGGTCGGCCGTAATAGTTTCGCGGGCAAATTATTATTACGGAAAGCTAGAGAGAGCGCTCGACTACCGACAACAGCGCCGGTGTCCCTCGCGTATAGGGGACACACGCAGGAGAGGACTCCACGGTCGGTGAGGCACTCTATATGCAAGAAGGAATGGAGGTAGTCGCGGTTCGAAAATTATCACCGACTCCGTTCGCCCGGTGGCTGGACCAAAAGTCTCCGCAGCGTCGTCGGGGCCGCGGGGGTGTCTTTATGGCAGTTAGGTTTATTAGCTGTCGTTTCGCCAGTAAACTCGCGAGCGAAGTCAGAACTCGTTTGGGACTTTCGGTCTTCTCTCCCATTTCGCTTCCGCACTGTTGGGGGGTCTCGGCATGTACAGCTATACACAGTAAAAAAAAAAAGCTTGTGCCTTTAGCAAATATTTCTTGTTCATCTTGACCACAGGGGAACACAATTTTTTTTGTTAACAAACCGTATTTTTTTTTAAATATTGCTACACTGTTCTAATAGTATATTGCGAAAATAACGAGGGAAAAATGTAATATTGACAAGAAAATACCATTACCATTTCGTTTTTTTCTGTTTCGATCTTTTTTTTCTACAATTTTTTTTTAATTTATTTTTTACCTTTAAGGTACCAGATAGGACAGATGAATTAATTCGAACACCGATACTAGAACTACATTTTATATATAAATGACACACAGCGAGTATTGCTGCGATTCGAGGACTTCGAAAAGTACTTGTTCCTTTGGACGGGACATACAGACAGACAGGCGGAAATGAGAAAATGTTTTTTATTTCACTGGGTGGGAAAAGGCGCTTTTTGCGCACACTTCGCGTGTGAAAAACCCCACTTTCACACATCGTGAAATAAAATTTTGTCCGATACTTGTGCGAAAAACGTTTTCTGAACTCGTGTAATTGCAACACTCGCCTTCGGCTCGGTGCTGCAAACTCACCCTCGTCAGATCATTTTTCGCATGCGTATCGAAATGTACTATTTTTGCATTCTGGGACATGTTTCTACCTCATAATTTGACAGTCCAAATCTTAAAAAATTACAATATCTTCTCTCCTCACATATTTTGCATGTGATGATAAAATAAAAATTGTGGACGTGGAAATTATTAATGTTTGTTAAAGGTACAAACTTTATTCTGCGTCGTATACAAAAAGGTCTGCAACGAAGGCGATCGTAAGGATTGAATTTTTCAAAGATATTATCGAGGACGAAAAAATTTCAGCGTCGTTTAGGGACACCTCACACCAGCCGCGTATGTCTGCGGTTGCGCTTGAAGTTATTGACGGTCCTCCACGGTGCACGCGTGGGTGCATGGCATCCTGGCTATGTTAATTTCACCCGGAATCTATCAGGAATCCGTCGAGGAGGTTGCCGGCTCGACGATCGCGACGATCTCACCGGCTGATATTCGAAAGTCGCTCGAGCTCTGGCGAGCTTGCATTGACGCGACGCGGTTAGTGCCTCGCATATGTACAACTCCCGGTGACGCGGACGCGTCCCCGGGAATGTGCCAGGAAAATTCCTATATAGGTTATATGGAAAATGAAAAAATTTATGGGGAATCGTAATTAAAGGTAATTCAATCGAACAGCACATTTCTCTCTTTTTAGTTCAGGCTCTTTTTAGTTCAGGAAAGAAAGGAAAAAAAAGAAAGACAATTTTTTTTTGTAGGCATCGTAATTAAATCTATAAAATTTATATAGCTCATGCCTTCAATAATTATTTTATCGCAATTATTATTTTAGCTCTCGGAATTCTATACACATGTTATTAATTTACATTATATTCATTCAATACAATTGACAATGACAGCAAGGGTCGCCGATAGAGTTGCAAGCTCAGGTTTTCCATTCGAGTAACCGAGTCAATTGATTATCGTCATTGTCTCGGCTCCGATACGTTGGCCACGATGCCGTCTTGCTTCGGATATTGACGCAGTCTCTCGACACTCCTGCGTTTAATCGAGCCTGAACTCGCCAAACTATGTTGTTTCCGGTACGAGGCGAATCCCGTGCATCGTGGAACTCCTCGTCTTCGGCTGCACCGACCCTTGGATGATTCAAATTTCTTTTTCTTATCATTAACGTTACGACGTATCCGATTTCGCTCGGTAACGAGGTTCTTCCGGGGAATCGAAGTAAGTTTATGCTCCTTTCGGAAAGATGTACATCTGTAAGAGGGAAAAAGAATCGCTAGGCATTTGAAGAAAAAGATGAATTAAACTCCCCCGACCGCATGTCGAAGGGTTTTAATGTATTTTCATGTTGATAAAGAGTTACGGAAACGGAGAGGTAGAGTGAGGCGCGCCTTGGGCTTCGAGTACTGCATGTTCCATTCTCGCGTGTAGGGCAGAGCGGGGCAAAATGAACCCCTCCATTCGAGATTAAACTTTTTTTTATGTCCCGTGAAAAATTGGTTTGGAATAGTCCGTTTTGCCCCAGGGTTTTCGTTTTGCCCCGAGACTATACGATTCTACTGTGCAGCATCTGCACCGGTCGGTTGTATGTAGAATGCGCCTGGGCGAGGATGCCCGAGGGAGGAACCCCGAGAAACAACCCTTGGCACATGTTACTGGCCATAAGCTCCCACGCATCCTCACCGCTAATTGCGCTACAAATTTTAGACTGTAACCACGGGTGTCGGTGCCAGTTAATATATACGATACTACACGCCTCCGTTAGCTACACGGCCGAGTATAGCAATATATTCCCCGCAGATCCGGCATGTATCGTACGCAGAATTGGTTTAATTAATTAATTACCGATGGATCGATATCGAAAGAGCATGAGACAAGTTGCCACGCTCGCTCGCAAATCTCTTCGGTTGTCACTGGAAAATAATAAAAAAAACAAATTGGATCAGACTAAATTGCGAAAAAATACAGAAAAGCTGTACTATAAAGTCTTACGTTTCGGGAAACACTCATCGGCTATCGCCACAGATTGGTCAATCATATCTAACGGCAACAGTGTCTTCATTTGTTTCATCGCTAGGTCGTAATCTACGACACCGGCTTTGTTCTGTCGAAGGGTGTTAATTAATTTTACACAGTTTGCGAGTTTGTTAAAATATGGTGAAGCATGGTAAGTTGCTACAGATGATTTGTTTGGTTGGCCAACCGATTAACCCTAGAACTTATGTATGTAGTACAAAAGGACACCAGACGATATTCAAACTGCACTCCTTAAAGTAGAAATTGACATTATCGACTTGAGACTTCCACGATAAATTAGTTCCATGATCTGAGGATGTGCGGAGGCCGGTAGTAGCCTAAGTTATTCGCTGGCTGTCGCACAGGACGTCAACCCAGCGCGCTTGGGGTACCAAAATACCCCAGTCAGGTGTTCCTGTTAATGTTTTATGTAAATGATTTTTTTTTGGTAAAACTATTGAATGTAAATGATTAATATATAATTTGGACGTATATACTCGGCATTTAATTTTTTCTAAGATTTTATAATTTTATAATTGTAATAATTTTTTATAATAATTATCATCATCTTCTTACCTACAATGTTTCAAGAAAAATAAATGTTAAAACCTATGCAAAACCAATTTTGGTTGCGTTTTCATTGTTTTTTTCGATGTTACAAGTTTTTGACTTTTCCCTATTTTCATATGTCCAAATAAATAGATTTTTTGAACGGAGTACAATGGGACTATTTATTCGTAATAGCGTGATGTGTCCCATATAAAATGACGTTTAAGATTGGAAAAGTGGATCTAAAAAAAAACTACAAATTGTTTCACAAAAAGTGAGGTTTATGCCAATTTTCTCTACGTTGTGGGCTTCATGGATGATTTTCATCCCCTAAACTTGAATAAAATAAAATTTGCTGCATACCATTGTCTTTCTTATAAAAAACGAAGAAATTCATGTGCGGCAAAACCCATTTACTGCTTACAGGACCCTTGTATGTCGAAGAAACGCGTGGGATACATATGTAGCCCAGTCATGAATTAGAAGGTAGAAAAATGATACATGAGCTCTAGGGTTAAAAGCTAAATAATTTGTTTGCCCAACCAATTAATTGCCAATTCATTTTTTGGCCCAGGCAATTAATTGAACATTCATTTTTTGGTCTAACCAATAATCACCATTTTAAGTTTTAGCCCGAACAAATCAATGTTCTAGACGGTATTGAATCACGCAGTGGTAGGTAACAACTAATTATTTTTCGTCGTGAACACGCTTGTTACAATAAAAAACTCACTGTGCCTTTCATTGCTGCAAAAATGCACTGGAAATAACATCCGAGAGCTGGGTCATGCGGCATTTCTCCGTTGTATGGTGCCTCCAGAGCGGCTGCATTCGGAATTCATCGGTATTACAATAAATATTAACGATATTCCGAAACATCACGGATCAATATAGAGGTCCACTCGCGACTAACGTACCTTTCGAGACTCCGGTTTTTTTAATGCAAGACTTGCCAGGTCCTTTTAGAGCGTTCTTAATTTGTACCAGCGTCATCCTCTTTGGTTTCAATTCACATAGGTAAGGAGCACGGGTATAACGAAACGAGAAAACGTCGTTTTAATGTCACTTTAAGTAAAACTATATTATCCTGTCTTATTTATATATTTTTTAATACTCACGCCATCTGCTCTATCGAGATTCAGTATCACCAAAAGGGCCATAGCCATAAACAAACACAGTCTCGAATTCTGCATGATTGCAACCTTCTCCTATGGACTCGTTTACAATTTTTGATTTTCTTTTTCTTTATGTCGACAATTTAATACACGAATTTTTCCGTCACAAATATAAACGGCACTGGTTCTAATACGCGAGTAAAACGGGAATTGAACCGAACCGGTGTGTACCCATTTCGAATTTCCGACAAAATTCTGCCCGCGTAGTGAATCAGCTCGCCACTCTTATACCCTCCGTTTCCGCGTTTACTATAATAAGATGTTATACGCTCCGTACGGTCGACTCCGAGTGACAATGAAAATCATACAAATCTAGGTAATCAATACCCCCCCGTGATTTAGGACGCCAAACGAATTACCTCATTCTCCTGTCTCAATTCTGAATCTGTAATTTACGTAACGCAGTAAACGTTTCACACGAACCGACGTTCCAAATTGCGTAATTCTACGCCACACAATGCTTCCATTTATTTCTTTATTATTATTATTTTCTTAAGTCGGATTTATCTATATGTTCAACAATGCTAGTTAATAATTAGTTTTGCAATCAGAGCAACCGGATATTTTCTTTATTATCGCCGCCCTTAAATATTGTTAAACCATAATTGTGGATATATGGAAATGTTTCTCACGGAAAGAAGAACACTTCGGGATCTTGTTCGTAATTGCACTTGACCTGGTTGTAAACCGTCACGCAATCATCGGCGTCGTAAACTGAGAATACATCAAAAACACTTTTTTCTTTAGTCTTCTTCAATATAAAAATAATTTTTTCAATATATATATATTTTTTTTTCTTACCCAATTTGTCGTAACAGACTTTTGACGCTTTAAGAATTCGATCTTGCATTCCCTTTGGCATGTTTTTCACTTGCGCCACGAAAACGCTGGGCACCGGTTTTCCATCCTTCCACTATATCGGGCACAGAGGATAGAAAGATTTCGCGTTCAATATATTATGTACATGTATAAGTAATATATTTTATTTATTTGATATATTTTTCTAAGCGACAGCGATGGTGTGACGGTGTAAAGAGATACTTGCCGTTCTCAGATAAATCATCACGCATCTGAGGTAGCACTGAAGCTGATGGTCCGGGGGAAATTGACCCTTATCTATACCATCCAAAAGGGCTGCGGACAAGAAACGTTAAGTGCATGAAAAACTAGATTCCCGATACACACACTTACATCTACACTAAGTACAGTAGTTAATCGATCTGTCGGTCTGCCTATTCATCGTTACCTTGGTCGACTCCGCCGACATGACGTGCACAACCTGCTCTGAGGGGTTTTACAGTTTCCCTCAGCTCAGCAATCGACGTCGCCTGAAACACATTATCCGTTAATACAATAACTTTTTTCCAGAGAGTGCGTCCTACTCACATCGACGCAACTGTTGCAGAGCAACATCGCGCAGACACCCAACGAGACAGTAACCAAATAACTGCGCAACATTTCTTTTTCTTTACAAAACAAAAACAACACAAAAAAATTGGCGATTTTAGAGTTATAAAAAAAAAACAAAAAAATTATTAATTACGAAAACGTAACGAGGCACTAACGTCCGACCCGGCGAAAGTCCACTCGGCGAATGCTCGGTTGTCGGAGCTTATAAAGTGGTACAAGTTACAGGGATAATTGCACCTACGATGTGGTACAAAATCCCGCAACATCATTCGACAATTTTCCTAATTTCTTTATTCTGTGACATTCTTGCTTGGATGGAATATTCTTGAATCGCGCCGGAGTTTGCGTAAGAGCTCAATGAGCGCACGTACCGGAACTCCAGAGACGCCGGCACCATAATCGAGGCTCCTTGTGATTTCTTTATTGCGACGATTTGTTTTTTTTTTTTTTTTGCATATACGCGTAGTGCTATACGGATAGATTTAAAAAAAGAGCCGCTTCTGATTTTCTTGGTATAGATTCCGCGGAGCGTGTCATTTTGACCCTCAATTATGCACTGGCGACGTTAGAAGTCCGTACATTTTCATTACAAGCACACACATACGGATCTCAGTTACAACTTTTCAGTAGGGTTTGGAATGTCGTGCCGCTTAGCTGCTCATTAAGAACATTTGTATGGATGTCAGAGATTCTTTCACGATTACGAATAACAATTCATCGGTTGTCAAGGAAGCTTTGGCAAGTTGGCGATTTGAAGATGAAGATAAAAATGCTGTAGGGAAACCCTAAATCTCGATGCGTACAAAATCTTCAAAGTAGACTAAATGAACAGTTTTTGAACCATTCATGATCGAATTTGGGAAAACTCGAATCTTTTCTCTTCGAGACTCGATTCTATTCTACAAAAAAAAAAAAAAATGGCCATGTGTCGCGAAAAAAACTTACGTACGGTTTGAGGATATTGTTGAAAGAAGCAGTTAAATTTTGAAAACGATTCACTATGTTGCATTCAGCATGGCAGTAGGTAATAGAAACTGCTTTACCAAGTTTATGAGCGTCCGCTCATTTGTCGGATGAATACGCTAATAATTTGCATTTGAGCGAAAATGTTGAGGGTCCTTGAAAAAAAAAAAAAAAATGGATCACAGTTTTTGTTACCGACCGAGTCCGTTTCACTTCGCCTTAAGGACATGTGAAACGACTCAGTCGGTAACCAAAATTAGTAACAAATGTGATTCAGAAACCGTAGACTTTTCGGGAAAAAGCAAAGCATTAGCGGATGTACAATTTAATACCCCGTCCGATGGTGCTTCCGTTTTATCCGAAACGTCAACCAATTTTAAATGGCATTGATGCGTAAAATGCATCTATCTCTCTTGCACTCATATGTCACGTGGTACATCTTTCACGTGGCCTTAAGAGCATGTGAAACACTTTCTCAGCCCGTTTTTCTCGTTCCGCTGAGAGCGCTACTGATACTATCTCTCTTACACTCCATAGTGTTTCACACACTTTTAAGGTGAAGCGAAACGGCTGTGAGTGGGAGAGGGATCGCCACAATTTTTCAATGGCCTTTTTTCAAAGGTGCTAATTTTTTCATTCGAAAATGTAAATTCGTGTCCGATGCGCAATTACCCTACGCATTCGGCTCAAATTCGCATCATCGGAAAAATTCGCACCAGTTAGATAAAAAAGTAGATTATATATTTTTCTTTACCGACTGACTCTACACTGGGACCCGATTTTTGCGCCCACAATTTTCTCAACAGTCCCCCACCACGGAGCGAATATCGGCGCAGCAAGCTATGGGCCATGCTCGACAGTTAGTATTAGCGGGGCATGCCCAGCCTCGATTTTGGTAAGTGTGATGCGGAGCCGGTCCCGCCGCTGTGAACGAAATCGAGGTCCTAGTGTACTTAACTTCGCCTTAAGAAACATTTACCACTCGTTTGACTAGTGCGGACCACTGCGACCTCCTTGATACAACGAGGCACTCGACCTTGTGACCTTCGGCGCGAAAAACAATCGACACCCTGAGTCGTGTCGTTTCGTGAGACGAAAAAACATCGAGTATTAGCGAAGCCATTCCTCCGATCTCCTCCAGACGACTCTCGGCAAAAGTGCTCTTACGCTCCTCCTCCTCATTGTTTCCGGTGCCAACAAGCTCCTTCTTCGCTTCTGGTATCCGCTTCTCTTTTTGCGATCTCTAGGACCCTCGTTCCCACTCGCTAATGTCGAACCCTTGTATACCTCGGAACAATGACCGAACGAAAGAGAAATCGAACGAGAAAACGATACAGTAGGACGAGAGACACCATCCGAAAGGTCTTAGGTCTTCCATCCGACGGATTTTAGGTCTTCGCGAAAGACCTAAAATCCGTCGAACCGTCGGGCTCAAGAGTCCAGAAGATCTCCAGACTCCCTCCGCATTTCGGCCATTAGTAGAAGAGCGCTTCTGGGACGTCCGATAATTGCGAGTCTTCCGCCTTCGTTCACTCCCATTCAGCCTCTTATTTTTATTTCACTCCTCGTCGCTCGAGATCTCCTAATTTTATTGTCCCTCCAGCGACGATTAAGACGATGTGAAAGTCCTTCCTGCGCGCCAAATTTCGACTCGGTGAAACGAACTGTAATACATTTTTTTCACTGGTAACGAAACTTCCGGATTAAAGCACATTCTTACATGTACCGGGAATAAATACAGCTTCATGTGAGAATTTGCTTTCAAAGGTAAATGGTCAGCATGGTTAAAAAAAATTTGTTACAGTTTTTGTTACCGACTGTGGTATTTATTGTGGAGTTCATTCCGATCTCCCCGAAAGTATCCAAACTCCTATGTCTCGCTAGATTTTCCCACGTAAAAAGGCTTTCAGTGCCTCGAATCGAGTGGAATTATGAAGCTGATAGAGGCTTTCTTCGATAGAGCCTGAGCCGTAATTTGCTTCCCGAAGTTCGCCTATCAACGGGATAAATACGTCGCGCGGAACCGCGGAGAAGCGCATCAGTGCTGGTAAAAGTTACCTAAGGCATCGAAGCCGATTGGCGTGTACGGACCCCTGTAGCGAGCTCCCGCAACCCTTTGTCATGCTAATTAGCTTTCAATTAAAGCTCGAGCACGGGAACTCGACTCGAGTCGGTCAGAGAATTAGCTACCAGGTCTCTATACCACTGCCGCATTGACTGGTAGTCGTATACGTGGTAGGAGCGACGTGGAACGATCTCAATGAGGAGGGCGAACGAACTTTATATATTTCTATGAGTACGTCGATTGGAATTATGCATCGAGGGCGAGGGGGACTCAACTGCCGGCCAGCTGGGCTCTCGTTGTTCACTCTCTCCGTCTGCAACCTTCGTTTTTCCATCGCTACCTCTCGGGTCCACTATAAATTACCGAGGATTAGTTAATTCGTTCCGCGAACTTCCCCCCCGGCATTTATGTAAATTTTCATATCGAAATAATTCGACATTAAATTCCCTCTCGAAATTGCGGAGATAAAAACGGGCGGTCGCTGGCTGACTGTGCGCGTGTTTTTGTCCGCGCGCTATTAATAAATTAAATCCGACAGGAGTCGAGGAAAGCTCCACGTGCAGCGTAGGGCGTAGCGAGCGGACTTTTGTATATTTTCACTGAGTGATTCCGATTCGAGTTCGTAACACGGGGCAACGTCCAAACTTTCCATATCTTCTCTCAGCCGTCGTGTTGCATCGCTCTCGTTTCTGCGCGCAATCTTTCTCGATCTTTGTATCGGCGGCTGAGAATGGAAAGGGCGTAACTCCCGTCTTTCGGCGCGCGACTCACGCCCTTCGGATTCTCGGCCGTCGACGTATGCATCGCGAATACACGGATAGAAAGAAAATATAACGCGTTGGCGAGAGACATACGCGTTCCATCGCTGGTCCACGGAAGATGACGAGGCCTCGGCGACTATGCTCAGTTCTGCCGCTGATTCCGGCGGTCGGTGGTGCAACGAGCCGACCGAGAAGACGAGATCCAGCGACGACGAGACTACGATGTTTATGGCTGATGATGCCACCAGTGGGGAGTTCGGTACTCGTCGCACGCTGCTGCTCTCTCAGTTTTGCTGCTTCTTCATCTTTTATTCTCATCCCGCGGTCCTCGACACTCGTGTTGTCCAGTCAAATCCCCCTCGCGTTACTTCAATAGTCGTGCGGTCTGTTGAAATATTAATTCTTTTTCTTAAAATATATAGATAAATAAATAATTGAATAACTTTTTAATAATAATAATAATAATAATAATAATAATAATAATAATAATAATAATAATAATAATAATAATAATAATAATAATAATAATAATAATAATAATAATAATAATAATAATAATAATAATAATAATAATAATAATAATAATAATAATAATAATGTACAGTAAGTAATGGGGGTGGTTTATTTGATAACATAAAAGGGGTTCGAGCACTATGTGAAGTAAACCATCAGTGGGGGGCATCCTCTCGCCCGATTAGTCCAATGGTGTTGTTTCTCACTGGCTTATATACGAGGTGCGAGGCGGTCGCGAGGCCATCGACGTTGAGGGATTTCCTGGAAGCGTTGGCAGCGCTAGTTAACCAACGAGTGGCTTGTTATTCAGCGTGACCCGCTGGTGGATTTTTTTTTGTGTTAGTGCTTCGACGAATTCGACGTTGATGTCGGTGTGCAGCGTCAGGTTGCCGACGTTGTATGGACAAACCGTTATTCGGCGCAGTGTCTTTAGTCGAAGGATTTATATGCGTAGGCATAAATATTGGTAATTTTTTTTATTGTTTTCCATACGTATGACCTTGAATTATTCCGAGGCTGTATAGGTTTTTATTTCAGTCGGTTATGCGCGCGCTCCGCGTGCGTAAAACCCCTATTTTTACACCTTATGAAATAAAATTGTGTACGATGCTCGCACGAAAAACTTTTTCTTAACTCGTGTGATTGCAACACTCGCCTTCGGCCCGTACTGCAAATTCATACTCGTCAGAAATAGTTATTTTCGTTACAAGGGCGAGAAAAATCGATTGTTCTCGACGAGTGTGAAGTGACGCACGAGCTGAAGGCGAGTGAGGCGCTTCACACGATTCTTTCCGCACTAGTGCGGAAAAAATACGGAAAAATTGTTTCGCACTAGTATCGTAATGTACTAGTGTGTTGATTTAGTTGGGTGTCGTTTTAATTATGACAGTGTCGACGCTTTATACGTCCGACGGAAAGGCGCTTCACACGACTCTTTCCGCACTAGTGCGGAAAAAAATACGGAAAAATTGTTTCGCACTAGTATCGTAATGTACTAGTGTGTTGATTTAGTTGGGTGTCGTTTTAATTATGACAGTGTCGACGCTTTATACGTCCGACGGGAAGTATGCCGGGGGAACACGTGGAATGCGCTTTGCGTAGCGAAAGGAACACGCGAAAAGTCTCCATCTCTCTTGATAAGCGTGTAGTCTAAGGCCTGTGAGAATTCTCCGTGGGTCAAGGATCGAGTGACCTCGGGAGAGTCACCCACGCAAAGCTCGTTGGTGAGTACCCATCGAAAACAATTTCTCGACGATTTTGCTTGGAACCGTGAAAGAATTACTCGTTTACCACCCGGTGATTCGAGATCGTGAGCCGCCTCAAAAATCTCGCAGTGTTGTACGACGAAACGGAATTGCCCGGGGATAGGTTAATATTTAGGACGGGCATAACTTTTTTTTTATTTCATATGTTTTATTTTTTATTGGTAATGCAACGTGAATATTGACAACGCTCCGTGTACAGCCTCGAGTGAACCCCTTCTCGTGTGGGCGGTTAATGACGAAAGGCGGGAGAGGATAATAAAAATCGAGAAGACGATGCGAGAAATCAAAGTTAACCTTGCGCGATCTTAATCCTACGTGAGAAATCGTGAGCTTAACAACACACGATAAAAACTGTGCGTACATCGTTTATTAAAAAACAAAAATAGATATATAAATCTGTCTATAATGTATAAAAATCGTGCCGCTGTGTCAAGAAGGGGTGGGGGGAGGAGGATCCGTTTTTATCAAGGTGACCCTTTCCCACTCTTATCGCAACGGAAAAAGGTCACCTTTCTTACAGACGGAGCCGTGAACAATATTCGATGAAGCCGAACCGTCCCCCCCGGCTCAAATATTCTGAATCCCCCTTGGGTGGCCCCTCGAGGGTGGATCGGGGCGAGGGCTAATTATTCTACGACCCTTTGGGGCCCCTGCCGAGGGCCTGAATATTCTAAGTCTCCTTGGGCTTTAGCTTAGGGACTATTTGATCTGTTTTAAGTCTTTGGAGACTCTTCATGCAAGCCCGCCTGCCACCAGAAGCCGTAGTATATGTATATATAGGTAAGAGCGCGACAAAATGGGACAGCGGGGCAAAATGGAATAGTGGGACAAAACGCAATTTTCCAATAATTTTTGGATGGTACAGTGGGACAAAACGGGGCGGAAAATCCAGATGTATCGATGGGGCAAAATGAGGCGTCCAAAATTTTTGACAAATTGCGTTTTGGCCTATCGTCCCGTTTTACCCCATTGCCCCATTTTGCCCCACTCTCCCCTATGTATAATAAAAAATCGTATTAAAAAAATACAAAAACCAGAAGCTGAAAGATTCGGTCAGCCTGCTCGGTTTTTCGAAGCATGCGGACAGTGAAATGGAAATTGGCCACAAGAATGTCGCTAAAAAATATTGCCGACCAGAAATTTTTTAGTGTAGCTCCTTTCTATCCTTCCGCTTTCTTACTTTGCACCTCTCGGAAAAGTTTATAAAAAATAAATTAAAAAAGAACCCAGCGCGATTATAGGACGCGAGATGATCTGTCGACGCGCCTGACGGCTTACGCCGGATAAAAGGAGGAAGTGCACGGAAGAAGGAAAGCGGGAGGGAGTGAGAGCTTGCATTTTTCCCGGACCTATTTGTTTGACGATGAGACGCCTGCTCGGGTCGTATGACTCGATAGCCTCGGCAAAATTCGTTTCCCGTCTAGCATCCCCCCATCCCACGTGCATGCTACGAAAACGTTAGGCACAACGTGAAATGAAAACGTACGACCTCATGACACCTAACTGCTTGACTACTCGGCCAGGAGGTTTTTTGTTCTTACTTCCGCGCAGCACGAGACTGTTACCGTGTCGTTTATGGCGACAGGACAATCGCCGAACCCTCTTTCTAACATGCCATCATCGGTAGGTGTTTTTTCTACCAAAATGCTTCTTGGGTACAAAAGAATACGACAGATATAGGAGGATATCCTAAGATATCGTAAGGATGAGTTGGGTACAGTGTGCAAGTTTTTTATTTTCTCAAGTCCAATATTCTTTTCCTATAAAGAGTATTCACAATTTTGTTGCCATCGACCTCATGGTTGAAGCCTTCCGAAAAAAAGTTGAAACATAATCTTAGACGTAAACAATGAGATCTCGCGTCATCTTTCCCTCACAGCTTTGTTTTGTGTGAGATTTGTGCAATGAAACAACACAAAGTGCCCCGGAAAACAGCTGGGTCACTATGCGCTTTTTTTTTTCTTCGTGACACCTTTTATTGCCTGCACTGCCGGCGGCGACTGCCTACACAGTTATGCGTCCGCGTATAACTTTACGAAAATAAAACTGAGCGTCTGAAATTTTTCGTTTCTTTCCACACGGCGAACTTGGCTGCAAATCACCAGTGCACAGTGTGGCCAACAACGCATCGTGCCACGCTCGTCCCTAGGTTCACCTCGTATTATTGTAAAGATACTATTTAAACGATCGAGGGGCATCGGGGCGTCTCGTGATTCTCGTGGTGACGCCTCGCGACAATGACTGCTCGAGATGTGTATCGACCGAAGCGGCGAGCACGGCGTCAAGCACAGCAGCCATTTCGCTCATTGGACTCGATTGAAAACGACTTGCGAAACTGCCTGTTCGAACGCTCCTCGGCGCTGACGTAACGCAGCGGCAGCGGCGATCCTGCGAACCGATTGAGGCGAGTGGCGGCGTCTACGTCGGGCGCGTGCACTTCTGTATTAACGTATACGTTCCGCAAACTCGGCGATCCAAAGTGCTCGGAGAGAATTCTACAGAGCCAGCCGCATTCCCGTATCAGCCAGGGAGCTCGCGTATGATTCTAATCTTAATAGTGAGGTGTCAGCGCAACGAAACAGAAAACCGAGGGAATACGAAGAGATAATAAAGCGCCGGAGTGTGAGAAAGTTTGCGAAATATTTTCGTAATGAAAATAAGAGTAGAGAAGTCTTCTTTTTTTGTCGTCCTCGAGTCTTGCGTTTCTTTGTGGTCTCGCACGAGCACAATAGATACTCCGAGGAGATATTATCATTATCCGCGAGTTTACCGAGTATACACTATGTATCGTCGGTGGGTTGTCAGAGCAGCGCAACGTTGCGATAAGCTCGTTCGTTGTTTCTTCATCTCGCATAGAGACGCATTGGCGACTTTTACCAGGTCAGACTGGGATACGCGACGGTGTCTTCTCGGACCCTGCTGTGTAGACTTCGCCGCTATGTATACTATGTAGGTCGAGCGGAGGAGCCGGTCGATTATGCGATAACATGGTGACGAATAAAAACGGTGGAAAAAATTCGCTGACTGTACCGGATAATATTTTTTTGCCGACTGAAATTCAGAGCAATAGTGCCGATACTTCGCATTAATCGGTACTCGAAAACATTTGTTTACGACCAATTTAACGGCGATAGAAAATAACTTTTATTCGTAATATTATAAATTATGCATAAATAACGTTTGTTATAGAATTATTTATTTATTTTTGCATATTTTCAGATTGAAAATCCGACGGGAGCAACAATAGAACCTTCCAGCCACTGGTCGTTGATCTCTGGTCGCTAATTATGAGAGGATGACGTCACTGATCCACAGGGAGTACGGCGGCTCTCAGAGGAAGAGGGAGTCGACCGGAAGCAATGCCTCCAGCTACTTGATAGTGAGTATATGAAGAAATAAATAATTCTTCACTTTTCGCAACGACGACGAGAAAACTATTATTTATTTGACGGTCGACAGATTAAAGTTATCAAGTTTTTATTATCAAGTATAATTATCAAACGCACGTTTGATACTATTACCTCATCACTGCAGCAAAATGGCATTATCTTCCGCGTAGTACCTACACGTGAGCCTATAATCTTAGCGTAGTTACGATCGCATGTCGCGAGAGTGACTTTCGGTCATGCATCGCAGCTGTATAAGCAATACATTGCCCTGCCAGAATCCTCGGATGTGTCGTATCCTTCGTTATTTTATATGACTAACGTACACAGTAAAAAAAGGTTTGTACCTTTAACAAAAAAAAAAAAAAAATCTCTACAAATGTCCATTATTTTGTCTCGCCAATCATTTCACAATTTCTTTGGTTGTCAAAAAATCATATTTTTGATGGAAGAAACTTATAAAATTTTAAAAAGAAGAAAAGCAAGAACTGCAGGCCTTTTTTTAAAACCATGTACCACGCGCTCGTAATTTGTGAGTCAGCCGCGAAAAAAATCGGAAGCTGTGTACTTTGTACAGAATAATATACAGTAAACACCACGTCACGCGCAATAATTTCACTTCTTCCCTGTGTGAAATGAGTGGGGAAGCCTTTCCCGAAAGTTTTATTGTCATCGTCGACACTTTGATCATTGACGCGACTCGTTGTACTTTCCACAACGGAAAGCAGAGACCTTGGAGTCTTCTTTCTTTTTTCTACAAGCGCACTCGACCCTCCAAGCGCTTTCCGCGTTTTCTCTTTTACATTTTATTTATTTTTATTTTTTTCGAATATCTCTCGAGGGGCCTATGACGTTATGAGTTTTTCGGGGTTTAAGCCGAGGGGTTGGTTCAACTCTCCGTGTACTACAATCGGGGGTTTCTGCTGTTAGTACTGCCGGACGGTTCACGAAAGTCGTGACGCACGAACTCCGCAGTTTGTTCGCACATAGCATGCGGTTGGGTGGCCGAGGGCTCGCAGAAAACTGGGAATTTAAATTGTTTCATTGTCGAGTGCGGAAAGCCTTCTCCTCCCCCTCTCACGCTTTCTCGAAAAAAAATGTTCGTCTACTGCCCATTGGGGGACTGCGAATTATTGCCGCTAGAAAGAGTATGGGAGGTAAAATTATTACGCAACAATGCTCACGAACAATAAAAACAATTTCCCCAACTAATTGCATGGTTAAATACGCTCGAGGCGATTTATTTCGGTCGTTCGAAAAAAGAAGTTACTCCCAACAAATTATTTTGTAAATTTATCGGTCTAACACGTTGATTTTATGGTCGCGAATATTAATTTGTTGGGCCAACACATACATCTTTCCGCGCGACGAGCTTCATTCTTTCGACTCAAAAAAAAAAATTAATAGCTAGGGGCGTGTTTAACCTCGCGGTCGGTCGGGGCAAACAATTATTTTTCGACGTATAACAACAACGATAATTATGCGACCGGGAATGAGTTGCAATTGAGACGCGAGGTGTTTGAAAGGTGCCGATTCATTTGCGTGACGCTTCCTCGAGCGGGGCGATTCCTATTCAATTAGCCATCAGGCACTTCTCCATCCAGCCTATTATCTCTCTCATTTTCGTCTGCACCCTCCCCCAGCATGTATAGAATCAATCCGTATCCAATTAATCGAACGCTTCTATATACTACGATCACGACAGCATTACAGTTCGTCACGCCTTCCGCGTGCACTCTCGAATCATTAAATAATCATTAGATCCCGCGGTTTATCCACCGACGCGACGCGTCTGCTCAAACGAGAAGGTTGCCGCTGTAGTGCACGATTAATCGTCGTGTCCTACCAGCGGCAAACCGCTATCTCGGTGCCGGTGATCGATCGACACTCGATTTCGCCCATCTCCGTCTGGCGCGGTCTATCGAGAGCCCCTTTCTCCCCAACGTCGGGATTTCGTCCTCTCGCGGCTGGACGAAACCCGAGAGGGAATGCAAACGAGGAGGATACCCCGAGCCTCGCAAGCATTTGCATACCGGTACTCGATCAAGCCGGAGATAGAAGCTGAAGAGTAAACTCCCTCGTGCACTTGGCTCGGGGATTCGGAGAGGCTCTTACCTGCAGGTATGTAAACGATCGCGAGCACTCGATTAACTCGATCATCTCGTCATTCGGCGAGAGCACCTCGTCTCCTGCCATGGCGATGTACTGACCCACAACCGATGTCTCGGCGCTGTAATTAAGCGAGAGTGGGCGAATGCCGGCTACCTAAGAGAGAACCTTGATATCTCAGCTGCGAAGTGAAGATTCGATGATGGTTCTTTAATAGGCACAGCAGGATGGCCATTTGCAAGGAAATGTCCCAAAGCGGATAGCTCTCGCGAGTTCTGCTCCGAAGTGCCCTCATCAACCTACGCGCCGATGCTTCTTACGAGCGATCTTCTAAGAAAATGCTACCAAGTACGTGGAAAAGTATGTAAAGTTGAACGGATAATCGCTTCAACGTTTGGCACCTTCCGCATGACGATTTACAGCATCGTTAATTGATTGTTGACCATACAAAACGAGATGCTGGTACGAAATTTCGGTCAAACGAGAAAAATGAACGAAAATGACACTACCGACCGCATAGACATACCCAATTTGCTACAGCTACCTACATTACCGATAAAAATATAAATATACAATCCCTGCAGTAATGGCAACAGTTACATTAGTTTGTAAACAAGAGGCGGCACTGCTACGAACTAAATACTGTTGATAAATTAATATGCTAAAAATGTATTATATGAAATTCGAACAACACTTTCTACGCTGTCCAATCACGAAAAAATGCATATTTTATTAAATATCTCTAAGAACATCACCCAAAAACATCGCATAAATATTGCTATTATTTTGTTTTTGACGCGTGGCATCAGCGACTCGACCCTGTGTATAAGCATAGGGCGCTTCCCTTGTACCTCACCTTACCTTACTCAGTCCCACAACAACCTTAAGAGGGGAATTGCGAAGTCTGACTAGCTGTTACATCCCGGCACTGGCACGAGAACGCACCAAACTCTGGGCTGCGGCCAGTCTTGCACCAGTACTGGGATGTAACAGGCTGCCAGACCAAACCGTATCTGGGTATCCCCATAACCGTCTCGCGAATGGTTCACCACGTTCGACTGACAGCGTAGTGGGGTCTGAGCGAAAATGGAAATTCAGAGAGGTCACTTGTACCAACCTCATAACTTATGAAAGGGCTAGGCTGTACGTAATAAAATTCGGCAAATAACATACAAAAAGTGAACTAAGTTCAATCTTTATTTTCTGTTCGTCTTCGTTTCTGTTCGAGTGAATAATCGAATACTCGCAGTGGTTTAATCACGAAGCAGTTGCTTCTACTTCCTCGACGTTACCCGTGTCTGCGAGACGACTATATTTGCTGCTGAGAAGCAGAAGGGCACAGGTCACATCGTTGTACTTGTTAAATAGTCTGGGATACGGCGTTCTCCTTCTCAGCAGTAGATGTAGAGTTTGATAGGTGAATCGTACAAGTTTCGGGAGAACATCGAACTTCCGAGTACCCCTCCGAACTGCGTCATCAGTGAGAGGATAAGGTGAGCGGAATCGGAAGTTTCTAGGGTTCCTTGTTCGGTTCCAATCGAGGCGGCCATACCGCAGGATCTCCATAACTTTGCATCATACCGCAACCACACACACACACACACACCGATACACTTCGCTGTGTCTGTCAAAGAAAGTAATTCTGTTTACTCTAGTCCGGCAGAATTTGTCTTTTCAAGGAATAGCGAACGCATCACCGGAAGGAGTGAAGGGATGGTAAGGAAGGAATGTTTAAATTGAGTTTCGAAAACTGTTCGAAACAGTTTCTTCTCTTGCTTCCTCATAGAGGCAGCTTTGTTTTTAACTTTCATATTGCGCTTGAAGCGCTTTGTCTCTCAACTCGATTTTCTTCGTTCTTCAATAGTACGGACGACTCGTACATACAAACAAATAGTTGCGTACTTTCTGAAGAAATTTGTAGATACATATAGACACAAAACAATATGCATTGTTACATGGTGCTAGGAGCAGATGGGGAGAGCGGGACAAAACGGAACCCGCGGGCAAAATGGACCACAGCTCCCATTTGACAAAATTATCTCTCGCAGCAGAACAACTGTCTTATCGATTTCTGCCCGAACCTTTGCATCACATTATCTATCTCCGGAGGAAAAATTATTTTTGATTAAAATTAATGTTTTAAAGTAATTCAAAAGCACTCAGTTTTGTAATATCTTAAACCCAATATTGGAACCCCACTTTTAACCCCAATGTTTGGGTAGTTGGACAGGACTCCCGGGATGAGTTTGCCCATCTTTTTCGCTCCGAAGAACCTACTGCAAAGTGGACTCTTTTAAAAAGCCCAGAATTCTACTCAAGAAGTCGAGGCATGAAGGCCTCGAGTAGTGGAGTAGAGAAACATAAATCGAGCGTCCAATCGGCCTAAAACGATACTAAATTATTTGGCTAAAGGCACGTGTTGGTCCCACGAGGAGCCCCGCTATCCTTCCTCGCACTCCCTTTTTTTCTCGCGCTCTTGTATACGACATGGGCGCTAAAAAGGTCTAGCGGAAATCTACGATATCGGTGTTCCCGCGTGGGAGTTTATTCAGATAATACATGTATGTGTGTGGATGCGTGCATTTATTTCCTCTCAGCTTCCGGGTTCAGCACTTCTTCCATCTCTAACACTCGCTTACCCAGCAGAACAGTGCTCGGAGACTGGAAGCTTGATCTGTCGATACATTTCCCGAGTGGAACTGAATCGCCATTTTTTCTTTTTCATCCCATACGAAGTATATAAGAAGAGAAAGCACTGTAGAACTAAAAAAAATTCGATTTTTGAATTATCGTCTAGAAACATGTTTCGCGTGTCATAGAATGCGAAAAAAGAATTTTCCCCATTTTTTCCTATTTGTCTGTCTGTCTGTCTGTCTGTAGGTAGATCTGTACGTCTGTCCCGAAAACACAATAGCTTTTCGAAGGCACTTTGGATCACATCGAAACTTGAATGTTTTGTGACTTCTACATATAAAATGTCGTTTTGGTATTGAATTTCAAATCAATTCATTCGTCCTTTCTGATAGTTTACCTCAAATGTAAAAAAAAAATGGCAAAAAAATTGTTGAAACATGTAATAACCAAAAGAAATTATAACGAAATTTGCTAAAAGTTTCTGTTACACTACAACGGTACCCCGATTATCTTCTGAAATCATTCGAATGGCATAAAAACAGACGATCGTTTGTAAAAAATGTGTATCGAGTGAAACCTGCATCTCGTTCTTTTATTTTATTTTTTATGAATCCCCAAAGTTCGCATGATCGATGTTGCCCCAATTGAGAATCATAATTAAATAACTTTCTAAAAAAAAAAAAAAAATGTTTTCCACGTACAAGAGATTGCAAAAAGTTTACGATTTCTAACGATTATAAATATATCCGACTGATTATTATTATCAATGAGGCTTTGCGGATGATACGACTTTCCCGTGTGCACGACGCGGGCCCGAGGTCGAGTACTCGTTGTAGCGCACCACGTATGGCTGTCTTCGCCGTCAGCGGTCGGACATATATAATAGCGTCACCGCCGGCTCATGAACGGAAGTGCACCGTGCATCTTTCCGGATTCTTTGTCTTCAACCTTCTCCCGTATTTATAGCTCGGCTATTCGATCACGTTGAATATGTGCCCCCTCGATATTCTCTCGCCTCGACGAGCTCTGCCTCTCACCTACTTTACCGCCGGGTGTGTCAAAGAAAGACCCTTTCTAACAGCCCTCGACGTTCGATCGATGTATCGAAAATAACTTTTTGCGCTTAGGCGAGAGTGGAGCACAGTGTGCTGTAGGGCTGTACAGTTTCGATTTGTGTTGACTGTGGATGTCAGCGGCTGCGATCGCGCGAGCCATAACTCACTAATCATTTATGTATCTTTTACATATTTGACCAACATTCAAGATATATGAATTTAACGAGAAAGAAACAAGTACACGATTCTCATTCATATTGTGTTTTACTCGACAGAATGATAAAAATATACGCGTACCTACCATCGAGAATTCGAATTGCCCGGTAACGGGAACATTGTAGAAAGGCATATCTACATCTCAGGCATTACAAGATCACGCGATTCTCTACTCAGCGGCGTAAACATGCTTCGATATTTCGCTCTGCCTCGGTAGTTTCAGTGATCAGCCTGGTATTCGAACGTTCGGACGGTACTCGTATAGCAGGAGGGGGAGTCGAAAAAAAAGTTTCCAGGCATTAAAATGGTGCACAATAACATAGTGTGTTTTGATCCCGAGTTGCTATAGCGATATACGAAGTGGGACTGTTAGGTCGCTCTCCGGCTGCTCGAGCAGGAGGTTCGATATCGATTGTGAACGAGAACCGAGGCGAGAGAGGTGGCTAACCCCGGAGGCATCGTGCTGAAAATTATTCAGTCCTATAGACCGTACGGTGGCTTGCGAGTTAATTCACCGGAGGGAGAGGCGACTTAACCCCGTTACGTTACGCGTAAATCCCTCGTTTGAGTTTTGAGAAGAAGATTGCGATGGAAGGATCGAATAGGAGACCGATAACAAATCTTTTCGCGAGGCTTCGTTAATCCTTTCATGACCAAAGTGCTACATTCAACACGTTGGTGAAACTGCGATTTTTTTAAAAAACAATCTCCTTCATTTTTCATCAGAAAAGAAAAAAAAAACTGAACGAAATTTGACGAGAAGCGATGAATCGTAATGAGATTTTCGAACACAATTCCATTGTAATATTTTTTTAAATTCATGTGTACTGTAATATTTTCGTGGAACTGATATTTCGTGAAAACTAGTAACGTGAAAAAGTAATATTTTCGAAAGTGAAATTTTTCAACGGTGAAAATGTTTCAAAAGTGAGGATTTTTAAATGTGAAGAGTTTGAAAAATGTTGATTAAGAAAAGTGTCGGGTAGGCAAGAAATATGATTATTTTTTTAGGCGGAAAAGAGGCTTGAAAGGGTTTGAAGGGCTCAAAGACGATTCGAGCGAGATTAAACGACGACGTTTTGGCCTACAAGGCAAATACGTGCCCGGGTCGAGAGTCACCGCTCGAGGTTTGTACCGTTGATACCGCGAAACACGCCGGAAACCGGAAACCGTATACTCGCTTGCTTTCCACACACGTATAGAATTGACCGTTATTTTGTCTCTTTTTTCGTACTATCCTCATTACGCGAACATTGGGAAAAAACAGTTCTTTCAAGCGTGAATGATTGTCACGCGCAAGTGGATCACCGATGATTTTGACTGAGCACATTAGTCACGGAATTCGCAGGTGGGAATTGAATTTTTTTTGAGGCGTCTATATTGTCCCATATTTCAACAAACAGCACGTTCGCTGCTTCGTTCATTTAAAGTCCAAACTGGTGGGGGCTCACAATTACTATAATACGTTCGAGCGGTCAACTGACCGTGAGCGGACAGCAGCTGTCGCACTTACCCGTCTGTCCGAATTACTGTCGCTTCTACTGTAACAACTACCGTTTTTGACGCCAGCCAGTCTTATCCTCGTGCCGAAAAAGAAAATTCACGATACAAAATTTCTCGAAATAATCAAAGGTAATTCTACACTAGGATCAACGAATGATATATATATATATATATTAGGGTGTTTCACAAAAAGGACATTTTTATTTATTTTTCTCCCATCCTTTTAAAGTATAGATTGCGAGCGCACGTTGAACCTTACAAAATACGGTCCTTAGCAAAAAATGCTAAGCGGTGCCGCATTTGACGTTTTATCCAAAAAAAATGTCCAGTAGGGTGAATTTGTTGACAAAATACTTGTATCCCTCCATAAGTATACATGTTAATTTGAAATTGAATCTCGCGAACGGCAGGCGCAAGCAAAAAGTCCTAAGAGATGCCGTATTAGTTGTTTATACCGAAACAGAAAGAAGTTGTCAATTTTTTTTGGTACAAACGTTGAATGCGGCACCTCTTAGGATTTTATGCATGGGCCCGTCTTTCGGGAGGGTTTATTTGAGATTGAATTCTATACTTTTGGCGGGCGGAAACGTTTTTTTTTTCATGAAATTCACGCGACTGGACATTTTTATAGTTTCCTATATAGAAATTAAAAAAAATTAAAGTATATGTATTTTAGGTTCACTACAAAAAATGACAAAAAGTTAATCTCCCACCCCGTAGAAGTATATATTTCGATCTAATAGAAAAACATTTCACGAAAGGCGGTCGTTGACAATAACGTTTAAAAGGTGCCGCATTTTTGGACACGCACGCAGAATGCGGCACCTCTTAGAAATTTTTGTTTGGGACCGCCTTTCATGAGGTTCGATTTGAGGTGGAAATCTACACTTTAAAAGGGTGGGAGGGATTTTTTTTTTAAATGTCCTTTCTGTGAAACACCCTAATATATATATATATATATATATATATATATATATATATATATATATATATATATATATATAAACTTCTATCACATACATTTCTATCATGATAACGATGTGCGGTTTGACCTTTTTAGTTGACTAATTTGTTAGCGTGACCAATTCTTCGTCTGGGTCTAGTCACAGTAAGAAGTTAGTTGCGGCAGCCGATTGTCTCTTTCAGTTCAATATAGTAGCCGCATAGCATAGTAGATGTCGCTAGTAGATAAGTTGTTTTTTCTTAATTCATTAAGATATATTTTTATCTATGAGAATGTGAAATAACGAGTCCCTCAGCGCGGTACAAGCGACGGAAACAAACGGCCGGCTTCGTTAACATTCTACAAGATGTGCCGTCACCCCCTCGAGACTCTCGCGTCCTTCACAATATTGCAAAACTTTGGTGGAACCCACTCGCTCGTTCGCTTCTGGCCCTTTGAGAGCCCTTGTACTCTACTCTCAGGAAAAGGTCTTTCCCTCTTCGCCGATGAGACGGCGACTCCACGAGTGGAAAGTTCACAGGCGCTTCGTCTTTATCTTCCTCACCGTTCCGGAATTGCACGCATCTCTCGCTTCGATGAAACCCGAGGCTCCTCGCCTCGCATTAATTAGGACGGGAAGTTCGATTATTAAATTCGTTGAAGCGAGAAATCGCCGCGCCTCGATGACGACAATATTGCAACAAATTAACAAGACACTCGCACACTCCTTGGCACACGGAGTGTTTGTCTTGCCCGAGTCTCTCGAGAGCACTCGAGATCACCAGTCACACAGTTACGAGACAAGAGGAGGAGTAAAGCTGCAGAGTGCATGAACGAACCCGAGTGCCGCTGATTGGATCTGATCCGTTTAATTCGGTGAATGAGTTTCACTGGACCATTTTAATTCCAGCTTCCTCTGCTCGTGTCTTCGGACAGCGTCGTCGCTGTTGTTTTACGCACAGTCTGTCGCCGAGTGGCCTCTTCTCTTCGTGGAATACAGGAATGCTCATGATCACACGGGGAGAAGCATCTAGTAAAATTACAATTGTCGTATGAGAAAAATTATTATATTTACTACTATATTGGATACGAGTTTATTATATATTGTACCTATTCTTATAATAATTAATGAGAATATGCAGTAATAGTTTATTTACTATGTCAATTATTATCTATATAAGGTTACAATATTCTCATTCGCAATAGAATCTTTATTTTTGATATAAAATACTGAAGATATATTTTGGAACAAGCCGTAACGACGACACATTTAGAATCCAGTCTCTTAAGGTTGATGTTCTTAGGTGGTCGTATGTTTTTCAAAGTCAGTTCTTTTAAGAACTGTCACTTTTACGATGACAGTCTCTTCTAAGATGACTGCACTTGGCAAAGTATTCCGGGTGGATAGGTCACCGATGGGCAATTGTTGCATTTTTTCACTGAGGGCCATGCGTGGTATTAATATAATTCCATCCCATATGCTATAAGACGTCACTTCTGATTTAAAAATATCACCTTTCAACCGGTAGTGACTCAATACGGAAAACATCAGGTCCGGTTTGGAAATCTAATTTTTCGACCGGAAGTGACGTCACACCGGAAATACCATTCAATAAGCGGTAAACTGCACGACGATAGAGCCATATTTAGATCAGTTGATCAAGTCGAACCGAACCGAACCTAGGGTCGGGCGCCCGATCGCTAGTTACATTATATACAAGTGTCGTCGAAATTCCGAAGCGATGCTTCATTTTCAAATGTAATTGATTCAAAAATTCCACTTCGGGCATATTGCTGTATGACTACTTGGTAGCGTTTCGCATACAATTCTTTTTTTTTTTAAGTACTTAGCGTCGAGAAACTACCGTGTCTCTTGATTATTTACTTGTAATTAATTCCTTGAGTCGACAAATGAATTGGTTGACAACCAACATATTTGCTGGCTATATATAATAAATAAATCGCCTGGAGCGTATTTAAGCCGTGCAGTTAAATCTGCATGTGGTAACTTTTCTCGGAGAATATTGAAATTTTTACTAGATCCATCTCTCTGTGCAGCGTGACTGTATCACCCGAGTCTGAATTATAAAAAATCCCCCCTCCCGATGAGCGACTGAAAAGGATAACGGCATCCATTAACGAATACAAAAAATCGTGAAAAATCAGTTTATCGAGATATCGGCGCGGTTGTAGCGTACATACAGTAAATCGCGTTATTGCACAGTTCGTTCGAGCACGAAATTAAATTCGTTGTTTACCGACGATAGCTTGCAGTCGATAGAGCGCGAAATGAAATTTCTCGATCGTGGAACGTTCTCGTCCCTCCCTCTCCGATACTGGCTGTGGTTCGATCTCTGCCGATACCATAGCTATGATATTGATAATGAGATTACATTGTACAAGCTGTGCATGCGGGCTCGCACGGGATCGGTTTCCACGCGTAGTACGGAAATCCAGAGTTCGAAGGTGCGCACACTGTGCGTAATGTTCGGGCGTGCATGTTCACGAATTGGAGATTTTCGCATGCACACGCGCTCCGTTCCGGAAACTTTATCGCGGAATATCTTTGTCGGGAATGTTCAATATTGACACTGGAAACGCGCCCGGAGGCTCGAGAGAGCCTTCTAATTTCACAGACTCCGAGACTGGCGTATAACGCAATACAAATAACGGGAGGAGCCCCGGCGACGAGCTTAGGGTGGTCGGCAAATCTCTTTGATAATACCGTACGATCGTTCCATTTTATTTTTTTCTCTTTTTAAATTTCAGCTACTGAATTCGCTGGCTACCGACCTGGACTGTATGCTCAGCGAACTCTGCACGACGCCGGATCCCTTTCAAGATCGGTGAGTCCATATCTTGCGTATAGGGGAGACCGGGGCAAAATGGGGTAGCCGAGGAACGTGGACCGTTCGGATGAATCCAGGGCTATCTCAAAATTGGCGTTTACCGACAAAAACAACAACAACAGCAGAAATTAAATTTGTAATAATTTTTGCCAGCATTTATAAAAAGTGCGTTTACAATACCCTTATTTTGCCCCCGTCTGCCCAATTCACTTTCCCCTGATGAATTAGCGTTCGAACCCAATTTCACCGATTTTTTCAATCACCCTCCACGCCTGTAACAATAACGTGGAAGAGAACGGAGGGAGTTTTTTTTTTTTTTTTTTGCGAGACTCAGGAGTATAGAGCGTTTATTCGAGGGACAATTTATGGTCGAAATCTTTGCTACTCCCCGTTGGAGAAGCGGCCCGAGAGAGAACGTTATAACACACGGAATAATTTACATATCGTAAGGCCACCCTCGCCCTTTCTCTCTCCCTCTCGCCTTTCAGCCATCTCTCCACCCCCGTGATCTATGACGGCGCTTCGTTCCTGTACAATATCCGCTCTGGTTACACGGGGAATTTCTATAACGGGTGGGACTCTCGATTTCTCAAATTTAACTGGAATTATGACCAGAGATGCTGGCTTTGCGAGCTTCGTCACCTAGAATTTTATGATAACCGATATTATTTTATCCTAATACTAATAATATCATATTCATCAGTATAGTAACATTATATAACAGCCCGTTAATGGTAATTATTAAGAACAATATTAATATTATTATTATTATTATTATTATTACCATTAAAGGGCTATTATATAATTTAGTATTATTAACAATTGGGGTAAAAGTGGTGAATATGGTCCGCTCTCATATGCACGTATGGATGATATGTGAACTGAGCCATATTCGCCGCATTTCCCCCCCCCCTCCCCCCGCCCCCCAATTGATTTCACAATTCCGTCTGTACGTGTCTGAAACGATCGACTGGTTAATTCCCAGCAACAGCTATTTCATCTCTGTGCAATATAACAGTTCGTACTTGTCATATATTCCCGCGGTAAAGTGTCTCCCGCACATAGTACATGGCCTACGACACATAAATATGTATATTCGTCGGTGAGGCAAGCAGGGTTAACGGGTATGATTTAACGTTGTAACTCGGGTCCAATATTATTTTATCCTAATGCTAATAATATCATATTTATTAGTATAGTAATATTATATAACAGCCCGTTAATGGTAATTATTAAGAACAATATGAATATTATTGCTATTATATAAGTTGGTATTATTAACAATTGGGGTAAAAGTGGTGAATATGGTCCGCTCTCATATGCACGTATGGATGATATGTGAACTGGGCCATATTCGCCGCATCCCCCCCCCCCCCCCCCCGCCCCCAATTGATTTCACAATTCCGCCTCTACGTGTCTGAAACGATCGACTGGTTAATACCCAGCAACAGCTATTTCATCTCTGTGCAATATAGCAGTTCGTACTTGTCATATATACCCGCGGTAAAGTGTCTCCCGCACATAGTACATGGCCTACAACACATAAATATGTATATTCGTCGGTGAGGCAGGCAGGGTTAACGTGTATGATTTAACGCTGTAACTCGGGTCCAATATTATTTTATCCTAATACTAATAATATCATATTTATTAGTATGTAAATAATAATAGTAATATTATATAACAGCACGTTAAGGGTAATTATTAAGAACAATATTATTATTATTATTATTATTATTATTATTATTATTATTATTATCATTAAAGGGCTATTATGTAATTTGGTATTATTAACAATTGGGGTAAAAGTGGTGAATATGGTCCGCCCTCATATGCACGTATGGATGATATGTGAACTGGGCCATATTCGCCGCATTTAACCCCCAACCCCTCCCCCCCCCCCCCGCCCCCAATTGATTTCACAATTCCGCCTGTACGTGTCTGAAACGATCGACTCGTTAATTCCCAGCAACAGCTATTTCATCTCTGTGCAATATAGCAGTTCGTACTTGTCATATATACCCGCGGTAAAGTGTCTCCCGCACATAGTACATGGCCTACGACACATAAATATGTATATTCGTCGGTGAGGCAGGCAGGGTTAAGGGGTATGATTTAACGTTGTAACTCGGGTCGCTGGGGCCCGGGGTAGCCGGGGTCTATTCAACGATTCTCCGCCAAGATGGACGACGTCTTCCTGAAAGGACCGTGGCTGAGAATTTCAATAGTAAATCGGGAATAGCTTAGACCCGCAGAAATCTTCTCCGGCTTCTCAGCTATACACGCCCGCTCTCTCCACGTTGTATTTTCCTCTGCTGCTACTGACAACCTCGAGAGACTCTCGAGCGCGTTCAAGGGCTACGCATTTATTTTTTATTTCGTTCAGAAAAAAAAAATAAGAAAAAATTTATCCGGTCGTGAAGCGATATTCTCCGCAGTCGGCAAAGTTCGTCTTGTATGCATCTTAATTCATGCCCGCAACGGCTTGCGAGAAAGGGGAAAAAAAGCACCTTTGGTTAATACGTCGGCCGAGACGCGAAGCTAGGAATCCTCGGTTGTATGTTAACGACTTTCGAGTATGCTGATGTATCCCAAGTAGAGAGCAAATTCGAGACGCTCCATTAGGAGAGAAGCGCGATAGAAGCCCCGAATGGTCGGCAGCTGTTGACTGCGAGAGACCCACGAACGATTATGCGTAATCACGACGCGAGGCTAATAACCGCGCCACATGCTGTCAATTGGGTCATTCGCTGTACATGGGAATACTAATTCAGAACGTATTTTGTTGTTTTGGTGCGAGCGTTCCTACGACCGTTATTATCCGTGCGATAATCGTCAGCGTCGTCGGCAATCTTGCAGCCACTGCTGGCAACAACGTCTCATTGGGGCAAAGTGAACGTGAAGCGATTATCTCGGGGGCTGAGGGAAAAACCACTTTGGGCTTTTCTCCGCTCGTTTAACGGGGTGCATCTCCGATGATCCATTGTGATGGAAGCACTCCGCGAGTTTTCCTATACTGTGTACAAGCCGCGTTAAACTTTTTTTTTCGTCTGGCTTTTTCGGGCACGGAGAAAGGGAGGAATTAACTGCTCCGATTGAGAGTGTAGTTAAATACGGTAGAGACGATTAATTTGGTTTCGTCAAAAAATTAATTGGTTCCGTCGATAAATTGGTTGGTCGCCGGTCAATTAATCAACGTGTAGACCCGACGCGGTTACTTGTTGAGCTAAAAAATTAGTTGGTTGTCAATCAATTCCGGTTTTCACCCTATACACTAGGACCTCGATTTTTGCGGCCTCGGTTTCCTGAACAGTCCTCACCACGGAGCGAATGTCGATCGGCGTAGAAAGCTATGGGAAATGATCGGCTGTTAGTATGGGCGAGGCATGGGCAACCTCGATTCTGTTAAGTAGTGTAACGCGGAGCCGGTCCCGCCGCTGTGAACGCAATCGAGGTCCTACTGTACATTAATTATTGTTGGGCCAAAAAATTATAGAAGCTTGTCAGCGAATGATCGTGTTCCCCCAATAAATGGTCTTGCAGCCCCAAAAAATTAGACCCTTGTCAGCGAATGATCTTGTTCCCCCAATAAATGGTCTTAAAGCCCCAACAAATTATCTTGTTGACCCAAATAATACACTGAGAGAATGATCTAGTAAAAACTACCTATCATCTAAATTACCACAGCACATAGTACTAGGGAACTAGGGCGCCACCTATGATGGAGAAGTCTCAGATTTTCCAACAATTTTTACCATTATATTGTAACGACCGAGCGAGTGAATAACGCACGTATTTGATTTTGGGGCGGATATTGTTAATAATATCAAACGTTAATTATCCCGATCACGTAATTTCTCGCGTCTGTTCGCTTTGACGGTCTCGTCCAGACTCTATGACATGATCGATCTTTATCGATCGTCCGTTGGTTAGCCTATTGTCAAACCTAACTGATATCGTGTGGCTTAAGGGCATGTGACACACACGTATGGATGCTCCGATGGTAACAAATCGCCTTCCCTATTTTCTCCGTGATGGTTGATGGTTTGACCAAAATCAAATTAGGTTTTTGTAGTCGATAGATATAAGTATGAAAACCTAATTTGCTTTTGCTTGTCGTATCAATCGTTTTGGAGAAAACAGGGAAGGCGATTTGTTACCGACTGAGACTGTAACACATGCCCTTAAGTTGATGTGGAATACCGCCGTCGGTAACAAAAACTGACCTGCATGCCGTTTTGAGACCGCAGACCACCGAGGAAAAAGGAAATTGTCTTTCCCTAGGGAATCGGCAGACGCAGGGAAAGACAATTTCCTTTTTCCTCGGCGATCTGCGGCCTCAAAACGGCATGCAGTATCGTTTTTGTTACCAACTGGGCGCGCAGAAGGTGGGCGGGAGGGTGTTGCACATCACCTTAACGAATAGTCAGCTATATTTTCGGTACAATATGTACGAAAAATTCTTATAAATCCGGTACATCCTACCATAGGTTGCGTCCTAGTTCTCTGTTACTATGTGCTACGGTAATATCTTTCAAGCGATATAGTCATACTACATATTACTACATTCTTTCCTGAGTGTAAATATGCGCACATTCTCATCTCTACCACTCACAACTCTACCAGAAAACATCTCTCCCCAAACATCTCTACCAGAAAACAAGTCTCCCGGATAATAACTCTACCAAAATCTTTACCACTGAAGAAAAAAAACTCTACCGGAATTTAAATGAAGCTCTCCTCGAATTTAAATAAAACTCTCCCGGAATTTAAACAAACTCTCCCAGAATTGATATAAAACTCTACCGGAATATAAATAAAATTCCGGTAGAGTTTTATGTCAATTCCGGGAGAGTTTCGTTTCAATTCCGGGAGAGTTTTTTCTTCAGTGGTAGAGATTTTGGTAGAGTTGTTATGTGGTAGAGTTGTAAATGTGCCGTAAATATGTTGGCAATCAACTAATTCTTTGGCCCAAATAATTAATTTGTTGGGCCGAAACATTAATCGTTTATCCCAATAGAATAAATCGTCTAGAGCGTCTTTAACCATGCAGTCGCTCGTGGCAACTAATTGTTTGTTCCCGGTGAGGCAAAAATGACACAATACCGATAACAGACCGCATGCTATTGTCTCCGCGAGTCTGACGCTCGTTCTCGCGGCAAATTTTCCAGACAGAGATATCGCAGTTCCTCGACAAAGAGTGGTTTGCAGACAAGGGTTGCGTATGTCGCGTCTGAAAGCCCGACTTCCGGTTTTATCTATCGCCCCCCTCTGACCTCACTCTCTTCTTCCTCGACTCGCGAATGAATCGTCGGGCATCGATATGCGCCTACGAGCGGCTTCGAGTCGCGGCGAGCGTAGGAAAATTTCGTTTCACACCTTTTTTTAATTTTCCTCAGCGACACACCGGCGTTACGCATGAAATATGCATGACGTCCGGCCGCGGTGAAGGATCCATTACCGAGTTTCCACCGTGAGTGAGATCGGGCCGAGATTTACTTTAAACTACTAGAAAAATTCTAGTAGACTCAAAATTCACTTATGGGATTGGCTGTTGACTAGAAACTTTCGAAGTAACTAAAATTTTGCCACTAGTCCAGACTCGTTTCAGTCCCTTCTCAGTCCCGGTGGAAACTCCGTACATGTATCTTGCGCCACAGCTGGACGCCCCTTAAAATGCGTTTTTATATTTTTGTTAGCCCCGTCGATAAAGATTCTATCTAACAAAATGAAAGTGTTCCGCTGCACTCGATAGCTCTTCCGCTTCAGGGGAGAGAGCTCGACTGAAAACGGGTGTGAGATGAAAAAAAGTTGTATGAAACGATTTTCCTCAGTCCCGCGCCACTGTCACTTACAACCCCTAATACCAGTGACTGGCTGCTGCTGCCTCCAGCACATCGTCTCACCGCCACGAAAGGGCTCCTCCCAGAAACCCCGGAATTGAAATGAAATGCCTTTTGCCCTTCTACATTCGTCGTTGAATTATTATCGCTACCGGAGATTTTTCTCATTCAAAAGTTTCTCGAGATTTTATGCCGGCAGTGCGCCAGAGTGGATGCCGTGCATTAGCGCTCTCTCGCGTACCCTCACGATCGTTCGAGCCCTCCTGTTGTGTGTCGCGGAGGTTTCACAATGCGATACACTGTAATATTGCATTACACTCGGTATTAAATGGCGGGGAGGCTGAAAGCTCCGGAGGTGCGGCAAGCTTGCATCCCAGCGACGTTTTTTTCATTTTACTTTTTTAGTACACACACAAGTGTATTCTTTAGATTCGCGCTAATGTACGGGAATAGAAATTGATCATTTTCTGAGGAATGCGGGAGACGAGAAACCGTTATTTTTTGTATGTGCTTCCTTTATATTAAAAAGTTTCGAGCCGGCATATTATATAGTGGTGCAGAGTACACGGGATATTAGAATCTAAGGAAGCACTTCGGCTCGCTGGAAATGAAAAAGCTCGAGAAAATATCTCCAGGAAGAGGCACAGGAGAAAAGCGCGATCTCGTGAAGGGTCCCGGCATTTTTTTGCTTCTTTCTCTTTATCTTCTCTTCTAAGGGTTTTAAGGGTGAGTTTTCGATTATTTGCCGCGTGGAGCTCGGCAGGTTTGTGAACCAGCCTGGGTCTGTTATTTTATTTGCGGTTTCATTTTTTTCATTCATTTTTCGATGTTACTATATTTCTTTATATTTTCTTTGGTATTATCTCGCATTATTGCTACTGTTCTCGTCTCATTGCTCTCACCCTGTATTTTTCTTTTCATGCCTAGTCTTTTGGTTTGGACTACTCAGCCTCGCTCTGTTTGCTCGTTGCTGTGTTATAAATTTGAGTTTTTGTTGGGGTTTGAGTTTGGCTGCCTTCAAAGCAGTTTTTCCCCAGAGCGCGCAATAAACCATCCTTTCGTTCTCTTCCTTTCCTTCTTCCTTGCGCTACACGGGGAGAAAAATATAGTAATATAATCCAAAATAGTTTGGGAATAATCTTCAGACGGTATAGCAAACGCGGGACATATCGGAAATCTGGGAAATTATTCCTATACCGTATGGGACGACAAATTAAACCGACGAAACTATTCAGTCGTGTGATGCGGCCGCCATGGTAATCGTTACTAAATCGTATATAGCACGAAATTATGAAGCGTGCGCAATCTATCACTGAACTCCTAGTAGTTTACACCGAACTAACTTAGGGCATTTTACATGCGTCTGGAGAATAATATTAAACATTTGTGGGCGTAAAGTATGGGAATAATTACGATATACCGTAAATGGTACAGCGGCCTATGCATAGGAAAATTCGCGATGCGTCTGGTTAAAATCGTAATTTTTCCACTTCGTTCTCGAATTACTATACGAATCTGGAGATTATTACCATACTTTTATCTCCGTGTACGCTTGAATCCAACGACTCGCAATTTTCGGTCCAGAAATAACATCCCAGACTCCCAATTCCGGCAATAAACAGCTTCTTTCTCATTATATACAAATTTATCGAACCAGCGGAAAGAACTCGTATAATTTCGAACGTCAAATGCTTAATGCGAATCTAATGCTCGATCGATAACTCTGACGAAGGTCTAATGGGAATCATTTACGAATCAACGAGCGCGCCCAGCAGTGGCCAAATATGTATATAATTTCTCCTATCACTGGAGCTGTCGGTTCGGTAAAAAAAAAAAAAAGAAAGAATTGAGATTTCTCAGCGGATTGTGTGTTTGAGTGACGAGACAGCTAGATGACCAACGGGGAACGCCACTGGACGCTGCTCTGACGATCGAATTATCCGGAAACTCGATATCGATGAGCCGGGAGGGCTGAAGGGACAAACCCGAGGCTGGTTTCTCCGGCCGCCACCGGATATCCCTTGATACGTACTCTTCACCCACGCTCAGGCCCAACAGGCTCGGGCAATGATAGCAGCGGCGGCGGCGGAGGGACCAACACGAGTCCGATGTTTGCCGAGGGGGAGAAAGCCGTGATACAACATCATCCCCCTGAGTCTCCGAACCCTCCATCCGCGCGATACTCCTCTCGCTTTCTCGCTCATTTTCCGTATCCGTTCTGCGCCGGTTTTTATCTCCATTCCGAATTTCACTCGGTTTGTCTCTCTCATTCGTGACCCCTATATCGTTAACCGTAGATGACGGACCGAACTCTCGTCGGGTTTCAGAGGATATCTCTCTCGATGCCGAAACTGCGTACTGACTAATCCTGCCAATAATAGACTTCGAATCATCCTCCTGCTTCGTGGTTTGTACATTTAACAAAAAAAGGGCTTGTACATTTAACATATGTACCTCTTTCGTCTTCAAACGTCGACAATGTTTTTTTTTTATTAATTATTGATTATTAATGATTGATTATTAATTATTAATTATTAATTATTAATTATTAATTATTAATTATTGATTATTAATTATTAATGATTAATTATTAATTATTAATTATTAATTATGCATTTTTGTGGGCGAGAAATGTTGAATATACAAATCTTTTTTACCGTGTCCGCTTTTGAAGAAAATTTGTATAGCTCGGATTCTTTGGGTGACACAAAAATACCAGCAAAAATTTGCAATTATTATCCGCGATGCGTTGAATCGATTGAGCTGCGGCCGGAGGGTGAGGAGGAGGGGGGGGGGGGGGGGTTGAAATTTGAAATTATAGGGGAACTCTGTTCACAGACGGTGGATCGTCGTTTTCACAGGGTACATCATCACACAGAGCGGTGATGAACATACAATCCCGGAGAATTTTCCTCGCTTCGACGGCGCGGAAGGGAATCGCGATTGCGGAGAAAGCACAAGCGTATCAAGATGAGTTATCTGACCGTTATATACTCTCGTCCCTCTCTTCCTCCGGCTGTGTGTGTTCGCGACTCTGTCGTGACCATCTGACGCGACGAGCCATAAATTCATGGTATAGCGTAATCGCGACCGCATTCTCGTTCACTGAACGATTATGTTCCTCCACTGCCGGGCCTATCCTCGAACTAATGTTTTTTTCTCCACGAATCACTGCCGATAAGCTTCTTCCCTCTACATATATTCTCTAATGGTGGAGGTGGGCAGACCGGGGTCAAAAGTAACACGGGGGTGTTGCAGCAATCACCCGCGCAACGCTGTACATGATTGGACGTGTCGGATATGAAGTGAGTAACATTGTCGACATCAACTTACGGCCGTCCAATCACTTTATAGCTGTTTAAAAAAAAAAAACAATTCGCCGAAAATAAATCCGATTCGCGAGTGCAGAAGTGATTTTTTTGGCTGTGCGGGCCGTGTCAGCTAGGAAAGAGAGTGCAAAATATTAGTGCAAAGGAACACAAGGAGTTGAGAGGTACGTTTTTACGGAATATTTTGATCGCTGGGACGATCCGTTTCAGTTTGTTATTGACAAATGTCAATTGTAACCGTCGATCCGGATCAACTGTACCAGCAATAATTAATTTTTTCCGATACCAATACGAATATATTTTATTCTTACATTCTAAGCAATCAGCGAACGACGCTCTTATAATTTATAACCAACCGATTGTAGACTACAACATTTATAGCTACGCTTACTGTATCGATGCACGGAACAGATACACCGAATATATTTCGTTGACAAACGTTAATAAATAACGCGAGCAATAATAAATTTTCATTTTTCTGTAATAATGCACTCTGTTCTATTTCTTAATCGCGGCCGGAGAAGTATATCGTTGGTGCAGGAAACAATAGTAACATACGATTGAAACATATGTGGGTGTTCAAATCGGACATTACAAATGACCCCACTACGGCGTTACAGTTGACTCCACTGCGGCCTAAATTCTCGCTCGATTTCGTCTGCGGTTAAACAGGCGGTGTTCGCAATTCCGTGCTATTTTCTGCTTGAAATTTTTTAACTAAATCCCTAAGAGTGGGTCAATGATACGCCACTGAATGCCCAAGCGTCTTAGACTCTCGGCTTTGTTGGTTAACGAATAAAAAACGATTTTTGTTATTTTTGTCCCTGGTCTCCCCTACAGAATCTCGGTCGCTGCGCGTTTTCTAACGATTTTGAATCACAGAATATTCCGTTACCGGTTAAACTCTATCAAAAACACAAGAATTATTTATTTATTTGTTGAAACAGAACGGGCTGGGTCCAATTACGTAGCAATTAGTTACGTCATAGGTCCAAGCAACAGTTGCAAATTGAAAGAGTCGTAAATCATAGTCACATCGCTCATAAAAAGACACAACATTACCACTGTCACCATTTTACCTCACAATAAAATTGACCGACGGCCCTTTAACAGTGATCCTCATAAATTCCCTTCGATCCTTAAACTTTTTCACTGCGGCCGCTTCCTCCCCTTCATCGCATCAATATCGGCCATATCTGTTTCGCGTGTTCGTCCGTCTCGCGATAGATTTGTTAAATTTATTTCTCTACCCGCCGGAAGAACTCTCGGCTCGGGCTCGTGGTATGAATAATTTAAGCTCCGGAGCGAATGCATGAGAGTTTGCCCCTTCCGATTTTTATCTCTTTTCCTCTTTCGCGGACGATATACTGCAAGCCGGTGTACAAATTGGTACATAACGGTCCCGCGAGCCGGCCACAGCCTGCCTGCCCGTGTAGAAACCACGATCGATAAGGGATGACTCTCAAGAGTCGTTCGAGACACTATCCGAGAGAACTCGAAACGACAGCTCGGGGCCAACCCACCTGTAAACTGTATCGAGAACCGAACGAGAAACAGTTGACCCCTTGACACTCCGTTGTGTCCGCCGGGCGAACATACGGATAAAACCCTTTCGGAATCACGAGTGAAACAGACCGGTGAATCTTCTACCGAGGGAAAAACACGCAATGCGGTTTCTCGAGTCGGCAAAATCTATTTCTCCTATACATATATAAAAAAAAAAAAAAAGCAAGAACGTTGAAGTAGGCGGGTTTGGAGCCGTGAATAATGAGCCAATTGGTACGCTATATGCAAATACGCAATATCCCGTCTCTAATCGAATGTGGTATAGATTGACGATAAGAAAATAGAAGATATATATCTCTCCCTCGATGTCGGGCTGTACCGACGCTCTCGTAACACTTCCGCGTTAGATTTAGCATCGATTAAAACAGATATTTCTAGTTTTCACGGGGTGTTTGGATAAGAGAGCCGACGCTGTGAGATATGGAATAGGGCTCGGGGAAGCCCGGCTCTTAGGTACGTACACACGCATGCCGGAACGATAATTTCTAAGCGTTACGTCGAAACCAGTCGCCAAGTCACGTTTCCCTGGTTTCCTCGAGTGTACCGCGGGGATTCTCCGGTTCCCTTATTCCATCTTTCTTCCCCTTCCCGTTGGCAACAGGTTAACGGCTGCCGCTCCTGCTGCTCGCTGCAGCTGACAAAGAGTCGCAGTTGACTTGGCCAGACGTGTGTGCACGTATGAGAACGTCAAATTCGTTCGGCACAATCGTTCCGAGGCATCGCGCCGCTTTGTGCCGTTAGCAAAGCGCGAAGCTGTGACTACTTGCTGGGGGGGGATCGCCAAACTTGTCCACGGTTGTGTACCGAATACCGCACGATTTCCCGAGGCTGCTTTTGATCTCTGAAAATCGAGACACGCCCGTCGTACGGCGACTGGCGTGAGGCGCGTGTATTTTAGAGGGGGGAAGCTGAGATGGAAAATTTACAGAGACATGGGGGAAAGGTACGCGTATGGGAGAGTGCGCGAGGTAGGCGAGGCAGAGCAAGCGATACCACAGCTGAGACGGCAAGCGGAGAGAGGAGAGAGTTTGAAACGTGTTTCCATACAACTGAGAGAGGAAAACGGCAGAAATTGAATATTCTCGTGCAAACCCCTCAACGGAGCTCCACGGATCTTCGCTCCTCTCCTTGCCGAGGCAAACTCCCGTGGCGTTGTACACTCGAGAGACAAACATTATACGGCGCGAGGGTATGCTTTCTATACTCGATGATTTTCAGCCAACCGCGAAGCCACTGATACTGTCCCGGGGCTCGTTCAATTGTACATCGTTTAAACCGTACATAAGTTCGTTAAAACGAAAAGAAATCGTAGAACGGGAAAAAAAATCACATTTAGTATTTAAATAAGTAAGAGTTGGTATACTCGGACATCGAAAGTAACGCATTTTAAAAGTGATGATCACACGCTGTTACGAGGAGGTAAAAATGACGTGACTTCGCCACGGAAGCGCGAGATATGCCGTTATCGGCGCTCGCGGTGGACTGGGAGAGACATATCGGCAGTAGGGGAGACCGGGGCAAAATGGCACAGCGGGGCAAAACGGGACGGTGGGGGTAAAACTCAATTTTCCAACAATTTTTTCATGCCCCAATTTGTCCCAACGACAAAGCCGGATTTTCAAGCCCGTTTTAACCCACTTACAACCATCACCACCATCCCAAAGTTATTAGAGAATTGCGTTTTTCCTCATTATCCCGTTTTGCCCCGGTGTGCCATTTTGCCCCGCTCTTCCTTATGTCTTAAGGCGGTTGGAAACAAAATAAAAGCGCGCTTTGTCAGCGGCAGATTCAAAATTGCTAAGTCTTTACTTAGCAATTACAGATGTTATCCGCCAACAAGTACAGTGAAACATCTGTTAACTTATAAACCTCTCTTAATTTATAGAACGCACCTCGGAAATGTTGTAACCCTCTCCGCAAAGCTATCCCTACTATCGCAATGCGCATGTGCGCTCATTACTCCTGCCTGGTACTCCGTCTCGTGAATGGTCGACCGTGCTGGCAACGTAGTGGGGTTTGCGGCAAAATATAAGTTAAGAGAGGTCGCTTGTCCCGAGCTCATAATTTATGAGAAGTCCAACTGTATTCGCTTAAATAATAGTCGTGGAGTGAGAGAGACATATCGGCAGTAGGGGAGACCGGGGCAAAATGGCACAGCGGGGCAAAACGGGACGGTGGGGGCAAAACTCAATATTCCAACAATTTTTTCATGCCCCAATTTGTCCCAGCGACAAAGCCGGATTTTCAAGCCCGTTTTGACCCACTTACAACCATCACCGCCATCCCAAAGTTATTAGAGAATTGCGTTTTGTCTCATTATCCCGTTTTGCCCCGGTGTGCCATTTTGCCCCGCTCTTCCATATGTTTCACATGCTCTTAAGGCGGTTGGAAACAAAATAAAAGCGCGCTTTGTCAGCGGCAGATTCAAAATTGCTAAGTCTTTACTTAGCAATTACAGATGTTATCCGCCAACAAGTACAGTGAAACATCTGTTAACTTATAAACCTCTCTTAATTTATAGAACGCACCTCGGAAATGTTGTAACCCTCTCCGCAAAGCTATCCCTACTATCGGAATGCGCATGCGCGCGCATTACCCCTGCCTGGTACTCCGTCTCGTGAATGGTCGACCGTGCTGGCAACGTAGTGGGGTTTGCGGCAAAATATAAGTTAAGAGAGGTCGCTTGTCCCGAGCTCATAATTTATGAGAAGTCCAACTGTATTCGCTTAAATAATAGTTCCGAAAGTCGGGCTTTCAAAAAGAAAGTGCGAGGTAGCGCTGTTATATTATTTTCGACGTACACTTGAACGGTATCGCGAGCGTCCCTTGCTCTTTTTATGCCCGGTACGATTTATTTTCATAACAACGTAAGTGTGTAAGTTTGAACGGTGTACATTGCAAGGCGCCTCGTACGCTGTAATCAAGATATTTCTTATTAGACCCCCGCGCACTGAATATAAGAGTAATGTCCGGTAATTTGTACCTGCTTAATGTGATTAATCGCGAACCGGGGAGAGGCAGCGCTAGATGACGATATAACTAATACAGGTTTCGATGGATGGTCGGGCTATTTATTAAAAGGGGAGGGAGTCGTCGACGACAAGGGGTGAATTGCGAGGTCGAGTTGCACTGACTCGCGGAGGGGTAAACATCGACCCCTTTGCCGCACACCTCGCCTATGTCCTCGCCAGACCACACGGATAAATCGAATTCACCGAATATAAATCGAGTTTAGTCGCGGCGGCGCTCCACCAAAGGGTCTAACGAACCAAAAAATCACGTTGATACCGTCCCACCCGCGGAACGGAAAATCGTGGCCCTCGTATCTACGAAGATTTTCGTTCGAAGAATTAAAAAAAAAAAAAAAAAAAAAATAACACACACACACTTTTGACAAATTCGTCGAATCCGTTTCGCCGGGAGTTTTGCGAAGGACTTTTTTTTTCAATACTCAACGCCGGCGAGCAGGCATGCGAAATGGATCGCTCGAAGAGAGCATCAGGTGGGCTCGGCGCGATAGCCCTCAAAACGATTTGCAGCCTCGGAATTGTCGAATTAAGGGCGAGACCCGCCAGAGGAAAAAAGCTTTCTTTGTTTTCAATTCAGGTCTCTCGCTGCGGAACGGAGCGGCAGGCAACACTAAGTTGGTAAAGAAGAAAAAAAAAAGATACGAACTGCATCTCCATGAAAACAAATCGATACAACGTGTGGCATGAGTTTTCACAACGAAGATAGGGAACAGAGAGAAAACAGAAGAACAAACGGTGGGGGGGGGGGGGTGGGGAGGTTGGCGGACAGAAGAGAGAAGAGCCCGGACCGTTCGAGGCTTCCCTCTATCGCAAATTGGCACGCGAGTGCGTGACGCGTGTCCGTCTGTCGTATTTGCAACAACGAGAAGTGGCTCTCTCGATCCTCGTTGAACAGTATTGTCAGTCTGTACCATTACATGCTACCACTACTTGGATACACTCTGCTGTCGCCGTCGCTGGGGCGTACGCGGTGTAAATACACGTGGAACTATGTGGCTCGTGTTCCCCGTTGATACGTTCGCCCGTTCTCTTTACTGGCGCTGGGCGCGTGTACGCGAATGAATACTAATTCACTTGGTCCCTCTGTCGCTTGTACTCTTCTTTTGTTGTATTTTTATTTTTCATCTTTAGTCGCGTTTCCTTTCGTGCGCGGTATCATAGTTTTATATTAGTAGTAGTAAATGTAATTATTGACAATATATTACATGGTATGGTTGTTGGTACATTTTGACGATTATTTACATTTTATAATACTATTTCTATTGCCAATAGGCCATCGACCTAAGACCTTAAGCCCAGTTTTATATTATTTATTGCTATTTCTGTTTATGTCTTAGTTCCGGATAGGTTGCGTTATCTTTTTTAAGATTTTTAAAATTTTATTTTCATTTCCAATTTATTTTTCTTTATATTATATATAGAAATAACTCTGTGCGTCGCTTGACATTCATTTCAGCACTGTCCCTGCCCCTGCGTCCACTTTGAACGTAGGCAATGTACACAATTTTGTTTGTTATATTTTCACTGATTATTCTTCATTTACTTTGCCCCGCCTCGGTATTCACGCATTTTTTTTTCTCATCACCGAGCCCCTCGGGACGATTAAAAACGTCTGATAAGAATTTCCGGCTGTAAATCAAAACGGAATATCGAGTTAAACGCCCGAGGAGTCATCGGTGCGGACGGATGAGCTCTCACCCGAGAGTGCTGCGGTGCGAGAGACGCGCGAGGGTGGATGTGAGCGATAGTAGAGAAGCAGAGGCCCAACATACGAATTTCCACAGGGTTACGTAGCCCGAGGCTTAGATTCATTCAAACCGAAAGGAATACACTTACAGCAGGGCTTTCGAGTCTCCACGATGTTTCTCAAAGTCTCGACACTGTTTTCCACTCTATGCAACGTATAGGTTCAAAGTGGTGAATATGTCCTTGCGTGGTAAGATGAACCAGTGCATCTGGGAGGAGCGCGAATAATAATTTTACAATTTGATAATTTGATAATTTGATAATTTGATAATTTGATAATTTTATAATTTTGTAATTTTGTAATTTTGTAATTTTATAATTTTATAATTTTATAATTTTATAATTTTATAATTTTATAATTTTATAATTTTATAATTTTATAATTTTATAATTTTATAATTTTATAATTTTATAATTTTATAATTTTATAATTTTATAATTTTATAATTTTATAATTTTATAATTTAGCCTAAGGGACGGAGCAAGCGAGGTACAGAGGGAGCGAGAAAAAGCGAAGAAGGCAGAAGAGTGAAGAAAGATTGAATGAAATGTATAAAATATAAAGCAGATATGTATAGAGTCAAAGGGAGGTAGGAGAAGGGAGGTGTAACAAGGAGAGAACCTTGACAAAAACTTGAAACCCTAAGGGGAGCAATAAAAAACCTACATAATTTAATAATTTAATAATTTAATAATTTAATAATTTAATAATTTAATAATTTAATAATTTAATAATTTAATAATTTAATAATTTAATAATCTAATAATTTAAATGGACTACATTTACCCATCTCACCCTGGGCAGATAAAGAAAAATATGTATCAAAGAAATTTCGTAAGGGTTTTGAGTTTGACTTGCTGGAAAAAGGAGCGTAGGAGCTCCCCCGCTATTAGGTGGACGATAGACTGTCTGACGGGGGCGTGTCACGCGAAGCAGAATTTCTCTCATGCATCTCGCCTTGTCCTGGCTCTCGGCCAAATGATTCACCGCCGTTGCTCTCGTCTCCTTATCTTTCGTCCTCTCTCTCCGACTTTCTCCCGTTTCCCTCCTCGTCGTATTCTCGTCTTCGCAGACTCGAGACTCGAACCAACAGTACACCGGCTCGTTTCCCCTCCTTTTTTTTATATCTATTTCTCTCATATACGTCTCTCATTCGCCTGCGCTGGTCTACAGTCCGTCTTTCTTTTGCGCTCGTTTTCTCCTTCTTCCCCTGGTCGTTTTCGCGCCTCCGCTTCCTTTTCCGCTCTTCTCTCGCCCCTCTCCTGCTCCGTCACAAACTCCACCGATTTGCAAATTATAGTCTATTTCTGCGTTTGTCTAATGTTAGATCCGCGTGCGACGGTTGCGCTGGCGGGGTGCGTGGTCGGCGCTCTGCGTGCGTGTGTCGCGCCGGCTTTCGCTGAAAATCCACTCTCTGCCGAAGTGGATGCTGCGAGAGTCCACGGAGTGCAGCCCGCAAGACAGTCGCGACAGTTAACGACGGTCTCCTCCCGTTTCATCATTCTTCGCGTTAAACCGTCGAGTTCGATCCAGTGACGATAAAAAAAGGATTAAAAAAAAAAAAACAGTCGCTCCGACTCTTCCGGACGGAAGTTCGGAGAGGCGGCATGCTGATCTTCTGGGACGTTGTAGTTCGCCTGGTGGAACCAAAGTCTCGCAGGTACATGTACGACTCTGTTAGCAATTAACGGTACACGCTACACGGTACTCTTGCACCAACAGCGATGATTAGTTGAGATTCCGTGCTAACTCCGTGTGTTATCGTCGTTAATAAGAGAGCACCGAAGAGAGCAGAGAGAAAGATATTAATAATCGCCCAGGTGATAAACGCAGTTATGATCGCTGTCGCCAATTGCCTTCCGGTGTCATTTATTCGAGGCGGTTAATTTTTGCGATAATAGAACGCACGGGGCCCCCGGAGAGAAACCCCGAGTAACGTTTTCCAAGGCGCGATCTCCGGTCTCTGCGCCGATATGGTATTCACTCGCACACGAGAGTAAACACCGTCTCTACGATTATTATTATCCACGCTCCGCTGAATTTACGAGAAACTTTCTCGTTCGGGCAAAGTGCATCGAGTACAAAAAAAAAGAGAAATAAGTAAACAAATAAATAAATAAAAATTGTAAAATAAAAAAACATCAGAGAAACAGTCGATTGAGGAATTATCGGAAGCGATTTAAAACCATTGCGGAACAACAGAAAGGCGCCAGAGGCAGGACAACGTTGCTTTAATCTCGGTATAGAATTGATTTTTTTTTCTCTTCCCCGGTTGTACAGTGAGAGGGTTGTCGGAGGAGCGAAGGGTGGCCCGGAGTATGCATCCGAGCCGAAGCGCTCGGAAGGGTTGCCAGCCTCGCGTTTCCCTCCGCCTCGTCCGCGCGCCACTTCCTCATCCTCGTCAGGATCCTCCGCGACATTCTATTTACACCTTGCTCCGTTCGCAACTCTCCCGTCTCCCGTTTCGCCAGCGTGAGCACATTTCTCATCCCCCGCGGGCATGGAGTTTAGCACTCGCCGGGTCGGGACGCTTCTTCTCTTTCTCGCTTTTATTGTCATCTTTCCGACCTCGCATCCTCGTCGCTTCTCCACAATGCACTCGCGGATATTGCAACACCCGCGGTGTGTCTCCGCGACTCGCGTCTCCGGTTACCGACTTCCGGTTTCTCTGTCGCCCGCGACCTTTTCGAACCGGTGAATCCCGAAACGCCGAGGTGTCCCCGTGATTACTTCTCGCTTCGCCGAGATGAGGGGAGGCGCATCGACGTTGCGAGCAAGAAAAAAGGCGCAGCGTTTTACCGACGCCTCGCCGGTGGCCCAGAAGGGATGCTGCGAGGAAGATTCGGAGGGATGTTGGATCGAATGCCAGCGACAATGGACGCACGGCACGAGAATGAGCTCGAAAGCGAAAGTATACACTATATATGGTTCACCGTAGAATCAACCAGCACGCCACCATCGTTATATCTTCTTCGGTCTCGTCGTCTCTCGGCAACCCTCCATCCGCGCGAGGGGCGCGCGTCATTGTCGACGCGTTATGAGGTGAAAAATGAAAGATAGCGATTTTCGTAATGCCCGTTGACGCCCTTCCTTCCCCTCCTCTCCCTGACTCTCCCGTTCCTGGCGATGTTCCTGCAGTGCGAAAAGGGCGATTCGAGACAAGATTCGCATTCCCCTTTTAACGGCGGTGGCGCCGGAGTGGGCGCAACACTCTTCTCTCCTGCCAGGGCTCTTATTCTCTCATCACCGAGTGCCGAGGTGCAAAGGTAGAAAGAGCGCGTCAATTTTCACCGAGAAATTTTCTTTCTCGTCTTCATAACTTCCTTTTCCCACTCATTCGCTATTTTCCTGGGCACAAAGGGAAGAAAGTGCGCATCGAAGCGGCTCGGCGATATTGCGAAAGCGCTGTACGGTGCTCAACGATGAGCGCAGTCGAGGAAATAAAAAGCATGGAGTTTCCTGATGGCTTATGAGAAAGTCGTCGGGACGGAAAGACTGTAAAAATAAAATTCTACAATATTTACCGTATCCGTACACCTACGTGGGCGTCGCTGCAGCTTCCCTCTTATATTCGTACGGAGAGTTTAGCGCACAGTATGAAATAAAGGGATTCACGAATGTCGAGACAACGGGATTTACAGCCCTTGGTATATCACGTCTTAAGACGTCGGCTTAATCCATTTGTTTCAAGCCCAGACCTCCCATTCCATTCTACGAAACATCCAGCAACGATCCAGCAACTCAGAAACAACTGTGTGTTTCCCACGGGACGCGATGCGAGGGAGCTTTACTCCCCCTTGACGTCGTGGCGCGGCTTACTGTATTGTGCACCGGTAGACGAAACTCACTCCGGGAGTCTTAGCGATATTTTATTACGCCCGTTTATCGATACAATTGCTCGTCAAGTATTAGCCGTCGCGACGATTAACCACTGAGGAGGTCGGAGCGCACACACTGGTCGCGTACCGATATTTCTTTTTTGTGACTCATGCATGAAAAGTGCTGCTTTATGTGGCGGCCGGGCGCCATATAAAGAGGTGTTTTTCAAGAAGGCGTTACATAAATACCGGAAGCGTGTCGTAATGAGTATTTATGCAACGCAAAAGCGTATTGTAAATACTGTGCGCATGCGCACAGTTTACGATTAAGACGCGCATGCGCCGTATTACTGTGCGCATGCGCCCGCTGTCTGTTTTTCCTTTATTGTCGCGCCCGGCCAGCAACATAACCTTTCAAGCATTCGTCACAAAAAGTAGTATGCGATACTGGTACGTAAAAGCGGACTCCCGACGGCGGTTGTGAAGTGGCCGCACTCGCCTTCTCTCGCGCAGCCACTTCCCAACCTTCGCCGAAAGTCCACTTTTACGTACTAATATCGCAAAGTACTATATCGTTAAAAAAGAAAAAAAAATGTAAATCTTACATCTTAAATTTTTTTACTGCTTAATTCTTAAGAATGTTAGCTATACTTAATTACGTGCGCTTACCGACAAAATTTCTCGGACTCGCCTTCTCTCGCGCTACAACAGCACTCGGCTTCGCCTCGTGCCGTTGTAGCGCTCGATCCGGCTCGTGCAGCCACTTCCCAACCTTCGCCGAAAGTCCACTTTTACGTACTTATATCGCAACGTACTATATCGTTAAAAAAGAAAAAAAATGTAAATCTTACATCGTACATTTTTTTACTGCTTAATTCTTAAGAATGTCAGCTATACTTAATTACGTGCGCTTACCGACAAAATTTCTCATCAAGTACCCAGATAGAAAAACGTGCCGTGCATTTGCCACGCCGCGCCGGCGCAATGGAGTCAAGTGCGTCCGCATGTGACGATATTGTGACGGCACGGCGTTTTGACACGAGAACCTGCTTGCACAGTTCCAGCTCAACGTGGAGCTTCGCGTCAAGATTGTGGGGCTCCATGCCAAGCTGCAACTGTGCAAGCCGCTTTTGGTGTAAAAATGCCGTGCCGTCCCAATATCGTCACATGCGGACGTACATGACTGTATTGTGCCAGCACGACGTGCGTTCCCGTGCTAGCACCGAGCAGATCCCGTGTCAGTTGTCTATTAGGGTATCACCTTACGCGACGATTATCGAATACCGAAATGTCTTTATCTTAAAAAAAAAAGTCACAAATCGAACATTTTTTGTATTAAATTCTTAAAATAGTCTGACAGAAAGTTCTGTGTACAAATTAAAAAACAGTCGATGGGGGTGTTAGAGCAAGAACACTTAAGGATATCCTTGACAGAAACGCGAGGGGGATAAGGGAGAATGGCGCCCCTGAACGCATTAGCTATGCGAGAAAGAAAGGTGTTAGAAAGCAAGTGTGCTAGAAAGCGATGGACGCTCCGTTTTTTAACGGCAATTGAAAACGAGACGGTAAATCTTTTTCAAACTTGGACACCGTCTGTAGTAAAGTACGCTCTGTAGTCGGTTAGTTTTTTATATCAATTGAACAGAAATTGGCGGAGAAAAACGCTAGATTGTATCCTTTTTGAGGTTTGATCCTATCCTTCCCACGTTAAAATACGTAACTTTGAAATCGCATTGCAAAAAAACTAGACGGTCAAAAAATCTTTAAAAATGTCAACAAATAAAGCGTATTTTTTTCTGTAGACCACATAAGTTTGATCGAGATCGAACACAAACGACTTTTGGTACGGATATCCTTCATCCGGAAAAGCACGACAGAAATGCATTTGAAAAAGATCCTCCTTAAACCGATTAATCTCGATTTTTCTACCGAAACAGCGCGAGAAGAAGGCGAAGCCTCAGCCTGAATTTCAAACACCACCCCGCCGACTTGTTAAGATATATACCTACGCGACCCGCGTGCACCCGGTAGCATGTGTTACGCAACCGTCTTCGCGAATCCGTGCTGTTCACTCGAAGCGACTCCGATCCATCGAACGTCACCCCCGCGCCCGCCTCTTCGGATTCAATTTTGTCGGGGCACGTAGCTTCGATCCCACCCTCCCAACAAATTCATCAAACGCCTTGTGGCGAAACCGAGAAAAAAAAAACTATCCAAGAATATTAATAATCGACTCTTTTCTTGTTTTTTTTCTTTTCTCCGGGCATTTCTCCTATATCGGGATTTTACGTATTCGTTTATTGAGATATCATTCTCACTTGTGCTTTTCTTTTCATTTCTATTATTTGTTATTATTTTTTGATGGGTGAGTTGCTTTGGAAGTCGAGTTACGGCAAGGACTCGTTACTCCTGTTAGTGTACTTATTAGGCAAGGCCTCGTAACTGGCTCCACAACGTCAGCTGGTCGTACAGACCTACGAATATCTGCGCGTCGGACCATTAATTCATCCTACGCTCGGGCTCTCCACGTGACGCGCGTGCCATAAGCTACGCACTTCGATTCGCAGGAACGCTGGCTGCGCCTCTGGCCTTTACGGCTTCTCTCTTTCTCGCTGAGTGTGTAATTGTATAGCATATTCTTTTTTTGACTCCATATACCTCGTACACCCGAGCCGTGCTCGGCACGTTTCAATAATAAGGGGCACTTGTTATGCTTCTGGGTGACTTCGGAACCGCCGATCCCATCGATGCACTGTACTTCGTCTTGTGGTCATCGACGGCCTAAGTCTCGAGTCTACTTAGGGTCGAATTTTAAAACGTTAGTGTGAACTTAAGGTCGAACTTAAGGTCGAACTTAAGGTTGAACTTAAGGTCGAACTGAAGATCGAACTTAAGACCGAACTCAAGACCGAACTCAAGATCCAACTCAAGATCAAACTCAAGATCGATTTCAAGATCGAACTCAAGATCGAACTCAAGATCCAACTCAAGATCAAACTCAAAATCGATCTCAAGATCGAACTCAAGATCGATCTCAAGATCGAACTCAAGATCGAACTCAAGATCGAACTCAAGATCGAACTCAAGATCGAACTCAAGATCAAACTCAAGATCGAACTTAAGGTCGAACTTAAGGTCGAACTGAAGATCGAACTCAAGACCGAACTCAAGACCGAACTCAAGACCGAACTCAAGATCGAACTCAAGATCCAACTCAAGATCAAACTCAAGATCGATCTCAAGATCGAACTCAAGATCGAACTTAAGATCGAACTCAAGATCCAACTCAAGATCAAACTCAAGATCGATCTCAAGATCGAACTCAAGATCGAACTTAAGACGTAACTCAAGATCGAACTGAAGATCAAACTCAAGATCGAACTCAAGATCAAACTCAAGATCGAACTCCACTGCGTCCTTAAGATCTATCGTAAGTTCAAACTAAAGTGCGATCGTGAATTCGACCTTCAGTCCGATCTTAAGTTCACACTAACGTCTTAAAATTCGACCCTTAGAGGAGTATTTCATCTTTTCGAGGATCCGCTGCGAGAGTCGTTCCTAAGAAAAACTATACAATCCCCGCTAGGAATGTACTCGGGTCCGAGTCGTCTGCATTAAGGTGATGTGAAACTAACTCCCCTCCCGATCAACCCGCTCAGTCGGAAGAGAAACTGTAATTAATTTGATTTATGCGGGCTGACCATTTCCGGTTAAACGTAAAGTCTTACATGAAACGAGTATCAAGGTAGGTTCATGTAACAATTTGCTTTTGTACGCAAATGGTCAGACAAAAAAAAACATGATTAAACCCACGGTAGAAAAAAATGAATTCCAGTTTTTAATACCAAACGACGGTATGTCATAACGCCTTCACACCGAGCCGCAGGACACTTGCCCGCCGTGCTGTTTAGCCTCGAGTGCCGTAGACTCATCGATCCGAGTCGGCAGAGCTGGTTCTTATAGTAATTTCCAATGGCAATGGTGAAATACAAGGTAGAACTGCCAATATCGTACAGATAAGTTATGCCTTCGTTTCTTTTGACAGCCGCGGAGCTCACATTGCTCGAATTAGCGTGGGCGGTTCTCCAATACGTTACTGGAATCGGGTCTCGCTTCCTCATAGAGGGAGCTATGGTTTCGTAAAAAAGACAAAAACAGATTTCGGGATTTTAGTATCGGAGTAGGGGAGAGCGGGGCAAAACGGGACAGTGGGGAAAACGCAATTTTCCAATAAAAATTTGGACGACCCATTTTGCCCCATCTATACATCTGGATTTTCTGCCCAGTTTTGCCTCACAGTACCATCAAAAAATTATTGGAAAATTGCGTTTTGCCCCACTGTCCCGTTTTGCCCCGCTGTCCCATTTCGCCCCGCTCTCCCCTATTTAAAATTGTCTACAGAACGTCAAGACATGCGGTTTTTGTCTGCCATTCGGATAGGGGTGTGTCTGCACCTTGCTTTTTTTCATTTAACTGAATTTGCTTAATTAAATCACGAAAAGATGACATCACTAGTAGCATCTCTCACTTGCCTTCAGCTTGCCGCTTCGTAGGAAATTTCACACTTCATAAAAAAAAACTTCTTTAGTTATTTGATTGATGCCTACAACCAATGCTCGCATATTCGCGCGTAAGGTATCCGCGAGCCATTTTATGATAGCTCGATTTCAGAGTGTGCGGTCGCTCGTGATATCGCGGACAGACCGCAGAGAGTTTCTACGCAGCCACCGATGTAATAACAAACGCGCGTGCTACCGCGGTCGCATTTTGCGGTTCCTCCGGAGCAACTCTATCTAATACGCCTGCTCGTGAGAGGACGACAAATCGGCGCTGTCCGAGAGGTGTCGACTCGGAGTTCTCGAGGTGAACGGGATTTTAACCGTGTACAGGTTTCAAGCGAGTTATACTCAATATGTAAGATACCTGTGGTCTGATCTAAATATTTGATTGTGTTGTTTCGATGTGTACTGCGCATTACCCTTTTCATTACCCGTGGAAAAATTATATTCATGAAACAACATTGAAATGTTTAATATATTTAATAAATTTTTCATGTATTTAATTTTTTTTTTAATATACGTTTCGCGAAAAATCGTATATAACCTGGACGTTATAGCAAACATTGGATGGATCACCGAACCAATGTTTTCAGTGATCCGATCCAATGTTTGGAATACGGACATACTTTTGATATTGAATACTATAAATCCGATTAATTAATCCGCCGTCCCGAAAAAATACAATTTCAAGCAATCAGACGTTGAACAGATAAATTAGGAAATAAATTGCTTTTTAGAAGAACACCAAAAAACCACGATAAATAAACATCCCATCGAAACAGTCACCAAAAAATTGACAGCATCAATAGCAGATACCTTGCACGGAAAATGTCAATTTTTCTGCACTCGGCCCTGCCGTTTATCGTTACACGAATAAGAACCAAACGTCAATTATATAGAGAATTCAAAACAATTAACTGCAAAATCCTCAAACAAAAAAATAAATACGTTCGATCAAAACATACAAATGATGATTCACCAGTTCAAATCTCACCCAGGGCAAAAACTACCGGCAAATAATGAAAAAATTAATGAAAAATAATCAAGCTCGCAACATATAATCGTGCATCGAATTGAACGATAAGGCACTGACTTAGGCCAATTAAAAACTCTATAACTTCGCAGAACATTTCACAAAAATCAACAGCTCCCTAATTTCAACGACGAGAATCTGAGAAAAATCGCCAACTGGCATGAACAATTCTCCAGCCTCTCACTTACCCAAGATCACATCATTAAGCCAGTAATAATAAGAGAATTCGTAAACGCGCTTAAAAACTGTAAAAATACATCACCAGATAGCCCCGGCGACGACAATATTCCAACACTCATAATTAAAATACTCGATCAAAGAGCTCAACAATTCATTATTCACCCATTCAACTACTGCCCAGAGAACTCTCGCTTCCCAAATATATGAAAAAAGGAATAATTATTACAATCCCCAAGCCTTGTCAAGACCATAGTAAAATAACTAACTATAGACGGGTTACGCTTTTACCTACCTTTGGCAAACTCTTTGACGTGATAGTAAAATTGAGACTCAAACTGGCTATAGGAGAAAATATACTAAATGATTAATTGGATTTCAAGAGCCGTATTTCAACACTTAACGTCCTTACAACCCTAACCCTAAACGTCAAAGTAAATAAACTATCAATTACAAAAACCACCGCACTATTCCTTGATATAGAAAAAAACATTCGACAGCGTTTGGCACAAAGGTTTACCTCACAAATAAAATTCTCTATAACGCCCATTTTGTTGACTCAATCGATTTTTCTTCTCAGCGTACCCGCCAAAAATTGGTAAAAGTCCGTTTTGTCCCGGTCACCCCTCAGTTATGGGAAACGTGATTTACGGAGGTAAATTATTCTGACGACCATGTAGTCGACACTAGATTACGATAGCGTTTGCGGGATTCACAAATTTAGTGGCTCTCGCGGTACGCCGATTTAACCAATCGAACACACACATATCGATAGCACATATATATATACGTATCTGTGCGCTGTGACTCTGTAATGACACGATGCGTACCGCCCGGCTAAATACCCTCTGGTTTTAATGGCCGAACGTGCGAGCGCACGGTAATCGTTGCGTTAACGTCGCCCCCTCGCAATCGAGCTGGAAATTGGGCTGGGTTCTCCAAATGCTCAATGTTAATGACGATTCCGTCGATGATCGGTGTGCGGAGCGCGGTGTTTCTCTGCAGCTCGTCGGGGGGGCTTAAAACAACCATGCATCGATAGTCACTGTCCGAGAGTTTGGAGAGGGTCAAGCTTTACAGATAATTGCCCGAATCTGCATTTTCCGCGATACTAACGTCAGCAGCAAAACGGAGTCAGGAAAACAGGCACTAATTTATTCGTGCTCATCCACTTTGCCGCATAATAATGGATGTACCTATAAAATATATTGTACGCGCGGAGGAATTTTACTCTCCGGTAACTATTTATGCCCGAGGCCACGCGAATAGAATACCAGTAGCATTACAGCGCTCGTATACAACCGCAGGATTACGTGTGTTATGTGTAATGCGTATAAAGGACGATAATATAATAATAATAATAATAATAATAATAATAATAATAATAATAATAATAATAATAATAATAATAATAATAATAATAATAATAATAGTGCTCGAAACAAGCCAGCGTTCTTCACAAGAATAAATGTATACTGTTGAGCTACGTACAATCCCGTGTAAAAAATGCAGTAAAAACTGGTGGCCAATCTACGTGTGCATCTATTGATAGTCTCCCTACATTATAAAAGATTTGCCACGTGTCTATAGTAGATAGTAGTTTATGTACTGCAAACCACTACATGTTAAAATTCGACGATGAATGTTGTACGCTCGTTTTTTGAACGGTTGTGGATTCATTTGTTTATCGATTCGTTGATTTTTCGTCAGAACTGTCCTTCATTCTGTTCGTATCATTGCGTCTGTAAAACTTTCCTCTGTAATTCGTTAATAAAGTATTTATATCTTCCATCAGAATTCATCAATCTCAAGACACTATCTACTTAAGTCTATATAGACTGCGGCTTATGCACATCGAAGTCTATAATCTAATCGACGTTGGTGTTAAGTTTATCCATTGTAAACTGAGAGTTTAGTCTACCTATATAAACCAAATTGTAAGTAAAAAAGTATAAGACTTGGCAGTTGTTTCTCGAAAACTATATCATGGGCCTACGTTTAGTAGGCCGACTTTGGTAGATGCACATAATATATCTATCCCGACCGTCAACCGTAGACCAGACCTTTTTTTTTACACGGAAATGTATCTATTTCTAGAATATTATACTCCAAACATTATTATTATTATTATTACTATTATTATTATTATTATTATTATTATTATTATTATTATTATTATTATTATTATTATTATTATTATTATTATTATTATTATTATTATTATTATTATTATTATTATTATTAGTTCTGAAGGCATTTTCCCGCAAGTGCATGAATCCACTCACGCACAGCGAACATAACCGCAACAGGACGCGTTCCTCACCGCTTCGCCGTGACGTCCCGAAGCCTCTCTCCCCCTCGATTTTCTTTATCTTCCTTTATTTTATTTATTTTTTTCTCTCTCTCTCTCGCTCTCTGACTCTCCGTGGCTCTCGCGATCCTCGATACGACTATGCGATCCAAGTACGCGTTATACACACGCCACACAGAGTTTTATGTGCATATATACACACGTACAGGACGTATGTATACGCGAGGCGAAGTGCTTGCCGAGAGAGAATCGAGAGAGTAGACTCCGAACGGCGAACCGCGCTCGGTATACGGCAGAGGTTCTCTCGCGAGCTACAGTTCGCGTTTAAGAAGGCGAGCCCGAGGCACACACAGTTGATTCGCGACCGCCAACCAGGCAAGACACACGTTCGAATATACTCCTTTGTCTCGTATGCTGACCGTTGCGCGCTCGAGCGTGTCGATACATTATCGCGATTAAAGATGAACACGAACCCCTCATAATCACCGAGTATCGCGGTTAAAGATGAACACGAACCCTTCATAATCACCGAGTATCGGTATCAATCGCTAAGTTTGTTGTCCTGCGCGATAAAAAAAAAAAAAAAAAATTATTGTCGGCTGTCCCTGAGTCGTGTGTGCAAGATAGAAAATCACTTTTGAATGTAACAGCGAACTCTGCCCCGTGTGTCTGCTCCGAAGTTTCCCATAAATTGTCCGTGACGGATGTGAGAGTAACCCGCGGCGGCGGCAGCAGCAACGCCGGTTCTCGACCGGCGCATCCGCCGGAAGAGGCACGTTTGAGCGGTGCGCGCCGATCGTCCTCGCCGGTCTTCCTCCTCTCTTCCATCTCTTTGTGCACGAGTTGGATTATTATATATGTATATATAGATTTTTTTATTTGAGAAACACGAACGATCGGCTCGCAGTGAAAGACAGAATCGCGAGCCGGGTGGTGTGTTGAACGATGACGGCACGAAGGGGCGCGCCAGCAGGACTCGACTGTACGCCGACTGTGCGGGAAGAGCACGTGGAAAAAGAACGTTCGAGGGATCAACCAGTGGTTCGCAATTACGCCTAAAAAAAATCAAAAATATATCAAATTACCGAACAACGATCTCTGTGAATATCGAACAGTTGAATTCGCATTCGCGAATCCGCGAATTCGAAAAACGGTGAAGTCTTTGAATCCTCGACCCCGCCGCTGTTTGGTGAAGGTGGTCCGTTTTGACCCGGTGTTTGGAAAATAATTGGATTTTGAAAACAAATATTCGTCGAAACTTGGATCGCCGGCGTTCTCGAGGATTTCGCCGAAAGTCTCTTCGGTATAATTATTCGAACGAGTGGTGGTTGCCGTGAGGCTCGAGTGCGACTCCCCTTCGCGACGAGCACCAAACCGACAGTCGCTGCCGTCTGCACGCTACTCGCTCCTTCGACCGTTCGAGCTTGACTCTCCGCTCCGCACGCGCGCCTACACTCGCGGTGAAAATAACAAAACAAAAAAAGAAGGGGAAAAATGTAGACACACATGTACAAGGATAACTCGTTCCGCGGTGTGTGCATGGCTTAAAAACAGTCAAGGTCGCGCTCATCCTTCGGCTCCCTCGTGGCCGTCGTCGTCGTAGTCGAGTCGCCCAGCGATGAATCCCTTTCACCTCCTATAATGCCCCGACCACTCCGGGGCTGCTCCTCGCCGATGCGCTTCTCCCGAGTCTGGACTCGATCGTGCCTGCAGCGAGGATAATATACCAGCTCCCTTTCACCTTGAAGTAACTCGCGCCGGCTGTGTGGGATCGGACGGACGCGTGGTGGCCGATCGTTTCGACTTTGATAGTTCTGTTGTTATATTGATAGTAATTATTATTGTTTTCATCGTTTTTGTGCGGGAAGTGCAAAAAAGATCTCGTGGAAAATAATTCATGAGAGTCGTTGCTCGTAACTTGTTCGAACGAAACAACTTGCATCGATAATAATAACAACGCGCGGTGGACACTGGACGACAAGTGGAAAACAAGATTTTCGTTGGCACGAAAGAACAACTTAGAAAAAGTGTCGTTGCTCGTATGCTTTTGGGAAGAAACAATCTGCAACGTGTTTGCAAAAAAGCACTTGCAACTTGTGTGCCAAGAACGACCCACAACTTGTTTGTAAAAGACGACTTACCATTTGTTTGTAGGAAAAACAAGTTACAACTCGTTTGCAAAAAAAACAATTTACAACTTATTGCGAAAAACGACTTGCAACTTGTGTGCCAAAAACTACTCACAACTTGTTTGTAGGAAAAGAAAGTTACAACTCGTTTGCAAAAAAACAATTTATAACTCGTTTGCAAAAAAACAATTTACAATTTATTGCCAAAAACCAACTTACAACTTGTTTACATAAAGAACTGTGTTTTCCAAAAAAAAACAACTTACCGTTTCTTTGCAACAACCGACTGACAATTTTATTGCAACAACCAACTTACAACTTCTTGACAAAAAACGACTGACAACTGTTTTTTCTTCAAGTTAACTCCCTCGACAGAATATGGTGCCTTAAAAAAGCGACTCCCTAATGAAGGTGATGGTGAGGATAGAAACGTCTAGGATCCATAACGGAGTAGTTTCTCCCTCGGGTGGAGCGGGCTTAATTAATCATTCATTGTACCAGCGCTGAGTGACGGCGCCTAACAGCCGATGATCCGCCGTTAGCACCGTGCCAGTGTGTACGTCTGTCCCGCGTGAAACCCGGTGAAACGAACGGTGAAGCACAAACTGGGAGAAACAGAGGAGCCACCGCGCGGCCGTGTCGGTGCAGCGTGTAGCCTCCCCTCGCTTGTCTCCTTCTCTCCTCGAGTCTTCACAACGAAATATGAGATCTAAATATAGCGAGAAGAATTTTCCCGGCATGTTCAGGGGGTCGTTGGTGCTTCTCGCGCCGCGACGAAATCGGCTCCGTAGACTCGACGCTGCTCCCTCTGCTATTTCCATTTCGAGTCTCGATTTTCGCAGATGCAACGATATTTATTCGTAACGCTGTGCGAGAGCCGCAAGGACAGCAGGGCCAACAACTCGACGGTCAGTGCGCCAAGTGGTAGCGTCCCGCGCTGAACAGAGTCGCTCCGAGGCGACTGCGGCGAAGGAAAGGACACGAAGAAACAAGTAGCTCGTCTTTGTTCAATTTCGTGCACCCCAGCGAAGCGTTACTCGTTAATATATTCGACGAAGTGATAACGGCTCACGCCACACAGACCGACGGTGGATAAAGTGGAAAAGGAACGTATCGTGCAGGCACGTTCGATCATTTCAATTACTTCGGGGACTGCAACGGTGAAGAGAGTAAGAGACGGTTCTCAGACACTTCTGTGTGCAAAATACCGGCTCTCGCACGCGATAGTTTCGTTCGAGTGATAACCGACCGCGATAGACAGACCGGCGCGCGCTGGTGTGCATTTCATCGGTAGAGAAGCAAAACTCGGGCGGTCAGTGCTGATCACAACGGTACGATCTCGGAAATTAACCCTTTGAGTCCAAGGTCCCGTTAAAAGAAATTGATCGACGCTATTCACGGATTCAAATTTTTCAGAATAGTGTTGTCATTGAAAACTATACTTTTTTCAATTTTTACAACTAAATTTTAAAAAAACACACACATTTAGACTATCATTATGTTTGAAAAAATCTTCTTCCTGTTACGTCTTTAGCACTCGTCACAATTCTTTCAAAAAACGTTGAGTCAAAGTTTGAGAACTTAAAAAAAAAATAGCTTTCGCACCAAAGTGGTGAATAGGGTAGGGGATCAGATTTTTGACGCTGATGCCAGTGGAAATGTTCTGAGGCGATCAGACTTCCAGCAGCCGATGCTCGGGAACTTTTTAGAATAGTGTTATCATTGAAAACTATACATTTTTCCAATTTTTACATCTAAATAAAAAAAAACACATTTGGACTATCATTATGTTCGAAAAAATCTTCTTCCTGTTACGTCTTTAGCACTCGTAACAATTCTTTCAAAAAACGTTGAGTCAAAGTTTGAGAACTTAAAAAAAAAAAGTAGCTTTCGCACCAAAGTGGTGAATAGGAGGTGGGGTATCAGATTTTTGACGCTGATGCCAGTGGGAATCTTCCGAGGCGATCAGACTTCCAGCAGCCGATGCTCGGGAACTTTTTAGAATAGTGTTATCATTGAAAACTATACTTTTTTCAATTTTTACATCTAAAAAAAAACTAATTTAGCCTATCATTATATTTGAAAAATCTTCTTCCTGTTACGTCTTTAGCACTCGTCACAATTCTTTCAAAAAACGTTGAGTCAAAGTTTGAGAACTTTAAAAAAAAAATAGCTTTTGCACCAAAGTGGTGAATAGGAGGTGGGGTATCAGATTTTTGACGCTAATGCCAGTGGAAATGTTCTGAGGCGATCAGACTTCCAGCAGCCGATGCTCGGGAACGTAGAGCGTCGAAGTGGTAACGAGCTGACGAAAACATAGTGCAACATTTCGCGTGGAAACTTGTAACCGGAAGGCGCGGAGAAGTGAGAAAAGGTACCGGTGTCAAGATGTTGATCACGAAATACACCACGATACTGCTACAGTCCACGAACCGGCATATCATTAGGTGAGTGCATAGTTTAAAGAGGCCAAAAGCGACGTTGACGATATGACGCTGATGACGACGTTAGCATCTCGCGAAAACACGATACTTCAAAGGCAAACCAAAAATATATAAACGTGGGCGAGTCGAACGAGCGATCGGTGCTTTACGTTTCGAAGAATCCGCTGACACGTTTACAGTACCGTCTATGCGAGATATATTGAGGGAGACGAGGAGATGACTGGAGTTCGTGATCGTGGACATTTATTGTTGAGCTGCACACATACGTATTAGGACAAAACCCTCCCCCATGGAAAAAAAAGTATATACGAAATGAAAAAGATTTTTCATATATTTTTCCTATATACTTTTTCTGCGCGTGCTCGGAAAATTGTCAAGCTATAATAATAAATAATGATAAAATAATTTTTGTTAATAATTATTAGTTAGCTTTACGTTTCGAAGAATTCGCGGACACGTTTATAGTACCGTCTATGCGAGATATATTGAGGGAGACGAGGAGATGGCTGCAGTTCGTGATCGTGGACATTTATTGTTGAGCTGCACACATACGTATTAGGACAAAGCCCTCCCCCGTGGAAAAAAAGTATATACGAAATGAAAAAGATTTTTCATATATTTTTCCTATATACTTTTTCTGCGCGTGCTCGGAAAATTGTCAAGCTATAATAATAAATAATGATAAAATAATTTTTGTTAATAATTATTAGTTAGCTTTACGTTTCGGAGAATCCGCTGACACGTTTACAGTACCGTCTATGCGAGATATATTGAGGGAGACGAGGAGATGGCTGCAGTTCGTGATCGTGGACATTTATTGTTGAGCTGCACACATACGTATTAGGACAAAGCCCTCCCCCGTGGAAAAAAAGTATATACGAAATGAAAAAGATTTTTCATATATTTTTCCTATATACTTTTTCTGCGCGTGCTCGGAAAATTGTCAAGCTATAATAATAAATAATGATAAAATAATTTTTGTTAATAATTATTAGTTAGCTTTACGTTTCGGAGAATCCGCTGACACGTTTACAGTACCGTCTATGCGAGATATATTGAGGGAGACGAGGAGATGGCTGCAGTTCGTGATCGTGGACATTTATTGTTGAGCTGCACACATACGTATTAGGACAAAGAACTCCCCCGTGGAAAAAAAGTATATACGAAATGAAAAAGATTTTTCATATATTTTTCCTATATACTTTTTCTGCGCGTGCTCGGAAAATTGTCAAGCTATAATAATAAATAATGGTGAAATAATTTTTGTTAATAATTATTAGTTAGCTTTACGTTTCGGAGAATCCGCTGACACGTTTACAGTACCGTCTATGCGAGATATATTGAGGGAGACGAGGAGATGGCTGCAGTTCGTGATCGTGGACATTTATTGTTGAGCCGCCCACATACGTATTAGGACAAAGCACTCCCCCGTGGAAAAAAGTATATACGGAATGAAAAAGATTTTTCATATATTTTTCCTATATACTTTCCCTGCGCGTGCTCGGAAAATTGTCAAGCTATAATAATAAATAATGGTAAAATAATTTTTATTAATAATTATTAGTTAGCTTTACGTTTCGAAGAATCCGCGGACACGTTTATAGTACCGTCTATGCGAGATATATTGAGGGAGACGAGGAGATGGCTGTAGTTCGTGATCGTGGACATTTATTGTTGAGCTCCACACATACGTATTAGGACAAAGCCCTCCCCCGTGGAAAAAAAGTATATACGAAATGAAAAAGATTTTTCATATATTTTTCCTATATACTTTTTCTGCGCGTGCTCGGAAAATTGTCCAGCTATAATAATAAATAATGATAAAATAATTGTTATTAATAATAATAACAGGAATAATTATAATAATTACTACAATACTTAACACTCTCGGTAGAGTGAAGCAAAATTATTATTTAGCTTTACGTTTCGAAGAATTCGCTGACACGTTTACAGTACCGTCTATACGAGGTATATTGAGGGAGACGAGGAGATGGCTGCAGTTCGTGATCGTGGACATTTATTGTTGAGCTCCACACATACGTATTAAGACAAAGCCCTCCCCCGTGGAAAAAAAGTATATACGAAATGAAAAAGATTTTTCATATATTTTTCCTATATACTTTTTCTGCGCGTGCTCGGAAAATTGTCAAGCTATAATAATAAATAATAATAAAATAATTTTTATTAATAATAATAACAGGAATAATTATAATAATAACAAGCTTTACTCTATAATAATAGAGTAAAGCAAAATTATTAGTTAGCTTTACGTTGCCGAGGGTGTCGGAAATTGTAGTTTTTTTTTTCTTTTCGAATTTATTTTTGTCCATTAGAGTCTTTTCACGTTGGTTCTCGCGGCAGGCTCTTAACGAACTGTCAGCCGTTTCACCGACTAATTGGCAGTGGCTTTCTCCGGCCTCGCTCGGATTTCCACTCGATCAATTTATATCACCCTTTCGAGGGCTCTCCTCTTCTCTCGGTCTGCAATTAATATACTCATGCACAATACCGCACATACTCTTCCATCGGTAGAACCCCGAAAAAAAACTCGCAAAGCTTTTTTATTTCATTTTTCCCCATTCTGAACGAAGTTTCCTCTAGAAGAGTCGGGACGGTCTCGCCGGCTATGCCTCGATATTTCGCATTCAAAAAACGTTCGATGCATATTTAAATGGATAAATTGGTGGTCGCCGCTGGCGCTTCGAATCTGGCGAGGGCTCCTTTCCTTTTCCGTTCTGGGATTATTAAATCCGTCTATTCTCCGCTCCTCCGGGCTCGTAGCTGGTATCGCGTCGCGGTCGGCAATGCTGGAAAATCTTGCGGTGCCATTCGGCGAAACGGGGAAATAAAAAGGACGGACGACATGCTTTTGTGAGGTACGGGATAACAAAAAAAAAGGAAAAAAAGAAGCAGAGAAAGAGCGAGGTAAAAAGTGCAGAGGCGTAAGGAAGAAGGATCCTCTCGAGAGAACGTCTCTCCTCCCCTTCGTGGTTCGCTTTCGTTGTTGCACGTGACTCGGAATAAATTCGATAAGGCTCCTTCTGCCGGAGATGCCGAAGCCGGCAAACTCCTGGGACGCGCAAACTTCCATTTCTTTTCTTCCTCTTACATTTTTCCTCCTCTTTCGCATCCTATATATTTAAGTTTCTCTTACCTTGCAACATTCCTCTGCTCTGCTCTATGTATATAATATATATTGTTACGACCGAGCGAATGAATAAGGCGCGTGTTAGGTTTTGGGGCGGATATTATTATGTACAATCGCACCTAAAAATTTCGAACAAGAACTGTCGAACGTCTGTTTACTCTGGAAGTCCGATCAAGACTCTTTTACATGACGATCGATCTTGTATCGATCTTCCCTTCGTTCGTCTCTCGTCAAACCTAACTAATATCGCGTGCCTCAACGAATAGTCAGCTACATACTCGTAACAACATATATAGCGTTTCAAAGCAGGCAAAACGGACTATCGCAACCACTTTTTCGCGGCACATAAAAAGTCATTCTTGATCGCCGTAGAACAGGTTTCTGGAGTGTCAATTTTTTAAATACAAAAAAAAACTTAGACCCACAAAAAAATAAAACAAATTAATTAAATTTTTTTAGTGAGAAATACGGGTTGTTCTACAGAAAAAAAAAGAATAACCAAAGTTGTGGACCTTTGTCTACACGACGGAAACTCGTCCTTTTTTTCCCACTCTCCCCCTACATATTGCGTCTTCGCTCATCCACTCTTCTCGCGTTTAAGGAACGCGCCATCGTACAGCATCTCGTGCACCTGCAACCCACGTAGAATATACTCGCTCTTCTTGCGAAGGAAGGCGCGCTCTTCTTGCGCGCGGCTTCCTCCACATGCTATCCCGTCCACTTCCAACCCTCCGTGACTCACCCGTCCGCTCAATTTTGTCCTATCCTACCCCCTTTGCATATTTTTACAGCGCTCTCTCTATCCACTCTCTCTCTGTACATAAAACGTTATCCTGTCGCTATGTCCCTTCCATTCGTTCACGAAAAATAACCAACGCAAAACACTCTCTTTCGGTGCCCGCCGTCAACAGCGTAGAGAGTTTCACTTCGAGAGATAAACTATGTACGCACGTGACGAGGTGGATTTATATTCAAGAACGCGCGAGCCGTACGAGGACTTCGCGCTTCGGTGTCGAGATAAATTTTCGTGTAAAGTTACACCGGGCGAAGAGACTTCGTGCGTTGCTATATGGCTCACTGACTGCCACTGCGAGACTGCTTCTGCTGCTGCTTTTGCTGCCGTTGCCGGTGAGCCTCGCTCTCGAGGATTTATTCGAAACGCCCTCGCGAAGCTTTCCCTTCGCTTTGCACACCGACACTGACGCGCCACGTGTGATAAACTCATTATTCATTCGTGTGAAAATCCTACGGATCATTATAACGGTTACTTGCGTTGCAAATTTAGTATCTTCGGAATTACATACCACCCTCCTTTTTCTTATTGCGTAACATTAATAACGGCGAGGCTTTTTCCCGGTATGGTCGAGATACGTTCATATTTACGCGTCGTCTGAACGACACCGCGAAAAAATTGATGGTAGGATTTCCGCAATCTTTATAGTATAAATATTCATATAACAGCCGTTAATGTTTATATAGTAATATTTAGTATGTTTATTGAATTTATTGAACATTCTCCATAACTCATACTATGCGGTGTTGTCTTAACAAGAATTGTTGCTAGTGTAAAAAAAATCACACGTTTCTGTCACTGGCTGCATTCGAGATACATTCCAGAGAAAAATAAAACATTCCTCAAAAAATCTCACTTTTAAACCGAAAGTGACGTCACTCTGAGAAAAAATTTGAACATGTTCGTTGGGACATCACATCCGTTTTCAAAATCTTCGTCTCGAACTGGAAATTAAAATCTTATGCTCGATTTTTTCAGTGTTAACAATAAATAAAAAATAGATTGTTTTTTCGAGCTTATAACATGCTGTTAGCGAAACTTTATGGCCGACAGCCGCTGAGAAAGAGGCAATAACGCGACGAGATTTAGTATAGATTCGATCCCTTTAATTAGGGGTCGATCGACGACATTCCGCCGCACGTGGTTCGAAGGCTCGCAAGGATTCGAGCCAGACGCGAGAGGCGAGGTGCAAGAAATACTTGTGCGGCTTTGAGATTTAGCGAGGACACGGAACGGCGCACACCTTCGGTGAACTTGCGAAAAGGAGGAAGACCGGACGAATCGAGGACGCTTGTAAATCTTGTTTTGTTTTTAATTCCCTTCGAGAACTAGCCCCGAGCTTCGGATAAACGAACGGGCTGGTCCAGGGCTAGAACATCGGCGAGCACTCGAACGCTTCCCCATACGAGCAGAGGACCCACCACCGACAAGCCACGAAGGGCGTTCAGCACTAATGAAACTGAAGAGGAATTTATCGGTGTTATAAATCGCTTCCCCTAGTACACGTGCGCGTGCAGCGGAGCACTATCTCCGTCTGTGGTGACAGGTCTCGATGGATCGTCCATTGCTGCTGATACAGGCTCATTCCCGATGATATTCCGCCCTTTTCCCCTCACGTTTGTAACACAAATTATTAGGGGAAAATCGCCGAAAACCGGCCACTAGGTACACGGTTTATAAAAATGTCTGATCCTCAAAGTTCAATAATTTTTTTTCTTTAGTTTTGTTATACATATTTTTTTGTAGAGCTGGGAACTTGTTACTTTCAAATTTGTTGTTAAATTTGTTTTTAAATGGGGGCGTATATTGTCCGAGCGGAAATACCGGTCAGATAAAATTGTCCTTTGTATTGTTAATAATAACAAGTTGCCGATTACTTTACTGAGTGCGATGCCAAATTTGCTGATCGGCATGACAAAGCATATACCGATTGAAGATTTATTTATCGAAACCTTACTTTGCACCTGAGATATTAGGGGTAATCAAGGTGGCTGAAATTCGGCTACGGTGGTTTAGACGCAGTAATACACGAATTATCTCAATTTAATTACTCTCGCAAAGTAGCTGACGTATTTTCAATGGGAATCGATTCAGCTACGATCAATCGTGGTCCCGGTCGACTGGAGTGCCGAACGTGCTAACCCACCGGGTTAATTAGGCGGACGACAGATTCTCTTGGACGATATAATAATTACAAATTGCCGATTACTTTACAGAGTGCGATGCCAAATTTGCTGATCGGCATCCCAAAGCATATACCGATTGAAGATTTATTTATCGAAACCTTACTCTGCACCTGAGATATTAGGGGTAATCAAGGTGGCTGAAATTCGGCTACGGTGGTTTAGACGCAGTAATACACGAATTATCTCAATTTAATTACTCTCGCAAAGTAGCTGACGTATTTTCAATGGGAATCGATTCAGCTACGATCAATCGTGGTCCCGGTCGACTGGAGTGCCGAACGTGCTAACCCACCGGGTTAATTAGGCGGACGACACATTCTATTGGACGATATTACTTGGACGATATAATAATAACAAGTTGCCGATTACTTTACAGAGTGCGATGCCAAATTTGCTGATCGGCATCCCAAAGCATATACCGATTGAAGATTTATTTATCGAAACCTTACTTTGCACCTGAGATATTAGGGGTAATCAAGGTGGCTGAAATTCAGCTACGGTGGTTTAGACGCAGTAATACACGAATTATCTCAATTTAATTACTCTCGCAAAGTAGCTGACGTATTTTCAATGGGAATCGATTCAGCTACGATCAATCGTGGTCCCGGTCGACTGGAGTGCCGAACGTGCTAACCCACCGGGTTAATTAGGCGGACGACAGATTCTCTTGGACGATATAATAATTACAAATTGCCGATTACTTTACAGAGTGCGATGCTAAATTTGCTGATCGGCATCTCAAAGCATATACCGATTGAAGATTTATTTATCAAAACCTTACTTTACACCTGAGATATTAGGGGTAATCAAGGTGGCTGAAATTCGGCTACGGTGGTTTAGACGCCGTAATACACGAATTATCTCAATTTAATTACTCTCGCAAAGTCGCTGACGTATTTTCAATGGGAATCGATTCAGCTACGATCAATCGTGGTCCCGGTCGACTGGAGTGCCGAACGTGCTAACCCACCGGGTTAATTAGGCGGACGACAGATTCTCTTGGACGATATTACTTGGACGATATAATAATTACAAGTTGCCGATTACTTTACAGAGTGCGATGCCAAATTTGCCGATCGGCATCCCAAAGCACATACCGATTGAAGATTTATTTATCGAAACCTTACTTTACACCTGAGATGTTAGGGGTAATCAAGGTGGCTGAAATTCGGCTACGGTAGTTTAGACGCAGTAATACATGAATTATCCCAATTTAATTACTCTCGCAAAGTAGCTGACGTATTTTCAATGGGAATCGATTCAGCTACGATCAATCGTGGTCCCGGTCGGCTGGAGTGCCGAACGTGCTAACCCACCGGGTTAATTAGGCGGACGACAGATTCTCTTGGACGATATTACTTGGACAATATAATAATTACAAGTTGCCGATTACTTTACAGAGTGCGATGCCAAATTTGCCGATCGTCATCCCAAAGCACATACCGATTGAAGATTTATTTATCGAAACCTTACTTTACACCCGAGATATTAGGGGTAATCAAGGTGGCTGAAATTCGGCTACGGTGGTTTAGACGCAGTAATACACGAATTATCTCAATTTAATTACTCTCGCAAAGTAGCTGACGTATTTTCAATGGGAATCGATTCAGCTACGATCAATCGTGGTCCCGGTCGACTGGAGTGCCGAACGTGCTAACCCACCGGGTTAATTAGGCGGACGACACATTCTCTTGGACGATATTACTTGGACGATATAATAATTACAAGTTGCCGATTACTTTACAGAGTGCGATGCCAAATTTGCTGATCGGCATCCCAAAGCATATACCGATTGAAAATTTATTTATCGAAACCTTACTTTTACACCTGAGATATTAGGGGTAATCAAGGTGGCTGAAATTCGGCTACGGTGCTTTAGACGCAGTAATACACGAATTATCTCAATTTAATTACTCTCGCAAAGTAGCTGACGTATTTTCAATGGGAATTGATTCAGCTACGATCAATCGTGGTCCCGGTCGACTGGAGTGCCGAACGTGCTAACCCACCGGGTTAATTAGGCGGACGACAGATTCTCTTGGACGATATAACCCTCGGGCTCGCCTCACCGAGCATCGTACTACGTGATGATCCTTCTTGTACACCAACCTACCCAGCTAAGGTTCGGGATAACTCGAGGATATACATAGATATGACCGCGTCTCGGTTCCTTGCTCTTAGCCTACAAGAGCCTGCTATAACGAGAGGTCTCGTTAGGACACACGGGAGAGAGATTCGCGTTATAGAACGGCTCGACGAGTTTTCGTCCTACGCGATTATACTCGAGTCTACCGTGGTCACTTGATATATTAACTCGATACCCAACACGTCACGTTTATAATAGCACAAACTATTAAAGTTCTGAGATACACCAGAAACACGCTCGTTGAAAGCCTATTATAAACCCTATTTTTGTTTTGTTTAATCGTCCTATCGCGCAGGCGAAAGTTGGTCATGAGGAACTTTAGGCACGCTTGAAATGAAGAAGACAGTTTTTTGGCACCTGCCGAAATAAACAATATTTACCCGCTTAACTTTGGGTCTCAGCTGCTATCCCAAGGTGGCCGCTGTCGTGGAAAACTAGGAAAACCCTGGAAATGCCAGGAAATTTTTAATGCAGCGGGAAAATCCGGAAAATGTCAGCAAGTGGAATATTCGTCAGAAATTTTTATTTATCCGCAATCTCAAACCTTCCGGATCGCCAATTAGAAGTTTTATGTGTCGTACAAAAGAAAAAAGATCATGAGTTTTCGTAAGAACGGCATTCATAAAAACTCTAAAAAAGCGTATAATGTTCACACAGTTTAGGCGTGTAAATCGTGTAGTCACTTTTTATATTCTTTACGGTTTGTTGATTCTTGACACTCCTTAAGATCAAAACGACGCGCTCTTAGCGGCTCGAAGAAAACCGCGCCGAAAGCGAGAAAAATAAATTGTCTTTTTTGCTCTGATTCCGTTCGAACTCTAATTATGTTTAATAGATTAAGAAACGAGGAGTGCAATTGCAGAGATGCGACGCTCTCCGTCTCCGCATTGACTCATCTTGTGCCCGACAAACACGAGAAGATTATAATACAGAGTGCGGGAATCCTTTTAAGGTCACGGCATTGAATCCAATCTCAAAGAGAGCCAGTGAGCGAGTTCCTCCACTTTGAAATAATCTTCTCGTGTGTCGCGCGACGCAACCGGAGAGTGTATTCCCGCAACGATGTCGCCTACTCTCATTCTCCGTGTCTTTTGCTGACTGTTGAAACCCGCTTGAAAATCTTATCCCACACACGAACTACAACGCCAGTAGTCTGGAACTCTCCGCGAATGCGACAACAACGACGAAACCGAGAAAAGCTGTACGGTGAAATTGTCTTCTGGTACGAAACGAGTCTCACGCCGTTAGCAGACATTCGACCTACCAACCCGTGTCCCATTCTTACAATTCGCTTCCTTCGCCCCATTGGTCCTTTGAAAAATAGCGCGACGCTTACGTATTTTAAACATTCTCGTCACATTCATACAAGGAGAGAAAGTATTGTAAACGATCAAAAAACTTTAAGTGCGTTTTTAATGCAATTTTATGCTCGGCAGTCATGTTTTGTATCAGTTAGACAACAACAAAATTATACAAATTACTGTCTGCCCGTCTGAGCGTCTTTTCTGAAAATAAAACAACTTATCGAAACATTTCGGTTCGCCGAGAAATTTTCTGTGTCTTCCACATATAAAATGTTGTTTTGGTATTTAATTTAGAATCAATTCATCCGTCCTCTCTGGTGAGGACGGATTAATTCAGGGTGAAGAATTGGCCAAAATTGCGAGAAAAGTTTGTTTGGTTCAAAGACAGACATCACAGACATCCAGCAGAAAATCACTGTCACAGTGCATCGGTGACTTTGTAGTAAAAAAAAATTAGCACTGTGGGAAATTTTAATCCTGTATCGTTGATTTATATTCGCCATTTTCAGTTATGCATTCGACGAAATTTCACTGCAATATCTTTTCGGACTCCCCAGCGGGAGATGTTCCTTAATTTCCCCGACGAACGATATAATTATGATGATATTATGATTATGATTCTTGATAACTTCATCCGAGACACTCGGCGCGAATTTCCACCGGTCGTTTCGACGGTCTCGTCAGGGCCCTCGATCTTTCGGCTCTCTCGCACCCTCATCCTTCTCCCTCTCGTGTTTCTACGGGCAACCCGGCCCGTCAAGGGGTCGCCCACGAATTCTCGGCAGATCGTTTCGCTAGGGCGAGGGCCTTGCAGAAACTTTTTCTCCGTTTTTTTATTTATTTTTTTTGTCAACGATAACGATATATAGTATAGGCAGCGATATATAGCATAGTATAGGCATATAGCGATATATAGTACAGACAAATACACACAAAAACCTTTCGGAAGTGAAAATTCCGCGTAAGCCGTGTCGCGCGAGTGCGTCAATGGTTACTTTTTAATTAAAAGTTTCGTTAGCCAAAAAAGGAAATGAGAGGAGCGAGGAGTCAACGAGGGCAGTCGAGTTAGTTGCTGCTTTTCGGAGAGACCCTCGTCCTCTCTCACACACTTGATTCGCTAACTCGTCGACGGCGACACGCTGCCCCGAGTGAAATCCTGTCGCGAGCCAGAATTCACCCGACTCGTTCCATTCAATACTCGGGAAATTCGGAGTTGCCTCCGAGGCTGAATGAAACTCGATTAAAGTCGGTGATTCCTGACACTTCGCATATATCAGCGCTCGTCGCAAATTTTAATTTGTTTCTCTCAATTTAGTTTTACGCAATTGCGTCGTAAACGAGGAGTGAAGTAAAGTGAGTTCTTCGCCGCCCTCGCGCGCGACCGGGCGTCGAGAGCTTTTTGCAAGGGTGCGAGGATCGCGGAAACCTTAGAGACTCTCGGCAGCCCCGGCCGCGGCTCTCCTCGTCGAACCGCACGAGCTTTCCGCTCCCGGGAGTTGTCGGGTTAGACACGGCCGCGGACTCGCTATTAAACCCATGGGAGAAGACCTCGCTCCGGCACTTCTCGTTACCTAGCTCACCGGTCGAAAGAGCGAGACGCGTCGCGGCGCTAATTAAATTATACCGAAACTGCCGGGACTGAGCAGTCCCGTTGAAATCGGAGATCGCGGCGTCACGAAAAACGGGTTGATTCCCAGACGCGCGCGCCGGGATATTCAAAATAAACCAGAAACGAACCCAAAAGAATGACACGATATCCGGAACAATTCCGGAATTCGATAGTTTTGGACTGGAGGTAAATTTTTGTCCTAACGCATGCACGTAAAATGCCTCTTTCCGTTCCTGTGCGCAGAGAGGCACTTTTTTCTGAGTATTCATTTCTGACCGAATTTCCGGAGTATTGAATCGCGTGTGGGAAAAATAGTGCACGTGAGTACAAACGCAGTATAGTCTTTGTTCTCGCACTAGTGCGGATAAGTGCCTTTCTACGCACGCTTGCCAAAAACGAAAAGCGTGATTTTCGTGAATTTGTTAGGAAAAAATTGTGTGAATGGCATGGGCGTAGAAAAGGGAGTTCTGACTCGTGTGAGCGCCGACCTGGTCTTCGGCTCGTGCGGCAATTTTACACTTGTCAAGAACTCCCTTTCTACGCTCTCGCCGTACAAATACCTAATTCCTACCATCCCTCGCTTACAGAGAGAGGTAAAAAAAAACAAGAGGCTATCTTCGCGCAAAGCATCTTTGCGGACTGTTGAAAACACCCCAAGTTTCGCGGTAGATCGGGAATACAAGTGGCTTCCCGAATTGCCGAACCGGGACAGCTACGAAGCTCGGAGGATATTCTCGTGTACTCGAGGAAACGGAAACGTTTGTATATTCCGCATGAGAATATCGTAGTTGCATTATCGCCGGTAGTCTTGTAGACTGCGGGGACACAAGTGGAGGGACAAAGATAGCGGTAACGAGGCGCAGAAAAAAAAAATAAAATGGGCGCGCAAAGGATGGGAGGTAGATGAAGGTTGTAGGCGAGATTAAAAGTATTGAGGCTGGCGGATGTTGCAACAGGATGAAAAGTCCAGAAGGAATAGGAAGGCGGTCGACGCCGGAGTTGCCAGGGGGTGTAATCTCGGACGTGACCCGATTTCGTTATACGGAATCGTAACTATACCGGCAGGGTTGTAGAACGGAAGGGAGCAGAAAGGGTACAGCGAGGAAGACCATAAGGCTTTTCTTTGCTATCACTCCGTGCAATTTTCACGGACGTCTCGTTTTGTCCGATTACTTTTTGTGAAAAGAGTGCATTTGCTTCTCCAACATTCCAAAATTACACAGTACAATAGACCGGAGTCGCATTATCCGGGAAGCCTCCCGAATGTTTCTTTAAAAATTTAACGAATCCTTATTACATAAATCAACATTACAGTTTGTGATTCGCGATGACATGTTCGAACGCGAAATTATAAAAATAAAAGAAGTGACGAAATATACAATAAGAAAAAAAAGGAAGAGTCATTTTATACAATAACGCTATGTCTGAGAAAAAGAACCACATGTTATACTAGTACACAGTCGTAATTGATTAAACCTTTAATGGCCAATGTAGCTTATTTGACACGTTGGTGAAATTGCCACAAAAAAACATCTTTATTTTTAATCTGCATTAATATTAACTAGTCTGGACAATTTTCACGAATAATCATGCTTAGTACTCCATCCCAGACAACATTTTTCGGCGGAGAGGACGTTTAAAAAAATGTACTGGTAAACATAACATTTATTTCATTTATTTTAACCGGACAGATCCTTAGAACTTGCCGAGTTAATTATTCATATGTACTGAATTGGAATTGAATGCTTACTTAGTTATCTGGATAATTATGCGGGGTTTCTCCGATCCCGAGTACTCAGGTAGGGTTTGGTCCGGTTGGCAGTTACACGTCAGCACTGGCACGACACTGGCCAGACCCCCAGGCTCGGCCGAGTCTCGTGCCAGTGCTTGGACGGTAATCGTCCGGCAGAGTTGCCCCATCTATGGGGTAACTCTGCCGGACGATTACCATCCAGTGCAACCCTGATTAACCCCGTTAACCAGGTTGCACTGTAACCAACCCGTTAACCAGGTTGCACTGTAACCAACCCGTTAATCAGGGTTGCACCGTATGTCATCCCGTTATTCTGACGTATGTTATTTTTGCATGATGTTCCGTCGTGTCGCCCTTGAACTAACAGTATGGCGGTCGTGGCGTGAGATACGGGAAGGTTGGAGCGATACGTTTCGCCCGAACCTTCGGACTCCGAACTTGACTTTCGGACCGTCGCTCGGGAGATTTCCGTGCCTCGATCCAAATAAGAAAACCCGTGGACCTAGAGAGTCGAGCTATATTTATCACTCTCTGTCCGCGTCCCGGTCGACAACAAGTTGGCGAGCTAGCGCGAGAGGCCTCTCGACCGGAACTAACGTCACAGCTAGGCGAGGTCCAGGCTTCCTGCGGCTGCCCCTCCGCACGATGAACGAATAATAGAGGGTACGAGAGGATACAATGCTATCCTCGAAGACTCATCCGAGCGGCGTGCAAACACGACCCGGGAAGTAGCCGAGCTCCTTTATATCTCTTAAGTTTCCACTACTGTCCTCAGATTCCCACGGGAGTTTCCCCACCGGAAGAAAAAGGGTGTATCAGAAAGGGATGAATGTACACGCGGAGATGGTAAAAGGAATGAAGCTTGACGTCGAAAGCGCCGCGAAGAAGAGTATCGCTCATAGTTAATCTCCGACCACGGCTGCCCGACGGAGGCTTCACGCACCCCCGGAGCCATAAAAAATCTTGGACGATTTGTCGTGCCCGTAACACGGTGAATACGCCGAGGCGAGGAGAAAAAAAAAACAGATAAATAAAATATATAACGGGGTCACGGGGCAGTTTTCGCTTTGCCAGAGAAGACAGGCGTTGGCGTAGGGGTAAGAAACACTCGAGGAATTTTGTATTAAATTTTTGTAGGGTATGCGTGTATATAGTCGCTACATTCACTACGTCCAGCTCGGGATATTCGAGCAGATTTCAAAGGTGGAATGTAACGATCGCAAATTCGATCCCAATTTGGATTCCAGCCCGCGTCCCAAGTGGTATTCCGGGCTGGATCCCAATTTGGATTTCAGCCCGCGTCCCAAGTTGTATTCCGGGCTGGATCCCAAGTTGGATTCGAGGTTGGATCCCAAACTAGATTCCAGGCTGGATCCCAAGTTGGATTCGAGGTTGGATCCCAAACTAGATTCCAGGCTGGATCCCAAGTTGGATTCGAGGTTGGATCCCGAATTGGGTTCCAAACTTGATCCGGTCCGAATCCCGAATTGTCAAAAATTCTGTAAATTAATTAAAAAAATTGCCTTGTAATGTCACCATGTAATGATCACTTCCAATCGAACGTATGAATCACTGATCGACACCGGAGTATCTCTGAATAAAAGTTTGACCGCTTTTTAACTCGAGACGAATCTAGATGCGGACATCCTCTTTCCTGGAGTTCCTGAAAAATGCCTAACTCTATCCATCTGTTTCAAAGGTTTCAACCTCCACATTCGGGTCCATCTGGGTTCCCACAACGACACCGATTTTGGGGAATCCTCCGTCGAATTCCGATCGGAATATGATCATAAGTTGAGACTCACGAGCGAACTTCATCACGGGCGGTACGAAACTATGATTGCGAAGAGTACTTGGCGTTCGACTCACTTCTCCGAGAGAATCTCGTTTCAAACAGCTTCGCTACTTTCTATATAGCAAAGCAGACGTCGAGAGTACGAGTCTCGTATTTATTTGGAAAGAACCGCTACCGGGTAATCCGTAAAATTTATACTCTCACGAACTTTTCTTCTTTCTCCAGAGAGGCTCATCTTTTCACGGTCTTTCTCTTTAACTCCTGCAGGATATAGCTCTCGTGTAAGAAGAGACACGGTGAGCCACGACGGGACTATAAGCGTTTGCGGGTCCTCTGGTAAAACGTCTCACTCCTCGGGCAAAGTATATACCCGACCCAGCCGCTCGATCTCACACCACTCGAGATTATTCTACACTCTACGAAAAGCCCAACCCCCCTAAAAGACAGAAAAACAAAGCGCCTCTAAAGTATTTTTTTTTTCTCAAAGTTATTGCAACTTCGGGTATGTACGGAGAATCCCTAGACATCTGGTACTCTCCTCCACCATTTTGTTTAGCCTCGTGAGCATACAGTAGAACCTCGACTTGTAGGGGTCGGATCTCGAGTGCCTTTGCTTTACATTAACAATTCTTTTACATTCATATTTTGCTAATCGCGAAGACATGTGCGATCGGGAAATACAAAACTCCAAAATGAACGAAAGTGACTAATTGTTTGTTAAGAGGCAACAGTAGTTAACAAAAAAACGTCTCACTCCTTGGGCAAAGTATATACCCGACCCAGCCGCTCGATCTCACACCACTCGAGATTATTCTACATTCTACGAAAAGCCCAACCCCCCCTAACAGACAGAAAAACAAAGCGCCTCTAAAGTTTTTTTTTGTTTTTTCTCAAAGTTATTGCAACTTCGGGTATGTACCGAGAATCCCTAGACACCTGGTACTCTCCTCCACCATTCTGTTTAGCCTCGTGAGCAGCAACCCTCGAGCACTTATCCCTTCCCCATCCACTCACCATCATCCTCACAGTACCACCGAGGAATTACATATTAAACCTGTTTTATGATCCGGATAAAGCGTCTACATTATCTTCTCCACTCGAGTAAAAAAAAAGGTTCGCGGTCTCGCGAACTTCTAAAAATGTGTATAAAAACAGCGAACCAAGTAGAAACGGCAAGAGGGCTCAGACTTGGCTAAAGTCCGCTGTTCTTTCGTGCTTCGTCTGTCCACTGCGTCGGTGGCAACTCCCTGCCGGCTGCTGATCGCCCGACGGACTGAAACGCCTTGCACAGGGGCAGAGCGGGGCATAACGGAACCCTGTGGTAAAGCAGACCATTTTTGTTTCGCCGATTTCACGGGGGACGCGAAAAGGAAAGTCTCGTCTCAATTGGAAGAGTCCGTATTGCCCCGCTCTCCTCCACAGCCTCGAGAAGATGTCTCGCTCCAGTATCCGCACCTACGCGGCAGGTGTTCCACACTCGAACACTTGGCTGTAGCCTAGACGCGAAAGAAAGTCTCCCGTATCGCATTTGTCTCGGGTTGGGAAGTGGGCGGTAAAAACTGTGGCGTTGTTATTGCACTCTTGCCACTGTGGGAATAAACGTGAGAGAATGCTCGGAGCACGAGAGAGTGTCTATCTATGGTTCGGTTTTTTTTTCGCGATAAGGAACTCGCTCTTTCGTGCTTCGCGGAGTGGCCCACTGGCTATTTGGCATAGAGAAAATTCACCGGAGCTCTATCTGGCTCTCGTGTCCAGCCTGTGCGCCTGGCTCGGGCGATTATCAGTGCGTGTCGGCATTGCCACCGGATTAACTCGGCTGTTTCTCGTGGGCCGACGAGCTCTCAGTGTGCCGATGCTCTGCTCTTCCCGACGCGCCGGACGAAGAGGGACCAACAAGGATGCACACACTCCGCCACATTATTTATAAGAGGAGCTAATACGCGAGATAGAGGAAGCCTTCACGGACCGTCGAGGTTTACTTGTAGAACGGAACGAGTGTACTACCTACTGAGTATCGTCGAGTACACGAGAGCGCATGATTCATTTACTTTACCGAGAATTTATATATCTTTTTTTTTTTAATGAACTTGCGATGCAGTTTCTCGGGCTTCGGTCGGCGATGAGTAATTGAATGGAACTTGACGAATTCGTCACTGATAATCGAAACCGAGGTAGGAGAGAGCGGACGAATGCCGGTCAGTGATTACTGCCTGTAGGATCGAGTACAGTAGAACCTCGACTTATAGGGCTCGGATCTTGATTGCCTTTGCTTTACACTAACAATTCTTTTACATTCGTATTTTGCCAATCGCGAAGACATGTGCGATCGGGAAATTCAAAAATTCAAAACGAACGAAAGTGACTAATTGTTTGTTGACCGACAGCGGTGGATCCGCGGTTGGCGCACGGTTCTGGTGGTCCCCCAAGTTAAGCTGATTCGTTCGCGGTCAGTACTTGGATGGGTGACCGCTTAGCCGTGCGCTAGCTGGCGCATCGACCGTTGAGCGGGAGGCGCTTTCTTCTGAGACTTTGGTGTTTCTGCACTTTACTCAAGTGCAAAAAATACCAGTGGCTCAGGCGAATAGGGCCGTCTGTATCGGCACGGGTTTTCCGTAGTTTCCCCGTGTCCTCGGCAAATGCGGTACAGTGTAGCTAAGTCGGCTACGGACGCACTGGAAGTTAGGTAGCTTAGCTGAGTGCGGGTAGGGAGTGATAGGTGGGAATCGGGCTGGGGTTCCGTAAAAACCCGACAGGGTATACGGTGGAAAAAAAAAAATGGAACAATGGACTAATTGTTTGTTAAGAAGCAAGAGTAGTTAACAAAATGTATGAAAATAAACCTTTGTATACGAGTATAGACTCGTTATTAATTAACCCTTTAATGCCCAGTGTAGGGGAGAGCGGGGCACGATGGGACCGGGGCGTAATGGGGTTGGGGCAAAATGGGATAGCATAAAATGGAGACCCCCATATGATGGAATTGGGGCAAAACGGATCGGGGCAAAATGGGACAAGGGAAAAGTGGTCGTTTACTTCATTTTACTCTGCTGTTTTCCATCGCGCCGAGGCACACATTCTTCCCTTCTCCATTTTTGCCCCAATTCCAGTGTGCTGCGACGTTTCATTTTCGCCTATTCCATTTTGCCGCGGTCCCGTTTTGCCCCAATCCAATCGTTCCGCGCCAAGCTATTTTCCCTTGTCCCATTTTACCCCAATTCCATCATACAGGGGACTCAATTTTTTGATATCCTATTTTGCTCCAATCCCATTATGCCCCGGTCCCATCGTGCCCCAACTTGCCGTTCTGCCCGCTCTGCCCTACTCAGCGTAAGACAAAGGGTTAAACAAGAATTCATATGTACCGTACCGGAATTGAACTTGATCATTTTTTTTTTTTTTTATTCATAACGTTCAGGGCTAAAGCACTCAGGTCAGTGGCGCTTTGGCAATGTATTTTATCCTTTTTAGGTAGAAAATTAGAATACAATAATAGCTGTAAAAATGTATAATATTGTCAATGAATTTTATTCGTTTAAGACTCGTAACATTTAATTTTTTTTTATTCATAACGTTCAGGGCTAAAGCACTCAGGTCAGTGGCGCTTTGGCAATGTATTTTATCCTTTTTAGGTAGAAAATTAGAATACAATAATAGCTGTAAAAATGTATAATATTGTCAATGAATTTTATTCGTTTAAGACTCGTAACACTTAATTTTTTTTTAATTCATAACGTTCAGGGCTAAAGCACTCAGATCAGTGGCGCTTTGGCAATGCATTTTATCCTTTTTAGGTAGAAAATTAGAATACGATAATAGCTGTAAAAATGTATAATATTGTCAATGAATTTTATTCGTTTAAGACTCGTAACATTTAATTTTTTTTTTTATTCATAACGTTCAGGGCTAAAGCACTCAGATCAGTGGCGCTTTGGCAATGCATTTTATCGTTTTTAGGTAGAAAATTAGAATACGATAATAGCTGTAAAAATGTATAATATTGTCAATGAATTTTATTCGATCAAGACTCGTAACATTTAATTCAGGATAACCGTGGTTTCAGTTCTCCGGTGATTCTGCAGTCCCGATCAGTTCGGTTAATCCGAGTTTTAGTGTATCGACGATTCCTACGATAGATCGAATTTTCATTGATCATTTCTGGCTCGCCGGGTCTCGATTCGCCGATAAAATATTAAAGAGAACAGCGGCTACCTATGCGGTGTATAAAAGAGCGTGTACAACGTGTCGAAGTGCGCCTGCGTTGGCTCCCACTCCTCGTACAGTGTTACGATATAGCTGGGGCGTCCGGCTGGTGCACACAGACGGAGATTCGGGGGAGCGGAGTGAAACAGTGGAGACCGACCGGCTCGCGCGGTGAGGACGTCGCGACGCCAGCAGTGCGACGTCGGCGGGCGTCACGGACGTCCGAGCCAGAGAATATACTCGCGCTCTACCACATTAAAAAAAAAAGTACCAAACTACTTTTTTTTCGTAGTTTTTTTCCGTTCATTTCCAAAAAAAAATAAAAATCGTTTCTCGAGGAGTGAACGCGATGTGAAAGCTAAATCGCATATATTTAATAAAAAAAAAGGCCGTGACATTTCGCGACGTTGTGTCAGAGTGCACTACGGAGTCCGATAAATCGTTAAACCCGTCGTCGAGCAAATTCGACGCTGATCAAACGTCAAACTGTTTCGTAAGATCTTCTCTACAGACGACGAATCGTCCTGACTTCGTCTCGATTTAACTCTGGGAGTAAACGACTCTTCGAATACTAGGAATTAAAAAAAAAAAAAAAAAAAAAAAAAAGAAAAAAATGTGTCCTATAAGTACAGCCGGTAAATGCCTTTCCATCGGTAACTCCGACCGGAAATAATTTACCATTTGCCCGAAAGCAGACATTCTTTCTTTATTTTTCGAAACAACCTGCTGTTTAATCGCCCCGCAGTCACGTATCTCATCTCATTCCGTCCGTACGCCTCGGCTTCTCGGACTACTGGCGGGCGCTCTTCGTCTCGTCCTCCGTCAATTCAGTCGTCCCGAACTCGCCGTCCATCCGTCCAACCTCTAGCTCGTACAACCACGCAACACGCTACCTAACGCGCCACGACTGAGTGATCCCAATTTCGTTCGCCAGCGGATAAGTGTGCCGTTCCCTCGAACGTCACACGGTTTTGAGCAGGCTCCCCGGTTTTATTTAGATCCACTCGTGTTAGACCCCCCCCCCCCTCCTTCGCCCCTCCACTGTCCATCTGCACATCGTCTCAGACGCTACTTCGGCTCGTCATTTTCTCCTCGGCCTCTACGAGCCGCAGACCGCGACGCGTCCGCAAACTCCCACGAAGCGTACCACACGCGGTCCATTCTATTTTTTTTTTATTTTTTTTTTTATTTTTTTTTTTTTATTTTTTTTTTTTTACTATTTTCATCCTCTCACTCCGACTCGTCTCTAATCGGGAAACCGCGAACCAATGAAGGCTGCTCCCGTTTCAAGGTCGCGAGCTTCTTTGCTCGTGCTTTGTATCGCTGACGTTTTACGTACAACCACAAGCGTCGTATCGATAACCCGCGGAGCATCTCGTCATTGACCCACACCACGTGTGTCACGCATTCCTTTCAATTCAACTCGAGTCTCTCATTCTCTGCTCGAACGACTACGCGCGGGCTCTCGTGTCGCAAACGGACAGCAATCAAGGAGGCGACTTAACGAATGAGCGTGTTTAACCTAAATAACAATAATCATTTTAGGGAGCTTGAATAAGATCATTGATAAAAGCGGTCGAAACGACGAGCGATCACGGTCTTCACTGAAACCGCAGCCGACTCATTGATTGGATCGTAACAATTAAATGATTTTTTTTTTCTTTCCTTAATTATTTTTTTTTTCTTCGATCATTTTGCGTATTTCATTCGCAGATGTGGATTTACGCGCCACCCCCGCTTTCGTTATTCCCGTTCGGCTTGCACTCATGCATTCACACAGACGCGGAGAGACCCGAACGCGATTCCCGATTGAAATCACGCTCGACGACGAGAGGCAGGCCGAGCACACCGCGCGCGAATCAGTTTAGGGATTGTTATGGCCCATCCCACCCCACCCGTAATTAAATCGGCGGTACGAAACCGGGGTTTGGGGTACATATAACTCTGATTCGTTAGCCGAAAGCGCTATGGTTCATCCGGGATTCGACCACCGTTGAATGTTGTCCTACGCGGCCTACCGGAACACCTGTTGTCCACCGTTTCTCCCTTTGCCTATGTCTATATACATATTTTTTTTTATTATTTTTTTTTTTTGTACAATCAATTCGCCAACTACAAAGCCCCCTGGATTGTGTCCATCGCTCGCGGGCGAAGTTCCGAAAGCGGAACCGAATGGTACCGTGTTTTCTACTTTCGTTATTTGGCGAGTGGTTCATTTTTCACCGGGACAAACAAAGCTGTTGACTACTTTTGCCATTCTTTTTCCCCTGCGTTTTTTCTCGATACTGGTGCGATCGAAAGTAGATTCAGGAGCGGATTCGAACTTTGAGAATTGGGAAGCCGTGCATATTTTCGTATAGGTCTGGATCTTCTACTTTCCTTATTTGGCAATCGGTTAGTTTTTCATCGGAACAAAGCTCGTCGCTACTTTTGGCGATTCTTTTCGATTATCCTTTTTTCGATACTCGTGCGATCGAAAGTAGATTCAGGAGCGGATTCGAACTTTGAGAATTAGGAAGCCGTGCAGATTTTCGTATAGCTCTGGATCTTCTACTTTCCTTATTTGGCAATCGGTTAATTTTTCACCGGAACAAAGCTCGTCGCTACTTTTGGCGATTCTTGTTGATTATCTTTTTTTCGATACTCGTGCGATCGAAAGTAGATTCAGGAGCGGATTCGAACTTTGAGAATTGGGAAGCCGTGCATACTTTCGTATAGGTCTGGATCTTCTACTTTCCTTATTTGGCAATCGGTTAATTTTTCACCGGAACAAAGCTCGTCGCTACTTTTGGCGATTCTTTTTGATTATCTTTTTTTCGATACTCGTGCGATCGAAAGTAGATTCAGGAGCGGATTCGAACTTTGAGAATTAGGAAGCCGTGCATACTTTCGTATAGCTCCGGATCTTCTACTTCCCTTATTTGGCAATCGGTTAATTTTTCACCGGAACACAGCTCGTCTCTCCTTTTCGCGATTCTTCTTGTTTATATTTTTTTCGATACTCGTGCGATCGAAGGTAGATTCGGAGCGTACTCGAACTTTCAGAATTGGGAAGCGTTGCCGATCCTCGCACGAACCGTTCAAGCTTGGCAAGCTTTCACGGTATAAAATCGAAGTAAAGAGGTTGAACCTAAAACGTTGCAGGGTAGAAATCGCGTGCGGATGATCTCCGCCGAATGTGCGAGGGGAGGAACGGGAAGAAAGCCCCGAGGGCCTTGCGACACGAGATCGAATCAGTCGCTGTGGAGGGTGTCTCCTCCCACGGCCGATGGAGAGGAGATACGCGGACCAGCGAGACTCCTCTCCGCCACGGCGATTAAACTCTATCTCGGATAGAGCTCAATTAAATCGAGAGCTCTGTTCGCGTTCGCTTGGTCGCTCGTCCGCAATCGCACAAGTACCATTATATACTTTATGCACTCGGCGCAAAGAGCCGCCTCTTCAACTATCGGGAACACGCCGAACGAAACCCTCTTCTCCCCTCCGCGGCTATTTTTCCCAATACTTCCGAATGAAATGTAATCGAAGAGTCGAAACTTTTATTCCCATTCGAGCCAAAGTCCGGCCCTCCTTATCTCTCTCGTCCGGCAGATACTCGTCACGCAAAAGAGACCGTTCGAACGACGCAGCATCCGAGTGTCAGTTTCGTCTACCAAAGTTTGCGCCAAAAACACGTGGGAAGACTTTTATCGTTTTCTTTATTTTTTATTTTATTTTATTTTTTTTTTTTTATATGACGAACGGAACATTGATAGATAAGACAAGTGCGTGAGGGAGAGGAAAAAACATGTTGCCACCGATATTCAACAACATCAACGGGGGAATTCTCTCGTTGTACACGAATTCGACCAACGCCGGTAGAACCTCGACTGCCACACGTGTCACGAGAGGCCGATACGCCGAGATCGGCGTCAGAAGGTAATTAAATTATTGACGTGTTACAGGGAGATTCGGTGAGTACCGGCCTCCCGAGTACTCGAGTAACTCATTCGAGTAGACGAATCGAGTAGTCGAGATATTAAGGAAGGATCCTCCCTCAATATCTCGACTGAAAAGTAAGATTTATTTTTTTTTATCTCGAGTAGGTACGAACTTTGGGATGTTGACTAACGATATACGAGCGTCTTATTCACATTGATTCATTCATATCGATCGTCCAGTTACAGACGGACGTACAAGCGCGGCTTGTACATATTTCATACGCCCTTTTTATTTTAGACCATCGATATTTGAACAGATCAAATCTATAAATCTCGAAAATGACAAATTTATAAAACGATGAAATTTGTCTCGCAGATTTTATTTTTAAGTGCGTAACGCGATAAGTCATGCTGTTATTAAAAATCTCCAGTTTCCCTTTTGTATCATAAAAATACTCGGATGAAAGGGTGAAGAATTGTCGCGAGCCTACTTATAGCGAGTGCAATAAGTAAAATCGATTTTAATCAGCGGTTAATGCGAAATATGATAGGGAATTGGCTCGAGTGGCGGAGGGGGGAAGGGGTGAAGGGACGGTGTCGAGTTAGCGACTGCCAACACTATCGTAGAAGACCATAAGAGCAGCACCGCAATAGTGCGGCGAAGCCCTTCGGTTTATTCTTCGTCGTTAAGCTGCTTAGTCCTGAGCTCCGAGGCACCCCCTTATGGCTCTCTTCCAACCCCCGCAGCGCATTCTCTCGTCGCTTCCTTCCACCTCTTTTACTCTCGAGCTTCGGAAAGCTTTCGGTATACCTCTTGTCTCTTTCTCTCCGTTTCATTTCCCCCCCCCCCCCCCCCCCAGAAATACATCTCTTATTACTGTACTTGCCTCGCTCTCTCGCCGCTCGATGAGATACTCGTTATTTCTTTTCGTCACCAGAATCGCCCATGACAAGACCGCGTCCAATCGCTAGAATCATATATATAGACACTGCTATGTGTATCCTCTTCGTCATAATTCCAAGATCGATAAATCTCGACGAGCACGAGAAAATTACTTGGGCCAAGATTACGGCTTTATTGTCGAATAAATTCCATCCAATTATTGGACCGAGATTATTTTTTCTAGACACTCTCGAGACTCTCTCAGACCAGTGGAAGACTTAATTTCTCATAGCGCATTAATGAAATTGAAAATACCACTCGGCTCCTTCGAGGTACTCGACTCGAGAGAGTAAATTACTTCGTTATACATACATATTTATTAATATTATCAAATATTCTTATGAATATTTAATGCAATAATAAATGCCACCTGTTATCATCAATTACATATAGGGTAAAAGTGGTGAATATCGCACACCATCATTCACGTAAATCAGTCTTATGTATATCGACCGGTCCGTATTCACCACTTTTACCCTGTATACATAAATAATGGCTACTATATAAACGCTACCATGTTATTTAATACTTTATTAAAGATGTCTTTGACGTTGCCTATATTTGGGCCAGGCAGTGAGGAAGCTCGATGTACCCGAGATGGAGCCGGGGGGGGGGCTTTAAAACGTTAATGAACATTCTCCTCGATCAAAGACTACGCGGGCAAGGGGCCAGGCGGTGACGTGCGAGTGAGACGGAGGGTCAAAGGGGTGCTTTACGTCATACTCGAAATGCCACTCCGCGGGGAGCCCTTGACATCGCGAGTGCCGCTTGGGCGTGCACGCGCCCTCTCACTCCTCTCCCTTCCGCCTTGCCGTCCCTCCAGCTCGCTTTTAACACCGGTGCTATGCCTATAGCCGGAGCGCGATGGCGACCACGGCTGAATGTTCCAGACCAGAAATTGTGCAGCTTCCAAATACACACGCGCAAATGTGTGTAAACGTAATGGGCCAACCATCGGCGAGATGCGCGAACACACGCCGGTTCCCGAATGCGTGACTAATATGGGAGCTCCCGCGAATATCGCGGGGGCTGCCGGTGCGTGCATTTTTATTTTTGCGCGAGAGTTCACGTGCACGCCGCGGGGATTCATGTGAAAACCCTCATCCGGCGCTCCCCCGGCGCGTCAGTCAAATCGAGACACTAAACGCTAACCGAGTACGCTACACGAGGGTGTACAATGTAAAGTGGAGAACGAGAAGGCGCCTTTTTTGTTTCTGATGCGCAGAAAGACACGCACAAGGGTTGCACACTTGCATCAAGAGATTCGTCAGGGAAGGCTTGAATATTCTTGACTGAATGTACATCAAACGAGGACAACTTCTGTTCCTTTCGTTTTAATTCAAAATACTTATTTCCGCCCTTCCGACGCGATCCCACGGCACTGTCTGCTCTGTACCGCGTCTCGGAAGCTGCGGCAGACTCTCGGCTTAACCGCAAGAATTAACCCGCCGAGGGAATTTCGCGTCTCCCTTTGCTCGCAATTTATTCCCATCGCTGGCCTCGAAACAAACGGGAGTGAGATAACCGAGGAAAAGGGGTAAGACGGTAGAAAAAAAAATGTAACTGTAACTTGTTTTATAAAAGAGTCCCTCGGAGTCTCGGAAATTCAAAGGAGAATGAGAGATAACGGGGTAGCCCGCTCGAGGAAAGAGGATAATTTTTAGGGGCTGTTTTTCACGCTCTCCGTGAATTCTCGCTGTTTTCTTAGTTTGTACTTTTTTTGGAGTCGACTTCAACTGTTATGGATTTTTCTTTCCGTGTTGCCTTGCCGCTCGACGGCCCTGACCGCCTTGGGGGTGAGAGAGGTCGTTGCACGGGAAAGCAACAACGATGGAAACACGATACTCCACTCTAGAGCCGGTGTAACGCAGCGCGCGCACCCAGACGCGCTGTAATACACGTAGGAAACGACAAGATCACTTATCAAGCTTATCGGAGTTCATTTAATTTCATTACTCGCGAATCTAGATAGACGATAGGGAGGGTAGTTTTTTTTAGAATAGAAATTCGGTACTTTGGCTTCGTTTCTTTACACAAAGTTTCTTTAGCAGCATCTGTTCACGCGTTTGCCGGTAGTCACTATTAAGGCGATGTGACAGCCCATTCTTTCTCCCCGCTCAACCTGCGCTCGGTTGATAACAAAAACGGTAATTAATTTTTGTGACAAGTGTTGACCATTCCCGATCCGAAGCAAATTCTTACATGAAACGGTTTTCGACGCAGGTTTGTGCACTGAGAGAAGGATCTCGTGAAAATTACTATATCGCTTGAGAGATATTACCATAGCACGTAGTAGAAGGGCGTTAGGACATCGCCTATGGTAGGAAGTACCGGATTTATAAGAATTTTTTGTAGATATTATTTTTTAGATTTAAAAACGGTAATCAATTTTTGTGACAGGTGTTGACCATTCCCGATCCGAAGCAAATTCTTACATGAAACGGTTTTCGACGCAGGTTTGTGCACTGAGAGAAGGATCTCGTGAAAATTACTATATCGCTTGAGAGATATTACCATAGCACGTAGTAGAAGGGCGTTAGGGCATCGCCTATGGTAGGAAGTACCGGATTTATAAGAATTTTTTTTAGATATTATTTTTTAGATTTAAAAACGGTAATTAATTTTTGTGACAGGTGTTGACCATTCCCGATCCGAAGCAAATTCTTACATGAAACGGTTTTCGACGCAGGTTTGTGCACTGAGAGAAGGATCTCGTGAAAATTACTATATCGCTTGAGAGATATTACCATAGCACGTAGTAGAAGGGCGTTGGGACATCGCCTATGGTAGGAAGTACCGGATTTATAAGAATTTTTTTTAGATATTATTTTTTAGATTTAAAAACGGTAATCAATTTTTGTGACACGTGTTGACCATTCCCGATCCGAAGCAAATTCTTACATGAAACGGTTTTCGACGTAGGTTTGTGCACTGAGAGAAGGATCTCGTGAAAATTACTATATCGCTTGAGAGATATTACCATAGCACGTAGTAGAAGGGCGTTAGGGCATCGCCTATGGTAGGAAGTACCAGATTTATAAGAATTTTTCTTAGATATTATGGTAAAAATTCTTGGAAATCTGAGACTTTCTCCCATAGGTGGCACGCCGAAGCCGTACTACTATTTGCTATGGTAATTTTTCTTAGATGATCGGTAATTTTTACTAGATCCTTCTCTCAGTGTGTAAGTTTGTTCAAGAATTTGTGTAAGAATGGCCGGTACGGTTGAAGAAAATTAACGACAGTTTTTATTACCGGCCAAGATTATTTAATGTGCTCTTAAATCGCGTTTAGCTCACAACGATTTTCGTTCGTCGACCCTTTAACACTCGGTGGAAAGATAGCGTCCCAAGGAATTTCAATTTTCACGTATTCATAGAAAACAATCGACTTTTGCGTCAGTTGACTTTGTTTGCGCGAACACCTCTTCGGATACTCCGTGGTTCAATCGGTGATGGACAAAAAACCATTACCGTCCGGCTAAACCGAAGTTTCTCATGGACTTGAGTCTCGTCTAGCAGCTCCCATCGAGGGAAATCAATGCGAAGGAAGCTGCACGGATTCCGGTAAAAAATTCACCCCCTTCCGAGTATATACATCGATCCGGTTGCTTGCCTGCTTTCTTTTTTATCGTCGAGAGCGCTGAACAGAAGCGAGGACTTACCATTGGAAATCACGTCTGGTAGTTCGGTCCGTTGAATATCTCTCTCAAGTTCCTTTGGTACTTTTCACAATCGCCGTGGATTCTCTGGTGCTGCAAATGCATAGTTCCGGTAGATAACTGCGGCGACAGTGGAAGGCGCACAGAGAAATCCTTAGAGGGACTCTATACGTTGGGGAAGAGGATAAGAAAGAGGTGGAAGGATGAGACGTGGTTGCCGATTCTCTGACAATCGAGGCGGGAAGTGCCCCGAGTAGAAATCGATTTTACTGAATACATCGGGAAAGCAGGAATAAATTACAGGAAGCCTTTAGACGGGTCGTCCTATTCTGGGTGCAATTTATCATGCGAACCCCGATTATACGATGATAATAATAATAACTATTCTCTCTTGAGTCAACGGAAATTGCTCAAAGTTTTGATCTTCCTCTCAATTTTAAAGTGTCCCTCTGTGGCATTGGAAGTTAACGCTAGCCGGATGGCAGTCTCGAACGGGCGTCCGGTCGTTCTCTTCTCGTTCTCTCTTGTGACTCCGTCTTTCGTCTTCTGCGTCGCCTCTTCAAATGTCTCTGCTTAGCCGAGTGTCACGAGGAATCTAATGTAACGGGTGGCCCGCGGAGGAAATGGCGAACGAGCCAGCGAGCTGCAGGAGTCTCGAACTATAAGGAGGCACGAATTAGTTGCTCCGATCAACTGCATTGCTGAATACACTCCAGGCGATTCATTTAGCCGGCCAAAAAATAAGTTGGGCTAAACACCTAGTTGGTTGGGCCAAATACCTAGGTGGTTGGGCTAAACACCTAGTTGGTTGAGCCAAATACCTAGTTGGTTGGGCGAAAAACCTAGTTGGTTGGGCCAAATACCTAGTTGGTTGGGCCAAACACCTAATTGGTTGGTCCAAAAGATTCGTTGGTTCGGCCAAACAATTCATTAGCCTAAACAATTACTTGATCGGGCCAAGCAATCGTGTAGACGAAACAATTAGCTCGCCCCCAAAAATTAGTTGATTGGGTCTAAAAACAAGTTGGTTCGTTGAGCCAATAAAGTTTCATCCCAACTAAATAAATTGGACCATACATGAATCGGCCGTTAGTTGGGGCAACATATTATTCTTCCCCGTGTAAAACCTAGTTGGTTGGGCCAAATACCTAGTTGGTTGGGCTAAACACCTAGTTGGTTGGGCAAAATACCTAGTTGGTTGGGCGAAAAACCTAGTTGGTTGGGCCAAATACCTAGTTGGTTGGGCCAAACACCTAATTGTTTGGTCCAAAAGATTCGTTGGTTGGGCCAAACAATTCATTAGCCTAAACAATTACTTGATCGGGCCAAGCAATCGTGTGGACGAAACAATTAGCTCGCCCCCAAAAATTAGTTGATTGGGTCTAAAAACAAGTTGGTTCGTTGAGCCAATAAAGTTTCATCCCACCTAAATAAATTGGACCATACATGAACCGGCCGTTAGTTGGGGCACCAAATTATTCTTCTCCGTGTATACCGTCTCGAAGAGAATAGACGGATGCGCCGGTGTATAGAGTCAAACGTCCGTCATAAGTAACGTAAGAATAGGAAGAGGAGGGGTGCAATCAAGAGAGAAAGAATGATGAAATTAACTGCGGCGGGGTGGGACAGGATAGGAGGAACGAAATGTGCACAACAGGCAGGGGACGACTGATGAAACAGACCGTGGAACTGCTTAGTGCGTGAAGTGTCGCGTGTTACCTCTCCGACGTGCGTAACCCAAGCCCTCTTTCTCGCTGTTGCCGGTCTCCTTCCCACCTCCCCCCCCCCCCCCCCCGCCCCCGCTCCGTGTCTCCGACCGAGGTACCTGCGAAACCTAGGCGCTATATCCAAGCAGCCCAACGAGACCAGCGGTACTGTCCACGTTATTGAAACCCAAGAGGTCCTCTTTGGCTTCGGTTTCGCTAGCTGCCTTTCCCTCTCTGCGTGCGGATCTGCAGGCAAACTGGCCTGTCCGAGTGTATGCTGGGGGTGAAGAACGCTCCGGCGAAACTCGATAGCTCGAACGTCACCCAGACGCACAGTCGGGACACTGTGCGCACTCAAAAGCTTTTATATATAGGATATTTATTATACCTTCGAGGAAAAAAATTTTGTACCATTTATTACGAGCGCAGGCTCTGCTGGGCTAAAGGCCTTGAATCGAATGGTGTGCATTCAAAATACAGAAACTATTCCTTGAGAAGGAATTGGACAATTTCAGGACAAAAACCATGTTTTATTATCTTTTAGGATGAAAATAAATAAAACACGTTTTTTTTTTGTCTGGAGTCATCAAAGCCCTTCCCTTAAACAATTTCTTTTGTGTATCTCGAGAAGATCGTTTCATGCGAACGTTGATAAATATGTGTGCATGTGAAAGTTGGATCCGTGGAACGAGGCTTTCACTATCCAAACTTTGTTCCCTTTTCCTATAATCTCCACCCTCGAAAGTCTCTCGAGGTACACTCTTATACCATATTTCTTCACTCTTGCCCTAAACGCGTCCCTCGTCCATCCATCTATATCACTTTCACTCGCACTCGTCGGGCGCGCTTTCCACTGTTTGTCATCCCAAATTGATCCGGTGTATCCCCAAGGACACGGACGGTAAATACCGTTAAGGCGAACGTGATATTGGAGTTACTCCGACGAGAGTCGTTCATGAACCGCGAGTGAGCAAACGCTTCTCCAGGGTTTTCTTGCAGTTGAGAATACTGTTACGAATATGTAGCTGACTATTCGTCGAGGCACACTCTTGTCAAACCTAACTAATAGTTAGGTTTGACAAGAGACAAACGAACGGACGATCGATGCAAGATCGATCGTCATGTAGAACAGTCTTGACCGGACTTTCGGAGCAAACAGACGTTTCACAGTTCGTGTTTGAGATATTTAGCTGCCATTGCACATAATAATATCCGCCCCAAAACCCAATACGCGCGTTATTCATTCCCTTGGACGTAACAATACTATATCTTCAATCATGCGCGTAGACCATTTGCCAATTTTTAAGAGTATCAAATTTTCACCTTTTACTCGTCAGCAAAATTGTCGAGGGGAAATTTGAAACGCTGCGGATGCGAGAAAGAAAAAGAGGTCAATAAAAGTGGCAAACCGGAAGTGCGCCGAGGCCTCTCGAGCGCATAAAACGGATATTGGAAGCCATTCCAGGCCTCCGGGGATAATTAATTGGACTCGATCACGCCCGATCGGCCGTGCGAGAAGTCCCGCGACTTATCGCCTTGTTTTTCTTCTTTTTCTGTTTCTCCTTCTTCGCCCGGACTGCAGGGGAGAACGGGCAAACCGAAGCCAGGGGTGAAACGGACCATCTTTGTCAATTTTTCGCGGAACGTAGAGACAAAAAGTTTCATCTAAAATGGCCGGCCATTTTGCCCCGCTGCTGCCTGCGCGTTGAGTCAGAGACACCAGAGAAGAGAAGAACAGAAACACAGCGAAGATCATGAAAGGCAAAGCTCACCCTCCGCTGCTTCCTTCGCTTCTGACCCGGAAAAAAGAACTTCGGAATTACTCACTCTCGTTCCGGAACTTGTACATCACTTATTGTTTCACTCCATGACATACATGCTTCTTCGCAAATGCGATCCGAGATATTGGAAAACTTCTGGTCATCGCTACGGTGCGTCACGGCTCTCGCCGCTGCGTGCCGGTTATCCGCAGTGACATTGGACCATTTATCGACACCCGCTACTTATCTCTCCGGAATAACGATCATTGGACGCCACGCAACATCCTCCGGTATTAAAAACATAAAACCCGATTGTTTACCACAAAAAAAAAATATAGAAACAACAACACTGTCGTAACTCTCGTAAAACTTTTATCTCCGCCATGTACGTAAGAGACGCCGAGCGTTAACATCGCTTCTCGTCTTTCCACACAGCCCGCCGGGAGAAATTGCAAAAGTTCCATCGACTGTGATAGCTGACCGGAAGAGGGGTCGCGGTGAGGAGAGATTGAAAAAAAAAAAAAAAAAAAATGAAATAAATAAAATGCCGGAGACTACGGAACGATTCTCACGTTCCTTTCGTTTCTCTTCTTCTCTTTGCTTCTCGCGATATCCGCGCCACAGGAAAAATAACGATGGAGGGAGGGGACGGAGGCGAAGGAGAAGGAGGTAGGTGAAACCGTTGGGGAGTCTCGCTCTCGGTTGCCCGACGTGCGGAAGCTTCCGCAAGTAGCTCGGGATGACGAAGGGCCTTCGCTCGAATAGCTCCCCGCCGGGCCTTCCAGGATAGACGTTCGATTCTGTTCTCTGTCGGGCTGCACCGAGGCGGTAGCAAGTTCTGAAATTGAATTCCCGTGGCAGAGTGAAAGAGAGGCTGGGCTGTTCTCTCGGTACACGTGAGATACGGAGACTCGCCCCGCGATGATGGAAGCTCCGATATGTCTGGTGATGCGATTATCGCTCCTGGCGCTCCGCGGGGGTGAAAGTACTTTGATAGGAAAGCGAGCGCGCGTGACTGCAGGATCCAGAGGGTCTCGTCCGTCGCATAACTCTCGTCAAAGTTCTCATGGCGTGTCTCGGCCGAAGGAACATTGAGAGTTCGAGGCCAAAGAATTGCTTCGGAACTGACGCTGGAATGATGGAACGGAAGTGGGAGGAGAGCGGGGCCAAACCGACCCGTGACCTTCCTCTGACACGCAACCTTTTTATGTGTAAAGCATCTTTGAGGCGATGTCATGTATGGTGGTCGGTAATAAAAACGGTAATTAATTTTTTTTTAGCCATGTTGACCATGTAAGGTTTGTAGCGAATGCTTACATGGATTGCATTGGTACCTGCTTTATGTACACTGAGAGAAGGATCTGGTAAAAAAATTACCATAGGATATAGTCGTACGGCGCCAGGGCGCCACCTATGGCAAAAAGTCTCAGAATTTCCAAGAATTTTTACCATAATATCTAAGAAGAATTTTTACAAATCCGGCACTTCCTACCATAGGTGTCGCCCGAACGCTCTACTACTATATGCTATGGTAATATCTCTCAAGTTATATAGTAGTTTTTTACTAGATCCTTCTCTCAGTGTAAGAGTCTGGTTTCAACCGGAACTCATCAGCACTCGTGAAAACATTCATTATAGTTTCTGTTATCGACCGCGGGCGGGTGGGAAAGAGTGTCACATCGCTTTAAGGGCATGTCTGAGGACCACGGTCAATAACAAAACGCCTTCCATATTTTCTCCGAGATTTTTAATGTTTCGAGGGAAGGAAAATTCGGTTTTCACGCGTCGACCTGTTGTCTACGAAAACATGATTTGTTTCTGTCCAAAATATTAACAGTTTTGAAGAAATTAGAAAAGGCAATTTGTTACCGTCTCAGCCACAGGGTCGGTTGTTCCGTTTTGCCCCGCTCTTGCCTACAAATCGAGCGCACGGTACTTGTGCCGTTATTGCTGGTCGGAGATGATATAGAGAACAAGATACTGTAGCAGGGAAACTGAAAGGAGCGAAAGAGAGGAGTCAGTTGGATAGGAATTGGCGAAATTCCAATTGTAACGAGGCAACCGCCGACTTCCCGAATTGCTTTCGGGTGCAGCAGCGGGTGCCGCATACGAAGCAAGAGTTTCTACACCCTCGCATTTGCCTAGACAAACACGCGAAGCCAGCAGCAGTGTCGGTTCGCTGAGTTGAGGTTTCCTCTACTCAGGTCGATGCATCCACGTCAAATCAACCTATCTGCATAGCGCCCTACCACACCTTTGCCTCTACGTTCCACACGTAGCTACGTACGCTTATCCCTTTATGTGCATCCATACATTCAAATGTATATATCCATATACATATGGAATCCAATTGCTGATTGGCGACGATCGGGGCTTCGATTAAATCTGCATTTCTACCTCCGAATCAGCTAATACTCGATGCAATTTGATTATAACAAATCCATTTGGCCAGTGTCTCTGACAGTAAACCAATTCATCATGAACTGTTGCCTAAATATAATAAAAAGCGCAGTTATACATATGTTTTATTATAAATATTTTATATATATATTCTTTTTTTTATGTATCGAAATATGTATCTCTGATAGGTGAAATGTATTTTCGCGAAAAATATCATATTTCGGATAAGTTATACCATACGGGCTGAAGGACTCCGGTCGATGGCCCTTCGGCAGTGTATATCGATAAGATGATATATACGTATATTTGTTTGTTTTTTAAATTAACTCGCTACTACTAATCACAGTGGCAGAAGGGGAGAGCGGGGCAAAATGGGATAGTGGGGCAAAATTTTCCAATAACTTTTGGATGGTGGCGGTGGAGGTGAGTGGGGCGAAACGGGCTTGAAATTTCGGATGTATCGTTAGGACAAAATGGGGCATCCAAAAATTATTGAAAATATGAGTTTTGCTCCCACTGTCCCATTTTGCCCCGCTCTCCCCTATTCTAATGCTTAGTGTAGATATAATAAAATCTTGCTATCTAAAGGGGTAGAGATAATCCCATATTCACCACAAAAAGCGAAATTTAATATACTCCGCTTATATTTTTTGCATATATTTTACAGCCGTTATGATACACCCGAATTATTTTCTATATCATATTATTCCATATATTTCCATTCCGAATCGACAAACGAGTCAGAGTTCCCCTCGAGCTTTTCCGTCAAAGCTCGTTTCCCGTTCCCTGCCACAGGCACTTTTCGCTCTCGTCTCTCGCAGCCTTTCTTTGAAGCCACCCTCGGAAGGGTCAGAGAGCGGCGTAAGCGTGGCTGCCGTCGAGAGTCGAGAGAACGAGAGTTCTTCTCTTTCGGTTCTCGCGTTCCTGTTTTCCCCCTCGAGGTATCGCGGATACGAAGCGAGCCGAACAATGCACCTTCGCCGCGTGTTCCTCGCCGGCGCAGCCGGTGCGACGACGGCTCGTGCACTCCGCTCTTACCCTACGGAGCTTTCCTGACGGGACAGCCGGAGAGAAGTCGAGGCCCGGCGTGGCTCCTGTTGGCTACCGATGGTGTGCAGGCCGGCGCCTCGTTAATACGTAAAACCGTGCTGCAGGCTGCAGCAGCGCAATCGGTATAGGGGTGAGTTCGTGCAGCGAGTTGTCGGTACCGGACCACGTGTTGAGAACCTCCAGTCGCCATAGCAACCCCCGTTCTCGCGTTCTCCACTAGCAGACGAGAGAACGCGACAGACCCCCCGCTTACCCTCGACGCCGCCAGCTAACGCTGGCCACCCTCGTGCTCGACTCGTGCGCGGCCCGACGCGTGTGTAACTTCCCTACGAGGGTTACATAGATCCTATGTGTGCCGCATATACTTCACTATATGCTCTGTATGCGAGGCAATCCTAGGGGAGACTGGTCGAACACCGTCCAGACTGATTTTCAAGAATCGAGCCGTGACGTTAAGACGTCTATTTGCTTATCTTGTTAGGCAGATGAAAATAAAATGATTGAGTAGAGCCTCGGCGTTGTAGATTGAACAAAAAAGTTTTTATACCGATTTGTAGATTTCGTTTGTTCTTTTTTTGTGTGGGAATCGGCAGACTTTGAGACGTGAATGTTCTTAGTGAATATCGTATTTATATTTTTTTTTGGCTCTTTTAACAATATAAATTTAAACTGTCGCATGAATCGAAATGTTGTTAATGTCATTTTTACCGCCACGGTAAAAAATATATGCGGAAATATATTTTTCATATATTGTATATACTTTTCATGAAAAATTATATATCATTCTTATATTAGGGTGGTAGGGTTGAATATTGTTCACCCTCAGTTTACACGCAAGTCAATGATACATGGCTTAAGTCATATGTACGATCCTTACAAAACATATGTGACAGATATGTCTGAGCAAATATTAAAAATTATAAATATTTTTGCGTATATAATATTATACTATAAGTAGTATATATTTATATTTTTTGGATATACGTTTTTTTTAGGCGTGTTTGGGAAAACAGAAAACTAATAGATTCTCCGAGATAGTTTTCTCAAATCGGTGCACCCTTGTAACTTAATTAGCTTTCCGAGTACAAAGAAAACGGTATTTGTTCACGTCGAGTAGAGACAATATCTAGTCGAAAGTATATAGAAAATTGTATCCGTTGAGTTTATCCCAAGGGGAGATCATTGGAGGGCTGCGAATGAAAGAGAGTCGATACACAATGGAAGCTGCGAGTGTCAGTGACGCTGTGAACGTATTAAAAAAATAATTATTTTACTTTGAGAAAAAAAAAATTTTAACCCGATTGTCAGGCGATGACGTGAAAATGATTTGTTTCTGCGTCGCGAGGACGAAAGGGAAATGGAAACCCAGCGGATTCGATGGATCAGCGAGTTCTAAAATGAAACGTCAACTGTCGTGGACAGGCACTGATATACAGGGACAGGAAAGCGGGGCGAAATGGAACCCCGGAGAAAACAGTCCTCCATTTAAAATAAGACTTTGTGCTTCCTCAACGCGGAAGCTTTTTTCGTAAAACAACAAAAAAACGAGATTTCAGTCAGAGTACTTAAAATAGCCTAAAACGTAGAGAAACTCGATTTTTAGCTGGCGTCCTGATGTGTGTATATGTGTGTATGTGATGGATTTAGGTCGTTCATAATTGCTATAACTTACGACATGAGTCAAGGAGTTGAAATTTGGTACACAAGTACAGTGTTCCATTCCCTTTATTGGGAACAATTTTCATGAAAGTTGATGCCTGTTTTGAGATTTTAAGAGATGTTTAATTCTTGAAAAATTTACGTGGTAGTTCCACCTTTCGTAAATCTCCAACTATAATCTTAAAACTGCACACAAATATAACATATCAATTTGGAATTTGAATGAAATCTATCCGAACGATCAGATTTTACTCCGATTTTGAGTTTTTTTGAACAAATACTAAAAATATTGTAATTCAATGAACATGGAGGTATCGAACTCAAATTTGGAAAGTAAATTGGTATTACATTTGACAAGAAATAATCGAAAATCTTTTATTTCTTTCCCGCCAAGAGTTTCTGTATAAAAGATCGCTTTAGGAGCAAAATAACTTGCAGATTTGTGACCATCAACGAAAAATACATTGGACATGGCCTCGAAACTATGAATAACGAAAATTTGATTTCGGGAATTTTCACGATCAATTTTGACCATTTAAATTTTATATTATCAGCACAGCTTCCTCTGTGAGAAAGACAAAATTCGCCGATTATTTTTTTTTTTTTCGTGCAAGGAGTTATGGGCGAAACGGTAAAAAATGAGGAAGCCGTGTGCAAATTACTTTGCAAATTTTTTGTTAACGTCTTGCAAAAAATGAATAAAAATGGTTCGTTTTGCCTCAGTCTCTCCTCCACATAACTAACGAGCGAGTATCTCCCTGCTTTGGGTACACTGTATGCGCAATACTGTATATCGCGAAGCTACCTTACAGAAGACGCGGGTAAATCGATGCTATCGCAAATACCCCGAGTTGGACACGCAGGGTACAATCAACCCTCGCGAATTCTCCCCGTCCCGCTGTTGGCTTTGGATTCTCTCTGAGGGACTGCTGACAATCCCTGTGATAGACACGTAGTGACAAGCGTACAATAGTAATAGACTGCGAGTTTCCATTCATCGAGGGGTTTGCGCACAGTGCTCCGACCGATCGATAAAATAATAACCACTGGTCTGCATGATCCAGTAAATCCAGATTCTTGAGAGATCACTTGCAGTCATGGGTTTTGCCATCCAAGATCGGAATACAAATTTTTAGGCAAAAATAAATAACATTAAAACACAGAATAAAACTTTATCTCCAATTACCGACAGCGATAGGTGCGCGGTTGGTGTGTGGCTCCGGCGGTCCCGAAAGTCAAGCAGTACCGCTCGCGGTCAGTACTTGGATGGGTGACCGCCTAGCCACGCGCTGGCTGGCGTATCGAATCGTGGAGCGGGAGGTCATTTTCTCGGAGATTGGTGATTACCCTGTACACTGAGAGAAGGATCTAGTAAAAACTACTATATCACTTGAGAGATATTACCATAGCATATAGTAGTAGAGCGTTAGGGCGACACCTATGGTAGGAAGTACTGGATTTACAAGAATTTTTCTTAGATATTATGGTAAAAATTCTTGGAAGTTCTGAGACTTTTTGCCATAGATGGCGCCCTGGCGCCGTACTACTATATTCTATGGTAATTTTTCTTAGTTGATTGGTAATTTTTACTAGATCCTTCTCTCAGTGGGGGGAATCGGGCTGGGGTTCCGCAAAAACCCGACAGCGTATACGGTGGAAAATGGAACAAGTATAAAAAATATATATATATACAAATTAAAAAAAACTTTATCTCCAATGTAAATCTGCCGGCGAGTTCGACGAGGTCCAACTCAGGCTTGACCGCCATGCGAATAGAACACCTTCGGTTGCTGGTGCGGTCCCGTAGCCGTGCCAATGATTAAATCTAATCAATGTACGATGTAGCCTTTGCAGGGGCTGACAGCCAATCAGCGACCAAACAAATCGACTGCGATACTCCCGATTATTTCCATATACATCACAGGTCATAGATTTTTGTAGACAGGGAATCCGGAGCAAGTTCCCTCGCGGGGAATCCCCTGGGTCTTCTATCTTATCGCCGGTATAGCATCACCGCCGCCAAGCAGGCATCCCCTGGCAAATAACTCACTGATAGTTATGACGATAGTCGTGATCCCTCGAGACTGTTACCGGCGATACTTTTCACGGGCCACCGCCTCGTACATTGAGAACGTCGTTTCTAAAAAAAAAAAAAAAAAAAAAAAAAAAAATGCTACTAGCGCACGCGATGTCACCTACGATGATTAGCTCAAATTTTTTTGTCTTCATCACACGACAATTAGCATGGTGCGGAACTCTGTAACGTAACACGTAATACTGTTATTTGCATCGCGTGTAATTGTCGCTTACGCAGTTTTTCCGGGTGTGCTTATCGCTCCGGGTCTCTCTTTCTCTCTGTCGTCATGAGCGAGGCGGTGTCACTGAATACCTCAGCGAAGTAACTATGTTTCTTGCTCGACTTACTCGAAACTCGTTCGGGGTGAGATAGAGCCAAGTTTCTAGAACAAGTAGCAAAGTGACTGTGCACGCTTTAACGCCAGCGGCGAAAGACTGCTGTGTATATTGCTCCGTGTAAAATACATACACACGCCCGAAGGCGAGGCTGAAGAACCAGCAACAGCAGCTAGTCTCAGTCGTTACGTAGCATCCGGCCGACGTAACGCACCTCCGTGCGACGATGAAACGGCGTTGAGTAATAAAGTAATTGTTGGTTTTCTTATTCTCACCGATTTTTCATTATACTTATCTCATTTCAGAAACGATGTATTCCTGGAGCCTTACCTGCAGCAGCACGGAACCGTTCAAGTCGTCAGTTCGCCCAGCACACCACCGCCGAATCCACTCCAGCATCAGCTTGCGCAGTTACATCATGTACAGGTAAAAAATAAATAAAAAAATTTGCAACTGCCCTTCGACTGTCTCTCCGCTAATCGAACCTTGAGGATCTTTTCAAAGAGATGCTTTTTTTTAATCTTCTGACCTCAACCCTTTATTGCCCGATTAACCATGTTTGCCACAGTGATGCAAAACAATTACCATTAATAACAGTTTATTTAATTTTAATTGCAATTATTTATTTATCTTGAAATATTAAACGAACGTGAAAGTGACAGTACCAATGCTCGGACACGTCCCAGTCGTCGGACACTCGTATGCAGATTTGATTTGTTCCGAATTTAAGTATTGGAAATCCAATTTGACACTTATAATCGTATCTACAATTATTCGATGCACAAAAACAAAGATTTTACCCAAGATTCAAGCCTAAATTATTTTCTGTTGTTGCATTTTGTTAAAAAAATGCTACATACGCGACCCAATAATAAATACATACGCGACCCAATAATCGGACAATTCAAAGAAGTTACGTTAGCCAACTTTCTACGTAGCTTATCTTCACTATTGTTTTACGTACATATGAGTTTTTCATTGACTTTATTAACAAACGGCAAAGAAATTATTTTAGTTAATATGAACTAGTTGCGTTCGTACATCAGAATCCGTTAAATCTATGATTGTCCGAATCATTGGCACATATGGTGTCCGAATACAGGGACGTTCCGAAAAACCGCGTCCGCAGGCTAGTACATTTGGAATCTCTAGTTGTTTTCTTCCGTAATTAAAAAATATTTACCTTTTTGTAATCAATCGATGTGTTTTGAAAACTAGAAACTATCAGCTTGAAATTGGCTTCAGTTATCCTCACACAAAAATTGCTCTTAACCAATTAATAACTGCTGGAATTTGCGGATGCTCTTAACCGTCCAAGCATTTATATACCTTTACCTTAATGCATGAAACTTCTTCGAACATAACATCATCATCACATGTTTTATTTAGATGTAAAAAATGAATAAAATAATTTTTCAACAATTTCGACTCCGCAAAACTAGCGTTGAGCAGTTGCGAAAAGAATCAATTCTTCTGCGGGTACACCCAGAAAAAATAATTATTTGACGGCCACCGTTTATTTGGTTTAAGTAAAATATTTATTTGACTTAAATAAATATTTATTTAAATTAAGTAAATAGTTACTTAAATGAAATAAATCGTTTTTTAAATCAAATAAATATTTTACTTAAACCAAATAAACGGCGGCCGTCAAATAAATTATTTTTCTAGGTGTAAGAGGCTTCGGACTCAAAGGGTACATTTTCTTCCCCCTCCCCCCCCCCATCGTGTTCCCACCCTACACCATTTCTCTCGTTGCGTCGGACAGAGAGATTGTTTCGGCTTTTTTATTCCTCCCCGGCCGGTAATTCCATTTGAAATGCAGACTGACGCGCGGTGCCGCTCGCTCCTTCTCGCTCTCCCGCGTCTCGGACTAAGGGAATTAAACGGGAACGCGACACGCATAACGAACGAACGGTTAATTGCAAATCCCTTAATTGCCCGTCACCGTTAGTCAGCCCGGGTAAAAGTTTACCGGGGATAAACGCAAAGTGGGGGGGAAGGAGAGTTGCCGGGGAGGATCGGTGGACGAGACTATGCGGATATCCAATGTCAGGAATCTCAAATACCGTGACATTCGAATAGCCTATATCATTCCTAAATTTTTTTTTTTTTTGCCATGAAAGTTAATTCCCATCTCTCAACCCCCCTCCGGTAACCCATGGTAGCGGTCCTCGTCCCGGACAACGCGAGACTGGTAGATAATACGAGTACCGACCCCTGGCTTGCCGCTAATATCCAATCTCGCTTTATTTCAACCCTCCCTCGATCGAATATAATTCACCCTGCCTCGCTCCGCAGGCTCGTCCGCGAGACCGTCGCACAAAAGCGACCGTTCTTTAAAACTATTTCGCTATCCCCGAGAGAGACCCGATTGTCTTCGAGGTCCGCGGAGCACAAATTGCTGTTATTATTAATCCGTAAAAATAAATCGCGAATTAACGAGAACATGGAAAACGTCTGCGGGTGGGGAATCGACTGCAAATTCAGATAACCGAGGGTGGAAAACCCCTCCGTATGAGCTGTTTGGTGCCCCGCGCTATGCCCGCTGCTGTGTATTTTGCACCGGTATGGGAAGAACGATATCTCGTTCGGAGCCGCTAGTGAGCCAGTCTTTAAGCCCCATGGGAATATAATATGGCATTAGAGTGTATTGTCACCTAACTCTCGGTTCCCCTGACTCCACACACACGCGCTTTATATACCGAGGCCGAGGATTTACACCCCTGAATTGCGGCTTAAGGGGCGAAATTTTCCCTCGGCTTCTGTATCTCCATATTCGAAGTCATACTCTGGCTAACTGGTCGTGCGCTGGAGAATGCCGAACCTTATATTCTCCTGGTTGCGGTGTTCTCGTTAAATCGTAACTTATACAGGGAATTATACCGGAAAACCGAAAAGCTTAGACCGACAAATTGACCCTCGCGTACGCGGAATCAAAATAGGTGTCCTCATTGCCGAGAGAAAAATATCGCTGTGAACTCGCGTGCTGAAGGAAGTGAGAGAAATCGGGGGTGGTAAAGGAAAACCGTGTAGTTGCCGCGGGAGTGAAAGACCATTGGTTTCCGGTCGCTTGGACCACCTGCTGCTGGTAATATCCCTTCGGCAATGAGATTCCGGAAAACGCTGAAGCTAAAGCGGCTCGCAACACTTTCGGGAAAACTTTTCATGCCTCCTTTGTTCCATATACCTAGGGCACTTGAGTTTTGTGAGGTGATAGAATTTAATGCGTTAAGGGTTGGCAAGTAAGTAAGTGGAGGAAAACGTTGGTGAATTTTTGAGATTTTTCTTTCCTTAAATACTATTGATTATAAAACTTCTTTCTATATCTTTCTATCTTGTCTATAAAACGTCTTTCCTTAAAAACTATTGATTGATTATAAGCATACGGCTTATAAAAATATCCGCTCGCAACACTTTCGGGAAAACTTTTCATGCGGCCTTTGTTCCATATACCTAGTGCACTTGAATTTTGTGAGGTGATAGAATTTAATGCATTAAGGGTTGGCAACTAAGTAAGCGGAGGAAAAAGTTGGTGAATTTTTGATATTTTTCTTTCCTTAAAAACTATTGATTCAATAGCATACGGCTTATAAAAATTATCGCCCACGTATGTCAGATTATCGTAAGGACTTTTTAGATAAACGTTGTGTGAACGGAAAGGCTGTTATCAGGGCCGTGATATTACGATGGTTTCTCGTTTACTTGGCTTGTGGTGCCCACAATTCTGGATAGTCGATTAATCTGAAAAAAAAGAAACCCGAACGGACTCTTAAAATAGAATATAGAAGGCAGTTGACTACGTAAAAAAATACGACTACGCTAAAAGACATTACAAAATGGCGACGTTTTTAACTTGGAGTTCGGCTTTTAATGTAAATAATCGATCTCTCTGATTTAGGCGTATTAAAAAGTACTTTGATAAAAAAACATCCTACGCAGTCAACGACAAAAACTATCCAACATAATCGAGCCATTTTCGAGATATTTGGGGCACCGATTTTCAAAACCATGTTTCGAGAATATGCGTTCAAGGTTTGACAAAGGGTAAACACCCTGGGCTGCCCAGCAGCAGCTGTTCGGAATTCTTCATGTTAAAAAACTTGACCAAAATTGAAACTTAAAATATCAATTTTTCAAAAAGCACCTGCTGGGTGACAAAGGCCCCCAGTGCGACAAATACGTATTCAGCTGCTTAACCGATTGAAGACTTGTCGTTCGCTTATAACCTGCACAATTTAACGAATTTCAGCATGAAATGTATACACAATATTTATGACACTTCAATCTTTAAGAATATCGAGAGAAATAAGTAAAAAATGCCTTGGTTGCCTTAAACTTGAGTCCTTAAATTGCGAAACGCTCATCCGGCGATCGTACACAATGTACAATATACCTACGTTCATTGTCCATAAATAAAAAAATTACTATCACGAACAAATTTGTTATATCCGTTTTTTATTTTTTTTACAGAGCGAAGAGTCACTCTCGTCGGAAGGTTCGGCGACTTCGGCAGGAACAACGGCTTCGTCAGAGGAATCGGGAAGTGAAATCGCGTGCGATATCACTCTCATCGAGAGGCTCATACGATCGCATCCGATTTGGTTTCTTCCTGGGATACAGAGAGCCGGTGCCTTCCACTTGTTGCAAGGCAAAGAGGAAGGGGTAGGTTTTATCCCGATTCTCTTATAATCTTTGGATCCCCACCAAACTTCGGTTTATCTACTGGCAACGCTCTGTTCCAACTTCCGCCGTCCACTTCCGGTTGTATGGGTAAACCGTCGTCATTCCCAGAGAAATGATAAAATGTTAACGGATAACCGTGTGAGTAACGTTGATTACGAATGCAACTTGGCAGAAGCGTTTCCCCGGTTCTTCATCCTTTTTATCGGTGCGACAGCTATTTGCAACTGACTGGCTAGCTCGACGGTTTGCCGGCGCTCAATATGCGGTGAACGTTTTCGAGGATGGGAAACCGGCAGGCGAGACACAACGCGAAGCAAGAACGGGACACTGAAATATACGCGGGAGGAGGCTCGAACATTGGCACCACTCCAAAAAGCTCTCGAAACACGAGAAGGGCGAGGAGCGAGGGATAGGACGAGAAGTCGCGCATAACTTGGAAACGCGTTTTCAGTTCGTACCGAGCCTCGAGGTCGTCTCCCTTGTTTCCTTTAACCTTGATGGGGTCCAAGAGCTTTCGTTCGGGAGAGAACGACGCCACAAAATCATCGCTCACGGGGCTATAAGATGTAAACGCGCACGTTTCCGACATCCTGGAACAATCACAAAACAACGATGTTGATAGGACAATTTTGGTCTTGTGAATTTTACAATTTCGTTGTAGTTAAAAATAGGTGTCTCTGACATAAAAAATAATTGAAACCACAAAAACATACAAAGATTGCGGAGCTTCGTGGAGAAATGTTTGTTAAATATGCAAACCGTTTTCAACCGCGATCGGACAAAATATTATCTTCTCTTAACGACTCAAGTATAGTTTGATGATCAAAAATTGTATGCAACATCGGGTTAAACAGCCTCGAGTGGAAAAAAGAATCGTGTCAATGCTTGGGATAATGACTGGTGCGAGAGCCGTTTGAGACAATGGATGGATTTGTTGCAAATCGCTCGAAGGCGCCCTGTGCTCGCTCACTTGCAGAACCTCCGACATTCTCTTCACAGGTGCAACGAACGTGTGAACTGTGCACACGAATTATTTTCATACTCGTTGACGCGTGTGGTCGCTGCTGATTTTTTTTTTCTCTTGCATATTGCTCAAACGCGATACAGCCATTGTCCGTTAACATTTTGCCGTTTTGTCCGTACATTTGTCCGAAATGGCTCACCCGGAAGATCACAAAAGCTGGGGAGAGGGAGAGCGTAATCAGTGCAGAAATATATGTGCGCACTAGGAAGGAGGGCGAGGCTCCACTGTATTCGCATTGTCGCCATTGTTCCGGTTCTCGTTCATTGTTTTCCCGGCATTGTTAATCGTCGGGTTTCCCTCTCGCCTCTCTGCATCTACTGTGCGTTACGTATTACAGGTACAGAGCGAAAAGCACGGCCGAGCTAGTGCGCATTCGAAAAACAATGCACCCTGCAATTACTCGAGTCACAGCGTTGCCCATCTACCCTGGTTTCGTTCGATCATGGCGAACCTCCCCTTTTCACCGGAAAAAACTATAACAATAAGAGACTACTTTTCACGGCAGTAAAAATAAAAATATGTCTGTTTTTTTTTCCAGAACTTTGTCGTTCGACAATCAAGTCAGAGCGATACGATGGCTCTGTCAGTGAGATTACCACCTGGAAAGGGACCGTACATCGAGCATTACCTTATCCAAGCGAACAAGGGACAGCTTAGTCTGGAAACGAGCGAAAATCGATTCGACAATATACCCTCCCTCATAGCTCACTACTCTCAGTGTTGGTGAGTTCCCTTTTTATTTTTCCTTCTCTTTTCCGGAGCATTTTCTATGTACGACCATATGCGGCCTCTGCGGTTTTCAGCCACGCCATATTATATCATATTTTATATTGTTAAAGGATTATATAATACTTTATATTATATTATATTGTAATATAATAATATTAATTTTTTGGTTGACGAAAATTAATTTGATTTTCTTTCTTTCCCTTGGCAAGCAGTGACGAGTTACCGGTGCAACTGACACTGCCAAGGGCGATGCGAGAGGCTAAAAACAGACAGCAGCTCTCGTCACTCGCGCTTTTGGGTCAGGAATTTTGGAGGTATCCGATGGCGAACCCGAAGCCGCCCGAGAGCAGTAGCAGCAATACTTCCAGCCTCAGCAGTTTTCACGGAGGTAAATCAACGCCCACATAATTATTCTCGATTATCAACCTTATCATTCCTAATCGTTTAATTTATTCATTATGATTGCAGGCAATAACAACAACGCATGCACGCCAACGACTGAGAGCATAGTGCTCAACTTGGCACCGATGTCTTGCAACGAGACAGGTGAGTTTATTTCCACTCTCGAGCTAATACCGAAAGCTGTTCCTCACTTTGAATCTCTCATTGTAATTTTAATTCTTCTCTATACTCGTCAACAGCGAACTCTTCGCCGACGAATACCGTCACGACCACTGCCACCTTCGCATCGTCACTGCCGAGACAGCCAAGGCCAACGCCTCCGAACACTCTGAATCTTACGACGTTCAACGAACCATTGGAAAGCAAGAAGGAACGTCTGGAGAAGATCTCACCCAGCGAGAAGCTCTCGCAGAAGCTCATATCGCCGAATCTAGTTCAGAGCGTTCGTTGCCCGTCCCCGGTAGTTCACAACGTCGAGAGCAACGTACTCAGCCCGACGGAGTCTCGAGTAAACTTCGAGAGTTCGAAGAACACCAACGACAACGCAAAGACATCGGTCATAGAATTCTCACGGAGCAACAAATTCACGATGTGCACATCGGCCTCATCGAATTTTCATCAGAATATTGCGAATTTTAACAATTTGTCGAACGCGAATTCTCCGCTGTTGCCCGAAGTGAGAAACATAATCTTGGACAATCAGACCCAGTCGCAAAACGTTAAGACCCCACCGCCTCCACCGCCTCGATGGGCCAAGCCGGGGGTCAATCAGAGTCAGAACAATTTTACAGTTACGACCACTGTTACCTTCAACGTCAATCAAACTAACGACGTGCTCTCGTCGCAGGTAAATATATCAAAATGATTAATTGTTTTTTTTTTCGTGAGTAATATTGAAACATTCTCGTGATCCTATTATCTATTTGTCATTGCAGCAGAACACGCCATCGGATCCAAATACGTCTCTGCTGAGTCCCCAGAGCGCCACGTCCAACAAGTCTCTGGCATCAAATCTCTCATCATCAAAGTCTCCGTTGTCGTCGACGACGCCAGTGCTCTCTCCCACGTCTAAGCTAGTCTCGAGTATCGGCTCGAAAACTCCGAACATACTGTCGCCTACGACACCATCGAGTACGAGCAAATCGAAGCGTCGAAGGGATCGCGAGGCGAGAAAAAATTCTCAACACTATCAGGAATCCGACATTCTCGAGTCTTACTACCGCAGCTCGCCCGGTGACAAAGTTTCCGACTACGAGGATATCTGGAATTCCACCGATCGTTCTAATCACTCCACGTGGTCGCCGAACGACAAACTCTCGCGCAGCGACGCTCAGAACTCGGCTCAGGACTGTTTGAGAACGTCGAACGATCGATTGATTCCAGCTGAGAGGATAGTCAGTCCCGCCGATCGATGTCCGAACGAGCGTCTCGCCGGGAACGATCAATTGATAGCCAGAACCGACAGATTCATACTGAGAAACGACAAGACTAATGGCAACGAAAAATTAAGTTACAAAGCGGTGACGAGCCCGGAATTCACGAGTTTCAAGCCGCTCGTGGATCTCAAGAGTCCGGAAGTTGGATCACCGGAGGAGACAGGGATGGGAAGACGGCCGGATCTGCTATCAAGAGTTTGTAAGTATCCGACGCGATAATAAGTACCAAAGACCCTTGTATAGTAACAACAACTTTTGGCGTTTCTGTGGCATAGCTCATTTCTGCAAAATGAGGTCATACCGCTTTATATTTAACCTGAAAGCGTTCATTTTGTGTTACGCAGGCAGTGCTAATTCTCTGAACAGTCCGAACACGATGACCCCACCGAAGAACAAACTCGGGTTAATTTTAACCCAGTCGGAGAGCAACAGTCCCATGACTCCGGAATCGAAGCAGGGTAGCCCATTTTACGCCGAGCCGGCGGACGCTATAGCTCAGAGCGTCGCGATTGTGCCGCGAAGAAGACACAAGAACAATCCCGTGACGAACAAGTACCGTCACAGCGAGCCCGGATGGTTTCAGACACCTGTAGGCCACCACGCCAATCAGCTGCATCCAATCGACTGGGAGGAGTCCGAGGAAACCGAGGACAAAACACCTCTGATATCGTCGTCGGTCGATAATCTAGCGAAGCGCCTTGGCTCTCGTGAAATAAAGAAGATACCACGAGCCAAGCCGGTACAGCCGCCAAAGGTCAGAACGAAGATCTTCAACGACACCTCGTGGGCTGTCGATTCCAGTTGGGAATTTATCGGTAAGCATTGTTATCGGCTATCGCCTTCCTCACTGACTATAAATATACAAACTCTTGAACTGTGGACTCGTACCGTCCACTCTTTCGTGTTGTCCTCTTGACGATGTCTCTGATGATTTTTTTTCAAACAAAGGAAACGAGGGAGACGAGGGTGAAGCCGATTACGACTGCGACGCCGACTACGAGGGTGACCCGGTGACCCGGAAGTTCCCGGACGAAGAGAGCGAGCACGACGTTGTTGGAAACACCCTGACCGTTCAGAGTATAATTCTACAACGATATCCGGAATTGCTGAAACCACCGGACACCGCCGAGTCTCTCTACAGTGACAGAAATTCATCTTATGACAACGTCGAGAGGAGAATGGAACGAAATCAAACGCCGGATTCGAGAATCGATCGAACGTACGATCCATCGGAGTGGGAAACGATGCTGGATACCGACGAGAGCGACGTCGAGAGAATAAAGAGGAACACGAGTTTCAAGGAACGCCTGGATCCACTACTTTGTGAGTTTTTGTATAGTCGACTCGTTCCGTTTGATTATCAATATCATGCACCTAAGATTATCAGCAGCGGTGGCTAACGCGCGACGATCGATAAGATCTTCGAGAGAAAAAAAGCGTTTCGTATCGTCGAGCGCTCCAGTCTCGTCATTCGGAATGCAAACAAAATACGAATCCCGCACGCGCTCGATGTGCATATGTTAATTGCACACATTGCACAACACATGCCTTGCGTAATGAGAGATCCAACTATCATTAGTACATGTACGTGTGCAATGGAGTCTTCGAATGCTTATTGTTCCTCACGCAATCGGCAATCGACGAGAACATAATTCTGCGTCTGCGATACGAAGAGACCCGTAACCGGATCCATATGTAATTCTCGATGGAAATTTTTTCTTCCCCCATCGAGGCTTCGATTTTATCACAATTACAAATTGCCATCGTTGATCTGTTCCACGGGTTCGAGACAATGTTATGAATTTGGTCATGCAGTCACCCCGTTTGCAATCTCAATACTCGGTTGCGTCAAGTGAAATGCATACGTAGCAGCAACATTGACAAATCGCTGATGTTTGTTTTCGACGCAATTACTGCGATCGTAGAAAATCCGGAGGAAAGCAGAAACCGACGCGCATTTAAGTTCAGCGCGCGAATTGCGAACCTACCGAAATCGCCTGGACGCGGCACTTCCGGAAAGCATTTACCTCACGATCGCACCGTCGTTACACGTACTCAAGCTAGTTGTTACGGCTTTGTACTCTCGTCCGGGTTAATGTCTATTTGCCGAAACAATTTAGGTTGGCTTAAAATTCCCGGGGGTTGTCGGCGACAAGCAACGTTCCCTCAGGCTCGTAACAACTATTTCGTGGAACGTGGAAGCGAGAGCAAGTTGCGGGTACATTCAGGATTTATGGTTTCAGCCCGAAGACCCGCTGCCCGGAGAGTCTGTAGTTATTATACTATCAAGGCGAAACGAGAGTCGTGCACTAGGGAACTTCGTAGTTTCCAAACTATGATTATATATAAATATACACACAATTCGTGCAACTCCGCAATATAGTTTGAGTACTGTGCGTTGAACGATAAGGGTATTTCTGAAGCAGGTCAATTCTGGTCAGTGGCTCTCTATGAGCCTTGAGGGATACTGTACAAATATTTAAACAGCTACCGATACTCCACCCCGGGGGGGGGAGCCGTCTTAGAGTAAAGTGTCAAAAGCGTGCGTGTCACTATACGTATGAAACTTAGGTTGTCATGCATAAACCCGTTTTTTTAATAACAACAACAACAACAATAATAATAATAATAGTAATAGTTATAAATTAATCATGTCCATGAAAACTCAACAAATCGTATATAAATTTTCAAATATAGATTTTGTACAGGATATTTCGAGACCTGATCAATAAACGCGAAATATTGTAATTTTTACTGTGACTGTGACTGGCGGAAACGCATCAAACTACGCGTGCACTTGAACGTTCGGTACCTGGCTCGAGACAATGGAGTTGCCCGCTTGTTGTACGAAGATTATCCCCGTTTGTCATTCAACCCGAAGAGCGAGTCTGCCTGCCCGCCGTGCCCCTACCTCCGTTCTAAAGCACAACGGACAGAGAGACACAGATAGAAGAGCGGGAGCGAGAGAGAATCCTTCGTTACTTTGTCTCCCTCCTTTACGATTACGACTGTCGTAGCGTTGTATATCGTCAAAGTAAGCTGAAGCTTCGCCTTCCCAAAGCTCAGCGTCGATCGGCAGTCGTGGATCCCACCGCGTGCAGTCAAGACGTTTTCCGCTGCTCCGTTCTCCGTCCAAATCTTTGTACTCCATTCTCTCCATAAGTGGATCATCGCCGAAGATATCGGAGACCCGACGGAGATAGTGACACGCGATAGCGTTAAACAATATTAATTCCTACCTCTCTCGTAGACGCTAATAGTACGAAATATTTAATTAGACTTTGATCGTCGATCGAATCGTCGATTTACCGAGCGATCGCATCGACGTCTCTCACCACTTCGTCGCTCTATCTCATAGATCGTATTAACGATTATGCTTATTGTTTCTTCGCGATCGCGCTACTGAGTGTTGATGACTGTGATAACGTTCCTACATATTTGTCGGCTGTCGACGAAATATCGCGGCAGGTCGTACCACGTTCACGTATGTCCGACGAGGGACGAAATATACACCGACTGTACGTCATTAAGGGACGTGTGATGATATAGAAAGGGGGGACGACATTGGACCCTCGGGAAGAGCTTTAATTATGAATACAAATAGAGGGTGGCGGGAACTACTTAAACTATAGTCTTAGTACGTTAATTTACCCTCGGCGTTGTAAAGAAGAAAAATAAAAAGTAGCGTCCAACAACGTCCGTCTTACGCATGTCGGAGGCAAAATAGAAAGAAAAAAATGATCAGGTGCTCGGTTGAGATAAGCGCCGGAGAGCCCCGACAATTCTCGATTAAGACGCGACGTATATTTCAAAAGATCGGACGATGGTTTCAAGAAATGTGCCAAAAACTGCATCGCAGCATGGTCGTATTAAAAAGTAAGATCAGCGAGCCATTCGTAAAAATAAAAAGCTTTGGAAAAATCTATTTTGTTATAAATCGAACGAACAATGATTGACTGATTTTTTGTGGTTTTTTTTTCATCTATCCACAGCACCTCCAAGACTGCAAGCCTTGAAGAATCGAGACGCGGCTGGAACTGGGTCATCGATAAGGTCCTACGCCCTGCAACTTGCCGAGGACAAGACAACGACGTTCTCCCAGAATATCGACAATTTTATTCAGTGTACAAAAGAGGGCAAGGAGGCGAGTCCCCACATCGTCATGAGGAACATGAGACAGTTCATGTCGGGAATGAAAAATTATCTCGTGAAACATGGCGAGAGGGAGTTCGAGAAGGAAGTCGAGAAGGAGAGACTGAAACTGAAGGCCAACGAATTTTTGAATCTCGACGCTATACTCGAGGGTGTGATGATGGGACTGGTTGTGACGCCTTTGCGGGAGCACGTCTACAGACTCTTCGTCGATCACTACGGTACAACGGGATCTCTACAGACTCTCGCCGAGAGCATACAGTACGCTCAGGGAAAACACATTCAAGATTTGGGAGTACGGGTGAGGACTGGCAACAAAGTCGCTTCGATTCAATATTAATCCAACAAAGTTATAAGATATTTTTTAATCTTCAATTTTCATTTTTTCACCAGCCAAAAATTATACCACCATCGGACCCGAGCCTTGACAGGATTCTGAGGTACATCGATCGCCTCCAAAAGTCCGACTCTCCGCTCGACAAACTGGAGAATCTTCTGGCTGCGATTTCCGCCATATTTAACTCGGTAAATATTTGTATAATAAATATATGTGTGGCTAGGTATATGTGTATGCATGTATGAATCGCGTGCAAGAGGGATGACGGTCCGGCTATTCCGGCTATAAATAGTATCCCAGTGCCGTTGCTAAATTGCTAATGAATCTGTAATCTTAATATTCGTAGGTGAAACACGCAAATTCCGGAAGACACGTGACTCTGGGCGCTGACGATCTTCTACCGCTTCTAGTATGGGTATTGGTACGAGGAAAGGTCGTGGATGCCGAAGTCGAGGCGGAATACATGTGGGGTCTGCTCCATCCATCATTGCTCACTGGCGAAGGAGGATACTATCTTACGACACTCTCCAGCGCTGTGCATGTTCTCAAGACTTTCAAATCCAGCCAAGGAACCATGTCGACTTTGAACGTAAGCGTAAGATCAATAAAGATCAAAATACGTTTGATGAATAATGACGAAGTTAAACGATAAAAACAATGATTATCGATTTCAGGGCTGTGGAACTCCGGACTGTTCGTCAGTGCTCCGAATTTTGGTACCCGATGAGCTGCATGGCTCTCTGAACACTCGAACCCTTCCGATACGGCCAAACATGAATACCCGAGACGTTTGTCGAATTCTCGCCCACAAGATAAGATGCACTAATCCTCAGGACTACGGACTTTTCAAGTTGGTGCAAGGGGAGGGTAAGTTTAACGGTCCTTCGAACAAATTCATATCGTAACGGGGTTTGTTATATCGTGTTTCTTTTAATGAAATTTTCCAGAGACTCTCCTCGGCGATCACGAATGTCCGCAAGAAATTTCTCACTGCCTTTTCGCGTACAAACGGATAGACGCGAAGATCGCATGGCCGAGAACCAGCTCATGAAGACGCTATTACGGACGCCGCGTCCACCTAATCCAATTCCAGTCCACGTGATCTAGAAATAGGATTATAAGCTACTATTAATCTGGATTGATCAGTACGACGCGACTTTGGTCGTAGCGACTCATCAATTTGGTTCTCCATTATTTGCGATTAAAACAAAAACTTCAGCGTTAATACAACACAATACAATCACAATATTAAAAAAATCCTTGCCCGCATATTCGTGCCACGACACTGGAAGAAGCGCGTCGGCTGAATTTTCGAAGTACACAAGATCCTCAACGACCCAGACGCCTCATTCATCATTGATAAGATAAATGTGTTACAAACGAGGGGAAAACAAATATCTAATTAATATAGATATTCGAAATTGTATGTCATTTACGTGGGACACGTGTATATCGTATACTCATTAATAAGTATTAATCAACTGACGAGAATTTTCGAATCGCGAAACAAATGATTACTTGACCAAAAGTACGCGCTGTGTATCCGAAGTATCGAAGCGTGATTGTCAGCGGTGTTTAGGGTGCGCGATGTGTACGACGCTTTGCCGACCACAACGACGCAAAAAGAATCTAGATGGTTGCCCCATTTAATCCGTTCAACCAGATGGGGTTATACCTTGTACCTTTTCGATTAAATTTTATTTATTCTAAAATAGAGTTCGAGCATTTTTTACGTCTGACAACGTCTCATTGGCAGTCCGACACGAAGCGAAGAAATGGACTGTCTTGGGGGCACATATGTTTTCCTCGAGAATCTCGCGCACGGACAGGCGTCGATCACAAACTAAAACAACGTTGACTAAGATACCACATGTTACTCACTAATCGACATTTATAAAATGTAGTACGTGTCCAGAAATGGAGTAAGATTTGAATTGTAAAACACAATAGCGCAGCAGCAGCAATGACGCGAAGTCTGTCCTGCAATAAATCGTGAATAGGAACAACGGCTTCACCGAACGAAACCAATCCCGTGGAACAAGCAAAAAAAAAAACATAATGTACGTAATCGTATAATCGCGTATACAGTCTTGTGGTAAAAATCCTCTTGATACAAATATTAGAATAGAAATACGAAAGCCTAGCTTAGACACTCTATTTTAAGTACTTTTTACGATGACGAGGGGACAACCTATCTCATAAGCGAAACGTATTTTAATGCAAAACTATTAATATTTATTGGAGGTTGTATACATTTTTCTCATCGATCGATTTTATACAATGAAAAAGTCCCTAACCCCCCCCCCCCCCCTTCCACTCCTGTTTAAATCTTTAGCTAGACAAGCTGATTCAAGCTCCGAATTTATACATCAAAATATTGAGTTGTTCATCGATCGAAATTCGGGAACCGCCGCATGTCGTATTTTATCCCGAGTCTCTAATCACGCCCGATAACAATTTACGTCAGCAGCTTAACATACTGTACATTGATCGTTCGGCTAAATTATTTATTTAAAAATTATTATGCCATTGTACACCTTGAAACCGTAATAATCATTGATTTCGTCCCGACGTGCTTTATTATTTTGCTTTTAATATGCTAGTCAAGCCCAATACGAATGAGAATTTCTTTTTTTTTTTTGTAACTACCACATTTTAGTGTAATAATGCATTATTATTGTCTGTTGAAAAAAAAAAAATATTAAGATCATCGTTATAATTATATCTCATTGCCGTCATCACCATTATTATTATTATTATTACAACTGTAATATGTAACTATGCTCAATAATAAACACTTTTCTATAATTCGATAACTTGCAAATGCTATCGTGTACCGCGCGGACCATCGTACGGAAATAGTACCTAGCCAGTTCTGTTTTTAGCAATAAAAATAATTCTTCGGACACTTGACGATCATAGTTCGATGTGTTTATCGATTTATTTATAGCTTCAGAGGAATTACAGATGCAATGCTCATTGTTCATATTTGAAAGATGGCCACTATATAGCAAGCGCTACTGTCTCTGCGTCGCTCACGTGCCCCTTACCGTCTGTCAACGCTACGCCGATCCAAAGCTAGCGAAATCCAGAAAAAAAAAGAGAAACGCCATGTCACCAATTCAAACCGCGAGGAGGCGCGCATACACTTGGGACGAAACGAGCACCAACGAAAGTCCCCGATTGAGCCTCGATCCGAGGAAACTAACGGAGGCCATTGTTAACGTATCTGCTTAACTTTACAACTGTTTGTTATTGTTGTCACACCGAACTACTCGACAATGTTAGCGACACTACGAAAGGCTTGTAGCCTCTCGGTAATATTTACAGAGTCCTATAAACGCTTTAACCGTACGAAATTCGATTCCATAACCTTCACCTTATATAACCCTAATGTTTTCTTCGCCATTTGACAGGCACTGAAAAATATCAGAGGAGTGCAAACCTCGTCTGTCCCGAGATCGGATCACCTCTTCGTGGTGAGTTTCCTACTACTCTGCTTTAATTTTTCTTTTTTTTTTCTTTCGTCAACGAAAAATCATAACACGAAACAACTTCGCGACTTTGCAGCATCGAGACTCCAAGGAGGATAATCCGAGCATACCTTTCGAGTTCAATGCAGCCAACAAGAAACGTATCGAGGCGATTCTCGCTATCTATCCGGAGGGACACAAGCGCGGAGCTATGATGCCTCTTCTCGATCTAGCTCAGCGCCAGCATGGCTGGCTTCCCATATCGGCTATGCACAAAGTTGCTGAGATTCTGAACCTTCCAAACATGAGGGTATACGAAGTGGCCACTTTTTACACAATGTTCAACAGAAGACCTATGGGAAAGTACCACATACAGGTGTGCACCTGTACTCCCTGCTGGCTCAGAAACTCAGATGCGGTTCTCAAGGCTGTCTGTGAAACCACCAATGCCGAAGTTGGCGCTACTTCGGCCGACAACATGTTCACTATTTCCGAGGTCGAGTGTCTCGGAGCTTGCGCCAATGCTCCCATGCTTCAAGTGAATGATGACTATTACGTGCGTAGAATCTTTTGAAAAAATGATACTATAAAATAGAATGTATCAAACGCTGGTTAACATTTTAGATAGATTTATATACAAAATTACCAATCCATACAACATATTATACATAATATAACATGTTATTGATAATATATTGTAATATATTATCAATAATATCTTGAATATCCTTGAATCTTGAATAAGATCTTGAATATCAATATGTATATCGATGATCATATTGATATACAAGTTTTTACACATATAAACTTTATATACTGTGCATAATATGTTCACAGTGTAGCTTATCTTGCGTTACATGACTTTTTAGGAGGATCTCACAGCGGAAACGACGGCCGACATAATAAACAAGCTGAAGAAGGGCGAGAGGCCGCCTCCCGGACCTCAGAAAGCGGACAGATACGCGGCGGAGCCCGCCGGAGAGCTCACGTCCCTTACGGCTGCACCACCCGGACCGGGCGTAGGCATACGATCGGATTTATAAACGTTCGATAGTCATTTGTATAGTGCGTATCTATTGTATCACCTGATACGTTGACGGTCTCTCGCTATGTATATATATAAAGTTTGATGAATTTAGTCTGACGTTGGTTTTATCGTCTTTCATAGTTAACCCAGTCCGATAATTACCAGACTGTTTATCCAATGCCATGTCTACAGGAACGCAAACTTACTTTTGCATAAAAATTAGTGACGAAAAGCTCACGTCACTTATCGTATTTCCTCTAATGTCACGCTGATATTTTAATAAACTTCCGTGTTAAGCGAAATCTGTGTTACTTTCCCATTTTTACAAAAGTAACACCTAGGAATCTACACTTGTCATACCACTCGTGTGAAGCGCCTCACTCGCCTTCGGCTCGTCCGTCGCTTCACACTCGTCGAGAACGATCGATATTTCTCGCCCTTGTAATGAAAATAACTATTTTACGCGTTTTAAAGCGTTTCTGAGTCTTTTAAAGCGTTTTTAAGCCTTTTAAAACGTTTCTAAGCCTATTAAAACATTTCTAAGCGTTCCTAGTTGCAGTATCGTTACTTTTGTAAAAATGGGAAAGTGACGTAGATTCCGCTTAACGAGGAGGTTCACTAAATACACTAGGGCCTCGATTTTTGCGGCCTCGGTTTCCTGAACTGTCCCCACCACGGAGCGAATATCGATGCACAAAGCTATGGGCCATGCTCGACAGTTAGTATGGGCGGGGCATGCGCAACCTCGATTTTCTTAAGTGTGATGTGGAGCCGGTCCCGCCGCTGTGAACGAAATCGAGGTTCCAGTGTATCAGCGTTAGTTTTACGAAAAACGTAAAGTAACGCTAAATTTGAGTGGCGTTAAGAGAAATACGATAAGTCTCGTGAGCTTTGCGTCTCTTATATTGTTACGCAAAACTAACGTCAGCGTCACTGTAGACACGGCGTTTATCCTATCGGCAAACTTCAAAATATTGCTCGCAGACGAAAGAAATAGAAACTCGTTTACCGGAAATGACGCGCGCCATTTTGGTCAGAAAAGGACACAACTTGCGGGTGTTTATGTTTACAAAAACAGTCGCGATGTCTCGCATGAATGAACAAGTGTAGAACGAAAAACATCGTGCGACCGTGAGTATTGGATTGAGAATGGAGGAAAAGGTGACGGATCCGATCGTCACGAGCGAAGCCTCGAAGAAAATATCAGCGATAAGCAAGGAGACCGTTCATCACATATGCTCGGGGCAGGTAAGGTTAACCGGTCTCTCGAAGCCTGTTCTCTACATTAACGGGGCTCTGAAACACACAGGTCGTTCTCGATCTCGCGGTCGCGGTGAAGGAGTTGGTCGAGAACAGCATCGACAGCGGTGCCACTGTCATCAACGTTAAATTGTCTGATTACGGAAAAACCTGTATAACCGTCAGCGACAATGGGAGTGGAGTTTTGGAGCAAGACTTTGAAGGCCTAGGTAAGCATTGAATACTGTCGAAATGATAGCCGAAATAAAAGAATTTGATGCGTTGTGTTTCAGCTCTCAAGCATCACACATCCAAGCATTGAATACTGTCAAAATGATAGCCGAAACAAAAGAATTTGACGCGTTGTGTTTCAGCTCTCAAGCATCACACATCCAAGCTCAGAGAATTTTCTGACCTGCAAGAAGTTGTGACATTCGGATTCAGAGGGGAAGCTCTGAGTTCTCTCTGCGCTCTGTCTGACTTCAGTGTCATCACCAGACACGCCAAGAGCAAACATGCCTTTAATTTGGTGTTCGACAGAAACGGAGTATTGGAGAAGAGAGTTATCTGCGCTAGGGAGCCAGGTACTACCGTAATCGTGAAAAATATATTCAAGAGTCTTCCGGTGAGAGCTAAAGAGTTTCATAAGAACCTGAAGAAGGAGTTCGCGAAGATGATAAACGTACTCTACGGCTACTGTCTAGTGTCGACTGGAGTGAAGATAACTTGCACCAACAGCATCTCAGGAAAGTCCAGCAACGTCGTAGTCTCGACGACCGGTGGGAATAGCGTTCTCGAGAACGTGAGTTCCACGTTCGGCAAAAAATCGTTGTCGGGCGTGGAGGAAGTGGAGATGCAGCCCGCGGACGAAGCTACGCTTCAGGAGTACCGCCTACCCGCGGATCTGATGATCGATTTCGCGTGGGAGTTTTACGTGAGCAGCTGCGATCACACGATGGGTCGTTCATCGCCCGACAGACAATTTTTTTACGTCAACGGTCGTCCGTGTCACTTGACGAAAATCAGCAAACTCGTGAACAACGTTTATCACAAGTACAATTGCAAGCAGTATCCGTTCGTGTTCTTGAATCTGAAACCCGATCAGCATTGCGCGGATGTTAACGTCACACCTGACAAACGAACGATATTCTTGACGCAAGAGAAATTCATTCTCGCTATGGTGAAGTCGAATCTCGTGAGGAAGTGGGACAAGATGCAAGGAAGCTTCAGTACGAAGACTCTCGAGGAACTAAATTATTCGCTCAAACGAAGCATTCCGCGCGGCAACATGTCACCGGATCCGCCCGCGAAGAAGCTCTTGCTGTCGAAAAAGACTGATCGAAGTTTTTCGGAAACTAACGAAAACGAGAGCGTCGATGAGGACGATGAAGCAATCGAAAAACTCAAAGATCGAGACTTGAATATCAGCCTGGAATCGATAAAACGACAACTTCTTCGAAAGAGAAGCGAGTCGTGTCTCACCGACAGAGAGGCGCAGAGAGTAAAGTACAGAGTGCAAATCGAGCCGAGCAAGAGTTCCGAGGCTGAGAAAGAGTTGCAGAAGGAATTGACGAAGGAATCTTTCGGCAAGGTTGCAAAATAATTGCACAATTAATTATTGTTTCTTCGACGGATCTGATGACGGGATAAAATGAAAAAAAAAAACATTTCAGATGGCTATCGTAGGACAATTCAATCTCGGATTCATAGTAGCTCGACTGGCAGGCGATCTGTTCATCATCGATCAGCATGCCAGTGACGAGAAATTTCGATTCGAAAAGCTTAACAACGAGACAAAATTGAAGACGCAAAGGTTGATCGTCCCGAAGTCGCTGGATCTTGCGGCTCTCAACGAGTCGGTACTCGTAGAGCATCGTCAGATATTCGAGGACAACGGCTTTACTTTCAACGTTAAAGCGGACGGTAAAAAACAAAAATTAAAGAAGATAAATCTCGGTGTCAAAATACTCAATGAAAAATATGACTTTTAGGCAATCCAGGAAGTCGCGTTCAACTGACGGGAATGCCGACGAGCGGAGGCTGGCAGTTCGGCCAAGAGGACATCGAGGAATTGATATTTCTGATTAGGGAGGGTGGTTCGGACGGGAGTGGAACCGTGAGCACGATACCGAGACCCTCGAGAGTGAGGCAAATGCTCGCTTCGAGAGCCTGCCGGAGCGCAGTGATGGTCGGAACTGCACTGAATATGTCCGAGATGCGACGACTCGCCTCTCAGATGGGAGAAATGAAAAATCCTTGGAACTGTCCCCACGGCCGACCGACAATCAGGCATCTTCTGTCTCTGACTCTTTTGAAACGGTAATCCATGCGAAGAGGTCCGTGACCCGAAAAATGAGGTGAGTCAATCGATCGTAACATAATTTCGGTACTGTGAAAAATATTATATTTTGATGTGACTATTATACGCTAATAGTACGAAATATATTGAAGCCCGAATGAGCGGTAGAAATTATAGTGCCAGGACACTGGGGATGCCAGTGAAGTTCTTTGACGTCGGTCTGGCCTTGATGAATGAACAACAGTTGCGGAGGCAAGCCAGCGAGTTCGTTGTCCTGGGGTTCTTCGGTACTGTCGACCTCGACCGAGAGATCCCACTGTGCGATTTGGTCGTCCGCTCCTCCGGAAGCGAAAACCGTCGCCTCGTCGGGATGCCACTCGACGGTCGTTACCGGTGCTGTGTGCTGTTTGAACGTAGCCACGGGGCTCGACGGGCTCGAGCCGAACTGTCTCAAATCCCATATTCTCACGACGCCGTCGTCGCCACCGGACACGAGGAAACGTGTTTCCTTTCGATTCCAGGATATAACGTTGACGTCCGAAGCGTGAGCCTCTGCCGCCGTCAGCTTGCAAGCCGATTGAGGACTCGCTCTGGTATCCCAAATTCGTATGCTGTAAAAAAAAAATTCTAGCTTACAACTGTAATCTTATTTTTATTAAACATATTACTTTTTTTTATAAAAGCTATACCTTTTATCGACGGAGCAAGAAGCCAGCACGCTCCTCTCGTTCGGCGACCACTGCAGATCTTCGACGCTGCCCGGTGCGTGAGCGTTGTAAGGTCGCTGATCGACGTGCCACGATCCTCCCTCCCCTAAGCGCCAGATGTGAATGTTACCCTTGCAATCTCCGGAAGCGAGAGTACCGGGCTCCGTGGGACACCAATCGAGGCCGTAGCCCTCGATCGGGTGCCCTTTGAAGGTGAACACCGGCTGCGTGGCTTCGTCGGATTTGTCGGTTTTTTTGTTGTAAGCCGCCAGCAGCATCGAATTATCGACTGCCCTGAGCTGTTCGTCCAAATTCCACAGACTTACTCGACCCAGCTCGCTCCAACTCGCGGCGAATGTCTTGCTTCCGATCCGCGCGCATCGAACTCTGTTCACGCATCCCGGATGCTTTATCGTCGCGACCGTCATAACCGGAACTTTGCCTGTTCCTTCATCCTCCGAGTCGCTAAGCTCCTCGTCGGAGTCCTCGTCGTCGTTTTTTACGCCGTCGAGATTCGTCATCTTCATTACCAAGAGATTGTTCACGTGAGCTCGAGCTGCCTGAGTACCGGCGAGCAGATACATGCTCAGTGGATATTGTTCTCGGGAGTCGCCGAATTCGTCGCGTATCACGTCGAAGCTCAGACACGGAGCACCCGTCTGCGCTTGATGGAGCAATCTGTAGGCCGAACGATCGACCACCAATTCTTCGCCTTTCTCCAGAGATTTTCCTGGCAAGTATACCTCTTGTTTCTTATCTTTATCCTCGACTCCTTCCGCACCATCCTCTCCATCTTCGTTTTCATTTTCGTCCATCGACTCGTCTTCGCTGTCTTCGCTGTTTTCACTGTTCTCCATATCTTCGTCCACTATGTCGTTTATCTGTTCCTGATCCATTGACTCCGACATTCTGCATTCCATGCGTCCGTAAATAAAAAATTCAACGAGATGTAATATATCATTTAACTCAAATAAATATTGTACGTACACTCTTGTTCATTAATGCCTGGTCAGTTTGTCAGTCTTCCTATAGCGGTCCTAATCTTATCGTCCAGGCATTGATGGACAGCACGTTACAGGTTAAGTGACGTTAACCTCGAAGTGAAATCGTGTCAAGAATTCTGTGTTGTAAATTTTTAAAAAAGCCTTTGCCGTTTACACTTCTTACCTCTGTTGACTAATTGTAACCGTTAATCCAGTCCAGGAACGCTTTTACATCGAATGTAATGTCACGACTCCGAAATGCCAGCGGCGTCGAGGAACCACGTGGGAAAACTAAAAGCGAAAAACGGCGCATGCGCGCATCCAACGCTCTTACGAATTGCGTCGAGAAAATGTAAACAGGCGTATCGTGAGACCCGGTTCGCGAAGCTCACCCGACCAAGATTTATCGTCTGTTCGCAAAATCTATTTGCGGAACGCGAAAACAGGCAAATAAATTGAAAAACAAAATGAGACAAGTCGCGTGCGAGCTTGTTGTATCGATCTTATCCACGATGATAAAATTCACAAATAACTAACGAATAAATCTGTATATAAATTTCTCTTTATTCGTACGGACAATCGTTCTATTTCGAGAATCATTCCGAGGTACTCGTTGGACTCTGACTCCACACACCAGTATTTTTTTTTTTTTTTTTTTTTTATTAGCATTCTATTTTAATTATATAATACGAATAATAAGTAATCGAAGATGTGAAACGGGAAACATAATTAATTAATATCGTTTAAATTGTATAAAATACAGCGGTAGTGATTATCGTGAATCCCGGCGACTGATGCACGGGATCGGGCGAGAAGGAAAGAAAAAAAACGAAAAAAAAAAAGAAAGAAAAAGTAACGAATAAAGACCGAACCGTTATAGAGCCGTGATTGACGAAGATGCTCGCACTTTTTTTTTTTCGATCGTGATAACTTAGCATTAGCTTTTTTTATTTGGATGAGGATTGCTACCGGAGTTGTTCATAACTTGAATCGGAGCCAGTGAGCTGTGAGGAGGATGAAGGGATGTCGGACTATTGGGACTGTTGCATCTCGGATTGGTATTTCGAAGGCTGTGCAAGTAGGACCGCTGGACGGGTTTGTGCTGAGCCAGTTGAATCAAGGCCTCCGGTATGGAGAACCATTTCCTCTTGCGACCGATGGCGCGAGAATCCTCCCACTCCGGCATTTCTTCGGTTACTCGCATAACCCAAACTTGCGTCCTATGCTTGTGTTCTACATTCTGGAAATGCATGAGAAAAAGAAAAAATTAAAAACTTGCGTAAAGACGAGTGTGGAAAAAATGAAATTTGACGGAAGTAAAGATCCGTGACAAAAACCTCGAAAATTCCGAGACATCTTCCAAGACTTCCAACGACTCCTGCCTCCTCCCTAACCTCCCTGAGAGCGGTCACAGCTGGTTCCTCCTCTGGCTCGACACCTCCGCCTGGCACAATCCAACTGTCGGGTCTTCTGCTGGACGTTACCAAGAGCACCTGCGTGCGTTAAGGCAAACAATTACAAACCATACGATTTATTTTGGAACAGAAGACAATCAAAGTCGTTGAAGGGTTTTTGGAGCAACTCGAAATAACATTGGGTTTCCAGGGTGGGCGAGCATGCCAGGAGTCGTGGGGGGCGATTCCTGCAGTGGATTAACGAGATTGGAGAAAGATCTGAAGGAAAACGGTTGCATGGTATTTTAATTTTGGAGTATAATTGTTATTGCGGCACCGAGAAACCGGTAAAAATATGTCTATCGCTAAGTGCCCTCTGCCGGCCTACCTCATCCTCGAGGTCGTTCTTGACGCAGATGCAAGCCGCCCTGCGCCTGTAGCCCTCCGAATCGTATATCCGGGTCGAATTCGGTTTTTCCTTAACCATTTTAATCCCTCTGATTAACGTGCTAATCAACACCCTCCTCCTCCACCGAACTCTTGAACTATTCGTCAAACGGCCAGATCGGCCATCCTACTTTCCCGCATTACCCTCAATATACTTGTAGCCGACATTATCGACGTTGAAAATACACACGCACTCGCGGTTCTCTAATCTCGCCTTGAAAATCCCATAATACGATCGGTCACCCGACACTTTACTCTTCTATATCTCTCGCTCTCTCTCTCTCTCTCTCACGTTTCAACGATTATCGCACGGTTCGATGATCTTGAACGAGCTGAGAACCGCGTCCGGCGACTACCACTATCTCCCCCCCCTCCCCCTTCCCGGGAGCAGTTTTACGAATTACTCGCGCTATAACCTCGAAAACGTTTCGAAGGCTCTCCACCATGGAGGAGATGCTCCCTCTCGTCGTCTGGGAGCGCGCAATCGCCGGCCTCCGGACAACCCTGATGGTGTGACCCCGTCGGGAGAGTACGTCTCTCGCCGCTCGTAATCGAAACAGTTTGCCTTGCCGCGAACAACGCACACCAGCAGAGAGTCAGGTAGAATGGGAGGAGTGGCACGTACTGCAAGATCGGTACACGCATCCTTCGATGTTATTTTACTCCATCCCTAGGCATTTCACGCTCATCCCTATCTCTCTTGTTCTACCAGTAGATGGCGAATCGAAAATTTTGCGAATTCGCGCTCGCGCGCGCCACTTTATCCTATCTGCGTGTTACCCTGTCCATACACTGATAACACGGAGACCGCCGATGGTGCAGACGGTACAGCGAAGTTGTGTGCGTCAACGGCACTATCGAAACTCTCGTCATTCTATCACGCCTCGATCAGAAATATCTTGGCTGAGCCATTCACGAAAGTCTCTCGCCACACTTGATGAGAGAATAATGGCTCGACATCGTCGCGTGCAATTATAAGCTGAATAGTGCCAACGCTGCACGACGATCAGATGTATTCTCGACGATAGTATCAGACGAGAGTACATCGTTGTTACATAAACTGTATGTCACGAACACAACCCAGATTGGTTCGTTGATCTAAGGTGACCTTGAGCCGGGAATGCCAAGTCCCGTGACCCCTCGCAATCGAACGAAGTACACGAGCATACCACGGCACGATAATGTTATAGATAAAATTATGGCTGCTCCAATTGACCAAATTGGTGAACGATAAAGTCTTGATAAGCCTAACAAAAACGCAATTTTTTTTTTATTTTTCAACGATGTTAATAAAGAAGGTTAAATTAGAACCTTTATTGTTACTACAGCGTCAACAGCATTATGACAAGTCCTTTGCTCGATTCTCTTATACATCCTGGCTCCCCCATTTATGAAAGTATCAAAAATATCCTTTCTAGCACTCGTCCCCCCCAACAGACAACAAAAACAATGCATCGTCTTGGTTGTAAAATCATTAAAAGTAATAACTAACTTATCTAAAGGTAGAGCTTTCCTGCGCGCTAAGCAGGTCCATCCGACTAAGCTTCAGCCACTGTGTGTGTATACCCTTTCTACATGAAGAGAAAAAAAAAAAAAAAAAATTGAACAAAAGCAAAAACGGAAAAAAAAAGTCAAAAAGATGTTACTAACGACAACGGTGACAATCATTTTTTGCTTAATTGCTAAATCGACTTCAAGATGTAAAACTAAGTAAAATTTATAAATATGGTACAATCGATAGTAAGCGATATAGCGGTAATAGAGTAATTATAGATACGTATAGATAATAGCATTTTATCGCTCAATCTTATGGCGATATATATATTTTTTTTTCAGATTTTTTCGCCTTTTTTTAATAAGTCCTTTCCTTAGTTGTAGAGTTTAAGGATTGAAGTAGATGTCCGTCATCGTTTATGTTCAATTCGATTGAGTTTCGGTTGGTCGAACGATCGTCGCGCATACGAACCTCCCATCGCAGACTAGCGGCCACCTTGACTAGTTTTCTTTTATGATTTTTTTTTCTTCATTTTTTACATGTTTTTTGTTTGTTTTTTTTTCTTTTTTTTTTTTTTTAATAACTCGCGCCGTTCTAACCGTTGCCACTGTTCCGATTCACGTCGATTACCGTGTCCCGCAGGCCAAAGATTTGATCCACATTATTCTTTTCAATTTAAAATAGCACGTTTGTAAATCAGTCACCGGGATGTTCGGGACAGCTGCGATTAACTTGAAACCACTTATCGATGCAGCTGCGAACAGTCAGAATTGAAAATACCAAAGCATATATCATTCTTAATGAATCGTTGCGAGACAAAAATTTAATAGATTTAATTGCTCATAAAACGGTACATACTTTTTGTGGTATATGCAGAGGCAAGGCAAGCGAGCTATCACATCTCCGGGTTGCAACTCCTCCAGGCAAATGACGCATTCTCCCTTTTCGTCGGCTAGAACATCCTCTGCAAAGCAAAAATATTTTCGTTACACAACTGCGTTTATTCGGCAGCCGCCGACGACCGCACTCACCGTTGTAGCTTAGACGTGGCTTCGTCAGGCACATCACCAAGTGACACTCTATGTCATCCGGCAGGATGAATTTTGAGCACACAGGACATTTTAGACCTTGAACAAGAGTTAAATCGTTACAGGAACCTCGAGCGATCACCCAGTACGACGACAAAAATAGATCGTGTATGTCGTTCCATTTAAATACCGTAGATAACACGCCTAACTTGATGAGTGGGTACAACCTCGGTCTCGGATTCGTTCAGGCACGAGCTCACTATTATTCCCATAGTAAACTCAGCCTGACGTTGATCTAACCCATCCCAAACCCGCACCGCGATCTCGAAGATCTCTCGTGAATTTTGCACCCGCCGAGAGTAACCGAGATCTGAAATCCTCGAGCTCGCGAGTTATCCTTTTCGGCCTGATTTTTTTTTTTCGTTTTTTTTTTTATAACACTAATTTAACGTTAAAACTGCGGCTCTTGAAAGCCGACATCGATTGTACACGGTTACCAGGCCAACCACCCCGGCAACACGCGCCAAAACAAACGTATTGTTTCCCCCTCCCCTCTCGCCCTGCCCCGATTCGACCCGGGGAATGACATACGCACATAACCTCATAACCTCACTGCACGTCTGTCAGGGTGGGCTAGGTTAGGCCTTTCATGAATACGTTCCCAAGGAACGATCGGTAGCAATGCCTTATTAAAAAGGATTGAACAACAAAAATAAACCTTCTTGACTGAACGATGCGTCGACGATACTGGAAAAACTCCTCCCAACCGTGCAAGAATCATTCTCCATTATAAAAAAAAAAGAAACAGCTGACGAAATTCTCTTTGTCAGTCGGGACAAAAAAAAGGACCGTTTGCACGATTTTTTTTTGCTCCGGAGAAGCGAAATTACTGTTCTCGATGGACGGTAACAAAATTATTTGTGGCCTTGGGACAAAAATGTATTCTCATAGCTTCTACAAGTTAATTGATATTGAGGGTAAGAATTCTGCATTACCGGACTGTTACGTTACGTCTTAAGATTGCAGTTTCGACTGACCGTCTGTGGATCGAACTCACCATTTATGGACCAGATATGGGAAGGCAAACTGTGAGCGGCATAGACTCTACCGCTGTCCTCATCACCGTCGTCCGAATCAAGGTTCACGAGACCCAATGCCTGTCCGACATTAACTCCCACGGAAGTCGCTAGACTACCCTGTTCCCCGGAAGAAAGATCAGGCACAGAGCTCAGCGATCTAGCCCTCTGTCTGCTGTCTCCCGGCAGTCGAGAATTCTGCGACTGCCCTCCCTGTTGATGCTGGTGCTGAAGCATACCAACACCTCCCGGCAGCGAGCGAAGAATCGAGAAACCCTGCATCGTTGTTTCGTTGGAGCCAGTCGATGACTGGCCATTGCCACCCGTCGACTGTGCGACCGTACTTGATTTCGCTCCCATTCCCACGGTGTTTGTTTTTTTCGTTTATTTGTTTTTTTTTCCTAATTAGTGTTGATTCGATAAAAAAAAAAAAAAAAATTACCGCCCGGCGTCCACGCGTTGAGTTACTTGTTTTGATCGGCTGAACCGATTGGTATCTCGTGCCTCTGACCCTGGTGTATTGGTACACACACTTTTGCACTGTCCTACAGTACAATACTCCGTTTGGATATCGCTCGGAGATTGTTACACCCGCAATCTGAAACGGGATCTTTCTCCTCGTCACGTAGGTTACAACACTCGGGGATTTAGTTTAGGCCGAAATTTTGAAAACTCTCGCCACGACAAGCAAGTCATTTCGTGCAAAACCATAGCAGCGGCTCATCACGCAAAACATTCCCCGACATCTTGCGATAAACTTCCTAGAAGACGGAAGGTTACTATTTAACGAAGGGTAGATATACATTCTCCGCGCGACAGTCACGTTGGTATCATCGGCAGCGCGAAATTCCCTAGAACACGAAACGAGACAAGGTCGTTCCGCTGTTCTACCGAATGGAAAATCTGTAGCGAGCCGGTTCTGTCTTCACTCGATTTATCATTATATTTCATTCCACTCAGACTTATTTTCATGGGCGCGAAGGACACATGATGGGGTGCATCTCGTTTACTCAATTTTTATCACAAGGTTTTTAAATAAAACTAAAGGAGCTATTACAGTCGTCAATATATTTATCGGATGGACACGATCTCTGTATAAATTCGAGATCGTTACATAGAAATATGTATGTGATTTTTAATATCTTGTTCGCGATAATCGCGTTGCGAAAAACACCCAATAAAATCCCCTTTTACAATTTTTTTTTTTTCGCAGCAAATCTTTCTTACGCGTTTACAATGATAATCGTTCGCTTAGTTGATTATTTAATTCACCTAATTATGCTACTCAGAATTGTAGTGATGAGTTTTAATACAACCACGTGTAAATATATGTATTGTTCACATCGGTTTTAACCACTGAAAATCGTTATAGTTTCCGTATATACACACAGTAATATATAGACATTTTTAGAAATCGTAAACTGCTATTTTTCATTTCCCGCGACAATGACTGTTCACCGATGAATTATGGATGTCGCAGACGGTACATCTTTTCTGTGCGCATCTCGATATTACGATATGTAGATTTATAAAAACTCGTCTGGCTCACGGGGTGCGTCGAGATCCCGGTAGTGAATGACAGGCCGGAAATCACCACCGCCACCGCTGTAAATTGGCAAAATTAAAGACGATTAAAGTAATATGGTACTTGAGCTTCGATGTTTATAATCGGTTTCTGGTACATGTCTCTTCAGCAGCGAGAGCTGTTACAGTGCAAGTTAAAATACGCAGAAAAAGTAAACAATTCACGAGATAGAAAAGTCGCAAAGAAAGTACCGCTGTCGCTTTGTACGTTGTGCAGAGAGCGGAAGACAATGCGATCTATAAGCTTGTGACACAGGACCAACCGAACGAAGGATACGAGTGGAATGGGGTCAGAAAATAAAATGAGCGACATTAACAACAAATATATTTATTTGTTCTTCTCGGCAGTATCGTGTGATTTTATTATTATTATTTTTTTTCATAATTTTTACATCAATGAATCCTGATACTTGCACTTTACAGATGACAAATCGATATAATTAATGAATATCTACATCGGAACTATTACCATTCAAGAATCATTTTGTTTTCTTTTGTTAATATAGCAATCGCGCTTGCGTTACAAGATCCAGATTCACGTCTGCTGTCGCGAGAGTCTGATATATTTTTTTATATTACTGAGTCACAAAAGTGACGCCTGAGTTAAGAACATGCTTTTCTTTCTCTCGTTAAAATCGACTAAAATTCAGAATATGTCCATGTCTAGCTGGTCCAAATCATTATAACTAATAACAGGCCTCGCCGTCGAATCCGGAGCAACCCTGCGAACATTATATATACCACGTACTAGGTGTGTATCTACTTGTTGTAATTTACGAAAAATAAAAGTGAAGAAGACACATAGGGGAAGATAGAATGTAGAGTGCAGAGTCGATGAAAAATAAACATGCATGTATTTGCGTGTGCGTTTTAGAGGGTCGCCACAACAAACCGTTTATTTATCGGATGAAACACGCCCGCTTTACGAAAAATTCGCAACAGCTCTAGATGCTTAGAGGCACGATGTGGAATTTTTTTAGTAAAAAAAAAGGTTTAATTTATCGAACAGATTGATCTTACCGTCCTCTGTTGAAACCGCCGCGATTCGGACGAGGCATGCCGAATCCTCCTCCAAAACCTCCGCCGTAGCCGCCGCCTCCGTAGCCGCCTCCTCGTCCTCCGCCGTATACTCCGCCTCCTCCTCCTCCGTAGCCGCCAAAACTGGAAAAATTAATATCTTTAGCGGCAGGGACTTTTAAATCGCCATCGCGTCTATGAGGTCATACAAAAATGCAATCGATCTGGTTACTGTAGCGATGGAACAGTCTGTAAACATCGAAGAGTATTTACCCTGCGGGTGGGTAAGGTGCGAATCCTTCGCGGGGTCCTTCGCGAACTGGCGCCTTGTTTCCAGGGTGCTCGGAAAGCTGGGGCCTCTTAGGATCCTTCAAATAGTTGTTGAAGTATTCCGCTTCCGCCTTGACCTCCGATACTTTCTCGCCGTGCTTGTTGAATATGTGCTTGCGGATGAAGTCGGGTCCTTTGAACTTCTTACCGCTCAACGGACACAGCCACTTGTCCTTCGCGAGCTCTTGCGTATTCGCTTGCACGAATTTCTCTACCTCGCTGTTGTTTTATCGGAATTAAGGAATTCATTTGCTCTACGAATGCGTTTATGTTTGTTCGATTGTTTGTACTCTTCTATTTTTATTGTAGGCTATCGTTTACGCCAAATTCATTTCAGCTATAAAATTCAATTTCACCGAAAAAAATAATTAGGCGAAGAAACACCATGTAATCGAATCTTATGTATTATAGATAGGACTGCAAGGCTGCTTTGGACCGAATTTAGTTTAGAATAACCATAATGCAAACACTTCGTTTTTATACGAGTGCGCTTTTTTAAACGCACTAAAGCTTGTGACTGATAATCATGACGTTTTTAAAAAATCAACTATTAATATCGCTATCGTTTCTAAGCTGTATATATGTGGCTTAAGGGAATACGTCACAGATCGCCGTTTCTTAACGGTGGGGGGTGGTGGCGGGCATGTTGCTAGCAATGGTTGAGGCCTAGGTATCTATTCATATGCATGTTCGAAGCTCCTTCAACTCGTAATGTCTTTGAAAATCTATGGGCAGAGCATCTATTTTATTTTTTTGATGTGTCCCTAATAATGTTGTAATGTTATTTTAGAAAAAATGTTAATACAATAGTCTGGAATTTATATTTCTTAAAAAAGTATGTTGCTTTTCACGCGGCACCATATGCAGCTCATGCTAATTGACACAATTTTAAGCTCATGTATCTCGGAATCCATGTGGGGAAAAAATTATTAGAAATTCTTATAAAAAACCTTATTCATTGCTTTATAACACTTTTGACTTTTAATTCCAAAAGTAGAAAAATCCTTGTGAGACGTATTCCCTTAATTCATTTGCCTTATGTTGCTTGATTCATTTGCTTCTGTCACTGGCCATATTCGTGATAAATTATACATACATTTGAGACGTATCATTCACCGTCTTTTACCCACTTTCTTGCGTTCCTTAAATCACTCGTTTCTATCACAAACTGCATTCGTCATACATTCCAGAAAAACTTTTTTTAAATTTGTGACGTCACTTCCGGTCTGAAAAAGTCGTTTTTCGACCAGAAGTGAACATTTCCCGGTATAACGTCACTTTCGGTCGAAAAATGAACTTTGACGGGCTGGAAGCGACGCCACAAATAAAAAAGTTTTTTCTACAATTTATCTCGAATGCAGGTAGCGACGGAAATGAGTGATTTAAGGGATATAGAGAAAAGTGGGTAAAAGAATGTGTGTGATATGTCTCAAATGAATTTGTAATTTATCTGGAATGCAGCCAGTGATGGAAGCGGATGACTACAATTCAAACTCGCCCCAAACTCTATTTGTAGTGTACCATAACCTGGCAACTCTGACCCTGACACCGTCGCAAGTGTCAATAAAAAAGGATACGCTTCGGCATTTTTAGCACCCAGTTTGTCAAATTCCTCGCTAGTCAACGTAGCGACTGGTGCAAGGAACGCTGCCATTTTACTCTCAAAATTGCGACAGTACTCCGAAAGGTCGGTCGATGATATCTTAGCTGTTGGCTGCGGCCCTCTCACATGCATTATTCCACACCTGTTTGGCATCTCATCCTCGTTCGGATACTCGCAGTGATTGTAGTAATCGACGGAATGGACTATTCGCAGATACAACACTAATCGGTCAAGAACCTATAGATTAAACATAACGTTATGCATAACTTTCACATCGAGCCACATGGTGTATGTATACGTTTATTCGGATGTTGATAAAAATAAGAACTCACTTTAATCAGAGCAGGGTCTCTTTCGACGGGTCCGTCGCCGTCTCCCCCGAGTTGGCCTTCCTCGTGGTCTCCCGACATCCCCAGTAGTTCTTCTTCTTCGGCGGATGCCTCCTCAATGAGGTAGTCCGTAATGTTCTTTAATACTGGATTCTTCGAGGACAATCCAAAAGCCTGCAAAAAAAGTAAATGCCAACATCACATTGTCTTGATTTTAGTTGATAATACAATAACAATAAGTTGTATTTATTAAATACAACTTACGGCTTGCTCGGCCTCGCTCGAGTTTTGATTCGACTTTGCATCCTTGTCAGCATTCTTTGCTGCTGCTTCTCCTTTCTTCTCAATATTCCACAAGCCAATTCTGTTGTCCAAATTATGCACAATCTTGGCACTAAGTTTTATATCATGCCGAACGATTTGCTTGTGCGAAGTGAGACCATTTACGGTACGAATTCGACGCGACAGATCCCGATTGACTATTGCGCCAAGCTCACAATCTCGAAGCTGCAATTTGTACGCAAAAAATTGAATTATCATAGATTCTCAACCGTATCAATTATCCAATGTAGCGCCGTGCTTTATAATTACCCGAATGTTATTAAGACTCCAACAGATCTCCTTGATATTAACTTGTCGTTCGAAGGAGACCCATCCACGACGAAACCATCTACGCTCTGGCTGCGGGTCGGCAATGGCTACTCTAAGGAAGCCAGGGAATCGCTTGCACATCTGAACGAAAGATAATTGTAAACGATCATTACATCATATAAAAAATAAGGACCAAACACTCATTCAATTATTCGTAGATACATATTTCTAAACCCACCGCTTCAACCTCCGCTTTCGTAATAGTTGGTGCCAAATTTCTGAGGAATATACTGCTGGTTTTGTGGAGAGCACGAGGCTCCTTTTCCTTATCCTCACTTGCCAAGTCGATAACCGCCTCAGGCTCGATGTCCTTCTTCTTCGCATCAACGCATTCGACCTCGTCCTCCTTGTCCTCCTTACTTTTCTCGACAGCTTTCGTCTCTTTCTCCTCGACATTTTCGTCAGTTGCATTTGGTTTTTCTTCCATCGCTAAAAGGAGAGAGAGAAAGAGAGAGAGAGGCGTTAGCTGTTGCTCCGTCTTGATAAGATCACTACTGTTATCTCTACGTCATACTTACGCGTTTCCGCTTTTGGCGTGTCAGGCTTATTGCTATCACTGTCGGAGGAGCTGCTGCTGCTGCTGCTACTCGAACTGCTGTTGCTGTCGGTACGTTTGCGTTTCTTCGGATTTGCTTGTTCCACCGGCGGTTCGACTGCATATTAAAAACAAAAAAGCGTTTAGTCGCGTAAAAAAATTTGGCGAAAAACATGCTTGTAAGTACTGCGCTGAAATCTTCAGCTATACCTTTTTCTTCCGGACCTGGAGTTTCTTCTTCCGTTTCTTTAGTCTCTTCGGTGACATCTTCATCCATCTTTACTTCCTCAGGCGCTTTCTCCTCTGCTGTTTCGGCCTCTTTCACCTCGACGTCTCCATTCTGCTCTTCGCCGCTCTTTTCTTCTACCTTCGCTTCTTCGACAGGCTTAGGTTGTTCTCTGCAAAATTAGCAAGGTTTTGTTTGTTTGTTAATAAATTTCATTATATGGTCTTGTGTCGATTTTTTACTTACTGTGTTTCCGGCTTAGCTTCGACAACTTGCTTGTTCTTTAACTCCTTGGCTTCTTCCTTTTCCTTTCGAATTGCCAACGCTTCCTTCGATAACAACGTGGACGGTGGCTTGACATCGAGAATTTTTAAATCCTCCTCAGTGCCGCCTTCCAGTTTAATAACGACAGCGTCGAGAAGATGTAGCAGAGGATCGGCCTGATCGGCGTCAACCGAAACTTTATCTATCTGTCCTGAATTCAGCAGATCCAGAAAAACTTCGACTCTTTTCTACACGCACAAATATCAAGCATCGTAAATATTATCTGTATCATTTGGAGAGAATCTTACGTAGCTTGGCTATTGTGCCGTCGGTGTCCTTACCCTCAGAGCCGATACTTGTTCGTCTTTTCTCTTGACGGATTCTTCCGGATGATATTTGATCTTGAACCTATCGATCGATGACAAAAAAATGTACAAGATTAGTCGATGTCGATACTACACGCGACATCGGCATTCGTTTATCATCTCAATTGAAGATTGAATCGAAGATCGGCAGCTGTATCACATAAATTCTCGTCGAACACTGGTAAATTTGAAAAAATTTATCGAGTTTACAAATATGTACGTTATCTTTACTTAATTGCACTGTCGATAATGTCTATCAACGTCAAGGTGGGACTCGACGATATTGAGCTTGTAATTGAAGCAAGTGAAATTGTACGTTCGTAAAGCGAAGTATGAGAAAAACGTGACGCGAAGCGTTTAAATCGCCACGCAAAAATATTAAATCCCACCCCATGTGGGAAGAAACAAAAAGGAGTCCCGTATTATACTTGTAATTTTTTTTTATATAAAAGAAATACGACGTCATAATTTTTTTGCGAAAGAACATCATCGAGTTATAAAGTATTAACAACGAAGTGGAAATATTGATATTTTCGGGTACGGTATGGAGCCTCACCTGTTGTTATTATACTTTTGCTCGCATTCGGTATTGTCGACGCTTTCAGAGTATCTATCCTATCGCAAACACATTGCTGGGCAATGGTTTTTTTTTTCAAAGATCTTCAATGATATTTGTAATAGCGGGTTTAGAACGCGGCCTAAACGAGCGTGATTGGGCTTTGCGCGCCCAGCTCGCAACAACGTATATTTCAATACATAAATCCCTATCCTACCGATAACACGGCACGAGGTCTTCGGCGATGCGCGTTACGCGTGAGTAGAGTTAAAAATGCGAGCGAAAAAATATAAACGCCGAGATGATCTGTGCTCGAGGCATAGGGCGGTGACCGCTGTGTGCTGTAGGGATAGAGAGATCTTGTAACATTGTTAGAAGTTAGCCAGGCGTCTCTCATACAAATTTTGTTTAAATGAAATAAGTAAATAAAAATCTCTTTCGTAATACTCGCTGTTCCCGGCCGACGGCCCAAAATATGAAACATTACAAAATCCTGCGTCTCTCCATTAAAATGATTCTGTACTGATTCTTCCATGCGGCAATCGGTGAATAACGCAGAGAGACAGGCGTTTGTAACGTTCGTAAAAAAATATATAAAAAATCTTATATTTTAGGGCATCGATACAGCGAATAATAAAGACTCCAAGTAGATAGTGTAGAGTGATTTAATCATGAGTGACTTACCATTCCTCGTCCTTGTGAGCTACAAAGAATTCATTGAGCTGCTGTCGTCTGAATTCCAGCTTATACTCGTTGTAACGTTTGATAGCCTCCTCGTCGGTTATCGTGTCTTCCTGGGTACCGAGGAAAGCCTTGAACGTCATCATCGGTGGTTGTGTCTCCACGTTTGAATTGCTGAAGTTACCCGCAACCTCTCGGCTGTATCGAACATACGAAAATTTATGGTTTCATTAATCACGCGGACAATCGCGACTGGTCGACAGTACCTCAATTTAGCCAATAGTTTCGGAGTCAAGCGACTTCTCTTCGGCGCATTATTCATCTTACGATGTATCCTATCGCTTGGGACTAAGTTCCTACCGCGACCACGAATCATCGGGATTATCGTTATGCGCGTCGCGTCTCGAGAGGAAAAGATGAAAGCTCATTGAAATGATGATAAACAAACCTGCTCGCGTTTCCATGGTTGCCATAGTGATGGTTGCCATGATGAGGCGGCGGAAAATGATCCGGGCCCCATGCGCTGCCGCCACCGCCACCCCCGCCGCCACCGCCGCCGTAATAATCGGGATGACCGCCGCCGTATCGAGGACCTCTGTCGTCCCAATCAGCGCGCATTCTCTTCATCGGCGGAGCCATCTCTTGAGAGCGCGCCGGGCTGTAGCGTTCGCGACCTCCGCCGCCGCCGCCACCGCGGTACTCCCTGTAATCCGGCCTCGCGCGAGGTCTGCTCGACCATTCTCTGAAACGAACATTCATATCAAATAAGGTAAAAAAAAAAAACACCAATCCGTATACTAATGTTAATAAGTTTCAGTACATTGCACGAAAGTTTGCACCAGCAAACTTGATGAAACTTACTTGTTAAATGGAAAGTAACCGCTTATCATAAGAGGAGATGAAGGAGTGGGAATATTGCGCGCGGAGAAGGTCTTTGGGATACCCTTTGTTACTTTCTTCCTAAACAAATTGATCAAACTGAGGGAGTACAAAAGTGAAATCAGATTTCAGGATTCAAGGCTCAGTTGGTTTGTAACAAAAACTGTAATCAATTTTTATCAACGTTGCTAATCTTTTTCAAGTTAATCAAGTTATCAAGTTATTAACGTATGCTTGAGTGTTATATGAAGAGACTCAGAATCTGCGCTTAGATCAACATCTTTAAGATCATTGAAGGAAATGGATTGCAGTTTGCAACACCAACTGAGTACGCTTTAATTTGAACAAAATATTTGTATAAAATTGAGTACCTGTCCACCCATTCCTCGCGACGGCGATCGTCCCTGCGTCCTTCCCTGGAATAAGATTCGGGCCTTTCGCCTCTAAACTTATCACGTCTCTTCCGATCATACTCGTCGTCGGAATCACCCATTGCGATATGCGGTTGAGTAGCGGATCCTGAAAGATTGGTTAAAATATGAAGTACATGCAAGTATAAAAAAAGCAGTTTGGTCTGAATCAGTGTTTGGGTGTGATCGTCGGGTATGGTCAAGCAAACTGCGAATAACGGTAATGCATTTTGTACTCTCAGAGGGAAAAATAGCACGAACGTATGCTTGACCTATTATTCATCAATGATACGTGATCAGCAGCGGTGATCTCGCGGGCAACATGCAATGGGAAAGCCGGTCGACAGCGTTGCGGGGTACTCGACAGCAAGTGTGCCGCGTGCACTGATTAACCCCCTTCGTTCCCGAAACGACGAAAATTACTCGACAGGAAATTCCGAACGTCGAATGTTTCTTTCAAATGTCGACCGACTTAACGGGCTTCGAATATTAACAATACAAGCAACGATGCTCCAAAATTCGTTACAACATTTCTGCACGCCCAGTCGGCGTTCCAGTCCTTGAATGTGACACGTTTGAATCGTCGGCCACTCCAAATCAAGATGAAAAAATAAATAATAGTAATGGAGTGTATGCAATTTCCGATTGCTCTGCTACGCGACACATAAGTATGTTTGTCAGAACGAATGAATGCTCACAAGTATCAACGTAATTCGAGTATAGGTGCATCAAATATTACACTCACTTGCTTCCGTTGCACAGTACGATATGCAGTAATGACGAATTCCACCATGGAGGACGTCCCCACCCACGAAAACGCGCGTCAATTTTGCGGCGCTGCGGTCGCCGGGCACGCTCCGTACTTAACATTTACTGCGGGTCGGGGGGATTGATGCGTCGTGCGATAACTGCCCGAATCAAGTTTCGAGCAGAGCGCTCTATTTTATGTGGAAAGTATGTCTATATTTATTGGATATATAGATATACCGTCTAGTGATTTAAGTTCGGTAAATAGCCGGATATTTAGCCGGTTAATAAACACAGCTATTTATAATATTTTACCGGAAGCTACTTATTTTACGGTTGCAATCATTGTGTTACGTCCAGCGCAACGAATCAATCTTCTTCATTATTTTTCCTCAATATACATACTGGGCCGGGATCCTGAAGTCCTGCCAGCGAAGTTAGTAACGCTAAAGTCATATATATAGATATACTGACCAATGCTAAGTTAAAGTTAAAGTTAGAGTTAGAGATACTGGCCTCGCTAGTGGACTTCAGGATCCAGACCCTGCACTCAGAGTTAGAATAAAAGAAGACGAAAAAATCGGTCAGGGCCGAAATCTTCCATAACACGAAATCTTAAACAACTAGATAAATTACTCTTTCTCGTTAAAAGTCAACTTGTTAACTCAGTCGGTACATTCGGCACGCAAGAGAGTCCGTCCAAACATTAATGGTCAGTAATCTAATGGTATGGTAAAAATAATTGAGACGGAAAGTGAAAAGGACACCGCTAGAGTGGGTTTTTGATCACCTGAGCTACGTCAGTATAAAACGACAAGAAGAACAATTGCGCCGACTCGAAGTAACTCGCGACCTGCCAAGGTTCGAGTATCGACTAACTGCCATTGATTCCTCAAAAATCGCTAGATCTTCCATACCAGCACTTGGGCGATCATTAGTGAAAGGGGCCCGTAGTCATCTACTGCTGGGTGCGGATTACCGTCGACGGGTCGTTCCGACACATTACCTACAGCTCTCCGGAATCTTTTTAAGGTTCCTGTTGACGAATGTAGAGTTAGAAAGAGAAGAGCGATACTAGACAAAGCGGTTAACAAGTTTACACCACGATGGAAACGAAGCATTTCACCCCTCTCCTTGAATTTTGAGAAGAAAATTCTTAACTATATTCTATATACAATTTCAAAGAACCTACAGACGAAGGATAGAAATAAGGAAAAATGAAAGAAATAACAATTTAGTCCATCATGCAATGGTTGCAAAAACCCTCTCATGAGAAATTGAAATGTTTCCACTAAGTGTAAATTGAGAATTTCTCCTAAATATGAAGAATCTATTTCTGAGTATCCTAAATCCATGATCGATAGAAATAAGTAAAAATAACCCTAAGTTAATAATTAGGTTGCATTGCGATGTTAATGCCAAATATAAATTTTAACTCATGAAGGAGAAGTTTATGGGCAGTTTGGGCAACTACCTGGAATGCCGGCCAAGTGCTATGCAGGCGGGGCACCATAGCGGGCCTCACGCCTTCTTAAACGCTCTCAGATAACTAAAAATAATGGGCATAAAATTAAGAGGAAAATATAGAATCATTAATAACTATCTCTGTAGGTTTTACATTTATCACGTTAAGGAATTTAGTTTATAAAAGGAATTTTCTCTAAGGTAAGAATAACCAGAAGAATTCTCGTTCCATACACCAACGATTACATTGGAAATTCAGTAATTTTACATCAATTCGTTTAATGTTTAGTAAAATCCTGTCCTGTCCGGCTCTAACCGGCCCTACCTTGTTTTTAGAGATGTGCCGTGATGGTTATTTTTTGTAAGCGTTAATTGACCAAAAATGACCATCAATAGACCGTCTTTTTTATTGCATAAAATGTTTGTTGTACCATGACCGTCATTTTTTTTGGTAGAAATTTGGTAAACTATTTTGCAGTCTAGATTGATCGCAAGCAAATTTTTCTCCCTTATTGATTTCATAATCCTTTGCATTTTAATTTTTTTAATCAATTTATTAAACAATCCAATAATATAAAATGAATACAACATTTTTTAATCTCTTTAACGAGATCCGTACTTTGTTAATTTTTAAGTTGGGACCGTGGAGATTTTTAGAGTTAATGCCGCTGTTATCGTAAAAAAGTACAGGTCAAGATACCTATTTTTAAAAATTATTTATCGTGCATAATAACAAGTTATTACGCACGAAAAAATAGGTATCTTTATCTGTACTTTTCGGAGGTAATTTAAGTATTAAACAAAAATCATATTTTGATAAGATCTGAATAGCTGCGTGGATTAAGGCGCGATGTTCGGGGTGTAAGACCCAGGGTAGACTGTTCGATCCTCAACGAGTGACAAAACTAACAGCGTTTTTTCCGGGATTATCTTGTGTCTGTCAGTAGAGTAAGTTCGGGTAAAATCACATTTCATATGATTATTTGGCCATTACTCCTATAAGAACCAGAACACAGGAACTAATTAGAAAATTCGCTCAGATGCTAATAGAGGATATAAAGACCGCTTTGTATACAACTCGAACAAAATGTACCAGGTAGATTTAAATATGCCATACATACAACATGCCAACAATTCGAAATAATGAACAATGAAATAGTTGTCTATTTCATTGTTCATTATTTCGAATTGTTGGCATGTTGTATGTATGGCATATTTACCCTTATAATTCGGTAAGAATTCCATTCACGCAAGCTATGAAACGCCAAAACAACCGTGTAATATTCGTGGCTGAAGGACTGCGGTAGATGGCCAATTGGCAATGTCTATGTAAACGGTGTAACTACATAGAGAGATGTACCAGATATTGTATAAACTACAAGAAATTGTCAATAAATGCACTTTTACTACTATTACTAAGATTATTTGAAGTTTCGGATTATTGTGAACATTGTTTTTAGTCTAAGAATTCTTGCGATTGTATAAAACATAATGAAATCTGCGTGGGACATCGTGCAATCTATTCGACGAGTACAAATGTAGTACGTTGTCATCAATTGCATCATTTATTTATTGTTTCACTACATAGAGTAATTCCGTGATTCCGGACGATTCCGTGGACACTACTGCTCGTTGCGCTGGGATCATCAAGGCATAAAGAAATCCTAAAACACACATTCGTAAAATTACCTTCGAGTATGAATTTATTTATTTATCTAGTTATATTTCGTCAAGAGTACTCAAATTCGATTTTTGGCAAAATATTTTTAAAACATTTCGTCAAGAGAGAGGATGTGGATTATATTTACCTCTGGATCAGCTTTGTATATGCATTTGACAATATTGTAAATCCTGTCGAGTATTTTATCTCCACCTGCCAAAAATACAACAATTGTGTTCATAGTTAAACTAATTTAATTTTGCAATCGCGAAGTTTCGAACGCGCCCGGTTTACTCACCCTCGTTCCGACAACTGTTCACCGCTTGTGTGAGCCTACCCTTCGATGCCGCCGGTATCATATCTATAACTATATTGAAGTTTATGTTTTCTCGAACAACCTGATGAAATTAAATACATATCTTGTTACAATATTTTCGATGAATCAAATTTGTTTTCTTTTTATTCAAATATTATTATTATCACCATGTCGAGCATGACGGCAACGCATTTTATGTAGGTTTTTAATTTAGGATCGTCAGGAAAGTTGCCATCGCATGTACCATCGACCACGTCTAAAAAGAGAAAAGCAAAAAAATCGACGATAGTTAAAGATATCAATATTTTCGTCCGAAGTTAACTACTTCATCACAAACTCAAAAGTTGAAAATTGGAATTTTCATAGCGCTTCCTCATAAAGATGAAAATTGAAATTTTCATATCGCTTTCACATAAAAGTTGGAAATTGAAATTGTATCGTTTTCTCATGATGTTCCTTTATTCGCGAAGATTCTTCTATGAAAAAGCATTTTCTGTATTTTTGGCTTCCTCATAGAGGAAGCTTTGCGAATAAAGGAACATCATGAGAAAACGATATAACAATTTCAATTTCCAACTTTTATGAGAAAGCGATATGAAAATTTCAATTTTTAACTTTTTGAGGACGCGCTATGGGAATTCCAATTTCCAACTTTTTTCAACATCAACGCCTTGTTAAACTTTCATGCAAAACAGCTGGCCGATTCAGGTTCAACGCGTAAAAATACTCCATCATCACGATTCAGTTTCTCGGATCTGCGTTTGGTGCGAAAAAATACATGGAAGTATGCGCTCCTGAATTTTTTTTTGTGCTTTCGATTTTTACTCAAGAAATCCAAGTGTCTTGATCGTCTTGTGTATGTCTTGCTGTAGCTAACAATAGGCACCTGGGGTTTTCCGCGATGCCATCGGAAAGTAAAGAAATCGCTGTTTCAAAATACCCAAAATCACTCATTTTTGCAATTTTGGCTATAAAAATGCCCCATAAACTTTTTCGCTAGTTGTCGCTCCGAGATTGTAATTCTATGTATTTTTCCACGCTGATCACGAATTCGACACTTTTTTTATTCATAGATGTATATTTAATACGGAAAATGCATCTAAAAAAAAATATTATATGAAATTTAAAAAATTCAAAATTACATAAAATTTAAACGGTTCGACCGATTTTCATGAAGTTTTAATGGGATCATCGGGTGATCATATTCCATCTGTGAACGCGTTTTTAGCCCGTTAGCTAAAAAATTGCGAGCGCTAGAGTGCGCACAGACATTTTCGAAAAAATTGAAAATGGCGTAAAAAAAACAACTGAACATTTTTCTATGAAATTTTGACCAAACGTTGACTATTGAGCACACATGATGTGTGCAAAATTTCAGCCTGATCGGTCGAGGCATTCCCGAGATACAGCGATTTGAATTTTTCGCGTCTGATTCACACACACATACACACATACATGCGGACTTTTTTCCTAAATGTGCTTTTTCGATGTTTTGGAATATTCTGAACACATTTTCATTAAAATCTGGAATTTTTTTTCACCATAACAAAGCTTCCTTTATGAGGAAGCAAAGATGTGTAATTTTTTCTTGGTCTTCCGAACTCACCTGCAGTCGTACCCGATTCGTCGATACAGAGTGGACGGATCTGCGCTGCAAGGTCCTTGTATTGCGCTGGCACCGACTGATAACATTTTTTTTTAAATATCCTTGTTCAATTTCACGCAATGTCATAAAATAAATCTTATTGAAGTGAAACAAAAATAAAGTATTTCTCGGTCTCGAAACAAAGATTGGCAATTTTTTTTTTTGCAGAAAAACGTCCATTGAGCAGGTCGTCGAGTAATATATATATTAAATCGCACAGTACAGATACACTGTAAAAAAAATTCGTTTGAAATTTAATCCACCGGACTGGAAGTTCTCATGCAAAAACTGGTATATTAAATTTCATGTATAATGTGATAAAAAATTAATGTTCAGTGTTTTAAAAACATAATTTCAATGAAAAAGTATATTAATTTTGCTTCCTCATAAAGGAAACTTTGTTAAGGTGAAAAAAAAATCCAGATTTTAATGAAAACGTGTTTAGAATGATCCAAAATATCGAAAAATCCCATTTAGAAAAAATGTCCGGATGCATGTGTGTGTATGTATGTATGTGTGTGTGAATCAGACGCAAAAAATTCAAATGGCTATATCTCGGAAATGCCTCGACGGATCAGGATGAAATTTTGCACACAGCATGTGTGGTTAATAGTCAATGTTTCTGCAAAATTTTGTCCAAAAATGTTCAATTGTTTTTTTGTACGCCATTTTTAATTTCTTCGAAAATGTCTGTACGTACTCTAGCGCTGGCAATTTTTTAATTATCGGGCTAAAAACACGTACACAGATTATCACCCGATGATCCCATTAAAATTTCACGGAAATCGGTCGAACCCTTTAAATTTTATGCCATTTTGAATTTTTTGAATTTCATGCTTTTTTTTTTAGATGCATTTTTCCGTAGTAAATATACATCTACGAATAAAAAAGTGTCTAATTCGTGATCAGCTTGGAAAAATACATGGAATTACAATCTAGGAGCGACAACTAGCGAAAAAGTTTATCGGGCATTTTTATAGCCAAAATGCAAACATGAGTGATTTTGGGTATTTTTAAACAGCGATTTCATTGCTTTCCGATGACATCGCGGAAAACCCTAGGTGCCTATTGTGACCTACACAATACAAGACATACACAAGACGATGGATATGATGGGGTTGAAAAAGCTAGATAAAGAGGTTTCACTTGGATTTCTCGAGTAAAAAATCGAAAATGCAAAAAAATAAACAAATTCAGGAGCCCGTACTTCCATGTATTTTTTCGCCCCAAGCGCAGATCCGAGAAAGTGAAGCGTGACGATGGAGTATTTTACGCGCTGAACTTGAATCGGCCAGCCGTGTTTCATGAAAGTTCAACAAGACGTTGATGTTGAAAAAAGTTGAAAATTGGAATTTCCATACCGCTTCCCCATAAAGTTGAAAATTGAAATTGTGATATCGTTTTCTCATGATGTTCCTTTATTCGTGAAGCCCTCTCTATGAGGAAGCCAAAGATACAGAAAATGTTTTCTCATAGAAGAAGTTTCGCAAATAAAAGAACATCATGAGAAAAATATATGACAATTTTAATTTTCAACTTTACGAGGAAGCACTATGGCAATTTCAAATTTTTTCATTACAAATCACAACTGGCACGTTAAATTTAATGTACCAGTCCTTGCATAAAAACTTTCAGTTGGATGCATTGAATTTACATTTTTTTTACACGGTACACTGTAAACATTTTTTCTGAAAATTAATTAACGGTATTGGAAGCTTTTTTTAGATAAACTATTTCTGATAGTTCAAACAAATGAGCTTTGAAATTTTACAGTAAAATTTTTATTTATGATGAATTTTTTTAAATTTTCAGACGAAAGGTTCGTAATTTTTATATCTAATAGTATTTTTATTTTACAAATCGAAGTACATTAATGTACAATTAATGTATGTAATCTAAGCGAATTTCAAGTTCTAGTGAATTAAAATTACGATTTATTTTTGCGGTGCAGTTCTGAGACGCGATGAAACGCTGTTCTCCAAAGTTCAAGCCTGATGAAACTTACGCAACCCTGAACCGCCACAGCCCCAATGGCGAGTACGAAAGCAAGAAGAGAAATCGCTCTTGACATGTTGGATGTTATCGTCGTGCACCGAGGACGAAAATGCGAGAACTCTTCGATTTTCGAGAGCAGCCGGTGGTCTTAAATACGAACCACCAGAACTTCTTAATTGCATTTTTTTAATTGCACACTCGAGTCACTATTTGTGTTACATAGTCATTGAGGAAATGGTCGTTTCACTTAAAATTAAGATGTCAAGATTGGTCTCGATTAAAAAAAGAGAAAAAGCAAAGATTTTCCGATGTTCGTGCTGTTCGCACCTTCAGGAATCAATTATTTAGTTAACCTAATGCGAAAAATGACAAAACTTATCTTTCACAAATGTCGAAGTGATTTTCAATGTGTTGTTGAATAAAAAAAAAGTTTTTTTTATCGTTTCATTGTACACGTGGCTAAAATTGCTCGACACTGTACCGCGGATGTGACATTACAAATTAGATATCCGCGATTGACAACTTGCAATTGACCCGCACCGTCTTCATCGGATATTGCGATGACTGTGAAGCAATGGTTATATTGCGAGGATGTTACATTACATTCTTTTTTTTTTATTTTGTTTTTTTTTTATTATTTTAAACGACACACACATCGATCGTTATACGAAAATGGATTACATTATTGGACACACACACAGGTGTTTTACATGGTATAAATTCATTCGAAAACATTAATATCGAATAGTATTATTCGGCGAATTGTCTTGTTGAGCATTTACGGTATTTTTTTTTCTTCCCCTTTTCCTCGTCTTTGGTCGATTTTTTATTTATCAAATACGATTCTTCGTCAGCGCGATTAATTCAGAATAGATAGTACGTCTGAAACAATGAAAAAAAAGAAAAAATTGTAAAATTAATTACAATGAAGTTTCACGACAATTAATTTAAGATTGTCACACCTACCCGTGGAGATATTTCGGCGTAGCATTTGTTGAACGTGTAAGCGTACTGGCAGTTGTCGCCGTTAGCTGCGAATAAAAAAAAACTCAATTAATATTTCTTGTTTCTTTTTTAATGTGAAAAACTGCTGTTCGAGTGCAATCGAAGACAACAATCATTACAGTGACTTCATGCGCACGTGCAATTTTTTTCGTTTTTCACCATACAAAGCATCAAACACAAAATTTCGACCGCACCCATAGCGTCGCAGTGATAATCGGGTAAAGAAAAAACGAATAACATATATACCCAAGTATTTACCGAACGCCTTGCACTTGGGAACGGCCCTTTCGACTTCCTCTCTGTAGGCAGGTATTCTTTGGAAGAAAGTCAGCATGCCGCTGAGGCTCAGCTCCCTCTCTTCGTCCACGAGGCCAAATTGCTCCCACAGGCAATACATGTAGCACTGGAATTATATACATATATGTACTTAATTAATGCGCGTTCATTCAGCTTCCATAAAAATATAATAATTCAATGAAATTACATTTTTATTTTTAAAAATTAATTTTAATTTAACAAGCAATATATGTAGCACTGGAATTATATATATACATGCATATAATTAATGCGCGTTCATTCAGCTTCGATAAAAATTCAATGATTCAATTAAATTAAATTTTTCGTTTTTTATTTTCAAATAATTTTAATTAATTTATGTAATAATTTTTTTTACCTTTAATGGACGCGACTCCGGCCATTGTCCATTTCTCACGGCCTCGATGTCGGCTGGAAAAAATAAATGCAGATTGTATTATCAACGACGATTGGCAAAGTGCCAGAGAATTGGGTGGAGTGTGTAACGAGAAAACAACACGATACCTGTAGCCACGCCTGTCTGGGTCTGACACGCGTTCACCACGCTCGCTGCAACCGCTATCATTTCGTCCGAAACGAAGCTGGGCCGTGACTGAAATCGGAAAACAAAAAAAAAAAAGATTAACTTGTCGAGCGACTGAGCGTTTATCGTCCTGCCCAATCGTTTATCTTTACACAAACGAATCGGACGAATCTGAAGTGTTTTTGATTAAGTATAAAGAAAGGCGTTTCTTCATTTTACTTTTCAACGTTTTAATGATAAAGTCGAACAAATTTTTTATCTTTTTTTAAGCGAACGATCATTTTTTTTCGAAGATAACAATTTTTACGTGGAAAATCGGACCGAAGTGGATTTACGGTCCACTTTCCCCTTTTTTACAGATGTTTTTAGTGGAATTCAGCGCTGTTAACAAACTATCAATGTAATCTTTAAGCATTTTTTTATCGTCGCTCGAAACTTTAATTAAATAAATAGTGAAATACTTGAAACTACGTTGCCGCGCAGTGCTTTGATTCAAAAATTATCGCAATCATTTTTTTAATATTTCATTTAATCAAAGCTCCAAAGATAACAATTTTTACGTGACAAGTTGGACCAAAGTGGATTTACGGTGCACTTTCTCCTTTTTACAGATGATTTTTTAGCGGAATTTAACGCGGTCAAAAAACGATCGATATTAATTTTTTATTTTATTTTTATCGTCGCTCGAAACTTTATTTAAATAAATAACGAAATACTTGAAACTACGTTGCTGAGCAGAGTCCCTCGAATAAAAAAATATTGTAGTAATTTTTTAAATAAATGTTTTATTTATTATTTATCCGAAGCTCGAAAACAGCCTTGAACGGTAAACAGTCGGGCAGGACAGCACGTCAGCTACGAGGCTTGCAGTATCGACCTACCCCGCAGAAGACGAGCGAAGCTTGCAGCAGGCAAAAAACAACCACCGTGTATTTCATTCTCCCGGTTTTATTTTCAACTCCCTTATTTATTGTTCACCTCTTTTACCTAACCGGTAAAACGAAATTGGATTATTTTGTTAAAACGTCAAAACGGTTCGTCGAGCACACTTCACGGACCGTCTGCGAAGTTCAACTGAGCAGAGCCCGACGTGACCGGAGCTCGCCAATGTTTTTATTCGGTGGCCTATATTCTCAATCGGAGACCGTGTACCTACGCCGAGCCACCAAGGGTGCGACTGAGCCCGCGCGCCGGAGATGAGAGGGACACGGAGCCTGCAAACTCGAGCTGAAAACCCGGCCGGATAATTGTGCGTCGTACGAGCACGGCGTCCTCCGTTTGTCAACAATCGACGCAGTCCGACGATTCGAAGAATATTTCCATCATTTTTACTTTGATAACATTATCCTTGCATCTTGCCCTTATGTCGAAGAATCGATATTTAAACAAAAAAATTTTAGTTGCAGGTCGATTGAGAGTTATAACTTTAGGAACGGGAGAATCGTAATTGTGGGTCGTATCGATTACGAGTAGTAGTAACGAAAGAGATTTATTGCCAATGCTTAATATTTATACAGTTATCTTCTCGTACTAGCTTTACTCTTAATGATAATTATGCACCTTGGCAAAAGGCTACCGACCTGTCGGTCAGCCCGCGATTATGATTTTTTCAAACGCAAGATGTTTAACTTCTTTTGTCAACAATTGACACAGTATGATGAATGGAAGAATATTTTTTTTTTTTTTTTGACGTGACGACCCTTTCACATATTAGATTCATAGTTCAGATAACAACCAATATATTCCTATAGTATGTGCACACATCACCGTAGTATATAAAATTCATTATTTCTTTTTTTTTGTAAGCTTTTTGTTGCAATTACTGCATGACCCGGAATTTATGTTTTGTCTCAGTCTTTTCATACGCTTTTTGGTGTGAGATTTTAGCCATTTCATTCGAACTTCAGAACCTTCGCACCAAGGTTCCATGTTTTTCTTTTTTAATATTTCACCATCGTGAAATGTTTACATTTTTTTTTCTTCTTTTTTTCATTTGTTAATATTATCCTTATATCGTGCCCGTATTATATGCTTGTAGCGCAAACTATGTATTGCACTCATCGATCGGTCATTTTTTTTTATTTATTTTAGCTCCTTTGTGAGTTATAACCTCAAACGGAAAACATTTAAGTTTCCAGAACCGGGAGAATCGTAAATGAGGTTTTCCGGTCGTAGTCGAATTAATTGCTCGATTAATTTCGCAACGGCCAGATCTAAGGATCGAATGTTTTGTAGTCGGGCCGAGTGTGTACATATAGCTGCGATGACATGTGCCGTTCCCATTCGAAGACTCCCAGCGTATGCACGTAGGCAGACAGATTTGATCGGCGGATGCTACTAGTTTAGTGTCGGACCCCATTTATTCTATCTCGTGTGCTCCCATGTAGCTGACACGCCACGCGGCCGAATACCCTGCGACTTTCTGACCATAGCCAATTTTCGCATTCCGTACCGCCTTAAACCTTAACTCGTAACGAGCGGGACAATGTTCAACGATACTTTTTTTTCATACGTAAATCCAATCAATCCCTACCCTTCGCCTGACTTCATTGAATTCAAATCCTACAATTGAAACCATTCATCTTATTTGAGAGACAAACAATTTCGTCAATAGCTTCCATTTAATAGTCAGCGTCAATGTTTTCTTCCGAACAGCGTCTAACGTAAACATGGTCCTGTGTAGATTAGCACAATAGAACAGCGCAATAAAAAATCTCACGCCGCGCTGTCGGTAAGTTACCATCCGCGAGCAGACGAGTTTCTTCGTGGGGCATTGATATATCGCTCTGGAAACTGTTGCATTTAATGTTACGCGAGAATTGACAATGGTAGGGTGGGGGCGAGGCGTGGAGATTTTGTGGGTCAATATAATTGCGTCGAAGGTGCACGAGGCGCGCCGATTTAGCCCGGAATACCCTCCGCTCTTTGGTACAGTCGAGCGCCAAAATATTGACCAACCACAATCGTCGATGTAACGCGTTATGCGCCTCCAGCTCCAAGTCGCGTCCTATGCGGATTCATAATCACCTTTCTCGCCGCTGAATCTTTGTCCAACATCGAGAGACAATTCTCCTCAATGCATGTCTACGAATTAATCGAGAATGAACTTATCGCCAGTCGGGTGTTTTTTTCTCCGCGAAATATTTAGGCCTCGGACAAAACTAATTCTACCGACTGTACCGGTGGCGCCGAGGACCTCTGGTACAGTCTCGGGATGCTTTGTGTTCCTCAAACGAAAAATTGTCAATATGCGGCGACGATAATTTATCAATCGCTCCATTGTATTTTTTTCTTTTTACGAATTTCTTTTACTACCAGTTTGCAATAAAACCTGACTTAAAGCTCGGAACAATATATTTTATAATAAAAACTAAATAATAAATTAAGATGAATAACACGGAATACAGAATAATACATTTTATCATTTTAATAGATAGTAAATTAATTTACCCTTTTTAAACATTTAGGATTTATGTTCGTTATTGCTTGGACAAAACTAATTCCACCGACTGTACCGGTGGCGCCGAGGATCTCGGGTACAGTCGGGATATTTGATGATCCTGAAAAGAAAAAAATCGTCTAATGCCGAGCTACGAACTAAACTAGAGCTTACGAGTCAATATCTCTCCATTGTTATTTAAATTTTATTTTTCTTACGGATTTCTCCTCTTATTGCCAGTTTACAATAATAATCCTGATTTAGAGCTCAAAATAATACTTTTTATAATAATAATAAATAAATAATAAATTAGGATGAATAATACGGAATACAGAACAATACATTTCATCATTTTAAACAGACAATAAATTAAGTTATAATTTTTTTTCTATTCAAACTTGGCTAGTCGGTGAAGTGAGTCGTTGGACAAAATCATTGCCACGGACTGTACAAATGAAGCGACGGTACAGTCCGCGGAACTGTTATTGACGACGCTACGCCGTCTCGTCGATGACACATTTCGCGATACAACGACGATGTGCGATTGGATTTTTTTTAAACCGTGTATATCTCACGAGCGGGTTTGATCTCCGACGGTTCGAGCGAAGAGATTCGCTGAGGAATGAAGATTTTCCTTGAGAACCGAGGTGATCCGATTTCGTTCACGGGGTCAAAATAATATCTACGGCTGCGCGCAGCGCCGGAGTTGTATTGACTCGAAGGTGTTTTCGTCCGAACTCGCGAATATTCCTCTCGAAATTCAGTGACAAACGAAGCTCGCAACAACGCAAAGATCTTCGCGAATCTCGTAGCCTCGACAAATCTGACGCGCGATATAATAGCAAGGTCGTTGAACTCGACAAGTGAATTTCTTGGAAAAATCTCGTCTTTCGGTAAACCGATGCGGATCCGATCCATGAACGCGTTTCTACTGTCCCCATTGTCAAAGCGGCGATGTCGAGAGCACGAAAGAAACGTTGACTGCTCGATGATAATCGCGATTCCAGCCAAGCACGCGATCGGCGAGCGTATATTGTGAGCTCCGACGAGATACGGAGGAAAAATTTAGCCGAGAATTTCCAACGATATCCAACCCGATCGTTCTGTTTGTTTAACCTGCAAGGATGAAACTTTTAAAAATTCATTCGGAAAACTATTGGCAATTGTCACGTGGCCTCGTCGCGTTCGAAACGTCATCGCTAGCGTGAGATTCAAAAATTTTACGAACGACCGGTAAAATGTGATTTTACGATATGGGGAAACGTTCGATTAAATAAATTGATTTGATGATAAAACGAAAATGGGCAAAACGCGGGGTGTTCACGAGACGACACCAGAACTGCGAAACCGGATGGTCGGAATGTACGAGGCCGGCTTGGGACTCCGGGAAATCGCGGCGGCCGTTAATTGCTCGGTAAGTCGATTCCTTTAATTGTGGTAATTATTTTTGTTGCCTTTAAACATTTTTTTTATTTTATAGGGAAGCGATGTGAAAATTTCAGTTTTTGAATTTTATGAGGAAGCGATATGAAAATTTAAGCTTTTCAACTTTTATGAGGAAGTGATATGGAAATTTCAATCTTCAACTTTTGTGAGGAAGCGATGTGAAAATTTCAATCGTCAACTTTTATGAGGAAGTGATATGGAAATTTCAATTTTCAACTTTTATGAGGAAGCAATGTGAAAAATTCAATTTTTAACTTTTATGAGGACGCAATGTGAAAAATTCATTTTTCAACTTTTATGAGGAAGCGATGTAAAAATTTCAAGTTTTGACTTTTGTGAGGAAGCAATATGGAAATTCCAATCTCCAACATTTCTGAGGAAGCGACGTAAAAATTTCAAGTTTAAACTTTTGTGAGGAAGCGATATGGAAATTCCAATTTCCAACATTTATGAGAAAGCGATATGAAAAATTCAATTTGCGGCTTCAAAAAATACTATTCATATGGCTCAATTATCATTGGGATAATGAATTTTGAAAAATTTCCAATTCCAGCAACGAACGGTCAAGAGATGGTTGAACAGATTCGACAAGGAAGGCACCGTGGAGACCAGAGAGCGTTGCGGAAGGAAAAGAGCCACCACATCGGAGCAGGACGAAGCGATAATACGCCTGGCTACTCAGACTCCCATAACTGCGGCGAAAGCAGTTCTTCCTGCTCTGGGACTGAACTGTTCCGTGGACACTATAAGGGAGAGATTGCACAAAGCTGGAATTCACAACTGGAGCCCTTCGAGAAAACACATGCAGAGAATTCCTCTGGGGTGATTTTTCGCGCAAAGATATTTCATAGTTTTAATCAACATTTATCAAAGATCGGACAAAAAAAATTGAATTTTTTTGTCAATAAAAACTTCAATTATCGGCGGAGATAAAGAATGATCATTATTTGTTATTGACTCTACGAGTCACATCCAGAAAGTAACAGGGTCGCTGCGATTTTTCGTATTTTATTTGTGATGCCGAAGTTGCAAGAACATGATAATTAATTTTGACGTTTCTCAGCAGTGACGGTGACGGCGCGACGATTCAGCAAGCTGTCTGGAGGCCGACGGGTACCCAGCTGGGAAAGAAGAAACTAGCGACGAAAGATTCGAGCGTCAGAAGCAAAAAGAGCGGCGCCTCTACGGCCAAGAAGAAACAACGATCTCTGAAAGTACGAGCGCGAGATGTGTACGTGGGCGACGGGGCGCCCGCGGACGCTCTAAAGCAGCCCGGAGTCCAGCCGGGATTCGTCTTTCCTCAGCAAAATCTACAGCAGCAACCCCCATCGACCTTGGCCCAAGGAAACAGCGATATGCAAGTCCCGAGTGAGACTCTACCAAACAATCAAGCACCGTTCGATAACGGTCTCGGTCTCGTTCAGCCTTCCGAGTCGCAAGTTTATCAGCATCATTCCGATCTGAACGTCGCACAGAATTGGCCCCTCGATTTAGTGCAAGGCAGTCACCACTATACGCAGGTGGAAAATTCTTTTTACACCAAATAATTGTATTATTTTATGTATAAAAACAATCACTTTTCTATCACACTAATTTTTCCGTAGAATCTCGAATCATACAAGTTCAATTTTTGAAGTTGGCCTCTCGATTTAATGCGAGGCCAACCAAATTCTACACCAAATAATTTTATTATTTTAGGTATTAAAAAAAGAAATTCCTTTTCGATCACATTCATTTTTCATGGACTCTCCACGTTTTACCACGTTCGTACGATTATTAAAATATAATTGTTTAATGCCAGGGCCAACCGCACGCGATGGGCCACGATCAGCCGCCGCCTCAGCAGCAGCTCCAGGAGTTGCACACACAACGTGAGCAGGAACATCATCAGGCTCAGCAGCAAGCCCAACAGGAACAGGCGCACCAGCAGCACATGCAGGAGCAGCAAGTTCAGCAGCAACAGCTCCAGCCGCACCATCATCATCTCGACCAGCATCAGCCCCACCAGCTCGATCACCAAGCACAGCAGCAGCAGCCGCAGATTCCCTCGCGGCCTGCTGGAACTCCGCCGACGCGTCGACCCGGCAGAATTGTCCGTTCGGACAGCTGCTCGAATTCGAGTAGTTCGAACGATCAGATGTCGGACGGCGACGATTTGAGCAAAGACGGTTCGAAGGAGGATTGCGAGGAGTCGTCGAGCAACGAGAAGCGAAAGAAGAAGGGCGGCAAGGCCAAGGGAACGCTCGAAACTAGCGTAGAGATAAGAAATCGAATGATCGGTATGTCAGAGGCGGGATTGTCGACTCTGTCGATAGCCCTGGCGATAAATCGGTCCGAGCGGACTGTGAAGAGGTGGCTCGAGCGCTGGAACAAGGAGGGCAACGTGCAGACCAAGGAGCGGAAAGGCCGGCGGAGAATTACGACGAAGGAACAGGACGATGCTATAATCGCGATGGCGACGCAGCATCCTCTGACAGCGGCGAAACACGTCGCACCAGCCCTCGGGCTGAACTGCAGCGTCGATACGATTAGAGAGAGATTGCACAAGGCTGGGATACACAGTTGGAAACTCGGGAAGAAGCAAGGGTACGTTTACTGCTTTGCAGCCCGTGCCAGGCTCAATAAGCGTCTGGTTTGATATCTATCTCGGAGCTGGGGAACGTACGAGAAAATACTTCAAGTACGAAGCACAGAGGATCACGAGTACTTGAAGTATCGAGTACTTTTTGTACTTGAAGTATTTCTCAAGTCCTTTTTCCAAGTAGTTTTCGCAATTAGGTTCGTAGCGTCAAGCGTTATCTAGGGTTAAAAAAAGGTTCCAAGTAATTTGCACATATCTTCGTCATTTAATACAATTTTGCGCAAGGCTTTCTCTATGAGAAATTTCGTTGATCTATTTTGGCTTCCTCGTAGAGCTATGTGCAAAACTATAGTAAATAAGGAACCCCGTGCAAATAAATTACTCTGCACCTTTTTTCGTAATATTAAAAAAGTATACATTTCATACAATTTGAGCGGTAAAAATTTACCGCAACATTTTTATTATAAAAAATCACTAACTCAAATTTCGTACAAAAAATAAGGAAAAGGGACCCTTGTCGTTTTTTGATTGAAGTAAAAAAATAAAAATTCTCGTTAAAATTATACATATTGAAAAGTTTAGACAGATAATAATATATTAATAGGAGCAGGAGATTTGCTGCTCATCGAGTATCCATAATGCGAACGCTATTCAAAAAGTACTTGAAACACTGAAAAATATTTATGTTTTTCACGTACTTACTTAAAGTGCCAAACAAGTACCCGGTACTGCCGCGCTCATTTATCCCACTTATCTAATTATCTTAAAAAATTAATATTGCATTTACAGCGAAGGCAACGCGGTGCACACCGTACATCTGTGGCAGCCGAGCGGCAATCGCCCGAACAAACCAAAGTTGTCGAGCGAGAAAAGAAAAAAGTCGTCAGGGGTAAAGAAGCGGGTGTCCTGCTCGGCCGCTGGTCCGAAGAGGACCCAGCGAAAGAAGAGAAACACAGAGTCCGCGCAGCCAAAAATCGTTCCCCCGCCAGCGAACATGATTCCCGAAACCGCTGCGATGCAGTTTCACGACAGCGGAGCTCGTGAGTTGAAGATCGAAATAGTTCGTTGACAAAAACAAATGTGTCCTCCGAAATAATATATATTTTTTTTATACCACTCTTCAGTGGCGAGTTACGTTCCAGGCCCGGAAATGATGCAGTCGGTGCACGATCTGCCGGTCCAACCGGCTTCGCTCGTTCCAGCCCCTCCGGGACCGTCGCCGCCCGGACCTCAACCCATGCAAGCCATGGGACCGATGATGCAACAGCGGCCTGACTGCAGAATGGCAGCGTCGATAGCGCCGCCCGTTCCACCTGGGCAGGTCAATCCGGGCGTCGCTTATCCTTCGTGTATGGTGAGCAGCAATAGTCACGCGAGTCACATGGAGCAACCGGATCCGTTGAACTACGAACCGTACATCTGGAGTTTCTAAAAAACTCTGCAGAATCCTTGCGACGATCGTGATCTCATTACGATGATCTTCGAGGGAGACGAAACTGTACAATTGCGCCGAGGGCGCATCTTCCAGTCGACCGGACAACGTCGAAAATATTCAAATACACGGAAATCGATATTGGAGAAAAAAAAGAAAGAAATCTCATGAAAAATATCTAAGGACCAGGCACACGAAAAAAAAAAAAGAAATTTCATAAAAAATATTCGGAACGTTGGTCCGCAAACGACTGGAGCTTCGCCGCGAAGCGAGCGATGTAAATAATTTACATATCAGTAACTAATCCTATTGGATTAAATGAAGAAAAAAAAGAAAAATGATTTGAAGCTCGAGACAACAATTGTTTGTTGTTTCGGGCAAGATAGAGATATTGTCATGCTTTTTTTTTCTACTATTCTATCTCATACGCATTATATGTGTAGTAAGCTCCAAGAGTATTATAACCGGTGATACATAATGTGAATGACAATTTTTTATATTAAAAGACGAACGGGAAGAGGTACGAGAAAAATCGTGTACTTTTATTCTCGCGCATTTGGTCACTGGGGTGAAAAATGTTACATCTTCGAAGCTCGACGAACGAAACACGCTCGCGTTAGATTGAGCGAGCACGAGCAATTACCGCACCGATAAAAATATGCGGTTGAATCCACTAAAGCTACGACAGGAACGTTCCAATAATTATTTTGTTGGTAAAACAAAAAAATTGGTTAGTTAAACAATCTCTTGCATGATTTCACCGAAATATCTTTGAGTTATAAAAAAAAAAAATTCGACCAACTAAATATTTATTTGAACGTTCCTGCCCGAATCTGTACTTGGTTCAACTGCATTTTATTATCAGTGTGCGAAATACTTTGGTAAATAATGTTCGTATATACTATTTACAGTAAACTCTTTTTTCCGGTGAGCGCGCGACTCCCCGACGTCGATCATGTAAGCTCCCATATTTGCGACACGTTGTTCAATACTTTTTCGGGATTATTTTTGTGAAACATGAAGAATCCTTGAATCTGCGCTGGACTGACGTGCCTGTTGTGTCTCACGACGCTCTCGGCGAACTCGCGAGCGATGGCGCTAGTCGTTTCGCCGGGACCCCGGTAGAATCTGAGGAACATCTGTTCGACCTGGTCGACGCTGCACCAGCCGATGTACTCCTTGACGTCGACTCTGCCCGGTCTGACGAGAGCCGGATCCAGTCGATCGAGGTAATTCGTCGTCATGAACAAAACTCGAGCCTCGGTCGACGCGACACCGTCCAGACAATTCAGGAGGCCGCTGAAGGTCACTCGGTTCAATCCATCGAACGCAGATTTCACTACAAAAAAATACGAAGAAATGTCTACAAAAATTGCTATTTTGATAATTTTTTGTTACAGCAATTTTCGAACGATGGGACTTTGATGAAAACTTTGGGAATTTTGGTTGTTTTCTGACAATCTACTTCAACTTGACCAGTCGATTGTAGCGCCTAACCGACTCTGATATGGCCGACCGCAAATATTTATTTATAGAGCTGCGATTAAATCACGCATCGAAAATGTCGAACGTTCTGAGTGAATCGCTTCAGTTCGATATTTCTAGAGTTGGTTACGACCAAAATTTAAAGGTTTTTTAAAAACATTAAACCTTCAATTTGCATTGTTTAAAAAAAAACAGCCATAACACCCGTGATGTCCGAGTGATATGGCTGATCTCAAATAATTACTTATAGAGCTGCGATTAAATAAGGTAAACGGCCCGGTTTCCGCCACCTTTAGGCCCAGTGTCCGCCATCTTCAATTGTTAAAGGGAACATTTTATAAAAAAATATACGTATATGATGGCATTAATCAAGAGTAAACTGCTCTTCAACATGCCGTCAATTTAATTTGTATTTAACGTATACCCTATTTATTATTAGTATAAATTGCGATTAATGGCGGTAACTGGGACAGCGGCGGAAACTGGGCCGTTTACCTTACTGCATCAAAAATATCGAAAGTTCTGAGTGAATTGCTTCACTTTGATATTTCTAGAGTTGGTTACGACAAAAATTTAAAGGGTTTTTTAAACCATAAACCTCGAATTTTCCTTGTTTAAAAAATCATGGCCATATAACCCCGGCTTTTTCTACCCGAATTGAACGGGAATGGACCGGAGAAATTACACGGATTGTTTCTCACCCTCTTTGGACTCTTCTCTGTTGCCGAAAGCTGCGTCGATGTCTTCGAGCAGAATAATCGTCTGCTGCGGAGCAACGGCCAACAAGTGATTGAGTCTGTCGTCCGTGAGGCCCCTTTCAGACAAATTCAGCACGCAGATTCCACGCTCGAGTTCGCCAGCCAAGGCAGTTATGAACGATGATTTTCCACAGCCGGGTGGTCCGTGCAACAAATATCCCCGTCTGTACGGAATTCCTGCGGTAGGAAAAATATTCTCCTTACAAATCGTGCTCGATTCTTCTCGATCGACTACCCTCCCGATACTTTACACGAAATAACCTCGGTCGCTATACCATCCAGGATTGTCGATGAATTCTCTACAGTCGTTTATTATTCTGTCGGCAACGCCGGTGTCGAGAACGACGGAATCCAAGGGACGGCGTTTTCTCGGATGACCGAACTGACGCCACTCGCTTCCCATCGCCGTGTACATTATCGTTTTTCCCTCGTGCTCCTTCAACGCCATTTGTCGGGCTGCAAGCAAACGATTTTCATTTATCGTGTAACGCGATAAGAAATTATTGGTAAAATACTGTTTAGTAGTTTCCGTATTCAATTTTTTTAAATAAAAATTAATGCTATCGCCGTAGACATAATTTCGTTACGACAGATATAAAAAAATGAAGAGCAAAGAAACATCGAGTTACGATTAAGAGAAATGAGGAAGTGACGTTTATTCTGGATAGCAGGAAATGTCAACCTTCTTCCAGTATATTGAAGGTACGGTAAAATATCGTTTATGGGTTAGTCTTCGGCCTTGATTAAAATTTTTTTAAATAGAAATCGATAATATTCGTCGTACGCACAATTTCGTTACGGCAGATAAAAAAAAATGAAGAGCATAGAAACATCGCATTGCGATAAAGGGAATTAAACAAGTGACGTTTATCCTGGGTAGCAGGAAATATCAACCTTCTTCCAGAATATTGAAGTATATGCTCCTGTCCTTTCCAAAAGCGGTGAGCTGCACGGTTTCCCAAGGGATTCCCATGTGGAGATCCAGAGTCTGTTGCTCTCTGGTTCTCTGAACTTTTATCCAGTTTCCCTGATATCTGCATAAAGAAAAATTGGAGGACTTTTAATACCTTTTTCCAACACAATAATAACACTAAGGTAACTTAAATAAAATAAATAAATATATAATAGTAAATTCAATAACACCAGATAAATGAATTTGTTGTCAAGGTGTTTTGATCAAATTTTTAGATATTTCGTTGCATTTTTTGGTACCTGAAGAAGAATAATTTTTAAAAAATTATGGACTTTCCATACATTTTTTACCGATACAACGTTAACACCAAAGTAACTTATGTAAAATAAATAACAGTAAATTAAATAAGGCTAGAAAAAAGAATCTGCTGCACAGGTGTTTGATCTGAATCTTTAGATATATAATTGCATTTTTTTAGTACCTGAAGAAGTGTGTTCCTATGCTAGGTATGAATTCGTATTTAGTTTTAACGTGGCCGGTGTCACGCTGCTCGAAGCTGGTTTCCACCGACAGATGCTGAGTTTTTCTGGCGCCCTTATGCGTTATCCACTGCAGCAGCCACTGATAGCTCTTGTCGCGGCACGGGACTTCGAGAGTAATCATGTAGTGTCGTCTGCGAAATTAAAAAAAAAAAAGAAACGAACAATAAAACAAGCCGTTCGAGTACTCAAGCCAAACAAGACAATTACCTGAACATGATAATCCCGACTTGTGAAAGTCTTCTCAAGAGAGCCGCGCCGGCTCCCAATCCGAAGAGGCCGAAACCCGCTCCGAAATATGGGTTATCCGACAAGGTTTGGACGTAATCGCTAACTCCCATTTTTTACTCTTCTTCGAATAACTGACAACCGATCGTTAAACAATTTTCGATACTCAGAGACGCTAAGAATTACAGCTTGCGTCCCTCGCATCGAGTTACAGTCGCGAGTGAATTAAAACCTTTGCTAAAACTTGTTAGTAAATCGCGAGATGCGGTACCACGCAACAGACCCGGTACGTAGCTGCGCTCGACTGATCAGCTGAGCGAGCCGCGCATGCGCATTCCCATCAACTCGTCCGGGACTTTTTGTGTCGCTGGTAGCGTGTTTCAACATTACCTGCAACTGATATTGAAACTAACCATAGGCAGAGTCTCGACGCTGACTGTTTTTTTTCTACCTTTATTGTTTTTAATGCTGCTTTTACGTTGAACCAAACGAATATGCTCTTGCCGAAGCTGCGCACAACTGATCAGCTGAGCGAGCCGCGCATGCGCATTCTCAGCAATTCTGTTTCAACATCAGCTGCAACCTGCTACTCGGTAGCTTCGAGTATATAAATCGTTCATCTTTACTATTTAGCTAGAAATTATGGTACTTGGCCTCAGGCATACAACCATTAGAAAAAGAAGAAGAAGCTATAAAATGCTATTACCGACTGTCTATGCCGTTATCGAGTACCCTAGTTCGAATATTTTCTCCCCATTCGAGTAGCTCAAAGCAATCGCAGACCAGCAGAAGCTACAATACCGGCTACGAGTTCTCGCAGCCGATAGTGAAACTGACTATTTTTGTTCTATCCTTATTGTTTTTAATGCTGCTTTTACGTTCAAATAAAATAAAACGAATATGGTCTTGCCGGTCAATGTCCGCGCGTCTCACGGCCTACACTGGCCTACACCGCTACGGACGATTGTCCTATATATACGCTGTAGCGCATATGTTTGCGAATATTTACGATCAACGTCCGGCAGGGGGACTGCGCGATTATTATATTTCGCGCGTCCTTTCCCCATTGTGCCTGTGTGGCTCACCGCGGCACGTGCGACACATGGATTGGTCGTCGTGACTACCCGTGTATCGCGCTTATCGAGTCGATAGATTTATTGTTATATTGAATTAAAAGGTGAGCGAAATATCCACGTTTAACCCTTCGTCGCACCGGTGTACAAAAATAATGAGAAACTAATCAGTCGCACGGCGATAACGAACGAGGTAAGTGCGGTGCTCCGAAGTCACCTTTATCGTCCCAACCGAACGGTGCACTCGTGTTCCAATTCCGAACATCGGGAACACGATGATCTTTATTGTTGACTCTGCTTTAAGTCCGCCGACCGATCAGGCGTCAATTTTTTTTTCGGGCAATTGTCCGCACATCTACCGTGCACGGATGTGATTGTTCTTTGTTTGTTTTCGTCTTGCAGATGTGGCACTACGCGCTGTGCCTGCTGCTCGTCGGCCTGAGCGACGCCAATGCCGATCGAAGGGTAAACAAATACGTGAGCACGCAAATAAACGCCAAATGGAGCGAAACGCCGATCGTCCTCGAGGCGGCGGAATATTTGGGGGACGAAAATCCGAATTACTTTTGGAGATTCGTGGAAGCGGTCTCCGCTACAGGGGACGACGTGCTCCTCACAGGTAGACGGAGTTCATTTTTATTTTTTTTTTATTTTAGGGACGTTTCAAAGAATCTCGAGCAAAGGGACATTTTTTTTTTTTTTCAGGAACGGACAAGGAGCGATACGACAGGGTCATAAAACTGGCCGGCCAGTTTCTCAGCTCGGTAGAAATGTCCGTACTGAAGTTCGGCCTCTCGCTGCGAATTTACTCGGCTAGGGTGGAAATGTTTTCGCAAATGGCGAGAAACAAAAATGCTTCGCAGCTCAACTGTCCGGCTTTCGTGGACGCCGGCGGCAAGTTCTCTTGCTCCGTCGGCGATGTCGAAAAATTGGTGGACCGGGTAAGAGCAAACGTAATAAAAAATTGTAATGAAAAAAAATTGAAAGAAAAAAAGATCATTTAAAAAAAAATGGTAAACAAAATGTTTAACATATAATTTATTTATTTTTGTATATAATAAACGGGCAATGTCCATTTACATATATAAATAGTCTCAATCGTAATACATACGTACAATAGAAATATACATTAAAATCAACGCATCTATGTAAAAATTGAAATTGTTGGAATGTTCCCTAATTTGTTGACTCGGCGTAGCGTAGAATTGCGCCTGCCGCTGCCTCCTTAAAGATAATAAACAATGTATAACAATATGTAAAAAAAAATTTGTTCGCAGGACGATTGGAATAAATGTATAACAATATGTAAACAAAATTTCGTTTGCAGGACGATTGGGAGCCGGTGAACACATACAGCATCGATCATCGTTACCCAGGTTCGCAACAGTCGTCAAAGAACGTGGTTTTGTACGGCGAGATTGGAACGCCGGAATTCGTTGCCTTTCACGAAAAATTGAAGTTTCTCGCGGAGTCAAAGAAGATCGGTTACACGCTGAGACATTACGTGATGGTACGGACGAGGATCGTAGTTAAACAAAAAAATTATCAACATCGATTTTTATTTCTAATTTTTATTATAATTTTTTTTCTCTTTCAGAATCGTCCAGATCGAAAGCTACGATTATCAGGCTACGGCGTCGAGCTGCAGATGAAGTCCACGGAGTACAAAGCCACGGACGACTCGGACATTAAGGATAGCCCGGAAACGGACTCCGAGACCGTTAACGAGGGCGTCGAAGAGATCGATGGAATAAACTTTTCTGTTCTGAAGTGAGAGCGCGTTTTTTCTCTATAATGAGTTTATTTTATTTGATTTTTTTTCTCCGTAACGATTATTTTATACCCGCTGACATTATCGATTAATTGCAGAAAGCTCTATCCTGACAAGCACGCCGAGCTGGACGAGTTCCAGACTCACTTGTTGGAGACGAGCGACGAGATCAGTGCCCTCAAAGTCTGGCAGTTTCAGGAGCTCAGCCATCAAGCCGCCGAGAGAATAATGAATTCGCCACCGGGCGAAGCGATTAAAGTCCTCACCGATATCGCGCAGAATTTTCCTATGCAGGCGAAGTCGTTGATAAGAACCAAAGTCAGCAACGAAATGAAGAAGGAAATGAAGCAGAACCAAGATATATTCTTCGGGACGTTGCACATTCAGCCCACCGACACGGCTCTCTTTATAAACGGACTCTTCTTCGATCTCGAGTCCGTCGATGTTTTGTCATTACTGGAGTCGTTGCGGGCCGAACTCCGTGTTATGGAAGCTCTTCATAAAATTGGTACGCTCTTTTAAATTCCTTACGCAGATTGGTTCCTGGTGTATGCTATAAAAATAACAAAAAATTACAGAGCTCGGCAAAGTACCGAAAAATTATTTTAGTACAAAGTTTCACGAGTACTTTTTGTACTTGAAGTACTTAAAGTGTTTCTCAAGTACTTTTCGTGATTAAGTTCGCGTCGTTAAGGGTCATTCTGGGCTTAAAAATAATGTACAAAGTAATTGCACATGGCTTCTTCATTGTAATTAATCGCTAACACAAATTTTTGCAATTCGTCGTTTTGAGGCTATTTTAATCTATTCCCACATTTTTCATAAAAAATAATCCATTAAAAAATACCATACAAAATTTCATTTAAGAAAACGAAAAGGGTCCCACCTTATCCCTTCTCGTTTTTTTATATAACATTTTTTTGAAACATAAAAAACGAAAAAGGGACTGAAAAAAATCCATAAAAAAAACAACGAAATAGTTCCTTGTTGTTGTTTTTTTCATAAAATATTTGGAAATAAAAAAGAACGAAAAGCAGTTACCCTACTTGTTGCTTATTTATGGGATTAAAAAAAATTCCCGTTAAAATTGTACTTGCTGAAAACTTTTGACAGTTAATCATATATTAATTGAAACATAATGTCATGCTACTCATCGAGAAACCCTCAATGCGGGCGTGTATGAGGACTTGTGCTTGGCACTTGAAATCATAAAGAACGTCCTTGAAGTATTAAAAAGTACTTGTGTACTTCAAGTACTGCCCAGCTCTTAAAGATGACGAATCAAATCGAACCGGAGATAATCGATTGCTATCAAATTTCAGGTTTCAGCAACAAAAAAATGGATAAACTGCTCGCCCTGGACCTCTCCGGTGATGCAGACAATCAAGATTTCGCTATAGACATAAGAGACTCCGCGATAATATGGGTGAACGACATCGAGAACGATGCTCGATACAGCAGGTGGTCGCCGGCTCTGACCGCTCTACTGCGTCCAACGTTTCCAGGAATGCTTCGCAACATTAGACGAAACTTGTACAATCTCGTACTGATAATCGACCCTCTGAGTGATTTGTCGAAACCTTTCGTTACATTCGCCGAGTCATTATTCTCGGCTTACATGGCACCGTTGCGGGTGGGCTTTGTGTTCGTGACGAATTACGACACGGCCGTTACCGGCCTGACCGACGCCAGTGTCGCCATCAACAACGCCTATCACTATTTCGCCGAGGCGAAGAGCCCGAAGGAAGCTCTAAACTTTCTGTTGGACGTGAGTAAAGCATCGCTTGACTTGACAGTCAATAATATTATATCGTGCTGCACGGGAATTGCGCGATTTTCGCTGAGAGTGAAGTTCGCAGGAATTACATGAGGTGAAAATCCGCGGCCTTCCGTGCAGCATACGACACTTTTCTACTGACTTCGTTAAAATAACGACATTTCTTGCGTCGCGAAATTTAAATTATATAAATTGTATAAAGATAAATTATATTAATTATATAAACATGTAATGGTAATAATAGGCGACTTTCCGTTGCACGCAAGGGATGTGGTTATTTTAGCGAAGTCGCGAAAAAAATCACAAAACTTTCTACAAAATTTGTAAAATTGTACCGACTTTTTTCATTCGTTTACAACAGTTGGGCAATTACCTGGGACCTCTGGGATCGGACGTTGACGACGTGAAGAGAGCGATTCGCGCTAGGGATCCTTCGGCGAACATAAATTACATTCTTGGCGAAGAATCTGAGTACGACGTCGGTCGCCACTTGGCGAGCGATTTCGTACGACGGACGGGATTCAAGAAATTCCCGCAAGCTCTGCTGAACGGCGTACCGCTGTTGTCGAACGACCTGGACGCGGATTCCTTCAAGGAAGCCGTTTTCGCCACTATCATGACGCAAACACCCCTGTTGCAGAAGGCCGTGTACAGAGGGGAAGTCACCGAGGGCGACGACGTTGTAGACTTTATCATGAACCAGCCGAATGTTATGCCAAGGTAGAGAATTTACAAACCCGTGCATCGATTCTATTTTTTTTTAATGACGATGAAAATACAAAAATTACTAGTTCGATCGATCCTCGCCAAATTAAATGAGGATCATCGGTCGAGAATAGTTCCTTTGTGTAAAACTTTTAAGCCCGATAGCTCGGAACTTGTAAGAGCTACCGCACGTACAGACTTTTTATAGCGAATTTCTCAAACGTAAACATTTTATGGCTAAAAACATTTTGCTACAAATCTTATAGTTGAAAGCATTTTGATAAAATTTTTATCCATGAACGTATTTAGTAAATATTTTATAGATAAAAGCATTTGCTAAAAATGTCATGACTGAAAGGATTTTGCTAAACATTTTATGGCTGAAAGCATTTTGCTAAAAATGTTATGACTGAAAGCATTTCGCTAGAAAGGTTATGGCTGAAAAGATTTTACTAAAAATGTTATTGCTGAAAGCATTTTGCTACAAATTCTATGGCCGAAAGCATTTCGCTAAAAAAATCTATGGTTGAAAGCATTTTGCTAAATATGTAATCAAAAATTGAGAATTGACTCCTGTAGCTACCATAGAAATTTCGCTTTGATAGCTCGAGGTGTTTTCAAGTTATGGGAGCTACAATTTTTCAGGTCTGAGACACACACACAAACACATACATTTTTTTCATGAAAACAAAGCTTCCTTTGCAAGGAAGCAAAATCACACGAATTTAAAAAATGCAGATTAAACGAACGTGTGCTCCAACTCGAGAAAAATAAATGGCTGAACCTGATTGGCGTGGTGCCTGACAACGAGGACATCGTCAGCTGGAGTCCTCAGGACACCGCGGCGTGGCTGATGTCTCACAGCAAATATCTGTCGGTCCCGCGAAGAACGAGTGTCCAACATCTCTACTCCTTCTGGATCGTGGTCGATCTCGAGAGAAAAGCCGGCAGACAATTGTTGCGAGACGCGCTGGAGTACTTGGTAAGAAATCTCACTCGATCTTAACACCTCAATTGTCGCAACTCCACCGAAAATATCGTTGACCTCCGACTTATCCGATTTCAGGAATCAAACGCAGACGTCAGGCTAACGATAATAGTGAACAGCGAGGCCGACGCGAGTCCCGAGGCCAACACCGTCAACAAAATAGTATTGGCAGCGCTCGAAACTTTGACGGGCGAAGCAGCCACGAGCTACATCAGTCGCGTCGTCAAAGAGGAAACTGTTAAATTAATTAAGAACGGAAACTTCGATATCGATGAGGAGAACGTCAAGGCTAGCGCGAAGCAGCAAGATTTCACGCTGAGCGTTCATCGGCAGTACACGAAGAGTGTTCTAGAACTGGAGACCGATGGCCGAGCAATCGTTTGCAACGGACGCGTTATCGGTCCCTTGGATGTCGGCGAAGAATTCACGAGCGAAGATTTCGCTCTGCTCGAGCGATTCAGCCAGAGCACCTATGGCGACAAGTTGCTTACTAACTTGGTCAAGATTCAGGCCATCGAAGACGATGACGATTATGGTACAGAGAACTTGCTTCATGAACCTGAAGATATCTGCATGAGGACTAAACTTCAACAAGTTACGACAGTTGTCTTTTGCGTAGCACAAACTTCGTTCGGGGAAGTTCACTTGGAGAATAAAATTCTACAAGCGACCAATTTTGTTTTTCTTCCTAAAGCCGTGCATTGACAGAGAGTTGCCACAGATAAAATTCGATGTCGTGCAGATATATTCAAGATCATCTTATTTCGTATATTCATAGTCCAAAAATATGTGTTCTTATCAGAGCTGGGCAGCATTGGAAGTACTTGTTTGGTACTTCACGTACGTACTTGAAGTACACAAGTACTTTTCAGTACTTTTCAATACTTCAAGTACAAGGACTTTTTGAGTACATGCTTGTATTACGAATACTCGATGAGTAACATGACATCCTGTTTCTATCAATAAATGATTCTTTTTTTTTACTTTTCAATAAGTATCATTTTAATGAGAATTTGCTTTTACGAATGTTTTTTAAAAAATGTCCATAAAAAACGAGAAGGTACCCTTTTCGTCTTTTTTTAATGACATTTTTTTATGGATTTTTTTTAATGAAAAAAGTGAAGAGTAGATTAAAAATAGCCTAAAAAGAATGTGGTACGAAAATTTCTGTTAGCGATTTTTTTACAATGAGGAAGTCATGTGCAAATTACTTTCCAACTGTTTTTTTAAGCCTGGAAAGGTCCTTGAGAAATACTTCGAGTACTTGTGATACTTTGTACTTTGTACTTTCTCCAGCTTTAGTTCAAATTAAATATCACTTATCTAATGTTTTGTTCTTCAATTTTTTAGAAAAGAACGAGGTGTCGGACGACACGATAATGCAGATATCGTCGTTACTGGTTCCGCGACCGCAAACACGAAGCCGCTACGACGTGCCGTTCCGCGGCGATGAATACAGGTACGAAAAATAAAATTTTACCCGACACCAATAAATAGTCACCATTCAAATTCAGGAATTTCGAACAGCATCTCCGAGCGTCTTATTTTTTTCGTAATTAACAAAAGTTTACATTGCCTCTCGACAGTGCCGTAAAAGTCCCAGCGACGAATCCGGACGAGGTGGCATTCAACCTGATGGCGATCGTCGACCCGGTCTCCCGGGGAGCCCAGAAGCTCGGCTCGATACTCTTGACTCTGCAAAAATCGCTCAACTGCAACATCAAAATATTCCTCAATTGCGTCGAAAAGAACAGCGACATGCCACTGAAGAGTTTCTACCGTTTCGTACTCGAGCCCGAGCTGCAATTTTCCGCCAACGGCGAGCTCGCCGGCGCGGTCGCGAAGTTCACGAAGTTGCCGACATCGTCGCTGCTCACGCAGCACATTCACGCACCGGAGAATTGGCTGGTCGAGGTAGTCAACAGCGTCTACGATCTGGACAACATCAAGCTGGACAACGTGGCGATGGGAGTGCACAGCGAGTTCGAGCTCGAGCATCTTCTGCTGGAGGGTCATTGCTTCGAGGCTCTGATGGGAAATCCGCCGAGGGGTTTGCAGATCACCCTCGGCACCGAAAGCCAATCGGTGATGGTCGACACGATCGTTATGGCCAATCTCGGATACTTCCAACTGAAAGCGAATCCGGGCGAGTGGCTCTTGCGTCTTCGTCAGGGAAGATCGGCTGAGATTTACGACATCACGAGCGTCGATGGCCAGGACATAATACACAACGGCAACGACGTCAAAGTCCTGCTGAGCTCGCTTCGCAGTCACGTGCTGAAGCTCAAAGTCTCGAAGAAACCCGACAAGGCCGACATGGATCTCCTCTCCGAGGACGAGAAGAGCTCGGGACTCTGGAACTCGATATCCAGGTGAGCTAACGTTTCACGAAAAAACGGCCGCCGAAAGCTCCCGACATACACGCGCTGTATTATTTCTATCCTCTCTACCGTTCTGTTCTAGCTTTTCCAATTTTTGGTAAGCTCAACATTTCTATGAAGATTATGCGTAGACCTTTCAATTTTATAACGTTAAGGGGGCACATCGCACTTGGAGAAAACATTGTTTTTATAATATTGTTTTTATTGACCCTTTGAACCATGTATCGCAGGTGATAAACCTCATTAAATTCAGGAAAAATGCTTCGATAACCAACCGATGTATTTGAAACTTCATACCCATAAAAAAAAGAAAAATCTATGATTCAAAGGGTTAACACCGATTCACTGAATTTCGCACATGAACAAGATTTTCTTTTTTAGTTTTTATATTTTTCAAGTCGATTCATCGATCACCGATGATGCACTCTTAGGTCCAAAAACAATTGTTTTTCTCAACGCTTTGAAGCACAGTGTTATCACAGTTGATAAACCTCTTTGAATTTAGGAAACATTGCATTAATAACCGATGTATTTGAAACTTCATACTCGTCAAAAAAGTCAAAATTATGCTCCAAAGGATTAACCCCGATTCACTAAATTTCGCGCGAAAACAAGATTGTGTTTTTTCAATTTTCGAAGACGATTCAAGGATCGTCGATGATGCACTCTAAGGTCCGCAGTTTAGTTTATTTTAAGTATATCCGATCGAGCCAAGATTTCGAATGTTCTCCAGAGATACTTACTGATCTTTGAAGAACAAAAAAAATCGGCCGCTTTCACGACAGGGACGATGCGCCCCCTTAATTAAGAGGAAAGAGTCAAATCCGGAGTTCTCCAAGAGCGATGAAAAATTTCAGTACGATCTTTTTTGTTTTCTTCCAAAACTACAGGACTTTCACCAACGCCGACGAAACGGGCGAGCAAGAAGAGAGGCTGAACATATTCTCGCTCGCTTCCGGTCATCTGTACGAGAGATTCATCAAGATCATGATGCTAAGCGTGATAAAGCACACGAAGACACCGGTGAAATTTTGGTTCCTGAAGAATTATCTTTCGCCGACGTTGAAGGTAAATTATTTATCGAGCTCGAACAATCGAGTTTGGTAGTTCGAGTGCGCTCGTGGTAACGAAACACAATTTTTTGCAGGACTTTTTGCCACACATGGCTAAGGAGTACGGGTTCGAGTACGAGCTCGTGCAGTACAAGTGGCCGAGATGGCTGCATCAGCAAACGGAGAAGCAGCGAACGATCTGGGGCTACAAGATATTGTTCCTCGACGTGCTCTTCCCACTCGACGTCAAAAAGATAATATTCGTCGATGCGGATCAGGTGGTCAGGGCCGATCTCAAGGAGCTCGCGGATTTGGATCTCGAAGGGGCACCGTACGCTTACACACCGTTCTGCGATAGCCGAAAGGAAATGGATGGATTCAGGTATTTCATTTTTATTTTTTTAATGAAAATTTTTTTTATTTAATAATAAACGGCCTAAGTCCAATTACAAGTGAATAGTGTGAGAGAGATAAATTAAAATTAAAATTAAAATTCAATTTGATACTGAAATTGACATTGAAATGGAAACAATATTTATTCATTCGCGTTATTTGTGTTCCCCATGTGGCTGAGAATTTAAAAAAAATCGAAGCAAAATTTAATGCCGCGATTTTACGATAAAATAAATATTATATGTATAATATGTGTATATGTATTACACGTATCGATATTCGACAGATTTTGGCGCCAGGGTTACTGGAGAAATCACCTTCAAGGCCGAAATTATCACATCAGCGCACTGTACGTCGTCGACCTAAAGCGTTTCCGTCGCATAGCCGCGGGCGATCGACTCAGAGGCCAATATCAGGCTCTCAGTCAGGATCCCAACAGTCTTTCGAATCTCGATCAGGATCTACCGAACAATATGATTCATCAGGTTGCCATCAAAACTCTACCGCAGGAGTGGCTGTGGTGCGAGACGTGGTGCGACGACAGGTCCAAACAATACGCCAAGACGATAGACTTGGTAAGGAGAACGGAAAGCAAACGAAATTCTAAGCCATTGAAAAATATTTCGCGCGTATGTTAAGACAGTTTTATTCGTCAGTCGGTCGCACTTATGATTAGTCGTGCTTTTTTTGTCAGTAATTGAATCACCATGCGAGAGAACGAAGTGAATTTCGTACAAAATGAATTTCGATGGATATTCATTACAATTTTGGGTTTTTTCAGTGCAACAATCCGATGACGAAGGAAGCCAAATTGCAGGCAGCTATGCGAATATTGCCCGAATGGACCGGTTACGACGAGGAGATAAAGGCTCTTCAATTGAAGGTCGAAAACGAAAATAGGCAATTGGAGAAGGATGTGAAAGATTCAGGTACCATTTTATTTTTTTTAATTATTATGAATAATTAATAATTAATTATTAATTGTTCTAGCCGATAATGTACGATCTTAAATTGGATTTTACTATTAAAAAAATAATAAAAAAAAACTCTTTTTATTGCAGACGAAGCTGCCAAGCACGAAGAGCTGTGAAAAATTTCTCCCCGATTTAAGGAAGAATTCTAATATAAGTTGTACAAAACGTTTTTTATAAGATCTTTTTGTGCTAAGGTCTTTTTGTACCCGTCGATAAGGAGATCGGGCAGAGATCGGCAAAATCTATATTTTTCTTTTAAATGCCTTGATCGATAGCTCGAATTCGTAGCTACCAAAGAGGGCAATTGTTGTAAGATTCAATTAAATTTTAATCATTTACATACATTCAAAATGATGTTTTTTTTCTCAAGTCTCCAAATCCAAACTTATATTTTGCCGATCTCCGAAGCGAAAGCTCGAAGAAAAAAAAATGCCTCGAATCACCGTACTACAGGCGATGAAAAAAAAACACGTTCTCCTCGACACACCGCGGAATCACCGGTCCACCACTATCGCCGCAACTTTGACGAAAACTCGACAAATCTGTGTACACAAGAAAAAAAAATCATGAAAAAAAAGCTGTGAATAACGTTCCACTATCGACTAGAAGTATTTACAGGCAACGGACACAATTCTTATCGTCTCGTCGGGAGTGCGGAATGCCGCGCTCTCTGCATAATGTATGATATCAGCGTTAGTTTTTTAACGAATAAATAAGTGATCTTTGCGAGTAAATCGTAACGATAATAGATCGATTTATTTATCGCGACGCGATCAGCAACGGCCTCGTGCACATTTTATCACATTTTTTTATCATTCGAGGTCGCTATGCGATAAAAAAAACAAAGAACCAAATTTTTTCTTTTTTTTCCCGGAAGTCCTGCACGGGGCCACATTATATTGCCGGTTTCAATCGGCCGAGTCGTCGAACGGCCGAAAATCATGGTTCTGAACGCGCTTCTTGCCTATCGTTAAACTTCCGAAACTTTATTTTACCGAATCGTCAAATTTCCCAAATTTTATTATTCCGAATCTTCGTTTAAACAAAAAGTAATTGTTCGAGCGTTACTCCTCCGAATCATTATATAACCGAACGTCATTTTTTTAGAATAATTGATCAAACATCGAGTCGCCGAATCATCGTTTTTCCGAATAGCATTTATCCGACATGTTACTTATCCGAATCGATTAGTACCGAGCGCAAAATATTTCATGAAGTTATATAATAGCGAATGATCGAACTATTCGCTCATATTATTTATTTCGTAAAGTTCGATTGATTGGCAATTCGAAACAATGACGATGCAGAGAACTGAAGTTCGGTGAGATTATTATTCGGAAAAACATGACGTTCGCTCGAACAGCTGATTCAAAGAAATAACGTTCGGTCAACTTGTGAATTAGCATTTCCGAAGAATAACCTTCGCATGAAACAAACGTTAGGACAAATGAAGTTTCGGCATTTTGACAATTCGGATAAATAAAGTGCCGACGTTTCGACGATTCGGCAAAACAAAGTTTCAGAAGTTTGTCGATTCGGAAAAAGTTTTCGGACATACGTCGATTCAGCCGATTGACATTCCGGCAGAATAATCTGCCTGCATCCTGCGCGTGCCCTTCTCGATAAAAAAAAATTCATCGCATTGCGCGGTGCTTGGAATGTTGGCCTTTAGGAATATTTGCATCGTTCGGCGTGTCTCTGCTTCGAACGATTCGCATATTCTTGGCGATAGCGTGGGTTCGAGAAGATTTGGGTCAGTCGCCCCTCACCGTCGCCATCGAGACAATCGCACAGCCAGCGAATGAGATTTTTGTAAACAGGGATTCGCCACACGGGATCGGCATGAAACAGTGATGACATCTTCAGTCGTATCCTGGCCGGACGGGCGACGATGGTTTCGCAGGCTAGTTCCCGCGAGCCGTGACCGCGGTCACGTGTAGTCTGCATCGTTGTCTGATTCTCGCTGCGGGTTTTTCTTGTACACAACGACAGCTGTTTGCTTATGCAAATCGAGTGGAAAACCAGTTTTTCATCGCGCCGCAGCCCGACGACCTGCGAATGGACGGGAAGAAAAAGAACCACTACATGCCGTAAATTATCATGCACGTTTTATTTACGTAGAGATATATATATATATATATATATATACATACATATATATGTATACACATCGTTCGGCGCCGCTGCTGTCGCGTAGCGATTCGTACCGATCGGGAACGTTGCCGTGATTCGTACACTTTTCTCTTCGCCGGACTATCGTCCGTACCTTTACTCGTTTCTCGGACGAACCGGCAAAACTCTGTGTTAGTTCGAACAACGAAGATCGGTAATCGTCGAGTCACTTTTTTTCGATATTCGGACCCGAGACTCGGGACAAAGGGCGACGACGATTGTCGCCGAAAGTCTTCGTAGTAGTTCGTCGGTTTGCCGCATGTTTGTTTTTTTTGTTTCCGTGGAGATTCGAGGTTCGATTGTGACGATTGTTTGTCGATCGGGATAGTCGGAGATTCGCTGCGAATATTCTCGTAGATTTATTGTTTAGCGAAATTTATTGTATTATTTGTTCGGGCAGTGTAGAGTCGGCGCTTCTACTATCACGGCCAAAAGCATCAACCTCATCTCGCTTTCACATTTTACGATGTTGTCGCGTGCGAATAAAAAGGTCACGGCGCGAGTGGAGAGAGAGAGAATAATAAAAAATAACAAAACTGTGCGACTCGCGGTGAGCGCGCTTGGTGAATTACGAGAGGAAATTTGTCGTGCTCGTGTAATTCGTCGCGTATGTCCGGCTGAAATCCGTCACCGCAGTGTTATTCACGCGGTTCAGAAATTGTAGATTGTAAACGGACTGAAAACAAAAGAAAGAAAAATATCGAGAGGGGCAGAGATTGCGACTCCGAGGAGTCGCGCGATGGTAATCGGCGAGTCATGTTTCTGTCAACTTTGTAAAGATTTAACTTCTTCAAAAGGTTTCATCGATTCCAGACTTTTAGGTCGATAAATTATTTCCTTATGCATTTTTTTTCTTTGTTAATCATGAATTGAGCATAACGTATGGAAACATGTGTGCAGACATTTTTCGTTGCGTTTAGGACACATCCCTCGTTGAAAATGAGACAATTACGAGCAATTAATAGTACCTTATCTCCGCCTTATCTCGTCAACGGTCGATCGCATCGAAACGACGATATTGGTTGCAAGTCCACTGTGGACTTGCAACCAATTCGTGAATTTCAAGGCGTGCATAAATCGATCGATTTCATTGATTGTACACGTTCGGGTAAAAAAATTAGTTCTTTATGAACAAACAAAATTTAATAATCAAAAATGACCAAAAAGCACGTACAAAGATTTTTTATTTTTCAAGATTTTTAACAACGTTTAGGACATGTCCCTCATTGAAGAGGCGACAATTACGGGCGATTAATAGTTCGCGATACCTCGTCAACGGACAATCACACCGAAACGCCGATGTTCGATGCAAATCCGGTGTGGATGGAAAAAACCCGATTCGTGAATCTCAAGGCGCGCATAAATTGTCTCTTCTATCGACGACTTTGATTTCACCTCTTCGATAATTTTTCGCCTCTGCAACGACGAACTATACGTATACATGCGCGTAAACATAGAGTGTTGCAGCTTCATCGAAGTGATTCCCATGCAGTTTCTCGTAAGTGGCCAGCAGATAGACGCTCGGGCTGCAAATGATCAACAACGTTGCTTCGATAAGCAAACGACACTTAGTTGCAAATCGCAGCGTGAGTCAATCGCGTGCCGTCGGCCGGAACGGCGTTTTCTTACTGTTTGACAGAGCTTGTGTTTCGATCGCGTATGATACATGTCCGTTGCCCTTTGGACAGATCCAAGGTCACACGACCCTACGATACGTCGAGTGAAGGAATGATTTTTTAAATTTTGTTCATAAATAAATAAATATGGTTAACTATTCGATATTGAAATCATCAGAATCAAGTAACGATCTCGTTCGAAGCCATCGAAAAACATTTGCAACGGCGATTAATGGGTGCGTACAATGAACCGCGATACTCTTGACTCTTTACATAAATTATCATTGTTAGGGCGGTTCTCGCTCTCCGAATTATCGGAAATGCAATGTACTTTGAAAGCGAGGACTTTTTCATGTTGTTATTCTTTTGAACACTGCATCTAATTGCCGTCGGGCGGCATTTAAGACTTTTTTAACGACCTCGTTTGTCCGTACGATAAGATAAGAGGAGAAATGCTACGAAATTTAAAAGCACTCGTAGCATTTTGCGACAATAATTTTTTGAAAAACGCTCTTCCCATTTTGCCGTCGCGGGCGTTTAAGGGGAAGTGAAACAGCTGTGCGTGCGAGAGAGATAGTTGCAATTTTCAAATTAACTTTATTCAATGGTACTCATTTTTTTGAGAAAGAATTTAATTCGGGCCTGGTACGAAATTACCGTGCGCATGCGGCTTAAATTTTCTTTGTCCTCAAAAAAATTAGCACCCTTGAGAAAGCTTAATTATAGTTTTCATTACCGACCGCGATGTTTCACTTCCCCTTAAGAGCATGTGAAACAACATGGAGTGCGAGAGGGATAGCATCAGTGGCGCTCTCGGCGGAGCGAGAGAGACACGCTGAGAACGTGTTTCACGTGCTCTTAAGGGGAAGTGAAATATAGCGGTCGGTAATGAAAACTGTAATGAACTTTTTTAAGGGTGCTAATTTTTTTGATTTGAAAATTGCAACTATCTCTCTCGCACGCACAGCTCTTTCACGTCCCCTTAAGGTGATATGGAACACCCTCCCGACCACTTGCCCCGTGCTCAGCTGGTAATAAAAACTGTAATGAATGCCCTTTTGAGACCGCAGATTCCCGAGAAAAAAGAAAATTTTCTTTCCCTGCGTCTGTCGATTCTCCAGGGAAAGATAATTGGCTTTTTCGTCAGCGGGCTGCGGTCTGAAAACGGCATTCATTACAGTTTTTGTTACCGACGGCCGTATTTCACATCACCTTAAGACCATTTTTTACGACCTCGTTTACACGTACGATCAGATAAGGGCGAAAATTGTTACAAAAAAAATTACTCGTAGAATTTTTTGTAATTAATTTCGCCGAGTGTACCTTGGCCGTTCGATTTAGGAACGTGAAGAAAATTTATCATCGAAATATCAAAATCCGCCCGATCTATCGGACGATTATGCGCGCCCGTCGTGCCATCGCGCAGAGGAAACCCGAGCGCCATTACGGTGGCGTATACACGTATTCGCCACGATACGGCGCATAACATTTCACGCAACCGTGTCACTCCTGCGAGATTGCAATCATATCTCTCTTGCACAATGCAAATGACTTCTTACTCTGCTATTTCCTGCATTAAACCGCGCTATCTTCAAGAGCGTGGGTTCGCCTCTGAGCTCAACGTCAGTCGGTCTATCTCCGGCGAACGCTCCTCTCCAAAATCTCGAAACTTCTCATCGTAAAATGAAAATGAGATTTTCAAACCGAAAGTGACGTATTCCTGGTATGACATCACTTCCGGTCGAAAACTAAAATTTTCAAACCGGCAGTCACATATTTCGCGAATGACACCACTTCCGGTGAAAAAATGCGATTTTCAAATCGGAAGTGACGTATTTCCGATATGACGTTACTTACGGTCGAAAAATAAGGTGTTCAATCATAGAATATTTCTCCACTTAGTTTTACCGCCGAACTAGTCAATCGTTCCTCGGTTGCTTGTGTCTCGACACAAGCAACCGAAGAACGATTGACTAGTCCTCCGTTTTGCGACCAAAACAGAGGATTCTTCTTTTACCAATTTTTTGGAGGAGACATGAAAAAAAAGTCGTCTCAAAAATAAAACACCAGTCCGTTTTGCCCCCCACCTTCTTGTCTCCAAAGCTCAAAGAATTTTTGACAATCGTAATCGATCGTTCGATTTATCTTCGAGTCTCTGTGTGACGAAACGATAGGTGTATTACCACTACTACCGCAGATACGAAACAAAAATTTGAAATCATCGTCGAAGCTCGTGCCTCGAGTCCCCAGGTTCGGTAAAGTGCGAGGAGACGTTCCGAGAACGAGAGGGCTCTCCGTAGTCTTGGGCGATATCTCTCTCGAGCGCCGGAGAGTTAAGCTATCTGGCCAAACAACGTATCGGACGGTCATTCCTCGAAGACGAGACATGCTACGTCGACTTCCTTTTGTTTATTTAACCAGTGGCGTGTGCACTCCTTGCCTTTTCCGTGTCTTCACCAGTTTACAAAGCGAAACAAAACTCGGAATATCGAAATAAATAATACTCCCTCGGTCAGCGTATTTCTTCGACAGTTTCCTTTTTTTCTTCCACTTCATCTTCGAGGGTGCGCATTTGTTATAGCGCGGTGCACGATGGACGACGAGAAGATCAATTTGTGAGTCAACTTTTTTTAACTACACTTACATAGTGAAGTCTCAGTGAAATCGTGAGTTTGTACAAAAAGAAAGAGAAAAAAAATTGTTGAAACTATAATGGGGTTTATCACAAGACACGGCGAACTAACATTTCCCTTCTCACTTCAACCTAATTTCACCGACTGTGAATAAAGGATAAGAACATCGTGTTCGCGTACGTTTCGCGATGCAGTTATTTGCCGACATTGGAAGTGATGAATTTTTATATTTTTCCATACATTTTGTACACCGGAACGATTTTTTTTCCGCATATTTGAAATGGTGAGATTTTGTTGGAAGTGATTCAAGCGGGTAATCGAAGAGATTGCGCGATTGTCCGGTGTGCGAGAAAGCGAGAAATTTCATATTTTATCTGAAATTGAAAAGTTACTTCGCAATGCGAGAAAATCCGATTGAAAAATAGAAATATATATATGTATATATATACATATATATATATATATATGTAGAGGAAATTAATCGAAAAGGAACGATCTTCAATGTTTGCTGAGTGGAGATTACGCCTCTTTAATTCTAATCGTACGGTACAGTTTTATACAGCTATATATGTATACATAATTGGATGTAAACATATACACATAATTGGTCGTGTAAATCGTGCCGAGTGTGTTATTACATTCTCCTTTCTTTTTCCTATTCCACTATCTCGTCTCTTGATTTAATCATAATATTTTGAGTCGAGAGTTACAGTTATTAAAAAAAAATTGTTAAAGCAATTAATAAAAAATGCACTACACTTATATCGCCAGGATTCACGGTCGGTAAATATAAATGTACGTTTGTCGACCGCTGGTCCGAAGAGTGAATCATTATAATCTGAAGAAGAAAAAAGAAAAAAGAACCTTAGGAGTATGTGAAACACGTTCTCAGCGTGTCTCTCGCTCCGTCGAGAGCGCCACTGATGCTATCTCTCTCGCACTCCATAGTGTTTCACATGCTCTTAACGAAGATAAATGGTAAAAAATTGTATATGATTATCCACAAAATCGCAGCAAAAATTGCACTATCGGATATGAATAATCATAATTAGAACAATCGAAAATAAATACGAAACTTTTATATTTTTATCAACATAACTGGAGCATAAATCGAGCCAGTTTCCTTTCGGAGGGCAAGATCAAGTATAAATAATCGCGACTCAAAAAATCGTAAAAAAAAAAAACCTAAATATCTCCGTAATTGGGGCATAAATCGTACCAGTTTCTGTTCGGAGGCCAAGATCAATGTTCTTCCGCCGATATTATCGCAGTATCGAAGCGTTAACGATTCAACGACCTCGAGCATTAACAGACCCAAAAACATTTTTAAAAAATGTATACAAAAAAGTGGTGGAAACAGCATCGTACAATACATAATACACTCCGCTCTGAAACACACGTCATAACATTGTCTCGTCGGTTGGCCCTCGATGCGCCTTCGGTATCGCAGCCGTCGAGGTCTCTGCGCCGCAATCCGAACAATTACACGTAATGTGCGCCACAAGTGCAGAGACCTCGTTCAATGATATATTTTTATTTATTTTTCAAGAGCTTTTTGTAAGAACTCGAACGACCTTTGACGATCAGTGCTGCTCCAGTTGAATCGTTAATTACGCGACAAATCTGTTTCAACCTTTTTTTTAACTTCAATTCAAAGAAAATTCTCCTTGAGCGGAGCGCGCGACTTCCTCTGAGCGGTTCGTGTGCGGGGTCGCTTGGTAAAAAATTACTCTCACCGTCGTGAGGATAAGCACGGTACTTTCAACGAGGTTTTCCCGACCCGGTTCGGACTTTCCATATCGCTGAGAAGCCTCGACCAGATCGGCTCGCTCTTTCGATTCTCGCGAAACGTTCGATTCTTCCTCGCGTCGAGTCTGTCGAGCCGTTTGACTTTCACGCGCCCGGTATTGTTTACTTTTTTTTTCCTTTGTGCCCGAGAGCTATGCGGACGCGGCTGATAAGCGGAGTGCTCAACGGACGTTCCATGCGCTTCGCATAGAATACGCACAACATGTACAGTGTAACCACATACAATCACGTTCATAAAGTTTGTTATTTTGCATTTACGATTCGATCGTTCGGATTATTTTTTTTTAATGCACTATCGAAACTTCGACTAGGTGTATCGATTAATCGAAAGATATTTCAAATAAATAAATAAGAAATGTGATTCTTCGATGTTTTCGAACATTGTGAACACGTTTTCATTAAAATCTCGAACTTTTTTTCACCAAAACAGAGCTTCGTCTATGTGGAAACAAATTGATGTTAATCTTTTGGGATTGTTAATTAGTTCTTGTCCTGACGTTTTTATACACATAGAATTCCCACATGTGCAGTGTAATCATATCAAATCCCGTTTATAAAGTTTGTTATTTTGCATTAACGATTCATTCCGTAGGAATTTATTTTTTAACGTTCGATCGAAAGTTCGACTAGGTTTATCGATAAGTTGCAAGATATTAAAGTAAATTCATTAAAATGATATTAATCTTTTGTGATTCTTACTTAGTTTTCGTCGCAGCGTTTTCAACACTGATCGTTCGACATTGAAGACCGGTGTGCCAAGTGCGGTTCGACGTGTGGAGCGCGCAGACAAAACTACGAGCGAATTGACTGATCTGATCCACCGTCACAGTTTTTATGCAACGGCACGTCAATTAATTTGATTTGTTTTTACGAAACATCTAATAATACCACTGAGTTGCCGAGTATATAAATTGTATAGTTTTGAAAACATCTTCCGCCGTCGCGTCGTTGTTCATTGGCGTGATTGCTTCGCGTGTTTGTAACTCCACGTGCGCTACAATAGCCGTTACATCGTAACCGGTGAACGCAAAGGACATTTTCAAGGGCAACAAAAACGCACTGTTATCGACTTTATTTGATTGATCGACCCTCATTTTCACAGCGGAATACACTGAACAATACAACGTGGTGCAAAAACATTTTCCAACCAAAAATACGTCGCTTCCTGCTTGAAAATCTCATGTCTCGACCGGAAGTGTTGTCATGCCGGAAATACGTCACTTCCTGTTTGAAAATCTTCTTTATTGACCTGAAGTGACGTCATACAGGAAATGCGCCACTTCCAGTTTGAAAATCTCATTTCTTGACCGCAAGTGTCGTCATACCAGAAATATGTCACATCCGGTTTGAAAACCGAATTCGTCAACTAGAAGTAACGTCACACTGGAAATACATTAACTCCGGCTTGAAAATCTCATTGTTCGATCGAAGGTAACGTCATACCGGAAATATGTCACTTCCGATTGGTAAATTTAATTCTTCAACCGGAAGTAACGTCATACCTAAAATACGTTACTTCCAGTTTGTAAGAGTGACGTCATACCGGAAATACCCCGCTTCCGGTTTGAAAATCTCACTGTTCGGCCAGAAATACGTCACTTCCGGTTTGAACATCGCATTGTTCGACCGAAAGTGACGTATTTCTGATATGACGTCTCATTCGGCCATTAAATGTGATTTTCGAACCGGAAGTGACGTATTTCTGGCAAATCTCCGAAAATCTAGATTTCCGGTTTCCGAACTTCACCATTCATAGCAAGGGCGCGAAGGGTCCTCGTCACAAAAATCTGCTAGTGACAAATAAAATATAATATTTCGTCGCGCAGCCAGATAGGATCGTGGGTTCGAAAAACATTACGAAGAGTCGAGGAATATGCGACGCGCCAGTCTCGATACCGGAAGGAGGCGAGTAGATAGAAGAAACTCCGTGGTTAAAACGGTGTCGTGTGTACATTATCGCATAATATTCACCCGGGAACGGAAGTCCTGAAGCGCCATGTGTATGACTCCCGCTAGCGATAGACAGTACGATAGATAGTACGCGTGCTGAAGAGGTTCTGTTATAACGTCGCCAGACAAGTGTTGGGTGGAGGGTTTGCCTCGGCTTTGGCGCGAGCTCCGCCATTCGTATCCGATGTGGTGTCGAGCGTCGGACCAGTTTTTCCGGATTCCTCGACGAAGTGGTGGTGGCGGTCGCGGACTGCTGGACGGCTGTTTGTATACACACTCGCTGTAGTATACGCTATATAGTGTAACACAAAAAGCAATGTCGTCTAGCTACACAAGACTCGCCCTTGACGGTATCACGGTTCGTCGCTCCCCGCCGGCCTCGACCTCGAGAGGCGCAAGGAAACCCAAAGGTTTTGAGGGCCCGGACGAGGATGGCATCCACAGAGCGTTGGTACCACCATTCTATCGTTTCACATCCGACTTATAACACTTCATCGCTCGTTTCGTTCCTCGCAACACTCGTCGCTAGCAGTGACGATATTTTTACCTTTTTTTCGACCCTTAACACAAAATTATTATCGACGTAAAGATGTTATTTTTATTTTGGAATTGCCGATAAATCTCGAGATTTATATGTTTATGGGATTGTTTACATATTTCAAAAATATCCCATTCTATCGTTTTGCATTCGAAATGTAAGACTATATTGCTCGCCTCGTCCTTCTCATCTCTCGAAAGACATCACTGGCAGAGACGATATTTTTAGATTTTTTTTTTCATGCCTTAACACAAAATTATAATCGACATAAAGACATTATTTTCGTATTGGGATTGCCGATAAATCTTAGGACTTATATTTTAATAGGATTGTTTACGTATTCGAAAATATCCGATTTTATCTTTTTGCTTCCTAAATGTAAGACTATATTGTTCGTCTCGTTCTTCTCAAAAGACATCACTGGCAGTGACGACATTTTTAGTATTTTTTTTCTGCCATGAAAACATTATAATTGACACAAAAACGTTATTCTTATTTTGGAATTACGGATAAATCTCGTGATTTATATTTTTATAGAATCGTTTACATATTAAAAAAAGATCCCAATTTATCATTTTACATCCGAAATTTAATAATACATTGCTTGTCCCTCTCAAAACACATCACTAATAGTGACAATATTTTTAGATTTTTTTTTACCTTTAAAACAAAATTGTAATCGACGTAAAAACCTTATTTTTATATTCCAATATCCGATACGTCTCGTGATTTGTATTTCGACAGGATCGTTTGCATATAAAATAAAAGGTAATGGAACTAGGAAAAGTGTCGCTGGAAGATCATCGAGTATAACGTTCGTTACACGAGGATAATACTAAAAAAATACGGTATTTTATCTATTGAGAATGGGGCTTCGGAAGAGGAAGGGGGAGGCCGGGCGGGTGTAGCGGAAACCGGCATTGGAGAATCTCGAATCAAGGCCAACCAGAGGTCTTTCTCTCGTTACCGTTATCTCGGATACGCGTAATGATGATGTCTCGCGGAATTACACCTGTGCGGTGAGTGAAACAGAGACAACTTCATTGAGGACTCACACGGAAAGAAAACTAATGAAAAACGTTGCGGCGATTTGTATTCTGTTCGCGTTTCCGCTCACAATGTGTCTTCCCAAGCAAAATTAATAGTACCGGCAGTGACATCGAGATTGACAACTGCTTCGATCGAACAGTATTTTCTCTCCCATCGTACTTTTTTTTTCTAATGAAAAATTATCTAATCATTCATAATTTATTAAATTTTCAACATTTTTTTATTATATTTGTCATCTGAACGTGAATCTAGAAAAGATAATCCCATTTCATACACATACAATATTAATTTAAAATCAAATAAATATTTATATTTATTATTTTTTAAATATTACTATATTATTTCTCTGGGCGCACTTGTTCATATGTCCATTTTCTTCCGGAAAGAGCATTTCCGGCACAATGATAATAATAATGATAATAATAACAATAATAGTAATTGATAAGACCATACAATTATTATTATTATTATTATTATTATTATTATTATTATTATTATTATTATTATTATTATTATTATTATTATTATTATTATTATTATTATTATTATTATTATTATTATTATTATTATTATTATGCGGAAAATGCTCTTTCCGGAAGAAAATGAACATATCAACAAGTGCACCCACAAAAATAATTTAATAATAAAAATAAAAAATAATAAGTATAAATATTTATTTGGTTCAATTAAATATTGTGTATGTGTATGTGAAATGGGATTAACAAATAATATTTAAAAATGTTAAAAATTAATAAATCAATTAATAAATTAACATCATCAGTATTCTTTTTATGTCTTCCGACTCGTTGCAATATTTCACAATGTTTTTAGTTATCGTCCGTGGTCGAAGGAAATTGGTGTGTCGCCTTTAGATAATTGACCGGCAAGAAAAATATGTCGTTCGATTAATTTCCGTTGTCTCTCCTCGTCTGCATCGTTCCGCAAAGACACACCTCCCTACCCAATTCTCTCCTCAACCGTTCGATCATTTTCTCTCTCTCTCTCACACACACACACGCTAATCTCGGTATAATATGTATAGCGCTTCAGCGCGTATATTCGTGTTAGGCCGCGATACTACTGGATGCTGAAGGAGCGCGGCCCACGCCGCGGTTAGCGGCGACTCGTATTATTATTTTTATGGTAGAATTTACAAGATCAAAGTTCCTGTCGCCCAGTCGAACGTCGCCTAATCCCTCCATAAATATAAATTTATCCCTTCCTCGATTATTCACAATCTCGTGTATTCAGTATAGTCTTGTCCATCGCGTCGCGAGCCTCGCTTATATTAGTCGTCGGCGTGATCGCGTTCGCTCGTAGTACTAGCAATACCATTATAACCGCGAGATCGACCAGTTCGCCGTCGGTCACCCAACCCGAGCCGCGCTCCTCTTATCGCCCACCGCACAGATACAATAATAATAACAACAACAATAATGGAGTGAGTTTTTTTTTTATCAACGTGGTGTCGAGCGATCGAAAATTTTTTGCACACGATCCGTTGCGACGATTACGCTGTAGCAGAGACTTTACATCGGTTATCGAAATAATAACAACAGCGGTACAATAAGATCTGCGGCGAGTCGATCGGTTTTGAATTAAAGTTGGTCGAGCTCTGCGGAGATTTTTTCTTTCTGTATCGATTGCCGAGTTCCTGATCGACTGTTTTGTCGACGATGGCAACACGACAAAAATCTTTGACCGTCGATCGAAATTAGATCGGTCTCGGCGAAGATTTTTCTGAACGGAAGACCGAGCGGTTGAGTAATTGCTGATCGATGAGGCGTCGATAGGCGAGCGGCGTCGAACGGTGCTTCAATTATAGAGTATATCAGTGAAACTATTGACGAATCTTATGTATATTTGTTTGTTTGGATGTTTGTCCCATACCTCACCCTCTCCCCCCTGTCGATGAAATTGATTGGCCTTATTATTCTGGTGATGTAATCTTTTACACACTTCGGAAAGTTGTTTTTTTGTTTGGTTGATTGTCCTAATTTTTAAGAATCCCTAATTGTTCGGATGTGACGTCACTTCCGAGATTTTTCAACCGTAAGTGACGTATTTCCGGTGTGTCGTTACTTCCGATCGAAAAATGAGATTTTCAAACCGGAAGTTACGTATTTCTTGTGTTTCGTCAATTCCGGTTGAAAAATAAGATTTTTAAACCGGAAGTAACGTATTTTTGGTATGACATCCCTTCCGGTCGAAAAATGAGGTTCTCAAACGGGAAGTGACGTATTTTCGATATGACATCACTTCCGGTGGACAAATAAAATTATCAAACCGGAAGTGACGTATTTCCGGTATTTCGTCACTTTCGGTCACTAAATGTGATTTACAAATCGGAAGCGACGTATTTTTGGGATGACGTCACTTCCGGTCAAAGAATGAAATTTTCAAACCGCTAGTGACATATTTCGGGTATGACGCCACTTCCGGTCGAGAAAAATGAGATTTTCCAACCGAAAGTGACGTTTTTCCGGTAAATCTCCGAAAGTCTTAATTTTCGGTTTCTAAATTCCAAAGTCCAACCGATCAACTAGTTATCCAATATAAATTTTTTTTAATATATTAATTTCATCAACAAAATGTTTAAACATAGTTCAGACTACATACTGTAATATATTTAGCGGGAGTTCTCTCGCGTCGTATTTGCACACGGCATTTACGATAAATCACTAATGAGAGATATGAAGTAATGCTGTGTAGCTGATAACAGAATAACAAGATCGACACCGATTCTCACCAAGGCTTATCAGATATAATGCGACGCATATATACAATCGAAAGCTCGAATCTCGGGAACTGCAAACAAACATTTTGTTTTTTTTTTTCATCGCAAGCTTTTTTTACGCATTGGGGGATTGCGCGAGACAATAATTCCCGATGAGTCGTCACCACAAATTTGTATTCCTCAAACACATATATATACATATATATTTTTTTTTTTCACGTACGTCGATGAAATAATGCATTCGGTTGTCCGAACGGAAGTATCCTCTGATTAATTCATCTCGTGCATCGGCGGTGTCCTCCGCGAAGTCCTCTCGAAGCTATCGATATCTACGATTTGTTGGAATGTATGTATGTCGTATTATAGATATTGCGGGACACCTCTTTGCGAACGGGAGAGTGATCGATCTGAATAATTCATTTTTAGCCACCTCCCTCGTTGCTCATCGCCTATGCGGGTTATACAAGCTGTATTACATAAGCATCCCAGAGGGATGCTTACATAACATTTTACAATTATTTTTCAATTAATGCACTTGCACCATCGCGTAAAGTACCGATTGCAGGCGTGCAGTTTTATTCGCACGCTCGATTTTCCTACACGCGGAACCGGATTTTATTCAAGGCCACGGCGACGCCGTTGCGTAGATAATTTGCATTAAAAAATTGTAATTTTATTTTAATATCAATGTAAAATAACAACGATCGGTCGATACGATATTGTTTGGATCGGAACCGTGGACACTGAATTTTGGACGTTGCATAGACATTTTGGACTTTTTTGTTGTTGTTATTTTGTCTAAATGTTATTTTAATATTTTCAATGTAATATAAAAATGATCGATCGATAGAATTCTTTTGATCGGAGCCATCGATATTGAATTTTGGCATTGCGTAGACGTTGGATTTAAAAAAATTGAAATTTTCATATCGCTTTCTCATAAAAGTTAGAAATCGAAATTGTCGTATCGTTTTCTCATGATATTCCTTTATTCGCGAAGGCTCTTCTATGAAAAAGCATTTGCTGTATATTGGCATCCTCATAGAGGGAGCTTCGGGAATAAAGGAATATCATGAGAATACCACACGACAATTTCAATTTCCAACTTTTATGAAAAAGCGATATGAACATTTCAATTTTCAACTTTTTTCAACATCCACTTGTTAAATTGTTATGCAAAATGGCTGGCCGATTCAGATTCCGCGTGTAAAAATACTCCATCATTACGCTTCACATTGTCGGATCTGCACTTGGCGCGAAAAAATACATGGACGTATGCGCTCCTGAAATTTTGATATTTAATTTTTCTTCAGGTTCAAGGACCAGGCGGTATTCGGATACGGCACCAGTATTCCGCCGAACAATAACGAACCGGAGGAAAACGATGCGCCTTCGAAAAGGGTGATTTTTTGCGTTCACGGAAAATTGTCTGGATGCTGCACCGTCGTGAAGGGCCTTGGCCCGGACGATAATTTACCGGCGGATTATCAACAGAATCCCGTGCATCGTAATAATTAATTTAACATGTTTAAATTAACGTAATGTGATTTTAACATTACGTTAATTTTACATTACCACAAAATTTTAACGCATTTTCCTCTTAATTTTCAGTGGAAGACCATTGTCACAGGGAACGAAACGAAGAGATCGACAAGAAAGCCCGCAAGAAGCTCATCATCGCCTGTATACTGTGCGTCATCTTTATGATAGCCGAGATAGTTGGTAAGATTTTTTTTTATTTCATAAGACACGACCATTCCCATTTACAGGAGGAGTAGCAGAAAATGAGAAATTAATAATGAAAGTAAAAAAAATAAATAACATAGTATATAAAGTATATAAAGAAAAAAAATATTTGTTTGATTTGTAACCCGTCAACGACCAATCGATGGCTTCTCCTCAAAAGCCATTTTTTCGCATTACATTATAATTATTTGTTTTACATACTTTTTGTCTGCGCAGGTGGAGTGATATCGAACAGTTTAGCGATCGCTACGGACGCCGCGCATCTCCTCACCGACTTCGCCTCCTTCCTCATATCGCTGTTCTCGATATGGATGTCCGCGAGGCCGGCAACGCGAAAAATGCCCTTCGGCTGGTACCGAGCAGAAGTAAATTATAACTATTCTGCGATCAGCAAGTGTCTCGCATCAGCCCTAAAAATTTGACGCCTATACCTAAATATGACGCCTATACAGCTAATATAGAAAAATATTTTTTTAATGATTGAAAAATAATATAAAAAAATTATTTTAAAAAATTTCAGGTGATCGGAGCTCTCACTTCGGTTCTGATGATCTGGGTTGTCACAGGCATTCTTCTGTATCTCGCGGTCGAGCGTGTGATCCACGAGAATTTCGATCTCGACGCGGAGGTGATGCTGATCACATCGGCGGTCGGAGTTGCGGTAAATCTCGTGTTAGTGCTACCAAGATTATGTTCTTTTATTTATTTTTTTATTTTTTCCATGGAACACAATTAGCGCATGGTGACCGCGGTTAGAGAAAACCGGGAAAAGTCAGGGAAAAAAATCTTGGTCAGGGAATCAGGGAAAAGTCGGGGAATTTCAAAATTGGTCAGGGAAAAAGTAAATTGTCGCCGAACCTTCTATAACTAAATAAGAAGTACATAAAAGGCAGACTTAAAAAAATTGGAAATATTTTGGAAAAAAAATAGAATTAAATATGAATACAATACAATAATTAGGTATTTTCATTTGCATCATTAATTTTTTTTTAATACAAGTCTTTAGAAGTTTGGTCAGGGAAAATTTGTTATTGGTCAGTGAAAAGTCAGGGAATTTTTTTCCGGAGAAAAAACGGCCACCGTGTAGCGGCAATCACGTAAAGATTTTTCTTTTTTCCCGACTTCCCTAAAACAACCACATTTCTTGCGTGCATCGCGGGCGGAAAGTCGCCTACAATTGACCAATCATCATTATTAACCTGTGCGCATGCGCACTACTGTTTCATTACTCCCTAGGGAGGAATGGTCATTGGCGAATGTGAAGATTTTGCGACGTAAGATATGTGGTTATTTTAACGAAGTCGGAAAAAAGTATCGCAAGCGAAGCGAGGGCAGAAATCACATGAGGTGAAAAACCGCTCCGTCCCGTGTCGGACGGAGCTTATTTTCACCTCGTGTGATTTCTGCTCTGCCTTCGCTCGGGTAGCAACTTCGCGCTTGTAGCATGATATACATACTAATTATTTCCCGATTTCATTCAAATCTCACGCAATATTTCTAAAAAATATGAAAATAATATTTTGAAATATTCTATCAAAATATTTCACCGAAACGCTTCTTAAATGTTTCGGAAACAAATCTCATTTTTCAACACATCCGAAATATTTCTGAAACATTGTGATAAAATCTTGAACATTTTTTATTTTATAGTTACCCGAAATATTTCTACGATTGTTTTCCTGTTTGTGCGGGTGTCTTTATTCAAATTGCTCTGGAGATGCGGTCTTTGACATTTCGCTGAAATGATTAAAAAACATTACACAAATATTTTTTAATACTGATACCCCAGATAGAAAACTGACGGCACGGAATCTACTCGGTATTAGCACGGGAACGCACGCCGTGCCGGTACAATGCAGACATGTATGTCCGCATGTGACGATACTGTGACGGCACGGCGTTTTGATACTATACTGCTGCTTGCACAGTTCCAGCTCGGCGTGAAGTTCCACAGCGAGCTGGAACAGTATCGTCACATGCGGACATACATGCCTGCGTTACGCCGGCACGGCATGACGAATGTATACTAATTTTTGTTAGCTCCGGTAAGCGATGAGCCGATAAGGCAATAAATTTCTCACTGGCATTGTGTTGTTGTTGCAGAATGGGTCTGACCCTTCATCAGCATGGGCACAGCCACGGCGGCGGTCACGGACACGGGCACGGCCACAGTCACGGCAAATCCAACGACGCTCACGGCAAGGAGGAGAAGAGAAACATCAACGTCAGGGCGGCGTACATCCACGTGATCGGTGATTTTATTCAGAGCACCGGTGTCCTCATCGCCGCATTGATTATTTATTTCAAGGTACGATAAACGTTTTTGCGAGATCGATCATCGAAATTGCGATAAACATAATAATGTTGATATTCGAAATTTCAGCCGAGCTGGCAAATCGTGGATCCGATCTGCACCTTCCTTTTCTCGATCCTCGTCCTGTTCACGACGGTGGCAATAATAAAGGACGTGATGAACGTCCTCATGGAGGGAACTCCCAAGGGATTCGAGTATTCCGAGGTCGAGAGCACTTTCATGCAGATCGGCGGTGTCGTCAAAGTTCACAATTTGAGAATCTGGGCGCTGTCCTTGGACAAGACTGCGCTCTCGGCCCATCTAGCTATCAGTGAGTCGTGTTCCATCGAAACTTATGACGATGTAATAGTACTTTGCCATGCGAGTTCGCTGTAGAGCATTAGTATCGTATAACTTTTTTTGTACTAAGTACAGTAGACGTGAAGTCAAATTAGCGTACGAGGAGTAAAATTAACGTGCGAGAAGTAAAGTTAGCATGTGAGAAGTTAAAATAGCGTTCGAGATGTGAAATTATTCTGCGAGAAGTAAAATCATGGATATGCGTAGCGCCATTACAGTACGCTATTTTGTAAAGCGCCATTTTTGCCACACCTTACACGCACGAAGGGTGACACTTTCCATGTATGCGTTGCAAAAAAATACGTAAGAACCGATTGCTAATGCTTTTTTTCTCGTTACAGCGCCGGGCGCGAGTCCCCAAGAGATATTGCGCACAGCGACGAGAAACATTCATGATCGTTACAACTTCTTCGAGATGACCCTGCAGATCGAGGAATTCAATGAGCGAATGGAAAATTGCAAGCAATGCAAATCGCCACTGCAGTGAAATGTCTTCTGTATATAACGACATCAATTTCACGAATAATCGAATGACCGTGCGGGTGCATTTTATTCTCCCCGGCCGGTGGCTATTTAAAAAAAAATAGTGCGATAGATAAATTGGAGTCGGGGAGGAGGCGAGAAGCATACGATCAATTGCCGAATGGCAAGTGGCTAACGTGATCGCCACGCCGAAAGAATTCATTATGCTTCGAACTCGCAAGATTCACACGAGCCACACTCATCGAGCACACATACATATGAACACGATTTATGTAAAAAAAAAAGTCATAATTATCTGCAAGATGAACAAAATTGTGACGCAGTAAATTTGAGAAATACTATATTCGGCGCTAAAGAAAAACAAAAACCAACGCGCAGTGAAGCAAGTTTATAGTTTTATATCTATAAATCTACAACGCGGAGCAACAAAACGCCAAGTGTGTTTCCGCAATCGTACCTAGACAAAATAAAATCACTATTCCTGCAATAAATTTGTCGAGTTATTCTTTTTTCTTTTCAGCGTTATGTCGTGCTCTACCAACCGAGGGCAGATCTATTCCGTCGGTATTCCTCCGCATTAATTCCAGACGATCTTCCGTGCCCGCGATGGCTCGACCAGCGCCATCTGTCGCCCATACTTTCAACTCTCTCGAACTTCATCGTCGGTACAAATTGCCACGGAATAAAAGTTTACTCGCAGACGCTATCGTACGTATACCAAACGGTGATTATTCGTCAAATAGAAAATAAATAATAACTCTTTCAACAATAATCCAGCGGTCTACCTTGTACGACGAAAAATTAAAATGTCGAACAATTAATCCCGGCGTAGCGAAATAAACCCAGCTCGAACGATCTTCTGTGCCCACAATGGCTTAATCAGCGCCATCTGTCGCCGGGACTTTCAACTCGCTCGAACTTCATCGTCGGTACAAATTGCCGCGAAATAAAGTTTACTCGCAGACGCTATCGTAAGTATACCAAACGGTGATTATTTGTCAAATAAAAAATAAATAATAACTGTTTCAACAATAATCCCAAAGTCTACCTCGTGCGACAAAAAATTCAAATATAAAGAAATTAATCCCGACCTACAAAGAGAAACAAAAAAAAAAAACATATCTCGAACTGCGTCGATAGATCGAATCCGGCGCGTATCGATGATCGAACAACCCTCTTGAACATCGTCCGTTCGTCACTTATAGTGTCACCGTTCCGCGAGTCCTTGTCCGCGGTGCTCGGGGGCAGCCTCGCACAGTGCTCTCCTCCTCTTATCTAATCCGGCGGAGGACAATAATCACAGTTTGTGTGTGTGTCTCCCGAGGCCGGCAGTGACAAAAATCGAGTTCCCAGTGCTCCGCTTCTACAGGGTGCTTCGCCAGTGTAAAACGGTTCAACTCGGTCGAAAAGAGGGGAGGATATCAACGAGAGACGAGGCTCCGGGCCAAAGAAACGCGCACGGCCGAGTGAGAAGGAAGGAAAGTCTGTGAACTACCGTGCATGACTGTGTGTGTGTGTGTGTGTGCGAGAGAGCGCGCGCGCTTGTGTGTTGCCGCTGCCAACGATTGAAGAATAAGAGAGTCAAGACCCTCGCGTCAACACAATCTTTAGCAGGAAACGTCGAGCAAGATTGACAGTCGAGGACAGTAAAAAATTAAAAAGAAAACACAGATATAAAGCCTGTCAAGCAGCGCGACAATACCGGCAGGGCGAGTCGAAAACTTCGAAGCACCTAAGCTAGAGCGTAGAATCATCGTCGTCATTCGGGCCGAAGCGAAGAGGCGGAGAGGGCTCGAAGTAAACGGTCAGCTTAGCTGTGTGTGAGCAATAAATAAAAAAAACATAGGAATAAAAAAAACTGTCAAGCAGCCCGACAATACCGGCGGGGCGAGTCGAACTGGGAGCGGGAGCGTAGAATCATCATCATCGTTCGAGAGGAGGCAAAGAGGCGAAGGCTCGAAGCAAACGGCTTCGCTGAGTGCGTCGCGTTTAGCGGTGGCTGCGACGGCGAGGAAGTTGCGAGCGAGTGTGCGGTGAGAAGAGTCGCGTGTACGCTCGCGAGTCGATCGAAGGGTCGCGGCGTTGGGCGGGGCGGGAGGGGGAGGAGGGGCACGGCGGCGCCCCCCACTCCGAAGGGTTGAGGACGACGAATAAGGAAGCATAGAAAAGAAAGGAAGTACACGACGGCGTCGCCGACCGTCTCGCTGAGACATCGGACTAAAAAGAAGAAGCGAAAAAAAAAAAAAAAAAACAGAAAATCTTGGTCTCATTTTTTTTTTTTTTTTAAGTTCTCGTTTCGAGATCGTCGGTGCATCGGCGCGCGGAAAGACGGGGCATTTTGTTTTATTTAATGCAGAAGACATAAGTCGTTACTCTCTCGGGCTCTCGTGCGCGCGCGCGCGCCTCTCCGTGCGACAGAGTACGATTCGCGTAGGTCCCGCGTAGGTGGGGAACGACGCAACGTGACACGAACCAGCGCGGAGCGAAACGAGCTCGAGGGAGACGGCGAGAGGACAGTTGCAACGACGGTTAGATCGCCGCTCGGCACGATTTGTAAACATACCGGGCCGAGAGTCGCTGGGCGTCTCTCTCACGTGTGTTGGAAATTCCGTGCGGCGACGGTAACAGCGTGTAGCTCATCCCCACCCCAGTTCGCCGCGCGCGCTTTTTTTTTTTCTTCGCTTTTAACGGCTCGCACGCACCGTCGAGGGAGAAGGAAGAGAGAAATCGGCGCATCGCGGAGAGACGAGCTTGTGCGGACAAGTGCAATTGGCTCGAGGGAGGCAGCGAAAGACTTTCGTCGGACGAATTCGTTCGGGAGTCGAGAAATATAGAGACATTGAAAAATACTCTTCGCACTTCCGGTAGCCACTCAAAAGTTGGGCTCGTGAAGAAAAAAGAGGAAAAATAAAAGCTTCGAAGACCCGAACCGGAAGTCATCGGACACACGGACGGTGTACAGAGGACACTTTTCTTTTCTCAAGATTACGAGTTGGTCGAATTCGTTCGAGACTCGAAGAATCTAAAAAAAAAAAATACTCTTCGCGCTACTTTCGCTTGCCTCGCAGTAAATCGGAACATCGGCGATAAATAAATAAAAAAATTGGGGTCGAGGATAGAGGAAAGAGAAAAGAAGTTTCGAACGCCCAAACCGGAAGTTATCGTCATCGAGGGGAGGATTTTTATTTATTTTTTCCGAGTTTACAAGTGCGCTTTTTTAGTTTCGCTCGCAACGCCGCACCCGGAAGTGGCCTACCATAGCGGATATATACATATATATATTGCAAGGAATTTTTGTGAGAAGTATTTATCGAGATTTTGAGTACGTTCCGGCGTGCTGGTACGGCGATATTTGCTATATCGGCGAACGTCGAAGAAATCGATGTCTCAACCCGATCCCGCGAGCAACGTTGGGACCAAGTAACAAATAATAAGCGCTCGAACATCGACGTCGTTGACCCTCTCGCCGACGCGCGGGAGGTCCAGCGGGGTGGAGGAAGGAGAACACAAGAAATTCGTACGAAACGAAAGGAGAGCTCTGAGAGATATGCCAGGTTCACACCAATGACGGCGAATAGGAACGCACTGGGAAACGGGGGCGAGACGCGGAAGTTGATATCGAAGAGGCTGACCTAGCCCGCCAAGGTAGAATATCTCACTTTTTTTAAATAACTTTGAATACATTAATCTAGTTTTATCTTTGCCAGGATTTTACTTCGACGAAGCTTCACTGAAAAACAATTTTGTTTAAACGTTAATTAATGGTATCGGAAGCTTTTTCTTTGCATAAACCTGTTTCTGATGTTTCGTTTATATTTATAGACATGTGCATTGTAACGTTACAGTACTTTTTTTTGCGAGGATTTTTGTAAGTTTCGGGACAAAGATTTGTGTTATATATATTTGGTATTTTTTATTTTACGAAAAAATACATTGATGTAAATTATGTAAACGATGTAAGCCAATTTCAAGTTCTAATGTTTTTTTACAACGTCACTATGGAGTGACGAAATTTTTCTAACTTCCTCCCCCCCCCCCCCCCCCCAATTACTTTGAATGCATTAATCTAGTTTTATCTTTGTCAGGATTTTACTTCGACGAAGCCTCACTGAAAAACAATTTTCTTTGACAATTAATTAATGGTATCTGAATTTTTTTTTTTACATAAATCTGTTGCTGATATTTCATACACATGTGCGTTGCAACTTTAGAGTACGTTTTTTACCGGGATTTTTGTACGTAATTTTTATGTCTGGTATTTTTTATTTTACGGAAAAGTGCATTAGTGTTCAGTGATGTAATAACCCAACTTCAAGTTCCAATTCATTTTCTACAGTGTTGGTATGGAGTGGCGAGATTTTTCTTATTGTTTTTTTCCCCTACATTATTTCGAATACATTGAACTAGTTTTTTTTTGCCAGAATTTTACTTCTAAAAAAATGTACTTTAAACATTAACTGACTGTATCGGAAGCTTTTTTTTACATAAAGTTTCTAATATTTCAACATACATGTGCGTTGCAATTTTTACAGTAAATTTTTTATTTTTCAATTTATTTATTTATTTATTACTGACGGGGCCGTGCCCATTTACAAGGAGGAATAGGCTTTAATCCCCGTATAACGCGAATAAATTCGCTTACAAACTTCCGAAAAAAATAATTAATAAAAATGTTTGCAAATCTCAGGCCAAAGATTTGCATTTTTAATTTTACGAAAAAGTACATTGATATTCAATTCATGTGAGTAATTGCAAGGAAATTTCAAGCTCCAATACATTTACAATTTATTTTTACAGTGTCGCTACGGAGCGACGAGAATTTTTCTTGGCTTGTAAGATTTTTTTACTTGAGCGCCAGTCTTTGCTGCACCGAAGCACCGAGATTCTCTTTACCTTTGACGAAGTGCTTTTTTTTTGCTTTTCATCGCTCGGCGGCGAGGTCGGGCCTAGCGACGTAGCTGGCGAGGCTCTTCAACGTGCAGCGCCGATAACTCTTCGGATTTTATGCTCGACACGCGAAGGCGCAAGGGCCGAAAAAATGTTACGTTAATTAAACGCTCGTATAAAATCCGAGCGGACGGAATTACCGTCGATTATGTCACGAGTTAGATTGACGACGGTAAAGGCAGATACCGATTGATGTCGTGACGTCGTACTGCGGAAGAGACTCGATGCGTCCCCTGTTTTGTTCGCTCGACAAATAATCGTTCACGGAAAAATACCATCGGCGCCGCGAAAATAGTAATATCAACGAAACTATTAAGTCCTCGGATGACTTTTAATAGCCACCAGTATATTCTTACGCGTAGGGTTTTTTTCCGTTCAAGTTATATATAGCGACTACCAAACACTGACACAATTGTACGCTACTATTTCCCCGCAGATGTTTACCCGACATTGGACAATCGGGAGTGACTGTGAATTTCAATGTTATTGCTATAAAGATTGTGCGGTTTTTTTTATTTTTATTTATATTTTCTTTCATACAACGTGTCTGCGGAAAGGGTAAATTCTAGGGGTGTGCGGATAGGGTTTTGGTTGAATTGAACGAAATGTTGATATTTAATGCAAAATTTCAATTGAATATTCAAAACTGAATAATTTTAAAAATTCGAATAATTCGAATATTTATGAGTAATTCAACCAATTTCGTATAATTCGGATATTTAATTCGTAGCCAAATGCGATTTTATGCACGAAAAATCGTATTTTTGGGATTTGAATGGAAAATATTGCGTTGGGAGTAAAATGTTTGCTATATTCGTGATCAGCGGGAATAAATACGTGGAATATAGCTTTGAAACAAAAAAAATCGAATGAACAACCAATTTTCCATTTTTTGCGAATTTTTTCATTAATAACTACATCTAGTGACTCCTAAAGATTGGCACAAACCTACACTGCTATTATCCCGACATTACACAATAGGAAGTGGCATTGTGTTTCAATGTCATCGATCCAAAGATTACCGAATGCGAGTCTCGAGATTTTTCGTAAAAAAAATTTCACTTAATTAAAAAATAAATATGACTTCTATAAAATATAATTGATAAAAAATTCAACGCCTCTGTGGGGAGGACAAATTGCACGACTAATTGAATTTGCTTTGCCGAAGCGTCACTCTCTCAGCCAGTGGGCTAGGTTAGTGCCCCTTACACGCTGGAAGGGCCGTCGTGTACACGCCTATTTCCACTCTTCGTCCCCACCCGACGTTATAAGCCCGTGCTTCGATAAGATCACGTCTCGGCATAAATTTGCCCCGAGGGAACTTCCGAATCGAGCGGAAGTCGAGTGCCGAGTTGTGCGTGTGTGTTTTGTGTCTGTGTCTGGAGGAAAGAGGAGAGGAACGGGAAAACGGCCGATGGGAAGACGCAACCAGACGACGCATCGATATTCTCGGTACATCGTCCTCTCTCTCTCTCTGAATTTCAACACATGAGCTTTGTAATTTTTACAGCAATATTTTTTTATGTACATTTTTGTAAAGATTTTTTATTTTAATATCTGGTATTTTACTTTACGAACAGTACATTACTGTTGAATTGATGTCAGTAATGAAAGTAAATCTAAAGTTGCAGTGCATTAAATTTACAATTTATTTTTAGTGTCGCTACGGAGCGACGAGATTTTCCTAACTCCGCCCCCCTCCCCATTATTAAGAATGCATAAACGAGTTTTATTTTTTCCAGGATTTTGCTTCGCCGAAGCTTCGCTACAAAAAAATGCATTTTGAAAATTAATTAACTATATCGGAAGCTTTGTTTTTACGTAAAAGATTCTCATATTTCAGCACACATGTGCGTTGCAATTTTTATACTAAAGTTTAATTTTTTTTCAATACAAATTTTTGCAAATTTCGGCCCAAAGATTTCTGACTTTAATATCCGGTATTTTTTATTATCCGAAAAAGTACATTGATCTCAATTGATGTAAGTAATGCACGAAAATTTCAAGTTCCAGTACATTAAACTTACAATTTATTGTAAGTGCCCAGTTGCGTGTGTGTGTGTTGTGTCTGTGTCTCTGGAGGAAAGAGGAGAGGAACGGGACGACGTAACCAGACGTCGCATCGATAGTCTCTGTACATAGTCCTCTCTCGGGCAGTGTGTACTTTGCGCACAACACCACGGCAAGGGGGGGGGGCGCTTCGTCCTCCGCAGTTCTTAGCTATATAGGCTGTACATAACCGTACCGCTACGTATAACAGCTCGCTCCGTTCAAACTCCCCCCTCCGCTACCGTCTCGAAGATCGGAAGCCGAAGTAGAAAGCATGTCGAGAGGTTCCTAACCTGTTTCCTAATTCGGCATAAATCGTAAGGCGCGATTCCTACTTTACCGAAGGAGCGCTGCTGCCGCGTTAGGCGCGTTTAAGGAGGCATCGCATATACATTCTCAAAATATGTCCCAATGTTTCTGGCGATCACAGATTTCAAGAATTCTGATGTACGAACTCAACTAGTTCATATTAACTGAAAGAATTTATTTGCCATATATGTTAATTAAATTCAATGAGAAAATCATATTTACGCGAAACTATACTGAAGATAAGCTAGGGGCATCGGTATTGTGATTTATTTACACATACAGTAAGAAATTGAACCAGCATAACAGTGGTAGTATAATATAAGGTGATTTATTTATTTAAATTAATTTGTTTATTTTATTAACGGGTAAACCTTTTACAGGTCGATATATACATATCGTGCTGGTACATGGAAGAGTCGTACACTCATCTTATAATAATATTATATGCCATGAGAGGATACTTAGTAAATAAAGCGGATAATGCGGAATTTTCTCACATGAATTAGAGCAAACCGAAAAGAAAAAATAATAAAAATCGAACCGACAACGATAGGTACGCGGCTCATGTGTCGCTCTGGCGGTCCCGAAAGTCAAGCAGTACCGCTCGCGGTCAGTACTTGGATGGATGACCGCCTAGTCGCGCGCTGGCTTGCGCATCGAATCGTTAAACGGGAGGCAATTTCCTCGGAGATTGATGATTACCCTGTAGAGACACCAATTTCTGGGGAAAGAGCCGTCTGTGTATGGCCAGGTTTTCCGCAGTTTTACTGTGCCCTTGTGCGAATGCGACACAGTAGGGGGGTAAGTCGGCTGCGGTCGCAATGGGGGGGGGGGGGGGGGGGGAATGAAAAAAAATTATTAAAAATCGAGAATTAAAATGAAAAGAATCGGACTTAGCCAGTAAGAAATACACTAGGACCTCGACTTCATTCCCTGCGGCGCGACCGGCTCCGCATCACACCTACAAAAATCGAGGTTGAGCATGCCCCATAGCTTTCTGCGCCGATCAATATTCGCTCCGTGGTGGGGACTGTTCAGGAAACCGAGGGCGCAAAAATCGAGGTCCCGGTGTAAGATACTTAACTTTTTCCTAAAAATATAGATTATAATAAAATATAGGTATAATCTCAAAGAAATATAAAGAGAACGGAAATAAAATAACAACTATAGTAACGATTATAGTAATAGCCAAAGTAATAATAACAATAACAACAATAAACGAAAAACAGCTGCATGGAAAGCTGGCTAACCTAACCTCTTCGAATTGTCCGATTACTGAAAGCTTGTACCAATATCCGGACACTGTCGTCTGTCCTTTAACGAAATGCAACAATAGAACATAAGGCTTGTATAACTTTTTTTCTGTGCATCAAATAATGTCTGTAGACATTATTCGGCATAGATCGCGAGACGAATTTTCTGCCTTACCGACGGAGCGCAGCTGACGCGTTCGGTGCGTTTTGCCGGAAGTTTGGCAAGCGTCTCGACGATAGGAAGCCGAAGTAGAAAGCATATCGACGCTCCCGAACGTTCCTAACCTGTTTCCTAATTCGGCATAAATCGTGAGACGAATGTTCTACCTTACCGACGGAGCGCAGCTGTCTCGTTAGACGCGTTTAGCCGGGACTCGGGCAGACGCGGAGAAATCTGGAGATGGAATTAACTACGCCATCGAATCGCGAACGGTAAATGTCATTCCACGCTCGGGCGAAATCTTTCCGTTATTTTAATGAAGTTGTTAAGCGAAGATTCGGTCTCGGCGTCGCGAGCGTCGAATAATTACTGTTCGAGGCCGCGCGTCCGGACGGGACGAGTCGAGTCGGTTTATCTATTTTTATTTTATAATAACGAAAGGTAAAAAATGTTGTATCCTGAGAATTTTTTTTGTCCAAGAAAATTAAATCAAGAGTCGTCGAGAGTTCGGTTTGTTTTCAATTCATCGCTGCCTTTGCTAGCTCGATATTTCTCGGTGGATTTGTTTGAACGCGTGTCGAGGATGGAATAAATACACGACGATTCGGATCGTCAATATCGTGGACTAAAAAAAACATCCATTCGAGATTTTTAAAGAAATAAAGAAAATAAAATTAAATGAAGAGTCAATCGATTTATCGGTAGCTTTGCTCGGTCGGTGTGAGAGGCATCGGCATCGAGTACTCAATCACTCGAGCCCGTCCGTGTCAAGAGTTGAAAAATAAACCGGTTGAACTATTTTGCCAATAACAGGCGGCGCAATGCACTGATATGGAATGAAAAAAAATCTATAAATAGTCGTGTTCTGTTTGCTCGCGTTTACCGCTCTTGCCCGCTCTTTCAGTATTCAATACGGCGAGGCGTACATTCAGAGAGCCATATTTTCTTTTTTCTTCTTTTTTTTTCTCGTTGAGGGCGTAGTCTCCGAGTTCCATTCGAGCTCGTTTTAAGCGAGATTCACTTACCTAAACGCGCTTAGCGGCTCGGTGCAAATTAGCGCGATGTCGTCGACGCTGGTAACTCGATGTGTATATGTATATAAATATATATATACATACATATACATATATTTGTGTATACTACATGTATGTATGAATATACATGTATTAGCCGGTCGTTGTGGCTCGAACGCTCAGTACCCTTTCTATGGACTATGGAAGTTCGAAACTGTTCGGAATTCCGAAGGCTTACCGGAAATACGTAATTTCCGGTTTAAAAATCTCATTTTTCGACAGAAAGTGACAACATACCGAAAGTACAGCACTTCCGGTTTAAAAATGTCATTTTCCGCCGGGAAATACGACACTCTCTTTGAAAACCTCGTTTTTCGACCGGAAGTGACAACATACCGGAAGTACATCCTTTACGGTTTGAAAATCTAATTTTTCTACCGGAAGTGACATTATAGCGGAAATACGTCACTTCCGGTTTGAAAATCTCGTTTTTCGACCGGAAGTGACGATATACCGGAAATCCGTCGCTTCCTGTTCGAAATATCACATTTATCAACCGGAAGTGACGTTTTTCGACGAATCGAGGGCACCCAGAGAAATTTGGCGATTTTAACGTCGCCATTAAAAAAAAAACTTTTTTGTCCATTTCGTTGCGGTTAAAGTTTTTCGTGAATAGCTTTCAGCTGCTGCCTATCGCGACAATCAATAGAATAAAAATCTACAACAATACCTTCTATTTTTATGAAAACAAATATTTTCATAATAAAATTAATCAAATTGTTAATTCATTTGTGAATAAAACTAAAAAGATCATTCGATTTCGTTGCGGAAGGGTTACTTCCGTCCGGTCGGAATATGCCCTTGCCGGGCTGACGAGTTTACGACTGAGCCCGGCTCGTTGTTTAATCGCGTTACGAAAGGCGACATCCTAATCCCGGACTATACGCCGCCGACACGGCAGAATTAAACTGTTGTTTCGGCTGGTGCAGGCCTTGCGGTACGTCCAGTCGCGGAGGTCTCCCGAATCCAATTTGCTACCGCGTCCAGCATACTGCAACTACCGTATGCACACTCTCTCTCTCACACACACAGGCACACACACATACACACACACACGCGCGCGCGCGCAGATTGGATGTCGAATGAATGTAAGTAAATAAAGGATAAACTCGTGAGCTGGTTGCACGTGTCGCTAAGGCCGCGCGAGGATCAAGATAACGCGACATTGCCGCAGGGCTTCGCTTGTTTCACCCGCAGAAAAGATAAATAAATAAAGAAACGAAAAAATTCTTCTAAAAAGAATTCAATGCATTCTCGTAGTCCGCATTGAGAAACAATGGCATAGTAACAGCAACAATACTGACTTTTTACCATAAAAAATAGATCCCAGGCGGAACGTTTACATTTTATAATTACGACAGTGACAAAAAATCATCGTTGCAACTATAATTATAATTTAACCAGTTGAATATATATACTATCAGAAACTATCTATATAGACGCTCCCCCTAGGAACTATTGGTATTGTAGAAAATACTATCGTTTTTCTCAGTGCGAAATCTTAAAAAAATTTCAGCGAGGGGTCAGAAATTGCCCTAACATGGTTTTTTTTTATCTATATAATTTGAAATTTATTTAAAAAATTTTTCATCATTCAATTTTTCTTGTTTCACCCGTAGAAAAAATAAATACATAAAAACGAACAAATTCCTCTAAAAAAATAATTCCGTGCATTGTCATAGTCCGAAATCGCAAAGGTTATTCAGTGATACGTCAAAAATTGCCCGAACATAATTTGTTATCTATATAACCTGAAATTGATATCATTCTTTTCCTTAATGAAATTTTTCATTCGTACCATTTTTTTGATTGATACAATTTTTCATTCATATAATATTTCTCTATTCGTATGAGTTTTTATTACGCTACATGCCGTAGGGCTTCGCCGATTTCACCAGTACAAAAGAAGATTTAAAAAAAATCAAAAAACAAATAAGAAAAAAAAGTAAATTCTCCCATACAAATTTCAGAGCATTCTCATAGTCACAAATCTCACAGATCTTTCAGTAAATGTTTAAAAATTGCCCGAACATAATGTTTTATCTATATAACTTTTAGTTTATATAATTTTTCTGATTAACCCATTATAAGTCACAGCGCCCGAAACCGTACCGAATCTGGACTAACGGCCGCGGAGTGGGGGTAACGCGTTGCTACGGTAGCGCCGAAGAGTGGGGATAGAGGTCTGACTTATAAAGGGTTAATATAGTTTTTTACATACATCATGTTTTGAAGCCAACGTGACCAAAGCGATGATAATTGGTGGTTCCCTCCTTTCCCCTATTTTTTCTTCCATGCTTTTCGACGCCGAGCCAGCTTACTGCAAGAGAGCTCGGGACGATTAGCCGCCGGTCAGATCAATCGTCGAAATTTTCGCGATAAAAATAAATTGGCGCCGCACCGCAGCGGTGTCGTAACGCGGTGGTCTATTGTGTCGTTTCTGTGCGACGGAGAGCGGCCGGATCGAAGCACTTTTAGAGAGCGACAGGGATCGACACTTGCGACAAGCCATCGCGGGGGAAGGTCCACTTTTCTCGCTGCGACGCTGCACCGCGATTCGCCCCGTTGCGCGCCCGACCAATCGTACCGATGCATGCGACCTGTTCATTGTTTTCCTTTTTTTTTTGTTTTGTCTCTGTTACGCTTTGTTTTTATTTTTCAATTATCTTCTTTTTTTCCTTTTTTTTTCTCCGCAACAGGAAAAGCGCCAAGCCCGTATAACGGCCGAGTGATGGATCGATCTCGATGTTTCAGCCACGCGATGCATCGGAGAGTGGGTCACAGCAATTACGATGGCAAAATCGCCGGTCTTTACGACCTCGAGGAGACACTCGGGCGTGGCCACTTCGCCGTCGTCAAACTGGCCCGGCACGTCTTCACCGGCGAAAAAGTCGCCGTCAAAGTCATCGACAAGAGCAAACTCGACGAAGTGTCCAGGGCGCATCTTTTCCAAGAGGTACGATTATCTAAAGAGACCTCCTCTCAGCCATCTTATTTTTTAAACCGAATTTAAAGTCTATTTGGTAATCTTATAGTCACAAAAAAAAATATATATATATATTTGTGTGGAAGAGAAAAAGATTCTGCGGTACAATTGAGTAGCGAAGGTTCGAAGTCATAATTGGTTCGATATTCTTTTATCTCCGTGCGATAATGAGATTATTGGTACGCAATGCTTCATTCACGGAGATTGTGTTATTTTTCTTATCGGACGTTGAAGAGCGAATTTTTTTTACGTATTTTTATCCCAGAACGATAATGGATACGGGCGTTGGGCATGGAACGTCCCATATAGATTTATAATGGAATTGTTGACATGGAATGCCCCATATACAATTTATAACGAGATTGTTTACATGCAATGCTCCGTGCGTAAAGATTGTCTTATTTGTCTCATTGAATGGTAAAGTCCGATTTTTTTTCATAATATTTATGCCAGCATGATAATGGAAATAGATGTTCGACATGGAATGTCCCATATTCGACGATTTCATTTATTTGGCGCATCGTGTGTTAAACGATGAAATTTTCACTGTTAAGATTTTTTTTTAATCTCGGCACGATAATGGAAATAGACGTTGAACATGGAACATCCTATATACGATGTATAATGAAATTGTTGAAATTGCATGTCAATAATTTGCTCTATGCCTCTATAGGTGAAGATTGTATTATTTTTCTTATCGGATGTTAATGACCGATTTTTACTCATTTTCACCCCCGACGATAATTGCAATGGACGTTCGACATGGAATGTCCCATACACGAACATTGGATTTATTCACCGCATCGTGTGTTGCCAATGCAATTTTCACTGATTTATTTTATTGTATTTCCAGGTGAGATGTATGAAACTCGTACAGCATCCGAACGTGGTACGTCTGTACGAGGTAATAGACACGCAAACGAAGCTCTACCTGATACTGGAATTGGGTGATGGCGGTGATCTGTACGATTACATAATGCGCCATGACAGCGGCCTCACAGAAGAGGTAGGACATTCGTAGCGATATAAGGTTCCACCTCAATCGGTGCTCGTTACTCGCATATCACTGACGATTGTATTCCGCGTGTGTAACAAAACAGCTGGCGAGAACTTACTTCAGACAGATCGTACGTGCTATATCGTACTGTCATCGGCTTCACGTCGTCCACAGAGATCTGAAACCCGAGAACGTTGTTTTCTTCGAGAAACTCGGCACGGTGAAACTCACCGATTTCGGATTCAGCAACAGATTTTGCCCCGGACAGAAACTTGAGACGTCGTGCGGATCGCTCGCTTACTCGGCGCCGGAGATATTGCTCGGGGACAGCTACGACGCACCTGCAGTCGGTCAGTTGCGCAAATTTTTCATCAAAATAATACAACACTGAATTATCCGTCGAGACAGCTCTGTCTGTTTAAATTATACATTGTAGCATATTTACATCGTGAGAAACGTTAATCATTTCTTTTACAGTCTGAATGTAATTTTGTTGCAATTACTTTTAAGGGCTTACGCCACAGTAAATGGGTTAAAACGCATGCATATTTCGTGATTTTTTTTCTCGGTAAATATACCTTTTATCGATTACATTTTTTTTTTGAGGGAAGGAGGATACGTTAAAGAACATTTAGAATTTTTTTCATTCAATTTTATTGTTCTTATGATTTTTTTGTTATCGGTGGGTGTAAACAATTTTTTTTAAGAACCTTTGCAGTGTTCCCGATTTCAACTTGTCATTTTATCAGAACCGAAAAAATTTCAACAGATTGTTAACAAATTATATATAACACGGTTCTTGTAGAGGAGCAAAAAAATTTCCTAAATTGCGGTCATTTAAAAAACGTCGATTTTTACCCATTTTTTAACACTGAATAATTTTCTTTCTCTAAACTTCGAACTCTTAAATTAACTTTAAACGGCTAACTTTCATAATTCGTTGATTTTCGATCTAAAGAATTAACAGAATATTCTTGACACTATAAACTATTAGAGGAAAAAACCGAAATTTTACTGTGGCGTAAGCCCTTGAGGGAAGAAATTTTTATTTTATTGATTTTTCTTACCGTTTTGCAGATGTCTGGTCGCTGGGCGTTATCCTGTACATGCTCGTGTGCGGTCAGGCACCGTTTCAAGAAGCCAACGACAGCGAGACACTGACCATGATAATGGACTGTAAATACTCGATACCGGCTCACGTGTCCGACGAGTGTAAACGTCTGATCGCTAGGATGCTCGTGCGTAAGCCCGAGGGTCGTGCGACCCTCGAGGAAATCGCCGCCGACCCTTGGCTCGCCATCGGCACCGACCTCGATCCGGTCGAAGCTTTGCCTCTGGTCTCGCGGCAACAGGTGTCCGATGAGCATCATAATCTCATTATAACGAAAATGGTCAACGGCAATATAGCGACGAAGGAGGAGATTCTCGAGTGAGTAAACCGGCACTCGCTAAATCGGCTTTGAATTCTATTCGTCGACGTTTCGAACGGATTTTTATCCGATCCTTGAAAAAGCAAATTTGTGCTAAGAAAAATCGGATACATTTTTACAAAAAAAATAAGTTGGAGACGATACGGTGTAAAAAAAAGTGCAAATAATAAATCATGTGAATTTATCTGTTATCAGAGCCCTCGACAAGAACGAGTACAACCATATCACAGCGACCTATTTCTTACTAGCCGAGAGGAAGCTGCGAGCGCACAGACAGGAGCAAGTTCCGAAAACGAGGCCTGAGTTGCTCGACGTTTCCTCCAGGTTGGTCATTGATACAATAATAGTAATTTACGACACTAGTGCGATAAAACTTTTTCTGACGAGTGTGACTTTGCAACTCGAGCCGAAGGCGAGTACTGCAATCACACGAGTTAAAAAAAAAATATATATATATATATATATATTTATTTCACTGTTAAACGATAAACTTTATTGTCTCTCAACAGTCGACAAAACGATCTTTCCGTGAACGATCTTCGCTCCGATCAGAACACTCTGAGCACCGTGAACCAGTCGCTGTTGACAGTGCCACGCACACCCGGAGACGTGCCGCAGGTACGTAGCGAAACGCGCCTCTATCGACGGCCCAGATAGCCAACTGCGTTTTTCTCTTTTAAATTTTCCTTCTGACCGTACGACGACAAAAACGTTGGCGTCAAAATTCTTACCTCCCGTGAAAAAAAATGTGAATTAAAAATAAAACAAAAAACGTATCAACTTACGATAAAATGTACATAATGTATATATATAAACATAGAAAGAAACAATGTGCCTCGAATCTTTTGTCATATCTATTATAATTCTTGTACAATGAAGATTGACGAATTTTCTCTAGTTTTGTTCATTTCGTTTCTGCACTCTGCATCCTTTCCTCCCTGTACAAAAGAAAAAAATCAATTTCAAGTCCACCTCATTTTTCACGTTGCCTCGAAAACTATATTTCTCGATCACTTCCATATCAATTGGAAATTCTTTGCACCAAATAAGAACAAAAACAATTCAAAACGACCTCATTTTTTACGTTGGCTGGAAACCGCGGTATTTCTCGATCGCTGCATATGGACACGAAGGTTTTGGCACGAAAAAACAAAAAAAAATTAATCCCAAGTCCATCTAATTTTTCACGTCGGCGCGAAAAAACTGTACATTTCTCGATCACTGCATGTCGATGCGAAATTCTTTGCACGAAAGAAAATATATATATAAATTTCAAGTCAACCTCATTCTTCAAGTTAGCTCGAAAACTGCACATTTCTCGATCGCTGCATATCAATGCGAAATTCTTAGCACGAAAAAAAAATCAATTTTGTATCCACCTTCTTTTTCGCGTCGGCTCGAAAACCCGTACATGTCTCGATCACTTGCATATCAACTGAAAATGCTTTGCAACGAAAGGAAAAACCAAATCAATTTCAAGTCGGCCCCTTTTTTCACTTCAGCTCAAAAACTGTACATTTCTCGATCACTGCATATCGATGCGAAATTCTTTGCAAGAAAAAAGAAAAATCAATTTCGAATCAACCTCATTTTTCACGTTGGCTCGAAAACCTTTACATTCCTAGATCACCTGCATCTCGACTGAAAATTCTCTGCAACGAGAGAAAAAAATATATCAATTTTAACTCCACCTCATTTTTCACGTTGTCTCGAAAACTGTACATTTCTCGATCACAACAAAAAGCAAAAAAAAAAAACAATCCGAAGAAACATCCGCTTGTTCTCCTTTGCAGAATGTTCGTACGCGAAAGTGCAGCATCGTTCAGGAGGAAGAGGACGAGGACGACGTGTCATCGTGTTCCGGTAGGGACGAGCACGGCAACAGCGGTTCGTTGAGTTCCTTCAACCGTCGAGGTTCTCGTTCGGAGGGCAAATTGTCGCACGTGCTGCAGGAGAGATTAGCTCAGTTGCCGGAGAAGCCTCACGCGGTGCCGAAAGCGCCGTTGCGTCACGTCCACCACCTGGACAATCCGGGCAAGATAAGCAAGGAGGAGACGTCGTCGCCGGGTCACACGTTCACGGTGGTCCGAGTGGGAAACCTCGTTCCGGCGGCGCGTCCGGTGGGGAAGCTCCTCGACAACAGCAACTCCTCGAAGCTCGAAAAATCGAGCAACTCCCCATCGGCGGCCTCGATCTCTTCCACATGGTCGCGAAGGCCGCTCTGCTCGGATCCGGAGAGCCGCCCAAAGTCAGTAACGGAGTGTCTGAGCTCGCCCGTTCCGTTGCCGTCGAACAAGTGGCGAATGGGTTCAGCGCAGCGCGCCTCGCTCTCGCTGAGCGAAACTAAGCCAAAAATCGCCGGCTCTCTGGACTCGACGCTGCCGTTGGAAACCTCGACGACGATCCTCACAGAGTCCTCGACGGCGCCGAGTCCGCTGCGAGTCTCCTGCACGCTCGGCGACGGCCAGATAATCCCCAAATACAAAACGATGCCGACAGGTGGCAGCACTTCAGTAGTCGTGAATTCCCCGGCGCAGCTTCCCCTGAACGAGATCCTGGAGGACGGCGACGCGCTCGAGACGTGTCCGGACTCCGGCAACTCGGCCAAGTGCCGGGTCGTCCGGAGGACGGGTTACGAGCAGCGGAGGAGTAAATTCCACAAAACAAGAACGACGTCCTGTTCGAGCTCGGACGCGAGCGACGACGACAGCGAGGGCCGCAAGAAGAGGGCGCACAAGCTCGGGGCCTCGACGGGGAAGCCCTTGCCCTCGAGGCGGGACAGTCACGACGACTCGAGCGACTCGCAGGACCCCGGAGGGAGCGGCGGTGGGGGTCGAGGACTCGGGAACGGCGAGAGCGTGCAGGAGGCTCCGAGGGCCGACAACGGCGGCGGGAAGAGCCAGAGCGGAAGCACATCGAGCACGACGACGACGACGACGGGCGGGAAGGTTCATCGTTGCACGGAGAGTCAGGCGATGACCTTCGGCAGGAGGCATCGGGCCGGGCGGCGGAGAGCCGGCGAGACGAGGCTGCGGGAGAGCCAGTCGCTGAATCGCATCACCGAAGTGCAAGAAGCTGAACCTCCGACTTGCCACGCACACTCGAGGAACGTCGCGGCGACGCACGTCTCGTCGTCCTCCTCCTCGTCGTCCTCCGTGGCGAGGGGCGTGACGCAGAGCGCGAGCACGGTCACTCAGCAGACGAGCACCGTGCAGAGAGCGAAGGGATTCGGAGCGAGGTTGCTGCAGAGCATGTCGCTCGGAGGGAAATCGACGACGCCGAACGATGGGAAAGTCAATGGGACGAACGGGAAGGAGGCGAGGAGGACCAGCGAGCGCAGAGCCGAGGAGAAGTTCGTTGAGATTGTCAGGGAAGAGAAAAATTGCAAGAGTCACAACGGATGCACGACGGCGATTTCCTGCGAGAAGGAGAACGTCAGGGCTTCGGTCAATCGGACCGAGTGCAAGAGCCGGAAGATGAGACTGCTCAGTCGCTACTTCGCTGTTCACAAGAAACTGTGCGTACCGCTGCCCGGCTTGTTCGGCAAAGGGAGACTCTACAAGGCGAGGTCCTGCGGCAATATCGCTCGCGATCGCGTCTCGCCGCCCTCGCCCAAGTCCATGCTTCTCTGCACCGCCGCCGAGGACAAGTGGCGGGAAAGAAAACAATGGTGCGAAACGAAGAATCATCAGCAGCATCGCGGCAGCGACGGCGACATCAATCAGAATCTTGGACTCGCGCAGCTCGTACAGGAGACCGTCGTCGGCAAGGGATGCGCTGGACTGCCTGCGATTTGCCATATCCATCTCGGCGACGCGTCCAAGTGCTGCAGCCTCTGTTGATCGTAGGTCGGGGCGTGCTGAGGCTCAAGAGATAACCACAACGATCGAGACGATGTGGAAATCTGAGATTTTTTACGTTGGTTTCCGGGGTTAAATTCGTAGATTGCAAGATATTTTCGCACAATTTCGATATCGTGGAACATGGAAATTCGAAATTATGCGGTGTAGGGAATTTTTTACACTGGACATTCGTTTTGAAAAATCCTTTTCTAATGTTAAATTCGTAGATTGCGAACAGCGGGGTGTAATAAATTTTATTCCTAATATTTCGATATTGTGTTAGATAAAACTTTGAAGTTATCCAGTATACGGAAATTGTTATGCTGGAAATGTGGAAGAAATGCGCTTTCAACGTTAGATTCATAGATTGCGGACGGCGGAGTGCAATAAAATTTCGCAAAAATTCGATATCGTGTAACATGAAAAATCTAAATTATGCGAAACTTTTGCTGAGTGTCGCGTATTAAACCGAGTGCATATTTGTTACAGTCGGTCACAAATTTTTTAATTCGCGACAAACGTCTTTACCTCGGGAACAGAAAAAAAAACTGGCTTACCGATAATTTTGTTCTGCTTCAATTTTTCTGGACAATTCAAAAAAATCAAGATTTCCAGATAATTCATAAATAAAAGAAAAAAAGAGCTCGAATGACCAAGTCATTTTTTATCCGATTCACTGACGATCGCATTCTGCTCGACGCTAGAAAAAAAAATCTCTCATCTAAAGTAAATCCCGCGTTTTCCACATCGTCTCGAGCGTCACCGGCGATCGAGATCGCGGCGCGCAACCCGAGTGTTTCCTGCCCCAAACTTCCGAAGCCTGCTTCTCGCGCTTCGAATCGCCGTCATCGATCGGTCACTATATATCTGCAATTCTCGACGAAAAAAAAACAAACAAAAAAAAATATATATATATAATGAGTTAGACCCTTCGACGATACAGCGAAGGGTATACGAGCATAAATAAGAAAGACTTGGAGCGTACCTGCCGCCACGTCCGCTTCGCGGAATGTGTATCTAGTCCGTGTGAACGAAACTGTATTTAATGTTGCAGAGTTTATTATTATTATATAATAATTATTATTATAAAGTTAAGCGTATAACGTAGGTGTAAACGCTAAGCAATCGAAAAACCAATCTCGCGACGCGGTGAGCGTGGGTACGCCGACCATTGCCGGCGATCGAATAACGGAGACGGATAAATATTGTTCGGGGTGACTCCTTCGCGCATTAGATCCTTCCCCGAGAGTTAAAAAAAACTCCGACTATTATCCTACCCGTACCTCGGTGCTTCCTAACGTCCTCTTCCCCCTTGGCGACCCAAGGATTTTTATCCTAAAAAAATCCCCCCCATCCCCCGGAGTCTTCAGCGACGTTGATCGGAAGGACCGGTGCTCTTTCTTCTCTCTTTCGGTCACGTTGACCTTCCGACACCCAAACAGCCCTAATCCTTCGACAATTTTTTATAAACGATATTTCGCCTAACGACACGAAATATTTGAATTTAAACTATCGCTTGATTAAAAAAATAATGTGTAACAATATTTTTACTTCGATTCGATACTTTTGTAAATTAGCAATCGGTTAGAAACATTTGTGAAAAAAAGAAGAAATTAGATTTCATTGAGAATGTTTTTTTTTCTCTCTCCTTTTTATGGAGTGTAAATAATATTTCGTACGGAGCGCGCTTTTTCGACGGTGCGAGATAAAAGTTTGGTGATCGGAAGGTAACGCTAATTGGTAATTAATGTACTAAATGAAGTAAACATATTTTGAGGGGGTGTGAAATTTTTTTTTCGTATACGAGCAATACATTGGATTAGGTTTGAGGGGAGAAAGCAGTTTAAAAAAAAAAAATCGAGAAGCCGTAATCAGCGGCGACTCGTTGAGCAACCCGCTTCGACGAAAGTATCGAACTAGATTCGCTATAAGCAATTCGAGGAAAAAACGAGGCGGACGAGATACTGATAAATAATGATCTATCGAATAGCTGAAGGAGTCGAGTCGATTTCGCTTAAAAAAAAATGAATCATAAATAATAATAAAAAGAACGTGCACCGGATATAGCCCAAACAAAGTCTACACACGATTCACGACGCACTGTTTGCATGCGACGATAATGATGATCATTTTAACATTAGGAGAAGCGCTCGACCGTTCCGCGTTACGCGGAACGGGCGACCTCGATATCGTTACCACTTGTGAGCCGTTAACTAACCGTACCAAATCCTCATTGTAACACGTATGTTATCGACACGTTCTTCCCGCTGATGCCGCATAGCTTTAATGTATTACGTGTAAAATACATCGCGTGGACAGCGTCGCGAAGGGACGAAAAATCTTTGGCGTCTCGTGGATTAATAGTACAGAACTCGAAGCTATGTGAAAACCCTTTTTTTATTTTACCGAATTGAGCGTCTTTAGCGAGTAGAATTTTTCGATTTTTTTTTGCGATGCAGTTAAATTCTTTTAAGAAAAAAAAAAAACATTCGAATGACATTGATAAATAGTTTCGAGAATATGGTTGGTAAGACTGAAGTTCCTATTTGAGGATGCTTCGCACGTACATTGTCAGGCAAAAGTGAGATTCGGTGAGAATTCGAATACTTGCTAATGGTATAAAAATCTGAAAAAACTTAACTGTGCGTTAAAGGTGCGCAGAACATTAATTTTGCATAATAATAATGTCTAAAAGTTATAAATTAATTTCTAAAAAAAAAAATGGTTCGACAAGTAATGAGCAAAACTTTTTGTTGCTCTTTGCAAATAAATTCCGCGCAATCGCCTCGAAACTTTTTGCGTGTACTGTGGAACCGCGGTACGGTAACATATCCGAAATTCGTGCGTCTGGAACGATTTTTCAAATTTTCGAAGGAAAATAATTTTGAAATATAAGAAAATTGAATTTATGGTTTTCACATCGTTTCGGGAACAAACAAGTGAAATAGGTGTGAAAAAAATAATAATATGGTAAAGCGATCGAATAACGTCCGGCTGCCTCTCGAATGAGCTTTATTTTGTCTCCTAAGTCGACGAATAATGACCCGTTGTTGTGGTTTTTTCCACCCAACTTTTCCCCCATGTTCCCCCATACGTCTATCCTATCCCGTTTTTTATATATATTTCAAACGAAGCGAATAATCCCGCACTCCTTGCACGGCCCAAGGATGTTTATATGTACCTATATCGAATGTACGAATACCTACTTGTATGTACCGAGCCAGACGTTTATCTAGAGTAATACAACATTTATTTATTATAAGCGTCTCGTACCGAACGGAAAATTCTTACCTTCATCATCGTCGATCTCATTTTATATTTTTTTGTAAAAACTCCAAGAGGTAAGTAGGAAAACAATGACTCCGATTGCGCATCAGACTTGTATTTATTCATACTTTAATTCGCAGATGCGACGGTGACGTATAAAAATATGTTGTGCGGAATAACGCAAGACGATCGACGAGTTGTGATCACGCGGATCACGATTATGGACATGGAATGTCGTCGAAGCCACGTAGGAACATGTTTTGAACACGCAATAATTCATAGCGAAGAGAAACATCTTTCCTACCTCCTGAACGCGAATTAATTAATCTCCGAAGGCTGCAACTTAGAGTAACCATGGAAGTAATGACGTTTTTTTACCCATAAAACTGCGGCGCATTGTCTTGTGCGCAAGAAAAAAAAAAGAAAAAAAAAGATGGAAGAAACAATAATAATTCGATTGATCGGCGAAATATCTAAAATCTTAAACACAACTTTCAATAATATAAAGCTTATCACGATGATTCTTCGCAGTGGTTCGTTATCTCGACCCCGTTTTTTTATAAATATGATTCTATGAGTAACCGACTTGATAGGTACTTTGGTTGCCGAAGAAAAACCCTTCGGCCTGAGTCGTTGGAACGAGCTTATACTAAAGCTGCGCTTATGTATATATTTTTTAAAAATCATTAAAATATTTCTTTCGCACACGATGAGTTGCGATCCAGGATTTCGAAGCTCCCGGAGGCGCGAATAGAGGATTCGAGTCCTTAGCAGTCTCCTTTTTTCGATTAAATAAAATCTCTTGCTTTGATCAGCGTTACGTTGGACTGGATCGCGGATCGTCCAAGTGACGCAACGCCTTCTTGCTGTTTTCCACGAATTCCTGAAAAAAAAAGTTTTTAGAATCAAAGATCTTTTTTTTGTACAGGGTTTGTGACTCACCATGAGTCCGCGGCTCATGTAGTACGGTCGGCTGATGCCATCGTTTTTGTCACAATCCTCGCAGAAGCAGAGAAATATCGTGTCGATGATCATCTGGCAAAAACATTCCGTGTAAAAAAAATTGTTCCTTGAAATTACGAGAAAAAGAGTATATTTAGCTTACCTCGTAAACGGATATGAAGCAGTGGGCCACGAGAAAAGCAAATATACCGGCCAGCGTGATTGGTACCCAAGGATGTTGTAATCCGTGTTTCTTCTGGAAAATATTCGTTATAAATAATCCTATAAATATTTTGGAAAAGCGTTTGATTGTCCCAATTTTTAAGATTCCAGGGCGTTGTCCTGCGGCCTCGCAGACCCTGGGACTATTGGGAAGTGTCTCCGGGTCTAGGGTCCAGCACGGGAAGCCCTGGATTCGTGCACACACCACAACGATAGCCCACGACGTTGTTGTGCACTGTATTATTATGCACAGCTCACCCAGGCACACGGAATCGAACCAGCATAATATAATAGGGCTTTAATGCTTTGCTGGTTCTATTCTGAGCGTCTGGGTAAGTTGTGCATAATAATGTGGTGCACAACAGTGCTGTGCACAACGGTGCTGTACGCTATCATAGTGTGCACGACGGTGTTCTGCACTATCGTGTGCAAACAAACGCATTTTCTGACCGGAAGTCGCGTCATACCAGAAATTCGTAACTTCCACTCCAAAAAACTCAGAGGACCCGAAAAAGCGGCCTGCGTACAGTATAAATCGAGAAAACATACCTGTATCATGTAAACTCCAGATACAACGGTTAGCGCAACTACCAGAACCTTGCCCAGAAAGAGAACAAAGTCTCCGACGCTGTTGATTGCTGCGACCCGGAGAATGTTGCTCGATAACGCTTGGAAAGCTTTTCTTCCACCGGAACAGAAGTTGCATCCGTAAATTGCTGAACAGAAATTAACAATCGCATCAGAAATGTAACACATGGCTCTGCTTAACCCGTTCCGTTTTGCCCCGCACGCTCTCCTGCCACGTACCGGTTTCGATGTAAGCGTTTCTCGTGAGAAATTTGAGTGCGCATTCGAAACACCACAGACAGCAGTGACAGCACCAGAGTATTCCCCTCGCGCAGTCGTTGTCGACTCCCTTAAGGCGGTTCTGAATGAACGCGAAGATCGCCCGAATAAGACGAACGACTCCGATGACCAAAGCTCCGAATGCAACCGTACCGAGATGAAAGCGCACGAGCGTGCCGGTGCTGCGGCTCACTGCCAGCGACAGTCTTTTCTTATCTCTGCAAAATAAAATTAACTGTCAAACGCTCGCTTTATCATTTGTTATAAATTAATAACTAGTTTTTTGTAACAGAGGTGCAAAATATTCCACTCTTTGTGTCTGTTAACGCGTCGCGAAAGTGGCGCTTTTCAGAAAGGCGTGCGAAAAAAAGAACTACGCATGTGCAGATCGCACTACTGTTTTTTTAGACTTTATTAATACTTTAGCTAGCTTTTTTAATACTCTAGTTATCTCTTCATACGCATTCGCCACGCTACAGGCATAAAAGTGCCTTTCCTGTGCACACTTCCCAAAAATGAAAAAGTATGACTTTTCGTGAATTTGTTAGGAAAAATTATGTGAATGGCATGGGCAGAGAAAGGGGAATTCTGACTCGTGCGAATGCCGCACTCGCTTCAGTTTGTCCGGCATTTTCACACTGTTCAAAACCTCCATTTCTACGCCCTTACATGAGTTTGCAGGGCGAGAGTTGCAAGCACACGAATTAAGAAAAAGTATTTCGCACGAGTATCGTGCAAAATTGTACATCACAAGATGCGAAAATGGGGGTTTTACGCACGCGATGCGTAAAACTGACATTTTCTCACCGAGTGAAGTAAATGACTATTTTTTTTACTGTTCCTTTACCTCGTGAAGAACCAGCGAGCCACCGAGCCTGCTACAACCATGTGCTGGCAGCCCAGAAAGAATTCGAACATGACGAAGTACATGAAGAGATTGTACCACCTGGCCGTCTGTGACAATAAATCGTTCGTTATATTTTATCGATACGATTCCATAAAATGTATGAAAAAAAATGAAAGGAAATGAAAATAGATAAGAGTTCTCCTTACAATGAGAATGGCGTCTTTCTTATAATGAAGATGATTCTTGCGATTCTTGTACAAATCGCCGGCGCTCTCGATCCAAAGTACGCAGTAGATCCAGGCGAGGAGTGACAAGCCAATCAGTAGATATGTCTGACAAAACAAAAATCTCATATACATAGATGTCTTTCATTAAACCAGAAACCAGATACATGTTAGTAATCCTCTTTTTTACGCAAGTAAAAATGAGTTGGCATAATTAACAATTAATTGCGATTACTAATAGTCACTTTGTACGAAATCCTTTTTTTTATTTGTTATCCCAACTAGCTATTAATTCCGTTAACTCGTAATTTTTTCAGTGCAAATATGAGTCTCAATGGCATTATAAACATTGATGACGCATACGTTAATTAGACGACGATGACATGTTTTTTTTATCAGTTGTCCCAAATAGCTATCAATTCTCTAACTCATTATTTTTTTCAATGCAAAAATTAGTATAAATGACATCGAAAAGGCTAATGACAAATACGTTAATTGAATGACGATTAAATTTTTTTTAATCGGTTGTCTAACCAACTAGCTATTAGTTTTCGCAACACATATTTTTTTTAGTGTAAAAATGTGTACCAATGGTATCGTAAAAGCTAATAACGAATACGTTAATTTAACGACGATTACATTTTTTATACAGTACACCCGACACGCGCCTTTGATACGGAGCCATTTATATGTGTAGTGTTTCAACCATATTCGATTACGAACGAGTGCTGCTTACATAGATCGGCTGGAGCAACAATGCTGGCATCGCGTAAACGGCTTTGCCGGCTTCTCTGAATAGCTGAACGACCAGAGCGATTCTCTTTCTCATTACGAGAACGACGAGTAGAACAACGACCTTCGAACAGAGTATAATGTTTGAAATGCAATTACCATGTATATAATATATATATATATATTTTTGTAAGACCGTTGTCTTTTGCTCTTACCGCAACTACGGTCATTATAATCGCGTAGGTCATGTAAGCCGTGACACTCGAATCTTCGGAGTGTATTTTTCCGGATGTCACGGCCTTCTTTTCCTGGTACCAGGCGAGCCTGAAAAAATTTCAATAATCATACGAATAACTTCTGTTGACTTTTTCTCATAAAAATAATTTTTTAAATGTATCAAATGTAAAAAAAAAAACTGTGTTCATACCAAAGATAAACGGTGCCTCCGATGGACACGACGACCGAGCCGGATAGAACTATGTAGATGACCCATTGGACGACGTAACGGAACGCAATGAGAATCCCGAGAGAAATAGCTGGGCAAACGGTGAAACGGTGATTGCGGGCAAAGTCAATTACGCACTTCAAGTGGGGGTTCGAACGATTCGAGTCGAGTAGTTTCGGCTATTCCGTGTATACGTACCGAGAGCGATCAGCAACAGGTAAACCAATTCGCGCCAAGCAACTCTCAGGTCCCTCGAAGCCTCCTGAAATGTTTACAACTTTCGTGACAAGCCATTGTGGACCACTTCGTTGTCGAGTGTTACACCGAAATCCCATTCATCGCAACTTCCGTCGCTGACGCCGTGTCGGCGACGGAAAAAAATAACTTTGCAAAGAGTCCTTGAGACCCTTTGCAACGTTCTTTTTTTTCATCACGTAGTGCAGCTTTGATTAAACTGATTTTACCGAGTATTTCGCTCTTAAGGAACTCGCTTTAAATTTAAAAAATAATATCCATGGTTTTCGCATGAAATTAAATTCGTATATCAAATGCGAGTGAAAGGCTTCTATTTTTGATCACTAAGTGGAGCTTTGATTAAATTGATTTTATCGCTCTTGAACAATTCGGTTTGAAAAAAAATATGTCCACGTATTTCTCATAGAATCCAATTCGTGTATCAAATGTGAATGAAAAGTAGTCTATTTTTTATTACAAAGTGCAGCCTTCATTAAATTGATTTTATCGAGTGTTTCGCTATTGAGGAGCTCGCTTTCAAATTTTAAAAAATATAGGTTATTTTAATATAAGGTTATTTTCTTGTGATGCTTACGTAAAAGAAGCTTTGCAGCCCCAATCGTTGTATGAGCGAATTAGCGCTCTCGGTGATTTTCTTTGGTACGCAACGGTTGAGAAAGACGACGCTGAAATTAAAATATTATTATTATTATTACCATTATAAATTTTATTAAATAGAGCGATTGAATTTCGAAGTGAAGAATAGTTCGCTTTACTCACTGGTCGGGGGAAGTGGAGCAATTTTTAACGCACTCTCGGGACTTAACTCCATCAGCTCCGATGTTCACGAGAAGATAACTGCTCGGATGTAAGAACGATTTTTTATTGATCAAAGATAGTGGACGTAATTTTTTTATCGGGAGATTAAATCAATAATGACTCACCTGAGGCCCGTTTTATCGGCGCCTTTGCACGAGAAATTTGGATCCGTTTCCGGAAGATTCTTTCGACCGCAAACGTTCGCGCAGTCGTCATACCCGTTGATGATCCGGTGAACGTCGCCTTTCTTTACGGCGGTCACCATGAAAAAGCCCTGTGAGATTTTTCACACCAATAATCAATATACCATATTTATTTATAGCAAAACATTAATTGAATTGTAATTGTTTTTTTTACTTACGAAACCTCCAATGAGAATTACGAGAGCCACCAGTGCCATAATGTCCGTGCATGATCTCTCAGTCGTGAACACCGTCGGGGCATCGCCCAAAGCCGGCTGCTCCTGGTCCGGTGTCTAAAGGGTTGGACAAAAATTTGAAGAATAAAAATTCGACGAAAAAAAAATTCGATCTCGCGAGAAAAATCAATCCATTAAAATTTACCGATCGACGAATGTAATTCTAACCTTTGGCATACTATCGATCGACTCTGACAGACTCATCGTTGATCGATACGGTTATAAAAAAAAGAAGAAAAGAACGCAAAACAGAAAATTCAACGATTAGTTCGCAGATTCGACAAAAAAGAAAATTATCTATAAATACTTGGGTATAAATTGTAAAAATTGTTTTCGATCGCGAATACGAGAGTGCACGTTAAACGAGGGTGTAGGGCGAATTGCCGGGAAGAAATAGAACGCGTGAAAAATCATACGAGTGAAAAAAAATTGCATAAAAAAATTGCACAGTGCCCTCGTAAACGTGCATTCTCTTACCGCTGGCTCTACCTTGGAGACCGCCTCGTCGGAGCACCCGCAGCAGCCCATCGTTGATATCAGGAGGCGACGGTTCAGACTCGATACCCGGAAGCCTCTGGGTATCTTGTTGCTCAGGGAGTTCTCAGCGCATCTGGAAGCCGGTTCTTCGTCCGGAGGCGGCGGCGCGTTTGCTACAAAAATAAAATAAATCAAAATTTAATAAATTAAAAATAAAGTGTTTAAACTTAATATTTCCATTTTATTTATTTTCTAAAAAATTTTTATTTTTACGAATTTGTCCTCGAATATAAAAAAAGTTTCATCTCGTATGTTGAGCAAGGGCCCGTTTTACCACACGCTCTCTCCCCCACAAAGTAATAAAAAATGAATAAAAAAAATCCCCTTTAGGTTTTTTTTTTAAATTCATAATTCATTTTTTCTCTGCCACTGTTCCACAACCACGATCACTCGATCGTACAAACAATTTTCTTTCCATGTAACAAAAAATAAATCCGTGAATAAAAATATGGTCAAAATCGACTTTGCTCTCGGCAGCATAGCAGTGAATCGCGGATGGCCGCAATCATGCCTGAAACGAGCAATGAACGAGCGAGTATTGCATCTTACGCAGTCCCGCAGTCGCGCACACGTCATCCAGTCAGCCAGTACACAAAGAATTTAATTAATATAAAAAATAAAGAAACTTAGTATGTCAATTTAAAAAAAATCAATTACTGCATTATTATCAATGTCTCGCCGTACATAAAAAAAGTCTCGTATCGTATATTGAACAACGGTCCGTTTTAGCCCACTTTCTCTCCGTCCACAAAATAATAATAACAATAATAAAAGTTACCCTTTAGGTTCTTTTTTTAAATCTACAATTCATTTTTTCACCACCGTTCCACAATCACTATCACTCGACCATATGAAGATTTTTTTTTCATGTAACAAAAAAATAAATCCGTGAATAACAAAAATGTTGAAATCAACTTTGCTCTCGGTAGCATTGCAGTGAATCGCAGATAGCCGCAATCGTGCCTGAAGTTCGACTGCTACGTTGTCCAGATGAACGAGCGAGTATCGCATCTTATTACGTCCCGCAGTCGCGCACGAGTCATCCGGTCGACGAGCGCCCCAACGCGCGTTGTAACTCGCCGGAATCGATCGGGCATCGAACAAACTTTGTGGACACGCGATTGCCCTCCGCGTGCGATTAGAGCCAGCGGGCTGCATCGGGACACGGCGGACGGGCCTTCAAGTCCCGTAGCAACGCTCTGTATTTATTTTTATTTTTACTTTTTTTTTTTTGCCACGTGTACAGCACGACTATCTCGCAGGATCATCGATGCGCTCATTCCGTCCGTCACGATGCGAGGCTCACCCGTTATTACGTCCCCGCGCACGAGTGACTCGTGCCTCGTACAATGGAATCCAATGTATCGCATAAAAGAAAAAGCCTCGGTTTTACGGAAAGTTATGCAAGTTGGAAACGAACGAAGCGCAACACGCATATTCATGTCTGTACGCTTTCATAAAATTGATTTACGAGGTGTATCATTTCGCGGACACGACAATGGGTCCTCGAGATGTTTCTTTTTTCTTTTTTTTTCTGTCCTTTGGGATTAGGAAAGGCGATAGAGGGTCAGGATATCTGGAGGCGATGTTGGGGAGAGCGCAAGGGCTACGGAAGAGCTTTTTTTTATCACCGCATGATCGCTAACAAGATTACCGGACGGCGGAAGGAATGTTTCGTGCGGCACTTATGCTGCGATGTACGTAAGAGTCCCGAAGCGGTGAGGCCTGGCGGTAGGCTAGCTGTTTCTTTTATTTTCTTTTTCTTTTTTTTCTTAAGGGGAAAAGGCAGATTTGGTCACTTTGGATTGTGTAAGAATGCTACAGCAAAATGCTAACAATTTTTCTTGTGGTGAGTTTGTAAGTCAACATTATTACGTAGGAAATTACGTACAAAATTCTGATATTGTTTATAACAATCTATATACAATCTATTGCCGTTTGTACTACACAAGGGCTCTTCACTTTATACCACGATTTCGGTAAAACGAACGAAAATAGATTTAGTAACTATGAGACAAAAGTTGTTCCCAGTCCCAACTTTTATCGATGGAACCTAAAAAAATTGTATTATAAAAAATGGACACAATGGCGAACTAAGAAACAAAAATTTGCATGTTTTTTTTGCAGCTTAGCTCCCTATTGTATGAATTTTGTTTGAATATATATTTTTTAAAGGTTTTTAAGGTTTCAAATCTTTCATCTTGTAGTTACTAACGCTATTTCCGGTCGTTTTACAGAAATCTTCGTAATAAGTGAAAAGTGCTTGTTCACTACAAACGGCAATAACGAGATTGTTGTAAATAATATCAGAATTTTTTAATGTACTTTCCTACTTAATAATGTTGACATACAAGCTCAACACAAAGAAAACTGTCTGCATTTTATTGCAGTCTTGTTATACACAATTTAAAGTGACTGAATGTTAGCTCGGACAAACCTGCCTCGTCCCCTTAAGGTCTCGTTTCGTCTCCCCTCTTATTCACGGTACCGGAGCCATGCTTCACTTCTCGGAAGAAGACTACGCCGGATTATCCGAAAACGTACAAGTTTGCCGGCACTTCTCGGAAGCGCGAGGCGTACGCCTCGTTGACGTTGTCCGGACGACAAGACGCGGAGACGCTCGAGCGAATGTGCGACGGTATGTTTTATACCTTCCCGGCTCGGTTTCTCTCGCACGCGCATTACGTTTTTTTTCGGTCAAGGTGTCACGCAATACTCGTAAGTAATTCATTAACTGAGTGCGTAATGCGAAGGCGTGGCACCGAGCCGAGTCGTGCCTAAAACGACCGCCTGGAGTTAAATATTTTTCGACAATTTTCCTTTTTTTTGTCTTCTTTTTTTACGACTTTTCGCTGTGAAGTTGTCATCGAATGTTTGAGAGTTTTGTCAATTTTGCTTAAATATATTTATCAATCACTTACAATTATCTTTATGCTGTAAAATTTATTTTTGGCGATATTGCATAAGTTTTGTTTGTCGGAAGATTTCGAATTTTTCGATCAGTGAACTCAAAATATTTTTCGCCCATTTGCCTTTTTTTAGACACTGTTAACTTATCATCGAAAAACAATGAAGAGCTTTGCATATCTTTATTAAATATATGTATAAATCTTTTTTAATTATTTATGGCGCATACATTTTTCAAGGGTCGAAACTTTTCGTTTATTAATATCTTTTCTTTTTCCGGACGTATTGCATAATTTTTTTTTTCAATCGGGAGATTACGTATTCTCGATCGAACGGGTTACATCTGAAACGAACCGTGCAATCTCCGATAAACATTGGCACAGTCGGGAAGTAATGAGTCAGAGTTATTGCTTATCGATTCGGTGAAGTGCGATAGGCGTATCGTACGTGGCAGAGTATCGTTTCCAGCTATAATTTGCACTTCGCGCATTATGACTGGAACTAAAACTGTACAATGAAAAAAAAAAGAAAAAAAAACAGGAAGAAAGGGAAAACACGATGGCACTTGGAGATCGTTTTACACACATTGTCTGGACGAACGGGCCGCGAGTTTATTCAGCGCAATGGCAGAAGGCAAACTGGGTTACTAGCGTCCTTAGAAAAAACGAGAATAAAAAGAAAAAATCGAAACGAAAGCGCAGGGTATTGTGAAGAGGACGAGGACTGTCGGTGCGGCTGTTTGTGGAGTGTGCAAATACAGGGTGCTTTACAATCGATACACTATTTTTTATTCTCGTTTTTCACCTGCAGTTGACTACAAAGCGGGCAAACTTGTTACATCCTTCAGTCATGATTTTTTTTATATACATTGTTTTTCTTTTTCGTCGAACACGAATGTTGCAATTAATGCGATCAGAGATGTCGAATAATAGGAGCAATGTTTTTCCCAGCATTAATATTACTTTTGATTTTTAAAAGATCTGCATGTAGTTTTAGCATAGTTTTTTTTCCACCTGCAGTTGACGACAAGCCGGGCTCGACGAACTTGTTCCGTCGTTCAGCCATGCTTTTTACTTTGTTACTTTACTTTTATTGTTTTCATGTCGCTTTCTTGTAATGTTCATTTATTCTCAAAGCTTCTTCCATGAGGAAGCTTTGTCTGTATTTTTGACTTGCTCATAGAGGAAGCTTAGAGAATAAATTAACGTTCAACTTTTATGATGAAGCCATATTAAAATTTCAATGTTTAACTTTTTTTTGTTTAAATTACGAAGTCAGCGATTTCGCTCTGAACTCCTCTGTAGCGATACGCGAATATAGCAGAATAGAAAAATGTGGAATATCGTGACAACCGCGGAGCGTTGGAAAAACCGCTTGCGCTCGTGTATTAATTTTTATGATCGACGTGCGACAACAACACGCGAGAAACGCGGCGGTGCTAGCATCGCCTGTTTAGCACTGTTGTCGGTTTTAACTTCCGCGTACGCGTACCGATACGCGCCAACATCCGTTGCGAAATCTAGGTCGCGGCGATTTTTATTCGAAGAGATTTCGCATTAATTTTTTACCATCAAATATTGTCCAATAATATTTGTCCAGCTCTCCAGTATCGAGTCACCCTGTAAATAGCTTGTCGATCGAGCATTGGTAGAAAATTCCTATACCGGGTCGGTAATAGGATCGACGATATCGAATTTTATTCGAAGAAATTTCATGTTAATTTTTGCCCATTAAATCGGGCAAACTTAATACTCAAATATCTTCTTTTGATAATATAATAAGTTCTAAGTTATTTATAGAAAAAAATTGAACGTAATAATAAGTAACAATACAACAAAATTTAAAAATAATATTGTCTAATAATATTTGTCCGACTCTCCAGTATCAAGTCACTCTGTCCAAAGCTCAGCGATCGAGCATTCGTATAAAATCCTTGTATACAGACTTGGTAGTCGAATCGACGATATCGAATTGTACTCGAAGAAATTTCGTATTAATGTTTGCCCATTAAATATTTTATCTTGATAAACTTCATTTATAAAGTCCTTTATTATTCGATCGATTAATTCGTGTAATAACGATTCTTATAATTAACAAAAAAAGTATTCAATATAAGGTATACATATTATATATAAACTGAAACTGATATAGGTATGCATATAAAACTGAAAAAAATCGCTTGCGGGCTGCAAATGAAAGAAACTATTATTTCAATTCTTACAATTCTATGTGATATTGAAACAACGTCGGAAAGACTGTCAAGGCGATGTGTTATCGTTTCTATCGCATGGAATTGACAGTAAGAATTGACAGTAGAATTGCAACAATGATTTTTTTTTCTTTCTCAGCCCGCAACCGAATTTTACTTGAGTCATTGATATTTTTTTCCAGTGTAAAAAGAAACGGAGAATAATAAAAAATAAAAAATAATATTGTTCGATAATATTTTTCCAACTCTCCAGTTTCGAGTCGCCCTGTAAATAGCTCGCCGATCGCGCATTCGTAGAAAATCCCTGTGCCCGGTCGGTAATCCGATCGGCGATATCCGGTCGAGACTGCGGACCCGGAGCGGACTTACGGCAACACGCCGCGCTGCTACTTTGTTTAATCAACGCGAATACGTGCATTGTGCGCACCAAAGAATAATAAATGGTGTGGACAAGTTTCGAGACCCGATCTCCTTCGTATACCTACCGAGTCTCGGCTCTGACTCACCATTTCTCTCCGTCATGATTTTAGCCTTCAAGTATTTCCCTTTCTCCCTCTCGCGACACTAGCACTGTCCCTCGGCCCTTCGAAGTCTCTTCCTATGATAATATTTATGCACGATTAAATTCCGAAAGAAAAAAAAATCAATTCATTTTTCTTTATTTGTTCACTGCCTCGAGTGGAAAAAAAAACTGTGGAAAATCCCGTTCGTAGGTGCTGGCAGGGCCCGGAGTTCGGATAGCTCGAATTTCACTCTCCCTATGGTAATATTCATACGCGATTAAATTTCGAAAGAAAAAAAACAATTTATTGTATTTTTTTTTTTTTTTTTTTTTTTCACTGCCTCGAGTGGAAAAACAACTGTGGAGAATCGCTCGTAGGTGCTCGAAGAACCGGCGTCGACTTCCGGTAGCCGTCGAGTATCGAGCCTTGGGATAGCTCGAATTTTACTCTTCCTATGATAACATTTATTCGCGAGTAAATTTCGAAAAAGAAAATCAATTTTTTAAATCTTTTGAAATCAACTTTTTAATTCTTTTGAAATCAATTTCTTAATTCTTTTGAAATCAACTTTTTAATTGTTTTGAAATCAATTTTTTAATTCTCTTGAAATGAATCGTTTAATTTTTTTTGTCAATTTATGATAAAAAAAAAATGTATTTATTGATTTATTTTATCAATTTTTTTCACTGCTTCGAATTGAAAAACAATTGTGGAGAACCATCCGTAGGTTCTCGAAGGGCCGCTTCGACTGCAGGGCTGCCGGTAGCCGTTGCGTGTCGAGCATCAGGATAGCTTGAATTTAACAGGGGGTAGCCGATAGTGCCAGGAAGCAGGCAGAGCGGTGGGTCGTTGCTTTGCCTTGGTGCAGTCGAAAGAGTCCAAACACCTGCCCTTCCACGGGCAGGCTGAAGTAATCCCCAAACAAATTCCCCCTCCAGGACTTCCCTCGATCCACTCGGTCGTTGCTACCCTCATCGCTTGAGCCCGAAGAGCCGCCGCAACGATACTTCTACGACCCGCTTTTACTACACACATAAATCCGTATATATTTTATACAACCGTTGCTATATTATACTTATAGAGTTCTGGCGCTGCATTGAATTATCGCAGTCTTTAGGACAGAAATCTTTAGGACATAAATTGTTAATGTCGTTGATATAGATAAATGATTAAATTTCCATTAGTTGTCTGGAGACGAACCATAAGTCTGATAACGAAGTTACAGCGACGGAAATCGGAAATCAATTTTTCGAGCCATGTAAATTTCCCGGACGATAATTTAAACGAAATAATTTATTTAACGATTCTCTTCATCATACAAAAAGATCGTCAAACTTTAATTTAAAAAATTAATGATAATGCATAGTAACTGAAAGTATCATCGATTTATTTGTTTTACCTTTTTTATGAAATCGGTGTCAGATCGAGTATCACGATAATTTAAATGAAATAATTTTTTTTACGATTCGCTTCATTATTAATAATAAATAAAGATCATAAAAATGTAATAAAAAAAAATCAATGACAATGCGTAGTAATTGAATTTTGTCCTCTTTTATGGAAATCGGTGTCGGAAGCGAGAACATTTGTTTATTTTATTTACCCCACAAAAAAGTTTCAGATAGCGCAAAGCTGATGTTGCTGGTAAAAAAAAAAGAAAAGACCGTTACATTTTCCCATAACGCTGCGTATACATTAATGCGCATGCAGCCATCTCATCCACCGCGTAATTTTTTTATCTCCGCATTTATTCGTATAATCACCTCGGAGGGTCCTAATTGGGTGTTCTTAGCTGCGACTTTAATTTCATTGTTCGCCGATAAATAATAATCGTTCAGAGAAACTACCTAAAACCCGAAGCTCATGGCCACGACAGTTCCCTTCTCGAGGTAGATCAAACAACGGAGATCAATTTTTCGATCCATGTAAATCTTTCAGACGCTAATTTAAACGAAATATTTTTTTCACGATTCGCTTCATTACTAAAATAAAATAAAACAAAATAAAATAGAGGTCGTTATAACTTAAGTTAAAAAAATCAATAATAATACATAGTAATTGAAAGCATCCTCCACTTATTCGTTTTGTCCTCTTTCAGGAAAATGAGTTTCAGAGGCAAGAACGTTTTTTTTATTGCATTTACCACAGAAAAAAGTTCCAGATTGCACCGCCAGCGATAGGTGCGCGGTTGGTGTGTGGCTTTGGCGGTCCCCAAAGTCAAGCAGTATCGCTCGCGGTCAGTACTCGGATGGGTGACCGCCTAGTCGCGCGCTGGCTTGCGCATCGAATCGTGGATCAGGAGGCAATTTTCTCGGAGATTGGTGATTACCCTGTAGGAACGCCAATCTCTGAGAAAAGAGCCGTCTGTGTATCGCCGGGCTTTCCGCAGTTTCCCTGTGCCCCAGTGCGAATGCGACACAGTAAGTGGGTAAGTCGGCTACGGACGCAATCCGGGAGGGAGGTGGGGTGTGTAAAAGGGGAAGGACCCCGTACAGGTGGAACACATATAAAAAAAAAAGTTCCAGATAGCGCGAAGCTGATGTTGCTAGGAAAAAAAAAAAAAAAAATATACCATTATATTTCCCCACAACGCTACGTATACGCGTGCAGTTATACTTTTTTTTATCTCCGCCTTTATTCGAATAATCATCTCGGAGGGTTCTAATTGGGTTTTCTTCGCTGCGACTTTAATTTCATTGTTCGTCGATAAATAATAATCGTTTAGAGAAATTACCGGGAGCCCGAAGCTAGCGGCCATAACAGTTCAGTTTCCCGGGAGGAGTGGGGGGAGAGGGGGGAGGGTATCGACGCCACGGAGCGCAGGAGCGGCCCGACGAGAGTTGTGAACAATAGCAAGAGTAAACCTGGCAACCAGCCATTAAACTCGATTCTAACGGTAAGTTGTGCAGGGCGCTGGTGACTCGAGGCTCGTATAATGGAAAATTTGCCGTGTTCGTAGGTACAGGCATTAACCGGCGCAAACGGTGTACGCGTATCTACCGATGCGTTATAATAATATTCCGGTGAGCGACTGAGGAGGCTGAGAGCGAGCGTGCACGGGACGACAACAGAAGGGGCCACTCCTAAACTTTGTGTGACGGGCAAACATGTTATTCGACGCTTTAATACGATCTCGTGACGACTATTTTTTTCTTCTTTTTTTGGCGCTCGCTCGTTAACACGATACGAGTTTGTCTGTTAATTAACGAATTCGAAAGGCGCGCATGCGTAACGACTGCGGAGCTTCGACGAATCCTTTGAAAGATGTTTGTGAAACTTTGGACTTCTCGTTCTCAATGACTGTCCCTTTAATACTTTGTTTTTCCATCGTGAATACGATGTTTTGTATGAATAAAAGTGAACCCGAGAACAAGGTCAAAGAATGTCTTTTTTTTAGCTCTCGCTCTTTAACACGATTTGAGGCTGACTGTTAATTAACGAATGCACGCGCCGCGCATGCGCAAACTCCCGTGCTTCGGCGAATCCTTTAAACGATGTTCGTGAAACTTTGGACTTCTCGTTGTCAATGACTGTCCCTTAAATACTTTGTTTTTCCATCGTGAATACGATGCTTTGAATGAATAAAAAACCCCGGGAGAAATATCACACAATTTATTTTTTTAGCTCTCGCTCCTTAACACGATTTGAGGCTGACTGTTAATTAACGAAGTCACGCGCCGCGCATGCGTAAAGACTCCCGAGCTTCGGCGAATCCTTTACACGATGTTCGTGAAACTTTGGACTTCTCGTTCTCAATGTCCCTTTAATACTTTGTTTTTTCCATCGTGAATACGATGCTTTAAATGAATAAAAAAAACCCGAGAAAAAGGTCAAACAATTACTTTTTTTAGCTCTCGCTCCTTAACACGATTTGAGGCTGTCTGTTAATTAACGAATTTGCGCATGCGCGTATCCTTCGAACAATGTTCGTGAAACTTCGGACTGATGAGCGCTGAGATTACCATCGTCTTTCGTAACTTTCATTTCAATTATTGTCCCTTTAATATTCCGTTTTTCCATCGTGGATAGGATATTTTGTTTAAAAAAATAAAAACCCTGGAAAAAGATCAGACAATTTTAATTTTTTTTCTCTCTATAGAACATATTGATTGTAATAGTATTAAAATATAAGGAACGACAGTATACGATTAGCTGAAATATTTCGCATTTAATGTTTGCCATTCGTTAATTAAATCTGCAGTTACCCCGTTCGAATAATAATACCAAAAAACAATGAAATTATTTTGTGAATCATTTTCGGTTCTAACGCGCCTGACGTTTAAGCCCCGCGGCGCGAAAAGCTTCAACGTCACTTCAGTTCCGCGAAAGGTTTGACACAAATGCTTCGGGAATTTATCGCCGTCCACTCATTGGCCAATGTGTATTAGCCATAACAATCCAGACGTACCGGGGCGGACATGAACCACCGCATTATTTGTCCCCCGATCAACAAGTATCGTCGGGGTACGTGTAAATTTGAGGTGTCAAGTACACGGTTACCCGGATAGAGAGGAGAGAGTGGGAGAGAGAAAGAGGCGAGCGCGTGGTTATGTGGTTATGACCTCGATTCGCCACGGCGTGATTCCACACGCGTGAATCGTTCCGTCCAATCGTTTGTGGTCTGGTACGAGAATTCAAACTGCGTATAATTGGCTGTATGAGGGCTCACCGAGAATGACAGATATCGTTCTCGTTACGAATAATCGCCGGCCGTTTGGATGCGTTTCCCATTATCAGAATCGTACGATCCGAATCGTACAAGGCATGGGTAAAAAAAAAAAACTGACAAACATCAAAGTTTTTTGTTTGTTAATTAACATGAAATGTTGTGATTTTTTTAGACGGACTGAGTCTGCTACACTCAGTGGGGCGCAGGGCTAAAATAAAAAATAGTAGGGGCAAAATGGCCCACCTTGCAAATTTAGTGATAATTAATTAGCCGTGTTCATAGTGACGCTGACGTTACTTTTGCGTAAAAATTCAAGTGACGCAAAGATCACGTGACTTATCGTATTTCTCCTAACGCCACTCAAACTTAGCGTTACTTCAAGTTTCTCGTAAAAGTAACGCTGATGTTTTAATAAACCTGCTCGTTAAGCTGAATCTGCTTAACGAGCAGGTTTCCCATTTTTTTAAGTAACGCTACTGCAACTAGAAACGCTTTTACTACTGACCCAATACTTTTCATTTAAATCCTTAAATCCCAAAAACACGATTTTTCGTGCATAAAATCGAGATTTTATGCAGCGGGAAAAAATACGTCGAAATACGTGGCAAATCATTTTAAAAAAGGAAAAAAATATTTCGTCAAAAAAGTCGTGCGTTAAGTACGAGAAACGTGCGTAAAGTAAGATCGGACCGATGTGCGCATGCGCCGGATATTTATAGTACACTTGGCTGCAAAGCACCAATTTCGCCATTCTTGGCAGGCACGAAAATTAGTACTTCTCATGTATGAGTTACAAAAAATCGCTATATTATATCCATCAGCCGAAAATATATCATACTCATCAGCAAAAAATATATGATCGAAATATTTGTTAGGAAAAAAAATGTAAACTAGTTTCAGCCGAAAAAATTTGGGCGCGAAGAGGGCAAAACTAAACCGACTATTTCACTCATTATTTTGTGGACGGTTCTCGAGATCTGCTGAAGCGCTCGTACGTGCTATATATATGCATCGTTAGATCACGCTCGATCCTCGAGCCGCTTTTGTAGTGAACATTTCTCGGAAGATATTGTGAGTCACGCGCAGTCTCTCTGTACGACAGAGTAGCCGCCGATACACTCCGTGACGAGAAAATGAAGAGTGCGTTTATGCCAGCTTGGAAGTTACGTAACTGGACGAGAAACGTCTGGCGAGGTGTGAAACGACGTGTACCGAGGGATTGTGCCCTCTACAACCTTGTGACTCGTGTTCACGGTGAAGCTGATCCGTTGAGTACATTTTCTGCCGAAGACATCGCAGCCGGAACTGCGGTGCGGAGCTCGAACAAAATACTTTATTTCGATAAAACTTCCTTTATAAGGTCTCTTTACTATTCGACCGATTAATTTTCGTACGTTTCGTACACTGGTAAAGTCCTCGCGGGATGGGGAATCGCGTGCTGAAAGATGCCCTCTACAACCTTGTGATTCGTGTTCACGGTGAAGCTGATCCGATGAGTACTTTTTCTGCCGGAGACATCGCAGCCGGGACTGCGGTGCGGAGCTCGAATAAAATACTTTATTTCGATAAGAATTCCTTTATAAGGTCTCTTTACTATTCGACTGAATAATTTTCATATGTTTCTTATAACTTTTTGAAAATTATCGAATTTTAAGTTCTTAAAATAAAAAATGGAAAATCTAAAACCAAAATACCTAACAATCATAAAAAATTGAAAATAATATTGTCCAATAATATTTTTACAAATGTGAGGGAGATGACCCGTGTACCTGTACAATCATGTGATTCGTGCTCACGGTGCAGCTGATCGGTTGACCACATTTTTTGCCGGAGAGACCGCGGTCGGAGGCTCGAATTAAATATTTAGTCTCGTTAAGCTTTCCTTTGTTAGGTTCTTTTATTATTCAACCGATCAATTTTGGTAGGACTCTCATCATTTTATATTAAATGTAAGTTTTTAAAAAAATAGAAACAAAAGTAAACTAAAAATAAAATAACTAACAATAATAAAAAATTAAAAATAACATTGTCCAATAATGTTTTTCCAGCTCCGAGCGAGGCGTTATCCGGCTTAAGGTAGTTCTTGCGAATTAAAAAATGTGAAACAAGTAATACATATTCAGAAAAATGAACGAATCATTTTCATTGAAAAAAGTTAGGTTTCCGGAAAATTTGTTGAACAATTTTATTTTTCATCAATATGTTAAGAACATTTTTGAATCATTACTATGCCAAATTAATATTTTCAGCACCTTTGATATGCTTGATTTTTTTCCATATTTTTATAAAATCTGTGTTTGCAATCTCATTTCTCTGAAACTTATGCGAAGCGATTCGCAAGAACTACCGTAAAGCGACGGGTCGCGGACTTCGCTAGCGTACGCCTTTGTCTACGCTAGTAAAGTGCGTGCGGGACGGGGAATCGCATGACGGAAGATGCCCACTGCACAACCGTACGATTCGTATTCACGGTGAAGCTGATCGGTTAGCTAGATTTTCAGGCGGAGACAGCGCGGCCGGAGGGTCGAATCTATCGTGGGCACCGTAATGAAACGAGCAAGAGCGGACGCGAGGAAGAAAGGAAGAAAGAACGAAGAGGTCGTTGGAACCCTATGCGCGCGGAGATTCCCAAGCGCGCACTCAAAGAGCTCTTCGCGTCTGTTCTCTCTCTGCATACGCTCTCTCTCCACTTGCGACGCCATCGTCGCTTCTTTTCAGCTGTTGTTCGCTCGACTCGCCCAGGCTCGCGGCTTCTCGTCGACGAAAGGAAAAAAAAGATTTCTTCCCAATGAGAATCGGAGATAAAAATACCGAATGGCCGAACGATTATGCAGGTCGAGCACATAATTCGTTGATGATTCGAACGTAAGCTTCGCTGCGCTAATAATAAGTTTGATACATTAAGTCGCCATAGTTCTAAGGAATCGAGCTGGACGTTGGACGGGGATAAAAATGCGCGATAAACTTTCCAAGCAACGTTTTTTTTTGTAACGATTTCTCTCGATCACGCCCATTGTCCCGGACTCGTTGATGTTTTTGCCGCAAGGCCACCCGATCGCTTCGCCGAGCACCGCTGCTGCTGCCTCTCTCATGTTACGTCTGGCAGACTCGGCGCGAAATTTTAGAGGAAAGTTCTTTCTTTCCGTAACTCGTCGCGCGTCCCGGACAAATGTGGTTCTTTCAATGTCCGGAGACGACTGGCACGCTCGCGAACGAACGTCGCAAATTACGTTTGATAGAACCAACCGCAACCTCGAGGAGGCTGAATTGCGAGAGTAAGCCGGCGATTATTCCACTGCCGACCTTGACGTGCGAATGCACGGCAGAAGCGGAGACTCGAATTAATTTCTCAATCTTTCCATCCCACCTTGTAAAAACTGACAATTAAATAATTGTCATTTAACACTTCATAATCTCACACGTCTATACACACATTTTTTTGAAAGCGGGTGTAACGGCCCCAACTTCGTTGAAATCCGCCACACGGATGTCAGAAGGTCAAGTTCGGGTTCTTACACACAAATAGTATAACATGGAATTTGAGTTTTTTTTTATTGAAAAATATCAATTAAGAATGGTCTATTAACAATTATCGTCGAACGAAAAAGCGACCTTAATCGTTTGTTATTAAGAAATAAATGAATTTTTTTAATCGTCCGGTCATTCGATAGCAGATGTTATAAACACGGTGGTCTCCAAATTTCAACTCAATCGGACGAACAGATTTCGAGATACGATGTCGGTTGTTAATTGTTAATAAGACCGTTGCTACTCGACATTTTTCAATAAAAAAGAACAACTCAAATTTTATAACACCTTGTACTAAGTTTCTGCAAAAATTCGACCTTAGCTTTCTAATATCGGCGTAAAAAAAAATGTTGAAAATCGACCTGTTTATTGGACCGAGCCTTAAAAAAGTGACAAACTCGTTTGTTCAGGTTTAAGTGTAAAAAAACTTGTCCTTTTATTTCGCGTGTAAGTAACAATTTTAGTTTGTACTTTTGTTTGTAATACCAGAGCCGTGCGGTGCGATCGAAAAATTAAGAAATAAAAAATTGAGGATGTAAAAAGTTCAAACTTTCGTTTACTGTGTAGCAACACGTGGCCCCACTCCGCGTCCGTTGCTCCCGTTTCGCTAAGTTTTCGGGCGGTGTAACTTGCGAAGGTTAACTCACCTCCTCGGGATCTGACGATCTACCAATGGATCACAGCGTCGATAAAAATGTTTTATTTAATTTTTATAATTTTATCCGAAGCCACCGAACGGCTGCGACGATCGAGGCAAAAAAATGATTTATTTATTTACTTAATTTTTAATAATAATTCACGACAGTTCGCGACAGTATTGCGAGAATAAGCCGGCGAATATTTGCCTCCGAGGCTGACGAGCGAATCGTCATCAGAAGCGTAGACTCGAATTATTTTCTCAATCTTTTTATCCCATCTCGTGAAACCTGATAATTCAGATATCGTTGCGAACTCACCTCTTCGGAATCCGGTAATCTCCACCAATCAATCCGTAACAGCGTCCGTAATAAGTTTGTACTTAATTTTTATAATTTTATCCGAAGCCAGCGAGCGATCGCGACGATCGAGGTCAAAACAATTTCACTTTTTTTCTTCAATAATTCACGATAGTACGAGTACTCGTATAAATCTCTCGCGTATCGCGAAACGACAACACCTCGGAACCGATTCGATAGGCGTTTCTGTTAAATTATCGGTAAAACAGAACATAAACGGGACGACGTAACTAATGAGACCCGTTACTGATTTTAAAAAATCCTCGGAAACAAAGAGTCGCACGAAATATCGTCGGACTGGAATGATCGCTCATGCACTCCGTGATTTTATGTCGATAGACCGATTATCGTTTAATTATCTCCTCCTCATATCGGTCGTTAAGTGCCCGAAAAATAAACCAATTAAATGGAATCTTTTCTTAAAAATTATTTTATCAGGAACATGCGAGTTTAATCCGTATAAAATTCGTGGACGGCCGTGATTTGCGTGAAAGCAATTCTATTAAAAATGTTAAAAACTTGTTTTGTTTTTTTTCTTCACTAGATAAGTAACGTTCGACGTAGGACGACAGATCGTCGCTCTTTCCGCGCCACCGAGCCAGCGAGCACCGCGGCCGACTGATCAGTTGTTTAGCCGTACCGGACCGGAGAGCAGAAGCCTGCAAACTAACGTGACAGCGCTCGCTGTACGCTGCCTTTGCATTCTATACTGTGAGCTACGTGAAAACACACTGTTGGTCGGATATATTCTCGGGAGAGACTGCCGTCGCGGTGCGGAGGTCGTCATCGCTGGCACACTCCGAGCCGGAGAGCGCAAGAATTCTTGGAACTCGCTGTAAACACCGACACACGAAGCGCCTGCAGGTACCCGCGCGCCACTACCACAGTCCAGCGAAACTTTTAACTACTCTCTCTCTGCCCCGTGCTCGCCACGGTTTATTCGGTTTTATCGCGCTATCGCTTTTCCGGCCCCGACGCGGTCTCGTTTCTTTGTTCAAGCTATATTTAAGCTCTCTCTCCACGTTTAACTTATCTCGCACCTGCGCCGAAAAAACATTCGTAATTCGATCAGATTTCGTTTGAAATTTTAGAATCTTTTTTCTATTTTTTTTTTGTTGCGAACGCAACGGTTTTAGCTCGCGTTTTAATAGCCGAAAGACCAAGACGCGCAGAGACTTTGTTCGCCAAGGCGCTAGCGTCTCGGCCCTCCCGCGGTGACTCGCGCTACTCCCGACCTATCCACAGCCACTCCGTCGCTGCTATAGCAAGGAGCTTCCGACGAGGCTCTCTCGCACGTGTGCACTGTAGGCCAGTGCACACGGACTTTCCAGGTTAAGAATTATCGCTCGAGGCTATTTGCTCGTAACAATAAGCGCGGGGGGCCAGAGTTAAGATTACAATTTGTATAATTTATCATTTATGTAATTTATAATGTATATAATTTATAATTTATATAATTTATGATTTATATAATTTATAATTTATGTAATTTATAATTTATATAATTTATGATTTATATAATTTATAATTTATATAATTTATAATTCATCATTTATTTGCCTGCAATTTTACCGAATATTATGAGAAATTAATCTGTTTAATCGAAACAACAAATATGGTGACAGTGGAGAATCTGGCCCACCCCGAATAGCCCTGAGGTTGATTATATATGCACCGAATCCACATTTCCCTTTCCGAAGAGAAATCAATTTTTAAAAAAAGATGACGTATACCGAAATAATATTTTTCCCATAAATGTTGGAAAAGTACATTATTATACAAGTGTACAAACTATTTTCACCCTGTGAAATTTCACTAAAATTCGTGAACCCCAGATATAATATAAATCGATTACCAATAAGAAAGAATCGCTATTTTTCCCTTAAGAACAAAAAAAATTGTGAAAGAAACGCATTTCAAACTACAAAAAAAAAAAATTATGCATTCGAAAAAAATATCCCCAAGCGCTCCGTCGCTACCATAGCAACGAGCTTTGGACGAGGCTCGCACGTGTGCACTGTCGGGGCAGCGCTGGAGGTTAAGAATTATCGTTCGAGGCTATTTGCTCGTAACAATAAGTGCGAGAGACTTATCGCGAGGTGAATTAACGCGAATTAGGCGAGCGAAGGACTGATTGGCGCTGGAATTATATAATTTTCGCCAGTGACCGTTGATACGATCGTGGCTTGCGCACGCTTTTGTAATCGTCCGTCGTGCGTCTCGGGCGTACCCAACGTTCCACGGATTTGCTCGATCGTTCCGTACGCGCGCGGTCTGTTTGCAAACAGAATAATCATGATCGTGTTTACCCTTCTATTGTTTGCTCGGCGGAAAGCTGTTTGCTCTACGTACAGGTAGAATCCGCGTATTTACCGCATCCGAAACATTCTCGTTAATGAGGAAAATATTTTCGTAGTCCTTAGCGAAAGACCTTCGACCTTTCGCGGAGCGAAGTTCTTTGTTCCTCTGTCGTTCGGTGGATTCGGATTTTTCTACTCGCTCTCCGTGCAAAAAAAGAAGCAGCTTTCAGGAATCCGTAAAATTTTATTCGATTTTTTTTTCTTTTAGTTTCAAAAAATATAACTTCAAAATTATGGTGGAGTTTGCATTTCCGTTCGTGGAATAACCGAGAATATTATTCGGTTCGTAACTCTGAACATTATTCCGCGTTTTTGTCGAGCCTTTACGCTGAAAGGCCGTTTTTGTTACCACGCTCTCGAAGATTTTTCATGTACAGAACATCCTCGGTAATGAGAGAAACATTTTTGCAGACCTTCGTCCTTTGGCGTAGCGAAGTTTTTTAGCCCTCCGCTCTTTGCAGGATTTGGATGTTTCCACCCGCTCGTCGTGCACAAAAAAACGAAGCAGTTTCCAGGAATCCGGACATTTTTTTAATCCCTCTTTTACTTTATTTCTTTTATTTAACTTCCCAGATAGAAAATCGTGTCGTCAAACGGGTATCGTACCATTGGTACCGCAACCGTTCCGTCGCCGTGCCGTCATATTTCTATCTGGGTTCGAAATTATTCCCGAGTTTATATTTCATCGAATAACTGAGAACATTATTCTGTTCGTTATTCTGCATATTATTGCGCATACACCTTTTCATTAACCCTTTGAAACGTACATTTTTTAATTCCGTTTTTTTGCAAGTATGAAGTTTCAAATAGATCGGTTGGTTATTAAAGCATATTTTCTGAGTTCAAAGAGATGTATTGCCTGTGATAGACCTTCAAAGAATTAAGCTAAAACGCCGCTTTCGTTGAACCGCTCTCGGAGCTCACATGCCAATTTTCAGATTGCGTGTATTTACGAGGGAATAATTTCTTTTTTCCTTTTTTTTCATTGTGTTTTTTTTTAAAGCCAGTACTAAAAAAATACAAATACAACAATTTTTTAAAAGCCAATATCGATAAACATTTTTTTGCAGCGCATTACAAAAACGAATTATATAGCGTTTCGTTGCTTCGGTCCGAGGACGATAAGATGAAATAACGATTACCGTCAAGCGAGTGTTTTGACGTAATTAGAACGACCCGCATTACCCGCATTATCTGCCCATGCCTACCGCTCCGGATATCCTTGCAGCAAAGCACAACGACCTATTTTGCGAATAATTTAATTAACCTTACCGTCTTGGACTTGAAGTCTCTATCCAAGATGTCAGATGCTGGAGGCTGCGCGCCGGACGTAACTGAGGCTCTTCGATCCCGTAGCTAAAGCAACTTTCATCTCGGCGTGCCGGAGTCGCAACGACGAATGTTAGGATTTTTTTTCTTTATATAGCTCGACGGCTTTCATACACTCTCGTGTGTCATTGAGATGTTTTTTTTTATACAGTAGTAATAATTATAATGATTACAATAATTACAAGGATAAAAATAACAAATGTTTCTTGTCCTGTACGTCGTAACAGTGAACTCCAGCCAGGCGCGAAGGCGAGCTCCGTTTACCTGCTGCCCGGGCCGAGGCCAATACCGTGGATTTAGAAGGCAACTCCTCGAGGCTGCCAGCCTCTGTTGTTGAGCCGCGCAACGAGAACCCGCAGAGGCGAGTGGCGCATGCGCCGCTCACCCGCCAATCGCCGTCGACGTGTGATTGGAACGTACGGAATTCCGCGGGAGTTTTTGAACGTACGTTCGGGAAATTCCGTTCTGTTTTTCTCCGAATCGACGGGGGCAAGATGGACCAGCGGTAAGAATATAATGTATATAATTTATCATTTGTTGTACAATTTATAATTCGTATAATTTATAATTTATATAATTTATTTGCCTGCAATCTTGTCGAGTCTTTTGAGAAATTGATCTATGATTGCAACAACAAAAACATGGTGACAGTGGGGAATATGGCCCACGCTTACCACTTTTGCCCTTTCGGAAGAGAAATACGTTTTTTGTAAAGTTGACATATATCGAAATAAAATGTTTGCAATAAATGTTGGAAGGGCACATTTAACGGACTATACTAATTGTGGGGTTATAAATATTTAAAAAGTACATTCAATTTCACGCACATTTTTTGTGCAAAAAAGTTCACAATCTTTTTTTCGCTAACTCCACAAAAAGAAATAGCAAACGAACCGTCTATTTAACTAAACAAAATATCGATTTTCATGGAGAAATGGTTTGATAACTATGTAATGTATTTTTACCGGGTAAAATTTCGTTACTACGTCACGAACCCCAGATATAGCATAGATCGCTTACGTATGTAATATAAATTGCGAACCTTCCCTTGGAAGCCAAAAAATTGCGAACGACTCGTATTTTTAACTAAAAGAATCCAAAAAAAGAAACCAAAATATCGATTTTCCTAAATAAATGGTTTGTCAGCGGCACAAACTATTTTTACCGCGTAAAATTTTATTGAAAAGTCATTCGCCCCAGATATAGTATCGATCGTGAACCTTCCATCGTAAGAAAAAAATTACGAATGTATCGTATTTTCACCTAAAAAAAAGGCCAACAAAAGAACCAAAAATATCGATTTTCCTGTAGAAATGGTTTGTCAGCAGCACAAAATATTTTTACCGCCTAAAATTTCATTTCTAAGTAATTCGCCCCAGATATAGTATAAATCGCTCCACGACCTACTCAGTCTAATTGGGACAGGTTGCGATCCAATAGCGAAGATTGAAGAATATATCACAGCTCAAAATTGATAATACGTTACCGACCCGAGGTCTGAAAATCCCCGGAGGGACGTTTGAGGCGCGGTGTTGCAAAATCGAATTCCCCTGTGAGCAGTTCATCCGCAGATCGCCCTCGAAGGAGAAAAGGGTCGTAATATTGAAGAGGCTCGCTTTCGTCCCCCGCTTCGGAGCCACTTGAAATTCTCGTCGAGATTCTCCGATCGTATATTGCGAGAGCTTCTTCGGCGGCGCGGCGAGGCGTTGAAAATATTGTAACGAATGTGTAGCAAACTATTCGTTAAGGTAGCTATGTCGGTATGTCGGTACGCCGAAGTTATAGATATCACCGTCTATATGACATAAATAATTAATTATATGTGGTACTATGTCTGCATCAATAATATTATAAAAAATAATAGAGTATATGGGCATTCCATACCGATTCGACCTACGTCGGACCCTCGACCTCTTCAATTCGGTTGGTAATTTTTTATAATATTGTTCTAACTCTAAAAATCACTCCAAATTTTTTTTATTTTATTTTTTTAATTTGCATTAATTACAATTTTTCAAAGTAAACATATTTTTAGACGGAATTAAAATTTCTGAAAAATCGTGTATTAGATATGAAAATTTTTAAGCCTAAACCCAGAATGGTAAAACGTTTGCTTCTAGATGTTTTATGAGCTTTGCTTTCTTTTTTTAAGTGAACATATTGTTAGCCCAACAATGCATTAACCTGAGAAAGGAATTATCTTTCGCAGTTTATACATCTAAATACAGCAAATCTCAAGAGCTCGCAATTCCACTCTATTTTTATTTTTACCAGAATACAAAGGAACTGTTTCCTCGTTCCTCTTTGTTTTCATTTTGCGTGTCGAGGCGTCTGGAGCTCGTCGTAGTTGTTAGCACGTATACGCGCCCCACTGAGTCAAATAACAAATTTTGTAGTAACAGTAACAAAGGCCGTTGTGTTGCGGTAGCAAGTCGCTTCGAGCGACAAATTTTGCTAGGGATCCAAACTGCTTTTGTTATCCCGATACTAACAAACTAAATTTGGCCCGGTACCAAAAATCTTCTCAACAATAATTTTTTTGTCCGTGAAAGCGAACCGACGTGTGACATTACACACGGATAAAAATAGTTCTGTTTCCCTAACAAAATGGAGATCATTAATGATTTATTGTCGTGGGAGCAAAATATTTGGTGCCACATAGCAAAGTATTTTGTTGGCCCTATGTTAAAGGTAAATTCTTGCTGCCCAACAATTTCCGTGCATGATAATATCCGCTCAAGAACCAAATACGCGCGTTATTCATTCGGTCGTTACAGTATGACAGTTGTTCGACGCCCGGTAATTTTCATTCCCGTCTATGACGAAACGGCGCACGAAGAGTGCCGCGGATAGAGAAACGGAGGTCAACGAGACTGACTCGGCTTTTATAATACCTCTTTCCGGCGCCCACTCACTTTTGCAAATATCAACGCCGGCGATTCGGGCTTCTCCCGACGGGGATGGCCCGATGCCAGAGGGCTTTCTGGCTGCAAAGAGCGGAGTCCTCCGGCTACCGATTCTTTCTCTCATCTCGAGCTACGCCGCTGCATAATTTATTCATCCGCGCTAATGTCCGAGCCGGAACGTACATCGGGGGATTCCCCGTTCCTCTTTCTTCGCTCCCCCTCGCAGCCAATGAGATGCCGCGGTGGGGTGGAGGAGAGAAGAAAAAAAGCGGCAAGTACGAATGAGCTGTGGAGCTACGTGACTATGGGAAAGTCACTCTTTGACCGATGGTCGGGGAGTGAGGAGGCATTAAAGCGCTGATAGCCGTACGGGAAAAGATGGCGATCATGCGGGCTCGTACCGTTAAGGCAGATGACTCCGAGGGTCGGAAAACCGGAACGAAAGACAGAAGTCACACGAGGATACGAAACGGAGTAATTGCTCTTTATATCTTCCTCGTGGCTGGACCGGAAGAGGATCTTTGAGACTCTGACTTTGCACGTGGCTCGGAACATTTTTGTCCTCCGCGTTAGATAGACGTTATATTGTAGGCATCTGTTGAGGTAAATGTATATCGATCTTGTTAGTTGTTGTAATTGGGGAACTTCGCGCCATCCCTGTGAGTTATGGAATTAGCAATGGGAGATTTTTATTTCCGGAAGTTTGCGGGAAATACGTCATTTCCGAATTGAAAATCTCATTTGTCGATCGGAAATTACTTATTTCCGGTATGGAGTTGATTCCGTTAGAAAAATGAGACTCTCAGACCGGAAGTGACGTATTTCCGGTATGGGGTCAGTTCTTGTCGAAAAATGATATTTCTAAACCGGAGGAGGCATTTTTACGATTGAAATATTATACTTTAATTGCTGTTTATATCTTCGTCGTGGCTGAACCGGAAGAGGATCTTTGAAGCTCTGACTTTGCACGTGGCTCGGAACATTTTTGTCCTCCGCGTTAGATGGACGTTATATTGTAGGCATCTGTTGAGGTAAATGTATATCGATCTTGTTGGTCGTTGTAACTCGGGCACTTCGCGCCATCGCTGTGAGTTATGGAATTAGCAGTGGGAGATTTTTATTTCCGGAAGTTTGCGGGCAATACGTCATTTCCGAATTGAAAATCTCATTTGTCGATCGGAAATTACTTATTTCCGGCATGGAGTTGATTCCGTTAGAAAAATGAGACTCCCAGACCGGAAGGGACGTATTTCCGGTAAGGGATCATTTCTTGTCGAAAAAATGATATTTCCAAACCGGGGGTTGCGTATTTATGGTATGACGTCACTTTCGGTCGAAAAATGCTGTTTTCAAACCCGAAGTGATGTATTTTCGGTATGGCGTCATTTGCGGTCGAAAAATGCTATTGTCAAACGCGAAATGACGTATTCGTGTTCGAAACATGAGATTTTCAAACACGACGTGATGTGTTTTCGGTTGAAAAAATAAGTTTTTTCTTTTTTTTTTGCACACGACGATAGTGCACAGCGCTGTGCAACGCGTTATTGTGCACAAAATTTTCCCTCGTCCGTATTGTCGATGGTTCTGTCATGAATGGGCTGCGGGTCAGCGGTGCAAATAAAAAACCCATATCTCTGGATATCACGCAGCCGCTTCAATTACTCTCATTCCGAATATCTTTCAACCCTTTGAACTACGTGTGTTTCACACACTGACGCCTTTCTCCACAGTGGAAAAACTGTTGTAAAAAAAATAAATGAAAGGGAAAAAATAAATGAAAGGGCAAAACTAAATGAACGGAAAAGAATCAATGAAAGGAAAAAACTCCCATCGGTGTAAAAGCAGTTTTTACAAATGAATTACAAAAAATGTTCCATTTCTTATTCACCCGTATAGCAAAATCGTATTTTGTTACAGCACTACGGAGCATTGACGCGAAACATTGAAAAATAATATTATAAAAAAAATTGCAACTGCTCGAGCGCTGAGCAACATTTTTGAAGAAATAAAAAACGGCGCACAAAAAAAAACAACTGAACATTTTTGTATAAAATCTTGCAGAAACATTGACTATTAACCACACACGCTGTGTGTGAAATTTCAGCTTGATCGGTCGCGGCATTCCCGAGTTATAGCGGTTTAAATTTTTCGCATCTAATCTACACACACATTCATGCCGACATTTTTTTCTAAATGTGATTTTGCCGCGTTTTGGAACATTCTGAACATCTTTATCAAAATCTCGGAATTTCTTCTTTTTTACCCAAACAAAGCTTCCTCTACGATGAAGCCAAAAAGTTACTGTGAAGAGTACTAAATGAATTAAATTCTTTTCGAATCAAAAAGTGTGATTCAGTCGGTACTTCGCAGTTTTCCGCCCTTCTCCTCCCACGGTCCGAGTCCCGTGTAATACACTTTGTCGATGACGTTAAATTTACGGTCCGGGAAGCGGTACAGCGGTATCGCTTGTTAGTATATGGGGTGCGCGTAAGGAGGGCGATGACATTAGCAAGATAAACGCCCGAACGAGCATGAACTAAGGGTGACCGGCGAGGCCGTGGAGAAGTGGGTTGTAGGCTCGTATAGTTTGGAAAAACTGCCGTGAAAACTCCCCCTGTGGAAGCGGCGAAACGCTCCGCGAGTACAAATACTCTTCTTGCAACCCACCCCCCCCCCTCTCTCCCACCCTCGCTCAATTCCTTCCCCACCTCCGATTCCACTTCTATGAAATATTACACTTTTTCTTCGCCCCTTCTAGCAATCGATGGATCGAGTTGTCGGATGCAGAGCTCGACCGGCCGGGGTGGCACCCTCTTCCAACTTCTGCAACGCCGGGGATGAAAACTCGAGGAATTCCCGAGGACCCTCGCAGGCGCCTCTTTCTCGCTTTCTGGCTGTATATTGACTCGGATTCTCGCCCTGTTCGCCGTACAGCAAATTTTGTCCGTTTATCTTGGCCCTCGAACTTCCTTCCCCCCCCCCTCCCACCCTCCCCCTCCCCACCCCGACGGCCACGGCACCCTCCGAACGACCAAGGGATGATTCACACTTGGGACACATACCTCCATTTCAAAAGCAGTGATCGCGGAACCGAGGCAGGAAGGAAATGGTCTGGGCAGAAGGGACTCTTGTCGGTTGACCCGGGGAAGCTCCGTCTCGCGACCCCCGGGACAACTTTACCTTCGGCCGCCGTCAACGGGCTTTCGGACGTAATATAGGTACGCGCTTCTTCGCCTCTGAACCTTCTCGCGGGATCGACCGGGACAGAGTCGGAGATCGAGGATCCAATGATTTTTTTTCGTTCGCTCTGTGGATTCTCGAGAGTGCGGTTGCGAGACAAGCGAAGGCATTGCTGATCGATCTTTGTCCTAATTTTTTTTTAAAGTTAAATGGCTCTTTTTTAAAAATTGAATCGATTTGTTTCTGCGAGCATGAAAAAAATAGCCAAATATGTTTCTCAATATGACGATCAGTTTTTGTAATGATCGTTGGCTTTAACCTCTTCCTTCGTCATGGTAAAGTCTCATTTCACCATATCGTCCTGGTAATGAGTGTGTAAAACGCGCAATCCAACCATTATTCCGTTCGCTGTAATCGATCCTCGAAAATATGGTAGAGACACACGCGAACGTTGCTCGTCAATCTATGCAACCATTTTTTTTAAAGTCAAGTCGGTTTTGTTTTTTTCTGGTAATGAGTATTAAAAATGAGTATGAGAAAAAAACTTCAAATATATTTATCAATGTAACGATCAATATTTTTTATATCCATCTCTTGCTTCGCCCGCCTGAGGTCTCATCTCACGAAACCTTCCCGATAATGAGTATCTTAGATGAGCATAAAAAAAATTCTCAAATCCACTTCTCAATATGACAATCAATTTATTTTTATCATCTACTCTCATCTCTTCCTTCGCCACTACAGAGTTTCATCCCAACAAATCCTCCTTCGTTAACGAGTATATAAAATGAGCATGAGAAAAAAAAGAACATGCTCAAATATATTTCTCAATAAGTCGATTCTTTTCTCATAATCCACTGGGCTTTCCTTCCCGCTCGCCTCGAAAGCTTCGTCCCGCAGAATCTTTTCTCTTCACCGGCCTCTCCGTTACGCTTCCCTCCCCTGGGATTTCAATCTCCTTATTTTTCGTAACCCGGTCTGTTTGAATAATGCGCTGGGCTCGAGCGAGTCTCGGCAGCCGCGAAGTGGGTTTTCTCGATTTCTCTTGAACCGCTTTCTCTCTCTCTCTCGGTAATATACAACGTTGTCGAGTGGTTGACGATAAGCACATCTACGCTGAGAGGGCGCGGAACGAAACTCCGAGTACTTACTTGCAACCGGCATACACACTCAAACCCCGTTGCTGCGCATTAACTTAAGTGTCGGCGACAGAATCGCTGGTTTATCTTGACGCACTCCCTCGCCCACCAAACTCGCGAAACGAGAGGGGGGGGGGAATGATGATTCACCCCCGGGACGTCGCATCCCATGTGTCGGATTCTCCGATTAATTAAGGTAGTCCTTGCCAATAGTGTTCACTTCGCATAAGTTTCAGAGAAATGAGTGGGAATTGCAAACACTTCTCGGTGATATAAAAATCTGAAAAAAATCAAGCATACTAAAGGTGCTCAAAAGATTAATGTTGCATAATAATACTTCCAAAATGTTCGTAATGAATTGATTAAAAATAAAATTGTTGAACAAATCTCCTGGGAACCTAATTTTTTTTTATGAAATTGATTCGTTTATTTTTCTGAATACGTATGAATTTTTTCAGATTTTTAAATGCAATTTGAATTTTGTGATTTTCTACACATTTTTCCCATATGAAAAAACATCAAAGTGAATTGAAAAATCTGAAAAAAGATTCATAGTATTTAGAAACGGGAACGAATCATTTTTGTAAAAAATAAGTTAGGTTTCCCGGAGAATTGTTGAACAATTTTATTTTTCATCAATTCGTTAGTAACACTGTCGAATTATTATTATGCAAAATACATCTTTTTAGCACCTTTAATATGCTTGATTTTTTCATATTTTTATACCATCCAAAAGTGTTCGCAATTCCCTTTCATTTCTCTAAAATTTATGCGAAGTGAACACTTTGCAAGGACTACCTTAAGGTTTTTGACTCTTATTGTACATGCTGCTACTCCAGGATTCGCGAAACGCAAACGTTCGATTTCGATATAAAGTGATCTTGCATTCGACGACAACTTGTCTGGCTGCTCGAAACCCACGAATCTTGAGTATTGACATAGAATAAAGATTTTTAGTTTTTATTCTGCAACCTGAAACGCCTGTTGCGATGGCAAAACTCAATCGTTCGATTTCGATATAAAATGACTTTGCATTCGACGACAACTTGTCTGGCTGCTCGAAACGCACGAATCTTGAGTATTGACATAGAATAAAGATTTTCAGTTTTTATTCTGCAACCTGAAACGCCTGTTGCGGTGACAAAACTCAATCGTTCGATTTCGATATAAAATGACTTTGCATTCGACGACAACTTGTCTGGCTGCTCGAAACGCACGAATCTTGAGTATTGGCATAGAATGAAGATTTTTAGTTTTTTAGTATTTTTAGATTTTTTGTATTTTCAGAATTTTAGTATTTTCAGATTTTTAGTAGTCTGCAACCTGAAACGCCTACATCGCTCGCAAAGCTCTAATGTTCGATTTCGATATAAAGTGACTTTGCATTCGACGGGAGTTTCTTTGCTTTTGTATAATTGTTTGGCGGATCTCCCACCGAACCGGCGAAATGAGAGAGGTGGAATGGAGTGGAATGATGATTCACCCCTGGGACGTCGCATCCCGTGTGTCGGATTGTTTGCCGGATGCCGAAGGAGGGCGTTGACGTTAATGGACCTGACCCGCGATGTTTACTCGACCCTCGGGTACGACAACCTGGACACAACCCCTTCGCGGCCCTTCGACCTCTCTCCTAACTCTACGCGGTAACCGGATAATATAACATTGAAAATAAATACGTGTAGCTGGCTAGCGATATGTTACGGCGAATTCGCCCCGAGCACGTTTTCCTCATAAATTGCCTTTGCTAAATATACCGCGATAATTAGGGAATAAGACCGAAGACCCGAAATGTCACTCAGATTATCCGAACGATCGGATTCTAAATGATAAAATCTAATTCACTTTAGTCAATTATCAGATTTATTAGAATTATCAAATTACCGCAAGCGGATTTATCAGATTGTGCACACGGATGGAGGACAATTAAATTAATGGGGATTTTCATACAATGTCCTGTTCGTTATTGCAGATATAATTCCAATTTTAGTTATCGACGTTGCGTAAATTTTTGAGACATTTTTTTTCTATTGATTGACGAGATTTTTATCAATACTGAAAATAAAATCAAGCAGGATTTCACAAGAAACGATTGAGCGATCGGTAATTATCGTGGTAAATTATTCTGGGGACGAAAAGTTTGGTAAGACCGAAACGCTATCCGTGGGAGAAAATAAATAATAATTTTTTTTAATTAATAAAAAAGTATCGAAGAATTAATAGCTTCGATTATTCGTTATTAACGACATCTTTATTATTGAGGAGATTTATTGAAATAAAAATAAAAAGCTTGAAGGATTTAGGTCGATGGCTCGTTGGCAATAGCAATACAAATAGATGCTACAAAAAATCTTCTAAATGTATCAATTGTCAATAAATACAATTACTACTACCAAAAATAAAATGAAGCACGATTTCAGATTAAAAAAAATTGAGCGATTGTTATTTATCGTTGTAAGTAATCCTGGTGTCCAAAAAATCCACTGTAGGAAACAAATAATTAAAAACAAAATAAAAGATAATCGAAGAATTTATATGTTCCATTACTCCTTACTGACACGATTGATAAAAATGTAAAAAAATCTTGAAGGATTTAGGTCGATGGCCGATTGGCAATAGCAATAGATAGAAACATATACTGCAATAAAATCTTCGAAATCTTTCAATGTCCGCACCACGCAAAACAATATCAACAAATCACTACCACAAACAAACAAAAATAAATAAATAAAATAAATCCCAATTACCCATTAAAAAAAAATTGCGATCGGCAATCTTGGCCGTAAATTCGATAAAACCGAAACGCCATCCTTCACAGAAAATAAATAACAATAAAAGGAAGAATAACAACAATAAAAAAATAATCGAAGAATTCATATCTCAAGGGAGGCTCCGGCGTTGGTCGCGGATGATACAGTCGTGCTAGCAATTCGGCGTGCGACATTTCCCAGACTCTTCCGCCGTATCTATTCACGCTTTATCTCATCGGACGATTCCCCGACTGCGGGCTCGCGGGGTGGTGGGTTGGGGGGGGGGGAGGTGGGTGGTTGGAGAAAGAACAGAGGGAAGAAGTAGAGGAGGGCGAGAGGAAAGAAATGATTCACCGTGTGGTTCGTCGGTCTCGACCGCCGGCGTCGCGACGCTTCTGGACACAGACGAAACGCCAACGACCGAACAATGACTCGATTCTGGGCCATGCGCATGTTGTCGGTGAGGTCCAATGCTCTCCATCTCGCTCGGTCCATTCTCCGCAGCATCCCCGGCACGGTATAATATATATACGTCGGTAGCGCCGACTCTTGATTCACCCCATTTCACGAGCCGCCAGACCCTTCTTACTTCCTTTTTTTTTTATTCGTCTTGCTCCCTTTATTGTCATCTCCATCGCTCGTTCCAAGTCGTATCTCAGACTCTCTCCGAGGGTAGAGTGACTTTTCGTACCGAGTGCGGCCGGGTCTGCGTGCATCTCACCCGCAGTAAACCCCCGACACTCAGGTTTTATATTGCTATGCGAATCCGCTGCGCCACGCTTCGTACCGCTCTTGGCATGTATATTACTTCGAGTTTTCATTTTTATTTTTGTTTTTATTTTTTATTTGATTTTTTTTATCGACGCCGCTTTTTCGCACAAGCGTTCCGAGCCCGCGGTAAGCTTCGACACTTCACCCCTGGATTTTACAACTATTGTCTCAGGGAATTACATTTTTTTGCGTTATTGAAACGAATTTTACAGCGCTGTTCGAAATAAGGCTTATTCTTTTTTTTTTTTCTAGGTCGATTCGTATGAATTTGAGAGTAGAAATTATCGACGGATCGGCGCGCCGAAACGTCCGAGCCACTTCGATTCAATAAATTTATTTGTACGGTTTTTTCTACATCCTCGGAAGCAATTTTCTTTTTTGCCTTCAATGTTTTTTTTTATTTATTTAATAATTATTCATGAGCGGAACCCATTTACAGGACGATAGAAAACCACCGTCCAAAGCAACAGTTATATAACCATCGATTACATTAAAACAAATTAAATAGAGTATCTACCGTTGTAATTCGGAACGGAAGAGCCGACGAGTTTCCGGACCATTGAAATCTCCTCTGGCGCCATTTCGAGAACCAAATTTTCTTGTTTAAATCATTTTTCAAACCAATGCGTATCGATTTGATGGTAGAAATTATTGATGCATCAGCGCTCCGAAACGTCCGATCCACTTCGGACTTAATTCAATAAATTAATTTATTAATGTATTTCTCCAATCAACTCGTTTATTTATTCATCTAATACATTTTTCCTCCATCATCGGCAGCGATTTCTTTTTCGCCTTAAATAAAGTATGTGCAGTTTCAATTCGACATAGAAGAGCCGTCGAGTACGCGGACCATTCAAATCTGCCCAGACGTCGTTTCGAGAGCCAAATATTGTAGCGCTCTTCGAAAGATTTATTTAAAAAATTATTTTTCAAACCAATTCGTATCGATCTGATGGTAGAAATCATTACCGAATCAGCGTTCCGAAATGTCCAATCCACTTCGGACTTGATTCAATAAATCAATTTATTAGTGTATTTCTTCAATTAACTTGTTTATTTATTCATCCAATATATTTTTTCGACATCATCCGTAGCAATTTCTCTTTCGCCTTAAATAAAGTATCTGCAGTTTTAATTCATAACAGAAGAGCCGCCGAGTATCCGAGCCATCGAAATCCGGCCTGGTGTGCAATTTTTCGAAGGCCTCTTTCGGGAAGGGTTGAGTCGAAAATATTCCCTTTCACGGGTATCGTTTATAGCTCAATTTTGCCCGAAGCATCGATAAAAGGCTCTCTCGCCAGTTCCGCTGCGTCATTCGAATCGACAAGCTCAGCTCGTTCGCTAAAATCGATCTTCCCCAAAGCAGACGCAACGGGAGGAGCCGAAGCAAACACGTGCAAACTCTCCGGGTTCGCGATGTGTTCCAGAACTGAAATTCCCGAACGACCATCGAAACACTGCATTATACAGCGAGCTGCAAGGGATGACTGGATACGGAAGAAGCCGGGCAGGGGCGCGGGGGGGGGGGGGGGGGGGTTGGGGGGTTGCCGAGAGGGTTGTGGAGAACCGAACAGAGCCGTCATCGATTAGCCATCGCCAAGCTATGCGCTGGTGCTCCCAGATTCGCAGCAGCAGCATCAACGGGAACCGCAGCTTCCATATCTCTGGTCCATCCCCTCGTCTTCGCCGCCCCCGACGTTTCGGAGCCGGCGTCGCCCGCCCGATGCTCCTTTTCATGCGGAAATATCGCGTTAGAATTCATCGAAAAATTCAACCCTATGCACAGGTGAAAAGAGCGATTAATGAACAGCCAGTCGCAGCGATGCGCACCCAGAATAATAATTTATTTGACGACGACGGTTTATTTGGTTTCAGTAAAATATTCATTTAATTTCAATAAATATTTATTTAATTTAAGTAACTATTTATTTAATTTAAATAAATGTTTATTGAAATCAAATGAATATTTTACTTAAACCAAATAAACGGTGGCGGTCAAATACATTTTTTTTTCTGGGTGCGAGCAAGACGAATGGCCGAGAGCCTCGGAGTCTCGTCTATGCGGATCGGATGTCTGGAAGACGAAAGGGATGATAACAAATTAGGCTAGTCCTTGCGGATACGCGATTCGCATAAGTTTCAGAGAAACGAGAGGGAATTGCAAACACTGCTGGATAAAAATCTGAAAAAATCAAGCGTATTGATGGTGCTAAAAAGATTAGTGTTGCATAATCATAATTCCAAAATGTTATTAACAAATTGACGAGAAACAAAATTGTTCAAGACATCTTTTGGGAATCTAACTTTGTTTTTTACAACCATTCTTTAACTTTTCTGAATACGTATGGATTTTTTCACTCTTTTAAATTCACTTTGATGTTTTTTTTAATGGGGAAAAATGTGTAGAAAGTCACGAAATTGAAAGTAAATTAAAAAATTTGAAAAAATTCATACGTATTCAGGAAAATTAACGAATCATTTGGATAAAAATGAAAGTTAGGTTTCCGGCAGATTTGTTGAACAGTTGAACAGTTTTATTTTCCACCAATTCGTTAACAACATTTCAGAATTATTATTATAATGCGAATTTAATCTTTTCAGCACCTTCAATATGCTTGATTACTTTCAGATCTTCATACCATCCAGAAGTGTTCGCAATGCCCTCTCATTTCCCTGAAACTTATGTCAAGTGCGCACTATTCGCAAGCCCTACCTTGAGTACTTCGGAACGTTGACGGAAGTAACGTTATTTTGCGGAGCAGCACTTTCAACGCGAACCACAAGCTTCCACATCTCCCGTCCATCTCCTCATCTTCGTCGCCCAGACCGATCCGCCGTCGCCCTATGCTGCTTCTCATGCGGAAATATCGCCTTAAAATTCATCGAAAAGTTCAACCTTATGCACAGGAGAGATGAACGAGCGATTAATGAATAACCAGTCGCCGCGATACGAGCAATTCCAAAACGAATCGACCGAAAGACAAACGGGACGATAAACAATTAAGTTCTCGGAGACGCTGCTAGGAATGACGTTATTTTGCAGAGGATCGACCGCATCAAGCCTTCTACTACACTGAGAGAAGGATCTAGTAAAAATTACCAATCAACTAAGAAAAATTACCATAGGACATAGAAGTACTGCGCCAGGGCGCCACCTATGGCAGAAAGTCTCAGAATTTCCAAGAATTTGTACCATAATATCTAAAAAAAATGCTTATAAATCCGGTTCTTCCTACCATAGGTGTCGCCCTAACGCTCTACTACTACATGCTATGGTAATATCTCTCTAGTGATATAGTAGTTTTTACTAGATCCTTCTCTCAGTGTAGCCTAATCAAGAGCTACGCATTGCTGCTTCCAGTTTCACATTAGCAGCTTCAACGCGAACCACAAGCTCCGGTCCATCTCCTCATCTCCGCCGCCCCTACCGATCCGCCGTCGCCCTGTGCTGCTTCTCATGCGGAAATATCGCCTTAAAATTCATCGAAAAGTTCAACCTTATGCACAGGAGAGATGAACGAGCGATTAATGAATAACCAGTCGCAGCGATACGAGCAATTCCAAAACGAATCGACCGAAAGACAAACGGGACGATAAACAATTAAGTTCTCGGAGACGCTGCTAGGAATGACGTTATTTTGCAGAGGATCGACCGCATCAAGCCTTCTACTAGACGAATCAAGAGCTACGCGCTGTTGCTTCCAGATTCGCATTAGCAGCTTCAACGCGAACCACAAGCTCCGGTCCATCTCCTCATCTTCGCCGCCCCCGACCGATCCGACCTCGCGCGATGCTCCTTCTCATCCGGAAATATCGCGTTAAAATTCATCGAAAAATCCAACCCGCACTTGATGTGTGCACAAGTGACCCGGGGGGGGGGGGGGGGGGGGGTGGGAGAAGTGCAAGCCCGACAAGCAGCGAGCGAGATGACGGTTCGTCCTGTTTTCTCTGGCTACGCGAATAGTTCCATGGCCGGAGGGGCGAGGGGGGGGGGACGCTCTCGTAGGGGGATAAATTCAGCCCCTCGTACTCCTACGTCTAACGGACCAGGCCGCGGCTCTCGCGGGCTCCCCGCACAAATTGAAATATCGATTTTACGTCATGGCGGACGTTTCGACGCGGAACCGTGGACATCCATCGGTGACCGACGGTGCGTAAATCGTTCGTCCTCTCGTTTCTTCTCGACCCCCCCCCCCCCCCCCCCCCCCCCCAGCCCCCGGGTAGGCGGGCGCGTGACGGATTTTCCTCGGGTTTTCGTCAACCCTGGTCCAATTTTACGGAGGGGGGGAAGGGAACCGATAGTCGTGTGGACCCCCCCAGGCCCCCCCTCCCCCCCCCCCCCCCGCCTCCGCCCCCTATATAGTCCTGACTATTGTCCCGCTTATATTTACCGCGATGCTGGTGATCCCCTCTGCGGCATGGTTTAACGTACGTCACGGAGGCTGAGTACTGTAGGTAATATTTACACAAGCGGGGGCGGAGCGGGGCCGGAGGCCGCCGGACCGCGGGAGGTCACAGCGATACGTCGATTTTCACGAGCTCTAGTTAAATGAATTTTTTAAACGAAAAAAAAAAAAAAGCTTCGAACGCTCACAAGTCTTTTTTGGCTCTGGTTTTTTTTTCTTCTTCTTCTCAATTTTCCTTTCCACGCTTCGACCTATGAATTTTCGACCGCTAAATCGAGCGACGAATTATTCGCGCGTCTGCTCGAACAATCATGCGCCACGGCCCGGCTTCCCGTATTCGAAGCTGTTGACTCATTTTTTTTTTTTTTTTTTTACTTTCGTTGTCGGACATTTCGAAATGAGTGATTTGAGAGACTTGGGGAAAACTTTTCTTTTTTTTTTTGAGTATATGATTTTCATTTTGGATTTTTATGTCGAGGCAGACTCGTTGGAGAATCGATTATTTGCCATGTGGAAATCGAGCTTAATCGAGCGATTGTTTAATCGCATGCCTGCTCGACTCATCATGCCCACGGTACGGCTTCCGGTTTTCACATTTGTTGACTTTTCTGTTCCTTTTTTTCTGTCCGGTGTCGTATGTTTCGAGCTGATCGAAGTGAACGAATTGTTTTTTTTTTTTTTTTGAGTATTTGATTTTTATTGTGGATTTTTATGTGGACGCGAGCGCGTTGGAAATTACGTTATTTCCATGTCTAAATCCAGCTAAATCGAGCGATTAATTATTCGCCAGTCTGCCCGACCCATCATGCCCCACGGTTCGGCTTCCGGTTCAAATCTGTTGACTTTTCTGTTATTTTTTTTCAATTTTTTCTTTACTTCCGCTGTCGTACAGCTCGAGCTGATCGAATGATTTCAGAAATTTGTGGAAAACTTTTTATTTTTAAGTGAGTTGGATTATATATTCATTTTGGATTTTTATGTTGATGCAGACTCGTTGGAAAATACATTATTTCAATGTGATCCAAATACAGTCAAGTTTGCTCCATAACACTATATATTTATGTATATTTTTCCAATCGGCGAATACCGGACGATTAGACTTACAGTCGACGGACGATAAGATGGGATAGTAAAGAAGCCTCGAGTTTCTTACAAGCACGTCGATTTATATAAAGAGCTCCAAAGCACGCATTTTATAATACAGAACGGTTTCATGTGTTTTTTTTTTCATTTTTTTTTTCTTTTCATTTTTAATGAATAGCCAGTCGTAGCAACACGAGCAATTCCAAAACGAATCGCAGAGAGCCTTGGAGTCCCGTCGATGCGGATCCGATGTCTGAAAGACGAAGGGGATGATAAATAATTAAGCACTTGGGGACGTTGACGGAAACAATGTTATTTTGCGGAGCGAGTCAAGCCTTCGATTGGACGGATCGATAGGTACAGCGAGTTATTTACCTTTCACGTCCAGATGCCCGTCGGGCTTTCGTTGACCGGTCTGCAGATTAGGCGGTGGTTGGGGATAATTCATCCCGACTATGGTCGCCGCCGGCTCCAATTGAATGACCCTCGGTTTATCCTCCTCGGCGCTTACCTCTGTGCTCTGCCAATAAATGTCGTATATCGATGCGCTGCAGCGTATCTTGAGCTTTCCCGACGTAAAGTGGTCCTCGGTCACGAGAAACTGCAGACCCACGTGGGAAATGTGCCACTCCGAGTCGTTTGTGTCCAGCGGACTGTATGTGCGTACGTATGACTGCTGTGGCTGCGAAGAATAAAAATATAAGATCGTCGATAATTGAATTTTTAGATGAGTCGAAAATTTGTTAAAAAGGGGATTTTATTATTCGTAAAAATCGTGGACGGATATTTTAAAAAAATGTGTTGAACATTCGTACGTTAAGACCTCGGAAAAAGCTCAAACTTCAACAATTGTTGTATGTGAATACGTGCTGTGGCTGTGGAGAAAAAATATTAGAGCGTCGATAGTTGAATTTTTAGACTCGTTGTCAACATTTTTCAATTCTTAATGATAATAAAATATTTTTATGTGTATATATATATATATATATCATATCATATAAAAAATCCTATGCCATCGAGCGTTCGCAAGTGTATTGGGACCGTGGAAAAAAATTCGTAGGTCTGAATACAAAAATTGTTTGAGTTTGAGCTTTTTTTTCAATTCTATCTTTTTTACTTTTGCTGTTAGAAAAAATGGAAGACCGGCAATTTTTATACCAAAAGAAATGAAATATTCGTCACTGTGTGCCCGTTGTGAGAGGACGAATGAGAAGTGCGGTGGAGAGTTTATTTCGTTTGTCCAAGTATTAAAATTGTTAGTACAATTTCGCGATGCGCTGTAAAAAAATGTGTGATTGCCGATTGTTACATAAAAAAATATTTTATCGTAACGCAAATTTGACGATAACGTACCGCGTACGATTTTCAAAAGAGAATGACACGATGCCGATAAAGAGCATCGTTACGCCAGATGACTTGATTTTTATTGTGTTCACGGCTCGCGTCATGTCGACTTTTAAATTCATTATTTTTATCACGCGCCATAGAAATTTTTCATTTCCGTTTAACACATCCGGCGTTCCATTTCGTGTCCACCGATCCGATAATGATAAATTTATTTATAGCTGACCGAGCGCATACACCGCATGTTTCGGTGTCCCCGGCGAAGTTAACACGAACCTTATCAAAGCAATTGTACTTAAAAATTTAACTCTCCGACAACGGTAACGAAAATTGTGTCGCAATAATTTTTCATCGATTCTTAACTTCCGTTAACCCACTCTCCTTTACGTGGCGGATGATATTTAAATGCCGCGGTCATTTTATGTGCTCCTAAATTATAATTTCACTGTAATAAAATTATCGTTCGGAAATTTGGATTTTACGACAGTAATTCGTCGCGAATGAATTAACGAGATTATCCGTTACGACGGCGCGATTCCTCGTCAAACAAAATCATTGCGAAAATTTAATAATAATAATAATAATAATAATAATAATAATAATAATAATAATAATAATAATAATAATAATAATAATAATAATAATAATAATAATAATAATAATAACAACAACATTAATAATTACGAAAAAAAACAGAAAGAAAGTTCTCACCTGATGATCATTGACGAACCAAGTGAGATTGGCAGCAGGATTGCTTCTGGCCGACGAGCAGTTGAGCCTGAGAGTCTCGCCGACCTGGTATTTCCTCTGCAGTCCGCGTATCTTTGGCATTTCGGTTGGAAATTCTGTGGGTTAGAAAAGGCACGTGGAAATACAGCGCCTGCAAACGAGCGCACGCACCTCTATGTATCAATTACAGCGAGGCCTGGGCGTGCGTTCAATTCCGCACGGAACCACCGGCAAACTTTAATCTTTTTCAACCCTCTCCCGTGGGACTCTTTCCTCACCGGAGGCGGCGTACCTTCGCCCTCCAGCTGGCCGTCGCGATGGGAAAGCTCACCCCCGATATCACTCCGAGTTGCCGTTTATTTCTTAAAATTCAGGCCTATCTCGCCGAGCTAATCTAGAGAATGTAGCAGCGAGGGCCACCTTTCAGCCCTGCGTACGTATATAGACATAAGCACGAGCTCCGGTTCACGTAACGTACATTCAAAGAGCTGGCGTAGACAGGACTCGGTATCTAGCGTCGATCTGCTCTTGACATCTAAATTACTTTTCTTTTTTTTCTTTTTTTTTTTTTCACTGTCACGCATATCTCTATGTTTGTTCCACGCGAGAACGGGCGCGTGGCGATGTAATTTTAGAGCTGGCGTTTCGTTGTTCTTTTTTTTTTGTTTTTTTTTTGAGAGTTAAACTCACCAGCCACGTTCATGGTCGCGTAGACGATCGCCGTGTGGAAGGAAGGCGCGTCGGCCGATACTTCGCAGCTGTACTCGCCGGTGGCGTTGAGATCCAAGTTCGTCAGGGTGACTTGCGTCGCATTGCTCTCGTCCCTCTGCGAAAAAATCGGCGCGATTAGACGTTAAGGCAATTATTTATTTGTTTGTTTGTTTGTTTGTTCATTGATTGATTTGTTTATTTATGTATTTATTTATTTATCGGTAGACCGAATGATCCCTTTTACATTTAATAATATAATAAATCTTTAATGTTTTTATATAAATAAAGAAACAAGAAAATATTTCACATTTTGCGCGTTAAGAAAACAGTTATTTTAAGTAGAAAATAAACGGTAAAGAACTGTATAGTAAAATTATTCGAAGAATTTAGTTTGCCACCACAGTCTTGAAGTTTATTTATTTATTTGTTAAATAAATATACGGGACAAGCCCTTTTTACATATTTTTAAAATTATTTCGATGTGGCGATGAATAATTTCCGTGGCAGAGTTACGGACACGAGAAATTGCGGCCACCGATATTTTCGTCGTTTCGCGGAAATGGCAAATGGAATAATTTAATAGCGCGCACAATAAATCAATAATGTAACGGTACTTCCGGGAATAATTCGATTACTTAAATATTCATAATTGGTACAACGCTCCACCGGTATCAAACGTTAAGCCAGATTTATCACCAAATAAAAAAAAATAATAAATACAAAAATGCCTATGGTAACGCATTTCGCTGAATGAAATTAAATAACCGTCTCCTCTTTGCCTCTATAAATATTAATGTCCGGCAGCGGCAATGCGGCTTTGCGATTAACGTTTAGTCCGTCCTCTAATTTAACTTGCGTAATTAAATTTTCATTCTTACGTTGCTAATTATTATCGCTTTTCCGATAATTGAATTATTTTCTTTTAATGTAAAAATAAAATAACAGATAATTTCACAATTACTAAAAAATAAAATAGCATTTAATTTTATAATTACTAAAAAATAAAATAGCCTTTAATTTCACAATTACTGAAAAATAAAATAGCATTTAATTTCACAATTACTGAAAAATAAAATAACAGGTCATTTCACAGTTTCTTCAGTGAAAACTGAAGGGTCAATAATTATCTGAATGCGATATGAAGTAGCTTACGTTTACTCGAAGGTTTCCGTTGGGAAATGTTTTCACCGATGGATTCTCCTTCGGTGTGTAACGATAAAATTCGCTTCTCTCCTTGTACCATTTGACGGCGTAAAGAGCTGTTCCCTCTAAGTCATACCAGCAGTTCAGCGTCGCGTCTTTGCCCTTCTCGATTGCCGCAGGTACTTGCATGCGCACCTCGCGCAATCCCGAGCAGATACCTGGATTGCGAGATACAAATGTGTACATATATATATAAATGTACACATATATATATATATATAAATGTATATAAATATACGGAGAACAAGTTTCATCTTTTATTCAGCTGGCCGAGGTAATTTAATTTGATTCGCGGTACTTCGCCCGAGAGCCGAAGAAATAACAACGATCCCGTCGTCTTTGCGTTTCGGATGCTTCGATTGTAGATCTCCCTCGAGAATTCCACTCGGAGAGTTGCGCTGCCAATTAATAATTGCGCCCGTTCGGAAGATGAAGTCTTGCGAAGGTAAATAAATGTTGAAAGTAAATTGGGGTGAAATCAACGGGTTGAAAGCAAATTGGGTTGGAATCAACGGGTTGAAGACAAAATGAACCAGATCAGATTTGCGCATTGCAAATTCGATTTGCAGAAATTAGAGTGGTGAAATACACGATCTTTACGTAAATTGGATGAAGATCCAATTTTTTTCGTAAATTGAGTGAAGACACACCATTTTTTGGTAAATTGAGTGAAAAACATAATTTTTCGTACAGTGGGTGAAAACATAAATTTTTCGTAAATTGGATGAAAAAATTGCCCAGAAATAATGTTCGTCATTCATAATATCGGGGGATTCACTGTGTCCAGTGAATTTTTTTCTCCGCTGATCACGAAACTACCACTTATTTTACTCTTAGCTTAACATATCAGGAGACAATTCCTGTAAAAAAATGAAATATTATTGTTAACGTGAAGGAAAATAAAAAATCAAAATCTAATTCCAAAAAATCGAAGTTCTTTGTTGTAAAGATAAATAAAGCTTGAAAGTATATTGCGTTAAAAATCAATGGGTTAAAAACAATATTATCCACATCAGATTTGAGCATTGGAAATGCAATTTGCACAAATTAAACCGATGAAAAGCACAACCTTTTGTCGATCGGGTTGAAAAATTGCCTACAAACAATTTTCGTAATTCGTAACATTAGGGTTGTATCCGGTGTAGTTGGTCTCCGCTGATCACAAAACTACCACTTATTTTACGCCTAGCATGACATATCAGAAGACAACTCGTCTCGAAAAATTAAATATTAATTTTATCGCAAAAAAAAACCGTATCAAAACCTCATTCCAAAAAATCTAAAGTGCTGATCAATGTACGACAATGGTCCATGTTGTATAATTTTTTTCACATTCCGATAGGTAAGGTAATCGTAAAAAAAAAGAAAACCAAAAAAAAAAAAAATGACAAACAACCAAAGTATACTTTTGCAGCCCACAATTGCGCGGACAAATAAATTGTTGCGCAGTCGGTGCTGCAAAAATTCTCTCTCGTCCAGTGTAGGGATTTGCCAGCGCCAAATGAATTTCCGACGTGTGTTTGAACATCGGCGAACTAAATGGTCCAGCGGGTAAATATTAAAATAAATTTTATTTATTTCGGACAAATTTAGTTTGATCAAACAAATCCGATCTACCGGTGCGCGAATACACGTATTTCCGGACAAATATGTAATTCGCCCAAATATTTCAGTAAGCTTGCTCCAAGCTGGGTCGGCTTTCCCTCCCCGCTCCTCCCGGCCTCTTCCGGCCCGAAGCAATATTCGACGGAGTTTCTGAAATAGCTGATGGCGATGGACGAGAGAATATTGCTGCATTGAACCTCAGGCCAGCGCCCCAGGCCGGGTAACGAAGGAAGATGAAATATGCGACGAGAATATTCCTCCTTTGGATGGAAACACGTAAATGCTCGCCAGTGTAGCCTCCTGAAAGAAGATCGCTTCGCTTTCCTCGCGCGCTCTTCCTCATACTAAATATATATACATACATACATATATACGTATGGATAGAGAAATAGGTATATATAGATACCTAGATATATAAATATAAATAGATGTGTAGGGGAGAGCGGGTCAAAATGGCAAATGGAGGTACACGGAGAAAAAGAAATTGTTCGATTAAACAAATGCGCGGTGACATATGTTCAAAGGTTTATTTTGTTGGTACAACAAATATGTTTGTTTCAATCGACAAATTTTTAATAAATTTAAGCAAATGATCGTTTAACTAAACAATGATCTATTTGTACCAAACAAATACCAGCTTTGAACGTATGTCACCGCGACTTTGGTTAATTCAACCAATTTTTTTCTTAGTGTACCGTTGGGACAAAGTGGGGCACCCAAAAAATATTGGAAAATGTTTGTGCCATATATATATATGTTGATATACAGATATATCAGTATATATGTATATAATGTCAGAATGGTTGTATTATATGAGGCGCATATACAACACATTTTCCCCGGCATCAGAATGAGCTTGAAGAAAGCCCGGGAGGTTGGTAGTTGAGTTCGAATCGTTAAGCCCGAGATATCTCTGAATCCCGGTGATAAATCCCCCGAGACACCCGAAGACTCGCAATTTTCTCGGCGAGTTCTCGTTTCCACGAGTATGAGAGCATAGAAAATATATTGTTGAATGCAATCCCTATACACGACCGGCCGTATACAGTAGCTCAACGCGCGTTCGCCAGTATACGGTTGAATCGACCTTATTACTCCTCATCTCGCGTCTCGGAAGAATCCGACATTCAGCTTTTCGCTTCTCTCACGTCGTTTCGCGCCAGTTTTTCTTTATTTAATTTTTCCTTTTTCTCGGTTGTTTATTTTTTTTTATTATGTTTTTTTTTTTTTATATTAAGCTCTCGTTACAGGCGCGCTGGCTGCGGGTCGCAGGCCAGTAGAATACGAGACGCATATACACCTGTATATATCTATATATACATTGTACTTCGCTGTGCACGTTATTCAGCGATTTCTCAGTTTTTTCTTTTTTTTTTTCTCGCTGCTCTCACCGGCCATGTACATTCCTCTCGTTTCCTTTCAATATTGCATATAATTACGCTTTCACCGTTAGACATACCGATATACAGGGTGTCCCATTTTAATGTTCCACCTGATGTATCTCGAGAAATACTGCTCCAATAAAAAATTGACCATAATGAAACTTTCAGGGTTTAATGGGGGACGTTCAAACAATTTTTTTTGTTGAACAATTAAAAATGGCGGCGTTAAGTAAAAAAAAAAAAAATGGAAACATGACTTTTCTTTTTCACCAAAAAGTTTGTCGGATCAAAACTAATAACTCTTGTAGGAACATTTTTTTGATAAAGTCCATAATTTTTGGATTAGAAGACCATTTTCGACTATTTTAGCGTTATCCAGGATGTGCCACGAGGAGGTAAAGTTTTTAACATCCCATGTATGTGTGTGTGTGTGTGTGCGTATGCGTGTACGAGCGTGTTGAACACTCACAAGGATTAGGTCTCTGCGGTTCGTTACTTCCCCAGTATTTTTCGACTTCAAAGGCTCCTTGTGAGTGTTCTCTGAACTCTTCTTAAAGGTGTTCGAAGATTCCACCATTCATGTTAAGACATGCCTGAACTCTTCTCTCAAAACCATCAACTGTTCGTAGGAGAACATCTCTCGGGATTGGACGGCAGGGATCTCTTATCCGCACCAGCATATTCTCTCGTGTTGTTGGAGCTTGACGGTAGACAGCGTCTTTAAGATAACCCCATAAGAAAAAGTCGGGAGAGGTAAGATCAGGTGATCTTGGAGGCCAATGGACAGGTCCATCTCGAACGATCCACCTTCGACCGAACGTTCAGTCCAGATAATTTCGAACAACACGAGCCCAGTGAGCGGATGCATCGTCTTGCTGAAACCACGTCTGTTGACGTGTACCTAAATCAATTATTTTGAGGCAATTTATTTTGCAGAAATTCGAGATTCTGGACACCCGTCACACTTCCCTCGAGGAAGTGGGGACCTATTATTTGTCCGTTCATGATTCCACACCAAACATTCAAACTCCACCGATGTTGGTGATAGATCGGTCGCACCCAACGGGGATTCGGATCAGACCAATACCGGAAGTTCCACCGATTTACCTGACCTCGGTCCTTGAATGTGGATTCATCACTGAACATAACAAATCTAAAAAACTCTGGAAATCGCTCGGTTTGTCTCAATGCCCACCAACTCAACTCCATCCGTCGCAGCGGATCAGGATTAGGCGTATCTTGGTGGAATTGTATCCTGTACGAGTGGAGTCTTGCATCTGTCAATACTCGGTGCACTGTGGATCTGGGAAACCCCAATCGTTCCGAGATCACTCGCATGAGGATCGATGCCATCATCGCTAAAATAGCCAAGTTTCGAGCCTCATGCGGGCCATCGAAATCATTGTTGACGTTTTGGCGACGTCGGCGGTGGCGGGTTATCCGACCTGCTCTCGCTCTCCGCTCGAGGGTTCGGATTGTCGACGTTGAGGACGTTGAGGATATTCGCGTTGATACAAATTTTCGACTCGTAAATAATTACCCCGACATCTCCCGAAGATAAGGAGCATATCAACGATTTCGTTGGTACTGAAGTCAGCCATTGTCGAATTGCCGTCAGTAAACAGTTAACAAATACGAGTCTATTGTAAGGCTTCCTCGTGAGATTTCGTTTTTTAATTTTCATCTGGAGCGAAGCGAACTTGAAACGCCCAAATGATATGGGGTACCATGAAAATTCGTATTGTCCTATCCTTATTCAGTTAACAGAAAAATGTCAACAGCGATACATTCAAGAAAAAAAAATCCGGACAGTGACAAGCCGTATCAATATCATTTAAAAAAATTAATACTGAGGTGCCTGCCGTGCAATCCGGAAAGATGTTCTCTTACGAACAGTTGATGGTTTTGAGAATAGAGTTCAAGCATGTTTAAATATGGATGGTGGAATCTTCGCACACCTTTAAGAAGAGTTCACAGAACACTCACAAAGAGGGTTTGGAGTCGAAAAATACTGCGGAAGTGACGCGCCGCAGAGATCTAATCCTTGTGAGTGTTCCACGCGCACGCACACGCTCACACACATCCGCACACGCACACGCACACGCGCACGGACACGCGCACGCGCACACACACACATAGGATGTTAAAGACTTTACCTCCTCGTGGTACATCCTGTATAACGCTAAAATAGTAAAAAATGGTATTCCAATCCAAAAATTATGGACTTTATCAAAAAAATGTTCCGACAACAGTTGTTAGTTTTGATCCGACAAATTTTTTGGTGAAAAAGAAAAGTCATGTTTCCATTTAAAAAAAAACAACAAAAATGTAGGCCATCTTAACGCCGCCATTTTGAATTGTGGAACAAAAAATATATTTTTTTTAACATCACCCTTTGAACACTAAAAGTTTCATTGTTCTCAATTTTTGATTGGAGCAGTATTTTTCGAGATAAATCAGGTGGAACATTAAAATGGGACACCCTGTATATATATATATCTATATAGGTATATTATATATATATATATGCATACGAAGAGCCCGGAGATCCATGCACGCTTCACAACTCGCGATCCCTTCGCGGATACGATTTAATTTCAGTTAATGGTACACGCGAAACCGGGCACAATGGCATATTTTTTTTTCTCTTCAGCGCCCGACGGCGACCCTTCCTCGACGGCCCTAATGAGATAATCGATTTCTGAATGAAATGCCCTTCCCGAGCGAGCTCGTCTTTTTTTTAATAAATCTTTCTACAATCAGTTTTTTTTTAGACGACACTGAAGCTCACTCGTCCGGCGAGCGGATAATTGATAACATTTTCATTCAAACGTCCGACTCTCGACTGCGTTGGTTTTTATCGCACGCGCCGCTCTCACGGCGGTGTGGGCGAGGAAAGGAGAAGAAAAAAAAAATAGAATACAAAAAAAACGAGCATTGTCCGTAAAACCCGTCGTTGCTCAGCTAAATCGCTCGGAACTGATACGGACGATTTTTCTCTTCGTCTTTTATTTTATTTATTTTTATTTTTATTTTTTTTTGTGCAGACGAAAATGCTGCAGCTCCAGCGGTGCGACACGAGTGTTCTCTACACGGTACATAAAACATAGAAGGAATATATATACACACACACACACATATATATATATATATAATATATATGTACATACATATATGCATGTATATCTGGCATTCAACGTTAAATCAGCAGCCCATATCACTCACTCCCGTTGATTTTCTTAATTTTTTTAGTATGCCGTTGTTATCGACCCATAAGGCTATCGGGATTTTTTTCAGATTTTTTTTACATCACCAATAACATCGTTTTAATCCTCGACACACCAATTCCGATTACGCCCTTGTTCAAAATCTGAAAAACCTTGACACTGACTGTATGATTTAAAATATGATTTTTAAGTAATTTATTAATTTTTTTCTGGGTCATAACTTTCTCAAATATCAATGGATTTCAATTTTTCTGAAGTTTATCGAAATACCGGAAGGCCCGAATACAGTTGATATCATAAAAAAATACTAAATATTGATATCCCATTATCGGCTGGTGCTCAAAAATCATATTTTAAGTCATAGAATCATTGTAAATTTTTTCAGATTTTTTCTAACCGTGTTTTCGAAATTGGTTTTTCGATGATTAAAAAGTTTCACTGGTGCTTTAAAAAAATGCATAAAAATAACGCGACTCTTATGAGTCGATAACAACATCATACCAAAAACCAGGGCCAAAGGAATCGATACAAATATATTGAAGTTACAGTCGCATTTCCTTGATTATTTTATTCAGCCAATATTAATTATAAATGTTTGCAAAATAACGATTCTTTTATTCAACAAACTTGATACACGACCGTTCGGTTTCACGGTAACTCGCAAACTGACTCTCGATCGTAAAAATAACAATTTTCTTAGCAACCGTCAACAACGGCGTTGCTGTGACAATCGACAGTCATGACCGGTGGAACTCTTCGAGCGTATTACTCTTCTTCAATTCGGCTATTCTGATAAAGATCGACGCCCTCGGCGACGATGGGGATAGATTCTTCTCATTTGGGAATGATTTTCAATTGATCTACAGCGATTATTCCTTTGTAAATACGTTGGCTCTGTTTCTCTCCTTCTATATCTTGAATCAGATATCGGTCGTTCTCGATTTCCTACACCACTTCGTACGGACCACGGTACTTCTCGACCAATTTTCGGCTCTCCCCTGTCGCGGGTGCTTCATAGCGAATCAACACCAATTATCCGGATTCTAATTTGTCAGCAGACTTGCGTTTAAAAAAAATTAAATAGTCTGCTAAGAGTTTCTTGATTTTTATCCAACAGTTTTGAGACACTCTCGGCTTCCATTTCGACTCCAAATTGTTCGTTGAGATCCTTTATCTCGCGCATTAGAGAAGGCTCTTCTCGTCCCGTCGGTTTATAATTGAAGATAATCTCTACTGGGGTTTGATTCGTAATCCGATGAGTGCTGTTATTGATTGCCCGCTGAACGTGATAGATGTTTTCGTCCCAATCACTGTTTTCCATATAATTCGTAATAGTGGGTAGACAATTCAAAATTACGCTGCTGACTCTTTCGATCTGCCCGTTCGCTCTCTGAGTGCCGGCTGCAATGTGCACCTGAATAATCTCGAATTCAGTAGAAAAATCCTTAAACTTTTTTGAGATGTACGCTGCTCCTTGATCGCTGATGATCCGTCTTGGTTTGCCGTAATGGTACATCAGTTTTCGTAGGACCGCAACTGTTTCTTCCGTCTTCATATTCTTGACAGCTTCCAATATAACGTAGTTACCATATGCGCAGAATACTCCCACTACGTATCTGTTATCTTGCGTTATCTTGACAAACGGTCCAGATGATCAACGTGAATGGTGTCGAATGGAATACATCCTTTTTCTATGGGATGTAAATAGCCAACCTTCTTGCATGTCTGAGTTTTATAATATAAACAATTAATGCAACGATTGATGTAAGTTGTAACACAATCTCGCATTCCTGGAAAATAGTATGTCTCTTTGAGCTCGGGGAGTTTTTTATCGATAGCCAGATGCGTCATACTCTTGTGGGCAGGTGCAATTACTTCATGCTCAGTTCGCTGGGGACAAATAATCGCCATCTTCCTTTAATAACACGGTATACTCTGGCGTTGTACATGGTGAACTTTTTGTGAACTTCTGCGTCTCCGTCTTCCAGTTTATCTCGTACCGCAGGAATATCCGGACTCGCTCGTTGCATTGCAGCTATCCAGTCAGTATTGATGCTAATACCAAGGATCGGCATTCCGATAATCGGTGACACTTCGTTAGGTTGAGTGTCAACCCTGCTGAATAAAGTACAGCCAATATTTTCTCAATTTTTTAAATCCCGTCGTCGAATGTCGAACTCGCCGTAATAATATCGTCCAGACAGGCCGTCGCTACATCTTCATCCAAAGATCCGAAGATCGTATTGATCATTCGTTGAAAAACTGCCGGCGCGTTGCATAAACCAAACGGCATTCGCTTGAACTGATTATGCCCATTCGGCGTTATGAATGCAGTCTTGTACCTTGAATCTCGAGCTACCGGTACTTGATAATATCCGCTGAATAAATCGAGACTTGTATGATATCGTTGGCCTTTCGATCTGTCCATCTGATCATCTATCAGCGGTATCGAGTACTTGTCCTTGACCGTTATTTTGTTTAGTGCTCGATAATCGACACACATCCGAACCTCGTCGTTCTTCTTACGGACCAAAAGAATAAGGCTTGCATATTGAGATGAGCTTTCTTCGATTACATCAGCTGTCTTCAGATCCGCGGTCATATCCTTCACCTGTTCTTTCTTTTCGTGGTAAGAGAGTCGATATGGTCGATAATAGACTCGTTTTTCCACTGTTAGATTAATCTCGATTTCGACGGAATTGGTTTTTCCCATCTGATGTACGTTCTTCGCGACGATTCCACGATATTTATTCATTAGTTCAACCAATTGCCCATGTTCGAGTTCATTCAAATCGGAGTCGCTTTCATTTTAGTTTATAGCTTCAGTTCGAACTTCTCGTGTTAGTTCGTGTTCTTCACAAACTTCTCGGCGCGTGATAGTTTGTCCTTTCCTAACCGTTATTTTTTTATAACTCAAATTCATAATAGGTATAACTGCTTCCCCTCTTGCACTTGTGCTGATGACGCATCTTGGAATGATGTCTCCAGTTTCTCGGGTGCTCCCGTCGATATAAAAGTCAGCTCCTGGAATGTTTACGATGACGTTGATGTGACCAGGGTAGTTTTTTGGAATAACAATTTCCTCTTCAGCGATGAATTTCGTCTTACACGATTTTGTCGATTCGATTTTCGATAATTAGTCGGGACCGTTTGCTATGTTTAAAATTCCCTTTGTGTTCAAAACATGGACATTCTCCTGTTCGGTATAAAAATGTCCAACTAGTAAAGGCACAACTTGAGCATTGCTTGGAACGACAAAGACATCACATTTAGCTTTAACATTTTCGATCTTGATTTCCACGGTCATTACTCCAATCGCAGTCACTCGTCCACCGCCATATCCTGTGAACGGAGTAAGTTTATCTTCGAAATATGTCAAGTTTAATTTTTTTTGCGTACTCTTCTCTTAGAGTGGTCACACCGCTTCCTAAATCGATGTAGCACCTGATTACCTGATCGTTAATCGAAGCTTCTTTGAAAAATTTGGCATTTTAATTTGGCATCGTTAATCGAAGCTTCTTTGAAAAATTTGCGTAGTCTTCTCTTAGAGTGGTCACACCGCTTCCTAAATCGATGTAGCACCTGATTACCTGATCGTTAATCGAAGCTTCTTTGAAAAATTTGGCATGAGAGTTTCCGTCGATGTGCAAAACTCTCTCACTCTCCTCTCGGCGATTTTCTTTTGGTCGCTCTTGCTTTTCCGAGCTTCCAGGTCAATCTCGCGCATAGTGTCCTGCTCTGCTGCATTTGAAACATACAATTTCCGTCGTGTCTCTTTGTTTCGCTTCTACCGTCGTATTCGCCTGTCCTGCATCTTGAGTTCGATAGCATTTATCCCCATATCCACCTGTTCTTCAATTATCAAAACGCTGCTCTCCTTTCTTCGGGGACGTTGATCTCGTCGTGGGTCGTGTGTATTCTTTTATGAAGCTGTCTCCACTTTTCAAGTCTGGCAATAGATCAGTAGCTTGTCCATACCGAGAAAGAGGTCCCAAGTACGAACGGTATTGGACGTTTCCTAACCCATCAACGATCCACTCAATAGTTTCTCGACTTTCCATCCGAGCTTTGTTACATTTTGATAACTTCTCGTTGAAGTACTCGATAATGTCCTGGCTTGATTTAGGTTTGTAATTTTGAGCCTCGAGAATTATCTTAATTCCGGTTTCTTCGGCTCTTTTCCTTTTCTCCTTAGGTCTGCTCGTAACGTTGGAAGCCGCGGTGCACGGATTGGTCCTTCGAACTTCGTTTTTAAATACGCGATTATTCGTGCTTCTCGTTCATGCCATTGAAAAATTCTGTTATTTCAATGCGATCGATGAATCCCAGATTCATTTGTTTTCGAGAACCTCACGCGTATCGATTCACTATCCCACTTCTGAAATTGTCGCACTTCCTTGATTATTGTATTCAGCCAATATTAATGATAAATGTTTGCAAAATAACGATTCTTTTATTCAACAAACTTGATACACGACCGTTCGGTTATCTCGCAGACTGACTCTCGATCGTAAGAATAACAATTTTCTTAGCAACGGTCAACAACGGCGTTGCTGTGACAATCATGACAAACATGACCGGTGAAACTCTTTGAGCGCAATACTCTTCTTCACACACACATACATTTATATATATAAGTTTATGTGTATATACACATATTACTATATCTGTATATATTATATATATACAGACATATATATATATAATATGTATGCGGAGACGACAGGGAAGTTTGGCGAGTTCGCGATGCCGGTGGCGTCGGTAACAGCCGCGAATATCGCGCGGGTTTCGCATACGAGGACACGGCGATATAGAAAGGCGACGCGGCGCACGAATAATCCTCGCCGGTCTCGCGTTCGTCGAGCACGCCCAATCACAGATTCGTATCGCGCCTCTCCTGTGCGAAAGCCGTCGGTTGCGGGTGTTCTGAGGGGCGGGGGGGGGGGGGGGATGAGAGACCGATCGATGCACCGAAAGCACAAACTTGATAAACTTTAATAATCATTCGGCTCGTATACGCTCCGGATAGGCGGGGCGGAGCGGTATAGACGTATAGACGGTTGTTGTATGAAATAATTAATCGAACGGGTGTGCAACGCCGTCCCGGAGCTGGGGGGGGGGGGGGAGGGGCGGTGTCAGGGGGACAAAGCGGGAGGCGATAATTTACGTAAACGAAATAATTTAGGTGTTCATCTCTCGAACGTTGAATAATCAGCGCTTCAATTATTAACGTCCGATAACCGATAAAACGGTAATGGGGCCGACTGTGACAGTGTCGAGTCACCTGCAACCGGGAATCCGCGTGGTTTTTTTTACTTATTAATTTTTTTTTTTATGTCGTGTATGATTTATTACATAGGGGATGATGATTACATACGGGAGAGCGGGGCAAAATGGGCCAGTGGGACAAAACGGGACAGTGAGAGCGAAATTCAATTTTCCAAAAAATGTTTGATGCCTCATTTTGTCCCAACGATACACCCGGATTTTCAAGCCCGTTTTACCCCACGCACAACCATCGCCACCATCTAAAAGTTATTGGAAAATTGCGTTTTGTTCCATCATCCCGTTTTGCTCCACTATGCCATTTTGCCCCGCTTTCCCCTCTATCGCTTCATTTGAATTGACTTATTTTACGGATTTCTCTTTTACAATCGTAATATAATATGTAAATAAATTCTGAATATTAGAGCTCCAGAGTAACGAATTGTAAAAGTCGAGAAAGTTAAACGCTTAAGTTAACGATTTAAAAAATGTTGAACACTTAAAGTTAACTATTTGTAAAAGTTAACCGCACTCCACATGAGACTTGCTTGTGACTGGCCGCCACTCTTTTCCTTTTTTTATTTTTATAGGAACTCTTCTCTCCTACCCATATCTTAGAACTGCTATGTTTGCTGATTTTTTCAAAGTTTCGAAATATGATCCAGTAAAATATCAAATGTAATATGATAATAATAATACTGTATAATGTAATGGATAATTTAATTCTTTCTAGATAGGGTAAAAGTGGTGAATATGAGCCACATGGATTTAAATATATATGCACGTATATACTAAATACTTTTACCTCGCAAGATACGAATTTCTGCAGTTGCCAAAGGCAATGAGGTAGAAATCACGACTGTGTAGTTTGCACGTCCGATAACCGCTTGAATGGTAATGGGGACGGCGGTGACACTGCGAGTCACCTGTATCCGAGAATCCGCGTATAATTCGTTCCGATGATGGTTAAAGTGATTAATATGGCCCACAACGATTGGCAGGTATATATTGATCACTTTTACCTTGTAAGATACGAATTTCTGCAAGTGGCGAAGGCCACTACATAGATAGAAATCACGATAATTAAATTTGCACTTTAGAATTTCTGCGCAAACTTAACAGCGAGTCTTAAATGGGACGAACTTCGCGAACAGTCCCGTTGGCAAACATTTCAGCAGTTAATTGTCGACGTGAAGTACTTTTAAAAATAATTTTGTTTTCTTTTTTCATATCATATATAATTTATTTTATATCATATATAATATAATAATAATATTGTATGATATTATTATTATATAATGCATAATACAATTCAAAAATTCTTCCCGATAAAAATAAAAGTGGTGAACATGGCCCACCCGGATTGGTATGAATATATTGACCACTTTTACCACGTAAGATACGAATTTATGCAGTTGCCGAAGGCAATTAGGTAGAAATAACGAGTTTGCACTTTCGAATTTCTGCGGAAACTTAACCGCGAGTCTCGAATAGAACGAACTTCGCGAAGAGTCCCGTTGGCAAAAATTTCAGCGGTTAATCGTCGACGAGACTAACGCTGGAAGGCCCGGGGATCGCGAAATGGAAATACAACCGCCAACTCTTCTAATTAGCGGTTAATAAACAGTTGTACACGAATTTTACGAACCCGACAAAGTTGCAACAGGATGGAACTGATAGAATAGTCATTGGGTGTGTCTGGACTCTTCGGAATGATTATTCAACACAGGTTGACGTCGGTGTCGGCGATGCTTTATATTTCATTCGCAATTTGTGTTCTGCTAATTCGACGCGCCCCGCTCCGCGATTCATTAGATTCGTTCATTACCATTGCAATCATCTCCTTCGTATTTTACGCCAGGTAAAGTGAAGCGATTAATTATGTCCGGCAATTTGATTTCAATTGTTGATTGCGCAGGGTACAGGGTCTTTAATTATCCGCGCTCACAAAGCCGCGGAGACATCGGACGCGTATTTTTTTTAGTTTTTAGTTTTTTTACGTACTCGCCTGCAGCAACAGTAATTTTTATTTCGCGCTTGAATTAACGCCATAGCCGACCCATTGACAAACTTTTCGAATTAGTCGTACAATTAAAAAATGGAAATAAAATAAAATGAAATAAAAAATATTTCGCGTGCCCGAAGTACTATTCAATTTTTACGTTTTATAACCATCGAAGGTGAACAATAATTGAACGTAACTTTTTTGCACCTATTTGTGCTATATGTAAATAAAATTAAATAAAAAAAATGTATATGGCAATGGGTTTAATTGCTCTTGTTACGGCATCCGGGATTTGATCTTCGTTAAATTCAATCTGCCAAAAATACTACTGCATTTTTACGATTTACAACCATTGAAGGTGAACTATAATCCAACAGTACTTTTTTTGCTCCGATTAATACTTTTTGTAAAAAAAAAAAAAAAAAAAAAAAAAATGAAGAAAAAAAATATATAGCAATTATTCGTAACATTATGACGTAACAATTGTTGCGTCATCCGTGATTTGATCGCCGTTAATTCCAATTGGCCCAAAGTAATATTGAATTTTTACGATTTACAACCACCGAAGGTGAACAATAATTTAACGGTAGTTTTTTTGCTCCGATTTGTACTTTATGTAAAAAAAATTAAATAAAAAAATGTTTATCGCAATAGATTTAATTGGTCTTGTTACGCCATTCGCGATTTGATCTCCGTTAAATTAAATCGGCATCGCACCGTCCCGATGTCGATAGAACCAAACTGATTTATCAGGCAATCCTGGAATAACGATGTTAGTTCGAAATATTCGTCGCGCGATGCTTTATGGATGGGTTTATTTCGTGAAAATAAAGTCAGTGGTTTCTCGCTGAAACCCGGAGCAGTCGGAGGGCACGACCGGAAGGCGAGAGCACTTTCTCGCCCCTCGGAACGAGCACGGGTAGGGCATAAAATCTCGGAAAGTTGGTACGACCGTTGTCGAGGCTGCGCCGTGTGTGTAAAATACATAACACAATACCGCACTCCTGCGTGGAAAATACACACATTCGTACGACGATTGTGAATCCGCGCCGACAAAAATATCTGTAAAAATATTGGGCAAAAAATGTCTTTTTTTCGATTCGACTTTAATAACGAAGGCTGCAACACGGAAGAGAAATTTTGGAACCGCGTTGCATTAACTGTTTTTTGTAACAAAAAATGCAAACAAATTTACAAATTAGGTAATAACAATTGCATTTTTGGATCGAGCGTTAATTGCAATGATTTTTTTTTTTTTTTGAGTAACGACGAAAATCCTGCCGCTGATTCGATCCGTACGACGATTGCGAATCCGCGGTCGACAAAAAAATGTTGCGCGTTTTTTATATAAATTTTTTTCGGGCCAACTTTGACAACGGAGGCTCCGTTCTTACACGGAGCCTTCGCATGAAATACAAAAGAGAAACTTTGAAACCGCGTTCCATTGATTATTTTTTTTATTTACCAAAAAACAAATTAAAAGAATGGCAACCGAATTTTTTTGTATCGAGTTTGAATTCAAATTTTTTAAATTCATTTTTCCGGATTAACGACGGAAATCCCTTCCCTGATTCTATCCGTACGACTTTTTGTCCCTTTAGCGAGAAAAATCTCGCCAAAAATGTTGCGAGATTTTTTATTTTATTCATCGCTCCAACATTAATAACCGAGGGTGCGAAAGAGAATTTGTTTGATATACAAAAAAAAAAAATGAAAATGACATTCGGATTTTTGCATTCCGCACCAATTCCATTTTTTTTTAATCAGAGCAACGACGAAAATCCTCTCGCTGACTCGACCAACTCCCAACTTTTTCGATCATTAAAAATCTTACAAAATTATCATCAATTTTTTCCTGTGAAATTTTTCAGCGATCCAACGAGATAAATTTTCGTCCGGGCATTTCATGCGTCACGTAACGAAAGAGTAGCCATTGAGAACGACAGCGTTCGCACGCACCCCGTCGACGACGTACTTGCGGCGACGGTTCGCGGGTCGCGATCGGGTTCGCGAGGTGGGTGTTGTGAGCGACTCGTTCGAGAGGACGGATATAAAAAAGTTCGCCACTTCGGTAAGTCGAGAGCGCCCGGGTTGCTCCCGCTCGGTGGACGACGGGCGAGGGAGGTCGGGCGAACAAGGGGAAAGCGAGAGGATGAAGAGGAAGCATTAAAAAAATGGAGCAAAAAATAAATAAAAAAAAATCGCGTTCGCAATCCGATATTGTAAAACGTTTCGGGGAAAGTTTCCTGACGATGAGAAAGGCGAATTTACGAGAAAAAGTTTATTGGTAATGATAGCGCTCCTCCCTCCCCCTCCAACCCCACCCGGACAGGTTTGAAGAATTACGGTTAAAATTGCCACGTGGAATTTTTTAAGATTAAAAGGCGATGTGGCGCAATAAAAAAGTTGACCCGTACGCGGGCTATTTACGATGATGGATTTAATATCAAACCCGAGGGCGCTCCGCACGAGCGAGATTTCAATCCGTTATAATCTGTAATTTTTTTTTTAATAATCTTCGCGTGTCCAAAATATTCGTAGAAATAATTTTAATTTTTTTCTCTCCCCCTATCAGTCCGGAGCGGGGGAGTGAGCGAGGCTCACGTGGGATAATTAAAAAATATAAGCTTTATGGACGTTGCGGGTGAATGGAGAAAAATGTAATGAAGCTCGCTGGCAAAGTTCGGTTACCTGTTTGATGATTTATTATCCTTGTATAAAAAAAATAAATAAAAAATATGGACTGTAAACTTTAAAGCTGCGCAGAGAGTGCTGCAGAGAAAAAAAACTTGTACGTTACAAACTTTTATTTTATAGGATTACGGAGAAGCCGTATATTATTTTCATTGTCACTGCGGATTAGAGAAAGAATTTACGCAGTTACACCGACAAAAAAAATACTTCCATTCAACACTCGATGCAAAAATTCAATTACCTTTTTATTGTTACAATTGTTATTGTTATTTTTCGTGAATTATAATAAAATAACTGAGTTTCACTCTCGCCCCTCGTCTTCCTCTATGAACGCAGAATTATTATTTTTTTTATTTTTCCCCCAAAACTTATATTATTTTTGTACGCCTCTCGTCAATCGGGAAACGGCCCGATAACGCGTGCGATAATGCGCGAGCGCTCGTCGCTATAAAAGAATCAACAGGGGTCCCGAAAGCGGCGATTAAGGCCGGGACATTGGTCGCCAACTGCGAGGGGGGTCGAAAAAGAAATAAATAATAAAAAAAAATAGAAATAAAAATGTTAGTAGACGGAGGGAAGATAGGACGAGTCGATGACACGCGCGAAGTGAGATCAACGTACCTGTCTGCCTGACTGGCTAGCCGTCCGAGCCCGGTCTCTCCCTCGGTTTCTCGTTCGGCAACCCGCGAGCGAGCCGGCCGAGGGTTGAACCCGCTCGGTCACGAATAACAAATCTCAACCCCTCAATTAAGCCGGGCGCGCTCGCCCGACACCGGATTCGAGCAATATAATTTATTATTACGTTACGGAGGGTCGAGAAGAATTCCTGAGCGACGAGCAAGGACTGCCGAGACTGAGGAACGAGCCTCGCGATAAGCCGATGCCTTGCGAGAGCGGAATATCAAATGAGCATCGGCAGCGACGGCGTAGTCAGTAAAAAAAAAAGGGTACGAACTTTCGAGGCGAAGCAATTGGGCGCAGTTTGCTCAATCACTGTCGAGGATCGGTCTTAATTATTTCCGTCCCGAGGGCGCTCTCGAATTTTCATCCCCGAGCGGAAAATCCTCGGCCGTCCCGTCGATTCGTCAATTCGAAATGTCGAAAAAAATTTTCTATTGACACTAATTTTTTTTTTTATAGGAGAGATATTGATATAAAAAACACAGAAAATTAGAATAGACTCTAATTTTTTTCCATATGAGAAATATATATATTAAAAAAAATTACCACAACTTTCGAAAAAGCACGATTTACGGCGATCGGCACATCGACGACCGAATTTTGATATTTCTCCGAATGCGCCGAAGAGAGATTAGCGGTTCTGAGAGGGGTCGAAGAGTTGTACGATCCGCACTGAATGAACCTCCGTGGCTCGTGTATCGCGTTGCTTTCGTAGCAACGAGGCCATCGACAACAATTTATCACTGCAGCTAAGTCTTACCAAACCCCCTTCCCCCAAAAAAAAAACCACCCCATAAAAAAAAATCATACATAACGTAGAAACAGATAGATTTGACTGACCCACGATATGTGCGAGCAGCACGATGCGGAGTTCCATCGGTGCACAATTGTGGAGTTGTCTTCGGGTCGTCTCTCACGTTCCTGACTGCTCTCGTGTCACTGGGTCGCTTGCTGTGTCGAGTACCGGCGTGGATCGACGTGTAACAACGCGACAGTCCCGGGTTCGTCTAGCATGACCGTGTCTCTTCGACGATAGAGCGGAGGATCGCCGCCGAGGCGAGGAAACGCGCAGAGCGGTGGCGAAGACGAGCGCATTCACGGTCCTCCGAGCAGCTTCATCCCTTACGTAATGCCCGTCCCGAGACCCTTGCACCGTGTGGCTGACTGGCAACCCCCGTCGTTCGATGATTCCTCGGTGCCGCTTTCGCGCAGAATCAATTTCTTCCCCGGCACACACGTACGGCGGGCGGCGAGGGGGGGGGGGGGGCCGGTCGGGGGTTGGAAGTGCCAGAAGAGGAATCGCGCGGGCGCGCGAGCCTCCGCCGTCGCTCGCGCCTGCGCACCGGGCTAACCCCGGCACCCGATATGTAATGCCTCGATATCAAAATAACGTCAAAACTACCCCCGCGATAACCCCACCGACTCACCCCCGCCAGCCCGACGCTCCCCCCCCAGCCGAGCCTGGCTCAGTAGGGATGCTGTATATCCAGAGTAGCATCCCTCCCGTGCAGACAAACATAGAGTTCGCGCGTATATAGATATAAATTTGTGGATGTAGTCATAGGGGGCGGGTTGTACAGTGGAAACTCGCTTTTTATATTTAATCCTTTGAGCGAGCGAGCGTTATCCGAGACAAGATACTTGTTCGGGGAGAAAAAAAAAATGTTGGGCAACAAGAATTTTGTTACCATAACTCATTTACCTGGTTAACATAGGGACGAAAAAATATTTTGCTGTAGCAGCCAAATATGTTTGCTGCGATAAGACTAAATTACTACAAAATAAAAATTGTTCGACACATACCGTACTGGCAGCGTAATTTTTTATTTTTTTTAGGGAATGATTTATGAAATTTTGTCTGAATATATATGAATTTTTTTCAGAATTTTATGTAATGTTTGAAAATTGCGATTGTAAACGAACGCAATTTTCGAACGTTACATAAGATTGTTTAAAAATTGATAAGTATTCGAAAAAAAGTAACAAATCATTTTCATGAGAAAAAAGTTAAGTTGTCGGGTAATTTGTTGCATAAATTTATGTTTCAGGAATTTGTTAATAACATTGATGGAATTATTATTATGCCCACACAATCTTTTCAGTACCTTCCATATGCTTGATTTTTTTTCAAATTTTTGTCGGATCGTGAAGTATTTGTAATTCTCTCTTATTCCTATCTCAAACTTAGGCGACGTCAGACATAACGAAAGGGCTACCTTAACCGATGTGTAGGTTCGGACAATACGGAAAACTCGGATAAAACGGATAAAGCAGCAATGCCCACGCGCAGAGTGTTCCGCAAATGCTACTTTGTTGCATATCCGCTTAAACTCGTACAATTTTTCTGCGTCTTTATATTGCGAACCGGAGATACAACAGTTCCGATTCTGGAGTCAATGGTTTATGTTTATATGAAGTTAATGTTAATTAAGTAAATGGTAATCATATTTAAAAAAATAACTGCATTAACTAACAAAGTCAATGTTTATACGAAGTGGTGTCTTATTTTTTCAAATATGTAATAGCAGTACAAGTTTGACTTGAGTATGTCATCCGCGTTATCCGAGATTTCACTTATCCGACATACGCTCTCCCCACATTACACAGTGCCAAAAATTTGCACATTTAACTAACTGTTTTTCGTCCACAAACCTCCACAATTATTCCGTTGTTAATTACACAAAAATATATTCGTAAAATTAACAGACATTTTTGTAAAATGAACAGGATATTTTTGTAAAATGAACAAGATATTTTCGTAAAATGAACAAGATATTTTTGTAAAATGAACAAGATGTTTTTGTAAAATTACCAATATATTTTTGTAAAATTAACAAGATATTTTTGTAAAATGAACAAGGTATTTTTGTATAATAAACAGGATGTTTTTGTAAAATTTGCATGAGAAGAATTGTTGACGTTTGTGGACAAACGCTGGTACCGATTTTTCAGTGTGTACCTCGGATAAACGGGCTTCTACTGTACCGAAGAACCGACCCCTCGCGCGCTCCCGATGCCTCTCCGAGATATACCCGACAAGCCCACACACCCGCGACCCTACAACGGGGTTGGGTGAAGGGGGGGGGGGGGCGGTGCAACCGCCCTCCTGCGGAGGCTTTCTCTCGTATTATTTTTCTTCTATTTTTGAAAACCACATTTTATTATCATCCACTTTTCAAGCGCACCCCACCGCGGTCCGATCTACCTGTTCGGCGTGGCACGTGTGTGACAACGCGAGATAAATTAATTGCTCATGCAATGGCATTGTCTGCGAGCGGTGGCGAGCGGCGAACAAACCGAGCGTGTGTAACTCGCGCTACGGGCGGAGATAGGGATTGATATATATTTTTTTTTGCGGATTACTAGAGGGAGTTCTTATTTTTTCTTTTTTTTTAGGGCTTTGTATACATGGATAGATAAGAAATTGCGGCGGCGGGTGGGAAAAGAGCGGTCTCGAGATAATCGGGGCTGCTTTGAGAGTTTTTATTAAAAACTGTGTACGTTCGTCCTTTGACGAAACGAAGCTTTTGAAGATTGTCGAAGTGAAAAAACAACGTATTACCTTGGGAATTCGGATCGACTGGGGAAAGCGGAATTACAGGATCGGCATCTAGAAAACTCGCACGGGGATAGGACTCGTTATCTTGTTTATGATTGCAGCGCGCACAATGCAACGGGAAATTTTAAGAATTATAATTTTTATTGCCGATTTATGGTCATATCTAAATAAATATAAAGATAAATCTAAATAAATATATAAATAAGGGTTGACGGACCCAGGTCGATGGTCCTTTGCCAAGTTGTAAAATTATCATCAGGTACAATATTAGTTTAAGAAGATAACTGTATAAATATTATCTTTGACAATAAATCTCTTTTACTACTACTATATAAACAAATCTAAATAAATATATAGATGATGGCTGAACGACTGCCGCCGATTGCCAATATGCACGATAGGTGAACAGAGATAAGTTAGGTATCAAAAACTTTTATGTGTTATGTATTGGCAATAAACTCACTATTACTACTACTATACAATTTTTAAATAAATCTAAAAAAATATATTTTTATCTTAATAACTATTTTTTTGCAATTAGTGTTGGAGAATATCTTTTAAAATACTTCAACAATAGTATCGAGCCTCCGAAAACGTCGTACAAATTTTCGATGTATATTATTGAGTCCGATTGAAACTTCGTCCGTTGACGAAACGAAGCTTTTGAAGATCGTCGAAGTGAAAAAAAGAGGGCATCTTTGGAATTAGGATAGATTGGGAAACATGGAGATTAAAGGATCGGCATCTGGATAACTCGTACAGTGATAGGATTCGTTGTTATCTTGTTTTCGCGCGTGCTTGCCGCACGCAAAACGCAGAGCAGTAAATTTTAAGAAATTCCCGATGCATGGTCATATATAAATAAATGTAAACCAATAAATATTTTTTACCTTAATAACTTTTTTTCAGTATTTGTGGAGATTTTTTTTCCGACAAGACTATCGAGAGTCTGAAGGCGTCGTTTGAATTTGTCGGCGTATTATTGATCCGATTGAAGCTTTGCTCAATGTACAATATTCGCAGGAGTTGATGAAACAGCTCTCTAAAAAAAGTTTCTTCATTTTATATCCAATAATATTTTTATATTATAATATTCATATTTTTATATTTTCGAACATAATTTTATCCTAATTTTTGTCTTGTTTTCGCCTTTGAATAAAATAAAAATGTACTATCGGCCTTCGAAGGCTTAATGCTTAAGCCTCGATCGCAAGAAGCCACATATAGAAAAAACTACGCGGATAACACTTATAGACTCGTGACAGACTCGTCTTGTCGTCTTGCCGTTAAATAAATTACCTATTACGACGAACGAATTTTCAATTCCTGAAATACTTTAATGTTTATCATTCATGACAATCGAAAATGGAATAATTTTAAAATGATTTAAAATAATTTCGGCGGCTCGTCTCTGACGAAAGTCAATCAAGGGGCATCGAAATGATTAATCGGCCCCGATTAATTATTCAGTTAATCAGCCAGAATTTAAAATAAACCAAAAATGGGCCGTTTAAAAACAGCGCGTGGAAGGATTTCTCGTCACGTTCGTTAGCAACCTCGCGATTAAATTAGAATTTTTTTTTCACTGGATGCTGTGTCTGCTGACCGGACATGCGAGACGAAGATTCATCGGTGATTCATTGGAAGTCCTCGATAATTTTCCACCGCTACTTTATGGTAGCTATGTCGCTTCCCGCACATCTCGCATAAGTTTGAAAAAGTAAGCGAATATTGCAAGTACTTCTTGATGGTATAAAAATCTGGAAAAATTCATGCATATTAAAGGTACTGAAAAGATGAATTTTTCATAATAATAATTCCAAAATGTTATTAACAAATTAATCAAAAAATTAACTGTTTAACAAATTGCCCGGCAAAACAACTTCTTTTTTCTATGAAAATGATTCGTTCATTTTTCTGAATACTCATGAATTTTTTCAGATTTTTCAATTAGCTTTGATTTTTTGTTTATATATGGAAAAAATGTCTGAAAAAACACAAAAATCAAAACTAATTGAAAAATCTGAAAAAATTCATACGTATTCAGAAAAATAAAAGAATCATTTTCATAAAAAAAAGTTGTTTTGCCGGGTAATTTGTTAAACAATTAATTTTTTGATTAATTTGTTAATAACATTTTGCAATTATTATTATGCAAAATTAATCTTTTCAGTGCCTTCAATATGCATGAATTTTTTCAGATTTGTATACCATCGAAAAGTACTTGCAATATTCGCTTACTTTTCTCGAACTTATGCGAGATGAGCGGGAAGCGACATAGCTACCTTAACCCCCGGACAAATGTCCATATCTCCTTAATTCCGCATCTCGCCTTCGAGGCAATGACTTCGTTCGACATATCCTGATAAAAATGTTATATAATTTTAGCGGCTCGTTTCCATCGAAGGTTTATCGGGAGGACATCGAAATAATTAATAAGCCCCGGGATTAAAATAAAACGAGCATACGCCGGTTAGACGTAGCGCGAGGAACCGTTTCTCGTGCTCGTTAGTATTCTCGGGATCAAATTTAAGAAATTTTTTTTAACCGATTTTTTTTTTTTGCTGCATCGAGTGATCGGACGTACGAATCGAATCGACGAGTGTTTAGGCAGAAGTCTTCGATAATTTTCCAGCAGCACTTCTCCCCAGAGCTTGGCAGTATTTTAAATTCTTAATGTATGTCACGTATTTCAAATACGTATTTTATGTACTCAAATACTTTTCCGGTATTTTAAGTACTTTTCGGGTACTTTAATTACAAAATACAAAATATTTTTGCATCTTCTCATTTGTACTTCGTTTAAGTATTTCTTCAAAAACCTCTTAGAAATCAATACGGCTGGATGGATGAACGGGATGAATGAACCATCCATTCATCCAGCCGTATTGATTTTTAAGAGCTACTTTAAGAAGCACTCAAAAGAAGTACTAATAAATGTATTTTTTGTCCCAAAAAGTATTTTGTATTTGGAGTATTTCCGAGTATTTTGCCCAGCTCTCCTCCCCCCAGAGTAGTCTGCATCTCCTAACTTGATTCCTTTCGATAAGGCTAGATATAAATTTGATAAAATTTTGTCGGGTCGTCTCTGTCGAGAGTTTATTGAGGGGACATGTAAATAATTAATTGGTCTCGCGGTTAAAGTGAGACGCCGGTTGGAAATAGCACAAGGAACGGTGTCTCGTCGAGTTCGTTAGTATTCTCGGGATCGAATTGACGATTTTTATTTTTATCTTTTCACCGGATGTTGTGTCGAGCGATCGGACGTGCGAATCGAAGAGTGCACTTTACCAATCGCTTGCGTTTCGTCGTTTTTTCGGTAGAAGTCCTTAATAATGTTCCACCGATACTTTTATCCTCTTGGAGTAAAGTCTGTATCTCCTTACTTCCTCGTTTCGCGCTTGGGGCAATGATTTCTTTCGATAAGTCCCGATAGAAATGTGAGATAAAAATTGAAGCTCGCGAGAGCTATACGATATCGAGTGGATGCTCGCTGCGGTAGTTCTTAATAGGACCGAATGAAGAGACCCGATGCCGCGGGGGTGTACACGAAGCTTGAGCCAATCCTCGGGGCAATCGATCGCCCACGGCAAGATGACGATTGCAGCTGGTGTTCTCGGTGGCGCTGCACGGGACACCCAAGGAAATTTGATTGGAGTCTCCGCTTCGATATCCATTATCCAAGCTGCTGCCAATTGAGTTTTCGAGATCTACACTCACCCAGCTAGTCTGTAGGCCTTGTCGGCGGTTACATCTCGGCACTGGCGCGAGACCGTGACAAGCCAGCGAGTCCGGCCGGCGGTGGGTCAATGCTGGGATGTAACAGCCAGCCGGATCAAACCTTACTTGGGTATTTGTTCTTTTAAAAATCACAAAAATCACAAAAATCACAAAAATCACAAAAATCACAAAAATCACAAAAATCACAAAAATCACAAAAATCACAAAAATCACAAAAATCACAAAAATCACAAAAATCACAAAAATCACAAAAATCACAAAAATCACAAAAATCACAAAAATCACAAAAATCACAAAAATCACAAAAAATTATCATTTACTCATTAACGAAGTATTGAGGGTGCAGTGAAACGTATTAATCGACGGATAACTTCGATTATTGAGATATGATATGCTTCAAGGATATCGGCTCGAGACGCAAGACCCTGACACATGTAGCGACTTCGGGGCAGGATTTAATAAAATCTTGGAAAAAGTTTATTTCGCCGCTTTTCGTAGAAAGCTTTTAAGCCCCTCTCGTCCCGTCCCTCCCCCACGCTGTCTTCCACACATTGCCCAGACTTCCACAACGCAGTTCCGTAGAAGTAAACAGATTTGTTTTCCAGAGAATTCTCGTGATCATTTCACAGAATCCCGGCTATATCTCTCTTCTTTTCTTTACCGTTCAGCGGTACATATAACAATTGAATTTCTATATACCTCTTACGCTCTCGACCCTCCCCCCCCTCCTCCCCGCTATCCCACGACCATTTAATATATCTCTGGTTCGTCTCCCCCTTTCGCCGATGGAGATCTCCCGTTACGCGACGATGACGAACACTCCGCACGGGGTGACGACGTTATATAAAGCGAATAAAGAGCCAGCGTAACCGTGAGAGAGAGAGACGGATATATCGGTGAAAAGTTATTCGGGGAAAATCGGAAGGCCGCTCTATATTCCCGCACATATCTCTTTCCCGTGGTGGTTCGTTCCTTTTTTATTCCTTTTTTTCTCTTTTTTTCGGAGATTCCACCCGTTCGGTGGCTACTTGGATTTTTCAATAACGTTCTTTATTGCCAGAATTTTTCGTGTGATCGAAATCCGGTCGGAGCGCGGTTTGGGATATTTTAATAATTTCGTTGACGGATGGGACTGACAGGGCAATACATTCTTTATTGCAATCGCGGTCAATCCGTCCTGCTCTCCTCGCGGTTGAGATGTATGTTGCGCGAGTGAATTGGATGGCCGGATTTGCGGCGTATAACGACGGGAGATTTATAGTTTTAAAATTCTGCGACGATATAAATTGAACTATTAATATTTTCCGATTATTAAGAAATGGAACAAAAATTTTAAAAACAATTTTAAAAAATGTCTGATGGATTAACCGTGGAAAGGATTTTTCTCTCGTGTAGAATCGCCAAGCTGGACAGCCCGACAATTTTCTTTTAAAATGCTGTCAGCTCTTGCTGTGTATATTTTCGCCGACATAAAAAAAATATATAATTCCTATGTTATGGAGATATATGTGACGGATATATGCGACAAAACATTTTTTTAAATACTCTCGCGTGAATAGAATGTATAATAACTTACATCCAGAATATATTGGTCAACGGAAAATTCGATTTCCGCAATTATATACTCGTTTTCGTGAAGTCGGCTACAGCAAGGCCAATCCCGGATCTTGTTGGGTGAATTACGTGAAAAAGATCTTTATTCTACGATTTTTATACGTTTCGGGCCCTCTTCGGTATTCTTTATTTCTAAATTCTTTAAACCTTTGAATTAATAATTTTAAAAATATAGATTTCCTTCCTTATATAATCTCTAAAAAATATATATATAATTACGCGTATATGTTTTTTTTCCAATCGGTCAGCGAACTTCGTGCCGGAAGTGTGTCTGGTGGTTCAAGAATGAGCTTCGGAGGGACGTCGGATGCGCTGGACGGCAGCGATCGATTCATGGATTTCCGGCTCGGGATTGCGTGCACAAAAAGTATAATAATTTACATCCAAAATATATTGTCCAATGAAAAATTTGATATTTATTTATTTATTGATAATATGTGCAGGACAGAGCTCACTTTTTACATGGTATTTCCATATACATACAAGAGTTACGACAAGATGATGCACTTCTAAATATAAAATAAAACAGACAAACAAAAATTTGATATCGAAAAATGCAATGTTTCCAATTATGTTTCGCGTATGCTTTGCATTTTTTCCAGTCGGTCATCGAACTTCGCGCCGAAAGTGTGCCCGGCGAATGGAGAACGAGCTTCGGAGGAACGCCGGATGCGTCGGACGGCAGGGATCGATCCATGGATTCCCGTATCGCGATCACACTCGACTCCCGCGGCGTGGCGTCCTCCACCGCGGGGTATCTGCATATCTCATCCGTCGGAGATCCCTCGCTTCCCTCGCGATGCTCGACGAACGAGGCTCCGATAGCGAGCCACGAGTACAGTAAAATAGATTTTTTGTTCACAAACGTCCCCAATTCTTTTCATGTTAATTTTACAAAAAACGGTAATTTTACAAAAGCTTTGGTAATTTTTCAATAATCTTGTTCATTTCAGAAAAAACCTTGCTAATTGTAGAAAATCTAGTTCATTTAAAAAACTCTTGTTAATTTTACAAAAAGCCTTGATAATTTTTCAAAAATCTTCTTAATTTCACAAATCTCTTGTTCATTTCACAAACAACTTGTGCATTTTACAAAAAAATCTTGTTCATTTTACAAAAACCTTCTTAATTCTACAAAAATCTCGTTAATTTCACAAAAATCTTTTTTATTTCACAAAAATCTTTTTTACTTCACAAAAATCTTTTTTATTTCACAAAAATCTTTTTTACTTCACAAAAATCTTTTTTATTTCACAAAAATCTTTTTTACTTCACAAAAATCTTTTTTACTTCACAAAAATCTTTTTTATATCACAAAAATCTTTTTTATTTCACAAAAAACTTGTTCATTTTACGAATATATTATCTGACAATATGACCAACAAAATAATTCTGGACGTTTCACGACGAAAAAAAAAGTTTCTTAAATCTCCAACTAGTTTTTTTTTTTTTACCGTGAGCGCATGCACCATCCCCCTGGCGACATGCGCTCTGTGCACTCGGGAGCCCAGTGGGGGGAGTCTCGGTTCGCTTTGGCATTTCCACGCCAGGGGATACGGAGAGCAGCCGTCCTCGGGGCGAAACGGGGAGACCCGATGCGACTACGCCGTCGGCCGAGAACTGCACAGCCCGTAGTTACGGCAACGGATGCGCACACAGAAAGCCCGAGCACATACGGATGGCTCACCGACACCACCGCCCAGGAAGCTACGCTCCGCCATACCTTCGAGTTTCCGTGAACGCCTGCGCGGGTTTTGGCAACGATCAGCTGGCAGCTGGAGCCGAGGCGGTGGTGGTGGTGGAGCTTTTCAGTGGCGCCGCGTAACCCCGTCGGCACTCGCGTTCTCGTCGACGTTCCGCAATCTCATTTCCCGTCGACGAGTTACAAAAAAAATATATATACATATATATAGAAAAATAACTAAATAAGTAAAGAATCTTCGAGGAAGAACGACAGAAGAGCAACAACAACGTCGAGGAAAAAGAGGGAAAGGATCGGAAGGTTGCCAAGGAGAGCGTCGAGCGAAAAACCTTGCAAGTTTTATCGGCGAGGGTGAATAACGATCGCTAAGGGTTCGGGCGCACAGAGGCGGTCGTCGTCGTCGTGGCTGCTCGCAACGCCCCTACGCCCCGCCAGAGTCTCACCCGAAGCACTGTTCTTCATTTATTTTTATTTTATTTTATTTTATTTTGTTTTATTTTATTCAAATCTTCATTTATTTTATTTCATCTTTTATTTATTTTTTCTCATTTTCATTGGTTATTTTCATTTATTTTTCATTGCGAGATTGAGGAGCGCAGTGTTGAGATATCCGGAGTCTCGGCGCAGTTCCGCGACGCGCGGTGCTGCTGGTGTGTGAATTGAAAAACGATGCGGAGAGGCGCAGGATCAGCGGCAAGCAGGCCGTCGAGCACCGCGTACTCCGGCAGTAGGACGGCGGTGTCATCCTCGACGAACGAGGACGACAACGAGGAGGCGGAGACGCGGCACCTGGGTGCGGCGCGTCTTTCCCACCGTCAACGCGCCGCGCGCATCTGAGGACCTTAAAACGATCTATCGAACTTCTTATCAACCATCGCATCTCTTTCGTTCCAAATTAATTTACTTTGATTTATGTTTTGTTTTCTTCGTTCGAAAGTAAACGAGGAAAGTTCGTTCGAGAGCTCGCCCGAGCGATCACCGTGGAGGAGAGAACGACGAGCAGTCGCCGGAAGGAAGATCATCGAAATTGTGAGGGAGAGTATCGAAATTGTGAAAAAGGTCGAAATTGGGAGGAATATTGTCGAATTGTATGAGGAAGAGTATCGAAATTTGTGAGGATGATTGTCGGAATCGTGAAGAAGATTGTCGAATTGTATGAGGAAGCGTATCGAAATTTGTGAGGAAGATTGTCGAATTGTATGAAGAAGAGTATCGCAATTTGTGAGGAAGATTGTCGAAATCGCGAGGAAGATTATCGAAATCGTGAGGAAGATTGTCGAAATCGCGAGGAAGATTATCGAAATCGTGAGGAAGATTATCGAAATCGTGAGGAAGATTATCGAAATCGTGAGGAAGATTATCGAAATCGTGAGGAAGATTATCAAAATCGTGAGAAAGAATGTCGAAATCGTGAGGAAGAGAAAATCGAGTCCTCGGCGCAAGGAAGCTTTGAGCGCGTCCACGCTCCATCGCCGACAGTCCTACCCACACACGACCGGAATCTCCGGCATAGTTGTTATTATCTCCGTCGTTCTCGAGGGTGGCCGCGACACGACCCAGCGCAGCGTGGATGATGACTGCCCGCTCGAATTCGCGGCAAGGAAGCTTTCACCCCTCGGACCAGTTTTGCCTCTAGGTCCCTCGTGGGTCCTCCACGCGTTTTCTGAATGCCCAAAATCGCATTGACATACACACAAATATACATATAGATATTTTTTAATTGTATATATTTATTCATTTATTCACATATTCATTCAGTAATTTATTTATTTATTTACTTATTTATTTATTTATATATATATATTTATTTCGGAAAGTCCGCGAAGTGTTAATGCAGCGGAAGTGAGTTAAAGAGCTCAGTATGGCAGCTCGCTTACCGATGAACTTATACGTCCAGTTGTTGTTCCTGTGCACGGTGTGCCTGCGATGCTCGGCTCGTTCGTACAACGAGCCGCGGCGTTCGCCCCCGGTGTTGCCGGGGGTGGCCGCTTATCCGATGCACGGACCGGGCTCCGACGATCAGGATCTACCGCGTGATCTGCGGAAACCCTATCCGGGAAAGAACTTCGGGCCGATGGGACCGATTGACCGGAAATTGCCGGACGACGCCTCGCTCAGAAATCTCGACGACGGGAACATCGTCACCAGGGACGCCGATCCTCACGCTCCCGCCGTATCGCAAAGGGAGTATCAGGTCTTCACCGTCGAGTTCCATCGGGTCGAGACACCCTTCGTTATCGGCATATGGATATTCTTCGCGAGCCTCGCGAAAATCGGTGAGTCGCTCGCTGCGGACGAGAGATCATATAACTTTTTTTTTTTAATCAAAACATAAAAGAGATATTAATAAATTAAATAAATAATTTATTTATTAATATCTCGGATAACACCGATAACACACTCAATTCAAACTTGTACTACTATTATATATTTTTTTAAATAACACACCGATTCATATAAACATTAACTTTATTTTTTAGTAGTAGTAGTAGTAAAAGTGTATTTATTGACAATAACAGTCGGTCCATACAATCTCCGATACATCTCTCTATGTTGTTGTTAAGTCGCTTTTATTGACATTGCCAATGGGCTACCGACCGGAGTCCTTCAGCCCAATGTTTTCACTATACTCAGGTGGATTCATTAAGTATTTCTTCTTTATTAGTTAATTTGCGAGTTTTTTCCTTTTTTGAGACATCACGATGTTCTACAATTGACTCTAGAATCGGAACTGATGTATTTACAGTTTGCAATATAAAGAAGCAGTAAACTTATACAAGTTTGTATGCAACAATGTAGCTGTTACAATGAAGCAGAATCTCCACGCGCGGCCATGCTGCTTAATCCGTTTTATCCAAGTTTTTTTTATCCAAGGCGCAGGGCTCGGATGAGTTCGGTGATTCGGATGCTGCGAAGGCTCGGATAATCGAAGATTGGATAAGCGCGGTAGCACTGCAAATAAAAATAATAGCTAAAAGTGATGATTTCGGACCTTTCTTCGTGCTGCTACGAATTTTTGTCAGCAGCGCTCATAGCGGCGATATTCGGAAGGTGCCGGAAGCGCTTAACTTGTCCTTTGTGGGTTTAGACTAACAATAGTTTTAGACTTATTCAGTATATCACTTAAAAAAATAGTCTGCTCTTTATCCCAGCGATATTTCGAGCGCGTTGTCGATAAAAAAGTGATTTATGCTACTTTAATTACGAAAACAGTTTTGCCCGTCCGTTTTGTACTATTCATCATCGGCCTTAGCTATTGGCATTGGGTATCGACATTAGTTATCGGCAAGAGTTTTCTAAATCCAAATATATTTTTTATTCGTCAAAAGATATTTAAAAAAGTCAAAATATAATTTTTTTTTAATCAAAATATAATTTTTTTAAAATCAAAATATGTTTCTTTAAAACCAAAACATATTTTTCTAGGAAACGGTTAACCCCTTCATTGTCAGGCGCCCCTACAGGGGCAAGAACGTGTAGAAAATTTGTTTCTCTGACAGTGAAGGGGTTAAGAAAATAGTCTGCTCTTTATCCCAGCGATATTTCGAGCGCGTCGTCGATAAAAAGTGATTTACGTTGCGAAAATTACAGAATCGTTTTTGCCGGTCGGTTTCGTTGTGCGGTATGCATTAAGGGAGGTCGGACGACGAAAATTGTTCCTCATTTGTCTTAACGGCTGCGTGTCCAACATTTCACGGCAATAATGGTCGAGGGGGACTAAAGATTGCACAGAGTCGAGGCAAATCGTTATTACCGACGGGAAGAACCGATTAAGGGGTTGCGAGGATGGACGCGTCGGTCGCCCCGCAGAAATCCAGAAGTAACATACTATAGCATTATTCGAAGCAACGAGAATCCCGTTGTATGCAAAAAAGTCGACGAGTTGCTCGACGCAACGTCGCACCTTGACCTTTCGCGACTTAGGTCAATTTTTTGTTCTCAAGGTAGCGAAGAATTAACAAAAAAAATAATTACTCTTTCCGATAATCATCGCCAACCTGGCTGGAATAGTGAGACGTAATTTTTGTGACAAAAATTTTTTGAAATAATATTTTTACTATGTGGCAAAATAGGACAGTGGGGCAAAACGGACCAAAAAATCGAGAGGCTAAAGTTATGGAAAAATCGTGTTTTTAAAAACGCGATGTTCCAATAATTTTAAGACGTTCCATTCTGCCGCCCCGATGCACCCTGATTGTGTGTCCCATTTTGCCCCACGTTCTTATTTTGGTTCGCTCTCCCCTATTATGTATATTTTTTAATCTGCAATTTTTTTTGTTCTTCTTTTTCAGGCTTTCACATGGCGCCGAGGTTGAGCAAAATATTTCCAGAATCCTGCTTGTTGATCGTCGTCGGGGTTGTTATCGGTGTCCTGCTGTTTCAAGCGAGCGAGGTACACGTTTCGCCGCTCACGCCGGACACCTTCTTCCTCTACATGCTTCCGCCAATAATACTGGACGCCGGTTACTTCATGCCGAATCGGCTGTTCTTCGATCATCTCGGAACTATTCTACTGTTCGCCGTCGTTGGAACTATATTTAATACGCTTTCGATAGGTTCGTTTGTTTTATTTAAATTCATGGAACGAGCGTGAATGGGGCAGTTAAAAAATTGGAACAGTTTTACCACCGTCTATAGCGGCGATAACTGTACGGAAATCAAATTCATGCGAAAATATTATTAAAATAAAAAATTCTTTTTTTTTGCTTGGTGCGAAAATGGCGATTCTGCACACGCTTCGCGTGCGTAAAAGCTCCATTTTCACACCTCGTGAAATAAAATTTTGTACGATACTTGCGACAAACCTTATTATAATTCGTGCGATTGCAACACTCGCCTTTCGCTCGTGCTACAAACTCGAGCTGGTCGGCAAAAGTTTTTTTGCACTAGTATCGTAATGTACTATTTTAGATATGCTGTACATACAGTTTTACTATGAGGGAGAGTCGAGTGAAGACTATATGTTAAATAATTATTTGATTATTTAAAAACGATAAAAAAAATTATTTCAACACGATCTTCAGAAAGTTTCGTTTGAGGAACAGACGAAGATATTTTTTAATAGACGATTCGATACCGTGAATTAAAAAATCCGTTTTGTCCGAATGAAAACACGTCCTACAGTCCGAAATGTATTCATTGAGAAATTTTGCAGATATCAAGTTCAAGCAAAAATATTGTATTAAAAAAAATGTTTATATGCCACACATACTGTTTTACCATGTGAGTAAATAGAGTGAAATCTATATTAAATGATGATTTGGAAACGATAAAAACAGAATGTCAATATTATCTCCAGAACGTTTCGATTGAGCAACAATTGCAGATATTTTTTATAGGCTGTTCGGTACCGTGAATTTAAAAAACAATACTTGTTCTGCGAACGAAAACACGTGTTACAGTGAGAAATATAGTGATTCATTGAGGTAACCGCTCGGGGCAAACTGCGCGTGAATGCTCGGTTATAAACGGGTTAACGCGTAAGTCCTACCGTCGGTTTCGTCTTCTCATTCACCGTACACCGCGTGCACCAACGACGGAAAGCAAAATGTAAATATAGATGAGCGAGCTTGTTTGCGCATCTCTCTAGCGTAGGTAGCGACTCGTTGAGCTTTTTGAATTTCCGTCTCTCTCGTGGCACGTTTTGGGCACGAGTATTCAACGTGACTCGTATTCGTCGAGTTTCTATTGATGGCGAACGAGAGAGAGAGAGAGAGAGAGAGAGAGAGAGAGAGAGAGAGAGAGAGAGAAGGAGAGTAACAGCCAAGCGAGTCAACGATTCCAGTCCTCGTTTCCACATACTTATTTTTATTTGCCTCGTCATTTTTATATTTATCCGAAGATGCTGTAACTCCGCTCTAAGATACAATTTTACTGGTCCTATCTGCAATTGCACTCTCATGGATTCTCAAGAACACTCAACAATATTCACGGACTAACGATACTTATACTTCGAGTGATTTCCAAATCGAAAGTGGCGTATTTCGGGCATACTGTCACTTCGGGTCGAAAAAATTGATTTTTAACCCGCGAGTGACATATTTTCGGTGCGATGTCACAACCGATCTAAAAACTTGATTTTTAAGCCGGGAGTGATCTATTTCTATTGTGACGTCACTTCCGGCCAAAAAATTTGTTTTTCAAACCGGGAGTGACGTAATTTTATTATGAAGTTATGTCCGGTCGGAAATATGAAATTTTCTAACCGGAAGTGATGCATTTCTGATATAGTGTCACTTCAGGTCGAAAATTTTTATTTTTAACCCGCGAGTGACATATTTCCGATGCGATGTCACATCCGGTGTAAAACTTTGATTTTCTAACCGGAAGGGATGTATTTCTGGTATAGTGTCACTTCAGGTCGAAAAATTTGATTTTTAACCTGCGAGTGACATACTTCCGGTGTGATGTCACATCCGGTCTAAAAATTTGATTTTCAAGCCAGGCGTGATCTATTTATATTGTGACGTCTCTTTCGGTCGAAAAATTTTATTCTCAAACCGGGAGTGACGTATTTTTACTATGAAGTTACTTCCGGTCAGGAATATGAGATTTTCAAACCGGAAGTGATGTATTTCTGGTATGATTTCACTTCCGGTATCAAATGTAATTTTCAAACCGGAAGTAAGGTATTTTCGCTAAATCTCCGGGAATCTAAATTTCCGGTTTCTAAATTCCATAGTCAATGACGAGTTACAGCGACCTGCTACTATACAAGACAAAGCTTAAAAGCGTCTTTGACATTTCTTGCTCGCATGGGGATGTAACAAGAGGAGCAACAGTAGAACGCAGATAATAATTTTTCATTTTTATTTCAGGTGCTTCTCTCTACGTTCTCGGTACAACAGGAATGTTTGGCGTGGATACTCCGCTTCTGGACATGTTTCTCTTCGCTGCTCTCATAAGCGCCGTCGATCCTGTCGCTGTGCTGGCAGTTTTCGAGGAGATCCACGTTAACGAAATCCTTTACATCGTTGTCTTTGGCGAGAGTCTTCTCAACGATGCAGTTACAGTCGTGAGTACATCATCGATGCTCGTTCGCATAACGGACAATCTATAATTACTTGATCCCTCGATTATGTCATAACTCGCGCTGCAGTTGATAATAGCACAGAACGTAATAATAGTTATGTAACCACTAGCAAATAGTTACATGAATTATTATTATTATCATTATTATGATGATGATGATGATGATGATTATTATTATTATTATTATTATTATTATTATTATTATTATTATGATGATGATGATGATGATGATGATGATTATTATTATTATTAATTTTTGTTTGTCAATGTTATTGCTAAATTAGATTTAAAAAAAATTGTTTGAACTGAGAGTAAAATTTCAACTAAAGTCAAAACTCCAGTTTCAACTTAAATTTCATTACTTCGCTCGTAAGAACTGGATAGAGAATTATTTTGCGCCGAGTATATTTGTTTTTGCGATCATAAATGCTGATTCGTCGAACGCACATAATCACGAATCTGTAAACGACATTGGTAGTCGTTTAATTCTCGTCCGACGCGATCGTCCAAACGCAACAGAACTGCGAATGCTCGAACGACGCGTACGATATAAACGATGTAACGAATTGGTTGCAGGTGCTGTACCACACGTTCGAGACTTACAGCGAGATGGGCCTATCGAGGATAACGTACGCTGAAATTTTATCCGGCTTTGCGTCGTTCCTCGTTGTTGCGATCGGCGGAACGATAATCGGTGTTTTCTGGGGTTTCGCAACCGGCTTCGTAACGAGATTCACAAACGAGGTTCGGGTCATAGAGCCAATCTTCATATTCGTCATGGCTTATCTGGCTTACCTCAACGCCGAGATATTTCACATGTCGGGCATACTCGCGTGAGTAGCTTTCCTGATTTTTCTTCTTCTTCTTCATATGTTTTATTGATCTTTCGTTTTCGCATGCGAGATATTTGTACGAGGACGAAGGTAGACGATCGATAGTGACCGGCGGCCCTCGAGCGTGCAACTCTCGGTCTTTGTGTACGATAATAAAAAAAAGTTCGAGCTTTCAAACTCACCGCATTGAATCGCGAGCTGAATTTTCCATTGTCACGTTCGATGGAGCTGCGCGTTTAACGGAGAAGCAAATCGGAGAATTCCATCGATTTTTATTCTATGAACAATTTTACTTGGGTGTAAAAAATAACATCCTTTATCTTATTTTTCTTTTCTTTTTTTTAAGAAAATTAATTGGGGGTAAAATGGACAAAAGGCAAAAACTGATGCGCTACAGATTATTGTTTTTTTTTTTTTAATCGAAAGTGCCGAAAGGATCGGTCAAGATCGCATTGACCGGCAACTTGCTTAACCTGACCATGCTTCGCTTTTTAACGCATTTCTCATTTCTCCGCAGTATTACGTTTTGCGGTATAACGATGAAGAACTACGTGGAGGCTAACATATCGCACAAGTCCCACACGACGGTCAAATACACGATGAAGATGCTGTCGAGCAGCTCGGAGACGATTATATTCATGTTCCTCGGGGTGGCGACGGTCAACAATCGGCACGACTGGAATACGTGGTTCGTTTTGATGACGATAGTCTTCTGTTCGGTCTATCGAATTCTCGGTAAGAATTTTTTTTTATTATTTTGTTCTTTTGTCCAAAAACTTCTTTTTTAAATTGCTTTTTGTCAAAAAAAACTTTTTTTTAAATGTTTTTTTTTCTCAGAAAACTTCTTTTTCCATTTTGCTTTCGTTCAGAAAACTTCTTTCTTTATTTTAAGTTTTATTTTATTTTTAAGAAAACTACTTTTTTATTTTACTTTTTTTGTTTCGCGCAAGAGAAGCTGATCGGGGTGAATGCTTTTCGGCGACTCGTAAATTTATTAGCATCTCGCTTTTGACGTGATCGATAATTTGCCTGTTGCGATACGATAAACTTCTTTTTTTATTTTGCTTTTTCCAGCAAACTTCTTCTTTCATTTGCTTTTATCGTTTCGTGCAAGGAGAAGCCGATCGGTGTGGACCCTTTTCGGCGACTCGTAAATTTTTTAGTGTCTCGCTTTCGCCGTGATCGATAATTTGGCTGTCGCGATACGATAATATGCAAAAAATATATATATATATATATATAAAAAGTCAACGACGAACCCTCGTTGACCGATGATCGTGTTAACAGGCGTGATAGTTCTGACCGCTCTGGCCAATCGATTCCGGCTCCACAAGCTCAACAAAGTGGAAAAGTTCGTGATGTCGTACGGAGGTTTGCGCGGTGCTGTGGCATTCGCCTTGGTACTACTTATCGATCCGAAGCACGTTAAACTGCAGCCGATGTTTGTCACGACTACGATAGCGGTCATATACTTCACCGTCTTCATTCAGGTGAGGGTCTCGTTAGGATAAAAACGTGGTGGACGATGTTTGACGAGGCTTTTTTTTTTTGGAGAAAGGCTCAAATTTCGGTGGACACGTGCAACGGTATATCCGACCCACTCTCGGGGCGATCGAACTCGAAGTAGCGTGAACTGAGCAGATAAAAAAATTGGAGCACAGTTTTACCACGGAGTATAGCGGTGATAACTATACGGAAATCAAATTCATGCAAAAATATTATGTTCAGAATATATACATTTTTTATCTATGCCATAAATACTGTTTTACCATAAGGGTAAATAGAATGGTAAATTATTATTTGGAATAGATAAAAAAAAATTTGTCAATAAAACGTTTCTATTGAGCAACAGATGCAGATATTTTTTAGTAGACTGTTTGATACCAAAATCAAATTCATGCAAAATATTATATATAGTAGAACCTCGATTAATCGGGTGCGAATTAACCGGGCAGCGGTTTAGCCGAGCCAAGATTTCCTTATTATTATTATTTTTTTCTTCTATAAACTTTTTTATTCTTAATATACTTTTATACATTAGTCGTTAAGTTTGTAATAGTCTTATCCTATACCTATCTCTGGGCGGACTACACCAGTTTTTTTACATACATTGTATGCAACCCGGAGACGCCAAACCGTTAGTCGACAGTCAGTCGCCGGAATAGTCGGTAGTCAGACGCCGGAAACTCTCGAGTTCGCGTGCTTAATTATATCATTATTTTACAATTAATACAGATAAATGAAACACGTAATAGCGTCCAACCAAAATAAAAATCAAAAGCAGACGAAAGTGACACAATTTTTTCAAAAACGAGACTAAAAAGAGCGTGATAACTACAACTACATACCAAAGTATTATTAACTGTAAATGTAAGATCTCGTATGGCTATGTTTTTCATAACACTGTACAAAAATTAAAAACTTTATGACGACTGCGGATTATCCGTGCATTTCAATTATCCGTGTACTCTCCGGTGCCGCTCTGCCCGGATAAACGAGGTTCTACTGTAAAACAAAAACAAAAAAAAGTTTATATAGCGGTAAATCTGGCCCACCCGCGAAGCGGTCAAACTCTCATCATCGATCTCTTCCTCCACCCTCAATACACTCCCCGCTCGTTTAAAGGCCAGCTGTGCAAAGTCATTAGCGTAAAAAAAAACATGCTCGGTAGGTAAATCTAAAGAAACGACGTTCGGATCGATGCGAGGCGTGACGTACCCGAGAGCACTTCGCTGCCGCTCGAGTGCGTGCAAACAAGAGGGTGGTATTTAGGGGTCTTTTTCGATAAGCCTCCGAAACGAAAACTAATCTCCTGGCCCGGATGGAATTTTATACGAGACAATGATCGATGCTATTTCTTTTTTTTCAGGGTATTACCATCAAACCGCTGGTTAAAATATTGAACGTCAAACGAGCCGAGAGAAGGAAGCCAACCATGAACGAGAGAATTCACGAAAGGGTGAGTTTTTTTGTTTTGTTTTTTTTTTAACCTTTCGCTATTTATTGAATATTTTTCCACCGACGTTAATTGATCAGGAATATTTTCCGAGATTTTGGGTCTCGAAACGTCGTTGTACAAAAGTGATATCTTAATTGTAGAGAAACATTCTTCCTGGGAAAAATAATTCCGATCATTTTGAGAATTACTATTTTTTGATCAGGTAAAAATATATCTATCGATCTTGCTTTTACATTGGTTCAAAATTAATTATAATGGGATTTATATTTTTTGCTCCCTTTTTAAACAGAAATAATAGACCACGTTCTGGCCGCGCCTCAGAGTCTTTTTTTTTAACCTTTCACTATTCCTTGAATATTTTTATCCTGACGTTGAACGTTCAGGAATTTTTTTCCGAAATTTAGGGTTTCGAAGCGTCGTAGCGCAAAAGTGACATCTTAATTGCAGGAAAACATTTTTTTGTTAGGCAAAAATATTTGCGGTAATTTATAGGATTCATATTTTTTGCTCTCTTTTTAAACAGATAATCGATCACGTGATGGCTGGGGTCGAGGACATACTGGGAAAGCACGGAAATTATCACGTGAGGGACAAGTAAGTTGTTTGCCTGTGTGTACGAAAATTACTATTGTAAAATTAGAAGAATCGATAAAATAATAATTGATCGTATTCTATTTGCGACGAATCAGATTCAAGAGATTCGACACCAAGTTCATTCGTCCGTATCTCGTGAGGAATCACTGCGGCGCCGAGCCAAAGATTCTCGAAACTTATTCAAAGCTCGCGATGAAGGACGCCCTGGATTACATAAGAAGAAACGCCTCGACCATCGGCAACATCAGCGGAACTGAGAGCATGTCCGCGATATTTAGAAATTACAGCAACACTGGACAATTTAATTCCAGGTAAACATATAGCATTAAAAAAAAATCTGCCGTAATAATATCCATACATGCACATTCAACACCTCGCGAAGAATGCAGCTCCGCATGTTACGTAACTTTTTATAAATTATTATTGCTTCCTCATAAAGGAAGCTTTCCGGTGAAAACATTTTTTTCGAGATTTTAATGAAAACGTGTTAAGATCGTTCAAAAACATCGAAAAATGACATCTAGAAAACATTTCCGGATGTATGTGTGATTTCGATGAAATGTCACACACAGCGTGTGTGGTTAATAGTCGATGTTGCTTGAAAATTTCGTAAGAAAATGTTCGTTTATTTTTTTGTACATGATTTTTAATTCCTTCAAAAATGTCTGTGTGCATTCTAGCTCTTACAATTTTTTAGCTACCGGCGCAAAAAGTTGTTTACAGACGTAGTAAGATCGTCCAACGATACCTGTTAAATTTGGGGAGAATCGATCGAACCGTTCAAATTTTATGTCGTTTTCAAGTTCTTAATTTGCATGAAAAATTGGTACTTTACTATAGACGCAATTTCCCGTATCACATTTCCATCCGTGAATAAAATAAGTGGTAATTCGTTATCAGAGTGGAAGATTACATTTAATATAGTCCCGCAGCGACGACTAACGAAGAAACTTGATCGGGAATTTTATACCCGAAATTGCAAAAAAATTTAGTGATTTTGCCTTTTTTTACACAGCCCGAGTTGCAGTCAATTGGAAGCTGGCTGGAATATCGATCTTCAAGAGCTCGAGTATTATCCGTCAAAGAAGGATTTGACGGATGCCAAGATTCATCATCTTCTTGCCGAGGAGCTCTGCAAGCCCTACAAGCGAGTAAGCCCTCCAACTCCCACTCCGAAATTCTAACAGCTTCCGCTTCTTTGACTTAGTTCGTTGTTTGATTTCATTTTAATTCAATTTTTTTTTTATTGTAAATAACGCAACGCGCAATGAGTTTTTTTAATTCCAAGCATTGGCGAGCACGGAGACAGACTCTCCAGTCTCATCTCCGTGGTTCTAAACGTATTCGGCCAGACTTATGCTTTGCAGCACCGTCGTCTGAGCTACAGTCGTCACGCGGTCAACGATCGCGATCTCTCGACCCAGGTCAACTACAAGATGCACATGAACATAAGGCGAATGATGGGCGAGCACAAGCATCGTCACAAGCGCAGCAAAAAATTGCTCAAGGTAAAGAAAAAAATGGTGAGAAAAAAAAATTAATTTTAAAAACCTTGGGCTGACTGAGGGATAAAATATTTTTTGTGGTCCTCGAAGCTCGATCGTTATCGTGCCAGCGATAGCTCGAAAAATTTTATCTCGATGCATCTTTTCGCATAATTTAGAGTTTTTTTTTTTTTTTTTTTTTTTTTTTTTTTTTTTTACAGGACGGCAGCAAGCAGAACCACGTGAGCTTCCCGGAGTTGCAGCAGCAAAACGGCTCGACGAAACTCTTCTCCCAAGGTCTGTACGCGATGAGGTAAGGCCGTGGTTCGAGAATTGCAACGACGATCTGTAACGCGAGTTCGCATGGAACGAACCATTTTTCAGACTACATAAACGGCGTCCTGTACGAGACCGAGAACGATGAGGAGAACTCGAAGCCCTCCAGCAAGGAGGACTGGGACTCGGCAATCACCTTCACAGCACGAACTTCCGGTATTTTAATTATTTTTTTACCCCTGTAAAAAAAAGGAATTTGAAACTTCTCAAAGGAGAAGTAGATCTAATTATTTTTTTTTCCAAATACCGAAAATTTGAAATTTAGTCTGAAGCTAACTTCCCCAATGATCGTTCATCCTTTGAAGCATACATTATTATTATTTTTTTTTTTCATAAGTATGAACTATGAAGTTTCAAGTACATCAGCTGGTTATTAATGCATTTCTTCTCAATTCAAAGAGGTGTATTACCGGTTATACATCGTGCTTCAAAGGGTCAAAGGTTAAGGTTAAGTCTGCAAAGGACTTTAAAAACGAACGAAAAATTATCCTCATAATCGTGTTGAAATTTGTCTCTTCGACGGAATAGATACGAATCCGCACGGTGAGGGTTCGCACACCGACAACGGAAACGACGGCGACGAGTACGACGACGACGAGGACGGCGACCGGAGCGAAGGGAGAAGGCACCGAGGCGAGGAAGGTAATCCATCTGACTTATCGTCGAAGTGAAAAATTATCATCTGAACTTGTCGTAGCTAATTTTTTTCTTCATATTTCCTTTCGATCTTAATGGTGAACAAAAAAATCTCTACTCTACCGTCTTTCGTTTTATTTCATCAACCCGCTAAAGCCGTTGATTTAAATTTTTTGATCGGTAGGTAAGTGATTACTTTTTCATTAATTTAAGCTTTGCTGTTTTTTTATAGTGTAATTTTTTTTTATCGATTTCTCGTTTGTATATGGAAGGGTTTCGGTCTCGGTCTGCTGATGGAATTATTGAATTTCTCTCTCTCAAGGCGACCGCTTCAGAGTAACGACACCAACGGCCACGGAAACGGTGCTTCCGTGGAAGCGCGAGGACGACTACGACACGGCGAGGCCCGTTAAACAGAACGAGTTTCCGGCCTGGTGCTCGAACAAGGAATATCTGGCTTACAGTTCGCCGTCGGCCACTTTCCTCGGCGGCATAGAACAGCCGAAGATCCAATCGGTCATCGGTCTCTTCCGGAGGGACAGTATTGCGACGCCGGAAATTCCAGACACCGTCGAGGATCTCGACGAGAGCGACGAGTACACGGCGATGAGGCCCGAGAGCATGATATCGCCAACTAGGAAATTAGGTAGACCGCCTTAGGACTGATATAATAGGTAGATCGAATTAGACATAGTTCGTTGCATTGTTATATATTCTGCTAAAAAGAAGAAATGAAATAATCTATGAGATTAAAAATTCTTTGAAACAATCGCGAACGCAGAATTTTCGAAAGTCGAAAATGGAATTTTCGACAATCGAAAATGGAATTTTCGACAATCGAAAATGGAATTTTCGACAATCGAAAATGGAATTTTCGAAAAATTAATCGTACAAACTGGTGAAATGTCTGAGTAAAACATTTGACATTGCCTCTTGCCAACGTAAACGGATGACGAGATGCACGGTTAGATTTCGGAGTTTTCATCGAGTCTCTTTAGCAGAATAAATTAGTTATTGGATGCGCCCTCACGAAAATGCAAAAGGATATTATTGGTTCGACGAGAGTGCAACGGCGAGTTCGTTGGCAATCCATCGAAATTCGATACCCGGTTTCGATAAGTACTTTCGTCGTTCAATCAGCTTCTTCCGCTTCGTGAGAGCGCACTCCGCGCGATAGCTCCGTTTCCTCGCTCTAGAACTGACGAGCGGATTTTGTCTGAGAAAAAAATAGGAAGCCCTATACGCTGGATTCGCCGCGGGTCGATGATGGAGCTCGGCTGCAAAACGGAAACGACACCGAAGGACAGATCCAACAACAATGCTTCCCACTCGTTGCCCGAGTGCTGGAACACCCAGAGGCTGCGATTGCAAACGACGTTTCCGGGCTCGGCCAGAGTGGCCAGCCTCTCGGCCGCCCTCATAACTTCCTCGTCGGAGTCTCTAGACGATTACGAGGAAGACTGACCGTGGAACGAGGAAACATCGTCTTCCCGCGAGCGGCTACGTCGGAACTCACGGATACGGCGCGGAAGTGACCTTCGCTCGATTATTTCGGGCCTCTGCCGGCGGCCAAGCGCACCGGTCTGAGATATTTACCATATTTTTTCACCGATTACGAGAAATGAAAGGAAAAAAAAAAAAAATTAAAATTGGATCGTCGGTTCTCCCTTCATAATCGTGGCCCGGCTGAGAGTTAGACAAAAAAGCTGCGTCGCGCTGAGTCGAGGCGGATATAAGCGCCGATACGCTCATTCGGGATTATCAGGGCTCAGATAACCGCGGGAGTTACGTGTGAATATTATTATTTTTATTATTATTATTTTAGGAATGCGTATATATATATAAATATTTAATTGAAGAGAGGGAGTGATCGGACGCTGTCGAGGGTCTCGAGCGTGTCATTGTAAAATAGGTGAATAGCGTGGTAAGCAGGTGGATGTCTCAGTATTGATCAGATTTTGTTTGCTCATCGAAGGAACTTGGGGACAGAGTTTTTTAATTTTTTTTTTTTTTTTTCATGGTGTTCGTTCAAATTTTGTCCCATTCAAGTTTGATTGGTATTTTCTGAATGGAAGAAAAAAATCAGCAAACGACAGGGACATCCACTGATACCTTGATTATCAACGAATTGATTATCGCGGTCGGAAAAATGTGAGATAAACCGAGCTGTACAAGTTTTTTTTTCTCGACTGTACGATATTCAATTCTGCGGGAGCGAGGCAAAGATTAGGAAAAAAAATTGAAATTTTAAAAAATTCGCAAGCTTCTTCACAGACGTTGATCGTATGTACATGCAGCGCAGTGGGCTTTATTGCGCGTACGGCTGTATAAATAAATAAAATAATTAAAGAGAAAAAAGAAAGCTTTACACAAAGAATTGAGCCGACTCGTTGGGATTTCCTACCCGAGTGAGATTTCGGCACGTGTGAATAGTAGATTATAGGCCAAATAAAATTGCGACGATTTTTTTTGCCGACGATGACTCGTGAGAAATGGAACGTTCTGAGTACGTGACGTCTCTGTCGAAGCTTCGTCGTGAAAAATCTCGGTAAAAAATAAAATAAAAATGAATTGGCGGATTTTGGAAAAAGGGGAGAACAAAGTTCGTTGTGAAACACGATTCGCAACTCGTGCAAACGAGATCGTTAGAGAATAACGAGCCCCGAGGCCGCTGTGACGCGGGTGCCTTTTGTCGACTTAGTTTCGTATGTAAATAAAAATAAAAAAATAAACAAACTAGAAAATTACAATAAAGCGAAGATCGATGAAAAAAAAAAGTCTATCGTACCGTTTTTAGAAACGATAAATAAAATCACAAAAATAAAAATTCACGTCGAACTGTCGAAAGAAGTGCGTAGAACCAATGTTTTATGAACTTTAGAAGGCGTTCAACATCGTTTTACGATATCTAAGTGAACAAAAAAATGTATCGTATATAATTTTAGGCCAAATGAATTTCACTCGGTGGCAATCGTCGCGGTATTTCTCGGTAGCTGATAGCGTCATCTACTGCGCCGGTGGATTAAGAAAAAAAATACGATATCAATGAAAAGAAAAACAAAATGAAATAAAATTAATAAAACAAATATCAATAGGCGATACGTTTATTTCGCTTATATTTGGTTCCTAAGAAATCGAGCCAAGAGCCGAGATTTTTAAAGTTAGTCTCGTGTGAGATCGAGCCAGAGCGGCCGAGGTGGCGATTCTCGACTATAATAGATTATAAATACAATAGATTAGAGACGAAACAAAATAAGACTAGACCACACGCTAGAGTAGTCTCTACGCTGTTGATTTGTTAAATAAATGTTTATTTCATACTAACACATATTTCTTAAATCCCCATCACAATATACAAATTCCCGTTCCAAGTCAGTCCAACGAAGGTTGAAATTGAATGAGAAGTACCAGATAAGTAGTTATGTTTCCGACGATCTGATCGGACAATTGTAAGCGCTCTTTAATAATCGTCACACGCAAATAGACATCTGCATGAGACAACTTCATCAAGTTATAACGGCCGTGTTTTGCATCGCACAGACTTCGCTCAGGGAAGTTCACTTAGGGCCGAATTTTGAGAAGTTAGTTTGAACTTAAGATCGCTCTTGAGATCAAACTTAAGATTGAAGTTTGGCCTGAAGTTCATTCTGTGCTTATAATCTATCTTAAATTACAACTTGATTGCGTGCTTGAGTTTGATCGATATTAAGATAAATCTTATGTAATGAAGTTCGGGTCAAAATTTGATCTTCAGTTCGATGTGAAGAGTTGTGTTCATTCTCAAAAGTGATCGTGAGTTCGATCTCAAGAGCGATCTTAAGTTAAACTAACGTCTTAAGATTCGACGCATAGAGAATAAAATTCTACAAGTGAACAATTTTTTTTTTTCATCGTTAAGGAATTCATTGACAAAAATTTGCCAATGATGAAATTTGATGTGATGCAGATATCTTCAGGGTCGTTAATAAGTCCAGTATAATTTTTTATACACGTCGATTACCGTACCGTTTGTATAAGCGTCGGGTTCAGAGGAAAGAAACCACCGGCTGTGAATTCGAGTTTCTGATGATGCAGCTGAAGTGAAAATGATTTTACGGCCTCGTACAATCGGGAGTCGATTTTTTTTATTCTGATCTCGTGGATCAAATTTCCGGTGTGAATGCTCTACCAAAGGATTTTTCAAAAATCATCGGTATATTAAAGTTTCTGCAAATTTTGAAGCAAGCTCTTACCTGCTGGGTCGTCCAGTTGCAAATCGCGACGATGACGATTATCGGAAGGCTGTGAACGAGCTCGATCTGAATGTACTTGACGATGCGAATGTAATTCGTTTTGCCATCTTGGTGAACCTCGACGAAGATGTAGTAGAGCGTCGTACTCAATATTACGAAGGCGGTAACTACACTGATGATCTTCGATCAGACAATAATTGAGGTCCAAACTTGTCTGAAAAAAACGGAGCACTGCGATCCTAACTTCATTACTTACCACATCCAAATCGAAGAAACTGTTTATCCGCTTGCCAACCGTACATAAATTGTAATGGACTTTCGCCGATCTTCGTAAATTATCAGCGCAAACGTCCGACGTTACGATAATCTGCAAAAAAAATGAGATTTTTAGAGAATTTAGATTACTGGCTGATCTCATGAAAGGTACCTTCGGCGAGGACGCATTTGCTCTCATTATGATGGTCCTGATCTTGTCGTTGATGGCGCGAAACTGCAGTCCCAGCAGGCCGATCAAGGTGACGAGTATCGTCAGATCGATGATTTGCCCTACCAGCGGAAAAATGAAGACTACGAAGTGTAACCTTACGGAAAATATTGTCCTGTTAAAAGTATCGAGTATGCTGATGTTGTCATATCGCAGTGCGAAAGAGCTGATGAGGGCCCTTCACTGGCGGAATTTTTACAGGATTATATTTAGTATCAGACTCATCTTTAGAGGACTATATTCAGAATTTGACTAATATTTAGATGACTATACCTAGTATTGGACTCATTTTTAGAGGATTATATTTAAGATTGGACTAATTGTTAGAAGACTATATTTGGTATTGGCCTAATTCTTAGAGAAAGCTATATGAGCGACACATTGGGACCGACCTTCCAAAGAAGTGAGTGGCAACGAAAATATCATAGAGTGATATCCACATGATGGTCATCAGGGAGGTCCAAACGTAAGCGCCAACGAGTCTCTCGTTTGTTTCGAAATTCACACGACAATTTAATTTTTCCAGCGTAGCCGCTTGACTCGCCATTATTTCGATGGATTCTTTCAGCTGCAAGATAACACAGTGTCAACCGGACAGTTCACGGTCGACCGCGATAATTCGGTGATCGGACTCTTCCTCGCCATGAGGTACAAACAAAAATTTGCCTTAAATTAAAAAATAAGAAAATTAATTACTTACTTCCTTGTAGCGACAGATTCGCCAAACACTGAAGACGATCATGCACAGTAGACTCGCGAGAGTTCGTATGAGTACCGTTGTGGCGACCACGCTATTAACAACAATCGTTCGATTGAAAGAAGAAATCATCGACGCTTCGTCCCGCTAAGGGGTGAAATTTTTTCATTAAAAAAAAATACCTAAATTTTGTGATGTGTTGAGACATCATGTAAACGAAATGCACGATACATAATGCGACAAGTGACAAGCTGTAGGCAGCGTAGAATTTGTTTATCCGGTATCTCTTGGTGCCCATCGAGCGTTTTATTGTGAATGGAAAAATTCCGAACACCCGCCAGGTCCACGCAATGCTCTCCAGAACATCGTATATGTCGTACACCTTCGACTTTCCACCTATCATCGATATCGTCGATTTCCCATTTGCGCAATACAATTTTTTTAAATTATTATAAATGGAATTTATTAATTTTTAATTTTTCTTCTCACTGACCCGTCGTCCAAGAATTCGGTGTGCCCGATCGGGCTGCGAAGCTATTTCGCAATTGCGAACTTCGTTTGTACATTGTCACTCGTTACTCGACGGCCGATACGTTCGTCGAACTGCGTTACCACTTTCAACTTCGCTTTACGATTTGTTCTGGCTCGTTACTTCGGTCGGAAGCCCTTTGTTGTGTTAACGGAGCCGACGATTCATTGTAATTCACGACAATAGACTACTCCGCCGATGGATGAACATTATCCGTGAGTGCATCGCATTTTCCTTAATAGCTTCACGACATTGCATTTCGTCCTGCGCTCGTTCTATCGCGATTATGATAAATGGCGAATAAAAGAAAAAAAGGGGTTTACGCTTCATTGCGGGGTAGTCATTTTATTGAAAAGGATCTTGATCTTTACAATTTCATCTGAAACAGTAGCATAGTAGTTTCCAAGTCGTATTCTATTTTTGCACTGAGCTCTATTGGGGTTGCTCGCGAACCACTCCAATCTTATAGTGAAATCGGATAAGAGTGACCATGTAGGTGATTATCTTACCGACAATCTGTCGAGTAGAAGATACAAGGATTCTGTCGATTAACGTGATCCACACTTTGATAATTTGATTAACTGTGATTTTTGATCAACAAAAATCTCACCGTTTGCAAGATTTTTGATTATTTTTACATTGAGCTCCATCCGGGTAGCTTGCGAATCACTCCAACTTCGGTTGAAATTGGATAAGAAGGACCAAGTATGTAGTTATGTTACCGACAATCTGGTCGGAAGAAAAAAATCAAAGATCCTTTTATTACAAAACGTGATGTTTGATCAACAAAAACCTCACCGTTTGCAAGAGTGTCGAGTTCAGAGGAAAAAAACCACAGGCATTGAATTCTAGATTCTGATGATGCAACTGCAGCGAGAATGATTTCACAGATTCGTACAATCGAGAGTCTGTTTCGATGACTCGAATCTCATGAATCAATTTTCCGGCGTGAATTGCCTGTCGATGTGGATTATCGGTTAATCATTTTGTTAAATTTCGGGTTAAGTCGAGCTTACCTGGTTGGTGGTCCAATTGCAAATTATCACTACTCCGATTATCGGAATACTGTGAATGAGCTCCCACTGAACGTACCTACCGATACGAAAGTAATCGGTGTTGCCCTCGCGTTCAACCTCGACGAAGATGTAGTAAAGGGTCGTGCTCAAGATTATGAAGGCGGTAATGACATTGATGATCTTTAATCAAGAAAATTGGGACTAGCAGGTGTTTTGATACTTCGGACGCATTGTGAAATCATCTTCGTCACTCACCACGTCCCAATCAAAGAAAGTATTTACTCGTTTCCCGACCGCACAGATATTGTAATGAGTTTTCGCTATGATTCGTACATTTTCAGCGCACACATCCGAAGTCACGATCACCTGCAAACAAAAGTTCTCGTGAATCTTCGACAATCGGTTTATCGAGAAAATTTTACCTTCGGCGAAGATGCATTCGCTCTTATCGCGACAGCTTTAATTCTCTCATTGAGAGCGCAAAATTGCAATCCCAACAGTCCCACCAGCGATACAAATATCGTTAGATCGATGGCCTGTATCACCATCGGCATAGACCAGAGTATCCACTTGATGCTATCGCTAAAAGTAAATTTATAAATACTTTTCGTCATTGGCATCTAGCTAATACTTTTGCTAAAAATAAAGTTTTAGATTGACTTTTCATGATTGGTCATCGCGAAGATCATCAACATGACGAACCTCCATAGGATTGTTTTCGAACTGAAATGGTTATATCCGACTAAGAACGTGGCGGCCACCGTCGTTGCCCAGACATATGCGCGAACAATTTTGGTGTTCGAATCGTAATACATTCGACCGTTCATTTTCCGGAGCATCGATTCCTGCGCTGTTATAGTCTTGATTAATTTCGTTAACTGCAAGGTGATATTTATATAAAAACTGGCAAGATTGTGTGGCTCGGGAACTTCGCACCGAGGCTATCGATTATGGAATTCAGAAATCGGAAAATTACATTTCTGCAGATTTCCCGAAAATACGTAACTTTCGGTTTGAAAATCTCATTTTTCGACCGGAAGTGAGGGCATATAATAAGGGAATAATTATAAGGACCTGCGGGATTCTTGAAAATTGGGACAAACAAGAAAACAACGAAACATATAAATAAATAAATAAACAAACGGACAAGGAAACAAAAATACTTGCCTCGCTGTGGCGAACGATTCGCCAAATTATAGCGACGACCAGGCACAGAAGGCTTGCAAACGTTCGCAATACCAGATTTATGTTCACCATATTGAAGTCCTCCTTACTTGAAAAAAATTATTTTATCTATCTTTAATCTTCAACAGCGAAGCAATCTTAGTGTCATTCTTATAAACGATACCTCCAAGTTAATACGATATGGATAAAATTGACGACGCACGCTAAGAAAATCATACAGCTGTAGACTGCGTAGAATTTGTTTATCTCATATTTTTTCGAGCCCATCGATCCTTTAATCGTCAGTGGAAAAATTCCCAGCACTCGCCATATCGATGCGCCACCTTTCAGAATTCCATAGCAGTCGTATATTCTCTCAGCTACTGTAGTTGTTGATAACAAGTTACTTTAATTTTATTCTACACTAATTGATTAGTAATCCAATTTTTTGTTGTTGTTTTAGTCGTTGCACTGACCCATCTCGCCAGTTTTTTGCTGCCCAAACGGGTCTACAATGACTCTGGACAGTCGTGAATTTTTTTTACACATCATCACTGGCGTAGGAATAAAGTTGCAAATGCATTTCTTCATTCGGCGACGCACCTTCCTATGATCAGGCTTATTGTTGCAACTGGAGGCTCGCCACTATCTTAATGACGGTGTACTTCATTGGCATTACCGACAAGCCTACTTCGTTGATGAAAGAACATTATCGCGAGTGCATCAAGTTCCGTAATGGCTTTCCGGCTGTGATGTCCTGTCTCCTCTCCTACGACGATGAAGAAGATAAATACCGCATCACGTAGTGAATAAAAAAAAGGTTAATGCTTCTTTGTAAAATATTTATTTTTGCTTGGCAAAAGTTCACAATTCTCAATAAAGTAGTTTCTAAGCTACACTTTTCTTACATTGACCTATCCGAGCGGAATGGAAAAAGTTCGCGATGCTCGCTACAGTAATTTCCAAGCTGCATTTCTTTTTTATTGAACTATCAGAGCGGCCTGGACAAATTAATCAAATTTTGGTTGAAATTGGATAAGAAGGACCAAGTACGTAGTTATGTTACCGACAATCTGTTGGGAAGAAAAATCGAGGATTCTGTGGATTACAGAACGTGATGTTTGATTAACCCCTTCACTGTCAGAAAAACATATTTCTCTATACGTTTTGACCCCTATAGGGGCCCCTGACAGTGAACGTGCTAACGAAAACCTTACCGTTTGCAAGAGTGTCGAGTTCAAAGGGAAGAAACCGCAGGCATTGAATTCGAGTTTCTGATGATGCAACTGCAGCGAGAATGTTTTCACAGATTCGTACAATCTTGAATCCGTTTCGACGATTCGTATCTCATGAATCAATTTTTCGGCGTGACTGGCCTATAAACATGGATCATTGGTTAATCGGTTTGTTCAATTTTCGGGTAAATCAAGATTACCTGGTTGGAGGTCCAATTGCAAATCATCACTACTCCGATTATCGGAACACTGTGAATGAGCTCCCACTGAACGAAGACACCGATACGAGCGAAATTCGTGTTACCCTCACGTTGAACCTCCATGAAGATGTAATAAAGAGTTGTGCTCAAGATCATGAATGCGTCAATGACATTGATGATCTTTAATCAAGAAAATTGAGACTTGAAGATGTTCCGAGATTTACGACTGTCCGTGATATAATTTTCGTCGTCGATATAACTTACCATATCCCAATTGAAGAAACTATTTATTCGTTTGCCGACCGCACAGATATTGTAATGAGTTTTCGCTATGATCCGTACATTTTCGGCGCACACGTCCGAATTCACGATCATCTTGCAAATAAAAATTCTCGTGATTATTAGAGTATCGGTTAATCGAGAAAATTACCTTTGGCGAAGATGCATTCGCTCTTATCGCGACAGCTTTAATTCTCTCATTGAGAGCACGAAATAGCAATCCCAACAGTCCCACCAGCGATACAAATATCGTTAAATTGACGGTCTGTAGCACCAGTGGCGTATACCAGATTATCCATTTGATGCTTTCCCTAAAAAGGAATTTATAAATAGACGTCATTGGTAATCATAATTGGTTTTGTGATTGGTAATCTCCAAAATCATCAGCATGGTGGACCTCCATCCGATGTGTCTCCAATAGAATCGCTCATATCCCACTAAGAATGTGACGGCCATCGTTGTTGCCCAAACATATGCGCTAACTGTTCTGGCGTTCGATTCGTAATTCAGTCGGGAGTTCATATTCTTTAGCACGGATTCCTGCACTGCTATTGTCGTAATTAATTGTGATAGCTGCAAGGTAATTTCTATACAATGACTAGCAGGTGTCGTCGTGCCATTTCGATGTGACCTCATTGAAGTGACATCATATTGGAAATACATTACTTCCGGTCTGCTAATCTCATTTTTCGACCGGAATTGATGTCATATAACAGAGGAGTTATCAGGGCTTGAAAGGCCCCTTGAGGATCACCTTGGATTTTTGAAAATTGGGGAAAAACAAACAAGCAAGTAAACTAACGAACAAATAAACAAGTGAATAAAAATACTTGCCTCATTGTGGCGAACGATTCGCCAAATTATAGCAACGAGCAGACACAGTAGGCTTGAAACCGTTCGCAACAATACGTTTATGGCCACCAATTTCATCTCATCTCTAATAAAAAATATAATTTTGTCTAACTTCAATTTCCGGCAGAGAAGCAATCTTAGTGTTATTCTTACAAACAATACCTCCAAGTTGTTACGGTATGAATAAAATTGACGACGCACGTGAAGAAAATCAAACAGCTGTAAACTACGTATAATTTGTTTATCTCATATTTTTTCGATCCCAACGACCCTTCAATCGTCAACGGAAAAATTCCCAGCACTCGCCATATCGGTGCGCCACTTTCCAGAATTCCATAGCAGTCGTATATTCTCGATTTCCCAGCCATTGTTCGTGTTAATAACAAATCTTAAAAATTTTATTCTACACTTTTTCGATTGGACTTTTTTATCGTCGGCACTGACCCATAAATCCGATTTTTCGTGGCTTCAACGGGCCTACAATGACTATAGACAATGGTACATTTTTTTACACACCACTTGCGCAGGAATAAAGTTTCAAATGAATTTCTCTATTCGGCGACGGCTCTCCCTTTGATCAGGCTTATTATTGCAACTAGAGACTGACCATTATCTTATTGACGGTGCACTTTATATTGGCATTGCCGACAAACCTACTTCGTCGATAACAGAAAATTATCGCTGGTGCATCTAATACCGTAATGGCTTTCGGCCGTGATGTTATGTCTCTTCTCGTACTACGACGAAGAGGGTAAATAGTACATCACGTAGTGAATGGAAAAAGGTTAATGCTTCTTTATGAAATATTTATTTTCGATTGGCAAAAGTTCACAATGGTCACTAAAGTAGTTGCTAAGCCGCACTTTTCTTATGCAGACCTATCCGAACGGCCTGAACAAATCAATTCACTTTTGGTTGAAATTGGATAAGAAGGACCAAGTAGGTAGTTATGTTACCGACAATCTGGTGGGAAGAAAAATCAAGTATTCTGTGGATTGCGGAAGGTGAAGTTTAATTAACAATAACCTTACCGTTTGCAAGAGTGTCGAGTTCAGAGGAAAGAAACCACAGGCGTTGAATTCGAGATTCTGATGATGCAACTGCAGCGAGAATGATTTCACAGCTTCGTACAATCGAGAGTCTGTTTCAATGACTCGTATCTCATGAATCAATTTTCCGGCGTGAATGGCCTATCAAAGCGGGTTATCATTATTCGGTTTGTTAAATTCCGGGCTGAATCGAACTCACCTGGTGGGACGTCCAATTGCACGTCATCACTACTCCGATTATCGGGACACCGTGAATGAGCTCCCACTGAACATACGTACCGATAAGAAAGTAATCGGTGTTGCCCTCACGTTGAACCTCGACAAAGATGTAATAAAGCGTCGTGCTCAAGATTACGAAAGCGGCGATGACATTGATGATCTTTAATCAAGAAAATTGAGACTAGCAGGTGTTCCGATATTTCGGAACCTCTGTGATATCATCTTTGTCACTCACCACATCCCAATTGAAGAAACTATTTATTCGTTTGCCGACCGCACATATATTGTAATGAGTTTTCGCTATGATTCGTAAATTTTCAGCGCACACGTCCGAAGTCACGATCACCTGCGAATAAAAGTTCTCGCGATTATTAGAGAAACGGGCAATCGAGAAAATTACCTTTGGCGAAGATGCATTCGCTCTTATTGCGACAGCTTTAATTCTCTCATTGAGGGCCTGAAATTGTAATCCCAACAGACCCACCAGCGATACAAATATCGTTAGATCGATGGTCTGTATCACCATTGGCATAGACCAGAGTATCCACTTGATGCTATCGCTGAAAGTAAATTTATAAATACTTTTCGTCATTGGCAATTGGCAAAGATCATCAGTATGGCGGACCTCGATGTGATCGGCTTGAAAAAGAAATGGCTATATGCGACTAAAAATATGGCGGCCATCGTCGTTGCCCAAACATATGTGCGAACTATTTTGGCGTTCGATCCGTAATTCTGTCGGCAGTTCATTTTCTGTAGAATGGATTCCTGCACCGCTAAAGTCTTGATTAATTGTGATAGCTGCAAGATAAGTTCTATATAATAACTGACAGGTTGTTAGAACTCGGGAACTTTGCGCCTTCGCTATGGAATATGGAACTTAAAAACTGGAAATTTATAATTCCGGAGATTTACCACAAATACGTCACTTCCTGTTGGAAAATTTCATTTTACCAACGGAAATAACGTCATGTAATAGGGGAATAGTTATTAGAGCTTGGGCTCCTAAAAGGAAACCCTGGATTCTTCAAAATTGAGACAAATGAACAAATAAACAAATAACCAATAAACAAACAAACAAAAATACTTACCTCGTTGTGACGAAAGACTCGCCAAATTATAGCGATGAACAGGCACAGTAGGCTTGAAAGCCTTCGTAACGCCAGATTTATGGTCACCATATTTAGATCTTTTTTTCTTCAAAATATAATTTTATCTATCTTCAATCTCCAACGGGGAAGTTATCTTAGTGTTATTCTTATAAACAATACCTCCAAGTTGATGCGATATAGAAAAAATTGATGACACACGTGAAGAAAATCATACTGCTATAAACTGCGTAGAATTTGTTTAACTCATATTTTTTCGACCCCATCGACCCTTTAATCGTCAGTGGAAAAATTCCCACCATTCGCCATATAGATGCGCCTCCGTTCAGAATTTCATAGCAGTCGTATATTCTCGATTTCCCACCTATTTTTCGTGTTAATGACAAATTTCTTCAACTTTATTCTACACTTGATTGATTGGTTTTTTTTTTCATCTTTGGCACTGACCCATAAATCCAGTTTTTTGGCGCTTCAACGAGCCTACCATGACTCTGGACAATTCTGAATCTTTTTTTACACGTTATCACCTCTCCAGGAATATAGTTTCGAATGAATTTCTCCATTCGGCGACGCCTCTCCCTTTGATCCGGCTTGTTATTGCAGCTGGAGGCTTGTCATTATCTTAATGACGGTACACTTCAATAACATTCCCGCCAAGCCTACTTCGTCGATGAAAGAAAATTATCGAGGGTGCATCAAATTCCGTAATGGCTATCCGGCTGTGATGTTATGTCTTCACTCGTACTACGACGAACAGGATAAATAGTATATAACGTGGTTAATGGAAAAAGCTTGATGCTTCTTTATGAAATATTTATTTTCAATTGGCAAAAATTTACATTGCTCGCTACAGCAGTTTCTAAGTTTCATGTTTTTTTACATTGACCTAACCGAGCGGCCTGGATTAATTCAACTTTGGTTGAAATTGGATAAGAAGAACCAAGTAGGTAGTTAAGTTACCGACAATCTGTTGGGAAGCAAAATCAAGGATTCTGTGAATTACGGAACGCGACGTTTAATTAACAAAAACCTTACCGTTTGCAAGAGCGTCGAGTTCAGAGGGAAAAAACCACCGGCATTAAATTCGAGCTTCTGATGATGCAACTGCAGCGAGAATGATTTCACAGATTCGTACAATCGAGAGTCTGATTCGATGACTCGTATCTCATGAATCAATTTTTCAGCGTGTCTGCCCTATCAACGTGGATTATCATTCAGCGGTTCGGTAAATTCCGGGGTAAATCGAGCTTACCTGGTGGGACGTCCAATTGCAAATCATTACTACTCCGATTATCGGAACAATGTGAATGAGTTCCCACTGAACGTGCAGACCAATACGAAAGTAATCAACGTTGCTCTCTTGTTGAACCTCGATGAAGATGTTGTAAAGCGTCGTGCTCAAGATTATGAAGGCGGTAACGACATTGATGATCTTTAATGAAGAAAACAGAGTCTAGCAGGTGTTCCGAATCTTCGGACCCTCCGTAATATCATCTTCGTCGCTCACCACATTCCAATCAAAGAAACTGTTTATCCGTTTGCCGACCGCACAGATATTGTAATGAGTTTTCGCTATGAATAGTACATTTTCAGCACACACGTCCGAAGTCACGATCACCTGCAAATTAAAAGTTCTCGTCATCTTTTCCGAGAATCGGTTTATCGGAGAAAATTACCTTCGGTGAAGATGCATTCGCTCTTATCGCGACAGCTTTCATTCTCTCATTGAGAGCGTGAAATTGCAATCCCAAGAGCCCCACCAGCGAAACAAATATCGTTAGATCGATGGTTTGTATCACCACTGGAACGCACCAGAGCATCCACAACATGCCTTCCCTGAAAATAAAGTAGTAGATAGACTTTTCGTTGTTTTTAAGGAGGTTGGCGCGCTTTACACTAGTCAAATCAGTGCTGCACTTTCGATGTCGTTTCTACAAACAATTACACATTTATTGATTACAGTGGGTAGTTGTATTACAGTGGATTTCCTTACCTTAGAAGAATATTAATTGCAACGGAATTGCAAAAATATTAAGTTCGTACTAATTTTCAAAAAAGTACATATTCGTTAAGTTTTTTCAAAGAATAATCCGTAATTTTCGCTCGATTTTGATGTATTGCGGCTCATTCTCTTTCTTGAAAGATGCTCTACAAATTCATCATCTAGATATTTGATAGCATTTTCCGTCTAAAAATGACACCTGTTTGTTTATGAAAGAATTTCGCCGATGGATAAAAAAAAGACTGTCATTTTTAAACGGAAAAAATACTATCGTATATCTAGATGGTGAATATCTGGAAGAGAATAAGCCGTAATACATCGAATTCGGGCAAAAGTTGAGGATTATTCTTTGAAAAAACTAAACGAACATATATGGGATATTCCATGCCAATGTGGGCCACCCTAATTTTGCGTGGTCTCAAAAAATGTTCATAGATTTTTTTAAGTTTCTCAGACTGTCAAAAATGTCCACAAATTATTTTAGATTTTTTAACCTTATCGTTCACCGAAAATTTAATAGGGCTTTCTTTTTTTTTAGTTTTACTTCGATCTGCTCTATCTTCAAAACTATCGATTGCACAAAAAAATGTGAAATTGAATGAAAATTTAGGTATTTGAATGTACTTTATGAGAACATTTTTTCATAGCCACTCCGAATAATTTTCACTATTTTTTTGCAAGTTTGTAACTTTGCAAGATTTGGTCGAAAAATGTCAGAATTTCGACCAAAACTTTGCAAAGTTTTGCAAAATTGGCGTGATGGATTTGCCAGCACGCCAATTTTTTTGTAACTTGTAAACATTATAACGGAATTTCTGGAAAATTTTGAAGAAAATCAAAATGATCCCTCTCAACGAAAAAAAAAATTATTACTTTATTTTGCCCAAAAAATAGTGAAAATTATTGGGAGGGGATTATGAAAAAATGTTCTCATAAAGTACATTCAAATACCTAAACTTTCATTAATACACATTTTTTTGTGCAGTCGATAGTTTTAAAGATAGAGCAAATCGAAGTAAAACTAAAAAAAGAAAGCGCTATTGAATTTCCGGTGAACGATAAGGTTAAAAAATCTAAAATAATTTGTGGACATTTTTGACAGTATGAGTAACTTAATAAAAATGTATAAAATTTTTTTAAGAGCTCGCAAAATTAGGGTGGCCCATTTGGTATGGAATACCCCATATCTTTCCGAAAATTAGCGTAAACTAGTTAAAATTTCTGCAAATCCATTGGAATTAATGTTTTTCCAGGTTAAGGGCATCTGCTGTGATATAAATAACCATCTACTATATCAATAGATGCGTAAAAGTTTGTATAAATGTTTGAAAAAATGTATCAATAATTTGACTAGTGTGAAGCTTGCCAATCTCCTTAATCGCCAAATACGATTCTTGATGAAGTTGATCAGAATTGCGGACCGCGATAGTATCTCGCTCGATGTGAAATGATTGTAGGCCAACAAGAATGTGGCGGTCATCATCGTCGTCCACACATAGGCCCGAACTGCTTTGGCGTTAGATTCGTAATTCTGTCGGCAGTTCATTTTCTGTAGCATGGATTCCTGCGCTGCTATAGTCCCGATTAATCTCGATAGCTAGAAGGTGAGTTTTACAGTAACAACGAAATAATGCCAACTAACAATTGATTGATGCAAAATACTTGCCTCGTTGTGTCGAAAAATTCGCCAAATTATAGCGACGAGCAGGCACAGCACGCTCGAAACCGAACGCAGCAACAGAATTACGACCACCATATTTATGTCTCCGGCACTTGAAAAAATAATTTGATTTGTCATCAATTTCCAAGAACGAAGAAATCAGAGTGTTGCTCATGCTAACCAAGGCTCTTATACCTCCAGGATAATTCGATATTTATAATATTGATGCTGCACGCGAAGAAAATGAAACAGCTGTAAACCACGTAAAATTTGTTTATCTCGTATTTTTTTAATCCCGTCGGCCCTTCAATCGTCAGTGGAAAAATTCCTAGCCCTCGCCATACAGATGCGCCATCTTTCAGAACTCCATAGCAGTCGTGTACTCTTGATTGCCTAATTCCTGTTTGTGTCAATAACAAACTGCTATAATTTTGTTCTAGGCTTGTTTAATTGGTAATCTCTTTTTTTATCGTTGCACTGACCCATCGTCCCAATTTTTGCGGCTCCAACAGGCCTACAACGACGCTGGACGACAGTGAATTTGTTTTACGCGTCATCACTTCCGCAGGAATAACGTTTGATTGTTCGGCGACGCCACCGCCCTTGATTATCATTGCAACTAGAGGCCTGTCATTATCTTAATGATGGTGCACTTCATTGGCATTATTGAAAAACCTACTTTGTCGATAAAAGAAAATTATCGCGGCTGCATCAAATTCCGTAATGGCTTTTCGGCTATATTATGTCTTCTTTCATATACTGTATCTTATGCGGCAAAGATGACATATGTAAACGCGATTATTGTTGTCTCTTATCGCATACAGTCTAACAACGAAAAGTACCAAACACTCTGGCATGCCGACATATGGAATCATTGTTTATTTTATACCCTCACACTCGTTCCCTTTATTTTCCAGCACATAAATATTTCGAAAAAATTCATTGATGAAATCTTAGTCTCTACAATTCGTTGACTGCATCAAATTTATGTTTTCTTGCTCACATCCCGGGCAACGTTGTTTGAACTTGGATAAGAAATACTAAGTATGCAGTTATTTCTGCGAACGTCTGCAGAATAAAATTAATTTACCTATAAAAAACCGAAGGACATCTTCGAAATGCAATAACTGTACCTTTTGAATGAGCGTCGAGTTGACGGGAAACAAACCACACGCGCTGAATTCCAGTTTCTGATGATGTAACTGGAGCGAAAATGTTCTCACAGCTTCGTACAATCGTGACTCGATTTTATCGACTCGAGTTTGGTGAATCAATTTGCCCGCATCGGTGCTCTATCGACGTAACAACGATTGATTGTCTCTTCGATTTTTTTGTCCGAAGCTAACTCACCTGTCGCGATGTCCAATTGCATATGACGACGATTATGATTATCGGGACAGTGTGAATTAATGCCTGGTCGATGTACGTACCGATGAGTACGAGATTTGACCCGTCCTCTTGTTGAACTTCGATGAAGATGGACAAAAGCGACTGATTCAATGTCGTGAAGTTCGCGATCACACTCAAGATCTTGGATCAAAGAAATTAAACTGGCGAATCTGAACTAGGAATCTGACGCTGTGGACTTCTATCTTTTTTCTCAAATCCTGTGCTAATCACTTACGATTTCCCAAGCGAAAAACTTATTTATTCGTTTGCCGACCGCGCATACGCTGTAATGCGCCTTCGCTATCTTCCGCAAATTCTCAGCGCAGAAGTTCGACGTCACGATGATCTGCGGACAAAGTTATAGTTCATTTCCAGCCGATCCGTTTTCAATGACTAAATTACCTTCGCCGGAGATGAATTCGCTCTCGTTACGACGGTGATTAATTTCTCATTGAGAGCACGAAATTTAAATCCCAGCATTCCCACCAGCGACACGAATATCGTTTGATCGAGGATTTGTCCCAACAGCGGAACGATCGACAATAGACTCTGTATCGTTACGCTGAAATAAATTCGTAAACATTGAACCACAAAAAAAAATCGTGAAACACCACGCGACAAGTGCGTCGCTTTCGTGACTGACCTGTCGTAGTCTGGTCTCGTTGCGTAATAATTGCAACTCAGCAAAAATGCGGCGCTGATCGACGACACCCAGACGTATCCGCTTATGATTCTCGCATCTGATTCGTATTGCAACGAACAGTTCATTTTTTCCAGAATCAAATCTTGGCCCGCCATCGCGTTGATGATTTCTGATATCTGCGAAATCATTAATCGTTCGCGTTCTTGCATTGCCAACAACGATTTTATAATTTGTTTATTGACGGATTTCTCGATGACCAGATTTCAAATACAGAATGTGTCTTATTTATAAGTACTTAGATCTATCAATTCCAATAGAAAAACAATAAAAAAATATTAAGAAATATTTCATTTTAATCAACATATAACATTTTGATGGTTATAATTAGTTACTTTGTGTGTGAGCTTCGAAAGAAACTGCACTCCGACCTCGTTCTATGATTTTTTTAAAGTACTCCACACCAACAATTCTTTTAATGACTCACCTGCTTGTGGCAAAAGATTCGCCAAACGCTGGCGACGATTAGGCACAGAAGGCTTGCAAGTTCTGGTACTCCTGGCCCTTCGGCTTCATAGTCCTCCGCCCTATGTCCCAAGAAAAAAATGACCTTTTCCATTATCTTATATTATTATTTTTAAATGATCCTTTTCGCCATCTCAGTTACGCTGGTTGTTCGTCAAAAAAATTACCTTATACAATCTATGTACACTTTTAGCCCGTAAACGAAATTTCCGACGCACGCGCAACACATTAGAGAGTTGTACACAGCGAAGAATTTGTTTAATTCGTATTTTGTAATTCCCATCGGGCCTTTTATCGTGAGTGGAAATATTCCCGCGATCCGCCAGATCCACGCGATTCTTTCCAGAATACCATAGAAGTCGTGTATTCGCGATTTTTTATCTGAGGAACGATTATTTTTTAACGCTGAATGCGACACTTGTCATACGAGTAATCGTTTCATTTTATCTTATTTATTAATTTTACCAGTAGTCCAACCATTCCGGGAATTGATTACGCCCGTGTACAACTGGAATTTTCTTTTCCACCCCATTACTTACCGCAGTGCTTGAGTATTTATTTTGAACTGAGTTTCCACGTTTGACGAAAGCTCCGGTTACGATCCGGCTTATTGTGTTCCAACTGAAAGCCATCTATTATTTCAACATCTAATTGCATCACTTGCAATTTAATAGACAATTGTCGCAATTGCACCGAACGCTACATAGTCCTTCCACCTGCGGTACACCGTCTGATCTCGTTCCGAGCTTAATGACAAATGTCCCAATGGTACAGTAGATTATTTTGCCACACATTATTCTGCGGCGAATGAAAATAATTTAATGTTCATTTGTGGAATATTAGTTTTAATATCGATCGAATAACAGACAATACAATTAATGTAAGTGGTTTGTTCTTAGTGAAAAACCTACTAACCCACATAGGTTTCTCAGTAGGATTAGTTTTTTAGATGACTCGGAGTTCCACGTCTACGCAATGGACTAAGTAATTTAAAAATCGAGAATTTAGATTTCTGGGGATTTAACAGAAATACGTAACTTCCGGTTTGAAAATCTCATTTTTTGGCCGGATGTGATGACATATAATAGGGGAATCGTTACAAAGGTCTGGAGGCCCCTAGAGGGAACCCCTGGATTCTTGAAATTGGTACAGTCAAGTAAAGAAACAAATAAACACCAAAACAGACAAACAAATAAATAAACAAACAAGCAAACAAAAACACTTGCCTCGTTGTGGCGACAAGCATGAAAGGCTTACAAATGTTCGCGACACCACATTTATATAAACTATATTTATGTTCTCTTTGCTTCGAAAATAATTTTATCCATCCGCAATGTCCATCAGCGAAGTAATCTCAGTGTTATTCTGATACAAAATAACTCCAAGTTGATTCGGAATAGATAAAATTGACGACGTACGCGAAGAAAATCAAACAGCTGTAAACTGCCTAGAATTTCGTTATCTCATATTTTTTCGATTCCATCGACCCTTTAATCGTCAGTGCGAAAATGCTCAGCAGCCGCCGTTTCGATACGCCAACTTGCCGAATTCCATAGCAGTCACGTATTCTCGGTTTTCCAGCTACTGTTTCTGTTGATAACAAATTTCTTTAATTTTATTCTTAGCTTGTTTGAGGTTTATTTTTTTCTACCGTTGCACTGACCCATCGTTCCAGTTTTTACGGTTCCGACGGGCTTGCAATGGCCCTCGACAATTGTGAATTTTTTTTATTTTTTATTATCACTTGTACGGCTCTAAAGTTTCAAATTAGTTTCTCCATTTGGCGAGGCCTTCCCCTTTGACCGGTCTTGTTATTCCAACTGGAAGCTCGTTATTGTCTTAACGACAGTGCATTCCATTGGCATTAATGCCTCAAATTTCGTAATGGTTTTTCAGCTATGCTATGTCTTCCCTCGCATACTGTTACTATACGGCGAATATGACATATGTAAACGCGATTATTGTGGTCTTTTATCGCATACAGTCTAACAAAGAAAAATACCAAACATTCTGGCACGCCAACGTGTTAAATAAATGTTTATTTTATACCGATACATTCCTTCACTTTATTTCCCAGCATATAAATATTCCGAAAAATCCATTGATGAAATCTTTGGTAAAATCTAAGTTACTTAGCCATCTTTGGGATTATCCAAGTAATTCAAGAATGTTAGAAAAATATGGTGACTACCAATATTCAAACCCGGGTTAGTCGCTTACTAAGTATGAGCGCTAACCACTGCGCCAACGTCGCCCATATTTTGTCCATCATTCGAGTTGTCTAGATGCATTCAACGCTGGACCGTCACATTCACATCTTCTCTATAGTTGCTCTGACTTGGATAAGAAATACTAAGTACGCAGTAATTTCTGCGATCGTCTGCAAAAAATAATAATAATTAAGTTACTTAACAGACAACCGAAACGACATTTTCCGAAATGCAATAACTGTACCTTCTGGATGAGTGTCGAGTTGATGGGAAACAAACCACACGCGCTGAATTCCAGTTTCTGATGATGTAACTGGAGCGAAAATGTTCTCACAGCTTCGTACAATCGTGACTCGATTTTATCGACTCGAGTCTGGTGAATCAATTTGCCGGCATCGGTGCTCTATCGACGGAACAACGATTGATTGTCTCTTTGATTTCTTTGTCCAAAGCTAACTCACCTGTCGTGATGTCCAATTGCATATCACCACGATTATGATTATCGGGACAGTGCGAATTAATGCCTGGTCGATGTACGTACCGATGAGTACGAGATTTGACCCGTCCTCTCGTTGAACTTCGACGAAGATGGAGAAAAGCGACTGATTCAATGTCGTGAAGTTCGTGATCACACTCAAGATCTTGGATCAAAGAAATTAAACTGGCGAATCTGAACTAGAAATCTTACGCTGTGGACTCCTATTTTTTAAAAATTCTTTCCTCGTGACTTACCATTTCCCAAGCGAAGAACTTATTTATCCGTTTGCCGACCGCGCATATGCTGTAATGCACCTTCGCTATCTTCCGCAAATTTTCAGCGCAAAAGTCTGACGTCATGATGATCTGCGGACAAAGTTCTAATTTACTTCCAGCCGATCGGTTTTCAATCACTAAATTACCTTCGGCGGAGATGAATTCGCTCTCGTCACGACGGCGATTAATTTCTCATTGAGAGCACGCAATTTAAATCCCAGCAATCCCACCAGCGACACGAATATCGTTAGATCCAGAATTTGTCCCATCAGCGGAAACATCGACAGTAGACTCTGTATCGTCACTCTGAAATAAATTCGTAAACATTGGACCACAAAAAACATTGAAAATCGTGAAACAAAATGCGACAAGCGCGTCGCTTTCGTGACTGACCTGCCGTAGTCCGATCCCAATGGATAATAATCGTAAGCCAGCATTAATGCGGCGATGATCGACGATGCCCACACGTATGCGCTTATGATTCTCGCATCCGATTCGTGCCGCAAAGAACAGTTCATTTTTTCCAGAATCAAATCCTGTCCCGCCATCGTGTTGATGATTCCTGATATCTGTGAAATCATTAATCGGTAGCGTTATTGCATTGCCAATAACAATTTTGTTTTTTATAATTGGTGCGTTTGTCCGTGAGTTTCGAAACTGCGCTTCGACGTCGTTTTTATTTTATGACTTACCTCCTTGTGACAAAAGATTCGCCAAATACTGGCGATTAGTAGGCACAGAAGGCTCGCAAGGCTCGGTGTCAGAACACCGTCCTCTTCACCTGCCCCCCGGTTATTTCTTAAGAAGAAAATTACAAATTTTCAATTGTCTCAAATATGTTGGTTATTCGTTAAATAAGTACTTTGCCCGATCGACGTACGATTTGATTCCGTAAACGAAATTTCCGATGCACGCGCAGCATATCAAAGAGCTGTACATAGCGTAGAATTTGTTTACTTCGTATTGTACAATTCCCCTCGGACATTTTACCGTGAGTGGAAATATTCCCGCGATCCGCCAGATCCACGCGATTCTTTCCAGTACACCGTAGCAGTCGTGTATTCGCGATTCTTTATCTGAGGAACGATTTTTTTTTAACGCCAAATGTAACTCTTGCCTTACGACTAATCGTCTTATTTTATCTGACTGACCAGTATTCCAAGCATTCCGTGACTTTCTGACGCCCGTGTACAACTGGAATTTTCTTTTCCATGCCATTTTACTTATCGCAGTGTTGGAGTATCTATTTTGAACTGCGTTTCCACGTTTGACGAAAGCTCCGGTTTCGATCCGGCTTATTATTCTGAGAGCTATCTATTATTTCAACATCTACTTGCGTCGCTGGCTATTTCATGCCGATACAATACAATTATCGCGATTGCATGCCATAAAGTCCTTCCCTCTGCGGTACAATACCCGATCCCGTTCCGTGCTGATGAAAAATGTTACGTGACACAGTCCATTATTTCGACACACATTACTGCGTGCCAAACGAAAGTAATTTAATGTTAATTTGTGGAATATTTATTTTAATATCGATCGCGTGACGGACAATACAATTAATGAAAGTGGCTCGTTCGTAGTGGAAAATCTACCAACCCAGATAGGTGGTTAGGTGGTTTCACTGCAGAATTGGTCGATTTAGTAGGTTTTATTGCTTACTAGCAGGTTATTGCGGCTCGGCGCTCCATGCCGACGCAATGAACTACGCAATTTAGAAACCGGGAATTCAGACTTTTAGAGATTTAGCGGAATCGGAAATACGTCACTTCCGGTTTAAAAAACTCTTTCTTTTTACCAGAAGTGACGTCATACCGGAAATACGTTGCTTCCGATTTGAAAATCTAATTTTTCGATCAGTCCTGACGTATTCCCCATAGGAACAAAAATTGAAATTTTCATATCGCTCCCTCATAAAATGCGACTCCAAACCAAATGGCGTGTATTTCCGGTATAACGTCACTTCTCGTCGAAAAATGCGTATTCTGGATCGGAAGTGACGTGTTTCCGGTCGAAAAATGATTTTTTTTTCACAATAATACCAGACTAATATAATGGGGGAATATTGATCAGGACCTGGGACAGGGTCCGTAGAGAGACTTAAGCAGCCCGCCTCCCAGCTCTCGGGGGTTGGGACAAACATAAAAACACATACACATCATTCTAAAATGTGTAATAGATCAAAATTCGAGTTTTGGTTGAAATTGGATGAGAATCACCAGATATGTTGTTATATTTCCGACCATCTAATGGGAACAAGACAATTAATGAACTTATCGATCACAGAACTATGTCTTCGTTATTCAATTACCGTACCGATTGAATCAGTGCCGAGTTGAGAGGAAATAAACCGGCGGCGTTGAATTGGAGTTTCTGATGATGCAACTGCAGCGAAAATGTTTTCACGGACTCGTACAATCGGGAGTCAATTTTCTCCACAAGAATTTCGTGAATCAATTTTCCGGTATGAATACTCTGCCAAAATAATTACGGCGATTCATTGGTCCATTAAATTTTGAGCTTGAGCGAGCTTACCTGATGGGACGTCCAATTGCAAACAGCCACGATTATGATTATCGGAACACTGTGAATGAACTCCCAGTGAATGTAAGTACCGACGCGAACGTAATTTGTTTTACCCTCTTTTTGAACCTCGACGAAGATGTAGTAGAGCGTTGTGCTCAAAATTATGAAGGCGGTAATGACATTAACGATCTGGGATGAAAAAAATTAAGCTAGCAAGTAATCTGCCATTTTTGATTTTCTGTAAATCCTCGTTTGTCACTTACCACGGCTACATCAAAAAAACTATTTAATCGTTTGCTGAGTGCACAGATATTGTAATGCGTCTTCGCTATCCTCCGTAAATTCTCAGCACAGACGTCCGAAGTCACGATTATCTATAAAATAAAATTCCCGATATTTCCCTATAACGGGTTCAACATTAATTATTACCTTCGGCGAAGATGAATTCGCTCTCGACACGACGATCCTTATTTTCTCATTGAGCGCACGGAATTGCAATCCCAGCAGACCCACCAAAGATACGAATATCGTTAGATCGAGGATTTGCGCAGTCAGCGGAATCACCCACAATAACCACACTATTATTATTCTTATACTAAAAATCGACGTGTAGTTTTTTAATTTAAAAAATCGTGTAATACTGTTAAATACGTGCATCGTTGTCGTGACTTACTCGTTGAAGAACCAACTTGATGCATAAAAGTCGTAAGCCATCAATAGTAGGACCGATGTCCACATTGTCCAAACGTACGTGGATATGATTTTAGAATTTGATTCGTAATGTAAGCAACAGTTCATTTTTTCCAGAATCAAGTCCTGCCTTACCATCGTGTCGACGATTTCTGATATCTGCAATGCCTTCATGTAATTTTGCATTTTTCGATTGCATTTTACTACATCTATACCGTTTAACAACCAATGTTTAGAATTTAGTATTTGGTAGATAGTGGTAGTTTGGTTTGGTAGAATTTAGAAGTTGTTAGTTATTTGGAATTTGATGTCGTAATGTAAAATACAAACTGTTAAAAAAGGTTGTTTGGAAATTGAAGAACAGTATTGCAAGCTTCTTTACATAAACTGTTTCTGATATTTCAAACACATGTGCGTTGCAGTTTAACAGTAAAAATTTTACTTTTCAATTAAAATTTTTGTAAGTTTCTCTCAAAAGCTTTGTCACTTTAATATCTTGTGCTTTTATTTTACAAAAAAGTACATTAACGTTCAATTAATGTAAATAATGTAATCAAATTTTAGGTTCCAGTAAATTAAATTTCCAATTTATTTTTACCGTGCACTTCATTTTTGCCAGAATCAAGTGTTGCCCTACTATCGTGTCGGAGGTTTTCGATGTCTACAAGCTCTTCACGTAATTTCGCATTTTCAATTCTATTTCACTATATGTATGCAGTTTAATTACAAAAATGACTTGCCTCCTTATTACGAAAGATCCGCCAAACACTAGCGAACGTCATACACAGTAGGCTTGCAACCGATTGAATTACTACTGTTGTGATTGATATAGATGGACTTGATCTGTCAATAAAAAGAAAAGCTCCATTGAATGTCCCGCAGTACCCTCATATCAATTATTTGTACGATTCGTACTTTTTCGAAATGGTGTACAGTGTTATCCCGTAAATGAAACTTGCGATGCTGGCGAAGCACATTAGAAAGCCGTACACCGCGTAGAATTTATTTACTGAATATTTTCTCGTTCCAATCGTGCGTTTAACGGTAAACGGAAAAACCCCCGAAATTCGCCAGATCCATGCGCTCCTTTCCAGAATTCCGTAGCAATCGTATATTTTTGATTTTTTGCCTGTGGAATTGATTTTATATACGTCCAATTTTACACTTATCTGACGAAAATTATTTATATTCCCTGACTGACCAGTAGTCCAAGCATTTTTTGGTTCTTCCACAACGGTCAACAACCGAGCATTTTTTTTGCGCGGCATTACTCACTTCAACACTGCAATGCCCTTTTTGAACTGCCTTGATACGTTTAACACAAGCTTCTGTTATGCTCCAGTTTATTATCCAGATCGAAGCCTCTTCGTAATTTCAATACCTAAATGATATTTCATTGGTAACTATTTACAATACGTCTTTGCCGATGCAATTAAATTATCGCGATTGCATCTCGATGCCGTAATGGCTTTATAACGAGACTCACTTCACGTTCTGCGACGATGAAAAATGTTTCGTAGCACAAGCAACTATTTTTGTTGCCCGATGAGTTAAAATAATTTGAACACTCGAATAGACTGGATTAATAGAAGATTAATTTTATTTGCGGTCGAATAGAAGGTAATACAATCAATGAAAGTGGTTCCTGATGTCCGGGCTGAGTCGACCACATTCCATTATTTCAAATTAATTATTCTTGTCACGAGGTGCACTTGTGGGCCAATATGGGACAACACTGATAAAAAAATACGGTCGAATCAACTATATATTCAACAATATTTTGTTGGTACAACCAAAAGATTGGTTATTTTTTAAAAATGGATGATTTTATGAAAATATTTTTGAGGCATTAAAATATTACGTTCGACCAACTCAATATTTATTCGAAATTCGGTGTCCGTGTCTTTAGTTGATTCAACCGCATTTTTTAATCATTGTATAAATTTGCGTCGTTTTAGTCGTCCAACTGTATCATGATCGTGATGTATACAATGACCATACCGGCAATCTGTGTCACAGAAATGGATAAACAGTTTCAGAATATAAGTACCGAAGAAAGCGAATAAATTATTTAAATTATTTTATTTACCTTATTAATTATGACATGCTTCATCTCGAACAAGCCGTACACATCGATCTGTAATTGTTTCTGTAGCAGCCGCAATGATAATACTCGTGCCTACGAAATTATTGCAAAAATTAACAAACCATATATTTTTTTAACACGGACTTACTAAAATACGACAAAGAGGGAAATATATAGTAACATTACCGAGTCCACGTATTCATCCGTGCATCCAGCAGTTAACATTCTATGCAGCACAGTTCCAGTCCGATTTGCCTTTAGCAAAAGGTAAATATCATTACCGATTTATCAACGATTTTTAGTCTAATTTTTATTAACATTTTTCTGAAACCTCCTGCACGATTGAGTCGCAAACGAAAACCATGATTATCAGCTCGACCACGTGGATGGAGACCCAGTAAATCCATACGAACGCCCACGGCCTTAACGATTCGGTACTGACGATAACGCACAAAGTGTAAAAAGTTCCGACCATTTGAAATATTTGAAACAATATCGTCAGCAGTATGGAGAGCGAAAAAAATTCTACTACGACGTTGGTGAAGTCGACGAGATTCGCGTGCAGCTTGCCGTAGGACTCCAGTGGACCCGCAGTCTCCAATGATAGAAGCCTGCAATAGGTTAAAAAAAAATTGACTAATAACCGCACAAGTAATGTGGGAAATTACGGCTTGATCGGTCGAGGTATTCTCGAGTCATAGCGATATGAATTTTTCGGGATTGATTCACACATACCCACACACACACACATACATCCAAACATTTTTTCCAAACGTGGTTTTTCGAATTTTTTAAATATTCTGAACACATTTTTATTTAAATCGCCAAAACAATTTTTTCCCCAGTAAAGCTCCATTTATGAGGAAGCAAAAATAAAAAAAAGAAAGTTTCACGATATCAGTAACAAATAATTAATGAACACCACATACCCGTCACTCCTCGTTCGGTGTCCCAAATTTTTGGGGCAAACATTAATCCTCCTTGTCTCTTCATTCGACAGACAAACAATCGTTTCGTTCAACAGACGAAATCGTTCTTTGATCAATCTCAGTGCAGACACGAAGATCAGCACGACGTTATGATTGACGCCTCGTGGAATCATTATAGGCATCCAAACGTACAGTTTGAAGGGTTCCAAATGGAGGAAGAGCTGGTAGGCGATGACGCAGATCAAATACCAAACGACATTGAGAGTCAACGTCTGGATCTTGACGTCTCTTATGAATTTAGTGTCGTCGGTGCGCATGCCGTGATCCGCAAAAGACTCGTCGATATTCTTCAGACACATCAGCATCCTCTGGAGTCGTTTCCGACGATGACCAAGGTACAACCAAACCAGCACGAGGGACGCGTACTCGATCGACAGACCCGAGAAATTGGATATTACGGTTAACGGCGTTTTGCGCGGAAGGACGAAAGTTATTCGCCTCGTGATCGCCAGGACGTAGTAGTAGCTATAGAACACCGTCAGGATCAGACCATAAATTGTGCCGGTGTAAGAGAATCGAATGACGCCATCTTCAGCGAAATTGAACGGGCACAGACCGAGTATTTTCCAGTAGAGCAACAAGATCCTCCAAGTCGCCATGTTATCGTGGGTTGTCTTTGGCTTATAACGAAGAGGCCTATTAGGTCGAGCGATTGGAAGCGCTATTTGCACTCGCTTCAATGCGTTTCCATTAACTTTATTAGGTGGTTTTAGCCCATTACACTCTGCGGAATGATGGCGATAATGAGGCACTGTGACACACGATGATTGCTCAAGAAGCGTCAATACTACTGGCTTGAATGAATACTACTGGTTTCAAAAAAAGGATGTCGTTTGATGGATGTTAGGAACTTTCATTGTGCATGCGCGAGGACCCGATAATGGCCTATTGGCGAAGCGACAAATCGATGCCTAGATAACAGTTGTTACCCCATTACCCCGTCACATTATGTGTCTTTAACGCTTTGATTGTCACCTGGGTCAAGATTGTAATGCAAACTCCAATCTCATTATACCGAGTATTTTCCAATCGTGTAACAAGATCCTCAAAGTCGTCAGGTTATCGTCGGGTCTTGTGCTTGGCTTATAACGAAGAGGTCATTCAGGTAGAGCGATTGAAAGCGCTCTTTGCACTCACTTCAATGAGTGTTTCCATTAACTTTATTGTATTTTTTTGCATCCTTACACTCTGCGAAATGACCACGATAATGAGGATCTGTCAGACACACTATGATTGCTCAAGGCGTGTGAATACTACTGGCTTGACAAAACGAGGATTGTTCGTTCGGTGAATGTTGAGAACTTTCATTGCGCTGGCGCGAAAACCCTCGGACGATTTTATTGTCCAGCTGGGTCATGATTTTTGTGTAAGCTCCCAGCACGCTCATTGTATCACGTATTTTCCTATGCACTAACAAGATCCTCTAATTCGCCATGTTATCGTCCCTTCTTGTGCTTGGCTTATGACGAAGAGGTCACTTAGGTTGAATGAATGGAAGCGCTCTTTGCACTCACTTCGTATTAAGAAGAGGCCGTTTTCGCAGAGTCGATGTATTTCCCATTTGATTTATTAAATTATTTCGCATCGTATGTACAAAAATATTTATAACTCAACGTGACAATATGTTTGTAAAAACAAGAAAAAAAAAACCATCGCAGCGATCGCCAGACGACGAAGCTGGCCGATGCATGCACGATGCATTGCTTCATTTGTTTTGCAGCATTATTTTCCCAGTTCCCGTTGATCGTCGAGTTGTATCATTATTGTTATATAAGTGGCGACCATTCCCATAATCTGATTTTAGGGCATAAAATAAATCATTGAGATCCAATTGATAATCCAATACAATAATCGTTATTTAATTCACTGTACCCTGTAGATGATCCCCAGCCTCATCTGGAACAAGCCGAATAGTTCAATCTTCAGGTGTCTCTGCAGCAAACGCAGTGACATTATCTTCACCTGTGGAATTATTAAAATATTCTCGACCCAAAGTTTAATATTAGAAAAATATAGGAACGATGTTACCGAGTTCATATATTTTCCCGTGCGTTTCTCGAGCAGCATTTCGTGCAGAACATTTCCCGTACGATTCGCCTGTCGAAGGTCGGGAAAAAAATTTCAAATGAATTTACCGAAAATCCTATAGGATTAAAAAAAAAAAATAAACCTCTCTCGCTGTCGAGTCAGAGACGGAAACGAGTATCGCCATCTCGCTGAAGTGAATAATGAACCAGGAACACAGTACTACGAACGATCCAATGTCACTCCAGGGCCAAAATTTTCGATCTTTCGCGACGAGGCACAGAGTATACAGCCCCGACGACATTTGAATGCAGTGAGTCAACATTATCAGCAGAATCGAGATGGAAAAAAAATTCACTACGTTTTTCGCCAGGTCGATGAGATCCGAGTGCAGCTGACCGTAGATTTCCAGCGGACCCGGAGTCGCAAACGACTTCAGCCTATGAAACGTATTTCTTCGTATCATGAATTAAGAAATATTTCGGTCGGAGGAGCAATTCCGTTGAACAAAACACTGTTAATAACAATTGTACATTTTACCGGTCTGGGTTTTTTTTTTTATGCAAATGTACAATTGTGATAAGAAATTAATATACTCTTTAGTGATGTTAAAGAAAATCATTGGAATTAAAGCCCTTTTATACTTTTATTAAATTAGATGGACAATGGTTATCAAAAAATTAATATCCTTTTACAGGGAAGTTAAAGTGCATATTTGAAATTAAAGTACTTTTATAGTAAAATTAATTTAAATTATTAAAAGTGATGGATTTATAAAGTTTATATACCGTACATTCATTTTTCTTCCAATAGCAGTGCATTAAATTCCATACGATTTTTTTTGCAGCGAAAGACCTAAGTCAGAAGATAAGTTTGACTTACCCGTCGCTGTTATTGCTAATTTCTTGACCGCAGTTCCGAACGGTTATCCTTGTTGGGACAGATTTCGGTAATTCCTTGATGCTTTTATTCAATGACCTAAATCTTTCTTGAATAGCTCTCATCGTATCGGCGAAAATCACCATGATATTGTGACTGACAACGCGAGGCACATTGAATGGCATCCAAATTTTAAGGTCGAAAACTCCACAATTGATGAGCAGCATATGATCGGCGATGCAGAGAAGGTACCAAATCAAATTGATCACGATCGTATGAATTTTCACGTCTCTGAAAATCTTCGCGTTATTCTCGCGAATTCCGAGAGTCTCGTAAGATTCGTGAATTTTTTTGAAGCGAATCAGGATTTTCTGCACTCTCTTTTGACGAAATCCGAAACACAGCCAAGACGAGACGATCAGACCAAACTCAATCGAAAGACCACCAAAGTCCGCGAGTATGGACATCGGACTTTCCCGCGAAAGACTGAAAGTCCCGCGGTTTTCGACGGCGCGTATATAACAGACGGTGTAACTCACCGATATGATTAACGCATAAGCTAGACCAGGGTGAGAGACGCGAACTGTTCCACTGTTTGCAAAAACGTAAGGACACAGACCGAGAATTTTCCAATAAACGTAAGCGATCCGCAATGCTGCCATTTTATCGTACGTTATGATATGTTCAACAAGGTGCGTCCTCGCACTCCTCAAGAACTGCGGGGAGTCAATTTATATCGATTGAACGCTATCGTTAGAAATGTTGTGGCAACAAATGGCCGTCGTTTGTTGCCTCCTTGAGTAATTGTGTGTTTTGACGATTTATTAGTATTTTGATGGCGCAAAGAAGTCATTACATTACGCGTAAGATACAGTACGACGTGGGGATGTTATATTATTATTAATACTAGCGATCGGGCGCTTCGCGCCCGACACTAGGTTGAGTTATTTAAGTTATTCTCGTGACGAGCGCGTGACTCGTACCGCTGGAAGTACTCGCCTTCCGCTCGCGCTCCTGTGGTACCCTTGTGCGTTGTGCGACCACTTCACAGCCTGCCTATCATATTCGTTTTACCATACTCGTATCGAAAAGTACTATTATATATGCCATCTGTTTGCTTATATATATAATTATGCCATCTGCATGCTTATAACTGTGTCTTCTGCGTACCAAGTAATGCAGCCGCGCTTTGGGAGAAATATAAGGGACATCTAATTGTGTCGCACACTTCGCTGCTTGCTTCATCAGGATCGCTGAAATAAATCGCAGATTTTAACTTTTTATTTTTTATTTTTTATTTATTTAGCCATTCTTGCCTTTTAAAGCTTTAGAATATAACAAATGTTTTACATACACTGTACACTTTGGTCTTGCCGGTGCTTACAATATGCCTTACTGACTAGGTTTTTCAATCATTCCTTTTATTCACATCCACGCCCATTTCCATACCTACTTCCGGATCACTTTCGCTTTGAGTCTTTAATTTTACCGCTTTTACGAACTCCCGACAATACTCGCACAGGATTGGTAACACTTCTCCTCTTAGCAATCTATTTCACTCTTTCCGCTCCGTCTCCATACCAAATAGCTTTTCGACTTCCTCTCTCAGTTCACTTTTTACCATCTCCATCCATTCCTGGCACTGTTTAACGTGTTCCAAGTTTTCCTTTCCTTCCCCGCACAGTCTGCAGCTCTCCTCTCGATATCCTTTATTCCCCGCTCTACCAACATTTCCGCATCTCATCCTGGCCCATTGTTCTTTATCCCTACCGTGTACTCCCTTCTGCTCCCAATAAACGGCTACTTCTATCGTGTCTTTTCGCCATTTATATTCCGGACACTAGGTTGACCTTTAAATTCTTGCCCGGTCCTCTTGTATCCTCTGATAGCTCAGTGTCCTGCATCCTTCCCACATTTTGGCTTGCAATCGTGCTGTCTCTACTCCCCTCCACATCAATTTCATTGACTCTCCATCTCCCACTCTTCTAAACGCTGCTTCCATCTCCTTCCCCCATTTAGACGAATTTCCATTTCTCCAACTCCGTAACTCTTCCTTTAAACAAATCTTGGGCCATCTCATGTCTTCCATCATCAATATCTTGCTCACATACACACTCGCTCGTACCAACACAACCACACTCGCTCGCTTCCAATTCGATTTTTTGCCTTTCTGCCTCCATTCTCCAAATATACGCTGGAGTATTTCTGTTGATCCCCATCATCATCTTCACATATCTTCCTGCCACTCTCTCAATCTCCTGTCTTTCCCTCCACCCCCACGTCTCTGCTCCATACAATAATACCGCTTTGACCAATGTGTCCAGCAGATACGCTCTCCTTCCTAAATTATTTATTCTTGCTCTTTTTATAACTCCCCAAGCTGCATTCGTCGCCAGCTGAGCTTTCGCTGCCAGTGTCTTCAGGTGTTTTGTGAACGAATTACTTGCTGAGAACCAAAAGCCTAAGTACTTGTAGCTGTTAACTTCTTCCACTTCGCTTTGCCCGTATCTCCATATTTCATCCTTTTCCCTTCTTCCCCCGTTCCTAAACACCATAATCTTTGTTTTTGTTGTATTCACCTGCATCCGATTTCTGTCCACATATCTGGCTAACGTTCTCAACATTGCCTTCATTTCACTCGCATCCTCGGCCACTACCGCCACATCCTCGGCCACTACCGCCACTTCATTTCTTCGTTTCCATTCGATATCCAAGTCGTCCAGGAAGATGTTGAAGAGCGTAGGACTGAGGGGACACCCTTGTCGCACTCCTCGACTCGTCCGGAATTTCTTGGTGCACCCATCTTGCGTAATGACTTCGTTCCACGTTATTTTATATATATCTCTAATCATCCTTACCATTCTACCTGAAACGCCAATTCTTTTGATCTTTTTGACTAGCAATTCTCTATCCACCATATCAAAAGCGGCTTTAAAGTCGACGAAAGCCACGTAAAGTTTCCCTCCTTTGTGCTTGAGTCTGTTCCCTATTAGAGAATTGAGGACAAAAATATGATCCCTCGTCGATCTTTTTGTTCTGAATCCGTTCTGACTTTCGTTCAACTTATTATTCTTCTCCAACCATTCTCTCAGTCTGTTAGCCAAAATCGCGGTTACAATCTTGTAACCTACATTTAGCAACGACACTCCTCGATAGTTTGCCGCAACGCTCTTGTCTCCCGCCTTGAAAATTGGATAAATTCTCGCCAACTGCCAATTCGCCACAATCTTCCCCTCTTTCCAGATGTCGTTTATAATTCCATGCCACACATTTATCAGCTCTTCTGCCATCCCGTTCAGCACTTCCAAGCCTACTCCATCCGCTCCTGCCGCCTTATTCTTTTTCATTTTCTTCATAGTCATTTTCATTTCTTCCAGTCCTATGTCCCTGTTCAACTCTCGGGGTTCTTCTCCCTGATCCTCCTCACCCAGTTCCTCGCTGTTTTCCCGATTTCCAAACCGAGATCCAAAACCGAACTTCCTATCGGCCCCATGTAAGTAAGTTTCCCTTGATCGTCGCCTCTCGTTCTGCCGTTCAATACTGTTAGTCCATATTCCTCACAAAGATCCAGCATTTTTCTACCTTCTCCGTTGACGATGAGATCCTCAGAGTGTCTCGTCCATTCTTCGTCTTCAAAACTCCAGCCTCTTCCTTGTTCTTCTCCAATTCGTGCGTTACAGTCACCCACTATCAACAGTCTTACAGCCTCCTTAATGCTTTCCTGTATGATGGGCTCCAACTCTTTTTTTTTACCTGTGACATACCTATATTGTTGTACACCGATACAATCCTCCATTCACTCTGGTTAATTACACCATCCAACACTGCACCACATTCCCATTCATACACTCTCATTTCCAGCTCATCCTTCTTAATACCTACTAATTGCCCACCTTTCGCTCTGACCCTGCTGTTCTCTCTCTTTGCTACTTTGGCTGTCCATTCAAACTTGTCGCTTAACCTATTAATCCACCACTCTACCACTTTTTCCTCAATCCACGTTTCTTGCAGTATAACTATTGAATAATTTTCTGTAAACTCTACCGCTTCCCACAAATTCGCTATTCCTGCTATGTTCCACACTCGTAAGTTCCTACTCTTTGGCTCTCTTCTCTGCGATTCCTGAAATCCGGCCTTTTCAGTTTATTCTTCTTCTCGTTCCATCTCCAGCATCTTCCATCGACAATGAACTTCATATATCCGCGTTTCACTCTTACTCCCGTTCTTCTCTTTTTCTTTGGCCTGCTCCCAAATTTTCTTGTGCACTTCGCGCTCTTTTCTCGTAAGATCGTCGTCGATATACACTGTGCTGCCCTTGAGCAATCCTTTGATCTACATGAGACACTTCTTATCTTCCCGCGAGTGCAGGTGCACGAGGACGTTGCCGGTATTGTTATTATTCCCATTCACTGTTGCCCTTAGCCTCATCGCTTTTTTCACTTCTATTCTTGACTGTGACCCCCTGACGAAAAATTCTTCCACCCTCTGCCTTTAGATTCATTCCTTTGAACTCCACGCCCTTGATAATGACATTCGTTCTTCTAATTTGTCTTTCTTGCTTCTCCAGCTTGCTGTAAATTTCCGCCATCAGTCTTCCGGTGTCCTCTCGGTTTTTTTTCCTTTGCAATCGCCTCCACTCGCTTCTCGATCCTTTGGAACCATCCCTTTTCCTTTTGCGCCTCTGGGATGGAACTTTCATTGGTCCGAGTCATTTTGCCTACCTCTTGTGTTATCCAACGCTTGATTTCCTCATCGTTTTTTCCCTTGCTCTGCTGCTGGTTTACGGCAGAGGCCCCTCTTCAGCCAAAGTAGCAAAGAGAGAGAACAGCAGGGTCAGAGCGAAAGGTGGGCAATTAGTAGGTATTAAGAAGGATGAGCTGGAAATGAGAGTGTATGAATGGGAATGTGGTGCAGTGTTGGATGGTGTAATTAACCAGAGTGAATGGAGGATTGTATCGGTGTACAACAATATAGGTATGTCACAGGTAAAAAAAAAGAGTTGGAGCCCATCATACAGGAAAGCATTAAGGAGGCTGTAAGACTGTTGATAGTGGGTGACTGTAACGCACGAATTGGAGAAGAACAAGGAAGAGGCTGGAGTTTTGAAGACGAAGAATGGACGAGACACTCTGAGGATCTCATCGTCAACGGAGAAGGTAGAAAAATGCTGGATCTTTGTGAGGAATATGGACTAACAGTATTGAACGGCAGAACGAGAGGCGACGATCAAGGGAAACTTACTTACATGGGGCCGATAGGAAGTTCGGTTTTGGATCTCGGTTTGGAAATCGGGAAAACAGCGAGGAACTGGGTGAGGAGGATCAGGGAGAAGAACCCCGAGAGTTGAACAGGGACATAGGACTGGAAGAAATGAAAATGACTATGAAGAAAATGAAAAAGAATAAGGCGGCAGGAGCGGATGGAGTAGGCTTGGAAGTGCTGAACGGGATGGCAGAAGAGCTGATAAATGTGTGGCATGGAATTATAAACGACATCTGGAAAGAGGGGAAGATTGTGGCGAATTGGCAGTTGGCGAGAATTTATCCAATTTTCAAGGCGGGAGACAAGAGCGTTGCGGCAAACTATCGAGGAGTGTCGTTGCTAAATGTAGGTTACAAGATTGTAACCGCGATTTTGGCTAACAGACTGAGAGAATGGTTGGAGAAGAATAATAAGTTGAACGAAAGTCAGAACGGATTCAGAACAAAAAGATCGACGAGGGATCATATTTTTGTCCTCAATTCTCTAATAGGGAACAGACTCAAGCACAAAGGAGGGAAACTTTACGTGGCTTTCGTCGACTTTAAAGCCGCTTTTGATATGGTGGATAGAGAATTGCTAGTCAAAAAGATCAAAAGAATTGGCGTTTCAGGTAGAATGGTAAGGATGATTAGAGATATATATAAAATAACGTGGAACGAAGTCATTACGCAAGATGGGTGCACCAAGAAATTCCGGACGAGTCGAGGAGTGCGACAAGGGTGTCCCCTCAGTCCTACGCTCTTCAACATCTTCCTGGACGACTTGGATATCGAATGGAAACGAAGAAATGAAGGAGGTACGGTCATTGGACACACGAACATATTTGCACTGACGTTTGCAGATGACGTGGCGGTAGTGGCCGAGGATGTGGCGGTAGTGGCCGAGGATGCGAGTGAAATGAAGGCAATGTTGAGAACGTTAGCCAGATATGTGGACAGAAATCGGATGCAGGTGAATACAACAAAAACAAAGATTATGGTGTTTAGGAACGGGGGAAGAAGGAAAAAGGATGAAATATGGAGATACGGGCAAAGCGAAGTGGAAGAAGTTAACAGCTACAAGTACTTAGGCTTTCGGTTCTCAGCAAGTAATTCGTTCACAAAACACCTGAAGACACTGGCAGCGAAAGCTCAGCTGGCGACGAATGCAGCTTGGGGAGTTATAAAAAGAGCAAGAATAAATAATTTAGGAAGGAGAGCGTATCTGCTGGACACATTGGTCAAAGCGGTATTATTGTATGGAGCAGAGACGTGGGGGTGGAGGGAAAGACAGGAGATTGAGAGAGTGGCAGGAAGATATGTGAAGATGATGATGGGGATCAACAGAAATACTCCAGCGTATATTTGGAGAATGGAGGCAGGAAGGCAAAAAATCGAATTGGAAGCGAGCGAGTGTGGTTGTGTTGGTACGAGCGAGTGTGTATGTGAGCAAGATATTGAGGATGGAAGACATGATATGGCCCAAGATTTGTTTAAAGGAAGAGTTACGGAGTTGGAGAAATGGAAATTCGTCTAAATGGGGGAAGGAGATGGAAGCAGCGTTCAGAAGAGTGGGAGATGGAGAGTCAATGAAATTGATGTGGAGGGGAGTAGAGACAGCACGATTGCAAGCCAAAATGTGTGAAGGATGCAGGACACTGAGCTATCAGAGGATACAAGAGGACCGGGCAAGAATTTAAAGGTCAACCTAGTGTCCGGAATATAAATGGCGAAAAGACACGATAGAAGTAGCCGTTTATTGGGAGCAGAAGGGAGTACACGGTAGGGATAAAGAACAATGGGCCAGGATGAGATGCGGAAATGTCGGTAGAGCGGGGAATAAAGGATATCGAGAGGAGAGCTGCAGACTGTGCGGGGAAGGAAAGGAAAACTTGGAACACGTTAAACAGTGCCAGGAATGGATGGAGATGGTAAAAAGTGAACTGAGAGAGGAAGTCGAAAAGCTATTTGGTATGGAGACGGAGCGGAAAGAGTGAAATAGATTGCTAAGAGGAGAAGTGTTACCAATCCTGTGCGAGTATTGTCGGGAGTTCGAAAAAGCGGTAAAATTAAAGACTCAAAGCGAAAGTGATCCGGAAGAGACATTATAAAGAAGCGATATGAAAATTTCAATTATTAACTTAAAAAAAAATTTCAATATTTTTGTCGTATTATTAATATTAATACACAATATATATTGCATATAGATATATATGGGGCATTCCAGGACAATTCGGCAGGGCCGAAACCTTCACTTCAATTGCTTTTTTTTCCTTGGATTATGTTATTGGTTGGTACAAAAAAACACTGTACCAAGTTTTATTTATTTTTTAATGAATGTGATCACTATCACAAAAATATAAGTTAGTGAAAAAAAAAACGACATCAACGAATCTTTTGAAATTTTATTAATATTACAATATTCAATAGCTTCGAACAGAGCCTCTCTAACTGTTTGAGTAGTTTAACCATTCAACGAGTTCGACGGGTTCGAACAGTTTAACAGGTTCGAACATCTCTCGGCGGTCGGGCTTGACTCAATCCCATTCGACGAACAGCTTATAGAACCGAACCACGAACTATTCGAGATATCCGGATGCCCGGATAGTTTGGGTGGATCGGGGTATGCGGATGTCCGGATAGTTCAGGTGGATCCGGATATCTGAACGATTCACGGATATCTGACCGTTCCTGACACTTCAAGGTTGAGCAGATTATGTGACAGGACCAATAATCTTTGTGACCTTGTCCTCCGTGTTCTTCGTGCCCTCGGAATCTTTGTCGTTAATAATTCAGCTATCATCTCTCGTCTCTCAAATATCCGCAGGTCTATCCGTCCTTGTTTATGATTTAGCTATCGTCTCCCGTCTCTCAAATATCCACACGTCTATTCGCTCTGAGGTCTTAAAAAAGACTGTCAGAACTGTCAGAACTGTCACAGGAACTGATAGAAAAACAACTGACAACGAAAAACATATGACTATCTACAGACACGAATGACGTTAGATTCATCCGCGCGCATGAATACACTATATATGTCGGATATTTTATATCCAAAATAAAGTTTCAAATGCCAATCGGCACATTCTAACGTTTCCTGGCACGTCAATGATAAGCCGATTATTTGCCAGGACCGAGAAATGTCGAGGTGACATTTTGACAGGTGACAGATTGTAAATTAATACACTATATATGTCGAATATTTTATATCCAAAATAAAGTTTCAAATGCCAATCAGCATATTCTAACGTTTCCTGGCACGTCAATGATAAGCCGATTATTTGCCAGGACCGAGAAACGTCGAGGTGACATTTTGACAGGTGACAGATTGCAAAACAATAGACTCTCAAAATCGGAAATCGAGCGTTCATTGGGACCCACTGGAATCCGAATCGAGCCGCCATTGGGAACCCATGGATGATCTTAGAACTTTATGATATATAATGGTTGGGACGAGCCTGGGAAGTCGATACTATGACTAAACCATACGGCCATGTGTTACGTAGGGATGTTGATTGGATGAACGAAACGGGCACGATGTTCAATCGGTGTTTGAATCGGACAGTTGTTTATTAATCCTGTGCCTTTCGCGGCTCTGATCGTCCAGTTGCATCATTATTATAATGTATGTGGTGACGACGTTGCCAATCTGGAACATATCGATGGGTATCGATTACACCATTAATAATAGAAAATGAATACCATTAACAAACTATCCATAAAAATATCCGGGAATAGATTCATTTTCATTTATACATTTTTTCTTATTAACACTATATGATTTTTTTTTCATTATGTGTAATTTTATTTATTCCTCGGGCCGAGTGCTTGCAGGAAATGTTATAATCGCGCTGGTGATACCTACGGGCCTATCAAGAGCCTAGTGTCAGACAACGCGGTGAAATCACGGTCTATTATAATTCCATGCTATTGCATGGAATTATAATAGACCGTGATAGAATCTGAACCTGAATCTGAATCTGGATATAACAGTACAGTGTACACGAACCTCACCTGGTACACAACTGAGAAATCCATTCGGAGTGTGCCAAACAGTTCTATCGTCAGAGGCCGTTGGAGCAATCGAAGCGACAGAGTATCTACCTATGAAACATCAGAATATTGAAAAATTTTAGGACTCGTACAGACAGCATGTAAGAATGTCTTTACCGAGCGAACAGGATTCCGCGACGGATTCGAAATCAGGATTTCGTGTAGAATGTTTCCGGTCCTATTAGCCTGTTAGAGATCAAACGAAACCAGTCGATAGTTATTCACTCGCGCAGACATAATCTTAAAAATTTGAAGTCCGTAACGTCAGTCGCGTAAGATTGAGATTACGTCCTTCCATTTTCTTCCAATTCAATAAAACTGCAATGGAACCTCTGTTGTCGATGAATCTGAAACGGCGACCAACGCAACCATCGTTATAACATGGAAGATTAGCCAAATGATCAGAATGATAAAATATCCGTGATCCTGCGGTGGCCAGGCTTTTTGATCTTTCACGTTAAGACATATGTCGTAGGCAGTCGACGCTAGTTCGGTTAAGTGTATCGTCATCGTAAGGTAAAGTGAAGTCGAGCAGAACGCCAATACACCCTTGGTGAGATCAACTAATTCCGAGTGTACTTGAACGTATACATCCAAAAGATCAGATTCGGCGAGATGTTCGATTCTGAAAAAGTTCAATCATAGAATCAGTTTTATATAAAATTTGGATATTAACCCGGAAGAGAGATCGATGTTCACTTGCCCACTTGTGTTCGAGGGTCTTAGCCGTCTTGCTTTACGAATCGTCATCCTCGTTGGACCATCTCTAGAAAGCTCTTTGATCTTGTTGTTCAATGACCGAAATTGATCTCGGATCACAGACATGATAGCAATGAAAAGTATTATGAAGTTGGGATAGACGACTCGCCCTAAGTTAAAAGGAATCTTAACGCTGGATTTGAAAGAATCAATATCCATTACTAGCACATTGATACATATAAATAACGCCATCCACCCACAATTAACAAAGACCGTTTGGATCTTGAGAGTCGTAATATTGGTGCTCTGAACTTCATCAATTCCCAGAATCTTGCAAGTTTCAACGATCTTTCTGAAAGATGTATTTATACCCGCCAATACGTTTTGACGGTATCCAAAGCGCAGCCAGGTTATAACGATCATCCAGAATTGTGCAGATTTTGCAGCCATGTCGGCTATCATTGACATGAGGGTCTCGTTAGGCTGCTCGTAATCCAGACGGTTGACCAAAAGTCTATAATAACACACGCCGTAGCAGAACGACAGTAACGTCGCGTAACAAACACCACCGTACGAAAATTTAACCGTTCCATCTTCCGTTAAATCAAAAGGACACAGACCTATTAATTTCATGAATAAATACAACAATTTTGACGTTATCATTATCGCGCCTTGACCTGCGAACGTCCGAACTCGCGATAACTTGCACCTCCAACAATGTCGCTTTGGTAACGAAACTTCAAGCCTTTTAAGCCGAATGATACAATTTTAATGAAGTGGCATAGCGAAAGCCAACGAGATGCTAATCTACTCTATAGGGGACACGCTGGGTCAACGTTTAGATAAGTAATGGTTGCTTTGACCTTGTGGATAGTATCAATCATTGTACAGTACAGTGTGGAAGTGAAGGAACGGGAAACCGGACATGAAAGATTGGACTGTCGTTGGATCGCGTAAATTATTTGACACTAGTGTGTTATCTCAAAATTTGTAGTTGACAGGAGCTTTTGCAAATCAGATGTCTCCGGTTTAACCTATTTTACCGATTTATTGGGATCGACAATCGGTTGAAATAATCCGAAATGTTGTTCACTCGATTTTTTGCTCTCGCAGCCTGTTATGGATCTTATGTCTTTCACGCTTTTGATCGTCCAATTGCTCCATAACTACAACGTATGTGGTGATGACGCTGCAAATCTGGCACACAGTAATAAACATCAATTATAAGATTGATATATTAATTCAAATCAGACTACTACCCGTAACAAAATCCGAAAATGAATCTAGCAATACGACATAAAGAAGACTTACCTGGTACACAATCGAGAAATCCATCCTGAGTGAGCCAAACAGTTCAATCGTCAAAGGCTTTTGGAGCAGTCGAAGGGACAGTATATTTGCCTGTGAAATATCGACGTATTGAAATATCTGAGGGATTGGAATCAGTAGGATGTTAGATACTCTGTTACCGAGCCCACGACATTAGTCGATGAATTCGAAATCACGATTTCGTGAAGAACGTTACCAGTTCTATTAGCCTGTGGGAGACAAAACTAAAGTAACCATTCAATACAATCTATTCTTATTTATTCAGCACAACATCAACCTCTTTGGTCGTTGAAACCGCCACGGAAAGCATCGCAACCATTGTTACAACGTGGAGAGCGAGCCAAATGTTCAGAACGATAAAGTATCCGTGTTCCTGCGGTGGCCAGACTTTTTGATCTTTTACGTTTAGACATATGTCATAGACCGTCGATGCCAGTTCGGATAGGTGTATCGTCATTGTGAGGTAGAGTGGAAGCGAGCAGAACGCTGATAAACGCGTTGTAAGGTCAACTAATTCTGAGTGCATCTGAACGTATGCACCGAGAAGATCAGATTCAGCGACAGATTCAATCCTGAAACTTCAAATAATTGAATCTTATATATTTTCAACCGGGTTTGACGTGTTTCCCGTTTGACGGCACTTCCGATCGATAAGTGAGATTTTCAAACCGCAAGTCACGTATTTCCGGTATTATGTCACTTCCGGTCGAAAAATGAGATTTTCAAGTCAAAAGTGACATATTTTCGAGTAACCTTCGGAAATCTAAATTCCCGCTTTCCATATTCTAGAATTCATAGCGAGGCGCCCAAGGCACAACAATTTGCTACTCAAGTTATAAATGACAGCTTTTATAGTTAGTCCGGAGAAAAATGAATGTTTACTTGCCCACTCGTAGCCAAGAGTCTTCGGTATTTGGCCTCACGGATCTCCGATGAATCATCTCTGGAATGCTCTTGAATTTTATTGTTCAATGATCGAAATTGATCCTGAATGACACTCATCGCGGCGGTGAAGAGTACTATGAAGTTAGGATAGACGAGTCGGCCAATGTTGAATGGAATTCTGACGCGGTATTGGAACGAGTGCAAACCCCATATTAACAGATTGCTGCTTACGAACATCGCCATCCACGCACAATTAAGAAACACCGTCTGGATCATTACACTTGTAACGCTGATGCTGCGAACTTCGCGAATACCAAGGATTTTGCAAGGCTCGATGATCTTCCGGAAGGACATAAATATGCTCCCCAATACGTTTTGATGGTATCCAAAGCGCAACCAGGTCGTAACGATCATCCAGAATTGCGCAGTTATCGCGGCCATGTCTGCTATAGTTGACATGAGGGTCTCGCTAGGTTGCATGTAGCTCGCACGGTTTATTATGACCTTATAATAACACACGCTATAGCACAATGACAAGATCGTTGAGTAAAAAACACCACCGTACGAGAATTTAACTATTCCGGTTACGGTCAAATCGAAAGGACACAGGCCCATTATTTTCCAGAATATGTACAACAATTTCAGCGTCATATTTCTTATAGTTTCGATCCTCAAGCGTCCCGGTTCGTACCAACTTGCACCGCTATAAAAATTGCTTTGGTAAAGAACACTTTATGCATTTTAATCTTCAGTGATACAATTCCGTTGGAGTAACTCAGCGACAGCGGAAATTATGCCAATTTATTAAATGTGGGTAGTCAATGTTTAGATAAGTAATGATTGATCCGACCTTGCGGCCACTATCAATCATCGGACAGCGCGATGCAGAAGCGAAGGGATGAAAAAATCATACATAAAAATGGGGCTATTATGTAAAAAAAAATACTCTTCTATTAGCGACTCTTCGGCATTCCGTGGGGCGATTTCTGCACTAAAATAAAAATATGAATGACTCAAGTCAAATTCGCTTGCGGGCTGCCAAACGGAAAAATGGTTATTTCGATTCCACTTTCAATTCTTACAACTGCTCGATTGAAACGATAACGTGTCATCCTGACAGTCTTACCGTTGTTGTTTCAATATCGTATTAAATTTTAAGAATTTACATATTCATATATTCATATTTATTTAATGATTTAGTACGGTCTATATTACATACATTTAATTATTGACTGCAGAAGCTGTAAAATTCGTGCGCGGATATCACCCGTATGTTTTTTATATATCTTAAGTCTTCAGGTAAATATTCCACACGCTGACAGTACAATTGAAATAATTTTTTTGGCGCCTCGAAAGCGGACTTTTTTTCCAGTGTGACTTATCAGTGAAACGGGCTCTCAGACTTAATTCATCGATGCGTCAAGTATTCGTCTGTTTTATTTTACATTCGGTAGACGAAAAAACATTGTAAACACAACGAAAAGTATATCGAACGTAATTCTTAAGCGACTTTCGAACCTTGCAGTTCCGCGTACATCTTACTTCTTTCACGTTCCAGATCGTCCAACTGCATCATAATTGTTACGTACGTCGTGACGGCGCTGCCAATCTAGGAAACAGATGATATATAATAATTCCAAAAAATATAATTGAATTTTCCATTTATCACCGAAAACGTACAGTGTACACTACCGCGAACCTCATTTGGAGTACACCAAAGAGTGTGATTCTCAATGGTCTTTGGAACAACCGAAGCGACACCATCTTCGCCTGCGAAATACAAACATATGCTTAAGCCCAAAAGATCGAATCGACGGGTTGTTAGTTAAAACGTGCCTACCGCCCCGAACGGTGTCGGCGATGGGATTGAAACAAGAATTTCATGAAGGACGCTTCCAGTTCGATTAGCCTATCGAGAACAAACGAACCCTCTAGTAGCGAAAATATTGAACAAAATGAACAACAGCAGGAAAGGCGTAACCCACATTTTTCAATTGTTAAATTACGTCACGCCCTTCCGCTGTTTTGCAGACAACATATCTTTATTCAGTAAAACCTCATTGGCTGTAGAATCGGAAACGGCGACTTCCGCAACTATCCCGGTGACATAGAGAGTAATGTAGAAACACGCCCACATGAAATACGGATTGTCTTGAGGCGGCCAAATCTTGTGGTTTTTCAATATAATAGTTATCTCGAAGAACAGCTTCCCGAGTCCGAGCGATTGAGTTGCTATTGTGAGGTAGAGTGGTAGTGACCAAAAGTCCACTATAGAAACTGTGAGATCAACCAATTCCGAGTGCAACTGACCGTATGCAACGAGAAGATGAGAATCATCCGTGAAATCGACCCTAAAATATGATTGAAAGGCGTGAAAATGTGTCACGATAAGACGCGGAAGAAAATGTTACTTGCCCACTTCTATCCGAGGGATTCGGACGTCTCGCCTCGCGAACTGCGATTCTCGTGGAGTTCGCTGTCGAAATCTCCTGGATCTTGTCGTTCAATGATCGAAATTCGCTTCGCAGCAACCACATAGTGTTGATGAATATTATAATGAAGTTCGGATAGACGATTCGACTCAAATTTATTGGTAACCAAAGGATTACATCGAACGATGGTACACGGCTTGCTTGCACCTGACAATTGATCAACGAGATGATCCAGGAGCAATTAATTATGAGAACTTGGCGCTTTACACTCTTGATGAAGTAGCTGTGAAGTTCGGAAATTCCAAGCATTTCGCACGACTCGACAAATTTTCTGAACAATTTTTGTATCCTTCCAAATTCATTCTGACGATATGCGAGGTGTAACCAGATTGTCAAGATCATGAGGAATTCCGATGTACTTGTGGCGTATTCCGCTATCGTTGACATAATAGTTTCGTGGGTTTCCATGATTTTCGCACTTTGGCCGTAAACTCTCAGATAACTAATTGTATAGAGTATCGATAATATCGTTGAATATATAGCACCGCCGTAGGAAAATGTAATTGTTCTGTCTTTCGTGAAGTTGAAAGGACAGAAGCCAATTATTTTCCAGAATATGTAAAAAAGCTTCGACGTTGTCATTTTATCGTGGCGAACACCCGCGATACACTCGTCGTTACATCGAGTCTTCATTGCTGAACAATTTTGACGCATTGTGTCGCGCACCAGGGAAACAATTAATGTAGAGTTCTTTGGCGACTCGTAAATCAATATTAATCTTTTATACGGCTGACAAGTGTTTCAATGTTTTGACGACTAAACGATGCTTTGTCCATATGCAATTTATCATGCTGTAACCCGCTATATATATCGCGGTAGATTGTAGAAACTTTCTACTGACTTTCTACCCGCCAAGTAATTTGACTTCCAGATTGAAAATATCACTTTTCTACCGGAAGTGGCATCATACCGGAAATACGTCACTTCCGGTTGGAAAAGGTGATTTTTCGACAGGAAGTGACGTTTCCGCTAGATGACGTCACTCTGGTTGAAAAATTACATTTTCAAACTGGAACTGAGGGATCCAATGCATAGAAAAATATCGATCTTCGACTAAAATGTGCAGCATTTTTCCAGAAGTGTTCTCACACTTGTCACGTAAGGATGCATATGTTAAATTAATAATTTCCTAAATTTACTCTTATTACTTTAATTTACCATTAATGTTTTTTTGCTGTTAAGTACGAGTACCGAAAATTGTGAAAGATTGGTGGAACGTATAATTATATAGAACGTTTCTACATCGAACGCAGAACGGTTAAGTATGAGATGGCTGTCTTTAAAAACTGGAGCACAAAAATCTTCGATGTGCTTTATCGGGTGGCAATTAAGGGGTATGTCAGAGTACAAGCAATACGTCGAGTGAATTTACACGCAATGCCGATGGAAAATAAACGATAGCTCGTACCACCGCGAAACTTTCCACGGATATATTGAACATTTTACCGGCCGTCAGTTGGCAAGGTACATTGCAACGTACCGTCATCATCAGCAGGAGCTTTTGAGTTCTCGACGACATGCTGTACCACGGGCTGTTTTGCCTGCGAGAAGGAAGTAGGCTTTCAGACGATTCCACTCCACTGATTCCTTGAACGTTCACTCCGACGTAGTAGCGAATGCTGATGCTGTGATCAATCAATACTTGAGTAAAGTAGCTATCCACGTAGACGTACGAGGCGAAACCCAGACTACAAGCCACGCATTGTACCGTTTCTTGGGTTTCGTTCATATTCTTAACAGCCTGCATCGCTTCGTTATGTATTTATTTGTCGCTATTCCCCTGCGTTTCATACGAAAGCTAAATTGTGTATATTAGCGAATTCATCGTACTAATTACAATTTATCAGATAAGTGACAATCTATCATTCGCCGCCTATTGATAATTGTGGCGACCTTTTTATTTATCTTATATATCTAAAAAAAAATTTAGTTATCTTATATATTTTTTGAAAAATTATCGATTTGTTTGTTGGTTTGGATGTTTGTTCCACCCATTCCCTCTTTCCTCAGCCGAGCCCTACTTTCGGAGAAGCTGACCCCCCTCCCACGCCGGTTTTCATAGCATATTGAATGGCTTTCGAAATTTCGAAATTCTATAATTCCATGTGTTATATTTTCAACCATTCGGTTTTTATAGCATATGGAATGGCGTTCAAAATTTCGACATTCTGTTCCATATGGAATGGATTTCCACATGCTGTGAAATTGCACGGTGCGTAACCGCACATTATACGGCCTGGAACGGAAAAGCGGAAGAGACATTTATTATCATTGAAACACAATAATAATAAATGTCTCTTCCGCTGATACAGTTGACGAAAATTACGTAGTTTACTCACCCTGAAAACAACGAAACCGTAAAAGAAACTGAAACATGTGAATTCGAATTTAGATCAATGAATTTTCTTCAACAAAACAGAATGCGAAAAGGAAGTGAATATTTATTCTTCTGTGACTAAAACCTTATGACGTAAATTTTAACAATGGTTCATTCAGTTTTCAACGGTGTCCGTGTCAGGGTAATATGAACCAGTCGCTGAAGTGTCGTTCCATGTTTCTGGCACTGAACCCAATGGCTGTTCGTATGATCTTTCGATCTTCTTCTGTTCAATGTCCGGAGTATCCAGTTGCATCATAATCGTTATGTAAGTTCCGACCATACCGATAATCTAGTGCACAAAAACACATCCTCAATCCACTGAATGATCAAAAATCTTTCACTGATGTTCAATTGCGAGCTTCAACTTTACCCCATGAATGACGGATAATTTCATTTCGACCAATCCATATAGGTCGATGTTCAAACGTTTTTGCAGTAATCGAAAGGATAAAATCTGTGCCTGTGACGAGAATTGATTGTAAGACGTGCAGGTCTTGTTGAAAAAAGTAATCAGTGGATCATGAAAAGTTTTTTTTACCGAGTCCAAGTATTTTTCGGGATGACCGGAAGTCAACATCGCGTGCAGAACGCTTCCGGCTCGATTGGCCTGTTGGACAAAATATTTGTTAGTCACAAAGGTGATTTTATTATCGGAAATCTATTTATCGCAAACAATTGATGTAGGAACCTCGTAGGCAGTTGAATCGGAAATGGCCACTACAACCACAGTCTGCACAAGGCGGAGGCAAAACCAGGAGCACAGTATTATGAATGTCCATATTTCTCTCCAGCTCCGGAAGCGTGAATCTTTAGCTAGCAAACACACGACGTAAAGATCGGAGGCCATCTGAATGAAGTGTACGAGCAAGGCGAAAATCATCGACAGAGAAAAGAAGTCTACTATCATGTTCGTCAGGGTAACGAGGTCCGAGTGTATTTGACCGTAAGCCTCCAACGGACCGGACGTGCAGAATGTCTCGAGGCTGAAATTAAATCAGATTCGTCGAATTTTTCTACAAATAAAAAAAGATGCAAAGTAATTTACACATGACTTCCTAATTTATAACAATTTATCTAATTTATCCTAATTAGATGTCTATCCTAATGTCTTATAACAATTTATCCTAATCTATAACATCCGAAAGTTCGTTGATCGATTTTGGCTTCCTCACAGAGGAAGCTGTGCACAAAATTGTAATAAGTGAGGAAATCGTCTGCAAATTATTCTTGCACCTTTTTCGTAACATGAAAAAATGTCTACATCTCAAAAAATTAAAATCGTCATAATTTACGGCACAATTTATTGTAGGAAATTGCAAACTGAAATTTGCGGGTTTTATTGCTTTGACGCAATTTTTTATCTATTCTTCACGTTTGATTGCACAACTGAAACTCATTTTACTCTTGGCGTGATATATAATTCAGAAACTCGTATCAGGCGTAAAAGCAAACTTTTCAAAAAAATTCAAGTTTCCAATTCCTATCAAATTTAAACGATTCAATTAATTTCCGTCAAAATTAATACGAAACATTGTACAGTGTTAGTCCATTCCCCTGCCAAATTTCAACTGGATACCTCCATCTTTACTCGAATTGGACTGTTTTTAGTAATTTTTCAAAAAAAAAAAATCAAAATTCCATAAAATCTGACCGTTTGGATAGATTTCGACGAAATTCAATACCAAAGGTATTGATTTGGCTTAATCTTCGATTATAGATCATAGATATAATAATTGTATGCCGTTTTAGCACGATAGTTGAACATTTATGCAAGTTAGAGCTACCAAACCTTTCAAATCGGGCCTCAATCTTTATGAAAATTGCACCGAGATCAGAGACGCGACCATTCTACGAGTGAAACAAATGTTAACTGGCTACCTCAAGCCATTTCCGAGTTATAGTCGTCTTAAATTATACAAGTCTGTCACATACGTGCATCCGAACGCCAACTGAAAATCGCATTTCTCGACGTTGTAGACTATTTTAAGTACTCCGACACTAAAATCTCGAAAATTGTTTTTTTTTTTTAGGAAAACATAGCTTCCTCTATGAGGAAGCAAAATTGGTAAAATTCGACGAGAATTCTACTCACCCACAGTTGCTCGAGCCACTCCGATTCCTTTTGACAATTGCGCACGGCCTCGACGCAACTTCCTTCGATAGATCGTAAATATTTTTGTTCAACAAATGAAAGAATCTTTTCACAATCAGCATCGCGTTGACGAAAATTACCACCACGTTGCTGGTTACGATACGCGGTAGATTAAACGGCATCCAAACCGCAAGCTTGAATGCTTTACAATTGGCAAGTAGCACATGATCGAGACAGAACAGCGTGAGCCAAATAAGATTTACGAAAAAGGTATGAATCATAACTGTCCTGACGAACTTTTCAAAATCTTGTTTCATGCCGATTTCCTTGGACGTTTCGTGAATTTTTTTCAGCGCCTTCAGTATCTTCTTAAGTTTTTCCTGACGAATTGCGCAACACAGCCAGGCCGAAACGACGACGAGATATTCGACCGATAGACCGGAAAAATCGGCAACGATGGTCATCGAAGTTTCGCGCGACAGAACAAAGTTCATGCGATTAATGACTGCTTGAACATAAGCGAACAGATAGCAGAGCGTGATTATCGTCGTGTAAACTAATCCAACGGACGAGGAACGAATTATTTCGTCGCCTTCGACTGGCACGAATGGACACAGGCCGAGAATTCTCCAATAAACGTAAAGACCTCTCAGTATCGGCGCAGGATTGCCATTTCTCTGCGGGGCCATTTGATGCACAAATGGTCACAGCGTGTTTGGCAATGAAGATTAAATTAAACTGTTTAATAATAATTTTCCTTTTCTTAAGTACGGTGAATGTATCGAATTTATTCGTCAGTCTTTTATCTTTGTAGAGTCCGCTCGTGTGTGGAATGTATTGACTCGCGAGTGTATGAGCTCAAAAATTGAATGCACTCTATTTTTCGTTTCACTGTTTCTCTGTGTTTCTGACGAAGGCGGCATTGTGTATATTAGCGAATGCATCGTACAAATGACAATTTATCAGAAGAGCGACAATCTACCATTCGCTGTATATTGGTCATTGCGGCGACCAGTTATTAGATATAAAATTGCACTGTTATTACACAATACGTAGCCGCAAGCGCTACGGTCTGGAACAGAGGAGTGTTTCAGTGACAATAAATATCTGGTGTGCTGATACAGTTAAAACTAATAAAGTAGTCGTAATTTTACATTACGTAGAAATATGAGAATTTAAATTTTTTCGTACAAGTGTCGCACCTCCTCGATTATTCTCAATGGGTTTTTTCAGTCAATATATAGTAGAAATTTAAAAAAATAGCAAATCGTTTATTCGACAAACTCGATACACGTCCTTTCGGTTTTAAGATAACTGTAAAATTGCGGGATTATTACAAGGTATGTCGATGCTATACCATGGAATATTAGAAAATGCTAAATGGCAATTCCATTATCGGCAATTGCAAACAAAAGAAATATTTAATTTAAAAATTGTGCAGCTCAAGAAAGCCGCAGAGCGTCATTCTCATTTGATAATGAAGTAAATTCACTGAGGACATGGAATTTCTATTAAAAACAATTGTCGGTTTAATAGTCAGCCGATTGCGTATAAAGGTTGCAAAAAAAAAAAAATTCAACAATTTTGAAGGCAAAAATGTAATGCACTCTATTTTTTATTTCGCTATGTCTCTGTGTTTCTGACGAAGGCGACATTATTTATATTATTGAATGCATCGTACGAATTGAAATTTATCAGACGAATGACAATCTATCATTCGCCGTCTATTGATCATTATGGTGACCAGTTATTAGCTATAAAATTGCACTGTTATTGCACTTTACGGTCTCTAACAGAAAACTGTTTCAGTGATAATAAATGTCTGTTCTGCTAATACATTTAACACAAATAACGACTCTGCTCATGCCGAACGCACCGAAACCGTAAGAGAAACTGAAATATAAGAATTCGTAATGCACTGTTTATTTTTTATAGATTGACGGCATTTTTAGATCAATGAATTTTCCCCAATAATTCAGCATGCGAAAAGTAAGTGAACATTTATTCTTTACAATTTTTTTTGTACAATTAACCGTAGAATTGCAGGATTATCACAAGGTATGTGGTAGACGCCGCTATACTCTGAAATACAGGAGGATTTTAGTGCTAAATGTCGATACCGTTATCAGCAATAAAAAAAAAACATTTAACTCACTCTGTACACTAAAAAATCGTCCAGTTCAAAGAAGCCGTAGAGCGTCATCCTCACTTGATTGCGAAGTAGATTCAATGAGAGGACATGGAATTTCTATTAAAAACAAAAAGTTCCATCCAACGTTCACTTGGTTCCGGAAACCATCGAGAAAACGTGCGGTTCTTACCGCAGCTTCCCGACTGTCGCAAAAATGTCCACTATCGGTCAACATCGCGTGAAGAATATGTCCCGTCTTGTTGGCCTGAAAGTGTGAATTTATCGATTTAATAATTAGTCAATACGCTGGACATGCACATGAGGGATACAGAAAAAAATTGCCATTTTTCTATAGAAGAAAGACCTTTTTTTTAAAAAAGAAGTTAATGTGGTTCAAAGTGCTACAGTTACCTCGTGCGTCACGGAGGCGGAAATATTTGCTATCACCGCCAGGATGGCCACGGGGAGAAAAACCCAATACGAAACTGCGATCAGATGTACGTAGGTCATTCCCCTGATCGGGCGATTGATTTTCACGATATTATACATTGAGTATACGTTAATGGTGATGTTTGAGAAATGCGTCGCAACGGCAAAAAAAAATGAGTAGACCGAAATGGTCCTCGATGCGCTGGATCACGTCTCTTAGCTCGCGATGTGATTGGGATATTGTGTTAATTCTGTCGGCGAAAAATCCACTTCTTAACATTTCCTCGGCTACTTCACTCGCACTGACGCAATCGTTGCGCATAGGCGAACGCACTTTTTCGTTAAGATCACGAAATTTTTTTTTAACGATCACAAGACTCCAGAGGTAAAGAGTTCCCATGTTGAGCGATGCTATTCGCGGCACAGTGTAGCACGTCCACGTTATCAAACGAAAATTCGGCAAATTTGTCATTGCCGCGATGTTGACTAGTATGGAAGTGAAATATACTGTGTTGACGAGACTCAGTTGAATTCCTAGCTGTCTGAGGCATTTGTCGTAATTTTCCACTATGCCGGGTTTCTTCAAGACTTCATCGACTCTCGCGAAACCGTTGATAATAAATTTCATACGATTTTGATAAAAAGCGGCGATCAACCATGGGAAAGAATTCTCAAGAAAAACGCTGATCAACCCGATGAAGTCTATAATTACAGCGATCGGTCCTTCACCGACCATCTTCGAGATTCGTTCGGACAGCACATTGTAAATTATATAGCCATAAGTCGTGGCAAGGAAAGAACCGTAAGACTGACTAAAATATGAGAATTCCAACACGTTCTTTTGCGACAGTGTTAACGAAAAAATTCCAATGAATTTTCCCCAATAATACAACGCTCGCAGAGTGCGCGATAGTTTTATTGAAAAAGCTTTGCTGTTCATGATTTCGCTGTCCCTTTGCAACTGCTTGTTTCACATAGGGGGGGAATCGATTTTCACTCCGCTTGCCAAATGGATATGCCTTTATGATATTCGATTAGTATAATGTGCTTGTTCGCGTGAAGCCGGCCGTAAAAAAATGAACGGCCACCCCATTCGTTAGTTCGTTGTGTGTATCGTACTTCCAACTGCACGCTTCCTGCTGTGTATTATAAAACATACCGCAGAACGGGCCGGGTCGAAATCCCGCTAAAAAAAATGTGGCGTAACTTCGTCGTTACCTTCTATAAAATTAGGTAGTACTCAATGCGGCACATTTATTTTACCTATTTTGTTATAGTTATTATTATCGTTATTTTTCCAATTTTTCCAATTTTACAATTGGTATAAACTTTATTCCCTATAATATAGTACAAGATTCACATTAATTTACATAAATAATTTGGATTATCAGCCGTAAAATTGTAGCATTATCGTAATGTACATGATAGCGGTCGATAAAGTCTGAAATAAAAAAGAACATGATTTCAATAACAAATATCAATTCATTACAGACAACTGTTACTCGTTGAATTTCAAAAAACCTACGCTGTAGACGAAGAATTCGTTGAGGACGAACAAGCCGAATAGCGAAAAGCTCACTTGATTTTGCAGAAGATCGAGAGAAAGTAAGTTCAATTCCTGAGAAGAAATCAATAGACTGTTTATATATGGATCAGCAAAAAAAAAAATGATTCGTTACTCACCGCAGCTTCCGGTGTGCGACCGAAGTCCTTTAAATTGTTCAGCATCCCGTGAAGAACATTCGCCGTATTGTTTGCCTGCATTACAATGCCACGAGTCAGAATTTTTTGATCCATCGATATGCAAAATGCGACTACAATACTGTACAGCCACCTCGTCCGAAGTTGAACCACAAACGTTAGACACCACCAACAGCGAGGCTACCGGATAAAACATCCAATGACTGGAGGCACCCAAAATGACCAAATCCGTTGCCACAATGCGCTTGAGTCCTTTCCAATAGCGATAGATGGTGTACAAGCTGAGCGCGAGGCACGCGAGATGATTGCCGAAACTAAACAAAACGGGCGAAGCGAAATGTTTCTCGATTCGACAAAGAAGATCTCGGAGTTGGCGATGTAGCTGAGAAACCATGACAATTCGGTCCGAGATAAGAACATCGTTGCGGCTGAAAAATACGTATTATATTGGGTCAGTAATCAGTACCATAGCTTGAAACAGTGGGCTCAGGAATGGATACTTCTACCTTGAAATCGTTATCAATCCCGAAGAGATCTGTGTGGTCTTCATTCTTGATGTTAAATAATCGTTCTGCGATAAGAGTCGCACTATTTCGTTGAGTCGACGAAATTTTAGTTTGACAAGGCGAAGACTCCAGATGAAGAGGATCAGCATGTTGAAGGACGATAGTCTAGGCAGATTGAAGCTGATCCAAACAATGAAGCGATAAGTGGAAAAACTTGCCATGAAATTGGTCGAGAACGCGAGCGAAGCGAGATACAAGACGTTGTTGAGTAAAACGGAAATTCCGAATTCTCTCAGGACTTTTTCGCGACTGTCCGGAATACCGAGATTTGCGGAAATTTTCTCGATCTTCGCGAAATCCTTCGCGAAGCGCTTTATACTGTTTTGACCGAGGGCGAAGACGAGCCAAGTCAAGAAGATTTCTAGAAACTGACAACCGATACCGATGAAGTCCACTATAACCGCAGCCGGTGTCTCGCCAGGCACGTGTAACTTTAATCGTTCCATGAGGACTTGATAAAGTACGTAACAGAACATTGTGCCGAGGAAACATCCGTAGAAAACACTCGTGTATGAAAACTTGAGTTCGTTGTCGTCCGAAAGACTTAACGGGTTGAGTCCAATGAATTTTCCCCAGTAGTACAACAGACGAAAAGTACACGATTGTTTATTGACATTTGATTCGCTCTTCATTGTTTGTACGTAACTGTACAACTGAGTTTTTGGCTTCAAAACCGATGCCATTGTAGATCCAGTGTCGGTTGTAGTGCACTTGTGAATGTCAATTAGCATAATGAAGTCCGTCGCCTTCCGTGCTGTGACCGTCGATTGATATCTGATGTCCTATCTCGTTATTACCGTGTAAAGTGAGTGTCCAATCATCATTCGACGTGTATTGATGAAGTACACAGTTGAACCATCCCCTCTTGAAAAAGACATGATACTCGAATGATCGAGATAAATATATCGAAATAATAAAAATAGTGAAGCCAGTTTTCGGAGCTAATCAGGATCGTCCGTTTCGTCAGTATGGTTAGCACATCTAACCTAAAAGAAATTAAATAAGCGCGAGCGAAGCGAACGCGTTGTTGTTAGTTATCGTAAAATATGTGGCAGTCATCATCACAATCTGCAATACCAAAGACATTAATATGCTGTAAACCGGAAATGACGTTGTCCGGTATGACGTCACTTTTAAGCCAAAGGTGACGATTGTGCAACTAATAAAAATCGATTGATGCTTCTTTATTGAGTATCAATTTTATTAGCGAATCGATAAACATAATACAATCAATAAAGGTGTCTCATTGTAATAGTAAGTACAGTTTCTTTGGTATACTCAGGTGAAGAGGCAGGCGGATTCACAGTTCGCTTTATTGGTTGCGTTTGCTTTATTTAATATCAATATCCAATTTTGGTTGGAATTGGATGAGGATTACGAGGTATGTAGTGATGTTTCCGACCATCTAATGGAAAACGATTATTGCGCTTATAACTGACCCAGATTTTCAATATGCAATCATAGTACCTTTTGGATGAGTGTCGAATTAAGAGGAAAGAAACCACCGGCGTTGAATTCGAGTTTCTGATGATGTAGCTGCAGCGAAAATGTTTTCACGGACTCGTACAATCGGGAGTCAATTTTATCCACTTGAATTTCGTGAATCAACTTCCCGGTATGAGTACTCTGTTAATGACATTTGATTTATTGGACTCGTCGATGCGGAGCCAGGGCGAGCTTACCTGGCGGGATGTCCAGTTGCAAATCGCTACGATTATGATTATCGGAAAACTGTGAACAAATTCCCAGTGGATATACGAACCGATGCTATTGTAATTCATGCCGCCCTCGCGCTGAACTTCGACAAAGATGTAATAGAGAGTCGCGCTTACAATTATGAAGTCGGCAGTAACATTGATGATCTTGAATGAAAGAAATTGAATCAGCAAGTAATATATCGTTGATCCCCCATAATTCTATATTCATCACTCACCAAAGCCGTATTGAAGACAGTATTTATTCGTTTACCGATTGTACAGATACTGTAATGTGTCTTCGCTATCCCTCGCAAATTTTCAGCACAAGCATCCGAAGTTACGATGATCTGCAACGGAAAAAGTGGATATTTCCAGAGAATCGATTCAACAATAACATTACCTTCGGCGCAGATGAATTCGCTCTCATGACAACGGTATTTATTTTCTCATTGAGTGACTGGAATTTCGATCCCAGCAGTCCCACCAACGATACAAATATTGTTAGATCAAGAGTTTGTGCTGTCATCGGAACAGTCCAGAACAGCCACTGTATCACTGGACTAGAAGTCGACGTGTTGACTTTGAAACACAAAAATTCGTAGAATACAGTTGGACAAGTGCATTATCACTTACGCGGCGTACTCCTGACTCCAGACGTAATATTCGTAACTCATCCATAGTACGACGGTCGTCGACAGTGTCCAAACGTACGCGCATATGATTTTGCCATTTGTTTCGTACTGCAAAGAACAGTTCATTTTTTCCAGGGCCAAGTCTTGTTCCACTATCGTGTGGACGATTTCTGATATCTGCAACCTCTTTTTATAATGTCGTATTCCCAATTAAATTTTTCATAAATGCATAATTCAACTATGACAACTACTTGCTTCCTTATGACGAAAGATCCGCCAAACGCTGGCAATGGTCATGCACAACAGCGTCGCACTCGTCCGTATTGTTGCCGTTACACATTCCACAGATAATAATGGTTTGTTTCTTCAGAAAAAAAAGCTACATTCAATATCTCGCAGCTTACTCGTATCAGTTGTTCGTATAAAGCGTACCTAACCCAATTAATGTACTCCACCAAAGAGAAAACGCCATCTAGAACGCCCGCGCAGCACATTAGAAAGCTGTAGATGGCGTACAGTTTATGTATCTCATATTTTCTGAATCCTAGCGACCCTTTTATGGCGAATGGAAAAATTCCCGCGATCCGCCAGACCCATGCGGCTTTTTCCAGAACTCCGTAGCAGTCGTATATTTTTTGTTTTCTACCTGGGAAATGCTTTTTTTACGTTAAATTTGACACATAATAGATAATTATAATAAATTTTCTTTGACTAACCGGTAGTCCAAGTATAATTTGGTTCCCCCCCACTTGTGCACATCTGTACTTTCTTCTTGCCCACCATTATACCACTCGGTACTGGTATACCGTTTTTAAACTGACTTTCTACGTTCGACGAACGTTTCTGTTTTGTTCTTGTCTATTATTCCAATCCAGTCCGGGTTGGTCTATGCCAATGCAATACAATTATCGCGATTGCATCGAACGCCATAAAACCGTTCCGCCTACACAACTCTGTGTGCTCTCGTCCTATGACGATGACAAATTTTCCGTAGCATAACAATATAGTATTGTGTGGCGAATGAAAGTAATGTAACGTTCCTCTATCGAATATTAAGTTTATTAGCGATTCAATAAGTGACAATACAATTAATTAAAGTGGCGTGGCCAGAGTGGAAAATCCACCTACCCAGAGTTGGTTTCCCAATAGAGTGTATTACTTGCGTTAGATTGATTGATTATCAATATCCATTTTCGGTTGAAATTGGATAAGAATTACCAAATATGTAGTTATGTTTGCGACCATCTGATGGAAAATAATTATTGCGGTTATGAATAACTGAAATAGATTTTCGATATGAAACTATAGTACCGTTTGAATGAGTGTCGAATTGAGAGGAAAGAAGCCACCGGCGTTGAATTCGAGTTTCTGATGGTGCAGCTGCAGCGAAAATGTTTTCACAGCCTCGTACAATCGGGAGTCAATTTTTTCCACTCGAATCTCGTGAATCAACTTCCCGGTATGATTACTCTGTCAAAGCAATTAAGATACATTGGTATTGTTACGAATATGTAGCTGACTATTCGTTGAGGCAGACGATATTAGTTAGGTTTGACAAGAGACGAACGAACGGACCATCGATACAAGACTGATCGTCATGTAGAACAGTCTGGACCGGACTTCCAGAGTGAAGAGATGTTTGACAGTTCGTGTTCGAGATATTTAGCAGCGATTGTACATAATAATATCCGCCCCAAAACCTAATACGCGCGTTATTCATTCGCCTGGTCGTAACAGTATATTTAATTTTGATAAAAGCGAACTTACCTGGTGAAATGTCCAGTTGCAGATTGTTACGATTATGATTATCGGAGCACTGTGAATGAATTCCCAGTTAACGTACGAACCGATAAGAATGTAATTCGTTTGGCCCTCGCGCTGAACCTCGACAAAGATGTAATAGAGGGTCGCGGTCACAATTACGAAGGCGGTAGTAACATTGATGATCTCGAATTTAAGAAATTGAATCAGCAAGTGATATACCGTTGTTCCCTTGTAATTCTATACTCATCACTCACCACAGCCGTATCGAAGAAACTATTTATTCGTTTACCGATTATACAGATACTGTGATGTGCCTTCGCTATTCTTCGCAAATTCTCAGCACAAGCATCCGAAGTTACGATGATCTGCAATCAAAATTCTAGATATCTTCAGAGAATCAATTCAGCAGTAAAATTACCTTCGGAGCAGATGAATTCGCTCTCATAACTACGCAGCTTATTTTCTCATTGAGTGCGCGGAACTTCAGTCCCAGCAGTCCCACGAGCATTACAAATATTGTTAAATCGAATAATTGCGCTAAGATCGGAACCATCCAGAATAACCACTGTATCAGTGGACTAAAAATCGACGTGTAGACTTTAAATCACTAAAATTTGTAAAATACAGTTGGACAAGTGTATCATTGACATAACTTACCCGTTGAAGGTCAGACACGTGGCGTAATAATCGTAAGCCGTCGATAGTAGAACTGTCGTCACCATTGTCCAAACGTACGCGCATATGATTTTGACATTCGATTCGTACCGCAAATAACAGTTCATTTTTTCCAGGATCAAGTCTTGTTCCACGATCGTGTGGATGATTTCTGATATCTACTCTTTTTTAATAACTACACTTTAATAAATGCATAGTTTAACTAGGAAAACGACTTGCCTCCTTATGACGAAAGATTCGCCAAACGCTAGCGATGGTCATGCACATCAGGATCGAGATTGTCCGTATTGCTTCCGTTACGTATTGCACAGATATTTGTGGCTTGGTTCTTCAGGAAAAAAGGTACATTCAATCTCTCGCAGCGTACTCATATCAGCTATTTGTATAAATCGTACCTAACCCAATTATAATATTGCACCATCGAGAAAACGCAATCACCAATACTCGCGCACCACATTAAAACGCCGTACACAGCGTACAATTTATTCATCTCATATTTTCTCAATCCTATCGGCCCTTCGATCGCGAATGGAAAAATGCCCGCGATGCGCCAGATCCATGTGGTTTTTTCCAGAACTCCGTAGCAGTCGTATATTTTTTGTTTTCTCCCTAGTGGTTAATTTTTATGACGTTATATTTTACACTTAACTGGCGAACATAATTTATTTTCTCCGACTAACCTGGAGTCCAAGTATAATTGTGTTCTTTCTCACCTGGGCACGGCTGTGCGCTCTTTTTCCTCGCCATTATTCCCCTCAGTACTGGTATGCCGTTTTCAAACTGACTTTCTATGCTCGACTAAAACTTCTGTTTTGATCCTGTCGATTATTCCAACCGGAGCGTCTCTATCATTCCAATACCTAATGACCTTTCATTGGTATTGCCGACGGTAGGTCTTTGACGATGCAATAAATTATCGCGATTGCATTGAACGCCGTAATGCCTGTTCGCGTGCAAGACTCTGTGTGCTCTCCTTCTATGATAATGACGAGATATTGTTTGCAGCGCAGCAATTTCTTTATCGTGTGGCAAATGAAAGTAATGTAATTTTCCTTCGCCCAATATTAAGTTTATTAGCAATTCAATAAGAGACAATACAATTAATGAAAGTGGCTAATCCGAACTGGAAAATCCCCCCGCCCAAAGGTGGGTTCGCAATAGAGTTTATCACTTGCGTTGGCTTCATGTATCATCCATATCCAATTTTGGTTGGAATTGGATAAGAATCACCAGGTATGTAGTTATGTTGCCGACCATCTGATGGAAAACAATGAATGAACGTATCAATAACTGAATTAGATTTTCGATATGCAATCGCAGTACCGTTTGGATGAGTGTCGAATTGAGAGGGAAGAAACCACCGGCATTGAATTCGAGTTTCTGATGATGCAGCTGCAGCGAAAATGTTTTTACGGACTCGTACAATCGGGAGTCAATCTTCCCGACTCGAATCTCATGAATCAACTTCCCGGTATGATTACTCTGTCAACGTAATTACGATTCATTGGTACATTCGATCTTTATAAAAAAAACGAGCGTACCTGGTGGAATGTCCAATTACAGATCGCTACGATTATGATTATCGGAACGCTGTGAATGAATTCCCAGTGAACGTACGTGCCGATGCGAATGTAATTCGTTTTGCCCTCTTTCTCAACTTCGACGAAGATGTAGTAAAGGGTCGTGCTCAAAATTATGAAGGCGGTAATCACATTGATGATCTTGGTTCAAAAAAATTAAGCTAGCAAGTAATTCGATACTGTTGACCCTCTTGTAATTCTGCCTTTGTCACTCACCACAGCCGTATTGAAGAAACTGTTTATTCGTTTACCGACTGCACAGATACTGTAATGGGACTTCGCTATTCTTTGTAGATTCTCAGCACAAGCATCCGAATTTACTATGAACTGCAAAAAATTCTAGATATACAGATTCCAGAAAACCGGAAGTAAAATTCTAGATTCCAGAGGACCGGATTAACAACGTCATTACCTTTGGCGAAAATGAGTTCACTCTTATCACGACGGTTTTTATTTTCTTGTTGAGAGCACGAAATTTCAATCCCAGCAGTCCCACCAGCGATACGAATATCGTTAGATCGAGGACCTGCGCTACCAGCGGAATAATCCAGAATAGCCACTGTATCATAACGCTAGAAATCGGACTGTAGATTTTCAATCAGAAAAATGGGTGAAATGCAATTGGACTTCACTATTTTCATAATCGATGATTTACTTCTCATAAATCAGACTCGAGGCGTAAAAATCGTAAGCCATCAATAGCAAAACTGTCGCTGACATCGTCCAAACGTATACGCATATGATCTTGGCATTTGATTCGTACTGCAAGAAGCAGTTCATTTTTTCCAGAATCAAGTCTTGCCTTACCATCGTATCGACGATTTCTGACATCTGCAAACCCTTCTTATAGTATCTTATAGTAACGTCTTATAATATCGCATCTATCAATAGGACTTGACTACATGCTTACAGATTAAAAATCAAAACGACTTGCCTCCTCATGACGAAAGGTGCGCCAAATTGTAGCGACGGCCATGCACATCAGGCTCGCGTACGTTCGTATTACTATTGTTACGGATGTCACAGATACTGTAGTTGCACCGCTTAAAACAAAAAGACCTCCATTTAATATCCCGCAGCTTACTCGTACAAAGTATTCAAGAAAATGGCACCTTAGCCAATTGTTGTAGCGTATTGTGCCCCAAATGCAATCTCCGATGCACGCGGCACACATCAGAAAACCGTGCACAACGTAGAATTTATGTATCTTATATTTTCTCATTCCAATCGGTCCTTTGATCGTTAATGGAAAAATTCCCACGATGCGCCATATCCACGCGCTTTTTTCAAGAACTCTGTAGCAGTCGTAACTTTTTGATTTTTTGCCTGGAGAAATGAGTTTTTCATATTAAAAAATTGTACACTTATTCTTCGATTGTTGTTCATTTCCTCTGACTGACCGGTAGTCCAAGAATTATTGTGTTCCCGCACACCGATACACAATTGTGAATTTTTTTTGTGCGCCATTGCTGACTCCAGCATTGGAACACCGTTTTGGACTGAGTTCCTACGTTTCATGAAAGCTTCTGTTTTCATCTAGCGTATCGCTCTCTATTATTGCAATACCTAATGACCTTTTCATCGGTACTGCTGGCATTATAGATTTGCCGATACAACAGAATTATAACTATTGCATGGAATGGCTTAATGCATTCCGACGACGCGACCGCTTGCTTTATGTGACGACGGCAAATACATTTTTTACTCGACGAGTTAATACAATTCGAATAACGGGATAGATTAGATCAATAAAGTATGCATTTTATTAACGATCAAAAAAGGAATAACACAATCAATGGAAGTGGCTCGACCTCAGTCGATAATGTGCATATTTCTCCGCTTGCTGCTGATCGAGTTGCATCATGATTATTACGTAAGTGGTCGTAGTTCCAATAATCTGAAACAATAATTTTCGCGTAGAGACAATAATGGTTTCGAGCTATGGATTTTAACGCACCTTGCTCATTAGTTTTGGGTCCAAATCGAAGAAACCGTACAGCGTCATGTTCAATCGATTTTGAAGCAGTGACAGCGAAACCATATCGATCTGGACCATAAAAATTCCTTAAATTCTATTAAAAAAAAATGAATCTTGAAGGTTCTTGATGTTAGATTAACTCAAATAATTACCATGAGACTACAACTCGCCGATGTGGTATTGCATTCGTTCCACATCTCGTGAAGCACCATAGCTGTGCGACGAGCCTAATGAAAGATTGGGCTCAAAAAAGATTAGTCTCCATCAAAAAATATATCACAAGTTTTTAAATATGGTAAATTTAATGTACCGGGTTGGAAGTTTTTATGCAAAAACTGGTACATTAAATTGATTGCACAATTATTATGAATAATTAATGGACTTTTACAGTGAAATTAAAGTACATTACTAAAAGTAAAGCATTTCTAAATTTTTAAAAAATATACTGTACGTTAATATTTTATCGCAATTGTACATCAAATTTAATATACCAGTTTTTGCATAAAAACTGCGAGTACCGGTAAATTAAATCGCATATAATTTATTTTTTTTTACAGTGATGATAATATACCTAAAACAAAACAACAGACCTCATTGCTCGTAGAGCTGCAAACCTCGGTGATGACGAAAGGTTCGATCAGGTTCACGGCCAGCCAAATAACGATTGTTGCAAAGTTGACAACGTCCTCCCAGTCCATGCTCCGATATCCCAGAATCGACAGCCAAGTGATGTAGCAGTTGGCCACCAGCTGAATGAAGTGCATGGTGACAATGATGAGCAACGGTAGTGAAAAAAAATCTTTTATCATCTCAGCGAGATCGGTGAGCTCTCGGTGAAGTTGGCCGATAACTTCTATCCTCTCGGTAAGAGAGCTCACTCTACGCATGATTGATAATGTCGACATTAACGATCAACAAAATATCATCCACTGGTCGAAAGTAAAAAAAAAAAATAGAATTCACACCTGTCGCATCCGGTTCGAAAGCTTTTCACGTTTCTGACGCCTCGTCCGATTATCGCCAGGTCCCTCGTGGCCTTGTTGAGTCGGGCGAATCGGTCTCTGACGAGCAGAAGAGAATCAATGAAGATTACCAAGAGATTTCTGCAGATAACGTTTCCGCCGTTGAAGAGAACAAAGTACGTCGGGTCAACAAAATCTACTTGCAAAAACAATTGCGTATGATCTATCACCACGTAGCTCAAGAAACTGACGTTTATCAGAAGCACGTGAATCGCCAGATTCTTGAAAAATGTGTCCCTTTCACAGCCGACGATTCCGAGCTTGGAGGCAGTGACGGCCGTTCCGACGAACGACTGGACGATCGTCGCTATTCGCTTCTGACGAAAGGCAAATATCAACCACGTAAGGGACATGCTGGCGAATTGGAAAATATCGGCCGAACAATTTGCCATCATCGCCATAGGCGTTTCACCCGGAAGTTTTGTGTCCACCCGCCGTTTCATCGCGTTGACGAAGATCCACGAAAATACGATGCTCATGATTATTCCATAAACGAGTCCGTAGTAGGAAAATTTGAAGATTTCAACGTCGTCGAGGGTGAACGGACAGAGGCCCAAACATTTTCCGAAGCGGTATAAAAGCCTTTCTGTTGTCGCAGACTTTCTCGACGGCTCTACCATCTTTTCTCGACTGTACTTTTCCAGCATTACTTTTACACTAGTGGTATATCATAGTACGATAAGGTAGACGGAGAGTGATGTGCATCGGTGTTGTTTTACCTTGATCGCTGAGCGAACGAGTTTAGTGCCTCTTTAGCGCCAGGAAAACAGAATGATAAACGATAGCAATTGATCTTCAGGCGGAATGACTTTCAGGGTGATTACCTGATCAGTTCATTAGCAATTTCTTGCAATGAGGTTTCCTGGCGTGGTTTCTCCTACACTCCAAGCATGAAAGGCTTACACCAGGCCATTATAATTCATGAATTAATAGCATTGAAATTATCCAATTTTGTATCTTATAGATGGGCTTTGTATACTGATAAAAAAGAGGCCGAATTAACTAAAGATTCCGGCAGGGACGGTCAAATAAATGTTTTACTGGTACAGCTAAATGTTTGGTTAGTTCAGTAATTTTTTTGATTATATAATCAAAATATTGGTGAGGCATCAATAATTATGTTCGACCAACTAAATATTTATTTGAACGTCCCTGCCCGAATCTTTAGTTGATTCAACTGCATTTTTTGTCTCAATGTAGATCACGGAATAAAGAAAAGAAATTGTTTTACGTCAGTAAATTTTTTTTATTAACAACATGGAATAAGAAGTGTAGCCGTATGTTTGATTTACAAAGTGACCGAATGTCCGAATCGAGCTAGGTTCTCCTGGCGTCGGAACTCAGCCGATCACTTTGTACATGCCGAATTATATTCTTTCATGAGACTCGTAACATTATTTCGCCGGAATACTTTGATTGTCTAGCTGGATCATGATTGTTATGTAAACTCCCAGCATCCCCATGATCTGTTGGAGAGAATGTCGGACAGCATGTTGGACAGAAACGGACACACGATTTGAGAATGCGATTATAGAATACATGCGAAATATATTTTTTACCCTGTGAATTATACCCAGCTGTATCCGGAACAAGCCGAACAACTCAATCTTCAACTGTTTTTGCAGCAACCTCAGTGAAAGTACTTTGGCCTAAGAAATTACAATAATATTTACGATCCCGGATATATACATTGAATGCAACCGCAATTGCATTTGCATGATTGCAATTGCATAAGTGAATTGTGCAGAAACGACGTTACCGAGTCCACGTATTTGGCCGAGCATCCGTTGGTCAACATTGCGTGCAGAACATTTCCCGTCCGATTAGCCTGCCGCCAAATAATTGGTATGTTACGAAAGCAAGTAGATTCATGAATGTATTCGTGATCCATCGATCGCAAAACCTCTTTGTCCGTCGAGTCGCAAACGCAAACCAGGATGACCAACTCGCTTAGATATATGGCGATCCAAAAACTCCACGCAACCGGCACCAGAAACCATGTCGCATCTTTGGTAACGAAGCATAGGACGTAGAGACCGGAAGCCATTTGGATGCATTCATACAAGATTGCGAGCAAGATCGAGATGGCAAAAAATTCAACCGAGACAGTCGTGAGGTCGACTAGGTCCGCGTGAATCCGACCGTAGATCTCAAGCGGATCCGAAGTTGGGAATGTTTCGTGTCTGAAATTCAAGATTCGACTGAATCAATGAAATTCGACGTCCCAAAAATGTATACAGCAAAAAATGAGGATTACTTACGCGTCACTTGTTACGTCTCTTCCTCTCAACTTCCGCCGAACTGCTATCGAAATCGCATCTTCGTCCGGAAGATATCGAATCTTCTGATTCAACGACCGAAACCGTTCTTTCATGAATCTCATCGCGCTGACGAACATCAATACAACGCTGTGATTGATTATCCTTACAGTATTCAGTACCATCCACATTGCCAGCTTCCAGGGTTCGAAGTGAAGAAGAAGCAGATAGCTGCAGCTACAGATCAAACCCCACGCGGTATTCACGAGAATCAGATGAATCGTGACTTCCTTGAAGAATCTTGTGTCGTCGATTCGCATATCGTGATCCGCGAAGGTCTCGTTGATTTTCTTCAATCGAAATACTATCCTCCGCAGTTGTTTTCGACGAAGACCGAAGAACAGCCAATTCCACATAAGTGACATGTACTCGATCGAGAGTCCCGCCAGATTGGCGATCACAGCCATCGGTGATGCGCGGGGAAGAGCAAAATTGATTCGGCCTGTGATGGCTCGGAAATAACACGTGCTGTAGGTCACTGCGAGGATCAGCGAGAAAATCGCCCCGACGTTCGAGAATCGAATAACACCATCTTCGGAAACATTGAAAGGACATACACCGAGAATTTTCCAATAGACATGCAAGATCCTCGATGTCATACTGTCAATAGTTGTTGTACTCTGCGTATGACGAGGAAACCTTTTTCATAGAGTCAACTGCGTTGTACGCACTTCGATATATTATCCATTTGCTTTATCACATTAATTTTACATCGTAACCGTCGAGCGTACAGAAATATTCATAACTCAAACGGGATGATAGGTGTGTGAAAGATAAAAAAAGAAACCATGGCAGTAATTGCACGATGCGGTACTTTATTATTTTCAAGATTACTTTCCTGATTACTCTCTGTCGTCATGATTGTCATCTGAGTAGCTCTCAATGTTGTCGGTTCTAGGCTAATGCGACTCATTGCGAGGATCAGCGAGAAAATAGCTCCACCGTACGAGAATGGAATAACACAACTTTGGGAAAATCGAACGGGAATACACCGAGAATTTTCTAATAGACACACAAGATCTTCGAGCGTTGTTGTAGTTTGACGAGATTGAATAAATATATTTTCGATTTGCTTTATTAAATTAATTGCACATTGCGGCCTTCCAAGCGTACAGAAATACATAACTCAAACGTGATAATCAGTGTGAAAAAGGAAAAAGAAAATCATCGGAGTAATTGCACGATGCGGTACGTTATTGTTTGCAAGATTAATTTCCTGATTATCCTCGATTGTCGGATTGAATCATGATCGTCACCTGAGTAGTTCTGAATGCTGTTTGTTCCAGGCTAATGTGACTCGGTTGTCGAAGTGCCATTCCATGATTCGGGCTCGGATCCAAACGGTTGGGAGAACGAACTGTCGATCTTCTTCTGCAGAATGTCTTGAGCATCGAGTTGCATCGCAACCGTTATGTAAGTTCCCACCATACCGATAATCTGATTGAATAAAAATCACATCTTGAAACCACCAAATGACCAAAAACCGTCGGACCGATGTCAAATTGATTCGCATCAACCGTTATTGTTTGCAAGATTAATTTCCTGATTATCCTCGATTGTCGGATTGAATCATGATCGTCACCTGAGTAGTTCTGAATGCTGTTTGTTCCAGGCTAATGTGACTCGGTTGTCGAAGTGCCATTCCATGATTCGGACTCGGATCCAAACGGTTGGGAGAACGAACTGTCGATCTTCTTCTGCAGAATGTCTTGAGCATCGAGCTGCATCGCAACCGTTATGTAAGTTCCCACCATACCGATAATCTGATTGAAAAAAAATCACATCCTGAAACCATCAAATGACCAAAAACCGTCGGACCGATGTCAAATTGATTCGCATCAACGTTACCCCGTGAACCACGGAGAGGCGCATTTCGAACAATCCGTACACTTCGATTTTCAAACGTCTCCGTAGTAATCGGAACGACAAAATCTGCGCCTGTGACAACGATCAATTATAAGATATATAATTTCGGTTCAACGGAAAAGACAATAAGCGTGATACTGGAACGATTTTACCGAGGCCAAGTAGTTTTCCGTATGAACGAAAGTTATCATTCTGTGGAGCACACTTCCGGCTCGATTGGCCTGTTGGATGAAATATTTGCTAGGTACAATAGTTATTTGTACGGAGTACAAAGGGACTTTCCCTTTTACGCCACTGCCATTCGCATAATTTTTCCTACCAAAGTCACGAAAATTACATTTTTCGTTTTTGGGAAGTGTGCACAGAAAGAGATTTTCTCCCACTAGTGCAAGAAAAAATACCATATTGCGTTTGTACGCGTGCGCAGTATTTTTCTCGCACGCGATGCGAAGAAGGGTCTTTCTACGCTCACTTCACAGGACCGGAAAGCGGGACTTTACGTGCATGCGGTAGGAAATAGTAATTTACGATACTAGTGCGCTAAGACTTTTTGTGAGGAGTGCTGCAATCACAAGAGTTCAGAAAAAGTTTTCCTGAACGAGTCCCATACCAAAGTTTCTGCACGAGTATCGTACCAAATTTTACTGCACAAGATGTGAAAGTTGGGCTTTGCGCACGCGAAGCGTGCGTAAAACTGCCACTTTCGCATCGAGTGTAATAAAGGCGATTTGTCTATTTATCGGAAACAGTCGATGTAAGAACCTCGTTGGCAGTTGAATCGGAAATGGCCATCATGATCACGGTCTCCAAAAAGTGGACGCAGCCCCAGCAGAACCTCGTTGCTAGTGTTCCTCTCTCTCGCCAGTTCTCAATTATCGAATCCCTTGTCAGAACGCACACAATGTAGAAATCGGAGGCCATCTGAATGAAGTTTACCATCAGGGTGAGTATAATCGACAGAGAAAAGAAGTCAACTATCATTTTCGTCAGGGTAACGAGGTCCGCGTGAATCTGACCGTAAGCCTCCAACGAACCAAGCCTGACGACGGATTCGAAGCTGGAATTGAACGAATCTCATAGATTTTTTATTCAAAAATAAAATCTGTAAATTTCAACGACCATTCTACTCACCAACAGTTATTCGAGCCTCTCGGATTCCTTCTGACGATCAGACGGGGCCTCGACGTAACTTCGTTCGATAGATCGTAAATCTTTTCGTTCAACGACCGAAAGAGTTTGTTCACGATCAGCATGGCATTAATGAACATTATCATCACGTTGTGGGTAATGACACGCGGAAAGTTAAAGGGTATCCAAATTGCGAGCTCGAATGCTTTGTTATTGGCGAGCAGTGTGTGATCGCAACAGAAGAGCGCGAACCAAATGATGTTCACGAAAAATGTATGGATCTTCGCGGTCCTGACGATCCTCCCGAAGTCTTGCTCGACGCCGATGTCCTTAAACATCACGTGGATATTTTTTAAGCCCTTCAACGTCCTCTTGAGTTCGTCCTGGCGAAGAGCAAAACCCAACCAGGCTGCGACGATCACGAGAAATTCGACCGACGCTCCGGAAATATCAGAAATCATGTACATAGAAGTCTCACGCGATAAAACAAAACTCATTCGATTTGAGATCGCTCGAAAGTAAATGACTAAGTAAGCAAGAGTGATTATCGTCGTGTAAACGACTCCGAGGTACGAAGACCGAAATATTTCGTCACCTTCCACTGGAACGAACGGGCACAGACCGAGAATTCTCCAAAAAACGTATAGCCCTCTCACAATTGACAGCGGTTCGCCGGGTCTCCGCGGGGCCATTCCATACACGAATGTCTACGACGTGTTTGGCAATGAACATCAAATTCAACTGTTTAATTTTTTTTTAAATGATTTTATTAAATTTATTTTTCAGCCGTTTCTTAATCTTCGTGAAGCCTGCCCGTGGCGACCTGCGAGTGTGTAAGCTCAAAAATTTAATGCACTCTATCTTTCCTTCCGCTCAGTTTCTATGTTTCTGCTGGAGGCGTCATTGCGTATATTAGTGGATGCATCGTAACGACAGCAATTCATTAAACAAGCATCGTAACGACGGCAATTCACTAAACAATCTATCATTCACTGCCTATTGACCTTTGCGGCAATTAGTTATTAGCTATAAAATTGCAGCATTATTACAAGATACGTTGCCGCAGTCGCTGTAGCCTGGAACAAAAAAAGAGGACTTCAATGAGAGTGAATTCCTATTCTACTGACATGGTCGATACCACCCAGGTGGGATTCTGCCGTAACTGGAAGGCTCACCGCTCTCGAAACACGTCACTTCCGGTCTGAAAATATCATTCTTCGACCGGAAGTGACGTCATACCGGAAATAGGTCATTTTCACTTGGCAAAATGTAATTTTTCAACTGAGATCGACGTCATACCTAAAAAACGTCATTTCTGGTTTGAACATTTTATTTCCCAACCACAAGTGACGTCGTACCGGTATTACGTCACTTCCGGACTGGTACCAATGGTTGAATCACACCTGGGCAATTACACGGCAAACTTACGCTGAATACAAAAAAATAGTTCAGCTCGAAAAAGCCGAATATCGACACGTTCACCCGATTCTTCAGCAGATCGAGGGAGAGTATGTTGAACTTCTGAAAAATGTTAAACAAAAAAAATGTGCATTGCTCATTTTATTTACCAATTCTTACCGCGATTTCTTCACTGTTCTTAAAAATGTTACGATCGTTCTGGATCGCGTGCAGAATATTTCCCGTCTCGTTAGCCTGGCGATAAAAAGAATGTCCATTTAGAATAAAAAACTGTCAAAGGTGGCGCGCGGACTGGTGTAATTATCGGAGAAACCTCGTTTGAAGTAGAACCGCAAACGTTGGATATTACAGCCAGTACGAGTACGGAAACGAGGAGCCATGTACAGAGTGGAATCATGAATATAAAGTCCATTCCACCGGTCCGTCGGTGAATTTCAGCGTAACGATATATGAGGTAAAAATTGAGCGCCATATGCGCGAAATGTGATGTGATGCAGAATAGCATAAGCATAGAAAAGTGCCCCTCGATAAGATGAACCAAATCTCTCAACCGACGGTGCAGCTCGGATATCAGCGTTATTCTGTCCGATAGACGATACGGCCTGCAACTACAAATATATTTACTTTCGATTAATCATTTTTATTACTGAAAAAGTATATTTGGCGATCGAATGTTGACGCTTTCCTACCGGATTTTTAAACTTATTAATTAAAATGACTACAAACGACCGTAAAATATGACAAATTTCACCGAGCTTTTTTGCATTACGTACTTTACGTCGATCTTCTCAGCGGTTTTCGTCTTCCATACCAATAATTTTTGAAAATTCATTTTTCAAAAAACGCAATTTTTCGTTGAGCCCATGAAATTTATGATTAACAACGTCGTGACTCTTATAGTGCTTTTTAACACGAGTACCACTTACTACTTTTTGTAACAAGCCCACAAAAAATCCTACATTTTATGCCTGTCGCGTGTCGAAAGTGTGTAAAAAAGTAACTAGTGTGATCTGCGTATGTGGAGTATTTTTCTCGTACGCCTTCCTGAAAAGCGCCATTTTCGCCATGCGTTACAGGCACGAGAAGTGGAAATTTTCTGTATGCGCGATACAAACACTACATTATGATACTAATGCGATAAATTTCTTTCTGACGTATGTGAGTTCGCAGCACGAGCCGAAGGCGGGTGTTCCAATCACACGAGTTCAGAAAAAGTTTTCGCCCGAGTGTCGTACACAATTTTATTCCACCAAGTGTGAAATAAATCAAATTATATTTATGAATATTGATATTTTTCGATTAAACTTTTTTGTCACTGGGAAAGAATATTTCGCGTTCGAAAGTCGACCCTTTCCTACCCGATCTTTTAATTCAAATTTAATTTTTAAAAGGAACGAATTACAATGACCGCCGTCGAACGCAAAAAAAAAAAGAAAAATTTGACCGATCATTTTCGCATCAGGCGCTTTACCTCGATCTTCTCAGCGGTTTTCGTTTTCGACACCAATAATTTTCATCGCGACAGTCCCCGTCCGTTAAAAGTCGCAATTTTTCGTTGAGCCCGTGAAATTTATTATTAACAACGTCGATACTCCATGCGAAGAGAACCTCCACGTTGAACGACGCTATCCGAGGTAGATCGTAGGCCAACCACAGAGTAGTGTGAAAATTGGTGCATTGGCTCAGCTCCCTCAGTGTGATGGCCAGCATCGCGACATAGAGAAAATTCGTGAGAGCCACGTAAGCTCCGAGCTGTCTGAAGTCTCGCTCGTAATCCTGGGAGATGCCGAGGGCTCTGGCGATCCTGGCGACGTCGAGCGAACTCGCGACGATGAACTTCACGCGACTCTGACGGACAGCAAAAACGAACCATGTCAACAGAGTTTCGAGAAACTGACTGGCGATCCAGATGAAGAACACTATGACGGCGACCGGCGTCTCGTACGGCGTCGACGATTTCAACCGATCGTTGAAGACGAGATAAAAAATATAAGAATAAGCCGCACCGAGGAAAAATCCGTAGACGAGACCGAAATAGGAGAACTCGAGTTCGTTGCTTTCCGTCAAATTCAGAGGATTGAGACCGACGATTTTTCCCCAGCAAGACAGTATGCGAAAAGCGAGGGAACGATTGCGCTCCTCCATTTCTTCGGCCCTTCATCGATCCGCGATCCGTTTCCGTTTCGGCTCTATTCGGATCGTGCAGACATCGGTGAAGGGCTCGGCACAACGTGCAACGAGTCTTTTTAGCTCCGATGCGACAAGCGTTCGCTTCGCAAGGCGCATCGTCACGCTCCATTATCGTAATGGCTCGGTAGGGCTGCTTCAGGGGTGGAATAATCAAGATGATCAGTCACGGATAAAGTACTTTGTTGTAAACTTTTATTACAATCGTGATCTTTTGGACGAGCGGCGAGCGGAGGTCCGTCAATCATTCGGACTGTTGCTAATTATAAAATTGCAGCATTATCATAATGTGGGTAGTCGCGGTTGCTATGACCTGCAAGGAAAAGCGGCGTTCAAAAATATCCATTCACCGACGCACGGTTAAGTCGGTGAATGTTTAAACTCACGCTGTACATGCAAAAAGCGTTCAGATCGAGGAAGCCGAAAAGCGAAATTTTCACTTGGTTCTGCAGTAGATCGAGCGAGAGCAACTGGAATCGTTGAAAATTCGAGCAGCGTACCGGGGTTGCCTGAAGGTTCAACAAATGTTCGCAATTGTTTATCACCGAATGTAGAATATTTCCCGTCTGGTTAGCCTGAAAAAAAAACAACGAAATTGTTTTACAGTTTTACACATTGGGCGAATTTGCGGGCACCTCGTCAACGGTGGAGCCGCAAACGTTCGATATCACTGCCAGAATGATGACGGGAATTAGAATCCAGCAAACGACGAGCACTGGATATACCGTTCTTTTTAGTGAACCAGAGAACTTCAGCACACGATATAGAACGTGAACATTGATCGCAAGGTTCGTAAAATCCGTCACGATGTTCAGCAATATTATCAGAGCAAAATGACCAATGATACGGCAAATCACATCTCTGAGCTCCCGATGCAGCTGAGAAATCGTATCAATTTTATCCGGGAAGCTGAAAATATAGATTCATAATGTTCGCCGATCAATGCATAAAATTCATCAGTCAATTCACAAAGTCTATCCATCGATCTATGAAGTTCATCGGTCAATTCATAAAGTTGGTCAATCAATCTATAAAGTTAATCGACCAACTCTTAAAGTTTATCAATCAATTTATAAAGTTCATCGAGCAATTCATAGAGTCTATCAATCAATCTATAAAGTTCATCGATCAATTTCCATCAAAAGCTGAAACATCATGGCTGGCTAATCGTTTACCCGGAGCGTCTGAGCAATCCTGCGGTCATGTCGGTTCGCATTACGAAACGAATCCTGTCGTTGAGTCGACGAAACTTCCGTCTGACTATGGCGAGACTCCAGATAAAGAGAATCAACGTGCTGTACGAATTCACTCGAGGCACCATGTAGATCGTCCATACGAGTAGGTGACTATTGGAAAATCGCGCCATTGCCCAATTGTTGAATGCCCTCCAGAGTATGTAAAGTACATGAACGGTTGTCAGATAGAGTCCAAGTTCGCCGAAGTGTTTGTCGTAGTTCTCCGGGATGCGCAATTCTCTCGAGATCTTCTCGGCTCTCGCGAAACTCTCGACGATGATCTTGACACGATTTTGACGAAGCCCGGAGATCACCCAAGTTAGCACAATCTCGAGAAATCCGGCGGTTATACCGATAAAGTCCACTATTACACTGATCGGCGTCTCACCGGGAAGCAACATCTTCATGCGATCAGCGAGCAAGTGGTAAAACATGTAAGAGTAAGATACGCAAAGGACGAATCCGTAGAACATACCGTGATACGAGAACAGTATTTCGCTGTTTTTCGAGAGCGTTAACTGAACGATGCCAACAAATTTTGCCCAGTAATAGAGCATTCGGAGCGTGCGCGATGGTTCTTTCCTATTCGTTTTTGTCCTCATCATTTGTCCGTGAGTGTCCAACTGCCACTTTCAGCTCCAACGATCGGCGTCGGCCGTTGTTGCTTCTTCGCACGCACTTGCCATACTCAATTTGCATAATGAGCAATTCCTAACGTCAGGCGCGGAAAAATTGATAATCGATAATACATCAATGTTCAACGCCCTGTACTGCTCATTGTTCAGCGACGAGCGGTAGGTTGCAGGTGGCTCATCGGCTTCGTGGTCGTGTCTTGGTCCTCGACCAACTATTTCGCAGGTAATTTGGTAGTTGGCATTTAATTTTATTGTAACCGCATGCGAGGATAAAAATGACTGTTAATTATAAAATTGCAACATTATCGTAAGGTATGTGGTAGCCGTTCCGATAGTCTGAAAAAAAAACAGTATCTATATTAAAAAAAAACAAAAATCCGTTCATAATCTGTTCATAATTAATCGGCAGACATTGATGGACCTACGCTGTATACGAAAAATCGGTCGAGGTCGATACAGCCGAGTAACGAAATTTTCACTGGATTTTTAAGTAGGTCCATCGAGAGCAAGTGAAATTTCTGCAAAAATTGGATAACTCAGTGACGAATGTTTGGATGAAAAGGGAGTTTCCATGAAAGGCTTACAACTGTGTCAGTATCGCCGAAATTCCCACGATCGTTCAACGTTGCGTGCAAAATATTTCCAGTTTCGTTGGCCTTTACGAAAAGAAAAAATCAATTACAGTTTTCATTACCGACCGCGATATTTTACACGCTCTTGAGGTACCTCGTCGGAGAGAGAGCCGCACACGTTGGAAATCAGAGTCAGAATCAGTACAGGTAAAAATATCCAGAAACAAATGGCAAACACGTATGAAATTTCTGGTGGTGTGATCGGGCCGCTGTGTCTCTTTAGGAACCGATACACGATGTGGACGTCGATCGTTAGAATCGTCAGCTCTGCAATGATTTTGCACGTGACGAATCCACCGCAATGCTCCTGAATGCGATCGGTCACGTCTCTGAGCTGTCGATGCAGCTGGGAAATTGTCTCGATTCTCTCCGAGATAAGAATGGTCCGTCGGCTGCAATAATATTTCCATTAATATACTTCTAAAGTAGAACTTTCGTAATCGTCGAATTAATTTACCTCGAGTGTCTCGTCGATCGTGGGAACACTTCGTAGTCCGGAGGGTTTCGCATTACGAAACGCACTTTGTCGTTTAATTGCCGAAACTTCTGTTTAACGGTTATGAAACTCGAGAGTAAGATTGTCACCATGTTGTACGAACTTAGTCGGATCGTATCATAGAATGTCCATAGGACCATGTTAACGCCAAGAGAATTTTTCGCCGTCAAATTGTTGAATATCGCCCAAGTGACGTAGAGGCAATTGACCATTAATAGACGAAGTCCGAGATGCCGAAGGCACTTCTCGGAATCCTCCGGGATTCCGAGCTTGACCGATAACTTCTGAGCTTTCAAAAAGCTCTCGACGATGAGTTTTAAACGATTTTGAAAATATCTGAAGCTCAGCCATGTTAAGGTGCTCTCGAGGAAACCACTGATTACCCCGACAAAGTCGACTATCTGACCGATCGGAGAATCGCCGGGCAGTATCATTTTCGACCGCTCGATAATTATGCCGGACGATACGAAAGAATTGATCGCGGTGAGGACACAACCGAAGACCAGACCAAAATACGAGAACTCGAGTTCATTGCCTGTCGATAATTTCAACGGATTAAGGCCAAGGAATTTTAGCCAATAAAACAACGCCACGAAAGTACGCGAGTTCTTTCTCATGTCCGCTCTGTTCTATACCATTTGGACGCAACTTTCCTACTGTTCTTTCAATTCCGACCGACGACATTTGTTACTCCGTTGTCACTCGATAATACACTCTTATTATATTTCATTTGGATAATGTACTCGAACGCCACAATTCCGCGGGTGGAAAGCTCGACTATTGATTCTATGAGGGTCTTGACCGGCGACGTGCATCGCGACATCGTTTAAGCGTCGCGCAAGAGTTGACAATTCCAAGTGCAATCATCGGGTGTACGAAGGAAGGCATTTAATTGGCCCGAAGCTTATAATTTATTGACCCCTGGGCTTTGGACCAGAAATAACGAGGCATACCATATTTTAACTCGGAAATATATGTTTTTTTTTTAATTTAAATACTGCAACACAATCGTGATCAAGTCGGTTGCCATTGCGACGACCTGCAAGAAATTAGGAGTTTGTTAATAGTATATTGTGCTATAAGGGAGGAAAATGCGCGATTTTTGCTGAGTGTGAACTTTGCTGCCCGAGCAAAGCCAACTGTTTTGTTAATCCCTTAGGAGTAATGAAGCAGTACTGCGGATATTTCGCCCGTGTTGCTCGCAAATAATGTGGTTATTTTACCGAAGTCGGGAGAAAAAAAATGATTCTTCATTTTTATAACTCGATATTTTCTCACTTTGCGTAATGAAAAATGTGTAATGTCCAACGTGGCAAAAATTGACACACGATAGTACAGCGATGTTCAACGACCCGTACCTCTCGTTATATAGCGATAAGCGCAGGATGCCGTGGCTCATGACTTCGTGGACGTGTTTTGGTCCTCGACGATAAAATGACTTCTAATTATAAAATTGCAACATTATGGTAAGGACTGTTGTAGCCGATCCGATAATCTACAAAAAAAAACGGTTCTTGCATTTTTAAAAATCCCAGCGTTAGCTGTACCTAATTAGTCGGAAGTCTTTTCGACCTACGCTGTACACAAAGAAGTGGTCCAGATCGAGGCAGCCGAGTAACGAAATTTTCACCTGATTTTTAAGTAGCTCCATCGAGAGCAAGTGAAATTTCTGAAAAATTGGACAAAGTCAGTGACGAAAGCTCTGATGAAAATGAAACTTTCATGAAAGGCTTACCGCGGCTGTATCGGCATCACCCAAATTGTCACGACCGTTCAGCATTGCGTGTAGAATATTTCCGGTTTCGTTGGCCTTTAAAAAAAAAAAAAAAAAAATCAATCACAATTTTCATTATCGACCGCGGTATTTCACACGCTCTTGAGGCACCTCGTCGGAGAGAGAGCCGCAGATGTTGGATATCAGAGTCAGTATTGCTACAGGGAAACATATGCAGAAAATAATGGTAAGCATGTATGGAATTTCCGGTCCTGTGATCGGGCCGCTATGTCTCTTCAGGAACAGATACGTGACATGAACGACGATCGTCAAAGTCGTCAGCTCTGTGACGACGTTACACGCGACGAATCCACCGCAATGCTCTTGAATGCGATCGGTCACGTCTCTGAGCTGTCGATGCAGCTGAGCAATTGTTTTGATTCTCTCCGAGATAAGAATGGTCCTTCGGCTGCAATTATATTTCCATTAATATACTTCCAAAGTGAAACTTTCGTAATTGCTGGATTAATTCACCTCGAATGTCTCGTCGATCCTCGGGGCGCTTCATCGTCCGAAGAGTTTCGCATTACGAGACGCACTTTGTCGTTCAGTTGTCGAAACTTCTGCTTAACTGTTACGAAGCTCCAGAGAAAGATCGTCGCCATGTTGAAGGAGCTTAGTCGGACAATGTAATAGATTATCCACATGAACATGCGTTCGTAAGTATAATTTGTTATTGCCGTGTTGTTTAATATGATCAAACTAGTGTACACGCAATTGACTATTAACAGATAAAGTCCGAGATGTCTGAGACGCTTCTCCGCATCGTCCGGGCTGCCGAGTTCGACCGATATCTTCTGAGCTTTCAAAAAGCTCTCGACGATGAGCTTGACGCGATTTTGAAAAAATCTGAAGCTCAGGAACGTTATCATACTTTCGAGAAAGCCACTGATCATTCTGATAAAGTCGATTATCTGACCGATCGGCGAATCGCCGGGCAGCGCCATTTTCGATCGTTCCATAATGACACCGTACACTACGTAACAATTGATTGCGCTGAGGAGACAACCGTAGACCAGACCGAAATATGAGAACTCGAGTTCATTGCCTTTCGATAATTTTAACGGATTAAGGCCGAGGAATTTTAGCCAATAAAACAACGTCACGAAAGTTCGCGAGTTTTTTCTCATGTCCGCTCTGTTCTATACCATTCGGACGCAACTTTCCTACTGGTCTTTCAATTCCGACCGACGACTTTTGTTACTCCGTTGTCGCGCGACAATGCACACTTACTTTTTATTATATTTCATTTGGATAATATATCGAACGTGACATTTCTGCGGGTAAAAGGCTCGATGATTAATTCTGTAATGGTCTCGATCGACTACGTCCACCACGACCTAGTTGACGCGTCGCTGAAGAATTTTCAATTCCAAGTGCAATCATCAGAGGTACAAAGGAAGAAATTGAATTAGCCCGAAGCCTATTACTCAGTCACACCCGGAATTTGGATCAGAAAAAATGAAAAATTTTACAGTTCCACACGGAGAAAAATTGTTGTTTCTCTAACAAAATGTAGATAGATAATAATTTATTGTTGTGGTAGCAAAAATATTTGTTGCCACAGCAAAATATTTTGCTGTCCCTATGTTAACCAGATAAATCCGTTATGGTAACAAAATTCTTTTCGTCCCATTTTTCTTTCTCCGTGCATTCGGAAGAATGTGTTTCAATTTTTATTTCAAAACTGCAGCATTATCGTCAGCAAGCCAGTTGCCATTGCGACGACCTGCAATAAATTAGGAACTTGTTAAAAATAAGTATTCATAGTTTATATAATCACCTGTTCGTTCCGAAATATTTCGACCTACGCTGTAAACCAAACATTCATTGAGTTCCAAAAAGCCGAGCAGTAAAATTCTCACTTTGTTCTGAAGTAGATCGAGCGAGAGCAATTGAAATCGCTGAAAATTCGAGCGACGTACCGTGGCTGCCTGAAGATTTAACAAATGTTCGCAATTATTTATAACCGAGTGTAGAATATTTCCCGTCTCGTTAGCCTGAAACAAAAAGAAAAATTGCCTTACCATTTCCCACTTTGGGCGTCTTCGCGGCTACCTCGTCAACAGTCGAGCCGCAAACGTTTGATATCACTGTCAGCACGATCACGGGAATTAAGATCCAGCAACCGACGAGAACCGGATATACAACAGCCGTTCCTTTCAGTGGGTCAGAGAACTTCAGGAAACGATATAAAACGTGAACATTGATCGCAAGGTTTGTAAAATCCGTCGCGATGTTCAGCAAGATTATCAGAGCGAAATGGCTACTGATACGATTAATCACATCACTGAGCTCGCGATGCAGCTGCGAAATTGTATACATTTTATCCGGATGATGAATTCCGTCGCTGCTGAAAATATATTATCTTAATGTTCACCGATCAATGCATAAAGTTGATTGAACAATTCATAAAGTTCATCGAGTAATTCATAAAGTTCATCGATCAATTCATAAAGTTCATCGAACAATTCATAAAGTTCATCGAACAATTCATAAAGTTCAGCGAACAAATTATAAAGTTCATCGAACAATTCATAAAGTTCATCGAACAATTCATAAAGTTCATCGAACAATGCATAAAGTTCATCGAACAATCCATAAAGTTCATCGAACAATTCATAAAGTTCACCTGACAATTTATAAAGTTTACCGATCAACTTCTAACAAAAGAAAAACATAATGACTGGCTAATCGTTTACCTCGAGCGTCTCAGCAATCCTGCGGTCATGTCGTTTCGCATTACGAAAAGAATCCTGTCGTTCAGTCGACGAAACTTCCGTCTGACTATGGCGAGACTCCAGATAAAGAGAATCAAGGTGCTGTACGAATTTACTCGAGGCATCATGTAGAAGGTCCATACGAGTACGTGACCATTGGAAAATCGCACCATTGCCCAAGTGTTAAATGACCTCCATAATATGTAAAGTAGATGAACGATTGTCAGATAGAGCCCAAGTTCCCCGAAGTGTTTGTCGTAGTTCTCCGGGATGCGCAATTCTCTCGAGATCTTCTCTGCTCTCGCGAAACTCTCGACGATGAGCTTGACACGATTTTGATGAAGCCCGGAAACCACCCACGTTAGCACTATCTCGAGAAATCCGGCGGTTATAGCGATGAAATCTACTATTATACTGATCGGTGTCTCACCGGGCAACAACATCTTCATGCGATCAGCGAGCAAGTGGTAAAACGTGTACGAGTAAGATACGCATAGGAAGAATCCGTAGAACATGCCACGATACGAGAACAGAATTTCGTTGTTTTCCGAAAGCGTTAACTGAACGATGCCGACAAATTTTCCCCAGTAATAAAGCATTTGGATTGTGCGCGATCGTTTTTTCATATCCGTTTTTCTCGTCATCGTTGGTCCGTGAATGTCCAACTACCACTTCCACCTCCGACGACCGGCGTCGGCTGTTGTCGTCTCTCAGCACACACTTGTCATCCTCAATTTGCATAATGAGAATTTTCTAATGTGCCGTGTGGAAAAATTGATAATCAATAATACGGCGATGTTCAACACCGTGCGCCGCTCATTATCTCGCGATAAGCAGTCGACTACTTTATGAGCTTCGTGGTCGTGTCTGGGATCTCGACCAAGTATTTCGCAGGAATTTAGTAATTGGCATTTAATTTTATTGTATCGGTATGTGACAATACAAATGATTTTTAATTATAAAATTGCAACATTATCGTAAGATACATTGTAGCCGTTCCGATAGTCTGCAAAAAGTTATTTTTATAGAAAAAAGAAAATTCGTTCATAATTTACACCTAATTAGTGGGAAGAGATTTATCGACCTACGTTGTACACGAAAAATTGGTCCAGATCGAGACAGCCGAGCAACGAAATTTTCACTCGATTTTTAAGTAGCTCCATCGAGAGCGAGTGATATTTCTGAAAAATTCGATAACACAGTAACGAATTCTCGGCTGATAAGTGCAGAGTAAAAAGAGACTTGTACTTATAACAAAATTGTTTTATCCATAAACGTCTACAATTATTTTTTTTGTTAATTTTACAGAATATATATTTGTGAAATTACCAAACATATTTACAGCATGAACAAAATTTCTTTGTAAAATTAACAAGAAAATAATGTTGGATGTTCCTTGACATTGGTTTCTATTTTGCTATGTGAGTTTCTATGAGAGTCTTACCGCAGCTGTTTTGGTATCGCTGAAATTGTCAGGTTCGTTCAGCGTTGCATGCAGAATATTTCCAGTTTCGTTGGCCTGTAAAAAAAATCTGTTACAGCTTTCATTACCGACCGCCGGTATTTCATACGCTCTTGCGGTACCTCGTTGGAGAGAGAGCCGCAGACGTTGGATATCAGAGTCAGTATCAATACAGGTATACATATCCAAAAACTAATGGTAGACATGTATAAAATTTCCGATGGTGTCATCGAGTCGCTTCGTCTCTTCAGGAACCGATACGCGATATGGACGCCGATCGTCAGAGTCATCAGCTCTGCAATGATGTGGCACGTGAAGAATCCACCGCAATGCTCTTGAATGCGATCGGTCACGTCTCTGAGCTGCCAATGCAGCTGGGAAATGGCCTCAATTCTCTTCGAGATAAGAATAGTCCTTCGGCTGCAATTATTGGGTAAATCAGGGTGAGATGGCCAGACGGGTAAGATGGCCAGATGGGTGAGATGACCACCCGCAATATCTTTTAACTTAACAAACAAATGGCGCTGCCGTTTGCACAGTTTTTACAGTGTGTAGACAAAATATGATTGCACCTAAAATGGTACGACTGTAAATGCAAGCATCAGTACGAGCGGTGAATCCCTATTTGGAGGTAGGCATAATTTTTTCATACTAAATTATAACTTTGCTGGTAATTCAATATTGCACATTATAGTTGAATGTTTAAAAAAAAGATTGGCGTGTATTAAACCTATTTAAAAAAAAAAAATTCTCTAAATGGCCACGTCAGTGGTGGTGGGCCAACACCTGCAATAGCGGGCGGCCCTATCACCCGGATATTGCGGGCGCCATGGCCAGTGAAACTGTTTTCTTTTTAGTTTAGCATCTGCAACATTTGACAGAGGTATTTATTGTCTTTCTGTGCGTTCTGTAGACAAGATAAAATATAGTAAAACATGTTTTGTGCGATACCGATGCTTATCTGAGCCTAATTGACGACCATTATTACTGTGGCCATGTCACCCGTAGTTTCCGGTGAGACGGCTGATCGCAAATATTTATTTATATCGAAAATATCGAAAGTTCTGGGTGAATTTACTTTAGTTCGATATTTTTAGAGTCGGTTACAACAAAAATGTTAAAGTTTTTTAAACGTTAAATCTCCGATTTTCATTATTTAAAAAATCATGGCCATATCACCCCGATTTACCCTATTTCTATTAATATACTTTCAAAATGAAACTTTCGTAATAGTCGAATTAATGTACCTCGAGTGTCTTGTCGATCGTGGGAACACTTCGTAGTACGAAGGGTTTCGCATTACGAAACGCACTTTGTCGTTTAATTGCCGAAACTTCTGTTTAACGGTTATGAAACTCGAGAGTAAGATTATCACCATGTTGAAAGAGCTTAGTCGGATCGTGTCATAGCATATCCATAGGACCATGTGAATGTCAGGAGAATATCTCCTCATCAAATTGCTGAATAGTACCCAAGTAACGTACAGGCAATTGATCATTAATAGAAGAAGTCCGAGATGCCGGAGGCGCTTCTCGGAATCCTCCGGGATTCCGAGCTTGACCGATATCTTCTGAGCTTTCAAAAAGCTTTCGACGATGAGTTTTAAACGATTTTGAAAAAATCTGAAGCTCAACCACGTTAACGTACTCTCGAGGAACCCACTGATTATCGCGACCAAGTCGACGATCTGACCGATCGGAGAATCGCCGGGCAGTATCATTTTCGACCGCTCGATAATTATGCCGGACGATACGAAAGAATTGATCGCGGTGAGGACACAACCGAAGACCAGACCAAAATACGAGAACTCGAGTTCATCGCCTTTCGATAATTTTAACGGATTAAGGCCCATGAATTTTAGCCAATAAAACAACGCTACGAAAGTACGCGAGTTCTTTCTCATGTCCGCTCTGTTCTATACCATTCGGATGCAACTTTCGTACTATTCTTTCAATACGACGACTTTTGTTACTCTGTTGTCGCTCGATAATGCACACTTATTATATTTCATTTGGATAATGTACTCGAGGCCGACATTTCCGCGGGCGGAAGGCTTGATGATTGATTCTAAAACTGTTCCAGCCGGCGACGTCCTCCACGACCTCATTCACGCGTCGCGTAAGTTTTCAATTCCAAGTGCGATCATCAGAGGTACAAATGAAGAAATTCAATTGGCCTGATATAATTCATTCACACCCGAGCTTTGAACCACTAGTAAAGAAAAATTTCACATTTTAATTCGAAAAAACGTGTGCTTCAATTGTTATTTCAACTAGATGCGGAGGTAAATAGGGGGGCAATGGGGGTCACACATTGGGGATGAGTGCTCGAGCGGTGACACGTGCTGACAGTGCGTTACCTCAATGTGCCCAAAGGTGTACGCTGTACTCAAACGGGCGGCGTAAGCGAAACTTACGGCCACTGCGCGCCAAGTCTGTGATTTGGCCTTCGAGGGGCCCGCGTCGAAAATCTCTCTTCGGAGAGAGCCAGTTGGATCCCAGGCGTTAAAACCCACTGTGTCCATATCCGCGGGTGTGTTCGAGGAGCGATCGCAAGTGATTTGAACGGTGTGCTTGCGAATCGTGAGTTCATGCCTGGTTTATGAGTCGCTGGTCAGCAATCTCATGATTCGAATGTGCGTGAGATTGTCTGGAAGCAGGTCCGGACGAAGCCAATCGTTCTAATGTCATCCTGATGCCTAAATCGGGTGTCCTCACCGCGCGGGGATATCAAACAGAGGTTCTGGGAATTGCCTTGTTCCAAAACGAGTGGGCTGACCAGCTAGCCCATGTGGTGCATATATTATTGGGGACCTACGTGTGATAGAAGACGTGGTTGGTGCCGCGTCCGGCGAGAGACGGCGACTCTCGCTAAGAGGAATCAGTTAAAAGTATCGCAGGGAAGGTGCTTGCCAGCCAATTGTGGTGCATCAATCGTGCGCACTTCTATTGAGCTCGGCCTCTGCGGAGCAAAATATATCGCAACATGAACTTAGACAGGATGTTTGTTGCGTATGCTCTTAATGGGCGAGAGACCGTCGGGTCGAGCAAGGGGTGACGGTCTCGTGCCGGATTCCTTATAGGGGAGACCGGGGCTAAATGGCACAGCGGGGCAAAACGGGACTGCGAGGTCAAAACTTAATTTTCCAATAATTTTTAGATGCCCCATTTTGTCCCAACGGTACATCCGGATTCTCAAACCCGTTTTGCCCCACGTTCCACCATCGCCACCATCCATAAGTTATTGGAGAATTGCGTTTTGTCTCATCATCCCGTTTTGCCCCGGTGTGCCATTTTGCCCCGCTCTCCCCTACACTCACTGTTATTTCAACAACAATGCAGTTATTGGAAACTACAGCAATTATCGTCAGCAAGTCAGTTGCCACTGCGACGACCTGCTGTAAATCACGAGCTTGTTAAAAATGATTATCCATCGTTTATGTAACTACCTGTTCGTTCAGAAATATTTCGACCTACGCTGTAAACCACAAAATCATTGAATTCCAAAAAGCCGAGCAGGACAATTTTCAGTTTGTTCTGAAGTAGATCGTTGTTTTTGATAGTATTTCGTTGTTTTTCAAAAGCGTCAACTGAACGATGCCGACAAATTTTCCCCAGTAATAGAGCATTCGGATCGTTCGCGATCGTTTTTTCCAATCCACTTTGGTCCTCATCATTTCGCCGTGAGTGTCCATCTGCAACATCCATCTCCGAAGATCGGCCTCGGTTGTTGTTGTCTCCTCGCGCGCAGTTGTTATCCCCAATTTGCATAATGAGAAATGTGTAAGTAATTTCCAGAATGGAAAAATCGATAATCGATAAAGCAGCGATGTTCAACGTCCGGTATCGCTCATTATTTAGCGATAAGCGGTTGTTTGCCGGTGGCTCGTCGTGGTCGTGTCTCGGTCCTCGATCAAATATTTCGCAGGGAATTCAATAATTGGCATTTAATTTTATTGTATCCGCATGTGACGATATAAATGACTGTTAATTGTAAAATTGCAACATTATCGTAAGGTATGTGGTAGCCGTTCCGATAGTCTGAAAAAAACAGTACTTGCATAAAAAAAAAAAAAGAAAATCCGTGTATTAGCTTTACCTAATTAATCAGAAGACTTTTATCGACCTACGTTGTAAACGAAAAATTGGTCCAAATCGAGACAGCCGAGTAGCGAAATTTCCACTCGATTTTTAAGTAGCTCCATCGAGAGCAAGTGAAATTTCTGAAAAATTGGATAACCTCCGTGACGAATGCTCGGATGAAAAGAGAGTTTCCGTGAACGGCTTACCGCAGCGATTTCCGCACAGCCAAAATTGTCACGACCGTTCAGCGTTCCGTGCAGAATATTTCCAGTTTCGTTGGCCTGTAAGAGAAAAAAAATCAATCACAGTTATCATTACCGATTGCGGTATTTCACACGCTCTTGAGGTACCTCGTAAGAGAGAGAGCCGCAGACGTTGGATATGAGAGTTAGTATCAGTACGGGGAAAAATATCCATACAAGAATGATAAACACGTATGAAATTTCCGGTGCTGTGATCGGGCCGCTGTGTCTCTTGAGGAACCGATAGATGATATGGACGTCGATCGTCAGAGTCATCAGCATTGAAATGACGTTGCACGTGACGAATCCACCGCAATGCTCCTGAATGCGATCGGTCACGTCTCTGAGCTGTCGATGCAGCTGGGAAATTGTCTCGATTCTCTCCGAGATAAGTAAGGCCCTTTGACTGCAATTATATTTCCATTAACATACTTCCAGAGTGGCACTTTCGTAATCGCCGAATTAATTTACCTTGAGTGTCTCGTCGATGCTGCGGACACTTCGTCGTCCGAAGCGTTTCGCATTACGAAACGCACTTTGTCGTTTAGTTGCCGAAACTTCTGTTTAACGGTTACGAAACTCGAGAGAAAGATCGTCAACATGTTTAAAGAGCTCATTCGGATTATGGCAAATAATATCCATAGGAACATGCGAGGTTTCGTATAATTTTTCGTTACCGAGTTGTTGAATGTTATCAAACTAACATACAGGCAATTGACCATTAACAAACGAAGTCCGAGTTGCCTGAGGCGCTTCTCGGAATCCACCGTGATTCCGAGCTTGACCGATATCTTCTGAGCCTTCGAAAAGCTCTCGAAGATGAGCTTGATACGATTTTGAAAAAATCTGAAGCTCAGCCACATTAACGTACTCTCGAGGAATCCACTGATCATCCCGACAAAGTCGACTATCTGACCGATCGGAGAATCGCCGGGCAGTATCATTTTCGTCCGTTCGATAATTATGCCGTACAATAGGTAAGAATTGATCGCGGTGAGGAGACAACCGTAGACCAGACAGAAATATGAGAACTCCAGTTCATTGTCTGTCGATAATTTTAACGGATTAAGGCCGAGCAATTTTAGCCAATAAAACAACGCCACGAAAGTACGCGAGTTCTTTCTCATGTCCGCTCTGTTCTATACCATTTGGACGCAACTTTCCTACTGTTCTTTCAATTCCGACCGTCGACATTTGATACTCCGTTGTCACTCGATAATACACTCTTATTATATTTCATTTGGATAATGTACTCGAACGCCACAATTCTGCGGGTGGAAGGCTCGACTATTGATTCTATGACGGTCTTGACCGGCGACGTGCACCGCGACATCGTTTAAGCGTCGCGCAAGAGTTTTTCAATTACAAGTGCAATCATAAAATGTACAAAGGAAGATATTTAATTGACCCGAAGCTTATAATTTATTCACACCTGAGCTTTGGACCAGTTATAACGAAACATTTTTTATTTCAATTCGGAAGAATGTGTGCCAAATTTTTATTTCAAAACTGCAGCATCATCGTCAGTAAGCCAGTTGCCATGGCGATGACCTGTAATAAATTAGGAGCTTTTCAAAAGTAATTATTGATCATTTTTATGACTACTGTTAGTTCGAAAATATCTTTCGACCTACGCTATAAACCATAAATTCATTGAGTTCCAAAAAGCCGAACACTAAAATTCTCACTTTGTTCTGAAGTAGATCGAGCGAGAGGACGTGAAATTGCTGCAAAATTAGACGGCATGATGACGATAATTAAGTGAGAAGAAATTCGCTGCAAGAAGCTTACCGCAGCTGTTCGGGTATCGTCCAAATTTTCACGATCATTCAGTAATGCGTGTAGAATGTTGCCAGTCTCGTTAGCCTGCAAGCATAGTATAGCATATTCACGCAAGCACAGTATAATATATTCCCGAAATCTTCATGTATCGGTGGTAAATTCAAATGGAATCGATATCCATCGATTATGGAATGAAACGATGATAAAACCGAAATTCCGAAATTATAGCATATAGATTGTTATTTCGAAATCAATTGTATCTGCTACAAAAATCAAAATTCTGAAATTTATCCGAAAGAATTCCGGAATTTCGGTTTTAGCATGTAGAATGAATTTCGAAATTCCATTTTATACGCTATAATTTCGGAATTTCGGTTTTCGTAGCACCTAGAATGGAATTTTGGAATTCTGAAATTCCGTAAAATACTAGCCTGTGCTATAAATTTTCATTCCAGTGATTGTGCGAGAATGAATGAATTATTAACGATTTTAATGTTTGATTTGGGGGGTTCGGGCTGGATATTCTTAGAGCACCTCGTAGACTGTGGAGCCGCAGACGTTCGATATCACAGTCAGCGTCAGGACGGGAACGAAGATCCACGAAGCCAGAGAACCGCCGTATAGAACTTGCGATCCTGTGACCGATCCGTCGAACCCCTTCAGAAATCGATAAATTATGTGGACAGTGAACGTGAGATACGTGAACTCCGTAACGACGCTCAACAGAATGGATACAGCGAAGTGCTCCTGGATGATGCAAGTCGTGTCTCTCAGCTCGCGATGTAGCCGAGAAATCGTGGAAATTTTATCTGACGGAAGAATGCTGCTGCGGCTGCAATTATATTCGAATCGATTAAGGATGCTTCCCACGTACGTTTCCAGCTAAAAATGAGATTCAGTGAGAATTTGAACAATTCCTAGTGGTATAAAAATCTGAATAAATCAACGGTATTAAAGGTGCGACAACATTAATTTTGCATAATAATAATACCAAAAATGTATTAACGAAATGCTTAAAAAATTGTTCAACAAATAATCAGTAAACTTTTTTTTATCTCTTCTTAAATGAGTTTATTGATTTTCTAGAAGCGACATGATTTTTTCAGAATTTTCTTGCTTTTTGACTTTTACGTTAAAATTTTTTTTTTAAGGCCGTGATTACGAAACTGTTATTGCAATCATCTCGGAATTTCTTGTGTGCACTGTAGAATAGTGATACGGAAACATATCAGAAATTCGTGCCTCTACATGGATTTTTTAAATTATCGAAAAAAAAATGTTGGAATGTATGAAAATTCCACCCAGAAAAAAATTTATTTGATGGCGACTGTTTATTTGGTTTAACTCAAGTATCTGTTTAATTTAAATAAATATTGTACTTAATCCAAATAAACGGTTGCCGTCAAATAAATTATTTCCCTGGCTGTCAGGAAGCAAAATTCACATGAATTCTTAAAAATCAAGGAGTTCATATAAAATAATAAATAAAAGTTTGTCTGGTCGTTTTTTAAACAATTAATTTTTTAAATCATTTGTTAATAACTTTATTATGTTACTATTATTACTATTATTATGCATTCCAATCTATCCAATTACTATTATTATACAAAGCAAAGATCTTGACATAATTAATACGGCCGATTTTTTTTCTGATTTTTTGCATATTGCGAGGTAGTGAAATTTTGATCAAATTAAACTTTTGGTTGGGAATGTATGAATAATACATCCTTAAATAGAAAGTGAAAATTTCGTCGTTTCCGGCATATCTTCTACCTCGAATTCTTCATCAATCCCGTGGGCGCATCAATGTTCGATGCGCTCGATTTCCCACATTCCTTTTGCACTAAGAATCGCACTGTTTCGTTGAGTCGATGAAATTTCTGTTTCACGATTATGAGACTCCAAACGAAAAGAGTTCTCATATTGAACGAGCATATTCGCATGACGCAGTGGGACATCCATGCGAAGACGTGAATATCAGGAGCATCGAATATCGTCCAATGGCTGGATATCATCCAAGTAACGCACAGGACATTAAAGATCGTCAGAATGAATCCGTTTCTTCTGAAGTATCCATCGTAGTCCTCCTGAATGGCAAGAACTTTCGATATTTTGTCGGCTCTCGCGAAGCTTTTGACGATCGTTTTAATGCGATTCTGATAAAATCCAAAAATCAACAACGTCGAAGTGTTCTCGAGACAAGCGGCGATCAATCCGATACAATTGACGATTATGCTGATCGGCGTCTCGCCCGGCAGCCTCATATAGAAACGTTCGACGAAGATCCGATAAAATACGTAAAAATTAGCCACGCTCAACAGGCAACCGTACAACATACTGCAGTACGAGAAGTTGAGTTCGTTGTTTGACGTTAATGTTAACGGATTAACGCCGAGAAATTTGATCCAATAAGACACAATTATAAAAACAGGCGATCTTACTTTCATACCCGTTTCGTTGTTCGTCATTTGTCGGTAACGTTGCTACTGTTCGTTCGGGCTCGACCAATCAAGACCTCGGGTCGGCGAATATTCAATTTCGAATATTCAATTTGGATAATGCATCGCGTCGTTGCTAATGTAGATTAATCGACGGTCGACAGATGCAAGTGGTTTGCCATTCCCAAACACGTTTGCGCGTTATAAATGTTGACATTATTATTACCTATTAATTATTATATCAATTTTCCTATTAGTTTTCCTATTATAAGAACGGCTTTCGCGCTTGCGATTAAATTCAATTTAGCATTGCTCAATACGATCAATTTATTTTTTGTACAAATTGATACAAAACTGTTTAGTGTTTACCGACAGAGTTAACGGATCAAGTCTCACAATTTCCCCTCGCATATACAATGACCAAAAATTGCACGATGTTTTAGTCGTCGACATTTGATAGGTTCTTTTTGTTTATCCGTAACTTTGCGACTGGCCTTTCAGCTTCAACCGTTGGCATTGTACTTCAAGTCGATTGCAAAGCACTTGGGAACGTCAATTAGCGTAACGAACTCGAACGCCCTCTTTGCAACCTACGATACGACCGTAGGTCGTTACGTAATGTCCTATCTCGTTGATGTATTAACATTCTTTTTTTATAGTGAACAGCAAATCGTCACTCGATGTATAATGATCGAGAATTTTATTAATTGTACAGTTGCAGCATTATCGTAAAATATGTAGCAGCCGTCGCTATAATCTGCAATACCAGAGATCATATTAAATTAGTACTTTTCGAATGCAACGGCGTCAACTGAATTTTCAACTCACCCCGTAAAAGAAGTAATTGTCCAGCTGGAACAGTCCGAACAGCGAGATGCTCACTCGGTTTTGCAATAGATCGAGGGAGAGAACGTTGAATTTCTGAAAATAAAATAAAAAATTTCATTTTCGTAAAATTTTCCTATTTCGTACTCTTTGCTCATCTGAGTGACAACTCAGGTGACAAAAGCGCGCGAGGCTTACCGCTAATTCTTGAGTGCCCTCTACGTTTTTGCAATTATTGAGCATGACGTGAAGCATATTCCCGGTATTATTCGCCTGCAAGCGAAAATTAACGAATTCATCTTTTTAAAGATCATATGTGGGAGATGGAAAAGATAGCGCGAACCAAGCCAGCGAATGGAGAGGTGAATGAGTGTTTCTTGACACATTTTATCATTTTAAATTGACATTTTTATCTACATTTTTATCATCAATATCCATTTTTATATCATCAAATCGTCGGACACTTCCAGCCAAATACATTCGATGGCTTTAAGCATCCAATCACTGACGCCTTCGCGCTAAATGCTTGCATAGAAACCTCCTTCGTAGTTGAGCCACAAACAATGGTAAATAATATAAGTACAAGAACAGGGTACAATAGCCAATGACTCGAGCAGCCAAAGTAAAATATCACAGTCTTTCCGGTCATCCATCTGAAATCCTTCAGGTTTTCATAGAATGTGTAGACAGACATAGGGATGGATGTAACATAATTCCCGATGCCGAAAAACAGCAGTGGAGCAAAGTACTCCACTATATGATGAAGCACGTATCTCAACTGGCGATGCAACTGTGACACCAGGAGGATTCTTTCCGGAAGAAGAACGGTCTTGCCTCTGCAAGTACATTTTTCATTAACTTTATATTTATACTTCGCAGTCAAACTGAACTTCCTCAAATTGAACGTCTTCAAATTGAAATTTTTAAAAATGGAATTTTTCAAAGTGAACTTTCTTAAATTGAATTTCCTCGAATAGAACTCTGTCAAATTGAACTTCTTTGAATTAAACTTCTTCGAATTTAACTTCCTCAAATTTAACTTGGCCATACCTTGAATTTCTTGTCGATCCCAAAAACTGTTGCGTATTCATCTCATTGGCTTTGGAACAATCGTTGCACATTAATGATCTAACTTTTTCGTTGAGCCGACGAAATTTCTGTTTAACGCTGAGCACACTGCAGAGGAACAGCATTTCCGCATTGAATGATGCAATTTTAGGCACATTGAACGTAATGCACAGTAAATCTTTATAATTCGGATAATAGTGCAGCATAGTGTGCGAGAACGACAGCGAAGCGATATACATAAAATTGTTGATCGTCACGAAAATTCCAAATAGTCGCAAATCGTACTCGTTCGGTATGCCGAGCTTCGTCGATATTCTCTCGGCCTTCGCGAAACTCTTCAGCAAACAGTCAATGTGGTTTTGACGAATCGCGAATAAGAACCACATCAATGAGGTCTCGAGAAACTGACAGCAGATACCGATAACGTTTGTTATCACAGAGATCGGTGTTTCGGTCGGCAAGTAATAGTCGAAACGGTTAATGAGAACGCGATAAAAACTGTAGCAATAAATTGTGCCGAGAAAACAGCCATAAAAAAGGCTCAAATAAGAAAACTCGAATGTATTGTTATTCGAAAGTCTCAAGGGATTGATGCCGAGAAATTTTCCCCAATAATACAGAAGGCGAAAAGTTGGAGAACGCTTTTCGATCTCCGTCCTCTTTGTCCTCTTCTTCATTTCCCGGTTGGTGTGCAACTAACTTTTTCCCCTCTGAGTAATCGACTTTGCCCCAGTCGATGCTTGACGCGCACTCTCAATTAGTATAATCGACCTCGCTGTCGAGGTATTCTGATGCGATCAATTTGATAGCTTTAAAGCTGCAGCATTATCGTCAGATAGGTGGTGATAGTAGCGATCGTCTACGAAACAAAATTAAATCATTAAATTACAGGGCTGAAGGACTCAGGTCGATGACCATTACAATGATAAGTGGCCTAATTGATAATTGTCAATTTTAATTATCATTAGGTATAAAACTAGTATAATATGGTAACAGTACAAATTCTTTTTTTTTTTTTTTTGCTAAATCGATATATTTTTCTTGCAGATGCTGAAAAAGTCCTTCAACCTACGCCGTAAATTAGAAAATCATTGAGGTCGAAGAAGCCCAGCAGCGATATGCTCACTCGGTTGTGAAGTAGATCGAGAGAAAGAACGTTGAGTTTCTAAAAATGCCATCAAATTTTTGCATTACTTTGTACAGTTGCGAAAAAATATTGAGGAGCTTACCGCAGCTTCACGAGTGTCACCGAATATTGGGAAATTGTTGAGCATGGCGTGAAGAATATTTCCGGTGTTGTTAGCCTGCCGATTATAGCGTGTCATGACTTAGAATCGCGAGGCTTCTTAACCCGAGCTTACCACCTCCGAAAAATTCGGACTCACCCCCGTTAATGCATTAAAAACTACGAAATAGGGAATATGAAAAATTACAGAATCCGCAGGGTTTCGCAGAACCAAAAAGTAAGAAGTTAACCACTTTTTGACAATAGTAAGCTCAGGTTAAGCTATCATAATATAGCGTGACTAGAATAATAACGGCGTATTTTCATGACCCAGAAAACATCAAATTTCATACATGGGAAGTGTCAGTCAATACAGTGCTTTAGGAAGAAAAAGGAGTGAGTTTATAATGGCGACAAGCCGAATTGTGCTGAAGTACTAATAACCATCTACTCATATGATCCATTATGTGATTTAGATGTGATATGCTATTTGTACCGTGCAGTGCACGAGCGATACCAAAAAATGTTACTTGATGTTAATTGTATAATTTACGCATTATACTCGTTAAATCAAAGAGGCTATATATTATCTTTGAATAAATAAATAAATAAATAAATGAATAAACAAATAAATAAATAAAATTTTTAGCTTGAAGAATTTTATTCTCTCGTGAACTTTCCCGAGCAAAGTTTGTGCAATGCAAGACACACATCCTTGCTATGACTTGCTGAAATTTGGTACCGTGCAGACAACTTCAGGGTGATGTATTTTCTGTGTAAAAGCATATGAGATACGCCTTTCTGATTTTAGTCACGTGATAGCCGTGGAAGAAACCTCGCGTATAGTGGAACCGCAGATCTCAGATATTGCAATCAGCATTGAGACATTGATGAGTAGCCAGTGGCTCACGGCAGCCACATGAAAAAAATTCCTCCGTTTGCTCGGCCCCTCCGTTGCCTTCATATAAAAATACGAGTCGTAAATATCGAGTGTCAGCCACGTGAAACTATTCACAATGCCCAACAGGATAATCAGAGCAAAGTGTCCCTCGATAAGGGACAGTACATCTCTCAGCTCGCGATGCAGCTGAGACACCATGCCAATTCTTTCCGCCAGGACACCAGAGTTAGAGCTACGAGTGTATTTTTCATGGACAAAAAAATTCGTCTGAATTATGAGCGTCGAACGTTCGTTTTGTGGAAAGGAGTTGATCTACCTGTAACGCCTTGTCGATCCCGTAGATGATGCGACATTAATTTCGCTTGCATTCGAACAATCGTTCTGCATTAAAGACTCAACTCTCTCGTTAAGACGGTGAAATTTATTTTTGACGAGTGTGAGAGCCCAGACAAAAATGATTTGCATATTGAACGAACCGATCGTCGGCACGCCATAGTTCACCCAGATTAACGTGTCGAAATTCTTGTAATAGCCCCATGCTACCATCGATAATGCCAACGAGGCAAAGAACACGATACTGTTTATCGTCACAAAAGTTCCGAATTCTCGGAAGTATTTATCGTAGTCCTCGGGAATTCCGAGCTTCATCGAGGTATTTTCGGCTCTGACGAAATTCTCCACGATCGACTTTACACGATTTTGCCCGAATGCAAAAACCAACCACGATAACGTATTGTGGATAAACTGCAAAATCATTCCCATGTAGTCCACTATGACGGCTATCGGTGTCTCGCCTGGTATAAGCATCGTGACGCGATCTATCCATGCGTAGTAGAGCACGACAGCGTAGATCGCGGAGAGGCCGCAGCCGTAGACGCGACCCACATACGAGAACCCGAGCTCATTGCTTTTCGACAAAGTCAATGGATTCATGCCGATTAATTTTTCCCAATAGTACAAACCGCGAAAGGCAAATGAACGTTTTATCGTTTCGAATTTCTTGTTCTCCATTTCTTCGCGACCGTTTAATTCTTTAAGTACCGGGGACTTTTTGCCGACAAATGACCTTCTTTTAAGCACCCAAACGATACGGATGTTCGTTGTAAATGTTCTTCTGGATTACCAAAAAAACAACACTTCAACGTAGGGTTGTGATTTTTTAAAAACTTCTTTTAGCACATTAACTTGTTATTCGATTCGTTCGAAGGTTTCGTCTTGGCGAATTCTAGGTCCGCGTTGAACAAGAAACCGGTACGTGAAGGGTTAACTGGCTCGCTTCAGCTCCGACTGCGAGGTTCCGGCAGCTACAAGTTCACTTTGTGATACTCAATTTGTGTAATGCACTCGGGCTGTTACGTATTGCGATTGATAGCAATCGGTCCCAGTCATACTAGTTTATTCATTGATATTGAACACACAATATTGTCATGGTAAATTGAAAAAAAAAACTTCCCGTACCGGGAATCGAACCCGAGCCTCCTGGGTGAAAGCCAGGTATCCTAGCCACTAGACCATACGGGAGGAAGTGAGGTTACAGGGAACCGTTGTTGTTCGATATAGTCAATGGATTCATGCCGATTAATTACTCAGATGTACAATCCGCGAAAGGCAAACAAACGTTTTATTGTTTCGTACTTCTTGTTCTCTATTTCTTCATGTCCGTTCAACTGGCGCGCTTCAGCTCCGAACTGCGACGGTCCGGCAGTTACGAGTTCACTCCGGGATACTCAATTTATGTAATGCACTTGCGCTGTTATTTATCGCGATCGACCGCAATCGATCCCAGTCATACTACTTTATTCATTGATGTTAAACACACAACTTTGTCATGCCAGATTGAAAAACGAAAAAAAAAACTTCCCGTACCGGGAATCGAACCCGAGCCTCCTGGGTGAAAGCCAGATATCCTAGCCACTAGACCATACGGGAGGAAGTAAGGTTATAGGGAACCGTTGTTGTTTGGTATAGTCAATGGATGCATCCCGATTAATTTTCCCCAATTGTACAATCCGCGAAAGGCAAACGACCGTTTATCGTTTCGTACTTCTTGTTCTCTATTTCTTCGTGACCGTTCAACTGGCTCGCTTCAGCTCCGAACTGCGACGGTCCGGCAGTTACGAGTTCACTAAGTCTGCACTTGACAAATGCAGGGGTCTAGGGGGACCTGTCAAGGCAGACACAAGAGGATTTCGATCCTCTGACAAATACCCGATTATAAATGGGTAGACCTGCTGGAACCGGGCATAAAACATGCCGACGAATCTGCCTCCCCGTGGCCCCCGCCGGGTATGATTTCCGACACTTCGACTTAGAGCGAATCGTTTGAAGCCTAGCTAAATGACTTCGTTTCCCCAGTAGGGGTAGGTTCAACTTGCTGGATGGGCTCGTAAAAGAGAACATCGGGCAGGGTGTTTCTCCAAGCACGCCTTTTTGGTGGAAGTTTGCTTGGTGGCTGTTTCAACGGACGTAGATGGGAAGTTCGTTGCGTTTGCCCTTAATGGGCGAGAGACCCTCGGGTCGAGCATAGAAGGACGGTTTCGTGCCAGATTTCTTATACATTAGTTAGTTACGAGTTCACTCCGGGATACTCAATTTATGTAATGCACTTGCGCTGTTATTTATCGCGATCGACCGCAATCGATCCCAGTCATACTACTTTATTCATTAATGTTAAACACACAACATTGTCATGCCAGATTGAAAAACGAAAAAAAAAACTTCCCGTACCGGGAATCGAACCCGAGCCTCCTGGGTGAGAGCCAGGTATCCTAGCCACTAGACCATACGGGAGGAAGTATGTAAATTTGAGCACGTTGGGGTCCCAGATAGTCAATGGTTCATGCCGATTAATTTTTCCCAATAATACAATCCACGACAGGCAAACGAACGTTGTATTGTTTCGAATTTCTTGTTCTCCATTTCTTCGCAAGCGTTCAATTGACTCGATTCAGTTCCAACTGCGAGGCTTCGGCAGCTGCGAGTTCACTCTGTTATGCTCAATTTGTGTAATGCACTCGGGTTGTTATTTATCGCGACCGATAGCAATCATATTAGTTATACTACTTTATTCATTGATATTGAACGCGCAGCAATGCCGTGGCAGATTGGAAGGTGAAAAAATAAAAAAAATACTTCCCGTACCGGGAATCGAACCCGAGCCTCCTGGGTGAAAGCCAGGTATCCTAGCCACTAGACCATACGGGAGGAAGTGAGATCGTGTGGAACCTACGCGGTACCAGTTCTTGTAAGGTCGGCGATTAATACAACTTCGTTTTTAGTCTGTTAACAAACAAAAAAATCCTTAACTTTATGAACTAATATACATTATATGAGACAAACCAGAAGTGGATTAAGTATAATTACAAAAAAAAAAAAATTATTCGATACGCGGTCTCGAACGCGGTACGTGTCCGTTTTAAGAGTTATCTCAATAGTTCCAACAAAAATAGAGAATACAATGATTTAATTAGTTTAAAAGAACGGGGTGAAAAATTGCAAAAGAATTTGTCAGAAGTGGGATTCGAACCCACGCCCTCAGAGAGGACCAGAAGCCCCATCTTCGACTCAGTTTGACTGAGAAGGTATTAAACAACCTTGAGTCTGGCGCCTTAGACCGCTCGGCCATCCTGACACTTGAGAACTTTGGTAGTTGATGCGCAACTGTTTCATAAAATACGAAAAGAAGAAAATTATTAATTGTTACGTAAATCGAATGTGAATAGCCATTGTATAAGGTTAAATGTCTCAATTTTTGATAAATGACAAATTACCAATATCCATGCTTGTTCCCCCACCACGCGGTCATCGTACTGGAGCATCGATAATTTAATGGAACTCGGGAATATCTGTGACATTCACTGACGTGTTTGCTTCCTCATGGAAGAATCTATGTTCTCATTTAAAAAATATATATATATCTCTCTATAATATAAAAAAATTTCGCCGCCGCCGCCGTGTCAAGAATCGAGGGGGGGGGGGGGGGAGGTTAATGGCGCGGGGCAAGGGGGGCTTAAAGGACTTAGAATAATAAGGGCTTAAGTCCATAAGGGAGGCAACACGTTCTCTGTCGCTCCCTCTTGCTCTACCCTAAAAACGATGCTGCTATCTGTGTCACACGCCCGGCTCCGTCATGTGACTTTCACTTCACATTAAGGTATTTCAGCCGAAGTCGCGAGATCGGGGAGTGTGCGGGTGAGAAACGCAGGCGAAGTAAACGGCTACACCGAGAGGCTTTCGTTTATTGAATTTATTACGGAAACTAAAACGTGACCTTCCGTGAAATTCACGTTTTGAGCATACTATCAGACACAATCTGTCTGAAAGTACGCTCTTCGCTGTGATAAGTTTTTTATTTGAATCTGATTTCGAAATTTCGACGTTCAATATTTTTTCAAACCAAAATCGATCAACGAACTGTCTCATAGAGAAAGCTTTGCGCAAAGGGCAATGAATGAGGAAGTCATGTGTAAATTCCATTGCACCTTTTTTTTACTTGGAAAAATATGGAGACTGAAAAAGATGTTTGATTGTTACGATTCGTATATTTTATAGTAAATTGATCGATGAAACATATATATATAAATATATATATATACAATAGTACGCTTATCTGTTCCCATACTTCGATAGACATAAAATAATGCGGTTGAGCTACGTATCGCTGGTAGCACCAGAAGAAAACGGTATTCAAGTGTATTTTAGCCGAACCTTGGTTCTAAAAAAAAATATTAGTAAACTAATGGTAAATAAATTATATGAGTTTGTGGTAAATAAATTTGTTCTGTTATTGGTATAATGTATCGTACGCGTTAGGAGTTATAGTATGTCCGGTACGAAGGTACGTATGCTGTGGCTCATATGGATTTACAGTCTCGATCTAATTGGTCGCAGGCATTGATGATTGAGAGGATTAAAAAAAAAAAAAAAAAACGATTTCATTCAACAACGTACTGTATGCGAGGGACACGACAGATGGATTAATCGGGTCTCTCATCCTCGTCGACTAGAACTGAACGTTAATATAAGCCATCTTTGTTTCATGTGTACATAGTACACAAATTTCTGCAACAAGCATTATCATATTCATCATGTATAGAAATATACATCATAAACGGGAACATTTCGCCACACGATTTACTCTTGCAAGATCGACAGTGACAAAGTCAGTGTTCGTCTGTTTCTTTCCACCTTATTTTGTTATGTTCTTTTTTTCAATAAAAATATACACTAATATACTCTGATAACAAAGAAAAAAAGCTCGTATTATCTTTAACTACCCTAAGTCATCTATCAATTATGTACAGTGCTAAATCTTGCGTTTTAAAATAATATATAAAAATTATTATTTTTGTATTTTTTTGTTTGTTTGTTTTCTTTTCTCACGTTTCATTTATCTTATTAATATTATCTTACGCCGCTCGTACGTGTTTAAATGTATCTATGAAAGTATTATTGTGTTATTAGGAAGTCGTCTCGTCGGGCGAGGACGTCGAAGGTATTTGTTGAGGCACGAAGTTGACGACCTCGTGGTAGATTAGCTCTTTCCATTTTTCTACCGGAAGATCCATATCCTCGAAGCTTTGATCGTACGGCAACGAGACCGGCTCGTCTGTCGGATCGGCGTACTGCGCCAGATACGGATGTGCCAACGCTTGCTCGGCGGTTATTCGTTTTTCGGCATCGAGCTCCAGCATCAACTCCAACAGAGCGATCGCTAAAATTTAAAAGGTTTTTAACATAAAAATTCCCCACAACATTCGCGTGTAATTTATGAATATTTTAATTACCCAGAGGATTAGCTCCACGAAATACGTCTTTGAAGTTCTTCTTCTTCAGCGGCGGTAAGCTTTGAATGTAGTTCCTTGCCTAAAATTATACATTCTTCGTTATTTTCTAAATTCTCGCTGTTCGAAGATGCAAATTGGAGTATTAATTCATAACAATGTGAAACTCCAATTATTTTTCTTCGTACTCCTTGTTACAATAAAATGTTGAGGAAAAAAACAGTCAGACGTTAATGGGATCCCTAGCGGATCAGGGCAACCGACCGGTTTCGGTTGCGTTGCAATTGCTTTTTGGTTGTTTTTCGGCCCAAAGTTACCTTTCGGTTGGAAATTAAGGATTTCGGTTGCAATTGTCGGTTGCTTTCTTTCGTCTAGCAAGCGACAGATGCATCTGAAAAGCAACCGTAGTCTTTTGGTTGGAAATGTTTGATTTTCGGTTGCCTTTAATTATTTCGTTTTACCGCCACAGGAAGGGTAGTTTTGTTTCCTTAGCATTTTTTTCGAGTTTTCCATCTCGGAATGCTGAAACCAGCTCTAAAACGCCGAGACAAGTGATTTACACGAAATGTCAGAATATCATATCTTATCGGCTTAAAATTTGGTCCACTAGTAGACAGCGATGAAATAAGCGCTAAGGTTGAATTTGGCGTGGCACGGTTAAACGGTTCAAAATTTATGGCATTTTCGATTTTTATTTCATTAGTTATTTATGAGTTTCTTGTGAGTTGCCCGGATCCGCTAGGGATAAGCTGTAGATATTTATATATCGTGTTTTTAGTCATGTGAATAAAATGGTATTCCGAAGCGTTCATGATTATCAAAAATAATTATTCGATTATTCCACCATTTGCCTATTCTGTTATGAAAATAATTCTAAGACATAAAATGTAATTTATATATATGTAACGAATCGTATGCAATGCATCGAGTGTTCCTATCAGCCTACATTAAAAACAATTTTTTTTTACTCGTTTTTTTATTGAAAATTCGTCTATCCGATTTACCTCTTGGCTGGTAATTTTGCTTAAAGTTTCCTCTGTGGGCGTGCCACAAAGCACTAGAACTCGTGTTAGGTGGTCAATGTCTGCTTGGGGGGTTAAGGCTTCTTTTTTTTATTAACGAGCAAAAAAACACGGTAATCACACTGTGAGAAAGCATTATACTACGATCGATCCTCGTTTTCACTCAACTCTACCCACCGTGACAATCGCAAGGCCAAAGTGTTATTTCACACACTGTTTGTTCAGCATTAAGATTATACGGATAAGCTATAAATATTAATCACTGTCGTGCATATCGAATAATGATTCATATCTAGTCATGCAGTGTTTTTTTTCTCGAAGCACCGAGGTTCAGTGAAAGTTTGATGCATTCGTGTTATAGAAACATGCACATGAGAGACGTTAAAAAAAAACTTGTTGAAACTTCGAACCACCTGATCATCGCGGTTATTCGCTCCAGAGCTGGGCAGTGTTTTCAATATATGATATATTTTGAGTATTTTAAATACTCTAATACTTCTCTGGCATTTAAAGTACCGTGAAATGTGAAATTAGTATCAAATTCCGATGTACAATCCTAAATGTCAAATTTTCATGAGAAGTTGAAAATAAGAAGTCAAATCATTAGATAAAGATTTTTAAAAAAATCCAGATTCCAAATGCTACATGTCAAATGCGAAGTAAAATTCAAATGAAAAAAGAATCTTGAATTTAGAATGCAAGCAACATATTGATTGGCAAATATGAGAAAGTGCCATATGTTAAAAAATATCGGATGTAAAACTAAAAAAAAAGTTTGAGGTGAAAATAATGTCGAATGTCGAATGTGAAGAATCAAAAAAATGTCAAAACTGAAATCTAATTAGATAAAACGAAATTGAAATTTTATTGACTTTTACGACGTATTTTAGGAAGTACTTAAACGAAGTACTTATCAATGTATTTTAAGTAAAGAAACTATTCTGTCTTTAAAATACAGAATATTAAAAATACATATAGTATTTTGTATTTTCAGTATTTTCTAGTGTTTTGCCCAACTCTGATTTGCTCTATGCGTTTCAACCTCCTTGCGGAGAAGTATGTTTCGAAGGGTCAATCGATACGTGTCGCGAAACGGGATAAAAAAGAAACCACCACGCGTAGACTTACCGACTCCGATGATATTTTCTGCATGAACTCGTCCCGTGGAGTGCCAAGAATTTCCATTATTAGATTCAATTGATGAATATCTGCTCTTGCTAAGGCTCCACCACTACTGTAATATCTTGCGAAATTTTCGCTGCAATAATTAATTCGTAAAAGAGCCAGCCGAAATTGTTACGTGTGTTCCCGTTAAACCTTGCGATCGCTCGGCCGCGATTGATCTGACAAAGTCCACACTGTCGCGACTCCGGTAACGATGCCTCGACTAAAATTATTCTGTGCAATATATATTATTCGTGCTAGCTGCAAAATAATTGTTCGCGTTAAATTGTCGCTGGCGAGTCAAGCTTAAGTCTCGAACAATACGTGTTTGCTGCGTGAGTTTTGTCAGCTCGATATATTTAAGCGTAGAAGCGTCAATAAGCCGTGTAAGATCCTTAGCAGAAAGCGATTGTTCTCGTTTTTTTTTGTATGTTAACGGATGCACGTAAATCAGTGCCAAGACGGAGATTAGCGAAATATTAGCAGCTACTGTACGCAACGCAGTGGGTAAGTATTTCAAACACTTAAATATAGAGTGAATGTTTTACAAAAATAATAATAATATTAAAATAATGAAAGGTAATTATTAAAAATTTGAGAAAAATGTAACGTGTAGTAAAAGGATACGATCGGTGCCAGGAAACAACGTTCTTCCGGTCAGCAATTCAGCCATAATGCAGCCAACGGACCATATATCGACTAGGAATGATAACAATCAAACTTTTTTTTTAAACTGTTTAAAAAAAAAAAGAAATATGTCGAAAATTCGAAAAAATAAGAATAAAGGACACGCAAACATGTATAGGACAAACGTGTCAACCAGATAAATAGAGGATAAATCGAAGTGCGGAGAGAGCTCTTTTTAAAACGAGACAGTTTCTCAAACCTGTCTGATTGTAGTGCATCCAATTGAGCATGATTTCCGGCGCTCTGTACCATCTCGTCGCGACGTATCCGGTCATCTCGTTCTCCGTCGGTCTCGCCAAGCCGAAGTCGAGAATCTTCAATTCGCAATCCTCGTTTACCGCTATGTTAGACGGTTTCAGGTCCTGCAAAAAAAAAAATCTTTTCTATTTTATTTTCTCTACCTTTGCTCGAATAATTTTGTCGATTTCACGTTCGACGACGATTTAATTAATCGTCGAAATATTCGTGTACCCTGTGTATGATTCCAGCCGAATGGATGTACTTCAGTCCCCGTAGAATTTGATAAACGAGAAACTGTACATGATCGTCGGACAGTTTCTGTGTTCTCACTATGTTATTGAGATCGGCGCCCATTAGATGCGTGACAAGATACCTGTTGAGAAAAAGCAATAAATTCGCTGGATCTTGAAGACTTTGAGCATTCGTTTCTGCTCTGCGAGTCAGTTAATTGTACTCACACATGCTGGAAATCTTCCAATGACGATGATGGATGGAATACGTCGAGCAGGCCAATTACCTGTAAATACAATAATGTACATTTTTTAAATTCGGCAACGGAGAGCTACAGAGTATTTTTTTTTATACATTTTTTGTCATGTAAATCATCTTGATTAACATACGTTTTCATGATTCATGTGCTTGAGCATTCGCAGTTCTCTGTAGGTCCTCTTGGCATGAACATCTGATTGGAAGGGTCTCGCCAATTTCTTGATCGCTACTTTCTGACCGCTCGCATTGTCCACTGCTGAGCTAGGTAACAAAAAAAAGAAGGAAATGGTTTTTTTTTTACCAATGTCAACAGCGAGCAAAGTGTACGTATGATATTAAAATAATTCATAAAGTTAAGTGTTTTTCTCATGAGGACTAAACATCACCAACAAGCTGGGAAATACAAAAAAAAGATGTACCGACTTCAATGGCAAGTACATGGTACGTGCCATAATAAAATAATCCATGAAACGAAGCATTTTTCTCAATAGAATTAAAAATCAATTAGTCACATTGCAATGCAATACAACAATAGGAGAATGTTGTACGGCGTCTGGAAGAGTTCCAAGTTTACTAGACAAATACTATTTGGGGTGTTCATAGCGATAGAATCTTGGGCATTCTTGGAGCCAACGTAACTGAGAAATTACTATTTTTTTACCAATATCGACAACGAGCAAAGTGTGCGTCTTTCTCATTGGGATTAAAAATCGCTTGGTCGTGCTGCACCGAAGCTTGTTAACTGGGATGGCAAGAATGCTCTTCTACGCAACAATAGGAGAAAGTCGTACGGCGTCTGGAAGAGTTCAAGGTTACTAGAAAAATACCATTTGGAACATTCACAGCGATAGGATCTTGTGCATTCTCTGGGCGAAGGTAACTCCGAAACAATGCTGATTGACGAGATAAAATCATTTTCTGATAAATAAAATTTCTCACATACATTTTTTATGACACTGGACGCGCATCGTTGGTAAGTCAGTGCGTTTTGTTTTCGAACGTAAAGACGTGTGTGCATGGCGAAGCGTGTAAGACAGTGAAACGAGGAAAAAAAGGAGATTATACAGTCATCGGCGGTGAATCGAACACGTCGTGTTTTCGATCGAATAATTGTCGGGGTCGTAATGCGATTGTAGGCGCGATATCGAACGATTTTCAGATCGCTTTCGTGCGAGGATAAACATTGTAGCCGAGAATAGACAACCAGTTGATTGCGGCACGCGAAGTAACAAAAGTCAGAAGCAGAATGTCAAGGTCCCAGGTGTCTCGTTATTCGCGAAGTTTCGTCGTCGGAACGTCGATCTTGCCGGGGAGAGCGCGAGACCGCGAATATAATCGTGCGCTTTTTTCCCCGACGAATAACGAGTGACGGACGTGAATAATTTTCGTGCTCTCGTGTGTGTGTTAAAAAATTCTTACCAAACTTGACCGTAGGCACCCGAACCGACTGGTGTCAGCATCTGATAACGCTCCGGAACTTCCCATTCTGTTCGATTGATTTCAATTTTCTGAAATCTCGGCATTGTCGAGACGATTTTTTTTTTTTATGTTTATGGAACACAATAAACGATCAGCGCGGCACTTTATTACGACACTACGTGCAGATTCCACTCGGAGTAACCACCGTACGCAAGTGTATTCCCTCGAGCGCCGCGACGACTTCCAAATTAGTCCGAGCTAAGCGTGTGTGGGTGCGCGAGATTTTATGTGCGGCGTGAGATACGTGCGCCATACTCGCGAGATGCGCATGCGCCGCGCAGACAACGGCCACGCGCGAAACTCGAACGCCGTTCGAACGGTAAAGAAATCGTAAAGCGATTCGTTGATCTAAATAGATAAGATAAGATAGCTTCTCTTTCCGGTATTTCTTCACTGTTGCAAAGATTTGTAGAAAATCTTTTTTTCTTCACAGGTTTTCTGGAGGCTCGCGAGGTCGATGTTCGTTCGAGAACATGCCAGCGAAGAATTGGACACATGGAGGTAAATCAAATTCGGTAAACTTCCAGTTTTACCTCTCGCATCGGTTCCCACATAGCACGGTATCATATTTGAAGGGTTAAAATAATATTTTTTTACATCTAAAAAATATCTTATCAATATTAAAAAAATCTTTGTGAAATGTTTTAAAAATATTTTGAAAGTATTCTTTTGTCTGCTCGTAAATCTTGCGTTGTAATGTTTCGTAAGATTCTAAAGATTGAAAATATTATGAAATCATTCTAGAAATATTTTATTATCATCATTTTATCGTCATCATTAGATGATACTGCGAGAAGCTGCAAGGGACAGGATCAAATTTACACGAAGACCAAACGTACAATTATTATTTCCATATATTTCGTTATGTATTTACAATTTGACAACGAAACTGTTAAACATAACACGGGAGCCTCGCTCACGACCGTAAAGCGATCATCGAAGCGTTCGGAGAGAGGGACCAGCTAAAATCGTATTCAATACAATAAATATTAATAATAATATATAATAATAAAATTTAATTGAATCCCATGATAAACCGATCGATGTCAAAAGGCGGATTTTAATTAATGATCGTATATTAAATTTCTAAAACCGCACGGGACACCATCGTCATGTGCTCTCTCTCCCTCGCCATTCTCATATCTGTTACAATAAATTTCCTCCCTCTTAATTTTTTTTTCTCGTTTCTTCAATCGTCACTTTCTCTCCCTCTTACAATCGGATTGTCCACATTTTTATAATAATGATATCGTATCAATTCACAATCGCGTGAAGATAAAATCATTATTATTTCTTACAAAAAAAAACACTTTATCAATTTTGGCTCTGTATATCTTGCGCTTCTTCTCTGTCTCTCTCATGTCTTTCATACTTGATTCATCATTCACTGCGAGCGTCCTTGTTGAGCGAAATGAAAAATGAACAATATGTAACACCACGTTCATAATTTTGTTGTTGATTCTTTATTTCTTTCTTTCATTTTAATTTTATTTAATTATGTACATAACTATATTTATCACTTATATCTCTCCAACTTCAGCGAGCCAGTTATAGTCGTACGATTTCACGTCGTATTTTTTCTTCCTTTTTTTCTTCTCTTTTAATTTCATCATTAAGTCTTTATGGCAGTGTGCTGTGCGAATGATCAGAGATTCGCATTTCGAACTCGTCACTCGACATTGAAACATTGGTTGGATAACGGCAATGTTAATTCTTTGTTTTTTTCACACCTTTAACACTCTTCGTACACATACCTGTTTTTTATATGTATAAATAGAGTCTTTATAGATTAAACCACGACGATTCTCTATGGAGCGACGGGAATAGGTTCAATCGACAGCGATTCAATAAAAACTGTTTTTATCGAAGTTTCCTTCCGCCTTTTGACCTCGATTTGTATTTGTTTTTCTTAATGTTTTTCCTTTCGTTACCATCGAGACGCTCCATCGTTTTTGCTTCTCTCGATACCTCTCACAATAACTACGATAAGATAGGTGTGGATGTCACTGAGCAACGTGAAACCGTAGCCGCGGTATCGAATCTATATTTTCCTAATCGAAATCCAGCCGAGCGAGCACGAATAGATCTGTAAAATTGTAATCTCGACGATTGGCGGGCTATGATCTCAAATTGCTCGGATATCGCGAATAATCTTTTCTCCTGTTTCACGAAGAAAAAAAAGACAGGTTTCTCTCTTTTTTTTTGTAATGTAAAAACAATACGCGACGCTGTTATCAAGTTGATTCTTAGGAAGTAGCAAACGTTTTGGCGTTCTTACGGTATAAAGTCTTTCATTCTTCATTTATTTACAAGGAACATCTAACATCGTAGTTAATAGTATTTTTATACACGGGTCTTGATCATTTTTTAAATCTTGTCTTGAGCCATGTTCTTGCTTATAACACCTAAAAATTTTGCAATTTTGTGACTACCTAGATCGTTTCGCGTTTTTTTCTTTTAACCTACGGCGCATACCACCGAAGTGGATCACACCGTCGGTTGGTTTGATTGAAATTCGAGTGATTGTGGAATGCCCCCCTCCCCCTTTTGAGATCAGCCATGAAGACGACCCTCATTCAGAGACGAACGAAAAATAAGTTTCTATAAAAAAAAAAGATTCCCATCTCCATTTTTTATACCAGTCGTTATCTGATCATAATCTTTAACTACGAATCAATGAACCCGGTCAATCAATCATCGGGAATTGCAACAACAATTTTTTTACACATTTTTTTCAAATAAAAGTCTATTTTTCATCCATCTCTGACCTCTTTAATTAATTCGTCTATAATTATTGGTATAGTATTTTTTTCACTGTTTGATTCTTTGGCATGTCGGCGTTTCCCACCGTCACTTGTTCGAAGGTGCGCCCTTCCGTCTATAATTACTTCGATCTTCGTGATTGATTTATTTTAAACCTTCGGTAGAAAAGAAAAGAACTATTGACGAGTGCCAAAATAAAATCGGACTGTACAAGTGTACCATCGAGTTTTTGAAACCGCACAAAAAAAAATCCACGATATTCTGGCACCGTATCAACAATCTTTTACCAAGAGTTTCATACGTAATAAAACTTTTCCTTCATCTTCTAAGATTCTATTCAAATTTTCGATTATCAATATTCTTCGATTATTCCTCCTCATCTTCCCCCTCAATTTTCTTCCTCTTCTTTATTCTTCGTCTTTGTATCTTTTATGTGTGTCTGTCTCGTTCATACACCCCCCTCCGTTGTCTCAAGACTCGTTCCCGCTATAAGTCGTTCGAGTTATCGCACAAAATCGCATCTCGAATGGCTGTGAAGAGTTAAAAAAAAAAAAAAAAACATGCATCGTCCGGATTCCTAGCTCGGAGGCGATCTCCTTCGAGTCGATTGAATCGTCACCGATAATTGTCTTTCTAATTTTTTTTTAATTTTAATGTTTTCCTTTATCAGCCAAACTCTTTGAATCGACAAGCGCCAGTTCGAGATAGCGAATTCTCGCAAGTTCTTCGGTACGAGTCTGTCTACAGCAAGGTCGAAGCCGTGAGAACATCCGGGACGACTCGCGGAGGGGAGTCCGTAGATCACACTCTCATCTCGCTCATGCTCGACTGGGACACGCGGCTGGAGACGGTCGCGCCTTGAAGAAGAGGCTGGTTCTCGGGTGGGCTTTTCGCCCTCGGCGGAGGCGGCGCCCTCGGTACCTTCAGGTGAATCGAACCGTTCGGTGGTCCCTGCACAAACAATTTAAATATGCAATGTTCATTAATAGAGGCGATAGGAGAGAACCGACGTTCGCAGCGTAACGCTCATGAATATCAAACTCACCTGCATGTTCATTTCCTGTATAACCGAAGCTCGTGGCAGTGTGGCGTGCTGCTGGCCGTGTTGCTTCTGAGGCTGATAGTGATGCTGATGCGGTAGCGTATGAGTACTTTGACCCTGCTGCATCAAGACCTGATCGTTCGGTCCCACTTTCATCACGTTTCTGCAAAAGATATTCAAAAAATAACAGTTTAAGCCTTGGCGAAGAACACGACCTTAATGATATTAGTTAAATACATATTAGAGTGAATTTCATCAAGTTATACACTGTAAAAAAATCGTTTGAAAATGAATGAACGGTATTGAAAGCTTCTGAACATAAACTGTTTATGAAATTTCAAACACGTGTGTTGGAATTTTACAGATTAATTTTTTTATTTTTAATGAAAATTTTTGTGATTTTCATGCACAAGATTTGTAATTTTAATGTCTGGTATTTTTGTTTTACAAAAGAAGTGCATTAATATTCAATTAATGTAAGTAATGTAAGCAAATTGCAAGATCCAGAACATTCAATTCATAATTTATCTTTACAGTGTAACGGCTGTGTTTCGCATCGCACAAACTTCAATCGCGGAAGTTCACTTAGAAAATAAAATTCTACAAGTGAACCATTTTTGCTTCCTCTTAAAGGGTTTGGTTGCCCTAACGTGTGTAAATTTTAATCTATCGTCCTAAAACTGCATGCAAATGCAGTACTATGATCGACAACGATTGGTATTGCATGTGGCCGAAATCTATCCAAGCGATCAGATTTTATGGGACTTTGATCTTTTTGTAAAATCACTAAAAAACAGTCTAGTTCGAGTAAACGTGAAGGTATCGAGCTGAAATTTGGCAATTGAATGGAATAACACTGTAAAACGTTTGGTGTTAAAGTTGGGGGGAATTCATTGAACCGTTTAAATGTTATGACATTTTGAAATTTTTGAATTTTTCGAGATATTTGTATTTCATGTCCGACACGGGTTTATGCATCAAATGTCTCTCTAGTAGTAACATAATCTGGAAATTCGTTATCAGTGGAGAAAAATACATAAGACTTGGCTTCAAAACGGCGAATTATGCAAATTTCAATTAGCGATTTTCTATAATAAATTTGACGGTAAATTTTGATCATTTCAATTTTTTTCCTAAAGCAGTACATTGAGACTTTCCAAAGATGAAATTTGATGTCATGCAGATAGGGTCATCGAAAAGCCACCTTCCCCGCCTGACCCGAGCTCGGTCGGTAACAAAAACTCTAATCAACTTTTTTTTCGCATAGTTTTCCATAGAGTCGAGGAGGATTTCTCTTGTCGCTCTTATCTCTAATCTATGTTAAACGGCCGAGCGCCCCTCTTCGCTCGACTCTGGCGCCAGAGGGCCGAATTGGTGCACACTGAAGCGCGGAGGGTCGTAACGTTTCCAAGACAAATGCTAATCTTTCAATGAATCTCAATTGCAAATATAAAGTAATTATTCTCGTAAAGTAAATTTTTATTTGCAAAATACCCTCCGGGAAAAGCAATGTTCATACCTTCTCAGCATTTCATTTTCAACGTCAACAATGAGTTGCCCGCTTCCGGGGAAGTGGGAGTGCGGCATAGGGGGTTGTTTGACTTCCGTGAAAACCCGCGGGCCGCACTGTTGATTCAACATTTGTTGCTGCTGGGCGCTCTTCGCTTCGAGCTTCGTTTTGTCCCGCTGGTAGTAAACACCGGCGAATATGAGGACGTTGAGGACCAGGAGGCTGCAGCCGATGGCGATCGTCACGCTGAGGGCGGTGGAGTAAGCACCGTATCTGTTGTCAAAAATACAATGAGAACAAAAAAGTTAATGATAGTTGGTGCATCCTTTCTTTCGCTGCAATAAGCTGTGTTTATTTTAATTCCACGGGCGCACCGAAGATTGCTAATTTTTTCGATTCAAACAAATAGTCATTCAACGAACATTTGTCCCAAACAAATAACAGCTTTGCACGTATGTTACAGCGACTTTTGATTGAGCCAACAATTTTTTGTTCTCAATCTACCACCGTTTCTTGTCGACAAACGTCCACAGTTATTTGCTTGTTAACTTTACAAACAATTTTCGTCCATGTTAGAAAAATGTTTCTTAATTTAAAAAATATATTTTGTTAAAATAACAAGAAAGTAATTGCGGACGGTTTGTGGGAAATAATGTTAATACATTAACAAAAAATGTGAAAAATAGTACGAATCGTTTTTACTATGTAGCTGGTTGCAGCAACGAAACAGATCGGACGATAACGATGGGCAGGATACAATAATTTCATAGTTAGACGAAAAGACGATTTTTCTAAAATTACCCAGCGCCGTCGAGACTGGCGAGTGTGTCGGTGCTCGCGTTGTGGACGTTCTGAAGATTAGTGCTCTGTATGACACTGACGCACGTGGTGATGCTGAAATCCGTGGTTGTCGGTGGCTCGGTCGTTATGTTGTTGCGTCTCGCGAGTTCCTCGCCTACCCTGCTGAGGGGATCGGGCCTGACCGATCCGTCGTACAGGGTGGGATCCCCGTGACCGCGGAAGAGATTGTGTCTCGGCTCGACGTCCTCCATCCCGGCTCTGTGCAGCTCGGGAACCAGTCTCAGCCACACGGACAGCTGGTGAGCTCGAAAATGGCTCTTCACTCGTGGCTTAGACTGAAAACCTGTGACAGGAAAAAAAAACATTGAAATCATCTATGACCAGTTGCGGGATTACAAAAACCCATTGCCAAGTCGCAAAACTACCCTTAAATATAATCCGTTCGAGAAGTAAACTTGTAAAAAAGATCAAACATTAAAATAATCATCGAACTGTCGCACGATTACAGAAATCCATTGCCAAGTCGCAAAACCACCCTTGGAAATAATCCGTCCGAGAAATAAAAAATCAATCATTAAAATCATCATCGAACAGTCGCTCAATTCCAAAACCCATTGCCAAGTCCTAAAACCACCCTAGTATATAATCCGCCCAAAAAAATAAACTTGTAAAAAATCAAACCATAAAATCATAATCGAACTATCGCACGATTCCAAAACCCATTGCCAAGTCCTAAAACCACCCTAGGATATAATTCGCCGAAAAAAATACTTTGTAAAAAATCAAACCACAAAATCATAATCGAACTATCGCACGATTCCAAGACCCCATTACCAAGTCGCAAAACCACTCTTAAATACAATCCATCCGAGAAAAAAATCATAAAAAAAAAATTATTGAAAATTCGTTCTCCACCAAGGGCAGAAGGGTCGAGGTCTCGACACTCGGATCCTCGGAGTCTCCGAAGTAGTCGTAACAGGTCGGAGTGTTCAGCGAAGCGTCACAGTAGTCAGCAACCCTTAACGCCTGGGTGCCGCTCCCTCCTCTCCCTCGCCCTCTCCCCGCGATTCACGGGTCCCTCGCACCCCCGGGCGCTATGTGTCTTCGTAACGTGGTTTACGGTCGGCGCTGGTTCGCTGGCCCGCCCGAGCCACATATTTTACACTCTCGGTTGCGTACCGTGGAGCGAGCCGAGGCGACTCGTCCTGGGAATCCGCGTCGCTATAAATCATCAGCCGCGTCCTAATCAACGTCGAGCTTGGACCGGTCGGGGACGAGAGCGGGAGGAACGTGGGGATGAAGCTTGGATGGCAGGGGCTGAAGGGGGGGGCAAGGGGGGGGGGGAGGAGGGGTGCATCAGAGAGGATCGAGCGGCGGTGCATTCGAGTTGCATAGTCCGGTAGGTGCATCCCGGTTAACTGAAGAGGGGGGGCCTTACGTAACAGTTCATGCAACGTGAACGGGCCGAGTTGGCGGAGGAGCTTCCAGGACGTTGCCAAATACAGTTAGGATTAGCTAACGTAGGCAAGAGCCGAAACGTCGAGAGTTCAAGCTCCATGTACAGCTTTGGGGGTTGAAGCTTCAGGGGGTGGGTTTGGCGTTGTAGGTGGGGTGGGTGTAGAACTCCCGATCAGTATGTAGTAAGGTGGAGTGGAATTCCCCTGTTCAATAAGGATCACATGCACGTTCGGTCTAACGACTCGGGAAACTCAGAAGCTCGTTTCAGCCAACTCGATTGAAGCCTCCTCTTTGAAAGGATCTTTTTATTTATTTTTTATTTCATTGATTTTTATTTTTATTTTTTTTCCGAAGAAGAAGCAGAAGAAGCCTGGCCGCGAAGAATCTCTTCGAGAAATTACAAGCTCCCGGATAGGGAACGAGGGGAGATCCAATCGATATATCGATCTTGTCAGGCTCTCGGCGGAAAGCTTTTCTTCGTCAACGGCTATCCACACCGAGCGGTACTATCTACCTCGCCCAGTCGAATAGAGAAAAGCCTCCGGGAAAAGCCCTCGACTCGGTGCCTTTGGCCAAGACGTATGGCAGCTTTTTCGTCTGACGACGATGAGGGATGTGGCCGGGATCGAGTGGGAGTGGTGCGCGGTTACCGAGCGCTCCACTTTCTGTGTGTATAACCATTGCACTGTGGAAATTCTCTTGCTGTATGCTAGGTAACTCCGTATACATACGTATGTACATATATACATATATATGGGGCAAACCCATGAAAACCAATCTCAACTCTTTTCCGCGCTGAGTTATTGCAGCCGACCGGTCTCGGGTAACCGATACCCAGCCAAACCCCCATACTTCACCCACTCCATGACCACCCTCTCTCGCACGGAGGCTTGAATTATTATAAAAATATCGAACGATCTATCAGCGGGATGTCGATAAACAGCGGGGTAATTCGAGAGCTTCAATTTTCATGGTGGAAGGGATATTTTATAAGTCATTTTTTCACAGGGCTCGCACGTCGCACGCGACTCGACGGTGAGACTGATTTATCATTCGCGGGACACACGCGATAACGCGCCTCGGGTTCTTGATACTCGTTACGTCGCGATAATCGCGCTTTAGGCGATAAATGTTGTAAATAAAAAACAATGATAAAACAATGTGCGCACAATGATAAAAAACAATATATTCGAGGTTTTCTTTTTTCTTTTTTTTTTTTGCTTGATTTCTTCGTCAGAGCTTTTGGGAGATGTTATGGAGGAAATATATTTTTCTCTGCAACCTACGATGAAAATGAAATTCTAGTGAGATCGGGCAGGTATTGCGTTTTTGTGAAATTTTTCCACGGTTTGGCAAAAAAAAAAAAATAATAAATAAAAAGAGAAAAATGTGAAAAAGCTCGTTAACTCCGATTGCCTGCGAGATTACGAGAGCCCTCCGCGGTGCGAAATCCCAAGCGTGCCGGCGCAAACACACCGGAATTTTTCGTTTCGCTCGCGCCATCTCAAAAAGTAGACGGTGAATTGCTTTGAAATTTAAATTGTGCCCGTCCCTGATTGTATTCCCTTGCTATCGACACGTTTTTCAGAATATTTTTTCATCGAATTTATGCAGGTACGATTTTTATACGCACTAAAGTAAAATAAATTTTAAAAAACAACAGCTTGTATATCTCAACATCTGCGTGAGAATTTTTTGTACAAAAAATAATATAAAAAATATTACTTAAAGCCATTAATGTATAACGTTTCAAATTTTCGACTCGAAAGCAACAAATTACCGAACACACATTTTGTAATAATTGACTAACAAATTGTCCGCTGCGAATAGTAAAATAAAGAAAAAAAAACATCTCGAATATCTCAACACCTGCGCCAGGATTCTTTGTACCAAAAATAATATTAAAAATACTATTCAAACCCATTAATTTGTAACGTTTCAAATTTTCGACGCGAAAGCAGCACATGACCGAACACACATTTTGTATTAGTTGACTAACGAACTGTGCCGCGCCAATAGGAAAATATAATTGTTATTTTTAAATGTTGTTCAACCGCTCCCCCGAGTGAAGCGGAAAGTTAAACAAATTTGTTTTCTCTTTGTCCCCGCTGCGGACAAATATTGCCAGAGAGATTCACCCATTCTTCATCGTGCTGAGGCCGAGAGGACGAGCAATTACTTCCTGCGTGCTTGGCAAACCGTCGCAGTTCCCTGGCAATCTCCTCGTCGTTTACAGCCCATGGGATTGTAGCGACATAAGCGAGCTCCGTATACACTACTGACTACGCCAAGTTATACGAACTATCCGGAGGGTCAGGATCAACGAACTTTGTAATGTCCGAACCAGCGAGCAGCACTCCTTAAGATTCCTGGCGAAGACGTCCACTCTCCTAGGCATCGTAGCGTGACTTGAAATTGAAATGTGATTTAAGCGTCCAACCCCCCCCCCCCCTCTCCGCTCCCTATCCAACCCCCCCCCCCCCCCCAACACTTTGAGTCCGAGTACACGTATTACTCTGCAACAAAGTTATCTATTTCATCTTTGCCATTCTGCCATTGGCAAACTTCCTCTTTTTTCAGCATAACAATCGTATTATATATATTGGAAAGTTGTATGTTTGTTTATTTCCATATTTTACTATTCAATAATTATTCTGTGCATCTAGGTGATATGCGCACAATGATACGGTGAACAGCGTTGCGCACGGTCGTCGTGTGCAAAAAGTTTATTTTTTCGACCGGAAACACGTCATTTCCAGTTCGAAAATTTTTTTTTGTGACCGGAAGTTACGTCATACCGGAAGTTATATTTCCGGTTTAAGAGTCTCATTTTCGACTGCGAGTGGCGTCACACCTGAAATAGGTTACTTCCGGTTGGGAAATTTCACTTTTCGGCCGGAAGTGACGTCATACAGGGAATTCGGCACTTCCGTTTTGAAAATTTCACTTTTAGACCGGAGATGAAATCTGAATTTCTTGTTTCTATATTCCGTAGTCCATAACGAGAGTGCGACATGTCCGAGCCACAAATAACCGGCTAGTATTTATACAATGTAGTAAAATTTAGTAAAATTCAGTAACAATATTTTTTGTGGTAGGAAATTCTCGCATCCGCGGAAATTTTCGAGTCTCGTATAAGTAACGTGTCTGGTAATGCATTTGCCAGTCCCTCTCTCGACCGTTACTGTAACACGCTTTAAACTGCACGAGAAAGAATTATGAAAGCCGTCGTATGCACAGTCGGCGTACGATATGGTCCACGCTGGTCGTTACAGCGGGCGGTGGAATCTTTTATTTTAGGCAAAGGTATTCGTGCATCTTCTGCATTTCTGGGTTGGCTCGACGAGTCGTCTCCGAAAATGTTATTCCGCTTGGTTTACGCAAATTTTCGAAAGCTCCTTCGGAGCTTCGCATTTACCTGGATGTATGAAAAACAAACAGTACTGTCTCTCCTTACATGCTCCGCGTGTGGCGGAAGAGTAAAAATGGAGAGCGGAAGAGAATTCGCATTCACTTCGCCGGTCAAATATTTTCTCTCGCCTCGTGGGAAATGGAAACGGGAAAGATAGACATATTGCAATAGGTAAAGTTCGATCGTTTAAAGCGGAGAGAAGTGAGGATGTCCTTTTGAAGAACCGAGTTTTTTTTTTTTTTTTTTAGTGATTCAGTTTCGCATCGCGGAGCCGTACGAAACGAAATGCTCAATCACTGGAAACAGAGTTGAACAGCAACGAAAAAAAAAAACAGATTTTCACACACGCACGCACGAGCACACGGTGAAAAATGGTCGAAGCCATCGACGAAAAAAAATTGTTTTTTTTTCGAAGAGAAAGCTCCACAGGAGTTCGAGATGGCTCGTTACCGCCTTCGCGCGAAAACGCTTGTTTTTTTCACCGGGTCGCAATTTCCGTTCGAGAAACGAGATCGAAATTGTTTCGTCCTCGAGTAATTATCCCAATGACTACGTGACCTCGTTTGACCTTTTTTTTTAGTCATTCATACTTGCTTCTTGAAGGTTATTTTTTTAATAAAAAATAAAACTTCCATCGTCGATCATTTTACTTTAGTGATTAATGCAAATAAGAAATTAAAACTTTTTTTTTTAACATAATATTTTCCGCTCGCAAGTTTCATTACTCTTTGGTTATTAGTCCCAAGAAATGGCCCTCCAGTAATCAAAATAAGATCATTTTTTATTTTTCGACAAAAAATCAAACTTGCATCGTCGCTCAATATTTTAGAGATTAATTTCTGTTGACATTTTTTATTTTCTTTTTTTTACATAATTTTACCGTTCTCAAGTTGTCTTACTCTTTGGCCATTAATCCCGAGAAATTGCACTAGAGTAATCAAAACACGACAATTTTGAATAAACCGCATATCCCCTTCGAGGTTTACGCACGAAATTCTTCGAGACTTTCAACCTAAGATGCGAAGTTGGCATTCTTTTTCAAGTTACCAAAGATTATTTACCTCTAGAAAATTCCATTTTCCTCGAAATTTCAACTTAAGATGGTCCCTCAAGACGTCATTGATTATAAAATCCGTAATAACAATGATTTCAGCTCTAATATAATTTGTCTGAGGCAGTTGGTCTCTCGATCAACAAGCACGCACGACATAGTTAAACATAGTCACATCGATCAACGTACACAGCAAGAAATAATTTCGTAAAATTACAACACGAATTTTCGTAAAAACAATTTTGTTGTATAAGTGACGAACTCGTTTGTTCAAGTTTGAATATACGAACCTGTCCTTTCATTTTCCGTGTCATTAACAATTTTAGTTTGTACATTTGTTTGTAAAACTGAACCTGATAGTGCGATCGAAAAATTAATTCCTGTGAGTGAACACAGGAATTCTTTTTTCGCCGATATGTTTATGCCTCAACGTTCGCAAGATTCAACTTTTTTAACTTTTATTTTTACTTTAATTTTACCTTTAATTTTTTACTTTAATTTTAATTTTAACGTTTAGTTTCATTTAATTTTAATTTTAACGTTCCCTTTTTATTTTTTAATTGCAAATATCGATCTATTTAGTTATTTATATACTTTCCTTGCTCTATAACACCTCATGGCTCGAGGCTGCGGAAAAGTTGTTTAACGTACGGTCGTTTCTGAGTCAACGATTAAACAAGTTGTTGCTCCGACAAAGGTTGGCTCGTGCATTTTTTTTCGACCCTCTGGGTATCCCGCGCGTCGGCCACCTCCTTCGCCAGGGTAAAACTACGTGCCAAAGGGGAAACCCTTCTCTCTCTTTCTATCTCGCTGCCGCGGCGGTTCAGCCAAAGTTTGTTTAACCGAGTACCGCGAGCCGCGTGCTTTTCTGATTTTACCCTCCTTTTTTTTGTCGACCACTCAGCTCTGCCAACGGGCTTCGGTCAGTGGCAGGCCAAACAAGGAATGGAACGGTGTTTCAGCAAAAAATTCGGAAACAAAACAAAAAAAAACGCATTAACGAGGGTGGTACACGCACCTCGCTCGATCAATCCTGCTCGCTCGAGCTCGTGGGAAAGCTCGAGCTCAAGCCTTCGGAAAATCGTTCATCGGCGACATAACAACGTACAAAAAAATACACCGTTCTATGTCTATATAATTTTTGCCATACAAAGTCCTCGGCGTTATTCAATTCGAGACATCGGCGTCGACCTGCCAACGCCCCCCCCCCCCCCCTGGACAATTAATCTTTTTTTTCTTTTTTTTTTGCAAAAAAAGAAATTTTATTTTTATTTACATTAAATTAAATTTATTTGACGGATTTCGCCTTTACAATCGAAATATATTATATAATAAATCCTAAATATAAGAGCCCCAGAGTTACAAGATATCAAAATTGGGAATGTTAAAAACACTTAAGTCTACGATCTACAAAAGATTTTGAATAGTTGGATGCACTCAAGTTTACTTGAGTAAAGTCTTTACCATTTCACTTGCCTCTTGTGCGTGACTAGACGTGACTAGACGAATTTTTTAAACGATTCATTTAAAAATAATTATAAAAATAAATATGTGTATACAAAGAGTTCGCATAAAGTCCCGTAAGTTGAAGCGCTTCTGCATCAATTTAAGGGATGTATGAAAAAAAAGAAAAAAAAAAACACGTAAAAGGAAACCGGAATTCCATCAGGTACGTCAGTCAGGAGTTGTCCCGAGTCCGGAATTTCTCTTCTCCGCTATTCTTAACTTCCTTCAACCCTTCGCAGACACTTTTCCACCGAACGCTATACGTGCCGGCTATTTTATTGCTTGGTCCCGAGGGTAGTGCCGAAACGGAGCAATCGCGGGACGAATGAGTGGATGAGAAACGGGAAGCAACGGGGTTTTCCTTGCCCATTGAAAACGCTGTTTTTCCTCGATCGAATGGGAGGGTGGCTTTCCGAATACCAAGTGTCTTGAGAGTGCGTGAGACGAGCCGTTCCATCGACAGGCGATTGAGGGGTCGATGACCTCAGAATGTGAGACTGCACGGTGAAAAAAAAGTTGGTACTTTTTGGACAAACTTATTGTCCACGAAAGTCCACAATTTTTTATTCGTTAATTTTCCGATCGCGCCATCCGTTTTGAGTTTTACAAACAAAAGTGCAAACTAAAATTGTCAATGACACGGGAAATAAAAAAACATTTCTGCATATTCACAATTGAAAAAAGGAGTTTGTCACTTATTTAGTACAAGAAAATTTTTCGAAACTTCGTACTCCGATTTAACTATTATCCTTTACTGTGTGACGGCAGCTCGAGGAGGTGCGCAACATCGTCGGCTAGCGAGATAAGTATGGTAAGAATGAAAGTAAGATCGGAGGAGTGACCTGGCGTGAAGCTTAGGTGGAGAGCGGGTAAAAAACTGAGCTCCGGGGCAAAACGGTCGGTTCCTGTCAATTTTTCGCGGGACATGGAAAAATCGTCTCAGATGGATGAAACCGAACCACTTTGCCCCGCTCTCTCCAAGGTGCGGACATCGGACAATGACGATGCTTCTTCACCCTCGGGCGGAAGAATGCGGAAAAAGGGAGGCATCGAAAAAACCGAGAGAAAAATGGTCCGCTGTTAGGTGAGACGGTTCGAGCGACTGCGCACGTATGCGGGGGGAGAAAACGGTTTGACGGTTTAGCGCACCTTGTGTTAGGACATTGACAGCAAACGCTTTCGTTGTCCGCGTGCTAACGAATTCACGCCGGTCGAGCACATCCTATTCTGGACCAGCAAATCCCATTTTTTTTTATTTCAATTTTTATGCGCGTGTATTTATATAGTTCATATATGGCATATCTGGGACTCGATACACATTCGATTGACGTGGGTCGGGTGGAAGTGACAATTTTTTTTCCGCCACTTTTCCACATATTCCGTCACACTCTTGCGGCGACGGGGCGAGAAACGTATGCCGCTTGTTAAACCCTCCCTCGAAATCGTCGCGTTCTGGAGGTGTTTCGTGACGGGACCAATTCAATTCACTTGAACGCGTGTTGTCAAGTCCGCACAATTTTATTGAATATGATCGATGCTCTTTGGTCCACCCGCTGCAGCGCGGACGTTTCTGCGTTATCGTATGTGCTCATAGTCTCCGGACTGTTCAGAAGATTTATCGGTTCCGTTTAGGGGGATGCTTTGAGGTGTGAACGCGCAGAGATGAAATCTGAGTCGTGAATCGATTAAATTCGTTTGAGGTAAAATGATTATGATGGAAATGGAAACATTTTTTCTCGAAGTGCCCTGAAGTTAAAAGACATCTATATTAATTCATCCGGATCGACACCGGAATGTCCTCTTGAAAAGAAATCCTAGAAATCACAAAACCTCCACCAGAAATTAAAAAAAAACTTGCTTTATTTCACCAAAATACGTGCAAACCAAGTATAAACTGTGAAATCCGAACTTCGGAGAAGGGCTCGGAGAATTTGCCGGTCTCATTGAATGTTCCGACGCGAATGATTGTGGCGTGTGGGTGAACGAGCCGCGAGCGTGATGCGTCCGCGAGCGGTTTTGAGACACGGAACCTCCAAACTACACGTCCGAAGTTTGAAATACGATGATCCGAGTCAGCCATTCGGAATGCCAGTATTCGACGAATTTACCTGCCGCCCTTTCGTATCCCGCTGTATTAAATAGCCGATTACGTACGACACGTGTGCCTGTGGCGGACACGGGCCTTTCGTTGCAAACGAGCCGAACTTGATGCGACGTTAAAGGCCTTGATGGCGGAGGTCGGTTAAGGGTGGAAACCTAATTTGCGAAGGTGGGAGGGCGAATTACCTTTGATCGAGAGCCAACAGGACATTGCCGGGACTATCCGCTACACAAACTATTATCGGGTGGGTGGGAGAGCTGAAATTTTCGATACCATTTCGAAGGTTAGTTTCCGTTCGCGTACGGACCCATCGGGAGTTCGATGCCTTTCCGTCAAGTCCGTCTAGCCGCCGGTAACGAGATTGTCCTTCGCCGACCGGCAGCGATAGGTACGCGAGGGCGAAGTGGGAAGCCAAAAGTCTGTTCTGTCTGCGACTTCAGAGGAGTTTCCGGTAGAATTGTTATAAGCGAGCTTCAGCTTCGACTTTTGGTAACTCTTTGCAACAGGGTTCTCGACTCCCTTTGAGGCTCGCCGTTTGCAACATCAATTGTACGGCCCTCAGCAACCCTGCTGTAAAGGTCGGCTGTGCCGTATGCGTTAGAATGCGTTCATAAACTCCACCTTCTCATCATCGTTAGCCTTTAATGCGGCACTCCGTTAACGTCAGACCTAACACGAATACCTACTCGACTCCGTTGACTCGCTCTCGTTACACGGTCTTACCGTCGTCGGTACGGTGTGTACGGTTGTAAACTGTGTACTGGTTTATTACGGCGAAATGGAATGCGAGGCGAACTGAGTCCAATTCTCTGGAGACTTCAATAGCGGAGTGGCTCGTTCCGTCAAATCCTAAAACGCAACGATAAGATTTAATTGAGCGCACTCTCGTGCAGTCCCATTCACTGAAACAGACTCTCTTGGAGCCTTCCTGTTGTCGAAAGTCATTGAAAAACTCAAGATATACCGTATGCTGGGTTAACTTCCAGTTCAGTTCAGCCGACGGTTCGCGAAGGATTCTGGGAATGTTCATTTTACCGTTGGCATTGATATCTTAGTAGTAGTAGTAATTGTATTTATTGACAATGTTTTGCATGGTGCGGACATTGATGCATTTGGGACGTTATTTACAGTATATTTCAATTGCCAACGAACCATCAACCTAATCCTTCAGGCCTGATCCGCTTTTTTTTTGTACTGGTGCGTTTGTTTTTCGGGGTGGGAATGAAATGTTTTAATGTATGTTTGAGTTTAGTTTACATCTTCGTTTGCCATTCTATCAAGTTGTTAATATGCGGTGAGTGGTGGATATTTGCGTCTGCGGTTTATATTTTGTGTGGGTTGTATGCACAGTGGTTGGATGTTCAGAATTGCGGAAACGAACTTTTCGGTGAGTGTTTGTGTTCTTGTCGTTATGGGTGGTTTTTCTGATTTTCGTAAAGTAGGGTGCTAGGGAGGTTGTGTAGTATTGGTAGTTGTAATTGTAATTATAGATAATATTTGCATGGAACGAGCATGGATACATTTGGAAGTTTATTTACAGTATATTTCTATTGCCAACGAACCATCAACCTAGTCCTCCAGGCCTGATTCGCTTTTTTTTTGTACTGGTGCGTTCGTTTTTCGGTGGGAAAGAGTTGTTTTAATGTTACGTTCGAGTTTGATGCACATCTTCGTTTGCCATTGTCTGAAGTTGTTGGTACGTGTTAAGTGTTCGATATTTGGGTCTGCAGCTTATACTTGATGTGTGAACTACACGCATCAACACAGTACGCGATTCAACAAAGTAAGAAAGTTTGTACTTTTTACAACAACTTGTCAACAAATGTCCACAATTTTTTATTTGTTAATTTTCCGATCGCACCATCAGGCTCTAGTTTTACGAACAAAAGTACAAACTCAAATTGTTAATGACGCAGGAAATAAAAAGTCAGGTTTCTATATTCGATCCTGAAGAAACGACTTTATCACTTATATTTGACAAGATTATTTTTACCAAACGTCGTATTCCAATTTTACGAACTTCTCACTTACATTCCATTCAAGTCAATGTGATAGACTTTCACTCAAGCCTAGAAAACTCAGCCTGGGCAATAAATCTCGTTTCCTAGTGAACACCCAAGAGACCAAATCTTTCCCCCGTCTCTAATTTGCCAAGTATCAGAGACCTATTATAAAAAAAAAGTGTTTCAAATCTCGAGAAGTCCATCCATGTCTTGGCTGACGCAGAATCGGGAAGAGTGCTCGACATCGCCAGAATTTAGTTTTAATTATCTCGATGGCGCGCCGAGTCTCGTAGCGGCGGTTCGTGTGACGAGAGATAGAGGTGGATGAAAAAAAAAAAAAAAATGAAAGATTAACTCTCCGAAGCATCGAGGGGTGCAGAGAGCATGAGAGGTGGAACAGAAGTCGGATGGTAGGAAGAACGAAGAGATAGTTGCCGTGCGGAAGTCTTCGCCGAGTTTCGGATGAAGGAATCTCGGTTGTGCGATTCGGGCGTTCTCCTCCGAGCTACCGCAGCCAGAGGCGCGCCATCGCCGCCCAAAGCTCCGCTATGCCCTCGTAATTTTTGGGGCGAACTCGACGCGGCACTCTCCTAATTGAGAGTCCACCTCATCCTTCCCGTTTGAGAAACTCTCCGGCGACCTACTCGGCTTCGACTTCCGCCGGCGGATTCAACCTCCGCGTTTCCTTCTCCTCCCGCGCCCCGTTTAGTTCGTTCCCGTCTCGCTCGTTTCTCTTTGCGCGGAGATACCAGCACATGCAGATAGTGTTCGACACGGAACTGAGGTAAAATTCGAACAGGCGTTTCGCGCAGTCTTCCGGAGTCCAAGAAATGCAAAGCAAGATTTCGACGCCGCTGCTTCGACCCGCTTGAAATCGGCGTCGAGTATCCTGAGGGTCCGAGTTCTCGAGTCCGGAAAACAAGACGGGCGGGTTTGGGCGAAGGGAGAGTCTGTGCTCCAGTTTGGCCAGTAACTATAAATTCTTGGTGACCCATTGCGCCAATTTCGACTGGACTGGGCCGGCGGAAGTTTGAAGAGGGTTTGGCCGGCGAGAACGGCGATGAGTGCGCGTTTCACCGAGATTGTATTCTCACGGAGAGATCGAGAGGGCAGAGCGAAGAGATACCGGCGAGTGTTATCGTTCAATTGGCTTCTTGCCTGTTCCGGCAGTGTAAACAGACTAGGTAATTAATTGACGAGGGAACTCGGAGTCTTACGCCGTTATTTCTCAGTGCGACGGAGCTCGCCGAGTCAAACGAAGACTCGCGAATTGGAGCTCGTTTAACGTGATTGCCTGCTTCCGTATGGTATTTTGGACGGTAGTCGTACTGATCGACAACGCAAGGAATTATTTGGTTCATCGAAGGAGTGTGAATTATGCATGTCCGGTTACGTCAGGCCTGACTGCGGAAGAATCAGGCCCGGACCAGGCCCTGATCTAGCGCAACCTGATCGATCTCTTATCGTTGGAAATCTTTCTAAAAAAATGGATTTCTAAAAAAAAAAAAAATGTGCACATTGCTTCCTCATTTATTACAATTTTGGGCATAGATTTCTCTACGAGAAAGTTCGGTGATCGATTTGGCTTCCTCATTAGTGGAAGCTATGCGGAAAATTGTAATAAATGAAGAAGTCGTGTGCAAATTACTTTACACCTTTTTTCTAGGGATGTGCGAATATTCAAAAAATTGAATAATTCATCAAGAATTGAATATGAATAATGACCATTCGATGTTACCGCTCGGGTCTCTTTCCTCACCGGTCAAATCTTTTTGGAGATGAAACCGTACACTTGACGATTTGTTTATCCTTTTTTTTGTGAGAGGGATTCGATTTCAGGACATTCACATGGTCACATGGTTTGAAATGTGATTTTTTTAAAGTAAAACACTTTTTTTTGTAAAATGATTTTTTTTTATTTTACAAATATTTTTCTTTTTTATTTAGGTTCCGATGTTCCCTTTTCTAAATCGTTTTCCGTCTTTTCTTATTCACCTGAACACAAAGAACACAAAGTGCCATGGAGCCAGTTTTATTTTGGCGGGCTGTTTTGCCTTCGTACCCTTTTACGAGGTATTTTAACAAGTACGTAAACGAAGTATTTAGCAATGTATCTTAAGTACAAAAAGTATGTTGTATTTTCAGTATTTTCGAGTATTTTGTTCAGTCCTGGTTGAAATTCTAACATACTCGTACAAGAATTTATAACGAACCATAATGGCCATTATAAATAACGCGATATAAATTACGTGATACGTGTACATATTACTGCAATTGTTGTAAAGACGTATTACAATGCGAATTGATTTATAACAGAATTTATCGTGCACTTTGTTCATTTTTATTCAGTTAAGTTACCATGCTATGTTGAAGCCTTGAAAAGGGGAATAACTTGCAACCGGCCGTAAGTTCTTCAGCTGTGTTCCTCTCTTAAAAATAATAATACAAATCAATCATTGAATAAATACAATATATGTGCTCAGTTCCATTCTAATCGGAAATTCATCATTCGCATATCTAACTCATTAAAACTATTCGGATTTTCTAATTATTCATGAATATTCCGATTATTCGAATTTTTTGAATATTCAATTCAAACACTATTCTTCTAATACCGTTCTAATACCGATGAAACAATTTTTTCTTACAGTGCAGCTTCTTCTATGACGAATCAAAGAGAAATAAACTTTGATCGCCGCAGCTTCGTTCTGTTTCCCGAAAGCGGATGACTGCAGCTCGAAGTACGTTCCACTCGCCATTCCACTCGCGAATTTTGTGAAGGTATTCGGTCTGAAAGGTAGATACGGACAGATGGAACACGTTGGAGCGCTGAAGATCGGATGCCATTAGCGAAGCCGATTCCGAGGCAAACATGTTATTCGAGTTCCGTCTTCGTATCCGTTCCCAGACGACGGCGCACGTTTCGCAGCCTCAACCCTGCACCGCACCCTTGACGCGTTCGTCAAGCATCCTCGTAGCTCGCGGGTTGGCCCGAGCCAGAGATAACGATTGGCGTGCTCGTCGAGGTGAGAAACTCGCTACGAGTCACGGCTAAGGGTCTATCCAGTAGACACGTAGTAGCTTGCTTCGTTGTAACTTCCTCAGGTAGACGAATCATTGCAGCAAGAAGGCTTATAAAAGGCGGTTCACCGACGGAGCTCAAGGGGCGGCGCCGCCGGGTGGAAGGGCGCGGCGAGCAAGCGAACATCCAGACAGACAGGCGTGAACCGTACTAATTGGTATCGAATTAGTTGAGATTACTACTTGCCAGAACCTCACTAGCGGAGCCCGAGCGATCTTTGAGCAACGGCACAGCTCCCCGGAGTTCAGAGACCGACTGCTGATTGCATATTAATGCAGCCCTGGAAACTCGAATCCTCCCTTTTCATTCCATTCAGCAATCCTCCGACTCCCTGTCTGAACGACCTTCTCCCGAGGCTCGCTTCTTCGTTTCTACTTACGCGTCTCCTCACCTCGTCCCTCCCGAAGAGACGTCCGTGAGTAAACGTGTCAACGGCTATTTGCCAATGGCTCGCGTAATTGTCCGCGATCGGAGGTTGAGCCAACTCATAGATATTCTATGCCACGGTCAACTTCGATCAGTCGAAGTTGATCAACGACTCAAGTGAAAATTCGCATGCGGACTGCCGAAGAAAAAAAATTGGTATTTCAATTCTACTTTCAACTGTTACAATTCTGCACGGGATTGAAACGATGACATATCACCTTGAGAGTCGTGTTGTTGTTGTTTTAATACCATATGGAATTGTCAGAATTGAAGGTAGTATTGACATTTAAAAAATTTATCTTGCCCGCCGGCATATAAGCTACCGGAAAGTAGCTATGTCGGTACGCCAAAATCATAGACATCAGTGTCTATATGACTTAAAAATTAATTATATATGATACTTTGTCTGCATAAAAAATATTATTCGAAATAATCGAGTATCTATGAGAATTTTCGCAATTAGATTGAATCGATTATTTGTAAGCAAATTTTTTGGTAAGTGTCGATTTTACTTCATTTTTACGACAACTGGGTTGGGAGACGTCATTTGTCCCGAAACCGAGCACTTTGATCGCAGCTCTATCGAACATTAGTCCGGTGATTTCACTTTTTTTTTTTGTTGCGCATCAATTCCTGATTGATTCGCGAGTCCGCAGTACTTTATATGTTTTCCCTATTTTCGATCTAAGTATGTTAATTCTCGATTTGCAGATGAATTTCGCCGGCTCTCCCGCAGGCGCCGTGTAAAAATACCGATTTTCAAGATCTAATTATTCATTCAAATTTTCGGTAAAAGCCTTCGAGATTTTGTACAAGTAAAATTTGACAGTTAAATTACGACATTTAATTACAAAAGTTTATGCACATGACTTTGGATTGCCTCCGCGACGCAACTACCTTAAAACAATCGTGTCGATGGCGACGCGCTGCGAGGTGGAGGGTGAGTTGTCTTGCGCACAAAATCGAACACTGCAATGACCCGATTCGGCAGGGAAACTCTTATGCGCGACTGGCCACGGAGAATTCACTCGAAGTGGAAAGTCCCCGTACCGATCAGACCGACTGGCTCGGGGAGAGAGCGTTAGCTTTTTTTCCCGTCCTCTTCATCGTCCGGGCAGAAAAGACCGAGATAATGCTTCCTGCACAGTCGATTCGTTCTCGTTGCACACAGAAGCTTTGGGATACAAGCAGCTGCGAGCAATCCGATTGATCTGGTGTGCCGCTGCAGGCCGGGTGAGGCGGGGGGAAAAGGTTGGTCCCGGCTGGTTTCCAGAATCGACAAAAGGCGAAACCCTGGTCCGTCCGGCTATTGTGCGCCTCCTCGGCGTCGTCGTCCGGCTGATAGCGGGAGGTGAAACGCTATACCGTGTCTTTCGCACTGGCGAAATTAAAGGGAATGCCCGGTGGCACTTGAACAAGTGGAGCTTGAAGAGAGCAGGAGACTGGATGAAGAATGAAGAAAAAAAAAATGAAGAAAAAAAGATGGATGAGGAGAGCGGAGGGAAAGAGACAAAAAGGACACGCGCGACTCTGCGACGCCGGGTCTGGGAGCTACGCTCGTTTCGTGGCGTTATAGATATATGAGGGTTGGGGCGGGGGGGCTCTCGTTGTTCGATCGAACGTCTGCCACGGCGATATCGCCGAGGCTTCGTCCTTTCCACCTCGCCGCACTTCGACTGTGTGCCACCGTCACTGGCACCGGCACAAGCCCTCCGTCGCGACGAGGCCCTCGGGCCATCCGGACCGACGATCGCGCCATGCCATCAGTGCAACCGAACAGTGAAACGACCATCGGCTTCGGAGTGGGCAAGTAGAATCTGAAAATGGTGTTTCCAGGCGTCGAGTCGAGTGGCCGGCATCACGGATCTCGGCTTCGGAATTTCGATAAACGGCACGTAGCCTCTCCATACAGGAATATTGAATTAATTATTCGATGCATTTTTTTAGCCTTGGTGGGTTGGATTTTGAGAGGATAGTTCGAACTTGCGATGACTCTTGAGATGGAACTTGAGACCGAAGTTTGGCCCGAACTTCATTGCGGGCTTAAGATCCGTCTTAAGTTCGAAGTTAAGATCGGATCTCGGTTCGAGATTGATTTTGAGATCGTTTGATTTTAAGTTCGAACTTAAGTCTGAACCCAAGTTCGATTGTAGTTTAAGTTCGATCTTGAGTTTTGAGTCAAGTTCCAACTTAAGATCAAATTTAAGGACGGAATCAAGTTCGATCTGAGATTCGATCTTAAGTTAAGTAATTAAGATAGATCATAAGGCCGCAATGAAGTTCGGGACAGACTTTGGTCCTATGTTCGATCTCAAGAGAGATCTTGAGATCAAACTAATGTCTTAACATTCGACCCTTAAACGGATTCACCATTATTGCTCATCGCCATTTCTTGCTTGAATCGGCGAACTAATCAGAAAAAAAAAAAAAAATCCTAGGAAAATAGAAAATAAAAATAAATATGGCTGATGCCTCGACAAACGTAATTCGTCCACGCATGGTCGCGCGGAGTCCATGCAAACTCCAAGATAATGTTGTATGCCAAATTATTATGATTGTAATAATATTAATAATCATAATTGTCGTGACAATACCGAGGGGAGAGAGGCGTAAAGGGCTCGAAAATGCTCCTCTCCATTCTCCTCTTTAACAGGATTCGACCGCTGTATTAAAGCCCTGGCCGCTGTGCAAGAGCTCAAAGAAGATTATTACCGCTGAAACATCGAGGCTCGCTGTATAAATATCACGTTATGCGCAAAGTTTTTTTGCGGTGATGAATAAGTGGAGGACGAGAGAGGGGCGTGCACGGTGGGGTGAACTCAACGAGTACGCAAAGTCGTTAAACTGAAGAAAGCCTCTTTGCAGGCGGAGTAATCATCTTTTAAGTCCTCCCAAGATCGATAATGAGCGACTGGGGTGATGGAGCTTCTGCTGCCGGCGTAGAGTAGCGGAAAGAACAGCCGCGTATCCGCGTTGGAACGTGAAAAAAATATGCAGAAGAAAAATTGAAAAATAAGAAAAATCCTCGGCTTTTGAGTAAGTTCACATCTAAGGAATAACGAGAAAAATAATTTTTAATTTAAAACAAATCTGGATCATAGTCCGCCATCGAAGATAACGGCATCGCTCGTTATACGCCCGTAAAGTGTGAACGCCATCCTCTATTTTTCAGTTCCCAGATTCCGGACAAAACCCATCAAAATTCGCTACATAGACACGACGTCGGAATTTTCCTAGAAATAAATATATCGGATATCGTATGGTCTGATTGATATTGCCAATAAATAGACTTTTACCACTACAAATTAATCAAATAAATCGTCAGAGCGTCAGGATGTATAAATAAGTTAATAATAATTATGGAGTATCTATTAATATGTATAACATGTATTTATGAACTATTTAATTAATAACAATAATTAGTCGTATATATAATAAAAATGATATGACATAAATGCAAATATCGTACTATTGATTAAAATAAAGCCGATATGTAATTGTATATTCATACATAATATCATTATACATATAGATTATGTATCATAGCAATAAATAATCTAACTATTCGACAATATCCCTCCTATAAGCCGACGCGTCGCGAACTTGGCCAGGCTCGATTCATCTTGCCGACGATCTGCCTACAAGCTTGCATCGTCCGAGCCGAATAAAGTTGATGTCCGGAGAACTTCGCCAGCCGTCTCTCGGCGGTGATCGCGAAATAATCACCGCCCCGAGGGGGTTGGGAGAGGCCGCGAGGGGGTGCCTCGTGCAGGAGGAACCCGCCTGGGACGGCGGCGACGGGAAGAGGAACAGGAGTCGAGTTTGCTCGGGGGTGGCTCGTCGTGTCGCTCGAGATATCTCCGGCAAGAGAGCCGCGGAACTTCGCCCCCGAACAAATGAGGAGGTCGCCCCGGTGCGAGATTGCGCCTCTCGGATAGTCGGAAGATAAGTCGTGTAAAAGGAAGGGAAGCGCCGCGGAGGCGGATTTGGGCGCGATACCGTGGAACAGCGATAGAAAGGAGTCGAAGGTGGTTGCGAGGGGGTTTCGCCTGGGTTCGCCCCGGTCGAAGCGTCGGCAGGGTGGATGGAAAATCCGAGTGCAGCGAGAGAGCACACACCGCTTGTGTTCTACGTAGAGCGGCGTGAGGGGGAGGCCAGGAAGGCGTGGGGCGAGAGAGGCAGCCAAGACATCGCGAGACAAATTCGGTCGAAGGAGGAAGGCTGGGAGAGGAGAGAGAAAACGGGAGACAGGGAGAAGCGAGATTCAGGCGCGGAGCGCGGGAGGGTTGAGAAATAGTCGCGAAAGAATTTCTTATTAGATTGGAAATTGAAATCTGGAAGTGGTGGAGGTGAATGCGAGGGCAAGGGAGCGTGTCCGAGAGTCGGGTAGAGCCGAAGGCTTCTGTGGCACGAGAGTGACTGTTCCCGTTTGTAATTCTTCTCTATCTTTTTTTTGTCTTTTTTTTTAACTTTTTTTTGCCCATCTCTTTCTATAATGCCGTTTCCAGTGTGTCTGGCCCTTGGCGCGAGTCCTCGGGAGGAACACGCTCGGTTGATAAATGCCCTGACTCGGAATTGAAAGAACGCTGGGGATTCTTACCTAACGTCAAAATTGGTAAATTTGCGCTGGTGTAATAAATTCTGTTTTTTTTTGTTAACGAATTCGAGGTGAATAACTCGAAATTTGTTACGTATATTTTTTTGCGACGCGCTTTTGGTTTGAACAGTCGGCGATGTACCGTTTTTTCAGTTAAGGCGGAATCCCACTTGGGTAACTTTGTGGAAGTGGAACCGATTGGCTGGTGGCTGAAATTTTGAGATCGGATTTTTCTGTCAAGTTGATCTCGTATTTGCAGTGAAGAAAAAAAACAAAAAAATCCACTGTATTTAAAATTTTTATACATTCGTTAGAAAAAATGTATACCTCGTCGCAGCTCTCGGGAGAAGGGAACAAGCTCGGTTGATAAATGTCCCGACCCGGAATTGTAAGAGCGCCGGAAATTCTCAACTAATATAAAAATTGCTAAACTTGCGCTGGGATAATAAATCCTATTTTTCGTTTTCTTTACGCATTCGCGGTAAATAACTCCGTTTTTATTCATCGACTATTATTATTTATCATTATTTTGGTTTGACTCGCGACTCAAATATTAAGACCGGATTTTTCTGTCTCGTTGCACTTGCATTCGCACTGAGACCAAGAAAAAAAAAACAAAATAAAAAATCCTCTTTACTTTTATAATACCTACATAAAAAAAAAAAAAAAAATCCACGGTCTTTGAAAACGTAGCTCGTCGCTGACTTCAAAGGGACGTGGATATCTCCATTCTTTATACCGATGACAATGTGCTCGAGGGTCGTTACAACGTGCGGGTATCGACGTTAATAGACGGCGTGATTCGCTCTTTGACAAAACGGTGAAAAAACCCCCCCCGTCTCCTATTAACTTCCGCGTACGGATATAGTTCGTCACTGGGCGGAGGAACGTTTTCGATATAAAACGAGGGAGAATGACGCGTACACACAGCCACGATCGTGCCCTGCGAGGAGTACAGACGACACGCTGAGGCCGCGAGACGCAGGGATGTGGAAAAAGTAGAGGGGCGTTATTGGCCATTAGGGGTTGCTTTATCGCGCATCGTAGGGCGGCCAGAACGGGAGAGTTCCTTGTACACACGTGCCGATCTCGAGGATCAGTCACAGTGCTCCAAAGGCCTTTTTTTACGTCTTCTTTCCTTGCCCCCCGATTTACCTCGAGCTCAATACAGAAAATGTCGATCCCTCTTTCCATATTTTTTTCCTTCTTTCTACTTTCGGCGATTCCGGTCTCTCCGCACGACGAGGTGCGCGAGACTCTCTCCGGCCCTCCGCCGGACTGAATCGGAGCCGGCAATAAGGAAAAAAAAAGGTCTGGAATTGTCCGGGACGGAAAACCAGCTCGCGTGACGCGCTGCGTGTTATGTGGAGATAAAAAAAAATTGTTCGAGGCTTTCCAAAGTAATGGGTCTCGGAGGGTGAGGGCAGGTGGCCGAGGCTGATGCGAGGAAATCGGGAGGAAGGATCGAACGATAGGGCGGATGAGTTCCTGGTTTGAACTCTGTGGCAATTCGGCCAATGAAAAATCCACGACTTGCTCCAATCCATTAATCCATTAGTTGCTCCGATAAAAATTGTAAATATGAGAAAAAAAATCGATAATAACCCAGCGTAAGACATTTATTCGTACCATAATCTCACGGCTCAAATGGAGAACTTGTATTTAATTAAATTTATTTTTTAATAAAAAATATCGGATTAAAAAAATAATGTCATATTCAAAAAATATCATATTTTTGAAAATTGTTCAAGGCTTTCCAAAATGATGGGTCTCGGAGGGTGAGGGCAGGTGGCCAAAGCTGATGTAAAGAAACCTATAAAAAGGACCGAACGATAGTGCGGAGAATTTCGTGGCTGATCTCGCTGTCAACCCCGAAATGAAAAATCCCCGAATTGCGCTCCACTAAAAATTACAAAAAGGAAAAAAACAAAAATCGATAATAGCACAACGTAAGACATTTACTCGGGCCACAGTTTCGCGGCTCAATCGCAGTACTCCTAGTAGTAGTAGTGAGTTTATTAACAATACATAACATGTAATAGTTTTTTTCTTAACCTAACAAACTTTTCTCCTTTCACCTATATTGCATATTGCCAATTGGCCAATTGGCCATCGACCGCAGTCCTTCAGCCAACAGTACTCCTATTAAATCAAATTTTATTGATTCACAGGTTGAATCACAAAAACGGCCGAGAAGTTGGGTCCGAATGAAAATTCCCCCGAAAAAACCCAACCCTTCTTCGGTGCTCGTTACGCCCGATGTTATAATTATTCCTCCCCCCCCCCCCCGCAATATCAGCACTCCGCTATGAAAACAATTCCGACATATTTTCGCGCTAAAATTGCATACCGTGTTCGCCGAAAATTAGCCGTGTTTGTAACGATGGAGGGACCTCTTTCATCGCGTGAGTCATGTAGAGGAAATAAAATACACTGGAGTGTCGAATGCACACCCCGGCGTATCGCGGACCAGCGAAGCGGCGGGCTTGTACAGCAAGGTACGTAGGTGAGATGCTTTAGCCTGTATGAATGCACGAGCAGACACACGCGGACTTACACATAGGTAAATCGAGAAGGTACAACTGTTTCGCTGGTAACGTGTCGACCGCAGCACATGCCGCGAAAACATAAGCGCAGCGCGGGACACAGCACCGCGGGCTGCTTGTACGTTTCTGTACGGTTTAATGTATACTATTTGTACAGCGCCGTAGATAACAACTATAAACCATCGGCGATGCACATAACCGGAGCAGACAGACACTTCGAGGTAATTTGCATCCTTGCAAAATAGTCCCGGTTGACCGCATTCGGTGTCTTTGGTATCTCGCGTAAGATGTGTGCCGACCCTCGCTCTTCGAGGAAGTCAGCCCCGGGGGATGCGTTAGTCGAAGACTTGCAGAGGCAAAAAGTTCTCGACTGCATTTTTTCGGAGTATTCTAATTTTTGAAAATCAACATTTTTCGGCTGTTTAAAGTAGTCGGTGGAAAAGCAACTTTTCTATTTTTTTAATCATGAATATCCAAAATTGAATTGTTTTTTATCAGCTTCGAAAATGTTTCTCGATTTAAGAAATACTTTTTGTTCGCAAATTAATCATAATTTTTTGATTGTTGATTATATAATTTGTTTATCAGCTTGCAATATGTTTCTACATTTAGCAAACATTTTTTGGTCGCTAATAATCATAATTTTGTTGATGTTGATTCTACAATTTTTGTTTTAAAATAATTAAAACCGGTTTTTAACTACAACAGTTGTAAAATTCGTAAGAAAATTTTCTGCACCTTTGTGGACGCGAAATGTTTGTTGAATGAACAAGCCTTTACTGTGTTTTTTTTTGCTGTCAACAAATGACGCAGGTGCGCGAGTGTTTTCGTATAATGTTCAGAACAACGGTGAAACTCAACGGTGCAAACTGGAACTCCACAAGCGTATTGGAGTGGAGGTTTGAATATTTCGCCCTGTAGATCTTGCAAGTAATCATGCCAAAGTCTTAATCCAAATTTACCTTCTGGCGGCCTCTGACACATTACCCTCTCAATATTAAAAAAATTCATCAGCTTAAAATATGTTTCTACAGTTAACAAACATTTTTTATTCCCAAATAATCATAACTTTTTTAGTCTATTGGTTGTACCATTTTTAAAAATAAAAAATCTATATTCATCCACAACAATTTTTAAATGTATAAAAAGATTGTGCACTTGTCTAGACGAGAAATGTTTGTTGAATGGACAAATATTTTTTGATTGTGAACAAATTACCCCGATACGCGAGTGTTTTCGTATAATGTTCAGTACAACGGTGAAAGACTCAACGGTGCGAACTGGAGCTCCACAAGCGTATTAGAGTGGAGGTTTGTATATTGCGCCCTGTAGATCTTGGAAGTAATCAGGCCAAAGTCTTAATCGAAATTTACCTTCTGGCGCCCTCCGACACATTACCCTCGTAATACCGAAACGTTGTACAACGCCGGCGTGTCTGCTGAGGAAACTTTGCTGGGCACCATTGGAGCCTGCCCGAGTTAACTCATCCCTAAGCATCCCTTAGGAGCCGGTGCAACTCCACGGTATCGCGTGCACTAGCATCCTCTCTCTCGCCCATTCACTCGAGCCCGTTCGTTCGTTCGACGGTGAATTGCATTATGCATCGAACGTTTAAGTAGCGCCGTCCCGTCGACGTTCGAGTTCCAACAACGGCGAATTAACGACCCCGTGTGCTGTCTCAGACAACCTACGAAGTTTATTGATTTATTCATTAGTCAACGATCGTTAGAGATAAAAGGGGAACGTGTTCGATGATGTCACGTGACGCGGATAACATTTTTTTTTTTTCATTTTAACGCCATAATGAAAATTAAGAAAAATTGTATAGACAAAATTGGAGTACAATTTCACACTAGGACGGATCAAAATATTTTGCGCAAACCTACTTTGAGGACACCAAACAAAAGTTGGAGAATCCAATCGATAAAGGAATCATTTTGCGACGTGGATTATTTTTTAACTTTTTTTTTTACTCGTAGTTTTCAGATTGCATCGCTGAATTATAATGACTGCGCGGAGTCTAATTTCCTTCGTAAGAAGATTCTTTACCGCCTGAGGTTAGGAATTTCCATTTCGGGCTCTACCGCAGAATTTGTGGAATAACATTTTTTATAATTTTGATGCCAAGATGAAAATGAAGAAAAATAATAGAGAAGCCGATCGTTAAAGGAATAATTTCGCTAAACGGGTCGCCGAAGAAATTATTTATCAATTTTTTTTACTCGTTTTCAGACAACGTCGCTGAATTAATTTTCTTCGAAAAAAGATTCTTCCCCGCCTGAGGTTAGGAATTTCCATTTCGAACTCTACCGCAGAGGTTGCGGAATAAATTCAGTGAAGAATATTGACGCATGAAGTGGAAGAACAAACGAAAATATTTCGTTACAGACCCGTCGCTTATTTTGTTTACTTATAACGATTTTTGAGTGACTCGATCGTCGCGAAACATTTCAATGACGTTTTTCGTACAAGCGCGCTTCTTTTTTTGTGTCCTCAAAGTAGGTTTGTGCCAAATATTTTGATCCATCGTAGTGTGAAATTCTACTCCAATTTTGTTTATACGATTTTTATTTATATATAACAGTGTCACAGAGTCGTGTTTTTTTTTGTTTACTTGGAACTAATTTTGGTGACTCGACCGCCTCGAAACAGTCCAACGACGTGTTTCGTGCAAGTGACACCGCGCACTTAATGGCAGAGGACAACAGTCTGCTTGCTCGTCACGGAACTCTCGTTTCGATGTCCTCGGTGTTATTTCCAGTACAACGAGAGGGATGTATACGGAAGGCAGGAGGAGAGCGAATAATTAGAAGCGACAACGAATTAAACTGATTACATGACTGTATAAAGCTGAGTTAATGCCCCCTAACCCGAAAGCCCCGCCTCGTCCCCCGGGGAAGTTTACGAATAGGGGAACATAGACACGTAAGGGAAAGTTGCTTTACATACGATATTCCGAAACCCTTGGTTAGCACGACATCACTCCGACGAGTACGAAGTTGCGCGGTTAACAACAAGCTACATTGTTTTCACGGGAGTGCCCGAATGCCTTGACTACCATGAAATCGTTTCGACGAGCCTGCGGTGATTAACCGCGGCGTGCATTGTTTTCTCGATACCTCCGAGGTGCAACGATCAACATAATTTTAACGCAATGTCTGCATGTAATATATACATTTCGGTGAAATTTCCGGAAATGTTGTTACTCCATCAATTTTAGCGACATACGTAGAGGAGTGGATTAAAAGATCCTCATATGTTTTGCGGTACGGATGTCGAACTGACAAATTGTAGACAAATTTCATTTTTCCTTCCTTATTTTCCTCCGTACGAGATTGCTTAAAATTACGTTTTTTTTTGTTTTAAGGAGGGTCGAGCGCGAGGTTCGGAGGGAATAGGCTCGGTGGAACGCAAGGTGCGGGGCGGGTCGTGTGCGCGTGAGAGGTCCGCCATGCGGCCTCTCAGTCGCACGTGCCAAGCGTGCCGAGATAAAGTCGTAAAGTTTAATGTAATTGCTTATTGTGAACTAACGGTGAAGAACGAGTGCCTACATTTTTGTACGGAGATACTTTACAATATTCTTTACAGTTTTCAACAATTTGTTTGCAACGTTTCCGACCTGAACTAATCTAGAAACATTAAAATTCATCGCTTATTTTCAATCTGCCATAAGAATCAATGTTAAATGGTGCAAATAAAAAAAAAAAAATCTCGAAAAGGGTGCAGACGAACGCATTCAAACTTTGCAGTTACAGTTGGAAAAAAAATCAGCATATTTTTCTTGATGACTTTGTCACGCTCGACCCTCCTTAAGTAAAAATGGTACACTAAGTACCACAGGAAAAATCGTTGAATCATGGGAATTTAAATTACAGGTATACAGTTTAATTCAGTGACGAAAAATCAAAATCAGAAATGAAGTTTTTATCATATTAATAATGTTATTTAGCTTTCACTGTTTCCCTGGAGATTAACGGTGTGCATTGTTTTCTCGATAATCTCCGATGTGTAATGGACAACATAATTGAAACACAGTGTTTGCATACAATATACAAATTTTCGTGAAAATACCGTAAATGCTGTTACTCCGAACATTTTACGACACACGGTGATTCGTGGAATAAAAAAAGCCTCGTGTATCTCGCAATACGGATGACAAGCTGACAAATTTTATTTTCCCTTTGGTATTTTCCTCCGGACGGGATTTCCTCAAAAATACGTTTTTTGCTTCCTCATAGAGGAAGTTTTTAAAAGTAAAAATGGCACACTGCGTACAGTAAAAAAAAATCGTTAGATCACGTGAATTTAAATGTTGGTACTCCGTACATTTTATCGACACACGGAGACACGCGGAATAAAAAAAGCCTCATATAGATGACAAAGTGTAGATAACTGATTGTTGTAATTTAATTTTCTCTTCCGCATTTTCCCCGGTACGAACTTTTTCAAAATTACATTTTTTTTACTGAAAATAGTACACTAAGTTCTGCAAGAAAAATCATTAAATCCCGCGAATTTAAATATCAGTATAAAGTTTAATTCAATGACGAAAAATAAAAAATCAGAAACGAACTTATGAATCATATTTACAATTTCATTGAGCCTCGACTATTCCCCTCGTTCTGAGATTCGTTGAGTAACGTCTCTCAAGTATGTTGCGAACCAATGGAAAATCTTGTTTGTCGACTCCGCGCGCGCCGAGGGGTTAAATCGTCGTAATTGCATCTCCGAGTACGAAGTGTCTCAGCCTTTCGCAATCTTCAGATTCAGTCCGAAAGCTTCGCCGAAAATTTGAAGGATCGCACTGAAAACGATTGTCGGCTAAAATCCGCGAGCCGTGTATTCGTTAATCATTTGAGCTGGAGTATAACGAGAAGCGCGTTACAGTGTGTAACGGCGCCTTACACACTGTAACGCGCCGCGCAGTGGCTGATGCTATGCTAATTCCATGTTAAGAATTAATGAGCTTCTCGCGAACAGTCGTAGATGTTGAATCGCACGGGGAAACCAGGAAGATCCACGAGTCCTCGAAGAGGAATCGTCCTCCAGATTCACCCAAACGTTTCGGAAGATCTCCATCCACATCGTTGAACAAGCACGACGACGAGGAGGAATTCTCGCACAGCTACGAGTTTCGAGCCCGACGATGCACAACCATTCGTTCATTCTGGCTATTTCACCGGCTTCAAGTACTCGGTACACAGACTAGCGACGGAATTAAATTACAGCGGAAGCCGTCGAGGACTCGAATACTCATACAGATATTTCTCGTGAGATTTAGAAATTCGTTATTCAAGGACGAAATGCCTTTCGAGGCCCTTTCAGCCTGCATGTCGTCCTCACAGAAAGATTGGACGAGAAGCCGGAAGATGGTCGAAAATTTCAAAGCCGGGCCAACGGGTCCTTCAGCCAATTTATAGATATATCTACTTGAAGCGATCCGTGACCCAGTATTTTTTTTTGTCACGAATGGTCCGTTCATACAATTCCAAAAATGCCTGGTCTATCAGAACTTTGGTACTACTCGAAGTGACGATAATTAAAAAAGAAGTGGATCATGTTAATGATATTAAGAAAATTGATTTTTCACAATAATGCCATAAAGTTTTATTAATATTTTGATTGAAAATAAGCATTGTTGGATGAATATTCGATAAACTTTTTTTCAGATAAAATACAAAAAAAGCAGATTGTTAGATTTGTTTTTTTTTGTATTTATTCCGTTAGTGAGATCATTTCAAAAGAATTCAATTGCCGGGGTGAAGATTCATTAAAATGTTTACTGAAGTATTTCCGGCTAATTGGATTCTTCGGCATCGAACTTGGCTGTCTGTTAGGGCACTTAATCAGGCACAAACATTGATGAGTGTCCGATAGAGATGGTCGCTCATCTAATTCTTATCGGGTTTGCATAACGCATCGTCATCAATCGGACACAAACATTTATCAGTGTCCGATAGAAATGTTCGCTCATTTAATTTTTATCGTGTTTACATAACGCATCGTCGATGACATCCATCACGCTGTACGTTAAATATAACTGAAACGCGTATCATAGCCGACGGCCTTTCAACATGCATGTCGTCCTCATGAAAAGAATGTGCGAAAAGCCAAGATGATCGAAAATTCTAAAACCAGCCCAACGAGTCCTTCAGCCAATTTATCGGTCTATCTATTCGGAGGCATCCGTGATCCAGTATTTTTAATTTTTTGGTCACGAATGGTCCGTCCATACATGCAGAACCAAAACCTGATTCGATAGGAATTTTTGTCCTCCTCGGAACGGCAATTAAAAATAAATTAAAAAATAAATCGGCCATATTAAAGATATTATGAAAATTAATTTCACACAACAATGCCAAGAAATTATTAACACTTTCATTGAAAATACTAGTCGTTTATCAAACAATCGGTAACACTTTTTTTTTAATTAAAAAAAGTAGGTGAGATAATTTTTAAAAAATTAATTAATGGGGCGAAGATACGTTACAATGATTAATGAAGTACTTCCGTCTGATTGGATACTTCAGCGTCAAACGTGGCCGTCTATTTGGGCCCTTAATCGGGCACAAACATTGATCAGTGTCCGTTAGAGATGTTCACTCATCTAATTCTTATCGGGTTTGCATAACGCATCGGCGAGCGGCAATGAAATCCGTCACCCTCTACGTTACGTACAACCGAAACGTGTATCATACCTAATACGGTACAAACTACACTTGTACATGTACATATACACAGCTCGATGTCGTACCGGCAGAGAGACAGAGAGACACTGCCGAGATCACCCGTCATATTAATTGATTGATCGGCGTGCTTCGGCCAATTATCAATTAATCATTGTCTCCTTTCGGCCCGATTTGCAACAGTCGAGTGCACTATTCGCTGACTCGGCGGGCCGCCGAGCTGTTCATATTTGTCCTATCATGAATGCTTTTATCCGAATCCTTAAAAAAAAAAAAAAAAACGAAATAATTCTGAATCGATGGAAAAAACACGACAAGGGGAGGCCTCACGGATCCTCCCTCATCAGTCTCGCCATAACCATCGATGGTTTCAGCTCTCGTCGAGTTCTGGAAGACCAGTTCTCTGACACTGGAATTGTCAGACTCAGTCGTGGTGAGTCTGACAATCGTCGGAATAGCCTGTCTGTTCATATTTCATGCTCCATATTTCATATTTACGCTATTATGAATGCTTTTATTCGACGAATGGCCTTAAAAAAAAGTCAGATAGAATGCAATAAGTCTGAAGCAAGGGGAAAAAACCCCTCGTCTGCTCCGATAACACATCTCTACGAGTTTCTATCGATTAAAAAAGAAAACTTAAAAAAAAAAAAAAACTGATGAAGCCTCATCAACCTCGCTATAACCATCGATGGCTTAATCTCTCATCGAGTTCTGGAAAATCGATACTCGAACGAGTATGGGGCCTTCAAATAGCTCGTAGCGAGTCTGACAATCGTCGGAATCGCCAATCGTTTTGTCGAAACGACCGACGAAACGATAAACTAGCATTGTCGAAACTCCGCGAGTAGAGCATCCAACTATGTACAGCCCGCACGCGACCATGCCTCCCTAGTCGCGTGCGCTCGATGGGTCGCGGATCCCGCTTCCGATCGAGTGAGCCAAAAAAAAAAATCAAAAGACGGAAGGACGAAAAAAAAATCCGACGAACGTAGCTGAAATGCGATTGGTAAATACTCGGGCGTGAATTATTGACTAAAAATAAACGAGGTATATCGAGTCCCGGACAGAATATTCGTTCGATCGGATGGATAATCCGTTCACGAGGACAAAATTTCGACGGAGGACGTAACGTGACTCTGCCAAGCGCGAAATCGCATACATGCAAGATCTTTTTTGAGTGAATATGCCTTGTTACCTTGATTTTTTTTTAGTTTCCTATTTTATTTGATAGAAACTCATAGATTATCGGAGCAGACGAGAGGAGTTTTTCCAATTTTCATTGTTTAAAAAAAACATTGCCATATCAGCCCGACTTATCACCGCCGATTGTCAGACTCACCACGATGTATATAAGGTTGTTGTGGGGTAAAGTCAAAATGCTACCACTGCCATGAAATTTTTTGCTAATGTATATTATCCCCTTGCAAATAGTCTAGTTAAATTTCGGAACGATGTACAGCATCTTTAACAAGAAAAAAAAAATCGTAAAATTTGCAGCTCATTGCATTACTCTTATGGAGAATTCCCAACGATTCGCCGTATTTACCTTCTAACAGCTAAGGAAATGCTACCACGTACATAAAAAACCTATGTATAGTTCAAATGATAATCGCTTTAACGTTTGGCATTTTCCGATGAAGATTGACAGCATCGTTATTTAATTATTAATAAATGAAAAACTCTTGCTCCTCTTCGCTTGGGAACTGACAAGCAGCTCTCTCTTTCGCACACCGACCGCACCGCACACTGCGCGCCGCCCAATCTCTCCGCCGCCTCACCCCGTAGGCCCAAACCCCAAAACAACCTTAAAGGCCCGGTACTCGTTCGACTGTCGGAGGGCTGATTTTCCAAAACCCGACCAGAGACTAAACAGTCGATCGTTATGGCGAGGCTGATGAGGATCCATCAAGCCTCCCCCGGTGAGCGCCACCCTCGGACACGATTCGCGCTTCGACCTTTACGAGCCAACGCACCCGACTGTCTGGCGAGCTCTCCCTGCGGCGTGTTTCGGTGAGTTTATGTAATGTGCGGTCGTTCGGTATTCCGCTCTCTCGTGCGTCTACGTACGCGAATGTAGTCCGGGCATAAATTAGCACACCTGGAGGCCGGCGGCTGACGCGTCTGTCCGTCCGGTTGTCGCGCACCCGCACACGCACGCGTGCAGACGACACGAAGACTTCCGGTCGGCCATGTCCGCACACCTGTACGGGTGTGTAAACTGCCAACGCACGCTGCTCGCTGTGCGACGCCCCCGAGCTACGCCGTACGCGAATTCACATTCATACCGCGGAGTTCGCCGGACGACGGGAACCACTTTCCGCTTCCGGTCCGTCCGCGCTCCCGCGTGACTCTCGTGCCGTTGATGGCCGTTCATCCTGCGCGGACGTACGATCAGGGCGATTGAATGCGCCCTGAAAGACCGGAGACACTCGGAGATGGGAGATTTACCAAGGAAAAATGAGAATTTAAATTTTATTATTTTTATTTTTGTTTTTATAATCGCGTGACTCTCGTGCTGTTGATGGCCGTTCATCCTGCACGGACGTACGATCGGGGCGATTGAATGCGCCCTGAAAGACCGGAGACACTCGGAGATGGGAGATTTACCAAGGAAAAATGAGAATTTAAATTTTATTATTTTTTATTTTTTGTTTTTATAATCGCGGCAATGAGAGCGATTCGTCTCATTGGAGCGAATTAATTATTGTAATGAATTGTTCTCCAAAATCGGCATACAGTTCACGGTTACGAAGAAGACATTTCGGGTAAAGATTCTTTTTTTAAGTCGTTCAATCTTTGGATGAACGACTAGGGATTGGATTCTACGGCGACAAGTAGATAAATTTCAAGTAGAAAACGTCGACTTTGGTCAGACGCATTCGGCGTTTCGTGAAATCTCTTGGATGCCCGCATTTTTCTAACTAAATTTCGTGATTTAAATTTTCGGAAATTTCTCATGCAGGAAAGAACGACTGGCTCGATTAGTCTAATTTGTTCGAATCAAACGAAATTATTTAATAAACCCCTTTTGGCCGATCGGTATAAAAATAAATTCACCAAGTTTATTCGAGCAAAGCGAAACCTCTTCGCACTTTCCGCTCCCGGTCTGTTCACGCTATCGCGTGATTCTCACTCCGTTGGTCCTTCGCGGATGTACGATCAGCGAGCCCGATTGAATGCGTCCGGAAAGACCGGAGACACCCGGAGATGGGATCTTTCCCAAGGGAAATTGAGAATTGTAATTTGGAAAATTGTGAATTAATTTTTTTTTAAACAGGGGACATAACTAATTATCAATAATCAATTACTTCTCAACATCGGGATACAATTTACGGTTACGAAGAAGATATTTGAGGTAAAGTTTTCTTTTTTTTAGTAGTTCAATCTTGATAAGGATTGGATGCAAAGGGGCCTCGCAGACAGGTCGATAAATCCCAAGTAGAAACATCGACTATGGTCAGGCTCATCCGACCTTTCCTAAAATCTCTCTGATGTACCACATTTCTCAAAATAAATTTTGAAACCCAAATTCCGGAAAATTCCGCACACCGATTAATCTAATTTCTTCGACTCTATCCAAATTAATTAAAAAATCCTTTTTGCCCGATCGGTACAAAAATATATTCAGCAAGTTTATTCGAGCAAAGCGAAGCCCCGTTTCCGGATCTGGATATCGGAGCAACCCTATCGTACATTGCTCGCAACGGTGAAAAATTTTCCTCCAAAAAAAAAAAAAAAAAAAAAAAAAAAAAAAAAGTACGGAAATAGGTCTACACGGCAGTGGTACGGATAACGCTGGTCTAAGGTACGTGTACCATACATCCGCGAAGCTATGCGTCTGGCGCGAGCCCGAGCCCGAGGCTTAACGTGCCACGCGAGGTCTTCTGCAGCGAGGGCCCCATTCAGCGAGACCGGCTGAGCAGCGGCAGAACTTTGTCTGTAACTTTGCGAGCTGAAGGTACATAAAAATAAAGGTAAGCCGGGCTTTGGTATCGCGCGAACTCCAGACGTATCGGATTCGAGTTCGGGCTCGGTGAAATCCAGAGACAGGAAACGTTGGATGAGAATCTGTATCTATATACACACAGGCATAAATATAAATACATATATAGATGTATATACACACACATATAGGAAAAGGTGGAGGAGAACACGGTCGCAGCCTCGTCGTAACTTTGTACGTAAGTTTTGAGAGTACGAGCCGAGGTCTGACCAGCGCTGCACCAGCACTACTGGCTGCAATAGTGAAACTCGGCTCTGACGTACACAAAGATGCGGAGGGTTGAAAAGGGCCAGAGATGGGAGGCTCGGGTTGCGGGCTCTTCTCTCTACCAGCAGTATTTTCCTACTGCGAACCATACCTTGGCGGAATCTCGTCGACGTTCACCGACCTCTATCTCCGCACTCCACACCCATCGGCGTCTTTCAATCTCGTTCTCCCGCGTACTTATCCAACCTCGTGGTTCCCAATTAAAATTAAATAATATTGTCTTTGTCACTAATGAACAAAAAATTCGGCAGATATTTCAATAACCGTGGCGAAGTGAGGCGAAAATTTTTCAACGACAGCGGTGAAAGACACGCTATTGTAAGTTTTGTTTTCATTGTCAATGGGACGAATCGATGTGCTCTTCTACAGACGTCGGGTGATGGTCTTTATCTACCTGTAGAAAAAATTTCTATAGCGCAGAGCTGGGCAGTATTTGACACACACGATATATTTCAGGTATTTTAAAGAGGTATTTTAAATACTCAAATAGTTCTCTGGTATTTAAAGGACTTTTTGGGGCAATTAGATGTTAAATGGAAAATATGGAAAAGTGTCAGATGTTAAAAAATATCAGATGTCAATCTAAAAAAAAAGTTTGTGGTGAAAATAATGACAAATATTGAATGTGAAAAAAAATTCAACGTCAAGTATGAAAAAAATGGCAAAACTGGAATTTAATTAGAAAATTAATTAATTAGAAAAAGTGAATTTGAAATTTCATAGACTTTTACGGCGTATTTTATAAGTACTCAAACGAAGTGCTTATCAATGCAGTTTAAGTACGAAAAGTACTTCGTATATATAGTATTTTGTATTTTCTCGTATTTTGCCCAACTCTGCAAAATTATACTGTAACGTTACCAGTTTTGACTTAGTCAATTTGGCGAGTACGTTGCTGTCGGGTCGAGCGAGAAATTATTGATGGGCAGTCGGTTAGGTAAAAGACTGTCTTTTATTCAATGTCTTCGTGAAAAAAACGTTCTCTTCATACGTCATCGTGCTTCTTCTTCTGCTGAATCACCAAAACAATTCGATTTTCCCAGAACGCCCGAAGGAGAAGCAGGACGGCGATTCGCGAATTGAAAATTACTATATTTTGTTTCATTACCCAAAGTCTTCGGTAAGTCTTATTAAAAAAAAATGTCCCTTTCATCCAATAACGAAAAGGTATGACTTTACTCCAACCAAAAAAAATCTGATTCAAATTAATTTCATATATCTACTAGTAAATAGAAAAGATATCTTCGGAGCATCACGCCTCGCCTCGGCTAAAAAAAAGTTCCATGTCAATTATTGATCGGAATCCTTCTCTCGCTCATTTCCCCACGAGAATGTAATCGAGAGCTTCAGTGTGACTCGATATATGCTATCACACGCCCCTAAAATTAGCGATCCGCCCTAATCATAAGTTCGGTTATCCGGCGATAATACTGATCCTCCGAAATTTAACGGGTTCGTAAGCGCGCCGAGAGTCCCGGACAATCGTGCAATTGACCGTCTACAAACGTGCAAACTTTCGTCGTGCTTTGTCGAGAGGTCAGTCTCATCGGGAGCGAGGAAAGAGGACGAATAGGGGTTTGCCGAGGGGACGCCGGAGGAGGAGCCGAGACGACGCGGTTATAGAGATTTCGCTCGCCGTTTCCCTCTGTTTCCCTCACGGTCGACAGAATGCATCGGCGTGACGGGACAGCCGGGACCTCCCGGGTTCTCGTGGTTGCGAAGATCATCGGAGTAACGAGGCCAGTTCGCCCGATGAGCGAGGCATTCGGGGCAGAGACGGCGATTAAGGGGAACGAGGAGGAGAGGATTGGATAAAGGCTAGGCCGTAGAGAGCCGACCCACGTAGTAATTCACGAGTGCACGTGTGCGTGTGGGTCGTAGGCAGGGGTGGTTTTAGGTTGGGGTGGGTTGGGTTGGCTAAGTGATACTACGTGACGATTTATGCCATGGCGACGTGTAGCGTGGAAGGGTGACATCCGGTTACTGTACCGTCGCAGCTTCCTCCAGCTCCGGTTACACTCTCGTCGAAAGCGTTGGCTCGTCTCGAGCGAAGTAAATTTCGGATGGAAAAACGAGCGTTCGGACCGGAGGGCACTGTATAATATACGCACGGACTGAGCGACGTCTGGTCAATTTAGCTCGGGAAAATGTTACGATAATCGTGAGATGGTTTGACGCAAATCCGACGCAACGAAGGGTTGGGAAGAGATGGGTAAATCGTAAGTAGAAGAAGCTGGGTTCGGTCAGACCGCCTGCCAGGTACGCTTTGGCGATCAATGCAGGTACTCTGGGCGATTTTCGCCGGTAACATGTTTGCAAAACGTATGCGTTGGTTCTCTCGAGTTAAAAAGGTTGTTCCAGGAATATGAACTTTAAAAAAATGTAAATTTTTTCAAAGAGATGTTACATAGAAATGTGCGTTAAAAAAAGTCATTCCCGAGATATCCCATGGAAACATCACTTATTTCCGAATTCTGACCTTCGGTAGTAAATACATGGAGAAAAATAGTTCTGTTCCTCTAAAAAAAATGTAGATCGTTAATAATTTATTGTTGTGGCAGAAAAATGTTTGGCCGCTACAGCAAAATATTTGCTGCCACAGCAAAATATTTTGTTGTCCCTATGTTAACCAGATAAATGAGTTCTGGTAATAAAATTCTTGTTGTCCCAACAATTTTTTTTCCGTGTATCATTAAATATACGCACTGACCGACGTCTGATCAATTTAGTTCGAGAAAACATTACGATAATCGTGAGATGGTTCGACGCAAATCCGACGCAGGGGTTGGGAAGAGATCGATACATTCCACGTAGAAAATGCTATGTTTGGTCAGACTGGCTGGAAGGCGGTCTCACCAAACATAGGCGGCGGTCTGACCAATGCATTGATCGTGTTTGATCGATCAATGCAGGTACTCTGGGCGGTTATTGTTCAGTCACACGTTTGCAAAACGCATACGTTGGATTTCTCGAGATAAAGATGGATCGAGCATGGGAACTTATAAAAATTAAATTCCGTCAAAGAGACGTTATATACAAACGTGCGTTACAAAAAAGTCCTCCCTGAAACATCCCATTGAAACATCACTTATTTCCGAATTTTGACCTTTGGTATTAAATACCACTATATACACAGAGTGATCGACGTCCGGTCAATTTAGCTCGAGATAATATAACGATAATCGTTAGATGGTTTGACGCAAATCCGACGCAACGAGGGGTTGGGAAGAGATCGATACGTCCTAAGTAGAAAACGCTGTGTTCGGTCAGACCACCTTCCAGGTATGCTTGAACGAACGATAAGGGAACTCTGATATGCATTATTGTACAATCTACCATAGCACACCAAGATTCCTACGATTACTCCGAACTTTCTTAACATTTGACCGGAAGTTTGATCTCCCGAGTTAAGAAATTCGTTGTCAAGCGAACTGAAAAAAAAAGTAAATTCCGCCAATCAGACGTCACATACAAACGTGCCTCAAAAAAAATCCTCCCTAGATACCCGATCGAAATATCACTTTTCCCGAATGCAGACCATCACTATTGAATGTCTCCGTATATAAAAAATAATTAAAACAAAAATTAACGAATCACCAAAATTTGCATGCGTCTAGTCATATTCCTGTCTGCAGCCGCGGTTTATTTTCTCGCGCTATACCCGCCCCACTTGCATGCACACGAGCATATTTTCCATATCCAGCCGGTCATTGTAAAACCCACCTCTACAGCTCAAGAGATTTTTGCACCCCCTGTAAATCGTATCTGCTGCCAGAACGCGAGTTCTCGAGAGGACTGCGCGAGTTTTGAGTTTAGCGGAATTTTACCCCTACGTGCCTATGCGATGTATCCCGGAGGTGGTGGACGGTGGACGGTGTGTGGGTCTATTCACCGTGGGTCAATTTCCGGCTGTCAGGGACCTTTCGCACTTCTCCCATCTCATTCCCCGGGCGGCTCGTCCTCTTTCTCGTCCACTCAACGGTCGGAACTGCCTCGCGTACCTTTACATAACAAGTTACCCTGGCCGTTGGGTCGAGTGTGTGATGCTTGCACGCCACGCGGGTGTACACCAGAGAGGGAGCGGCCGGAAGAGAGCATGAGCAGGACGAACGAGACCGGCGTGCATCATAGTTACGGCATCGGGCTGGGTCACTCTATGTTTGCTCGGCACTTTGTACGTCATCGCTCTCGTATTTACATCTCCACATAATTCGAAGAGCAAACGTACACGGGAGAGCGTTGCGGGGGGGTGGGGGAGGGCTGGAGGGGGAGCGAGGAGGTTGAGGTTGAGGGTGTGGTGAATACGCGAGTGCCTATGCCGGTTCGACGCCTCTGGAACACGTACCTCTATACGGCTCTCGAGCATACACCGCCATAGTTTCGTACACATTAGGTACATGCGTTTTCCCTTTGCCGGTCATGCTCGGCGGTCTGTTAATAGAAAACGCGAGGGGTTGACCAGAATGGGGAAGGCCCTGGCGGTGTTCTCATCTGCCTTCACGCTTACCATAGACATATCCATCGACGTCACTGAGAGGCAGCCCGAGCCGCGCACAGCACACATTACACATGCACATCGGACATACACGTGTCAGTAACTGCGCGCGTATCGGACGGCACGGGGACAGACGGTGCGGCGGGGAGCACGTTTGACCCCGGACAATCGTGCGGTCTCCCTAATTACTCCAACCACTCGCGTCATTTATGCATACTTGCTTCCGCGACGGAAATCAAATATACGCCAAAGAGAATTGCATAGAGATAGTATATTGGATTTGGCGTTTTGTGTAATGAGTGTATTAAGCTTATACAGTTATACACAATAATAAAAACATTTCTATTTGTTAAATGGATATCCAAGGGTCGAATTTTGAGACGTTAGATTGAATTTAAGATCACTCTTGGGATTGAACTTGAGATCGCAGCTTGGCCCGAACTAGGCTGCGTGCTTAAGATTTATGCCTCAGTTTGAACTTGATTTCGCCCTTGAGTTTGGTCTTAAGTTCGAACTTAAGTCTGAACTCGAATTCGAGCGACAAGAAGATATCCAAAAAAATCTTCTTATTATCCTCCATATATCGTTTTCCACCCATCCTCACAAGCGCAGATCATGTCATTGAGAAGAACAAATGTTCTCCAGCAATTATTCCATACAAACGGATTCAATAAATTCTTTTGCTAGATTACCTATTCGTTAAATTCCCTTAGCGGCTCCCCTTCTAGGCTCTGATTATTCTAAATTCCCCTAGGGATTTTCCTTTCACGCGCTGAATTTTAAATTCAGTTAAAATAAATTTTAAGTTCTTCTAGGGACTTCCCTTCCAGGGACTGATAATCATTCCCCTATTATACTATGCTAGTACTATTCTCTGTATCCCGGTGAGTTGTGCACAATGCGGTGCACAACAGCGCTGTGTACTATAGTCGTGTGAAAAAAAAAATCATTTTTCGACCGGAAATACGTTACTTCTTGATTAATTCTGAAGTCCCAACGGAATATACGCCGAATGAGCCCGGCTGCGCTTCTTGTGCATTCCGAAGCGGCTTTCTCCGCTTCCCGTGCGCTACGGAACGAAGTTTCTCATCTATAATCAAGAGAAAGCAGTGTACATCGTAGAGTACAGGAGAGAGAGTAGACCGAGGGTGGGGCGTCGGAGTTGAGCGAACGAGGGTACGGGGAAAGCGAAGAGGTGCAGCGGAGGTCGGCGAACGGGGTGTGAGATGGGTTGATCGAACGTTCGAGGACGAAAGAGGTGGTTAACCGAAGGTGATCGATGCAATCCTCCCCTCCTCCACCGCAGTCACCTTTCCTACCCGACCCCTTCGAGGCTTTACCGACAGTTTTCATTCTCACTTTCTCACACTCTGCCCACCCCCTCGTTCCTGCGGCTTTGTGTCGTTGCGCAAATGACCGGAGCGGGGCTCGCAAGAGCTTTTATGTCTGTCCTGGCGAAAGCACGTTCACGTTCCATAGGTATTTATACCGTTCACACATCGATGATCCGAGGCTGGAGAGATGACGCCGCAAGACCGTCATTTTAACGTCATTTGATCATGAATTTTAATGACGGCCACTTAGCATTACCAGTCTTGAATCGACTCTTTTAGCAATAGACTCACGCTGTAACGTTATAGTCGTTTTATATTTAGGCAAAAGTACGTTCACGTTCCATAGGTATTTTTACCGTTCACACATCGATGATCCGAAGCCCGAAAGATGACGTCGAAAGACAGTCATTTTAACGTCATTTGACCATGAATTTTAGTAATGGCTATTTAACATTACCAGTCTTGAATCGAACTCCTTTAGCAATAAATACACGCTACAATGTTATAGTAAACTTATAGTGGACGCCACAATATCGTTGAATCCTCCACCGTAACGGGCTCGATACATGACGCGGTGTATATGTTTATGGATTCCTGTATAAGGTGCTCTTTCCTTTGGAAAATAATGCTTTTGAAAAAGCGCAACGAAAGCTATACAATGCAAACAAAAGTCAGAACGCCACAACATCGTTGAATCCTCCACCGTAACGCGCTCGGTGGATAACGCTATGTATATGTTTATGGATTCATGTATGAGGTGCTCCTTCCTTTGGAAAATAATGCTTTTCAGAAAACGCAACGAATCTTATACAACGCAAAAAAAAAACGTCCGAACACTGTTATGTCATCCCATAACCTCTTTGCGCATTCGCCATACGAGATATGAGCCAAGCGCCAGAGCTGGGAAAACCGTCGCAACTTTGCCACGTTTCAAACTTCACCGCTACGGGTTCCTGATTGTGCGACATCGAACCGTGTCACGAACGCCAGCCTCGCTGGCAGCGCGGGAGAAAAAAAATTACGATGAAAAACGGTAAGAAAGGCAAGAGCTAAGAGGGTGGTACAGCGCACGACCAGATAAGTCGGAACCTGAGACATGACCAGATATGTTGGAAGCCGGACCGCCTATCCAAGAACCTAACCACTCTGCCTGTCCGTACAAAAGCCTCATCAAGCATTATCCGCGTAAAAGCCTTATCAAGCCTTCTCCGGACCTTACCTGGGTCCGATGCGACGCTCTACAATTTCTGCCAGATCGCTCGCTTGGAATTATCTGCTTTGAAAATACGTGCTCGGCTACTGTAGGGAAATGTGAGCTATGGAAGTACGAGCTTCGAGGAAGATCCGCGCTTTCACCGGAACTGGCAGGTAGACCGACATGATCTCAATATTTTGTAATAAATTACCAAGTTTTCCGGCGGGTTCCTGGCCGAAGACGCCGGACGAGATGGATGGCGAAGGGAGAGGAAGGCGAATAAGCGAAGAAACGGGTGCGGGCTTCGTCGGGCCGGACTAATCTCGGTAAGAGCAAAGTACGGCCGGCAAAACTTCGACGTTGAAACTCGCTGTTTAGCGTATTATATCCCGGTGATAGTCTCCGGGCACAACCGCTTTAGCTTTAATCCATGGGATAAGACACTGAGACTGCTCGGTGCCCTTTCCCTTCGCTTCCGCTTTCGAGACGGTCGCCGTCCCCGATGAGTGGAGAGTCTCATCGTTTATTTATATACGTTCTTCTTCTTTGTAGTTTTTCCTTTATTCTCATTTCAATAAGTTCAACTTTGTCAATCTCGCTGTAAGCGCTGGCTGGAAAGAAGTTCGATATTTACCGATCGTTGCTGGAAAAAAATATCGATGAACCGACTGTATCGATGGTCCGGCGCCGGAAGGACGTATACACCATGCTAAGACGACATGCCCTTATGGAATAAAGCCATCGATATAGTTTTAAAAAAATTCAACCCTGGAAAATCGCACATATGGTTTTGGTTTACCGGAATCGACTCAACATAATCTTCATCTTCTATTTTTTAAAGTAAACTCCTGGAACATTTACTGTATCGTTGTGGCGCCTGAGGGGATATGTTGCGTGGGGGAGGGCGGGGCACAATGGGACTGTGGGGCAAAACGGGACAGTGAGGACAAAACTCAATTTTCCAATAATTTTTGGATGCCCCATTTTGTTCCAACGATACATACGGATTTTCAACCACGTTTTGCCCCACGCACCACCATCGCCACCATCTAAAAGTTATTGGGAAATTGCGTTTTGCCTCATTATCCGGTTTTCCTCGCTCTCCTCTACATTCTGGTGTTTCGATTTCACTACAATTAAACCGAAAAATAATTATTTTTGGCAGACCTGCGCAGCGATGAAGACGTCGGGACCGCCAGACTCATGTGCGGGGTTTTTAGATTCTTACATTCGAAAATAAAAGTATGGAGCATACTGAGATTTAAAAAAAATATATTGTGACGTGATTTTTCGAATCAACGTCACGAAAATAAAAACGCGCAAATACCCACTTTTGTGGTAAAGATCTTGTTTGGCTGCCTCTCTCGCTAATCGCTCATTGGGATACAGTTTCCGTTAACTTTCAGATTCATTTCATATATTCCGTAGTGGTGTGGCTCTAGAAGTAATTAGAAGCCCAAATGGAGGAGAGACTCGAAGAGGTTTCCTTACGAGTACGCCAAAGTCCGGTGCAAACCCGGCGCGCTAGTTGATGATAAGGGAAAGTGCAATGCGTTGGAGAACAGGCGGAATTATAGTTTAGTTCCGGGCAAGGATGGAACCCTTGTGCTGTATTTTTGAGATAGAGAAGAGCCTTGTTTTCACGCATTGCACGAGGAGAAGCGATCGTAACTATCCTCAAAAATTACCGCGTTGTACAGCTAGTTACAGGCTCCCGATGAGATCCCGTTTCGAAATAGTTTGAGAGGGCAGTAGTTATCGATCAGAGTTCCCGAAATAATGATAACGATTCATTATCGGTCTTATCGTAGACAAGTTAGTCTACCGAGAATCGTCCCCGAGGCAGCTCGGACTTCTCTCGCGCTCAATGTTTACGGCTTCGGCCTATTGTTCTCGCGCTCACGTTGTGTGTCTCGCTGTCGCTCACATAACCCGCTACCTGTCAGTTCGCTCGTTCGTAGCTCGACTCGTGTGCTGTATTTCGTGCGGGTTCGGTTCCGAATTCTTTGCCAATTTTTCTGTGATTGAGATGCGTTCTGAAGAATGCTCTTGAGGTGCAGTGATTGTGTCTAAGTTCTCGAGGCATCGTAAGATGCGGTTCCCGCCCATTATTGGATTAAGTTACGCTGTTCCGGTGAGTTTTGTCGTTTAGATAATTTGCCGATGGCGTATGAAAGTTCGTTCTCGCTCTGGGGCGCAATTTTTGAGTCACTCGTTCGCAAAAACGTATACGCTCTATCGCTGTATGCGTATAAACATACGAATGAATACAGCGACAGAACGTATAGGTTTTACAAACGAGTGATTCAAAAATAACGTTCGTTCGATCGGCCGAGCGCTCCCGATGCACGTGTGTGCGATCCCGTGGCTTATTAGCTAATAAAGAACTGTTCTCGCTATGTGAAGCCTTAGATCTCGATTTTTGGATTTCGTTCGCTATTCTATCGGCCGCGGATCGCGACTCTTCTACCATAACCCGCATCCTGAGCGACCGTGCATTTCCGTAACCGTTCGCTCTCGCGAGTGCATCGGCGTTAGTTCTCGTACCGTTAAGTTCTCGTTTGTGTTGTACGTGTGTTCCGGTTGCGGAGGTCGGCCTGTTCCACCGCCCTCCAGATTAGTCCGGTTTGGTGATTCCGGCCAAACAAAAATCAGCCCTGCGGAGGTCGGAAGCTCCACCGACCTCCAGATTAGTCCGGTTGTTAGTAGACGAAACAAAAACTAACTGGCGCCCACAGGGACGCCGATGAATCCGTGAGGGTGAAGGCCGAAGGTGACGTAAGTTTCGGTTTCGCGTTTGGTGCTCCCTTTTAATTTAATTTGAGTTTAGATTTCGTTTGTTCCGTTTTTTTAATGAGTTTTAAGTTCGCGTTATCGATTGAAAGAAAAATACGTCACAATATATACCAGATAAGAGCCGGTGAGAGCGGGTATTTTATGAATTGCCACTGACGCATCGGATCATCATCGGAAAATGGGAAGAGCCGCGGAGATGTCGGAGGTGGGCAAAAGTGCCTGGGGATCTTGATGATGTCAGGGAAATCTTGGGGTTCGCCTTACGTCCGCGGTGTATGAGATCGTGGCGGAGCCTCGTCGTAAAATACCAGGGTGACGTATATACACGACAGTAGCGAGAATACGTGCGGTTACGGCCGAGGCTTGAACGCGGTAAGAAAGACGCTTTTAACGAACCTGATCCCTCCCGCGATCCTGGCCTCGCACTCATCGTTTTACTGCCTTCCGGCTCGTGGACGTGGTCGCTTCGTAAGCGGATAACGACGGTGCGGGAATAAAGCGTGCAAATGATCGAACCTGTTCCCCGGGCATGTTGACGTAAGACGCGCTGATCGGTATGAATATATCCCGGTTGCAAAAACCTCCACGGCAAACGAGGGTCTGCTAATTGGCAAAAAAGAAAATTCGCCAACTTATATGTGATATGTTAGGAGATGATGGTATAATTAGAAACATGAATAATATAATTCTAACATAGAAAATAAAATTGTTTCGATAGGTCAATGGGGAGACACGAAATTCGAGTAAATTCGACTTTCTCCAATTCCCCAATAGAAAAATGTTCAATGATAAAATTATATACCGTGGTTCCAAAAACATCTACGGCAAACGTAGGTTTGCCATTCAATATTAATATCTCCGATATCGATATCGCCGATATTGATATCCACGAAAATCAGGCATTAATTAACAGCATTGTGCAAGACTCCGATGAGCAGTGAATTGTCTTTTCTGCACATGAATCTCTTCTTTTTTTAATAAGGATGAAGTATGCGACAAGTTTGATTTCATTAAAGATTAGGGCTGTGAAAATCACGCGTGAAGCCCAAAAAGTCACGAAAATTGGCAAATATTGCATATTGTTAAATATCGACTGGGGTGGTTTTCTCCTATACATGTGTTCCAGGCTTAAAAAAAGGCGTCGGAAAAGTTAATGCGCCGACACGAACTTCGAGTAAATTTGGCTTTCTTCGATTCCCCAATAGAAAATAGCCCGACGATAAACGTACCAAGTAATCCGGTCGACGCCCGCGAAAGTTGAAAATTTCCAAATGCATTTAGAGTTCGCCGGTCTGCGTAACCGGGCGCTCGTAGTTCGTGAATCATGTGCCCGTGTGATTCGGTGCTCGCTCGCAACTAGTTTGGGCAACTATGTTGCCGCCGTTACCGAATGGGATGGTATGACCGATGTTAGTTATGGTACCAATTCGTTGTTTTGGCCCGCGCCAGTACGAGCCGAGAGGGATAGAGAGAGAAAGAGTTAAATGCATCTCCGGCAGCAGCAGCAGAGGGATCCGCAGTCCCTACGCGCGCAATACGTGACTTAATCGATGCGCCCGAGCGTGACTCGTTTTTATCTCTCGCAAGCTCTCTCGCGCCCGAGTAAAAAGTGAACGCGCGTGACTGCTCGTATAGCCGGTTGCGCTCGGTGCTGGTGCAGCACACCGAGCTTTTGTCCACGGTTCGATGTATATGCGGGAAGGTTCTCTCGTGCCAGAGTGCAAAACCAATGTGGTACACGGACCCGCTTCTGGATATATCCAAGGGATGGCAATTACAGTTTCCGTTGCGCTTTCACTGCTGTTACTGATAAATACCACGCCGCTCGTGTGTACATACATCGAGCATACGACGCCGAAGCCGTGTAAACGTTCTTTCACTTTCAATTTATATAACGTCGTATCCCGTCCTTTCCCCCCTTTTGTACCTTTTTTTTTACGAAAGCTTGCCGTTTTAACGCTTCTACACCGAATTGTAATATACAGCGTAGCCGGCGCAGCGAAAAACTCGCGGGGAATGGTGCGGAGAACAAAGTAGACGAAATTAATCGCGTGGAACCCCCATCACTTTACCGAGATGCGTGTATATACATGTATATATATATATTTTTTTTTTGCTCCATCCCGAATCGTGCCGCTACTGTTGAGCCCGTGTATACGAAAGGCCAAAGCTGTCGTGGTAGTCGTGCGCAGTTTATCGGTCCACGTGATTTTTCATTGCCCGCGTTGAGAAATAGCTGCGTTACTGCCGGGCCCCTCGTTCATCCCTTTCTCTCGCTACTGCCCGCTCTCTTTTATTTTATTTTATTTTACCCTTTCCCTGTGTTTCCCTCTTCCAATGCGACTGCCACGCTCGCGAAAGACAAACGAAATTTCAGAGCTTTCTCATTTGTAAATTTACTTGATAAAATTCGCATTGCAGCAAAATTGTCTTTAGCTCTTCAAGATTTTACTGTATTACAAAAAAATAATAATAATAATAAATGAGTGTTTTTTTTCTCGAGCAAGATAGACGAAGATACTCGCAACCGCAGAAGCTCCCGTGATCTCGACGAAAGTTAGCGCCTCGTTTCGTCGGGTTTCTCCCGAGCAGAAATTTTATCCGGTCAGAATCCGGCCCATACTTGGCGCGCCAGAGACTCAACTCTGGCCCGGTTATGGCACATCGATATGGCCATGATCCGTGGTGTAACGCGCATGCAAATCCGGTCCTGATCCGGCATCAGGATCCGGTCCAAGTTCAGGCCCTGATATAAGCCTGACATGGCCCGGATCACGCACCGTTCCTTTTTTTGATAACAAAATTTATAAAAATATGACACTTACACTAATTCAGCCGGAACTTAAACACCTTATTTCATTATAGTTGATTATACCTTACTAATTCTCACATTTTTATCTCGGATGAACAATAGTAATTTAGTGCCCAATGTATGGCTCGAACCCCGGTCATCTAAGTTTGTAGTCGAGAACCAACCCACTCGGCTATTTACTACTTGCGAATAAAATTTCGGAACTTGTATATAACGTATACTAGAAATACTGTGGATCGTGATTAAAGGACATAACATTCAATTGTTGTATCTCTGTTTTTATGTTTATGAGGTATTGTACGTGTTTAAATCAATGACGTGGCTATTTCCAACAGTCATTTATTTTGTTAGAAAAATATTATTAAAATATGTCGAGAAGTTGGGCCAATGAATGAACGGCTTCTTAGGTATGTGTTCATTTGTCTCATATTTTCGTTGTTGGATTTGTAAGTTACCTTTTTTGTAGATCATGTGTTAGAAATGATTTTGTTAATATATTTTGTAGACTATTTTACATCAGAGAAGCCAGTTGAAAATCTGCGATTCTAGATTTTGTTTTGCGATTGTAAGAATGATTTATGAGTTGAAGACATTAGAGATTTGTATATGCATCGCACATTAGGAAGTACTTAATCATAAAAATAGAAGCCTTTTATATGAATAAGCGCCTGTTTGATGTCGCCAATGTTGCCTGGTCTAGTAGTCTGATTGCATTTCTACTCGCTATACGACTTTGGCCTGTTCAAGGTAGCAAATAAAAATAGTTCAAAAAATGTTGTATAACAATTATAAATGCCTGATCCTTTTCTGACTTGGCGCTGAACTGAAACAATACAAGTTCAAACTATCCGGCAAATCGAATGAATTTCATATCAGGGCCGGATCCGGCGATTTCCAAGATAACACACCCGGTGTATTTTACTTTAGCCGGCAATGGCCCAGTTCAGGTGTAAATTTGGCAAATCTGATGACGCTTGCCTTACTGGTACCAGAACTGGTGTATATCAGGTAATAATCAGGCAAGCCTGAATAGGCCGCCGGATTCATGCCTGATGTGGCCCTGATGAAACATATGGCAGCCGGAAAAATGTTCTACTCGGGGTGGCGCGACCGCCCGTGGATTTTTATCGCGGGTCGCTTTCATCGCGGGCGGATCGGAGCGAAGCGGTAACGGAGAACACGAATCTCGCTTCACGTCCTCCGGTCTATCCATCCAGTCTCTCCTTTCTCCTCGTTCGAGTTCCTGCCGAGGATAGACGTACGAGGATCAAAGCCGCGCCCCGGTGAGACGGGAGAAAAAAAAGAGGTACTCGAGGCGGAGATGAGCAGCAGGGAGCCGGAAAGAATGCGATGGAAAAAAAGAAACAGGTGAGTGGCGGACGAAGAGGCAAGGCTAGACGAGCAGCGCGGAGCAAAGAAGGTATAAAAAAAAATGGAAATAGAATGAAGAAGAGACGCTTGAGGCATGCTCGGCTGATTCGCTCAGCGCGCGCGCTATCACCTTCGACTCGGAGAAGACCCGGACAGACGAGATGCTCCGGTATCGCGAAAGCCGGTAGTTTCGTTGGCGTTTGCTGGTTTTCGGCCATTGGCCTAGGCGAAGAAGCCGCGGAGCGAGTCGGCGATACGGAGCTAAGGGTGTGCCAATGACTGTCTCTCTCGGTGTGAGCGGCCAATGACTGTGACGCCAATCTCGGTCTCTCTTCCGGCGTCTCTTCCAAAGGACTCTGCCGTCTCACGAGCAAAGCGCAACCGGTCGTCTTGATGAGACGCAAGCGGTTGTGCCGTCGCTATGTCGCTCCGAAGATGGGAATAAGAGAGGCCAGACTTTCTCTGAGCGTGAAATGAGATTCGTTCCACGGTGAGGGTTCTCGCTCTTCTCGTCGGGAGGATATAACGAAAGTGTATAAGTATAGCGACGGTGTATCCGGCAGGCGTCGGATGGCCCGCGGGTTTGCAGCTCGTTTGCAAACCGTGGATACGCCTCGTAGCTACGAATAGGCAGTTCGTTTCGAGCTGCTACGGTACTAACCCCACTTTCTTCCTTTGTACCCGGCGCGATGGGGGAGATTCCTGTATTCCCGCATCTCGCGGTCGGGGAGATTCAATAAATTTTCTTTTTTTTTTTTGCGTGGTACTTACCAATCTCCAAGTACTTCTGATGAACCGGGTCGTAGGCTTCCCATGTGAGACTGCGGAATTTACTCTTCTCCTGACTTATCGGAAGTGTAACGTCGTTCTTCCGGTGATGCTCGAAGCTGTTCGGATTTCTGTAACGAGCAAGGAGATACATAAAGGACTTGTCACGTCGTCGCGTTTTTTTTTTTTTTTGAGAGAGAATTGATGTCAATGTCAATTTTATTATAGCATCTTTATTATGGAGAATGTTTAGATAAATTTTTGAGTGAGCGGTGTCGATCAATAGGATCGTTCAGCAAATTAAACTTTCGAAATGTTTAATTGGAACGAAAAAAAACTGTTTTTTCTTTCTTAAGGAGGTTTCAGCACTTCATAGCTTCAGACTAGTCAAATGAATGCTACATTTTCAGTCTTTCATACAAACTTTTACACATTTTTTGATTACAGTGGATGATTTATTTGTTTTAGAGCAAATGTTCTTAACCTGGAACACATTGATTGCAATGGATTTGCAAAAATATTAACTGTTTTGTGCTAATTTCCGAAAAGTCCATTCATTTTTTTTTTCCCTATTATATTACTAAAATCTTAACTTCCATTTCTTTCGATGTATCCCGTCTATCCCGCCCAAAAAGCTTCAAATCTCCGTGCAATTCTAATTATCCATTTCCCATAAAAATATTCGCCAGCCTCCGTCGCCACAGTTCCGATATTGGGATGCACGTTTGATCAGAAAACAGCATCATCGATACAGGACTGATATTTTTGATAGTCGAGTCACCGTGCGCGAGCGGTAATTTCTCTCTTGTACGCCCGGTCCGGTTACAAGGGTTGCACAAGGTGGCGGGGTTGGCGAGGGTTGTCGGACTGCAGATGGCTACAGAGGCGACCGGTGAGGCCGGTTTGTACGCCGTGTTCTCGATATACCCTTCGTACTGTCGCAGTTCGGAGGTGCTGTACAGGCCGGTCGACAGGCCAAGAGGTCGGCGGGTTCCTGCCCGATACGACGACGGACGCCGGTCCTGCCTGGTCAAGGAACGGCGAACTACCACTCTCTCACTGTTCGGTTACTTTGGGCACCGTCGTATAACGCACGTATACGTACCTGCGCCAAGCGTTCAACGCCGTACTATATATCGGTACGTGGTTCAGGAAGTAAGGTACAGGCCAGAAGCGTGTTTATGTTGGCCACGGGACATCCGTGACATCCTTTGAGCACGTGTCCGACACAGCCGATACTCCGGGTGCAAACCCTCCCGCTGTATAGAACGCGGCGAACCGATGGGGAGTCGAGAGGCCGAGTCGAGAATTGAGCTAGGTGGAGATTTAGCTATGCATGAGGGAAGTCGGACTGACTGGAGAAATCGATCGGGAGTAAGAATTTCGTAGGCATTTTTTTTTATTTAGCAAACGAGGCCGATATGGAAGAAATCGAGAATCGAAGGTGTCTTTGGAATTAAATATTCATATTTAAAATCTGAAGAGAAGTGTTCGTTGTCGATATTGGATTTATTTATTGATGAGCATTTGGGCTTTTTATGAAACTGATTTTTTTATGTAATGGCCGTGTCGTTTAAATTGAGAAACAGTATGTGATGAGAAATCGTATGTTCGTTTGTTCGTGTTAATTTTATTTTTTAATGCTGACAGCTTTTTTGGTAAATTGTAAGAATAAATGGCAAGGAGATATTGAGGGCGATACAAAATTGTTCTGGAAGTCATGAGAATACGTATGCTGTGGAATGTATATTTTTTAAAATTATATATATGTATAACAATGTGTTGCAACAGAAATCGATATGGCAGAAATCGAAAATTGGGAGGGTCTCTCGAAGGGAAAATTCATATTTAAAACCTGAACAGAAGTGTTCATTATCGATATTGGATTTATTTATTGCTGGACCTTTGGGGGTTTGTAGAAAACTGATTGTTTAGGTGTAATTTAGCCGCGGTATCGTTTAAATTGAAAAAGGTATTTGATGTGAAATCGCGAATTCGCATTTCACAATTTTTGCTTTATGCCGAAAGCTTTTTTAATAAATAGTGGGAAGAAATGGCACGGAGATGAATTGAGGATGGTATAAAATTTTTCTCGAAGTTACGAGAGTACGTACGCTATAGAATATAGATTTTTATGCCTGAGGTGGAAGAGAACATTGGAATACTTCTAGAGGTCGACGTAAAATTCTAACGCTTTTTCTTTTTCTTTTTTATTTCATCGATAAGATAATATACACAGATGAGAGGTTCGTTGGAGGGTTCGTTCTCGTTCGAAATAAAGACTCGCAAGTTTTTCCTCGAAGTTTACTTCCGTGTTTTCTTGAATTTCCTGCACTGTTCGGCACGGTAGACCGAGAAGAGAATGGGCGTTTAAAGTAGCCTCTGGTATCGTCCGAAGAGGTGGAAGTAACCACGGCGGAGTCTTTTCCGTCCCTCAACTCTTTCTTTTAGTTTGCTTCTTCGGCTTATTTTTTTTTCTTCTCATATTGTTCGCGAACCTCTTGTGCGCGAGCATCTTGGCAGAAAGCTGCCTAAAAGCTCAAGAGCGACGTGTATACTCGGTAACGACTTTTCCTTGCGGGCCTTTACCGTCGGCACGTATATACACGTCTATACACACTTCATGCATTATGTATGGCTCGCTGTATACGAAAAATGAAAACGTGGAGAGGCCTCGAAAACAGGGTTTTCTTCTTTTTTTTACGCCTCTTTCCTCGGTACATTAGCTTAACGGTTTTACTATCAGCAGTAAAAAGACACGTACCAAGTAGAACATCTTCTCAAATTATTATTTAAAAAAAAATTAGTATTCCACCAATCAGACCTCCTCAAGCTTGAACTGCTCAAAACCACAAAGATATTTTTTAAATAAAAAAATTGGAAAACTTAATGGACCCTGAACGCTGGCACGTATATAGACGCCTATATAGACTTTCTGCCTCATGTATGTACTGAGAAAAAATTACACAGTAAAAGCCAGAGGACTTACTTTTTACCATGAATAATAAGAATAATCCCAAGGGGAACGTGTACATTTTATAATTACGACAATGACAAATAATCATGGTTACAACCATAATTATAATTTAGCCAATTGAATATAAACTATCAGAAACTATCTATATAGACGTTCCACCTGAGAACTATTGGCTATAATACGAAATACTATCCTTTTTCTCAGTGTAGCTCGTTTTATACGAAAAATAAAAACGCGGAGATTTTTACGCTTCTTGCTTCTGTCTATTAACGGTTTTCCTATCCACAGTAAAAAAAATGTATCAAGTATTCATCTCTTTAAATGATAAAAAAACTATAATTACAAGAATCAGAATTCCTCAAGCTTGAACTGCTCAAAGCCACAATGGCAACTTTTTTTTATTAAAAGATTGGAAAACTTTCCAATGTTCATGCGAATTTCATTCCGAGTAGGATGGCTCAGAGGAGGGCTGAGCTAATATTGAAAGAGGGAGGAAATTGAGCGGCACGTCGTTTGACGGTCGGCGGGATTTGTGCCTTTGATTAATTATAGCGAGGTCGTGGTCGACCCTAGCAGTTCGGACTAACGCCGGACCGTCGCCGGACTGCGTCTTACGTAGGCACGATTGCGAGAGATACGAACTAGGTCGGGACCAAACGTCATGATTGTGTCGCTGGTGGACAAATCACTAGCGTTTAATCAAGCTGTGTCAGTATCCGTCTTTAGCGATTACTCATTTTTAACACCCGACTGCCTGCTAGGGCAAAAAGACGGGACTTATGCGTTTCACTGAGCGCCCCCGATTTTGCTGTTTTCGTTGTCTCTAGTGTTTGTCGGAACGGCTCAATGTCTCTCAACAGAATTGTTCGTAGCGATGGGTTAGGAAAATAAATGTGAAATGGCAGAAATGACTAACTTCGAAACCACGGATCAAAACCTTATTCAGATATATCGAAAGGCGGCCGCCATTATGTACTGTGTGTAACTCATTTTTAACTCCCGACTGCCTGCTAGGGCAAAAAGACGGGTCTTATGCGTTTCACTGAGAACCCCCGATTTTGCTGTTTTCGTTGTCTCTAGTGTTTGTCGGAACGGCTCAATGTCTCTCAACAGAATTGTTCGAAGCGATGGATTAGGAAAATAAATGTGAAATGGCAGAAATAACTAACTTCGAAACCACGGACCAAAACCTTATTCAGATATATCGAAAGGCGGCCGCCATTATGTACTGTGTGTAACTCATTTTTAACTCCCGACTGCCTGCTAGGGCAAAAAGACGGGACTTATGCGTTTCACTGAGAGCCCCCGATTTTGCTGTTTTCGTTTGTCTCTAGTGTTTGTCGGAACGGCTCAATGTCTCTCAACAGAATTGTTCGTAGCGATGGATTAGGAAAATAAATGTGAAATGGCAGAAATGACTAACTTCGAAACCACGGATCAAAACCTTATTCAGATATATCAAAAGGCGGCCGCCATTATCTACTATGTGTAACTCATTTTTAACTCCCGACTACCTTCTAGGACAAAAAGACGGGACTTATGCGTTTCACTGAGCGCCCCCGATTTTGCTGTTTTCGTTTGTCTCTAGTGTTTGTCGGAACGGCTCCATGTCTCTCAACAGAATTGTTCGTAGCGATGGATTAGGAAAATAAATGTGAAATGGCAGAAATAACTAACTTCGAAACCACGGATCAAAACCTTATTCATATATATCGAAAGGCGGCCGCCATTATCTACTATGTGTAACTCATTTTTAACTCCCGACTGCCTGCTAGGGCAAAAAGACGGGACTTATGCGTTTCACTGAGCGCCCCCGATTTTGCTGTTTTCGTTGTCTCTGGTGTTTGTCGGAACGGCTCAATGTCTCTCAACAGAATTGTTCGTAGCGATGGGTTAGGAAAATAAATGTGAAATGGCAGAAATGACTAACTTCGAAACCACGGATGAAAACCTTATTCAGATATATCGAAAGGCGGCCGCCATTATTTACTATGTGTAACTCATTTTTAACTCCCGACTGCCTTCTAGGGCAAAAAGACGGGACTTATGCGTTTCACTGAGAACCCCCGATTTTGCTGTTTTCGTTGTCTCTAGTGTTTGTCGGAACGGCTCAATGTCTCTCAACAGAATTGTTCGAAGCGATGGGTTAGGAAAATAAATGTGAAATGGCAGAAATGACTAACTTCGAAACCACGGATCAAAACCTTATTCAGATATATCGAAAGGCGGCCACCATTATCGACTATTGCCTTTGCGATTATTTGTAGTCTGCTATAAAAATCCTATAGTCGGTGTGCTATACTATAGTGCATTGAATATAATCAACGTGTAATATAACGCCAAATACGCGACGCACTGCGTGTATGTTAATTTTTTTATATACATAAAATCTGTTTAAGCGTGTTTTTTCTTTAATTGTTATTAGCTATTATTTATTTTCTCCATTCACCCGAGTTCACTCGCCGCATCGACCCAGGTGGGATTCTGCTATAACTGGAAAAGCGTCACTTCGCTGACTCCACACTGGCTGCCGTGCGTCGAAGTCCATATAAGTCCTTGTACGGGCAGGGCAGGTAGCCATAACGAAGTCGACGGTTACTTCCGGTTTGAAAATCCTAATTGTAAACGGGCAGTGGCGTCACACGGGAAAACGTCACTTTCAGCTTGAAAATCTCAGTTTTCGACCGTAAGTGACGTCACAGGGGAGAACGTCACTTCCGATTTGAAAAACTTGATGTCTGACCGGAGGTGACGTCGCACGGTAAAACGTCAATTTCGGCGTAAAAATCTCAGTTATTGAAGGGAAGAGACGTCACACGGGAATCGTCACTTCCGGTTTGAAAAATCTCAGTTTTCATCCGGAAGTGACGTCACATGGGAAAACGCCACTTCGGGTTTGAAAATCTTTATTTCTGACCGGACGGGACGTCACAACGGAATGTATAGAATTTTTATATGGCGCGTCACTTCCGGTTCAAAGGTGAGCTTTTGAAACTAGATGTGTTAAGTTTTGTTTTGTTTTTTTTTTTTCATTTTGCCACCACCTGTGAATCGCATATTGGGTGTGAACATTTATTTCCTTATTAGAAGCTTAAATTTGAAGTGTTCGTAAATCATCGCGTGAACCGAGATAATCGCGGATGTTATAATCTTATAGTCAGAGAATCAGTGTTACGAGCCCGAGTAGTTCAGAAACCGTAGAGCGTCGGGCCACGCTCGTCAAACTTTGTACAGGGATGACTCCCGCGCGTGACGGCTCGCCGCGCCCACGGAGCCTGTGATAATCACAGATTGTTTTGGGTCTCCGTCCTGTGATGCACGTACGCGATTCCATCGCGACACGTAACAGTGTCAACGGCGTAACGACTGACGTGACAGCCTCAGAATAATCCCCGCTGCGCGCCAGCCTTCCAGACGCGCGGCGAACTTTGACGAGATGAAATTTCGGGAACGGAACGTTAGGCGTATAATGCGATATGAAGCCTATTTTCCAATGTCGTTGGCACGCCATTCGGGGATGACGAGGTAGCAGCTGTTCACCAAACGTATTAAACTGTACTGGAATCGAACTGTACTCGAAATGACTGTACTGGAACATTTCATAATGAATTGTTGCAACGAATCACAGATCTTTAAAACGATCCTGTCGATCGGCACGACGATTGGTTAGTCGGATCTCGACTAATGTCCAGCATTGGCGAAACTGTCCTTTGATTAACAACACTGTAAAAATAAATGGTAAATTTAATGTACCGGACGGGAAATTTTTATGCAAAACTGGTACGTTAAATTTAATGTACAATTGAGGCAAAAAATTAATATACTTTTTCATTGAAATTAAAATAAATTATGAGACTTAAAGTAAGCTATCAAAAATAAAGTGTTTCCAATGTTCTTAATACACTGAACATTAATTTTTCATCACAATTGTACATGAAATTTAATATAGGAGTTTGTGCATAAAAACTTCCAGTATTGATACATTAAATTTCATAAGATTTTTTTACTGTTTAATGCGCAGTGACATACGAACTTAGGTCTTATTTGGTTGTTACAACAAAAATGTTTGTTTTAATCGACAAGTTTTGTAGCAATTGAAGCAAATAATCGTTTAACAAAACACTGCTATATTTGTATGAAACAAAAAACAGCTTTGAATTAATCAGCTTTGAAAAATCCTATTTTCGTCATTTTTCAAGTTCATTGAAATGTGCGTGTGGGATTTGTCATATATCATATATCATATCATATATCATCATCGTGGGATATCATATATCATATATTGTTGACGCGACTTTTGGTTAATGGAACCATTTCTTTTTTTTAGTGCACCATTAAAATTTGCCATCCACGAAATGGTTTGCTGATCTTCATAATAATTTATTTCGGAGCTCGCTGCAGGCCACTGCCACTACATCGGGGGAATAGCTCTGACGCGTTAATGCAGGTAGGGATGAATACCTAACCCATCGCTGTGTACGACCACAGAGAGACCTCGCGGGCCTTGCGAGCCCGCCACACGTGCAGCCGCAGAGCTGCAGCGCGGGGTTAGGGTCAGAGGGCGCGTGACCGAGAACGAGGGATGTAACGTGTGGGCGTCCGAGCTCGTCCGTCCGACGGAGTGAGATCTACTCGAGCGCGTCGCAATCGAGGCCTACACGATTTAACGTGCGGATGCGTCGAGCCTCGTCGGTAGCCCGATTGCATTATCCAGCGAGAGGAAGAGCCTAGACGAAACTTTTATTTTGGACCCGAGGGCCTGGTCGAAAGCTGCACGGCTCGACGGATTAGTCGCAAAATTGAGCCTTAACCCCCCCCCCCCCCCCCGTATCCACCCCCTAAAGTATTATCGGTTTCGCTCAAATTGCCAATGACGCGAAAGCCCAACCGACCTACGGTTCTATAGGCGGAAGCTGGGGCAAAATGGGACCCGAGATAAAATAGAAAACGCTTTACACTGCAGACATGGGGCAATGTGGACTACCGCAGAAATTCGTAAAAAATTGATTGGAATATTCAATACTAAGGGAGGGGGTTAATATGGGAGTCTGGTCGCCTTGCGCGTGCGAGGTATAATGGAATAAATAAATTAAAGGGAATGGAAAATTTTTGTTAAATTGTGGATTATGAAATTTTTATGAAAACGTGTTTTTTAAAAGAAATTCTCTCCTGTAAGCGGCCTTTTTTTTCTCAGATATACCGTTTTGCCCCAGTCTAGCGGGGTTCCCTTTCTCCATTCGCGCCTCTCTGTATTAAGGGGCGACATTTACCCGGTGGAAAAACTAAAGCCGACGGAGTAATTGCATTATCCGATACTTTGCTTCGATCGGAAATTCATCAACGATTATCGTCCTGTGCCTATCAACTTTAATTCCACTCGGATAAAATCCGCTTTCGAGGCTTATACGATGCACCCTGTATATAGCGGCGCTCGGCCGAGGTCCGGGATAAGCTTTGATTCGATAACGTAGCGTAAGCTAGTTTTGAGATGAGTGATTGGTAAAGGTAATTTTGTTTTTTGCTGCGATTGGATCGCAATATAATTTTATTATGTTATTAATATAATTTTTGGAAAAACGACAGAACTTTCCGTTTGATCATTTCGAGGATCAATGTTTATCAGAACGATGCATCGAAAGTCTCGGCTAAACGCAAGACGACTGGGATTTGGCGAATTTGGTAAAAAAAAAAAAAAGAAAAGGTGAAGCTGCGCGTCGTTAAGGTGGTCTTTCCGAATAGTGTTCACTTTGCATAAGTTTCAGAGAAATGAGAGGGAATTGCTAACACTTTTGGATGGTACAAAAATCTGAAAACAATCAAGCATATTAAAGATGCTGAAAAGATTAATTGTGCTTAATAATAATTCCAAAATGTTATTAACAAATTGAAGAAAAATAAATCTTGTTCAACAAATCTCCCGGAACCCTAACTTTTTTTAATGAAAATGATTCGTTCATTTTTCTGAATACGTACCAATTTTTTCCAGATTTAAAAATTCACTTTGAATTTTGTGACTTTTTACACATCTTTCCCATTAAAAAAAAAATTCAAAGTGAATTCTAAAACCTGAAAAAAATGCATACCTGTTCATAAAAGTGAATGAATCATTATCATAAAAAAAAGTTAGGTTTCCGGGAGATTTGTTGAACAAATTTTACTTTTCATCAATTTGTTAATAACATTTTCGAATTATTATTATATAAAATTAATCTTTTCAGCACCTCCAATGTGCTTAATATTTTTCAAATTTTTATACCATCCAGAGGTGTTAGCAATTCCCTCTAATTTCCCTGAAACTAATGCGAACCGAACACTATTTGCAAGGACTACCTTAATAAGCCCTCGTAAGCGGATGTATTACGAATCCTCACATCGGTCTGCGAGCGAGCACCCTGCGCAGCGACCAAACGAACAAATCCACAGTGGGCTTTTTTTGCTGCTCGTTAGAAGGGATTTCTTCCGCTTAGCGAAATTCCCGTCCAATTCCATTCGCCATCCGCTCCCATCTCGGGAACATTCCGGCTCGCCTATTTGTCAGATTTGCCGGTTTTCAAATCTCGCTTCGCACGTGCAAAACAGAAGCAATTTTTTTTCCAGGTTCATCAGCGATGAATCGCGCGAACGACGCTTCGTGGCAGCACTTTTTCGTCACCTCGTTTCGTTCCGGGACGCCTTTCGACTAATCGTCCGATGAGTTATCGCGGGATTGCTGGCGCGATGCAACGCGGTCTTTTTTTTGGGCCTCACTGTGTCTCGGCACAAGACTGAAAGCGAGCGAAGTTGGCGGGCTTGCGGAGACCCGGAGAGAAAGAGATGTGCAGAGTGGCGGCAGCAGCCGTACCGAGCGGAAAGCAGGAACTAAAGTAGTATTAAGGGTAGAAAGGAGCTGGTAAGCGTTGCAACCGCGCTTCACTCGGAACGAGGGAGGAAACGCTCTGCGAGGCTGCGCCGCTGTGCCGGAGAATATTAAAGTTTGCTCATTAACCCGCTGATGCATTGCTCGTTGCTGCCCACACTGCGACGCCCCTTCGCCTATACCCAGAAGCAGCGGTAACGTTCTTGATCTCCTTTTTTTCTCTCTGTCGTTTCTTGCGTTTTTTTCCCCTTTTTTTCCCGCTATCTGGCCCATTCATAAAGGTTGTTAAAGATATTTTCTCTCCTCGGCTTTCTCGCCGCGACCGCAAAAAACACGAGAAAATACATCGTCGAGGGTCTCGTGTACGAATGATAATTAAAGTGAGTCTCGGTTAATCAAAACTTGGCACTGCTCGACGTTTTATGAAATCCTGGAAGAAAGTGTTGTCGGAGATTCGGAGATTTTTGCAGCTGACATTGCGACATCGGAGCGAGGGTCTTTATTTTCAGTATTTTTAATACGATCTCTGTTGTCCATCTATGTGGCATATTTTTAATTTTTTAATTAATTAATTAATTAAATTTACGGGACAATTCCTTTTACACAGAAAATAGAGATGCAAGGAAGACAATTAGGTTGCAATTTTTCCATCTTAGGGTCCATTGTGACACAAGTCGGGCGGTTTAACACCGAGCATTTAAAAAAAAAAATTTATTCCAACAGAATATTATCCGTTCAAAATTTGTTGCGCCAGCAAAAATAAACAAATACCAAATCCGCCGCTGCAGCGAAAAATGTACCAGCTAAATTATTTCCCGTACCAAAACTCTCGGCGAGCCGGAAATAAAAAAAAATAAAAAATCCCTCGAACTATACTTGAGCAAGAGAGAAAATTAGGTTGCAATTTTTCCATTTTAGGTTCCATTCTTATACAACGTTGGCGGTTTAACACCGAGATTTTTTTATTTTGATTTCCAACAAAATATGATCTATCAAAAATTTGTTGCACCAGCAAAAACAAAGCAAATCTGCCGCTGCAGCGAAAAATGTACTGCAGCAACATGGTCCAATATCTCCGTATCAACCATCTAAATTATTTGCCGTACCAAAACCCCCGACGACTCGCAAATAAAAAAAAATCCCCCGAACTATACTTGAGTACACGAGGCGTACCTCGAGCCGGATGTCGCGTACCGTCATCGCGATATAATCGCGTGGCATGTGCCAGCGGTAACTTGTCGAACGGGCAAATTTCGATTCGGAACTCTCGATCGTTTCCTCTCGATCCTCGACCGAGCCGAGTTGCCGACATTCGGTTGCCCCACGGGGATCCCTCTCGCTCCCGGTGTCCTCGAGCACCTGGGCAGGGTCGAAAGTTTGGTTGACTCTCGCCGACTATCGACGTGAGAGTTCGCCTCCGAGAGCACCCGAGACCGCAATTTCGAATTTCCGTTGTTACGGACATCGGTGGCGACTACTCTGGGCCATACCTCGGGCCTCCCGCGAGTTTCCCCTGTGCATCGAGAGCCAACCCTCCTCACGATTCCCGATACTCCGGAAGACAAATCGCGCATCTCCTTCCCTGTTCGCGGTCGGATTACAGAATCGACCGCGGGTTATCCATCGATACGCGTACCGCTAGAGAAATTATCGGAGCCGGCCCGTGTCCCGAACTATCTTCCGTTTGCCCCGGGTGGTGCTTTTTCGATAGATTGTACAAACTGACGGGAACACACACGTACCGGGGTGCGATTCGAATGCACTCGCGTCCGCCGCGGTAGAGCGTGAGGCGGTTTAAGTCCGCCGAACTGCAATTTCGCGGACGCTAGGCGAAATAGAAGGACGAAGGGAACATTTTGCTATTTCGCCGGAGAATTTCGGTCCACGTATCGCCTCGCTCCCCGTCGTTTTGCTGAGGAAAGGGAAGCTATGTTTTCGTAACGAAAAAAAAAAAATTTCGAGCTTTTAATGTCAGAGATAATCTAAAACGTTGAAAGATGTAGTTTTTAGCTGGCGTGTCCGGATGTAATTTTATGGAATTTAGATTGTTTTTATGCCTAAAAACAGCCTAATTCGAGTAAACACGACGGTATCGAGCAGAGCTGGGAAAATAGACTTTAAGTACTTGAAGTACGTATTGACAGAGTGCTGCTATATAGAGGGTGCATCGCACAAGCCTTGAAAGCGGATGAAGTATCAAATACGGATTCAGTGGCCAGTGGTCAGCAATTTAGTTCTGCCAGTACTCAATATGTAAGTAGGGTAGAGCGGGGCAAAACGGGGCACGGGGCAAAACGTAATTTTCCAATAATTATTGGGTGCCCGAATTCGTTCCATCGATACATCAGGCTTTTGGCTCCGTTTTGCCACCTTGTCCGATCCAAAAATGATTGGAAAATTTAGTTTTGCCCAACTGCGCCGTTTTGCCCCGTTGTGCCCCATTTTGCCCCGCTCTTCGCTACTCTAAAACTACCTAGCGCTCAGTAGTTCGAGTACTTCATACTTCAATACGTACTTCAAGTACTTAGCGTAATTGTCTAGCTCTGGTATGAAGTTGACATTTGGCAATCGAATGGGCTAACACTGTACAATGTTTGGTATTAAATTCGGTGAGAATTTGGATCCAACCGTAACAATTTTATAACACTGAAAATTTCGGCACATTTGTACTTTACGTCCGAGGTTGTGCTTCAAATGTCATTCTAGGAATAAAATACTTTGGAGATTCGTCATCAGTTGAGGAAAATACATAAGACATGACCTCAAAACGACGAATTATGGATATTTTAGTTAGCAGTTTCCTGCAATAAATTTTGCGATAAGTTCTGACCGCTTCAATTTTTCATTTATTTATTTAAGTGACAACGGCCCGAACCGAATTACAAGTACTGGATACACAGTAAAAAAAAAGGTTGTACGTTTCACAGCAACTTATTGTCCGTAAGTGTCCACAATTTTTTATTTGTTAATTTTCCGCTCGCACCATCCGGCTTTAGTCTTCCAAAGAAAAGTACAAACTAAAATTGTTTATTGCACCGGAAATAAAGGGACAGGTTTGTATATATTCGAATCTAAACTAACGACTTAGTCACTTATTTGACAAAATTATTTTTACGAGACTTTGTACTCCAATTTTACGAAATTATTTTTTACTGTCTGGAAGGCGAAAACTAAAAGTCCACATAAAATAAATTAATGAATAAGAGAGGAAGCATGAAAGCTAATGGAAAGACTATTGCGAAAAGACCTTTTTAAGAGGAAATAGAGAGACTCCGAAGAGACGAACCATATGACCCAATAAAACGTCGTTGATATTATTCCCCTTCGCGCCCCGAATGCAACGGTTTCATCGGGGGTCGTTAATCGGAGAGTGAATAAAGTTTCTCTTTTCCGGGTTTTACGAGGATTTTCGACATTTTCTGAAAATATAAATTTTTTGCGTTTAATTTTTTGCGCACCCTCCTCACGATTCCCGACACTTCGGGAGAGAAATCGTCTTTCTCCTTCCCTGTGCACGGTCGGATTACAGAATCGACCGCGGGCTGTACAACCATGCGCGTACCGGGAGAGAAATTATCGGACCCGGCGCGTGTCTCGAACTATCTTCCGTACGCCCCGGGTGGCGCTTTTACGATAGATTGTACAATCCGACAGGAACACGTACGAACCGCGGTGCGATTCGAATGCACTAGCCTCCCATCGTGTTTGAGCGTGACACGCGTTAACTCAGCGGGTTGCAATTTACACGGACGTTAGAAAAAATATAAGGACGAAGGGAAAATTTTGCTATGCGGTATTTCGGTCGTCGATATTGTTCGCTCAGCTTCGCGGCCCGAATGCAACGCTTCATCGGAGTGCGTTAATCGGACAGCGAACAAAGTTTATCCTTGACGAGGGTTGCGGTGCTTATGAATATTTTAGGGAATATCAATTCTTTGCGAGTTTCATCGAAATGACAGTGAATTATAGTTTTCGAATTTTGACGAGGGATATCGATTAGGGATATGTTAAAAATCGAATAGAATCTAAAAGTATTGTTCGTCCGTAAATCAGCTATCAGAGGGATGTTCAATTATCGTCTATCGGCGTAAGTCTTATGTCTCGAAATATTGTCAATTCGATAGTGAATTCGACAGTCAATTCGATAATCAATTCGATAGTCAATTCGATAGTCACTTCGACAATCAATTCGATAATCAATTCGATAGGCAATTCAATAGTCAATTCAATAGTCAATTCGATAGTCAATTTGATAGTCAATTCAATAGTCAATTCGATAGTCAATTCGATACTTAATTCGATACTTAATTCGATACTTAATTCGATACTTAATCCGATACTGAATTCGATACTTAATCCGATACTTAATTCGATACTTAATTCGATATTTAATTCGATACTTAACCCGATACTTAATTCGATACTTCATTCGATACTTAATTCCATGGAAACTAAATATCCCTAAAAATCCCTACAACCCCCATGAATGAGATACCCATGGAAGAGAAAAGTCATATGCGCCAACTTTCCATCTGAAGTTCCCTCCGACAGACAAATTTCTGTATTAACAAAACTTTCGAGAGCTCGGTCGGAATAATGCATATACAGTATACTGTTGCCGTTGGCGGTGCCAAGTTCGCTCAGGGAATCGAATATGCCGTCCCGCTGTCTGACAAGAGCGGTACCGTAACTACCAGCGCTTCGCTCCCCGTTTCCCGTTCTCTGTCAGACAAGGCGACATTAGAGAACCGCGCGCCATCACCGTACCGTTGTATGGTTCCTACGACTGGCTAGCGCAAAGACAAGAGAAAGCCACTCGCGTGCACGGACCACTTTGACAGCGGTGCTATTCCGGCCCGCGATGCGTGAGCTTGCTCGTGTGCACTCGACTCTCTCTCTAATTCAAGCGCGGGCGGACGAGCCGAGGGAACGAGGTGAACATACTATTATACGTTCCTTGTCATCGTCCTCGTCATCGTCCTCGGCCTCGTCGTCGGCGTCGCGGTCGCACGCACGGCCGGGTCTTCTTCTCACCGTATCGGCGTTTCCGCGAAGGCTCCGCGTGTATGCAGCAATTTCAGCTCGGAGCATCCTCGTACCTCGGCAAAAGCACTAATTCAATGTTACTCTCTCGTGAGTGCGTGCGACTGTGCTATTGAACGCTCGACAGCTCCGCGTACGCTACTCGAACGGCTGATGCTAAACAAATTTCAGAACGTGCGGAGAGTTCGTACCGGCGGGGGTGAAAATGGTCCGGGACAACGTGTAATATATTTTTCATCACTCGGTGCGAAAATGGCCACTTTTCCACCCGCTTCGCGTGCGTAAAACCGCCATTTTCGCACCTTGTGTTGAAAAATGTCGTACATCCCGCGCGCGAAAGACTTTTTCTAACTCGTGTGATTACAGCACTCGCCTTCGGCTCGTGCTGCAAACTCACACTCGTTAGAAACACGTTTTTCGCCCTCGTGGAGTAATGTACTATTATTTTTATTGTGGTTTATCAGTGTATAGGGGAGGGCGCGGCAAAACGGGACCGACAATCGGGATGCATCGATGGGGTGAATTGGGACGTCCTTAAATTATTGGGGAATTGGGTTTTTAAAAAGGCAATTTTACAATAATTTTGGGACGTCCAATTTTTACCACATTGATGCAGCCCGATTGCCTATCTCGTTTTGCCCCACTGTCGCATTTTGGCCCGCTCTACACTATCAATCACGAAAAAAAAACGCGTGAATTTCACGCGACAAGTATTTCCGACTCTTAGCATTATATACACAAATTTATGATAATTTTTGTGATATTTTTGAGATAATATTTATGATAAACGAGACTAAATTTCATCGAGTTATAACGGTTGTGTTTTGCATCTCACAATCTTCGTTCGGGGAAGTTGACTTGGAGATTAAAGTTGTACGAATGACCAATTTTTTATTCATTCCTAAAGCAGTACATTGCCAGAGATTCACCAAAGATGAAATTTGCTTTCATGCAAATATTTTCGGGGTCATATTTTCCTTACCGGAACGGGCGTTCCGGTCGTTGAAGAATCGTCTGCAAATTCTTCGATGCGTCGATCAAAATAATTAATTAATTTCGTCAAGCGGGAGTGGATAATAACTAGAATAATGAAGCGAGAGTAGGAAATAACTAGAATAATGAAGCGAGAGCAGGAAATAACTAGATTTCCTACTGTACAGAAAATTAATATTTCCTTACTAATTAAAAATGCATCTCTACCGTTGTTGTTCCCCGGTTTGAAAACTGGAGCGAAACTTCCCTCCGTGAAACATTTACCGGAGCCGGTTTGCAGACAAAGCAGTCAATGCAACTTTGTAAGACTCTTTAGTCGCTCTTAATCGAATTTTGATTGCGAAACTGAGCAGATATTCGCCTGTGACAAGGCGAACCGGGTAACGCATTTCTGACCCTGGAAGAGAACACTGCGCTCTTGGACCGGAGTCGGGGAAGCGACCTGGACACAGGCTCACCGAATGAGAATCGATGCCCTCCATTACCTTAACGGTTGAGAACGCAAGAATTCCGAGGGCTCGAATAGGTATCCGGCGTCGCCCTATCGCCGGAGGGCACGAACCAACGGAGCGATGCCCGAGTCTCTTCGTTCCAAAGATCTCCGAGATCCGCTGGCAACGGCGGGAGAGAGTCTCGATGCCACTTCCGGTTATCGCGAACGGATTGCAGAAATTCCATTTCGAGTCGGTCTGACTCCATTCTCGATTATACCAAGCACTTCTCATATCCCGAATTGTGCACGCCAGGTGAAGTGAACACGCGCCCTCCCGTCGCGGTATCACGGTTCGAGCCGGCGGTTCGCTCCGGTTTCTTTCGATGGGCACCTTCGAGACATTCTCGATCTCTCCTGCGCTCCATACTTCAAGCCCGAGACATGTACATTCCGCCGAGCGATATCGTTCGCGAGAGAATATCCCTCGATCGGTACTGCGCATATATTTATCTTTATCGATTCACGCTCCGAAGCGTCCCGGATTTATGCCTCAGAACGTTATTGTTTTACGGCTATGTTATTGAGTGGGGCGTTTTCCGACCGGAGTCTTCCTCTTCGATGCGATAGATTTTTTTTTTTTGCTTTATTGGCCATCGACCAATTCGTTACGGCGCTCCGCGGAAGATTCCGCCGGGGCGAGAGCAACATTTTCCCTCTGATATTGAAAAATTGTTTTTTCATGCTCAGAATTACTTCTCTTCTTACTTTAAACATTTTTTTACTTCTTTTTTTATTGGGTTTGTTTTGAGAAATTTTTCTTCGATGTAGGAAGCTTTTTCCACCGGGCAGACCGCGTCTGTACTTTTACACTTTCAATTTCAATAAATATGCTCCAATGCATGTTTTTTTTTTTTTTTACTGCAGGGTAGATTCGCTGCTACACGAAATAGTCGAAGAAAACAGTAATTCCCCTTTCACGAGCGTTAGACTCGAGCCGGGCCGCGCGCGCTTCGTCGGAACTGCCGAGCACGAAGAAATTCGCGTTAACGCGTTTACCCGGATACCCGGCAATGAATAACGCTCCGTATACGTGTATAGCCTCCGTGAAATCGTCGCAGATCGGCGTTACGGAAACGAGTCCGTAACTACTTTCGAGTTTCTTAGAAACGAGTTTGCGGGCGATGGGGGAGAAAACAGAAGTCGCTGACGGCAATATTCCTTCACGAGCTTTTTCTCTATCGCCAAAAATATTTTTCCGCGATATCGCCAGCTGTGCGTCGCCAAGGCTAAAAATTGATGACGATAATCGAGAATCCCTTTCGCAGGTGGGGATAAGATGGCGCGACAATCCGAAGCGCTCGAATCCGAAGGGACATCAGAGCCTGGGACATACAACATGAGAATATCGCGCACAATGCGAGGAGGACCTCGGCGCGAAACCATAGAAAAATTATGAAAATAAGGATAATTAAGAAATTCCAGAAAATCAGCCAATAAATGCGGGCACACATGAAAATAATCCCCAGCGTACGGTACAAGCAAAACTCACCCAGGATAAGGTTACAAAACTCAAAACATAGTTTCCTCTGTGAGGAAAAAAGGATCGACCTATGTTGTGAAAACCAATGAAGATCAAATATTGAATATTTTCAATATTTCATCTTCATAAGCCTGGATCATCTAAGGGTCGAATTTTAAGACGTGGGTTTGAACTTAAGATCGTTGCACGGATTAAGAACTTGCATGGAGAAAAAAAAATTGTTGGTACAACAAGATTTTCGTTACCGTAACAAATTTAGTTTGTTAGTATTGGGATAAGAAAACCAGCTTGTAACCATAGCAAAATTTTTCGCTTGGAGCGATTTGCTACCGCAACAAAACAGCCTCTGTTACTGTAAAAAGAAAATATGTCATATGACTGAGTGGGGCGCGTATATGTGTTAACAGCTACGACGAGCTCGAGATGCTCGACGCGCAAAATGAAAACAAAGACACGCGAGGAAACAGTTCCTTTGTATTTGGGTAAAAATAAAAATAGAGTGGAATTGCGAACTCTTGAAATTTGCTGTGTATGGATGTATAAACTGCGAAAGGTAATACTTCTCGGATTTTAATACATCCATGTAAAGCAAATTTCAAGAATCCGCAATTGCAAATACAGACATTATTTTCAATATAATGAAATGATAAAATACAAACGCGATGAGTCAATCTTCATATACTAAATGTATATAAAAATCTATTACTATCCTATTTCCAGTCATTACTTAGCCATCAAATTACAGCAGGCGTCGTTTGTTCTCATAGCAAACTAAATCGTCGCAGTAACAAGAAAGTTTTGTCGTGATAGCAAAACCAATTGCTTCTACGTAGCAATTTTTTTAGTGCTTTTACTGGCAGTTTTGCTGTGGGAACGAGTCAGCAAAACTCATTTTGTTAGAGCAGCTGAACAATTTTTCTGTGAGATCGAAATTAAGATCGAAGTTTGAACTTGATTTCCCGCTTAAGTTGAATGTTAAGTTCGAACATAAGTCTGACCTCAAATTCGATTATAGTCCGAGTTCGATCTTAGGTGCGAACTCAAGTTCGAAGTTAGGATCAACTCGCGACAGATTTGTACAACGATCGTACCGATGATCCGTGAGACGGACGGGAAACACAGGTAGCGCGCAACGTATCTGGCAATTCTCCGTTAGACGCATTGCCGCAGGGGCGTGCGGAAGACGCAACCCAGCCCTCCCCGGGCGAGGTAGTAGCTGCAATTTGTAACTAGACAGGATTAAGTGCTCGTGAGTTGCAGCCACTTAGGAGCTCGGTGTATACGCAAGCGTCGGATGCATTGCTATATGCATCCGACGCCGCCGAGTGGGTGGCAGGGGAGAGCGGCACGGAGCCCACCGCGACCGACTACTTGTACGATAATTCAGAAGTTACTTAACCATAATTGAACTAATGGCTGACGCACTCCGGCATAACCATCCATGCTAGCCTATGAGCTCATAGGCAGAGAAATTTCCTCACGGCTTTAGGTGTACCTTCGGTACAGGCAATCTTTATATTCCGTTGTTTGTGCAGTGTAGAGAAATGTGTACTCTTTCTATTGAAGTATCATAACAGTTGCACTGTTTTCGATGGAATTCGGGTGGGACGGTGACCGACATCTCGTAAGCTAGATCAGAAGTTATTTAACCATAATTGAACTAATGGCTGATGCAGTCCGGCATAGTTATCTGTGGTACTCGATGAGCCTGTTGGTAGAGGAATTCCCTCAAGGGTTCGGGTGTACCTTTGGTGCAGGCAATGTTTGTATTCCATTATTTCTGTAGTTTACAGAAATGTGTACTCTTTCAATTGAAGTATCATAACAGTTGCACTGTTTCCGGTGGGACGGTGACCAACATCTTGTAGGCTAGATCAGAAGTTGTTTAACCATATTTGAATTAATGGCTGACGCACTCCGGCATAGTTATACGTGGTACTCCATGAGCCTGTAGGTAGAGAAATTCCCTCAAGGGTTCGGGTGTACCTTTGGTGCAGGTAATGTTTGTATTCCATTATTTCTATAGTGTACAGAAATGTGTACTCATCTTGTAGGCTAGATCAGAAGTTATTTAACCATATTTGAACTAATGGCTGACGCACTCCGGCATAGTTATACGTTGTACTCCATGAGCCTGTAGGTAGAGAAATTCCCTCAAGGGTTCGGGTATACCTTTTGGTACAGGCAATGTTTGTATTCCATTATTTCTGTAGCGTACAGAAATGTGTACTCTTTCAATTGAAGTATCATAACAGTTGCACTGTTTTCGGTAGAGCGAATTCGGGCGGGACGGTGACCGACATCTTGTACGCTAGATCAGAAGTTATTTAACCATAATTGAACTAATGGCTGACACACTCCGGCATAGTTATCCGGACTCCGGTTATCCGTGGTACTCGATGAGCCTGTAGGTAGAGAAATTCCCTCAAGGGTTCGGGTGTACCTTTTGGTACAGACAATGTTTGTATTCCATTATTTCTATAGTGTACAGAAATGTGTACTCTTTCAATTGAATTATCATAACAGTTGCACTGTTTTCGATGGAGCGAATTCGGGCGGGACGGTGACCGACATTTTGTACGCTAGATCAGAAGTTATTTAACCATAATTGAACTAATGGCTGACACACTCCAGCATAGTTATCCCTGGTACTCGATGAGCCTGTAGGCAGAGAAATTCCCTCAAGAGAAATTCCCTTGTTTCGACATTTCGTTGTTTCAATAATAAAAAAATATATTCTTTCGATTGCAATATCGTAACAGTTTGACTGTTCGTGGCGCAGTGAATTCGGGCGGGAAGTACGACCATCTGACGAATCGCGAGTCACCAATAATTGTAATGCCGCCGTACGCTAATCGTTTCACGGGCTAATTAGACTCGGTTCGCTAACGAATCGCAGATGGGGATGGTTTGTCGAGGCAACCGACGAGTGGTATGGCAGTCGACGGCTGAACTACCGCGAATTTTAACCGGTTTCACTGGCAGCGCGTGTTCGATAACACCGTTTCGCCACGCGCAGCCGGAAACGTCCAATCGAAATTCTCCTCTGCCGCTTCGGCGGTGACACTCTCTGGATTCTCGTGGCTTCATGAGGTAATTGGCGGTATTTAGGTCTCACGATATCCTGTTGCAAGTCCTCGCACTGCACGGAGTTTTCCCGGCGGAAAACCCCAAGCTAGCGGGTTTCGTACGTGATCGAAATAAACGAGAATATCGGGTGAACGGCACGATGGAAACTCTTGTTATCACCGATTGTCGACAGTAGGACAAAAAATGTCTCGACAAAGTAAACTTTTCTTTGGAAATTCAGCGATAAATCGGCTCGCCGCGGTTGATTTACGTGGAGAGCGAAGTTACTTCTTCGCACGCAGAAAAATAGTTCGGTTTCTCTAACAAAATGTAGATCGTTAATAATTTATCGTTGTGGCAGCAAAAATATTTCCCTGCTACAGCAAAATATTTTGTTTTCCCTATGCTAGCCAGGTAAATGAGTTATGGTAACAAAATTCTTGTTGTCACAACAATTTTTTTTCCCCGTGCGAGAAAGTGCAGCTCGGCTACTTCTCGATATTGTTGTTATTTTTATGATTATTATTAAAGTTTACAGAGAGGAAGTGCAATACTTATAAAATCTACATTTTGGTAAGTGGATACGGGTTAGTCCAACCTTTGCTTAAGGTAGTCCGTGCGGTAAAGTCAAGTCAATCGAGCACCCGGATTTCAAAAATTGTTTGTACATGTTTTTTAAATGAATATTTTCTGCGTACTAAGATGGTCCTGATTAAAGAGTTCCTGCTTTATATAGAAAAATAATGTAAAACAATCAATTCACAGAAAAATAACTCAGTTTACGCCAATCAATTCTCGGGAATATTTTTACGCAATTTTTGTGAAGTCAAATTTGTCATTTTGGTCCGATATTGAAGATTGGACCAAAATGATCCGATCTTGAAGAGTGACAGCTAATTTTCTTTATTGATTATATATTTTACGAATTCACAGAGTAAGTTCCTTCGTGTAAATTTTCGATCAGAACAAAAGTTTACTTAAAGTCGGTAACTCTGCTTTTTTCATAAATAAACGTTCGAAAACCGACATAGTCTCCTCGATCGTAGTACGATTCTAGTACGAGGAAATAAAATATTATTTCCGTGAGTACTAAACAGAATCATCGCGTCTACATTCTCGAGTAGCCCCTCAACGCATCGTTCATATCTGAGGCACTGTTAGGCGAGGTGTCCGTTCCTGATGTAAAGGGCCAACGCCTTGACTCGAAAGCGAGCCCGCCGTTACGTTTCCCTAAGCGCAAACTCACCGACAGCTCCTCGGGACGTAACAACAGTTCGAACCGTGAGAGCTCATGATTTTCCAGTACGGTTGCTTAGGGATTAACCCAGAGCGAAACTCCCCCACCCGCCCGTGCCAGGCTCGTTCGGAAACGAATCCCTTAACCACTTTACCCATCGGCAGGGCGATCCGTGTTGCCGATCGCGGTAACTCGCGCGCCCTTGGCAACGACGGAATAATCGAAGCGGCCTCCACGAAGTAAGTGCGTATCTTGTTGTTACAGGGTCGAAGTGTTATACGATATCCGCGCGGAGAACCGGTCAGTCGCAGATACTGCCAGAGCCCCGGCCGGAGGCCCTTCGCTGGCCAACGTACAAATATGATACGGCGGTTGTAAACAATAATTCAGCATAATCGTCGAGAACGCTGAGGGAGAGCGAGTTCGAGTTCGCAGGGGCATCGGGCTTGGGTGTTTCGCCTCGCGGAACGAGAAGTACAGTTGAAGAGGGTTTGCGGATGGTGTCACGAGGCGCGGGTGGTATCCCACTGCCAACCGGCGCTCCCTCGCTGACGCTGCAACTGCTACTGCCGGTTGGTCGGTCCAAACAGAACAGCACTCCAATAACCACGAAACGGGCAATCGCAAACACGAGCCACGCCCGTCGTACTTTACCGTCGTAATCCCAAAGCAAACAGAGCATAATGCAGACATACGCGGCAACTAGCTATCGCACCCCTCCCCCTCACCCGCCCCCCCCCCCCCCTATGCCCCTACGGCTGCATGTGTGTAGTTCTGGGGCCGCACGGATGCGGCGAACCCGGCAGAGCGAGTTTGCGCGGGGTTCCCAAGCAAGCTACCTCCTCGTTCTCTCTAATACTCCAGTTTCTCCACACCCCCCCCCCCCCCCCTCCTACTGCCCCCTGCCCCTAGAAGCAACCTTCGCATTCTCGTTATTCAGACTCTCGAGTTGTTTCACCGACTCCCCCCCCAAGACACAGTGTGTATAGCATAGAATTCTAAAGTCTCTTATTCACGGGCACTTTCGCCGCAATTTGCCAAATTTGTTTATCCATCCCAAACTGTTAGTTTCACTGTATCCAGAAACCCCACCCCCCGCGAACCCTTACCAATAGCTTGAGAAAAGGCAGCGAGGCGCGATAACAAGCGGATAGCAAAGGGTGAAACAAGATGCACGCGAAGCTATCAAGTAGCGTGAAGTGATTAATGGTTGAATCTTCTCAGAGCCATGCGTATTCATGAGGATCGGTCCGTAATGATCAATGTTTTCGTAACGAAATTATACGCCAGCAAATAATTAGGATGATCGTGGTGGAAAGCTGAAAAGCTCGGGTGTTTGGCGTGGGATTCGCGCGACGTCGAAACGTGTGCCCGAAAGCCGTTCCCAAAACCGTTTGTATTTATTATCGGGATTGCGAGGGCGGTGAGGGTTGGGGAGAGCGCTCACGCGCTTGCAGTTCGTCATAATTTGGGATAAATCGTGTCTGGGATGCGCAAGGCCGGATGGCGGGTTCTCGTTGGGAAGGGGAGAGGAAAAGCCCCGTGCCAGAGGCGGCCACGGAGAGCGAATACGTACGCCCCGCTCTCTCTATCTCTCCGTAACTCAGGTTGACTGACGCTAAATCCGTGGGATTAGGCTCTCGCAGCGCCGTGCAGTTTCCAGGACGCCAGCCTCGATCGCCTACCGATGCTCCTGGCTGGCTGGATGGCTCACTCGCCCGATGGGATCGTCAACCAACGCCGGGGCTGGCTTCTGGCGCATGGTATAAACGGCGGCCATTTGATCCGGCGGCATCGCGCCTTGTTGATTTAACCCTCTGGCTTCTGCCGCAGAGAATCTTCGTCGTAATGCATGTCACCGGGGCAAACGACATTAGCATCGGCGATTGTTTGTACGTGTTCGAAACACTCGGCGAGCGGTGAAATGATAAATCTTATAATCGAATCGAAATTTTTAAGATATTTTGTAATTGCAAACATCGGACTGCGGTATAATTGACGGAATTTTATTACTGAATGACTTTCTCATTCAACAGTTATGAAATTTTTGTATAATTAGCGCGCGTAACTATGAAGATTTTACGCATAAACCGGTGTATCAAATTTAATCGACATAGTTGAGGTAAACATCAATTTGTCGGTACATTAAACTCGTCTAAAGAGCTGAATTTACTTTAACAAACAATTAATGTTAGACCATGCTTGCGTGCTTCAATCTAATACAGGCTAATTCCGGGAAGGAAGCAAGTGGAAACGGCCAATGTGACGAGAGACGTACCCACGGCGTTGAACTTTTGGATTCAAACTTTCGAGAAGACCGGAAGTGGATGTAACTTTTATTCCGAAAACGTGAGATACGGGCGCGATGGGTCGTTACTTCGTGTAGCTGTATTTGCTCTTTGCTCCCGGTGCTCACGCTGTTTCGTGTACAAGGTATATAAACAGAACGAAACGCGAAGGACGAGAAAAGGGAATTAAGTTACTGCTGCGGTGGTGCATCGCTGAATCCTTCGCAACCGGGCTTTTCTCTCGTTCATCCTTTTTCGCCGTTTTCCTCTTTATCACAGATTCGTTCTTCCTCCTTCTCGCACATTTTCATCACTGGGGAGGGTTTTTTTTGTTCATCTCCGCGCAACCCCGAAGGTGCAAGAGCCTTCCCGAAGAACATTTCCAACGAGCGCCGCGGTAATAAAAATACGAGCGTTTTCTTAAATCCTTTTGCACCTAAGAAACGAAACAGACTTTGCCATTCTAACCGGGGCCGCGGTGAGTTTCCGAAGAAATAAGGGGAAACTCGAGACGTCGACCACACCGGCGCTGATGGTGTACCGACTGGAAGAAGAATGGAAAACGAGAAGAAAAGAATGAAAGAACCAAACGGAATAAAAGAACCTGCCCGGAGGGAAGAGAATGAAAAGAAAGAAGAGTCATTCGTTCGGGACGATGGAGGAGCGGATCCGGCTTATTGGAAGGATACTATTGGGAGGTATTAGGCGAGCTTTTATTTCGAAAGTAAATCTTTCGATTCGCGTTCACGCACAGTTCCCCGTCTGGACGAATTCGCAAGTAATTCTGAACGTCAGCTCGATATCTCTCAACGGACGGACAGACGAGGCAAGTAGTCACTGTCCGTGTGCGGTCGGACGCTGAGTTTCTGCGGACTCGGAGGTGAAACACCTCTCCACCCACAGGGAAAAAATTAAATTTCATATTTATTTTTACATTTATATACATTTCAGTGGAAGAGTTGTCGGGGAGAGCTGGACAAAACGGACTTTTTTCTTCCTTTTTGCCAAGAAGGTATCGAAATATGAATTAGGTTGGTATTTTTTTTACGTAAAATTCCAATCGTGGATTTTTTTCGGAATCACATTTTTAATTCAAAACGATTCTCGGAATCGAAATAAAATTTTTATTACCAACAGTATGAGACAGTCATGACCCGTATAAAAAAGTTTAGTAACTCGTTACGAAAATGCACATCGGGGGCGTTTTCAATCGAGACCGGATAAAATCTCCCTCAGCTGATCGCTGCGAAACGGAAAGCTTACCACGGAAATTCTGATGAATCCAATCTCGGGGCTATCGCCTGGCATGGATGTAATCTTTATCACCAACAACACAAGACAGTCGTGGCGCGTACAAAAAAAAGCTTGGTTAATTCACCTCGAGGGTGTTTTCAATCGGGACTGGGTAAAATATCGCTCAGCTGATCGCCGTGAAACGGAAAGCGTAACATGGAAAATTCGATGAACCCAATATCGGAGCTATCGCCTGGCTCGTATGTAATTTTTAATACCAACAACACAAGACAGTCGTGACCCGTACAAAAAACCTCAGTTAATTCACCTCGACGGCGTTGTCAATCGAGACCCAATTAAATCTCGCTGATCGCCGCGAAACGGAAAGCGTAACATGCAAATTCCGATGAACCCAATATCTAAGCCATCGCCTGGCTTGTATGTAATTTTTATAACCAACACTATAAGACAGTCGTGAACCGCACAAAAAAAAAAGTTTTCCAACTCGTTAAGAAAATTCACCTCGAGGGCGTTTTCAATCGGGATCGGATAAAATCTCGCCCAGCTGATCTCCGCGAAACGGAGAGCGTAATATGGAAAATCCGATGAACCCTATATCGGGGCTATCGCGTGGCTTGTAAGCCGCCCGCCCTCCCGTTCCCACCCGCATTTCCCGGATAGCTTCATTCCACCCCGCTCTTATCCGATAAAATGCTAATTCTATTTAGACACTAGGAACGCTCTTACAAACCACACCGCGCCCTCGAGCACACCCACACGTACACAGAGAGACACGGGTAGCCACGTTGGTCCCGGGGGTTTTCTCGCTTAATCCGAGCCGCGTGTTCGCTGTTCGTTCGGGAGTCTGCCAGTGGGAGATCGAGATTTAATTCGCTCGTTGTATGGTTTTGCACTTTGCAATGGGGAAGAACTCTCGCGCGAGTTGGGCCGGGGAACCGCGCGGTCGGTGTTTCTGGCGCCGGTCAAGTGCCCGAATAGTCGAGCCGAGAGACGCGCATCGGGGAGGATTGCAAGGGATGAGAGCGGAATGCTGGCTGGCTCGCTAACCGGCCGAGTGTTAATCCGCGCGAGTATTTGCATTAAAGCACACCGGAAGCTCGTTGTGTCGCCCAATGCGTTATTAAATGTCGAATGACTGGCGGGTGGATAATATATATTTTTTTTTTGAGTTATGATTACGTCATTTTACGGAGGCTTCACACATAAATTCCGTACCAAAAGTTTAATTCGATCGAAATTTCAGTATTCAGCGACGTGCCAAAAATTTCATAAACAACGGCCGTATTAAATATGTCGAGACCTTCGATTTTGCATTAAAATAATGCTGAAAAGTTATTAACGAATTATTAGAAAAATAGAATGTTTTTAAAAAATCAGACGACTTCGTGTTTTCTATTTTCAAATGAATTCCTTTATTTAAAAAAATAAAATATTCATTTTTACAGAATTTTTAATCATAACATTCTTTTTCTTTTGAGAATTCGAAAAATTGATGTGTAGGCGCGAATTTCGAATATGTTTCTGTGTCAACATTCTACAGTGCACACAAAAAGTTTCGAGACGATTCTGCCAACCGAACCGTAGTTGTAGCCTTAAAAAATGTTCAAAAACGGAAAATTCGGGAAAAAATTCATGTGCCTTCTAGAAAATCAATGACTTCATTGGAAAGAGAAAAACAGGTTTCCTGATTATTTATTGAAGAATTTTTTTTAGCCATTTGTCAATAACATTTAGACATTATTATTATGCAAAATTAGGGTTGTTTGCACTTTAATACAGTTGATTTTATGAGATTTTTATACCATTAGGAAGTGTTAAAATTTTCACTGTATCGGATTTTGTAAGAGAAAGAATTTAAATTTGAATGGCAATCATCGATTCTTCTAAGATCGATACGGCTTCTAAGATCGATATTCAGGGACATGCGTACATATAAAAGAGATAACGCGCATGCCCCAAAACTGAAGTCAGGCGAGAAGACGAAAGCTCGCTCTCGATCGGCCTTTTTCTCTCCGGGGACGTCGAATCATACACACCATCACCCCATTGTGTACAAACCGAACGGGAAGGAATAGCGAGGTGCCTCGTGTTTGACGCCTTCGATCAGGCTTGGCCAACCGATCTGCTTGGAAATTCATATATTTCGATTAAACACTGCGAGCCCCGGATAATAAAGAAAGAGCCATCGAGGAAGCTGTCAGCATTGCGAGTACTCTATTTTCATTTGAAAATAGAGTACAATCGAACTTTATTATATTTTGTTATTTTTTTTTTGGAAGATGAAACCGAAAGGAAATTTCTGTTATATTATTTTGAGATTCGACTAGAAGAGAAACGAAAAGGAATTCTTTGTGTATGTAATCTTTTGTTTTTGTATTTTCGCTGAGATAAATCGGCTAATTTACTATGAGATCGGATTTTGTTCAGCAAGAGGAAAGCCCAGTATATTCAAAAAGTTATGTAATAGCTGATTATCTAATGATCCGTGAAACCAATGAACTGAATAAATCCTGAACCTGACGTTATGTGTATTTATTATTTATCTCTTTATTTTTGTAAATTTGATCTAAGCTTGATTTCCGTCATATAAAAAAAGGAATACGTAAATTTTCACAACTCTTGGCTGTGAATCTGTGTGTAAAGCATCCCCAATTATTCTATATGCGCACGAGATTTATGACCGAGTTTGACATGACCGTATCGTGTATAACGCGTCGCGGCGTTGCCATTCGTCAAGAAAGCTTCGCGAGCTCGTCGAAAAATCCATTTCGGCACGGTCGGCTCTGACGATCGATTGTTATTAACTTGTTTCGCCTCGGCGTTGAATACCGTCGTCGGACGTTTACCCCTGTGATTGCCAGTAAGAACGAACGAGTCGGGAGGGTGGGATTAGTTTTACAACAACTTGACAGCGCGCGGCCGGCGACGCAGCTGCAGCGAAACTCTTGCGGCCCGAACTCTGACTGATTCAACTAGCCGGTGCTCAGATCGCTCCCGGGCATCACACAACGTTTGTTTTGCAAGTTCGCTCGGGAAAGTTGAAGTGCGCTGAAAACTCCGACCGAGTCTGTGTTGATTGAGAAGCGCACGAACGGACGAGACTGACAGTAACAAAACGATGCGAATGCGGTTTTAGCTCACCGGTGAAATTCAGATGAAAAAGTAGTAAAAAAAAAAACAAAATAAAAAGCGTAGAGGAGAGCGGGGCAAAATGGGACTGTGGGGGAAAAACGGAACAGTGACGACAAAACTCAATTTTCCACTTAAAATATGAAATGAACACTCGCTTTTATTCGCGAAGTGTTTTAGGGATGGTAGTACGTAGGGCAAAATGGATTTAAAAATCTGAATGTATCGTTGGGACAAAACGGGACATCGAAAAATTATTGGAAAATTGAGTTTTGCATTCACTGTTCCGTTTTGCCCCGTTGTCCCATTTTGCCTCGGTCTCCCCTACAACTTGAAATATGCAATAAATACTCGCGACGCTTTTATTCGCGAAGCGTTTCACGGTTTTCGTTTTTCAATAATAGTCAGAAAAACATTGCGGACGAGCGCGTCGGCAGACTTGGCGCAGGAAAAATATATTTTTCATTTTTACACCGAAAATACCGGCCAGATATCCGCAATAACGGAATAGCCGAGCGGAAGTCTTTTTTTTCGGATACTGAAAAATACATGTCGGCGATCGCGTTTCGACTGCCCTCGATCGAGAGTGTAGCAAGGCTCGTTGATAGAAAAACTAATGGATATTCCTTTTAGAGCGATATCGAAGTGCAAACTATTAGTTGGCGGACGGTACGCTCGGTCGGTAGGGTCGGCGCGGTCGTTGGCCGCTTGAACGATAAATACAGTCATTGGCACTTTTGGTATGCCCGAAGTGAGCAGTTCAAACGCAGAGGATGAACCTCGAGCGGCCAATGACTGTACCGCGGCCTCACCTCATCACATTTTTTTTATTTTAATTTTTTTTTTGCGAGTTTGAAGTAGGCGAAGAGTGGGCGAATACGAGATTTTTATTAAAAACGTTATTCATATATATTTGATGATCAATGTTGAAAGTCCGTAGCAGCTTTAATATCGTTGTTGAACTAACGAACCGAATTGGCTGTGCGAAGGTGTTGGTTGTCGATGATCGTGCTAAGGGCCGGAGTAACAGCTGGCTATCGCGATGTACCTCCGGTTTTTTTTTCGTGTTTTTTTATCCATTCGCCGAAATATAAATTGGACGAACGTGAATCTGGTCGTTTTAGCGAGGTCCCCCGATACCGCATCCCGGCACTATCTGTATCGCTTTTTTACGATCAGTGGGTTATCCAATCTTTTTTTTTATCCTTCGTGTCCATTTCGATATACCTCGCAGCAGCAGAAAATCGCGCGACGATGAGCGGTAGTGAATTTTGTGTGCAGGAAGGGAAGAAACGTGACGATATCTTGAAAAAAATTGAATTTTAACGTTTTACAATTAGATTTTTATTTCCTGAGATTTTCTAACCGGAAGTGACTTGTGGGGTTTTTTAAAGATAGAGCGAAATAAAATATTGCAAAATATTAGAACGAATTCTGGAAATAAAGGTTCAATTGATCTCGAAAATAAAAAATAATCAAGACAAAAACATATTGGCTGTCACAAATAAATACATTAATTAACTGTAATTTACCGGCTATCGCGTTTATCAATATCAGATGATTTTAGTCCACTCGTTGCATATGAAAAATTCTTCGAGATCAAATTATCCGAGAAATTAAACATGCACAATAAATCAATACATTTCACTCATAACTTCCTACAACAATTAGTCGTTCTTCTCACATATGCATATAAAAAATGGACTCTCTTCTGCTGCGATTTTCCCGACAGAGAAATATCGTTGTCCATTAATCACGTGCGCTCGGATCAACAAATTTCCATAAATGAAAAGAAATGAAAATGTCGTCAAATTAAGCTTCCTCGGTACTCTTTCGTATTTCTCTGGAGCTCGCTGATCTAATAGTAATAATATATATAACTTGGCGTCGAGACGCTACCGCGTCTCTTGATAGTTCGTAAAGTTACCGTAAAAATCTTGCGTTCTGAAAATGCGGTCAAAAAAGTTTCCCTTAATTAACCGTAAAAAGTGGTAAAAATCACCTACTAGATCTGAAATTACCGGTCGTAAAATGTTTGTTAAATTTACCGTCAAAACGTATACAATCTACCTACTTAAATATGACACTATCGGTTTAAAAATTATAAACTTCACCTCTATAGTTGTGAAATTACCAATAACACATTTCTTCCACCAACACAACTATAACATTTTTTGAAAATTCACGATGTGTTGGTGATATTTTGAATCACTAGTAAACCATATAATTTTATTACCAATGCGGTGGTGTTCAAAGCGGTCACGTACAGTATTTTTACGGTAAAAATACGCGAAAATTACGGCTAACATTTCTAATACGCATGCGCGTAGATCTTTGAGATCGCTCGCTGGCGCCCTCTGTCGACTTTCTTGCTTTTATCGGCGGGAGTTTTGATTTACTATCTCGCATACTTCGGCAGTGCTCTCGGAACTTTGTCGGATTCGCTGATGTTGAAGTGCACTCGTCATCCGGCAATGCCGGACGTTTTTCATCGAAAACTTTTTCATTGTGAAACGGGACTCGAGTCATTGCTTCTGTCGAGTGGCGATGCAATTCTTGTTCTCTCAGAACTCTCCGGACAAGTTTGCCGAGAGGAACGGGAGGGAATCCGTACAGTAGAAAACCTTTACGACAGCAATAACCGCCGGCGCTAATGTCATGCTCTTATCGGCGAGTTGAAATTCCAGATCCCTTCGACAATGGAACAGAAGTCAACCTCCACGGCGGTAGGAAGGCTTCGCGATTATGGAAACTGATTTTCTTCGAGCGCGGAGAAAGTACAGGCTATTGCGCACTAGACTCGCCAGCAATTTTGTAACGGAAAGGAGAATGTTCGCGAGTGAATGAGCAAACGAAGGAAGGAAGGAAGGAAGGAAAACTGTCGCACGGGGATCCGAAAACCAGGCGGAAAGAGGCGCACGTAGTCGCCATAACGAAGCTCTTCCTTATCGTATTCGCGTTGTTGTGTGTTTTTTTTATTTTTTTAGTTTTTTTTTTAGTTTTTCCCTTGTACACTTTCTTTTCAACGACTCCGAGCTTTCTATCTTTCTCCATTTCGTCCTATCTGCAATCTCTCTGTGCAGTCGTCGTTTTCGCCGGCAAAGGAAATTCTCTTCGCGCCGGTGTATGCGGAAAATCTACCGCCGTTGATGCGCCAAATCCGCGGGAATTGCCGCACACTCGGATTAAAATCATTTGAGTGCATATCCCTCGAGCACGGAGAAAATTGTATACAATGAAAATAAATAATTATTTAGCTTTGAGCGTTCGAGCGGAAATTGTATGAATCCTCAACGAGACTCTCGTAACTCGGCGGAGTAAAGAATTCAGGGAAACATTCATCAAAGGAAATTCAAATGCTTTTTTTTTGTTCAGTTTACATTTCGCATGCTTACCCGGTCGAAAGGTACTTCGTCGTTAAAAATATTGCGAGCTAAATTACTCGTACTTCTCGTTTCTACTGTGCTTTCATTAACGCAGCGGAAGAAATGGACGGCACTAGCCGGATACTTACAGACACAGTGGAAGAATACATTTGACGGAGATCTCTGGTCCACGAAGGTCCACGATTCGTTTTTTAATATTTTACATTCATTCTTGGCAAGGGAATGTATTGTTAATTGAAAAAATTGTGTATAAACGGCGAAAAAAGTAATTACTGTCATTCGTGGACGAGCATTTTTTTTGTGTAAAAAGTAGTTTTTTCTTACCGTGTAATCAAATGAGAATTATTGAGATTATGCAGTATGATAGTATATCGCAGAACTGGTACGTGAAGTATCGGGTAGTTCAGTGTTTGGTATTTCAAGTACGTACTTAAAGTGCACAAGTAATTTTTTCGATTTCAAGTACCAAGCACGGGAATTTTTTGAGTAGTTTGATATTCTATTCCTATTATTATATGATTATTTGTCTAAACTTTTCAATAAGTATAATTTTAACGAGAATTTATCTTTTTATTCATTTAGAAAATGTAATTTAAAAAAACGAGGAGGGCCACCCTTTTCATTTTTTTGTATGAGAGTTTTTTATGATTGTTTTTTTTTTTACTGAAAAACGTTAAGATTTAGTTTAAAAAGTAGCCTTAAAACGACGAATAACGAAAGGGTCAGGTACACGTTTTTTACAATTTCGCGGTAAATTTTGCCCGTTTAAATTTTATGAAATGTAAAAAAAATGTTAATATTAATATACGAAAGAAGTTGCGAAGTATTTTATTTGCACATGGCTTTGTACTTGAAGCATTTGTTTGGAACTTCGTCCAGCCCTGTATATCATTATAATAATTATCGACAACTACTATACTAAAAATTAAAAATCTTACTATCAATTCCTATTCGCCTAAAAAATGCGACTTCCCAACCCTCCGTAATAAAATTACACGCCTCCGAGCAGCCCCAGCGAATTCGTGTTTTTTCCCAAACCGTGCCGCGTCGAACTTCGCGCAGAAAAAATTAATCCAAATCGTTGTCATCGTACCGTATCGGCCGTGGACCGTCGAATGTCGCCTTTCCAGTGTCGTCGACAGCCCGAAGGGGACAGTAGTCGGGTACGTGACTGCGAGGAGTCTTCGAGACTGATCGTCCCAGGAGATGACGGGCACTTCAATTTTCCTCTAATCCCTAGCAGTTGTTCCTTATACGTCCCCGGGACATTCGATCCGGGGCGGCGGGGATTCCCCGTTGTATGCCTCGTAGGAGCGTAACCTCGGAACCTTCCCAACCCCCGGCCAAACTATCTTTTCTCTTCCTCTTATCCCATCCCGGAGCGACTACTTCGGCCGACTATGTACCGAACATACCAATACCGTAGAGCCGACCTGGCGCTGTGTATAAAATACTTGTACATGGAGCGCCAGTATCGACGAAGCGAATTTTACATTGCTCCAGGCGACTCCACTGAAATATCGTCGGTTCGTTCGACGCCCCCTTGCTTTTGCATATTCATGCTTCAGCTCGACGCCGCCGACGCCGCGGCTCGGGCTTTCCCATATGTCGCCAATAAGTTTGTCGGTACTGGTGCCCAGCCGGCTGGGCGTTTATCGTCGGAGCAGTTTGTGTGTACTCCTATGTGTTTCATTCTCATTGCCGTCGCATTCGCAATGTGTACGTCCGTTGATATGCGTCACATGTTTCCGGAATGACACTGTACACAGTACTAATGCGTTGCCTCTGTCTATGGATGCGCATGCGCGTGTATGCGTGTATGTATTTGTACATACAAATTTGCAGACTGAGTGTGGAATTCGAAACTGCGGTAGCTTTGTGCGTTATATTGTGCGTGGAACCGCGGGTTTTGCGAGTTTCGAGCGCTGAATGTCGTAATGACTGTCGGAATACAAAGGTCCCTTTAACGTCGTGTATGCGCAGCGTCGCTTCGCGGTCCGGAATATAGTTGTACGCGAATTTAGAGACAAAGAAATATAGAGAGGGCACAATGGAATTTTGGGAAGCGGAAGTGACGAGACGTTTGATAATCATTCGCCGAGGCGTCGCGCCTCGAGCAAGGGTATTCATTTCGCTGCCACAGCTAGGAATTTCTGTTTCACCGAAACACTCAATTGTGGTAGAAATTGTGATAATTATTAATTACAGCGTTAACTGTGGTGCCTAATTAAAATACATCGAGCGAACATGCGCGTCTGACCGGCACTGACCGTTTCTACTGGTCAAAGCTGGCGACGAATTCTGGAAGTTCTACAGTAATTTTTTTCAAGGCTTTCTTCCCGTGCATGCTTCGCGGTCTGGAATATAGTGGTACGCGAATTTAGAGACAAAGAAATCTAGAGAGGGCACAATGGAATTTTGGGAAGCGGAAGTGACGAGACGTTTGATAATCATTCGCCGAGGCGTCGCGCCTCGAGCAAGGGTATTCATTTCGCTGCGACAGCTAGGAATTTCTGTTTCACCGAAACACTCAATTGTGGTAGAAATTGTGATAATTATTAATTACAGCGTTAACTGTGGTGCCTAATTAAAATACATCGAGCGTACATGCGCGTCTGACCGGCACTGACCGTTTCTACTGGTCAAAGCTGGCGACGAATTCTGGAAGTTCTACAGTAATTTTTTTCAAGGCTTTCTTCTCGTGCATGCTTCGCGGTCTGGAATATAGTGGTACGCGAATTTAGAGACCAAGAAACATGGAGAGGGCACAATGGAATTTTGGGAAGCGGAAGTGACGAGACGTTTGATAATCATTCGCCGAGGCGTCGCGCCTCGAGCAAGGGTATTCATTTCGCTGCCACAGTTAGGAATTTCTGTTTCACCGAAACACTCAATTGTGGTAGAAATTGTGATAATTATTAATTACAGCGTTAACTGTGGTGCCTAATTAAAATACATCGAGCGAACATGCGCGTCTGACCGGCACTGACCGTTTCTACTGGCCAAAGCTGGAGACGCATTCTGGAGGTTCTACAGTGTATAATTTTTTTTTGGGTTTCTTCTCGCGCATGCGCAGCGTCGCTTCGCGGTCCGGAATATAGTTTTCCGCGAATTTAGAGACAACGAAACATAGAGAGAGAGTACAATGGAATTTTGGGAAGCGGAACTGAACAGACGTTTGATAATCATTCAGCGAGGGGTCGCGCCCATCACAAGGGTATTCATTTCGCTGCCACAGCTAGGCATTTCTGTTTCACTGAAGCGTTCAACTGTGGTAGAAATGGTGATAATGATTCATTACAGCGTTAACTGTGCTGCTTAATGAAAAGATACGAGCGAACAGGCGCGTCTGACCTACACTGACCCTTTCTACTGGACCCGCTTACAAAGAATTCAAGAGGTTCAGCAGTGGCCAATTTTCTTTTATTTTATTTTTTTGCTTTTTAAGCGTTTCTTCTCGTATAGTTAATTATCAAACTCATCTCGTGTCAATTCGCAGGAGGATGAAGGTTTTCTCTTTCGTTTTTTTTTTAATTCTCTCGAGACATTGAGCCACGAATCAAGCCACGAATGTCGGAATACAAAGGTTTCTTCAGCATCGTGTATGCGCAGCGTTGCTACGCACCCGAGAATATGGTTGTCCGCTAATTTAGAGACGAATCAATATAGAGAAGGCACAAAAGAATTTCGGAAAGCTGAATTGACGAGACCGAAAATCATTCGGTGACGCGTTGCGCCCCTCGCAAGGATTTTCGTGTTGCTGCCACAGCTACGAAGTTCCTGTTTCACTGAAACGCCGAACCATGGTAGAAAAGGTTATAATTGTTAATTACAGCGTTAACTGTCGTGCTTAATGAAAATACATCGAGCGGACAGCCGCGTCTGACATGCACTGACTCTTTCTACTGATCTTGCCGGCGAAGAATTCGGAACGTTCCTCAGTCCCCAATTTGTTCGTTTTGTTTTTTAAGCGTTTCTTCTCGTGTAGTTGATTATCAAACGCATCTAGTCTCAATTCGTAGGAGAATGAAAATTTCTTTTTTTAATCTCCCGAGAAATTGGCTATTGGGTTAGCTCTTACTGGTGCTTTCCTCTTCGCTCTTTTTTTCCTCGAATTTTTCCGTCTCTCTCTCAGTGTCATGGGAAGCGGCGAGAGAAGAGGAGACGGACGCGCCGAGATACGGGAGAGGGTTCGCTTGACGGAGAAAAAGAGACCTCCGAGAATTCGAGTTCTCCGCTTGATTTATCCGCCTCGGCTGTTTTCTCCCCTGTGACGAGCCAGCGGCTTTTACACCGTTGCCGGGCTCTAACGGCTCGCACTATCGGCTAACACACGGCAAAGCCGTTTCGTGCAATGCGGAAGAACTCCAACAACGCTCGTCGAACTCGCGGCTCTGGCTAACTGACGCCGATGCTCGTCAGCTTTCGAAACGCGGCAAAAAGAAAACGTTATTCGATATCGGAGATAAATGATCCGATGAGGAAAGAGAGGAGAGACCCGTTGACCGTAGCAAGCAACTCGTATATGCTGCGACGGTACGCAACGAGATCGTTGGGTGCTTCACGTTTTATTAGTACCATCGATATTTTACATATCGATCAAGTAAGGCCGGAAGGACATTTGCTTCTGCACATTCAAAAACGTCCTTCTGTGTTTCGAACATTTATGGTATTTGTATGTATTACAATATAGAGTTCAAACTGGCGTGGTAATGGATTTCGACATTTCATAAGAACTTAGAAAAAAAATCGAATGTAGCCTTTTTTGAGAATTTACCATCTCATATCGATATTTTAATAATTTTTTTTTACCGTCAACGAGATCGCTGGGTTACACGTTTTATTACTTTCGTCGATATTTTTATATATGGATGAAGTAATGCCGGAAGGGCATGTATGAGGAATGCTTTTGCATATTCAGAAACGTCCTTTTCGTCTTTGGGGCATTAATGTTTGTTACATTGTAGCCTTCAAAGTGGCGTAGTAAAGGGTTTTGGGAATTTATACGAAGTTGGAAAAAAGATCAAAAATTGTATTTTTTTTTTAGAATTTACCGTCTCAGTTTGATATTTTAATATATTTTTTTACCGCTTACGAGATCGATAAGAGTTACACGTTTTATTACTTTCATCGATATTTTTAGATATCGATGGAGTAATTCTGGAAGGGCATGCTTTTGCATGTTCAGAAACGTCTTTTTATCTTTGGAACATTTATGCATATTAAAGTATAATGTTGAAACTGACGTAATAAAGGTCTTCGTCATACTTCATACTAGTTTGAAAAAAAGAAATCGAATATCGCTTCTTTGTAATTTACCGTCTGACATCGATATTTAAATAAATTTGTTTACCGTGGTATCTCAGTTTGCGTTTATAACGTTTGCACTTTGTCAATCGATCTTTTCTTATATGGTGAGAGAGGACGAAGACTCGGTTTATCCGTGTTCTCAGTCCCAAGCGTATCGCTTTATTTTTTATTATTTTCCGACCTCCATCTTCAATTTCACCCTTGTCGGACTCTTATTTCTCTCCGACCCTCCGGAAAATTCTGTTGCCCGCGGAGACGGGCCGCAATAGAAGCGGGAAGAATACGTAGCTGACGCGGCAGCACGAACGACCGTACGAATTTCATCGAATCGCGAGGGCGAACGGCCAGTACGGCCGCAACGGCGAGGACGACAAGTGGATTTCTTGTCTGTTCCACTAGAAATTTCTGAACAAAAACCCACCCCGACGAAGTTATCACGGAACGAACGGAGTCGGAAATTTTTTTAATTTAATTCAACGCCAGTCCGGGATGTCCTTTTTTTTCTTTTTTTTTTTTGTCACTGTCTCCCTTATGAATATGGAGAAAAAAGTAACACGGACTTTTCACAGATTTTGTTACATTTTTTGTCCCCACCTTTTCGCACCAGACATGCGTCGTTGTCGACGAGCGGACCGTTTAGCTTTTTCGACGCAATTCTTCGTGAGAGAATTTTTCGAGAATTTGACGAGCCACCGGCTGCGCCACGATTAACGCCGTCAGCCTCGCAGGTGTCAAATGGCTTTAAGCATGGGCGATAGAGTCATCACTTCAAACTTTTGATATACGAGCGGATTCAACGCCAAATTTCATTTTTAACGTTTCGTCGTTAAAACACGAAATATGTAACTAAAAACTTCACTCACCCTGTTCTCGCGAAGTTCGCGAAGTACTGTATTATACTCTCGGACAGTGCAACCTCGTTGTTCGTGTAATTCCTCGGAAAGTGTCCGAAACCGCCGACGAGCGGTGCACCGAAGACAAAGGGTAGGTCCGCCCCATGGACCGAGCCAATTTTCTGCAAAAACATGAAAACACAAAAAACATTTTATTCTCCATTATGTTTCACGAAGCATCGTTAGTATTATGTTTTTTTTTTTGTATTTGTTTTTTCATTGTTTTTTTTAATTCAAGTTTTAACATGAAAAAAAGACACAAATAACATAATAATGGGTAGGACCTACAATTTTTTTTCCTAATTCGAAGGTACCTAAAAAATCTTCTGCCCACGTGTTTCATTGTATTTGGTCGCCCGAGATACGAGTTCGCTAAGGAATGTCGGTTATCGCCAATAATTATGAAAATTCACTCCAGATGAGTTGTCATATTTGATATTGCTATCATATTGCTGATATTGCTTTGATATTGCGAGACGACGATCCATAACAAACATCCAAAAACATAATAAAGGGTAGACTTGCAATTTTTTTTCACAAAATTGAAGTTTTCCAAAAAAATGACTAACCCACATGTTTCGTCGTATTAATCACCACGAAGTATGAACATTCTCGCGAGGTGAGTTGTCGTACACTGTGAAAATAAATTGTAAATTTAATGTACCCTGCTGTAAATTCTTATGTAAAACGGGTACATTAAATTTAATGTACAATCGTGATGAAACATTAGTACAAAGTAAAGTATTTCCAATCTTTTAAACACACGAAACATTAATTTTTCATCACAATGTACCGGACCGGAAGTTTTGCATAAAAACTTCCAGTCCGGTACATTAAATTTCATATAATTTTTTTTTTTTGCAGTTTGTTCAATATTACTTCGTATGTATCGTAGCCAGGCGGGGAGAGCGTCGGGTGTTCCATTTCTGGGATAATTAGATTAATCGGTAAGGAAAGGGGTGGAGAGTCGAGACAGGCATCGGGCCTGACAACGAGCGCCCGCACACACCTGCCTGCTCAAGTTTCGACAGTGACGGAATTCAGTTTGCGAAACAACTTCGTCGATCCGACGTCTTGCCGAGACAGTGACAGATACTTCGAAGTCCAATTCGCCTCGCGGGGTTCGCTCTCCTTTTCTTCATCGACCCCTCCATACCTCTCTCAGACCCCGTATCTAATAGGTACATCCTTCTGATCTCGCACCGCCGCCCACAATTCGCAAACGACGGGGGTTACCACTTTGAAACTTAACTCGACTAAGATCTAATGCCTCCCCTCGTGCTGTATCTCTCTGCTCGTGTTTCGCGAGCAAATTGGCCTCTGCTGATTAAGCCACGATACTATATTAGAAAATAAAAACAAACAAAAAAAAACCAGAAAGTTCCGACTACAGTGGAAACTCTCACATGTTACTTGATGTTAGGGCAGATAAAACTGTTCCAAAACATGTTTCGACTGCGGTAGCAAAAGAATTTAAAAGTGCTCCAAAAAATATTTTTGCTGCGATAGAAAAAGCATTTGCTGCTCCAAAACAAAAAAAAATTCTATTACTCCATTTGTATTCTTTCTCAGTGCAGATTGTTCTCGACACTTATAACGCATCCGCAGGTAACGCGTGAGAGATTCCACTGTACGAAGAATCTTTCATTAAGGAAGCCTGTTATTCATTTCCCGTTTTCCAAGAAAATAATGTTTACCTATAAAACGATTCGCGTTTACTGCACGAGCTAGAAGAAACAGAAAGGTCCAACCACAGTGGAAACTCTCACATGTTACTCGATGCTAGGACAGATAAAACGATCCAAAAAAATATTTCCGCTGCGATAGCAAAAGAATTTTCTGCTGAATCATTTTTTTATCTATCACAGCGAAAAATGTAGGTTGATACCTAAATTTTTCCTAAATTCACATGCGCATCCAAATATATGTTTCCAAAAGCACTCGTGTGTATTTTCCTCAGTGCAGATTGTCCCCGACACTCGTAACACACCCGGAGGTAACGCGTGCGACATTCCACTGTAAGACGAACCTTTATCGAGGAAATCTGTTATTCACTCCTTGTTTTCCAAGGAAATAATCTTTACCGATAAAACGCCCCGCGTTTACCGCACGAGCTGCACTGCTATCCAACGACGACAATCTCGTCAACGCAATTTCCCGCTAATCGAATAAAATCCCGAGTAACTTCGGCGAAATCCAGTCCACACAGTGACAGAGACGTTTCTAATCTCGAGACCCCTTATCAGAGTTCGGGCATCGCCTGGAATACTTTCGAATTCACCGGCCGTGCCGGTAGAATTTCTGGATTTCCACGACCTAAGTTCAACCAGTGCGACTCGCTCCGCAACGCGTCGCCGCTTTGCCTCGGGAACGCCGTGCGCTTTATCGCATGAAGTCGACGACGATCAAAAAAAAAAAAGTGGATGGAAAGAAACGTGAAGAAAAAAAAAACAGAAAAAAAAAGTTTAATCCACCGGGGATCTCATTAGCGAGCGTCCCGATAAAAGGCGCATTTACCGGGACAGAAAGCGTTAACGAACGCAAGACTTAATTACTGCGTGCCACTTTGATCTGCCACATCCGGGCGGGTTTGGCTCACTTTTTCTCCCTTCCGGTCTCTCCGTGCCACCCACTTCGCGACGGAGCCTCGATCTTTAATTTCGTCCGCGGTCCAGGAGAGACCCGAAGCTTGTTCCCCGGAGTGTGTCCCGAGTTGCATTCCGCTTCTCTCATCTTCCGGTCGCTCCGGCTCGAAAGCCCAACGACCCGGAAGCGCGGTGAGGAAAAACGGAAATGCACGAATCGCGACTCAGCCATTATCCGGGCTAATAAAGACGCGCAAGACGCGTGAGTCGGGACGAACGATAAGAAGAGGAGGAAACGGATGAGGAGGCTGATGAGGAGAACGATGGGACAAAATGGCGTCGAGAGCTCGACGAATCCGCCGGGTGAAAGATATAAAACTAGAAAAGCCTGCGGAAATAGCAAAAGCGTATCCTCTCGCGGTTCTCAATTCTCTCGTGTATGAGAAAACGGCGCGGGATAGCCGCAAGAAAGAGAAGTCGTGAACTTGATGCCGAAGTGGAGAGAGCGTGGAAGGGAGAGACGGAGAAGAAGGGACGTTACAATATCGTATCGGGGGATGTGTAGACAGCAATTTCGTGGTATTGAGGGGGTTCGGGCGAGCTTCGCGGCACGGGGAACGGGAGGAAGGTCCTGGGAGAATAAAGGAAGCGCCGGAACTCCCTTGTTTCTCCCTCAACCGCTGCTGCTGGTCGACATGCTATGCTCCGGCTATGTACATATCGCACGTCAGGATATATCTGTACCTTATGCTCGAAGCGGCAAAGAAGACATTATAAAGTCCATATGGGCCGTGGCGTATGTACTCACTATCTCATATTGGCTCGCTGAGAATTTTTCTCCGACAAAAGAGAATCCAGCCAGAACTACCGGGGAAGCGAGAAGGGAAAGCGCCTCGCGCTCGAGCGAGAAAGAGAGCGTGTGGAAGCGTCGCCGGTGCGGCCGCACGGCCAGTGGAAACGGCCGGTAGAGACCAGACTCGAATTTTCTTCGATTTTTATTACACGTCGACTTTTCCGTGCCCGTCCTCCCTCTCCCGCCGCTATTCTTTCGCTCTATCGGAGACTCAGGCTCGCGCGAGATATCGGGAATCACTGGCTATCACGGAAATTGCACTGTTGCAGATGCGAAAGGCATCGGTTCGCGGGTTTCTATTTTTTTGTATTCGAATTCGAAAGGTAATGATTTTGACAGTTTGCGTCAGGATTTTTTTTTATCTTGCCCGGAGTCTGAGGAAAGTTGGGTAGAGATTTGTGCAAAAGAACGATTGAAACGCAGGTTTTAATTGTTAAATAAATTAAAAATTATCCATATGTTATTAACGTAAAAATTATTTATTTATCTAATCTGATTAACAGCGGATCTTAAGCCAATGCAGTAAATGTGCAATTATCCACATCGGTTCGTGCAAAAGAAGGATTCAATTGCAGGTTCTAATTTCGATATAAATTTTAAATGATTAATTTTTTATCACAATAAAAATAATTGATTTATTTCATCCGATTAACCGTGGATATTAAGCCAATGCAGTAAACGTGCATTATTTATATCGTATATCATTAATTAAAATTTTTACGAAAATATATTTTTTTAACAAACAATTGCAATTTTTACGCTTAATTAATACAATTTTCCACTTAAAGTTTTACGTGAAATAAGAAGGGAGCGATTTCTGATTATCAGCGTGCTTGAAAGATTAAACAGAGTATGAAGTTTTTACGATGAAATAAAGATAGGTGTTATCTCGGTCTGAATTTTTGAAGACCACTTATCTACAGCGATACGGCGAACTCCCCGTTCAGGGAATTGCAGCTCCAGATTTTTGCGACTCACACCGAGTTTGTTTTTAATACCACTCCGAATGACGCAGCTTTATGTATAATTCTTGGTTCTCCGGCCGACCAAGTGGCTACGTCAACTTTTCTCCTATGACAGACGTTACACAAAAACAGCACTCTACCTTCAGATAACAGCTGAGTTTTTATTTTTGACCGAGTTTTATCCACGTCGCTCGGGACGATCTTTTTGCACTTTTAATAAATTATTCTCCGTACCTGAGGGAAAGCCCCGCGGTTCGGGTCCTGCGTCCCATGTTAGGATCAAAGCTATACTTTTTTTCTCCCTGGCTATCCAGGGAGAAACCATCGTTTTTCCCTCCGTCTTTCTCGTCTCGCGTGATAATGGTCTTCTCGTGGACGAAAAGAGAACAAAACAAACTTCGCACCTCCGGGAATAAAGATGGATCAGAGGGTGTAGGACCTTGACAGGCAGTCAAGAGAGGAACGAGCTAGGGGACGTCCAGAGTTTCATTCGTAAATGAATGCATCGTGTCGCCAGGAGTGAAGAGGGGTCAAATAAAAAATTAAAGCGGATTTCCTACCTACAGACGGCTCTAGATAAAAAGGACGTATGAAGTCTGTACTAGCTATTGAAGAGCGAAAGGAAAAAAAAGAAATTGTCACTTGCGCTTTGGAAATAAAAAAATAAGAAAATAAGAAAATAAGAAAATAAGAAAATAAGAAAATAAGAAAATAAGAAAATAAGAAAATAAGAAAATAAGAAAATTTAGAGCGTTGGGGGTTCACAGGCGTACGAGTAAGTAAGTGGACGGCTAGCGTCGCATTCGTAAATAAATGAGTCGTGTCGTTATGAGCGAAGAGGGGTTAAATAAAAAGGAAAAGGCAGTTTTCTACCCATCGATGGCCCTAAATAATGAGGGCATATGAACTCTGCACAAGATATAAGAGAACGAAAGGAAAAAAGAAAAAGTCACTTCCGGTTTGAAAATGTGGATTTTTGACCGGAAGTGACATCATAGAGGAAAACGTACTGATTCCCGAAATCCGTCCATTTCCACTTCGTCTCCTATTTTTCTTTGTATTTATTTCACCTCCTTTTTCAAATTAATGTGACCGAAGAGCCCAGCCAACTGTTTCCAATATCAAAGCCTTTGAGGCTCAACAGCGACGAATTGGCTTTTTCGCGAGGCAAAAAAAAAATCCTCGACGTGCCGTGGTCGTTTCCACAAAATTACTCGCAGCCATGAGTCGACCTTCGTCTGACAGCCCGAGGATATTTTCCACCGGCCTACGTCAGAGTTTTGTTAGCTTTTTTTTCTCTCTCTTCCCACTTCTCCATCGCCATTGCTTTTTCGTTGTGTCCGCTGATGCTCGCGCTCCACCCGTTTCCACTTTTTTTTTTTACAGTCTCTCAACCCTATTCTCCATTATATTTCACTCACACGATCCATTATTTCACGACGCGATGAATCGTTTGGGTTTCGGATGTTCTTCAAACAAATCCATCCGATATTACTATACGTATAGATTGGACCGTGGATGTGTGTGATTGCGAGTGATTCTGCGAGAGATTCTGTAATTCGTCACCGTAGACTGTAATAAAAAAAAATTAGAATGAAATTTAATGTATTCGTACTGGAATTTTGTATGCGAAAGCTGGGATATTAAATTCTATGTACAATTCTGATGAAAAAGTAACGTACCGTATGAAATAACTTTAAAAATACTTTACTTTTAATAATATACTTTAATTTCACTATAAAAGTCTATCAATTCATTGCAATTATACATTAAATTTAATGTACCCGTTTGTGTATAAAAATTTCCAATCTGATGCATTAAATTTACAATTTTTGCATTTTCGGATATCTTTCCGTATCACGATTCTACAGTGCATACAAAAAGTTTCGAGGCGATTGTGATGGCCTTAAAAAAATGTCAAGAATGTAAAATTGAAAGTGCAAGAAAATTCTGAAAAAATTCATGTGGCTTCTAGAAAATCAATGAATTTATTTGAAAAGAGCAAAAAAGGTTTACCGATTATTTATTGAAATTTTTTTTTAGCAATTTGTAAATAACTTTTTGACATTATTATTATTATGCAAAATTAATGCTCTTGGGAACTTTATTACAGTTGATATTTTTCAAATTTTTATACCATTAAGAACGCTTGAAATTCTCGCTGAATCTCACTTTTATCTGTGAATGTACGTGTGAAGCATGCTTAACCGTGTAGATAAAGTTTCGTCCGCGCATTAAATTTACAATTTTCTTTAACAATGTAGACAACATTTCGCACTGGACAAAAGTGAGGGAGGGAAAGATAAAAGGGCAAAGTGGAGTTGATTACCGGCCGGTTTGGTGAAAATCCGTCGGCCTATGAATGAGCAAGAAGCGAGGCTATTCTGCTGAATGAGTTCAATTAGCTTCGTGCTTTTGTCCTTTTTCACCTGCTAGGCTTCTCCTTTATACCGAAACACGAGCCCCGTACCGCTTATTTCAAGCCCAACAGTTCGCCCGCAAAATGTCTCTACCTGTGCGTAAATTCGTCGTCTCTTTCCATACAATTTAACGTTCCCGGTCCGCCGGCCGACAAGAACGACGATGACGGTGTATTATTATTCACCGAGTGAGTTAACGATTGTACGCTGCCTCGAGAGGTATTCGTCGGGACGATAAATTGCGAGATAGTAGCGGTAACGAGGATTACCGGAGGGCAAACCATGCGGTTTTGGAAGCTGTACAAATGATACAGAGCCGCGGATGCAACGCGCGATAGAGTACTTCTGCCTGCGACATTTTCCTCCCTGTCGTATCGCGTTCGATAATTCCGGCTATCGGTGCTTTGCATTTGTCTCTCCAGACACCGAGTTCCCCAGTGTGAGGATGGTAGTAATTTTATTCAAATTTACAGGAGCCCGGGAACGAGCGAACCTGCTGGGCTCGCTCGAGAGACGACCTCTTGGACAAAGTTTCGCGTGTGAAAACACCTTCGAGCGGAACGCGGACAGAGAATTTTGGCTCTCGTGAAACTTCGTGGAAAGAAAAACGGAAGAGAGCGAGGAAAAATTAGAGGGTGCGGCGTCGAAGGATGCGAGTGAAATTAAATGGAAATAATGGTTACGGGAGAAAGGTGTGAAAAACTGAATTGAGAAATAAAAATAATAAAATGTTCATTAAAATTAGCCAATGGCCAGAAGGAACGGAAAAATATCAACGGTGATGTCAAGGAATAACGAAAATGATTTACGAGTAGAGTCACCTCGTTTTTAGGTACTTTCAGGTGTATTATCGGAAATTATTATCCTCGAGATTTTTTTTTTTTTGCAATGAATCTGAATGAATCTTTTTATTAATATTATTACGTAATGCGGGCATGTTTTTGTCATACCAAAATCAATCCTGACGGTTGTGCAAGTTGCGCTGTAGGACAGCCTATTTGCAATTTAGGACCGCGGTATCTTAGCAACTAATAAACAAATTGACTTCGAATTTTGAGGGCCTATTAAGAGCACATATCGCTACCGTCCAATCAATGAACAACTTTCAAATTTTTATATGGCGATGTATAGGGAAATAATAAGTCTTACCAAAAATTAAAAAATCTGAAAGTTTTGAAAATTATGCCACGACGACAGAGACTAGTCTTCTGATTACAAATATGCCTACATTTTTTTTCAGATTAGAACAGCTGTACTCGTGGTTCGGGTACTAAAGTCATAAAGCGCAGCTTGTACCACCTTAAGAATTCAATATTGTGTCACAAAAAAGCCTGCATTATGTAAGAATATCAACGAAAATCTTCACTTAATTTCGTTGCAATAAACACAAACATTTTCTTAAAAAAAAAAAAAATCCCGATAATACACCTAAATATGCCCGAAAAAGGCGGCTCTACCCTTAAAAAGAGAACCAGAAAAATCTACCAAGATTTGCTGGCTTGCAAAAAAAAAAACTGTAGGGCTGAATAAAAAATGTTAATGCAATAATGACGAATCGTCTTCCGGCACGATCGGAGAACTATTGAAGAGTCGAATCGTTCTGAGAGCCCTCTCTCAAGACCAACGCGGGCGCGAACATTCGCCGTCCTCGAGTGGTGTACCGAGCACGCCGCCGTTGGAAAGTACTCGACGATAGGTGGTGAAATTTATTAGAGTTCGATGGTACAAGAAAGGTTGGGTTCACAAATTGAGTTCCATCGTTCGTACGGTTTCGCCTGGCCGCCTGCTGGCTTCTAACTTAATTAACGCTAGTGGTCGTGGCCCACTTCGGCTGCGGGACACCCCCTTTTTGGTACATCTATCCCGGTACAGCCAGCCACCGTGTCTCTGCGCCGCGCCCGCCACCTCCGACCTATTCTGCCCGCCAACCTAAAATCAACCCTCTTGTTCCGTTTCCCGATGGTCTCCACGAGCGAGTTTAAGTTAGCCCTTTGCAAACTCTCTCGAGAACTACCAGAACCTCCGACCCCACCCGGGCCCTTTGTCATAGCAATATCCAATGACGTACTCCACATTACTCAACGAAATTAGCGGCAGAGCGGTGTATAGTTCGCAAAATTGGCTGAATTAATTGTCTTCCACTCTGTTATTCAATCGTATTCGACTCTCGACTTTCGCACGGTAGTTTATCGCCGCTGGCAATTCCTACGGGTCGAGCGAGAGTCCGGAGCCTTAGATACGTAGGGATTGAATATAGAATAAAAATGTTATTATGAAGAAGATTCGCCTAGCTGACTAATTCGTGGTATATGTTTATAATTCGTGTATTACCGCAGGACCTAAAATTTTCTTTGCTACTCAACAATGAATCAAACCTAGACTTAGGGTAATTTTTAAGGCTAGCCCTAAGCACCCTGAGAAATACGTAGCAAAATTGGCTGAATCTATTGTCATTCACTCTGTTATTAAAATGTATTCGACTCTCGACTTTCGCACGGTAGTTTATCGCCGCTGGCAATTCCTACGGGTCGAGCGAGAGTCCGGAGTCTTAGATACGTAGGGATTGAATATAGAATAAAAATGTTATTATGAAGAAGATTCGCCTAGCTGACTAATTCGTGGTATATTTTTATAATTCGTTTATTACCGCAGGACCTAAAATTTTCTTTGCTACTCAACGATGAATCAAACCTAGACTTAGGGTAATTTTTAAGGCTAGCCCTAAGCATCCTGAGAAATACATAGCAAAATTGGCTGAATCTATTGTCATTCACTCTGTTATTAAAATGTATTCGACTCTCGACTTTCGCACGGTAGTTTATCGCCGCTGGCAATTCCTACGGGTCGAGCGAGAGGCTGCAGCCTTAGATACGTAGGGATTGAATGTAGAATAAAAATGTTATTGAGAAGAAGATTCGCCCGTCTGGTGAATACGTCGTATATTTTCAGAACTCGTCTACTACAACCGGATGTTAACATTTTCGTTGCTACTCAATGATGATTCAAATATATACTTAGGGTAATACTTAGAGCTGAGCTCAAGCACCCTTGAGAAACACTTAGCAAAATTGACTGAATTAATTGGCTTCAACTCTGTTATTCACTCGTATTCGACTCTACTTTCCCACGCTAGTTTATGGCCACTGGAAATTTTTACAGGTCGAGCGAGAGGCTTCAGCCCTAGATATGCAGGGATTGAGTATATATAAAATAAAAAATGTCTTATTATAAAAAAAAGATCACTAACCTGGTGATTGGTGGCTCATTCTCATAACTCGTTTACTACCACCGGACCTTAAAACTTTCTTTGCTACTTCAACGATCAATCAAAGATACATTTTGGGCCAACCCTAAGCACCCCCGAGAAATTCTCAGAACTACCCCTAAGTATTAACCCAGGGTAATATTTTTAAATATTCTCAGCCACTGATTTACACATGAGACCCGCACGTCGCCGGGTCCAGCCCAATATGACAGACAATAGTTGTAGATCAGTAATGCGTAAGTGGCAATACTCCTTGTTACAAGCACACTGGAACGTTGAGAGACCGTCGGCTCGAGCAGTGCCAGCCAAACGCCACAAATTCCACTCGAAACGTTAATTATCGCCCGGCATACCCAATTATGAGGGTGCGGCCTCGTGCCACGCGCATTCACGACCTCCTAGCAACTCTCCGCCGTTCGAGCCAGACCTCGTACTCGATTCGATTTGTTCGGACAATTTAATGCCGGAAATGAAACGACGAGAGAGAGAGAGAGAGAGAGAGAGAGAGAGAGAGAGAGAGAGAGAGAGAGAGAGAGAGAGAGAGAGAGAAGGAGAGAACCGCACCGCCAATATCCCTGGAGAATGACACGAATTTAAAGGTGCTGCTCTAGAGCTCGCTCGGCTTTGCTGCCGTGGCGTACACCGAGCTACCTACCGATCGTAAAATGCTTCGCAGCAGTAGTGATGGAGGATTCGGAGGAAACGAGATTCCGGTCGTCGCACCTCTCTCGCTCTCGTTCTCTCCGGAGCCACGATTATCGAATAACGCGAGGGCGGCAACTTTATCCCGGTAAAGTCTAACCGAGGCCGCCTTCAACTCAATCCTGCACCGCTACCAATATTCCAATTTGCGATAAATAGTGTGCTGGCGGTGGGAATTGTTTTTGTTTTTTTTTTTAGATTTTGTTTTTTATTATATGACTAAGAGTAGAAATCGCAGACAGAGTGAGGACGACAACTTTGATCTGGTAAAGTCTAACCAAGGCGATCTTCAACGCAATCCTGCACCGCTATCAATATTCAAATTTGCGGTCAATAGTCTGCTGGTGGTGGGATTTGTTTTTCTTGTTATTTTTTCTGTTTTTTTATTATATGAGAAAGAGTAGATATCGCGGATAGAGAAAGGACGACGACTTTGCCCTGGTAAAGTCTAACCAAGGCCGCCTTCAACTCAATTGTCCGCCATTATTAATATTCCAATTTGCGATAAAAAGTGTGCTAGTGTGGGATTTGCATTTCCTGTTCCATTTTTTTTTTTTTTTTTTTTTTTCGACAGGTTTCATTTTCTATCGCATCAGTGTGAGAGTAGAAATCGCGGATAGCGCGAGGGACTAACGTGTCGGTATAAATGACTGAAGGGACGGAGTGAGGAATTCGCTCACCCAAGCCTCTTCTCGCCCTCCATACCAGCGCTCCCGTCTAATGTACTTTTACATAATTAATGATGCGACGTCTTATTCCAAGGTAGGTACACGCCAGACGTTTGCCAATTTATCAAGCCTTTAATTAATCTCTGTTGAGGCGTGCGAGTAGGGCTCGGTTGAGAAGGTTGATGGAATAGACGGCAGTAGGTTCATTCGCTTCGAGAGCCACTATATATAGAGGTGAGAACGAACCACCCCTCGTAATAAACGCTCCGGGAATATTAGAACTTCTTATTATTTGGACTTAATAAATTCTTCCATTTCTCAACAATATTAGTCAGAGAAACGACGTAGCTTCGAACCGTATGAATTAGTAATTTACGATACTAGTGCGATAAAACTTTTTCTGACGAGTGCTGCAATCACACGAGTTCAGAAAAAGTTTTATCGCACGAGTATTGTACTGAATTTTGCTCCACGAGTTGTGAAAATGGGGTTTTGTGCACGCGCAGCGTGTGGAAAACTAACATTTTCGCATTGAGTGTAACAAAATACATTATGTTGCGATTATTTCTAACGTGATAAAAAAAAAAGCAAGAAATCTTCTGCAACTATGTTCACAAACTTGTCACGCATATGTGAATTATCTTTGATGGTCAGGAAGGACGAGAGAGGCAAAATGGACTACCTTTAAAAAAATGTATTAGACCTAAAAAAAGTTCTCTTCTTAAATGGGGAGCACAGGTCCATGTTGCGAACGGACAAACTCATCAAAACAATCTTCGTCGCTTCTGTTGATTGACTGTGTCACATGGACGAGTGAAACAGAGCGATGAAAATACCGCGTTAACGTTTGGAGCAAGGTCTTTTTTTATTTACCCTCATTTCGCGGCCTTCCGGAGCGATGACATGGACGATAGTGTTTGTGGCTCTGCTAGCAATCCTGTCGGAATAGACGTCCGGCTCTTCCACTTCAACCCCTAACCGTATTAGCTCTCCAAACACTTCAGTAGTGGACGAACGGAAACCTTCCCCAGGATATAACGTTTTCCCCGCTCCAGTGACCGCCGAAGTAACTGACGGACTTCCCGATGGACGTCTCACCAAAACACCCAACCACCCTTCTATTTGTATTGCCATCGAGCAGTTCGAATTCACGGAACTCTCAAAATATCAAACAGGATGGGGACATCTGGTGATCGATCGATGTTCAACCCTTCCGGTTTTAGCTCGCAAATTTTCTGTGAAAATAGACCGGCGCATAAGTTCTCATGTTCCCATATTTCTTACTTAATTTTCTATCTTACTTAATTTTTACAATTTTACTCAATTTATTCGTCTGCAATTATTGGTATTAATTTAATTTTGTACTTGTTCTAAAGCCAAAGTAGGACACATTGTGAAATTTTCTATTTTTTTTTTATCGGTTAAAGGAGAAAACCGTTAATAAACTTTCATTATCAATATTTTCTCGTAATTGCAGAGAATAGAGTCAATGTGCTGCGTTAGTTGAAAATACCGAAAAGAGGAATCCACTTAGAAGAGAAACTTAATTTTTTCGCCATCGCCCCTCTTCCATCCGAATCTTATTTATTAACGAGGAATGGCTACCTCATTCTCGCCTGGGACGCGAGACGAAGGTGCGATTATATAACCGTCCGACCCTCGTCTTGGAATTCCCCCTCCCCCCCCCCCCCCCCCCGCCCGAAAGTCTGCACGCTCGTTCAATGAGATGTTCCATCTTTCATGGAAACCAGGGCTAAACTTCACCGGCAATTTCAAATAGCTCTATCAAGCTAATCTCGAAAAAAATCACCCTGAAGATATCTGCACGAGATTAAATTTCATCAAGTTATACGGGCTGTGTTATTCCATCGCACAAATTTTGCTCGGGAAAGTTCACTTGGAAACAAAAAATTCTACAAGTGAGCCATTAATTTTCCGCCCAAAGTACTGTCACGAAATTTGATGTCACGCATATATCTTCAGGGTCATAAAAAATGGTACTATCCCTGAAGAAGTGTACAATGAGGATACGCAGCGAAAAATAATTTCGTTAGATCGGTATACGAAGTTGCGTAAAAATAATTTTGTCAAATAAGTGACAAATTCGTTTCTTCAGGTTTCACTATACAAACCTGTTCCTTATTCCCCATGTTATTAACAATTTTAGCTTGTACTTTTGTTTGTTAAACTATACGGAGAGAAAAATATAGTAATATCATCTAAAATAGTCTGGGAATAATCTTCAGACGGTACAGCAAACACGGGACGTATTGGAAATCTGGGAAATTTTCCTATACCGTATGGGACGACAAATTAAACCAACGAAACTATTCAGTCGTGTGATTCGGCCGCCACAGTAATCGTTACAAAATCGTATATAGCAAGAATCGCATATAGAAAAAATGATGAAGCGTGCGCAATCTATCACGGAACTCCTAGTAGTTTATACCGAATTAACTTGGTGCATTTTATATACGTCCGCAGAATGATATTAAACATTTGTGGGTGCAAAGTATGGGAATAATTATGATATACCGTAAATAGTACAGCGGCTTATGCATTTCTCGAGCGAAATTCTAGATACGTTTGGTTAAAATCGTCATTTTTCCACTTCGTCCTCGAATTTCTATACGAATCTGGAGATTATTACCATACTTTTCTCTCCGTGTAGAAGCAGATCTCATAATCGGAAAATGAAAAAAAAAAAAAAAAAAAATTGTGGACATTAATGAACAATAAGTTGTAAAAACTGCAAACTTCTTTTACCGTCTACGCGAGAATGTGCCAAAGTTCCGTCCCAAATTCTTTTGAAGGATATATTTTAAAAATTCCATCAAAGTTTCGAAAAAGTTCCATTTCTGGTTCCTTCCCGGAACCAAACGGAGCAGCTCACTCTCGTTCCGCACCTGGTCCGAACTGGCCTACGATACTCGTGAGCGGAAGTGCATCCTGGAAACGCCGACGACATCCCCGACGAACAATGCTTTTCTCGGAACGTCGTAGGTATCGTTGCTATTACCTGTTATTAACCCTGACGCCCGCTCGCGCAGACCCACGGCCAAACATGCAGACCTATTCGCGCGACAAGTAAGCTCCGGTACGGCATTGGCACGGGACACGGAGTCGGTACAGCGACGTCGCGGAGCTTTTCTACGGTTCATCCCCGAGCCAGGTCCACATGGACAAGAACCGCATACACCCGTTTCGGATCCTCACGACGAACATCGCTGGCTCACCGAAGTTTCCGCTACATGACTCCGCGCCAACGTTGCACCAACATCGCCGTAAATCGGCCAATTTCACCGGGCCGAAGAGCCTTCCATATTCCACAATACACGTCCCACAATGTGCAACGGCTCTGTTCCGTGCAGGAATGTATTGTGCGAGCAGGATTCACGGTGCGGGCCCGGAGTACGTTCTCGCAAAGGCCAATACCAGCGTGTACGGCTGCGGGAGCTTGGCGTCGAAACGTGGAGTTTCGTCATAGGGGAGAGCGGGGCAAAATGGGACAGTGGGGCAAAATGGGACAGTGAGGGCAACACTCAATTTTCCAATGATTTTTGCATGCCCCATTTTGTCCCAACGATACATCCGGATTTCCAAAAATTATTGCAAAATTGCGTTTAGTCTCGTTATCCCGTTTTGCCCCGCTGTGCCATTTTGCCCCGCTATCCCCTAGCCGGGACACGAGGATCTGCGCCGGTCTTGTGGGATGCATAAACCTACACGACCGGTCTCTTCTCTTGTTTTTTTTATCTCCCGCTCACCGTTCTCATCCTCTCCGTCTTCTTCTTCATCTTCCGCCGCTCATTCTTCGCCTCTTTCCGGCTCCACGTTGCTCCGCCTCATCCTCATTCGCGCTATCTCGCGCCACTGCAACCCGGACCATCCGGCTGACACACGTTGGCGGCTCTCCTCGCCCTTTCCATTTCTACTTCATCCCCCGGTAGAAGCGGTCGCAGCGGCGAAAGAAACAGCGCAGTCGGGCAGAGCGACGAACCTCTCTATCTCCTCCCGTTCTCCCGTCTCATCCCTTGGAGTGTGGCACGAACTACCCCCATTGTCTTCCGCCCGAGCTTTCATTCTCGGCACGACGTCGTCGAGGTAGCGACTCTTCGTCGTCGTTGCCCGGGCATGGAGTTACGAGCACTCCCTTTCTCTGTCAGCGGCCGCCTCGCCCCCATTCGCCGTCCTTTCATACCCTTTATCTTTTGCCTTCTTGCTCTATCATCTCCTCCCTCTAATACGCTCCTTATTCTCTTAGCCTCTCTTTACCGCGCATAATGAGCTTCGTTCTTCGAGAAAGGAGAACGGTATACGTCGCGAATTCTGATGACGACGGGCCCGCCGAGGGATGAAAGAAAGATAAATAGGGGAGCGAAGCGGCTTTCGACGAGGGAGCTTGCCGAAGATGCGGAACTATCGACGATCCAAGGACTCGGATTGTTTCAACGGGATTGCGGAAATTGTTACGGAGAATGTTCGGCGAATCGGGACTGCCGTGCAGGGTGCTTCAGTAAAGTAGGCAAATTTCATCGTCAGGGGTTTTCCAGAGCACCCAGTCAAGATACATCGGCTCTTCTTCCATTTATGGGGGTGTACTTGTAGCCCTTTCTCCTATTCGCCATCATTTAATGCCCTTTATGTTTTGCCTTCTTGCTCTGTCATCTCTTCCCCTAACACGCTCCTTCCCTGGTAGAAATTCTAGAGTGTTACATTTTTAGAGCAAGGTTCTGGAAAGGCCTTTTCAGGCCCTTATAAAGGCCCGATGTAACGCTACAAAATTTGTACCAGGCTTATTCTCTTGGCCTCTCTTTACAGCGCATAATGAGCCAAGTCAAGATACACCGGCTCTTCTTCCATCGTGAGGGATGTACTTGTAGTCCTCTCTCCTATTCGCCATCCTTTCATGTCCTTTATCTTTTGCCTTCTTGCTCTATCATCTCTTCCACTAACACGCTCCTTCCCTGGTACAAATTTTAGCGCGTTACATCGGTGCCTGAGCGTTACAGAGTCCTGGAAAGGCCTTCTCAGGCCCTTATAATGCACCGATGTAACGCTACAAAATTTCTACCAGGGTTATTCTCTTGGCCTCTCTTTAACGCGCGTAATGAGCTTCATTCCTCGAGAAAGGAGAACGGTATAGGACAGAGCGGGGTAAAATGGGACAGTGGGGCGAAACTCAATTTTCCAATCATTTTTGGATGAACCATTTTGCCCCATCGATACATCCCGATTGTCTGCCTCGTTTTGCCCCATTGTCTCATCAAAGCATTATAGGAAAATTGCGTTTTGCCCCGATCTGCACTACGTCGCGAATTCTGATGACGATGGGCCTACCGAGAGATGGAAGAAAGATCAATAAGAGAGCAAAGCTCGGTTGCTGAGCGGTTTTCGCGAAGTCTGAGCTCGTCGAAGATTTTATGAGATTATTAATTTTGTTAGTTTTACGAAAGAATTCATTTCCCATCTGACGCGAGTTTTTGTATTAAACATTGAGTGAGGAGTAAAATAAGTGGCAGGTTCGTGATCAGTGGAAAAAAAATACATCAGACGTGACCCTGAAACGACGAACAACTACAATTTTTATAAGGAATCTTTACAGTGAATATTGATAAAATTAGTAATTTTTCGAAAGCGTTTATTTTCTTTTACCGACAAAGCTTTCTCTCTGAGGAAGCCAAACACCCACGCTGAATAATTTTTCAGAGAATCTCTCTACACAAAAAGTACATTGCATGAGGAAGCTTTGCCAACATCTCGATTTTTTTTTGCAGTCTCCTCGGCAATCTTCATGGCCAGGCTTGGTCCACCGTCTCATTGGCCATCTCTTCAGAAGACAGTACAGTACAGCGTCGGCACGGCCACTCAGCTGCAATATTGTCAGGAAGGTCGTCCGCGTACTACAGCATTCTCCTTCGTTCGTTACGTCGCAGATTCTTCCACTATAATTAATTCAGCAAAGAAAGACGCTGCACTAGAATGGCGGAAGGAGCAGCAGGAGGGAGGGGGGAGGTGAAGACGATGAGGAACGAGACGGACAGGAAGTATTGAAATCCTCTTCGTACAATCACTGGCTAACGGTTTTTCGAAGCCGGCAGGGCGAGCTGGTCCAGGTGGACAAGCGCATGGAACCGCTCTCATAGAATGGCTCTTACATGTCCAAGTTTTGCGAAAATCTCGATTTTTTTTGTCTCCTTGGCAATCTTCACGGCCAGCCTCGGTCGACCCTCTCATCCACCATCTTTCCAGAAGACAGTACAGTAGCCTTAGCGTCTGCACTGCCGCTGAGCTGCAATATTGCCAGGAAGGTCGTCCGCGTATTACAGCATTCTCCTTCGTTCGTTCTGTCGCAGATTCTTTCACTAATTAATTCAGCAAAGAAAGACGCTGCGCTAGAATGGCGGAAGGAGCAGCAGGGGGGACGGGCGAGGTGAAGAGGATGAGGAACGAGACTGACAGGAAGTATTGAAATCCTCTTCGTACAATTACTGGCTGACGGTTCTTCGAAGCCCGCAGGCCAAGCTGGCCCAGGAGGAAAGCGCATCGAATGGCTCTCGATGCTCACCGTGTCCTTTGCCTCGCTGCCGGTCACGATTCTCCTTTTCTCCTTTAGTTCCCTCTTACACCAGGCTCAAGCTTTAATTAAATAATACGTCCCTTATCTCGGGAACCGCTGCCACTGGCGGGGCGAAGCCGAGTAACGTTTTTCCTTCCGTCCCCAGAGGCGTGTCCTCACTTCTCGAACCGGCATACTCGGAGAATCCGACCCGGAACCCCCCCGAGCCACCCCCGCCGCCCGCCATCCGTTCTCTCCTCGCTTCTCGTCTTGTTTTTAATTATTGTACTCTGATAATTATCATCGACGAGATGGGGATCCCAGTTTCCGCGCAGATTGCGAATTTCACGCTCCATCTCATTTTCTCATTTTTCAACGGATCACATTTATTTTTCTTTTTCCGGCATTTTTTTTTTCTTCTTCTCATTCTTCTCGATCGGCGGATCAATTTAGGCCGACTGGATCTTCCGTGGGGCGTAATGAAGACATTTTTTTTCTCTCGATGTTCCGTTACCGTGTTACGGCGGCAATTGTTAACGTACGATGAATCATGATTTCTCGTCAAAGCTCCGACAAGGCTCGCTGTTTCGAGAGACAGTTCGAACACTGTACGTACCCCCAGAAAAATAATTTATCCGACGGACGCCCTGTAAATAATAGTGTATTATGCCACAAGGAAGAAAAGTGCGTATTTTCACTGAGGGTGAAGTTTGATGTCCGAACGAAGAGAGGGCAGAAATTCACACGAAGTGAAAATGCACTTCCTCCCTTTTCGCATACGATATTTTTTTTCAGACTTCGGTAAAATAACCACATTTCTTGCGTCGCAAAATCGTCATATTCGCCAATGGACATTACTCGCCCGGCAGTAATAGAGCTTCCAGAGGAAGTAATGAGTCCTATTATTCCCTAGTGAGTAATGAAATTGTACTGCGCATGCGCACAGGTTAGGGGAGACCGGGGACATAAGTAACAAAATCATTTTTAATTTGTTCACCGACAAACCCGAGAATCTAACGCTTGGACGTCCAATAGCGCATCATCAACATATTCTTAGGTATTTAGTTGAAAAATTTCAAGCAGGAAATAGCACGGATTTGCGAACACCGCCCCTTTAAACGCAGATGAAATCGGGTGAGAATTTGGGCCGCGGCGGGAACAATTGTAATGGGTAGTGGGGTCATTTGTAACGTTGCCAGGCACGAAATCCTTCGCCGACCGCGATTAAGAAATAGAACTTAGTGCATTATTACAGAAACATGAAAATTTATTATTGCTCAGGTTATTTATGTCCGTTTGTCAACAAAATATGTTCAGTTTCCTTGTTCCGTACACCGATACACTAAGCATAGCTATAAATGTCAGTCTACAATCGGTTAGTTATAAATTACAAGAGCGTCGTTCGCTGTTTGCTTAGATGTCAGAAGAAAATATGTAAAATATATTGGTATTGGTATTGCTAGTGAAAAAAATTGATTATCTCTGGTACAATTAACCCGGTTCGACTGTCACAATCGACCCCACGCATGATTATTATCAACTTTACTATGGCATTTGTTAATAACAAACTGAAACGGATCGTCTCAGCGATCCAAATTTTCAGTTAAAACGTGCCGCTCAATTTTTTGCGTTTGTTTGCACTAATATTCTGCACTGGGTTGCCTAACTGACGCGTTGCGCATAGAGGAAGCGACACAGAGTTTTACAAGACAGATGAACACCTGCCACGATCTGCGCCATCGAATCGAGATGTTTCCATAATTATGATAATAAATTGGAAGTAAACATTTTATTGCCATATTGCAAACATTTTATTGCCATACCTTCTTCTTATTCCCGATGGGAATTTGATTCGTAAACCTTCACCTCTGTCGGAATAAAATTAGTCTGAATGATAAAAAATTTTTATCAAATGAATGTCTTTATTTTATTTTTTGGTGACCAAATATTGGCTGATAATCCCCACCTCTCATTATCAATTGTTCATAGCGATATACTGATCACTTGAAAAAGTCGCCACTTGCGAATATAAAAACACTTTTAAAAAAGTTTAAAAGCTCTGGTTTTCTGCTTGAATATTCATAAAACCAAATAAATATTTATTTGCGCCCGTCAAATAGATTATATTTCTGGGTTTGGAGTAAACCGTACGACGATACTCGGACGAGACTTGCACTCTACACCCTGGGAGTCCGAAGTAGAAAAAAAAATAATAATAGTAACATCAACGCAGAAAATTCCAACGTCGCGGAAAGCTGGCATCTCGTTTTTGGAACGATACGTTTCGACTATCGAAATTTCAAAGGGCTGCAAGGATATTCCAGTAGTCGGTGATTTCTCTGCGAAATATTTCTCGAAGCTGAGTGCACCCGCGTCGTTGCAACCCCGTCCGATGGGTGGGCCCGGAAATCGGAGAACCTCGAGATTTTCTCTCGCCGATAGAATTTTCCGTTGGCAGACGAATTCAAACGGCTTCCCTGCCGAACGCGCGTGCATACGCGACCGCGTCCCTTTATGAGGATGCATCGAGCGTCCTCCGGGAAAAAAAGTCCGCGCCACAGGTTCTTCCAACACCGGAACTCAGCGAGTTCACGACCGAAATCCCCGAAGTACGACGGCTCGAGAGAAGAGAATATAAAGGGGTGGAAAAAAAATTATGGAAAGGAGACGACAGGGAGAAAGAGATAAATAGGACTGTAAAAGAAGGAATTTATTTCGTGGGAGACGAGAAAATGCGCGCGGGCCTCGCTCGCTGAAACCTTTCCGTGCGGCTGAAAATCTTTGCGCTATGCCGGGTGTCTTCCGAGGTGAACTGTCGTTTCTCTTCATGCCCTCTTCCCCAAAACGCAGAGCTCTCGGCGAGTGTATGAAGCGACTGTAGCGGAAGGATCGCCTTTAGGACCATTGAGATTTTTTTTATCCGAGGCATTTTTTGGTTTTTTTTTTTTTCGTTCACTCGAACTGAGCAATAAAAATTGCGAAATAAATCAAGGAGATTCGTCGATGAAGTGCGCACGGTAGGGCGAGTTACGAGTGTGTTTGATCTCGGTTTCGTTCGAGCGAAAATTTCGAGGGGATTTTTTTTATTGCCGATGAGAGGTTGGAACAGGTAATTTTTTATTGCTGATGAGAGATTGAAACAGGTAATTTTTTATTTGTTGTTTATCTTGTAGAGTCGGTATCGTCTGGTGCGTACTTTACGGTTTTCTGGGTGGCACATATGATATAGAAGGGGCAAAACGGACTCGCGTTCTCCAGTCGAGATGAAACATTTCTTTTACGTCAGGCGAAACATTTTTAAAAAAATGGACCATTTTGCCCCGCCCGATGTTTCATTTTTCGCTGCGCTCCTTCGTGATATGAAGAGACTGCAGCGGAGTGATCGCGCTTTTAGGACCATTGGGATTATTTTTTTCGAGGATTTTTTTGTTTTCTCTTTTCGTTCTCTCGAATTGAGCAATAAAATTGTAAAATAATTCAAGGAGCTTCGTCGACGAGGTGTGCACGGTAGGGCGAGTTACGAGTGTGTTTGATCTCGGTTTCGTTCGAGCGAAAATTTCGAGGGGATTTTTTAATTACTGGTGAGAGGGTGAAACAGATATTTATTGAGAAAGCGTGTCGTTAATCTGAGAAAGCATGTCGCGTCGATCAATGCCTGAGTTAACAAGGTGCGAGGATGAATCGGATCGAATGCATTACGAAGACACCGTGCATATAACAGTTCATTAGATGACGCACGGATACCGGTCTTAGAGTAGGCGAGCGCCGGGGCGATAACCAACACAGAAGCGGGTGTGGGACACGCGATCGATCTTGGTTTACCTGTAACGCTGCTCGATGCACGACTCTATTCTGAATCGAAATGTTTGAAAGATCCAACTTTTAAAATAATTGACGACAAATAAAAAATATCATAATAAAACCAACTTTAAAAAAAAATATCGAATTAAAATTCGCAAAGATATTAAAAAAAATAGCTGCTCGACGCACGACGCTATACCAAATCGAAATGTCTGACAGATTCAACTCTTGGAACAATTTACGAAAAATAAAAAAATACTAGAATAAAACCAAGATAAAAAAGAACACAATTTGGAATTAAAAGTGAAAATGTTATAAAAAATCGCTGCATTGAAGGGTTAATCTGAGAAAGCGTGTCGCGACGATCAATGCGTGAGTTAACAAGGTGCGAGGATGAATCGCATCGAATGCAATACGAGGTCGCCGTGCATATAACAGTTCATTAGATAACGCACGGATACCGGTCTTCGAGTAGTCGAGCGCCGGGGCGATAACCAGCACAGAAGCGGGTGTGGGAGAGACTCGATCGATCTCGATTTACCTGTGACGCCGCTCGGATCCGCGCTCCCCCATGACCCAGACGGGAGCACTGATTGCTCCTGGCGATACATTATCGGACGTGAATGCGCCGAGCGTATATTATCGTGGATGCTGGCAGAGAGCGAGCCGAGACTCGGCACGGCGAAGACGTTGTGCAGTTGTGAGTGGGTTACACGCGGCACCGAGGCATCCGAGAGATCACGTCGGCCTATTGTCTCGTTCCTCGAGCTCGCTACCACATCACGACCGATAACGTGACGCGGGGATCGTAATCTCCGCGGTACCCCCGAGAATGTATCACGCATGTAGGAAACGTTACTTGGAATCTACTCCGGCTATGCCGTACAGGCGTATGTTACAGTCATGTGTGTTACAGTGGATGCTGCACGCATCGACAGTGCACTATCTGTCTCTGCGCGAATCGAATCACGCTGCGAGAGACGTGGAAGTCGAACCGACAAGGTCGACGACCGACTTTCAAATTTAAACCTGAGGCAGAAGAGACCTTGAGAGTCTTTTTGGTATCAGTTTTATTTTATTTTATTTTATTTTGGTATAAGAAAAAAAAAACAATATATTTCATCCCTTAACGATGCTTTACACACACATTCACTACCTAAAGTTTCATTCGATACAAATTTCGATACTTCGCGATATGGCAAACCTCTAAAAAAAATCAACCGTATCAATTATCTTTGATTTTTTATAATAATGACAACAAGGTATTAACAAATTATTTCTAAAAATCAGGAAACCTTTTGATTTATCGATTTAAATTAATTTCTTGATTTTTTAGAATTTACTTCATTCTCAAAGTTTTTGACATTATTGTTATGTAAGATTAATGTTCTTGGCACCTTTAATACACTTGGTTTTTTATACTATTAGGGAGTGTTCAAATTCCCACTGAATCTCTTTCTTGGCTGGAAATGTACGTGTGATGCATCCTTAAAAGGAAGGGAAGGGTGAAAGGGAGGAAGGATTAATGGAGGGAGCGAAAAGGATTAGATTCCTTTTTGTCTTCCCGTTTTTGTAACGCACTTTGCAAACAAGTTTTTTTTTTACTAATGTTCAGTTATTATTTTATGATTCGAAACTTCATACCGCCGTTTCAGGACTTTTCGTCATTTTTTTGTCCCGCCAGTTAAAAACATTCAGGTATTATTTTTTTCTAATTTTGAATAAAAAACAAGGCGATTCAATTTTTGTTGTCTTGTAAAAACGCGTCATTTTCGATTTATCAATTTTGGATACAATCGATTTTAAAAAACGCTATTCATAGACTGTCTATTCAGGTATAAAACACATGTTCAACGTTCATTGCAACAAAATTTGTATTTAAAAAAATAAGATCTTTAAAATTTCTATGAATTTGCATATTATTTTTCAGTAACGAAACCTGGTGCGCATGCAAAGTACGTGAATTGTCGGTGATATTGTCTCGAGGACGATTTTTTTTCCCTCCGTCCCGCCTATACTTTATGCAAAACGTTGACCCGTTCTATTCCCGTGAGCGTTTCCTCCCGGACGGTTTACAGTCTCTGTTTCTCTCTATCAAGAGAGGTAGCCTTAGTTGTGTTTTCAACCATTTCCGGAGCAGTAATGAGAACCACTGAGGTAGAGGAAGATAGCTGGATGACGCGAGGAGGAAGAGCCGAGAGCACGGAGGAGAGCCGGCTCGGAGCGAGTGGTGCGCAGCTCGTACGTACCTAATCTGCACTAAAGTGAAAACGGACATTGCGGTACGTCGTGGCACCGTTCTAGCTACTCGGTGCAGACCGGGAAATTAATTTTGAAGGAAGTTCAGAATTTGTGGGACGGCAAAGGCCAGCGGCGTGGTGTTCCTTGGACGAGGGTTGGCGGAGGCGAGCGGAGCTGAGAGTTAAGGGGCGCAAAGAGAGGGTTGGTCTTGGTGAAAAGCGATCAGCGAAGTGTTGGCGGTACACAGAGAAATTCGTGACGGGACGCTCGGGACGGCGCTCAATCGACTGGGGAAAAATTTACATAACTCAGAGGGAATAACGCTCGGAGCTCCGCTCTTTGGCCGCCGATGGGCGAAGCTCGTTCGGTTTATCGCGATTGACATCGAATCGTTTGCCAAGGCGAGTTAGGTAAAGCATTAGCTCGGACGGTTGGGAGCATCCGCGATTCTAGCAGTTGTTAATTGGCCGAGGAGACTTTGTGGAAGTAACTGAAACCAATGAAGCTAATAGTTTCTAGTGACCAAAATACACCGATAAATTACGAAAAGATAGATATTTTTAATTACGGAAGAAAATAAGAAGAGGGTCCAAATGCACCAGGTTTCTGACGCGGTTCTTCCGCACGTCCCTATGTTGGGACAGAGCATGTTCCGATCTTTCGGACAATCATGGATTTCGAGAATTCTTATGAACGAACTCAACAGTACATTTTGACCGAAATAATCTCTTTGCCATTTATGAATTAAAGAAATGAAAAATTATATTTGCGCAGTAAAAAATGTTTGTACATTTAACGAACTTTTTTTGTCCACAAACGTTCAAAATTATTTTGATGTTAATTTTATTTAAAAATATTCATAAAATTGACAGGCGTTTTTGTTAAATTCACAAGATTTTTTAGTGAAATTAATAACAGAATAATTATGGCCGTTTGTGGACAAGAAACATTGGTACCTATTGTACTGTGTACGCAAAACAATACTGAAGATAAACCACATAGAAAGCGCTAATTCTGATGTACGGACTCAACTAAGGTTAACGGCGAGTTTCCGCCGCTGTCCCAGTTAACGTCATTGAAGGCAATTTATATTAATAATAAATACAGTCTTCGTTTAATACAAAAGAAATTGACGGCATGTTGAAGAGCGGATTTTACTCTTGATTAATGCCGTATATTTTTTTATAATATGTTCCATTTAACAATTGAAGATGGCGGAAACTGGACCGCTTACCTTAGTTCATGTTAACTGAAAGAGTCTCTTTGCCATTTATTAATTAAGTCAATGAAAAAATTACATTTAACAAATAAACGCCAAACAATACTGAAGATAAGCTATATAGAAAGCTGGCAAAGCTATCTTCTTCGAACTGTTCGATTATTGGGTCGCGTATGAATTAATGCTTGTACCTATTTCCGGACACTATATCGTTGGGCTTTTAACAAAATGCAACAATCGCAAATAATTCAGGGGCAAACCTTGGACAACTTTTTTCTGCGCAACGAATAATGTTTGTAGATACGATTACAAGCGTCAAATTGGATTTCTAATATTTAAGTTCGTAATAAATCAAATCTACGTAGGAGTAGTGTTATCGAACACGCCTTAGCTTATCCCATATATATATATTTTTTTTTACCATTCGCTCATCGAACTCGGAGTCCTTCACAATGAATGCAACGAAACTCAAATTACAAACGAGTGGCTTGGGAATTACATTAACCGAGCCATCAGTATTTATGACAAAAAAAAATCAGCCGTTTCCGGTTCCAATGAAACCGCGCTTCGCACGTTCGGCGCCAATAATTTTCAACGAAAAAAAAAAAAAAAAAAAAAAAAAAAAAACCCCATGACCGATTCTCCCGAACATTTATTATTACTGTACTGTTGGTATTAATATGATTACCGCTCACGAGAGGCTCCGAGCGGATCGAGAGCTTTTTTCGCTATTTTTTTTCCACCGTCCTATAACCGCCCGAACGATCGTTCGATTTATCCGTCGCGGAATCGAAACGCTCGTTCGGCGACCGGGGTATTCCACGGTTCGCCAGTTATTTTCGCTGGATGTGAAAACCGCCCGGAGTGCATGTACAAATGCGTGTCGTGGCCCTTCGCTCGTGGCCCGTCCGAGCCGTTTCTACCCCTTTCAGGCTCAATCCACCCCCCCCCTCCCACCCGTCCGGTTGCATTTACGCGAGGCCACTGATTCGTATAAATAGAGAAATCGTATAACGAAATCTCGGGCGACACCGGTGCGCCGCCCGGACGACGAGCCTGCCATGTACTGACCGGATCGCGGAAAACCGGTCAAAATTCCCCGGTTCGTTCGCGCCGGATTATTCGTTTCATTGAATTCCAATAAATACGCGGTGGCGCAATAATTTCGCGCTACCAGAGGGGTGGGGAGGGGGTCGAAGAGGGGGGACTAAAGCCCTGAGTTAGAAAGAGAGTCGGCCGAGAGCAACAAAAATGGAGGGATATTGTCAACGGGAGCGGTCGCAGTGGTCGATAAATTCTTTCGTACGGGAAAACGAACTCTTCCAACGCGATTCGAGAACGCGCGATACTCGGGGAATTCGATGGCGGTGAGAGAGAAGCGCTCCACGATGTGTCGCTGCAGACCGACAAAATTTTACGATCGTTTCGCCAATTGATCGTCGTCAACGCGCTCGTGCGACATTCGTGGGGAGGGGGGCGGGGGGAGGGGGGGGGGTGCACCACACACGTCGCGGTTATGAACAATAATTGATTGATCGCAGTTCGATCAAACACGATTGAATTTATACGGGAATATATTTGTTGACAATGGCGAAACTTTTTCGACAAACCGTTTCGGGATCGGTCGTAACCGTGAAATATATTATCTAATCGAACGATCGAGCCGCAACGAGGAATGTATGAAATCTGAATATTGAATAGCACAATTTGCATGTATATGTGCATTTGCCACGGTGGCAAAGCGACGGGCTTCGAGGCTCAATATTGATTCTCACGAATATTCGAGGATAATTAATTGATCGTTGTTCGATCGTCGTTCGATCGATTTTCATTTACCGAACGTCGCGAGTAGAAATTTCACACTGATCTGTCTCGATTGAGATGAGTGTTCGGAGGTTTTTTTAAGCAATTTTTTTTGTCGGTTTAATAATGAATTGTAACGTGAACGACCCAATTATTGACTGCGGCGCAATTACTGGCCGATAATCATATTATTCAAGATTGAAAATTCTATTTGTGTTAGAATTTTTTTTTTTACATCTGTAAACTTTACAGACTGTACACTTTTCTTTAATACCAGTTATTTCAATACCTCGGCTTTTTTTTAACAATCTTCTGTCATGTTCAATGCCATACGAAGCTTAGGTGGTCAGTAATTAGGCCGTTCATCTTATAAACATGAATTCGCCGTTTGAGATGTATCACGAATGTTCTTTTTTGCAACACGTGAACGAAAAATCCCGCTTTTCAGGATTTAAGCGCCACTTTGCCTGTAAAGTGTGACGAAAGTGGCGCTTTTTAGCAGAGGATGCGCGAAAAATGCTGTAGATACTATTTTACACGCTAGTTACTTTTTTTGCACACTTTTTTCACACTCTAGCTACTTTCGCGCACACTTATCTGGCTTTCTACCTATTTTTCCGCACGCGCCTTACAGGCACGAAAAGCGAAAATTTTCGTGCTCTTGTTACAAAAAATAGTATGCGATATTGTACGAAAAAGCGGTCTCACGACGGCGGTTGGGAAGTAAGCAGCACTCGCCTCCTCTCGAGCTACAAACGTCACTCGGCTTCGCCTCGTGCCGTTGTAGCTCTTGATCCGGCTCGTGCAGCCAACTTCACAACCTTCATCAAAAGACCGCTTTTCCATACTAGTATCGCAAAGTACTATGACTCACTTTTCCGCGGTTCTTAATTCACGCGTTTCTGTCACTGGCTGCATTACGCGATATATTCTGGAGATTTTTTAAAAATTCTCTGACGTCACTTTGGTTTTGATAATCTCACTTTTAAACCGGAAGTGAAAGTTGTAAATTATAGATTATTAAAAATCTGTAGTTTGTAGGACAAAATATTATAGTTCCTGAATATTATGATCGCCTGAATATTCATCGTACGAGCATATTTCTAGCGCTCTGGAGACATACTAAATTATATTGAAGTCGTTGGGCAGTAGTCGATGTCGAACACTACAAAGCATACTAAATTATAATTTTGCCAGTAAATCAACACTATAGTTGGATCTTTCAAGAAAATTTTGGCGCGTAGCGAACATATGATTAAAAATTCCTTTTCTAAATTTAAGCACGCGCTATTTTTCCGAGAAAATGGGTGATATGGCCACTCATTTTCCGGGAGACATGGCCATTTGTTTTTCGGGGGCTATGGCCATGTCAATGGTGACCATGTCACCCGGATATTGCGGGTGAAATGGCCATTTCAGTTGTGATGGGCCCGCACTAGCAGGCGGTGAAAATATCACCCGGATGTTGCGGACGAGAAAGCCACGTGGCCATCTCGCCCGCAATATCTGGGTGGTATGGTTAGTGAAACCACTTTCTTTTTAGCTTGGTACCCGAAACATTTGACGGAGGTAATTACTGTTTTTCTGTAGCTTATTTAGATAACATAAAATATAGTAAGACATGCTTTGTGTGATCCCAATGCTTTTCGAATTCTAATTGGCTACCATTATTACTGTGGCCATGTCACCCGTGAATTGCATTAGTCTGAAGTTTCTAGTGTTCGTTACAACAAAAATGTTTAAGTTCTAAAAATGTTGAATCTTCAATTTTCGTTATTTAAAAACCATGGCCATATCAACCCGACTTACCCTATTTGTGCGTTCATCGCGACTAATGAATTCATCGATCCCCGGCTCTGCGAGGGAAACCGTATTTTTACGCGTATCTACAGTAAACTCCCTCTAACTCAACGCTCTCTAGTCGGCCATTTCCCCTCAATTTTCTCTCAACGCGAAGCCACAGAGGCGAAGGCGTTACCCCCACTGTCGGGAATTTGTCTGTCACCTAACCTAAACTAACCGACCTAATCTAACTGTTTCGCGCGCTTCACATGGCTCACGATAGGCTGTGGCGGGGGACTCTCTCTAGTAGGCCACTCTCTCTAGTACACCGGAAATCCGGTCCTGGCAGCGTTGAGTTAGAGGGAGTCAACTGTAGTAATTTTACGGAGGCGCCGCAATACGGATGAGATAAATAAGGAAATAGAAAATATCCATTTTAAAATTCGGTGGATGAATGGGGTAACAAAATTCGACTACAAACGAAGATAGGTAATTAAACAAATTTCGGTTAATTATCGAATAACTCTACGAACTCATCAGGCGTTCGACGCATGCGCTCTCGTTCTTGCCTTCGCATACCCGTTCGTTTTAAACAGAAATATTGTACTCCATTGATTAACTAATGTTGCGCGTTCTCGTATTTTCTCGTTGAAATTACACGTGAAAACGTTCCTGGCCAAATGTCGATGGTCTTCATCGTCAAAAATTGCGTTGTTTGAGTGTTACGAAGCGTCAAAACTCCGCACAATTTATAAGTTGATTTTCACCGTGTAATGACGCGTTTTAACCGAGCCCAAATATTTAAGCAAATCAACATTACTTAATGAATAATTTTCGTACGCATAACACATCGCTTTCACGCCATTTCTCACCGATTCGCGTTAGAAATAATAAAAATAAACGGTCGACCATCAGATTTGCATAAATTCATAAACCGTACCGAAGATAAAAATAACTCTGCAGCAACCCCGCGAATAACGCGTCCGGTGCCGAGCGACGCAGACCGCTCGCTCAATATTTGTCTGTTGCTCGGTAGTCTCGTTAAATCATCGAACTGCGTTTAATTTTGAAATTCTCTTCGGTTTGCGGAAATATATTCAATATATTTCGGTGTTTTCGATATGTGCAACTGAAATTGCTTGTTGGCTTCGTCGCTCCGCGTGGACCCACTTCGCTACCCACTGTCTACGGTTTCTCCACCCTTCTCCCATTTCTTTTCCATTACATTCCGAAAACTCCTCGATTTCACCGAATAACATTTACATATACGTATAACACGCTTTCGGGGCTAAGTATGCGTCTTGCTGCGTTCTACTATGGTATATTTCATGCGTATGAACGTTCGCAAATACATTTATGTATTACCGACATCTGCAGAATATACATAGTACATACATTTATATATATACATATATAGCTATATGCATATATATATATTATATGGTATACTGGAGAGCGTATTCTGTTACGTGCAAAGGGCTGCACTAACCGAGACGAATGTTTATTCTATATATGTATATATATGTATATATATATATAGTTAGTAGAAGTACATAGAGTCGCATGGGGCCGCACATTTATGTCCAGCCTGCATGTATCGGCCCGTTTTCTCTGTATATCTGCTACACCGGCCCGCAGAGCATCGTACAGTATTCCGGGCAAATAGTGCATGCTACCAGTGAAAATACCTCATTCTGGTCACGTACTCCATATATGTAATAATGCGTTTTCCCGCACCCCTGTGCCCTCTCTGTGTTTACCCACAAATGTAGTTTTCCTCACATTGTTTTTATTCTCGTTTCACCCCTCAACTTCCCCTCCCGGATGTAACTCTCTCGTTTTCTCTCTGTATCGTTTGACGTTTCGTGAATTTTTCACCTTTGGTGCAATTAATATTTGCCAGATGGGAATCTATCGGGTTATGGCTCATCGCTAGCGTACAAATATACCGATAGAAAAAAGTTTCGATCTGCAACGTGCTATTCGACGAGGAACCAATGACGAATAGTGAGGTGAACCCACTTTTTGATAACTGTTTTAGCATTATTATTGTTCTTTTTCATAATAATTTTTTTCTTCGAATTCTTATGCGTTTTGAACATTTTTTGTAGCGTTCTGTAAATATTATGCGCCGGGTCGTCAACCGTTATGCTGATTTTGCAATATCATATAAATAAATATGGTAAAAAAAATTGAATTCCGATTTTATTTAATATTTGCATGTTTTTTGGGGTCTCGCGAAATTGAAATGAACACTTCACGGTGCTTTGGTCACGCTCAATGTCGATAGCGGCATTGCTGCCTGATCTACGGAGTGCTATTCGACGGAGAACCAATGACGAATATCGAGGTGAAGGCAATTTTTTATAATTATTAAGCTTTTTTATTATTATTATTATTTTGAATAATAATTATCTTCTTATGAGTTTCAAATGTTAACTTACATCTTATATATGTCTTGCGGTAGAATATAACAGGTACCTGAGCTTTCCTGCGATTCCATAGAGAAGCAAAGAAAACTTCTTTTTTTTAATACGCAAAATCACTTATTTTTACAATATTAGTTATCAAAATTCCCGGAAAAGTTTTCTGTGGTCGTCGTTCAGGGACTATATTTAATCTGTTTTTTCACACTGATCGCGAATCTACCAGTTATTTAACTTCTTCCTTAATATTTAAAAGGAAGACAGGCGTCTGTTGTCAGGTACGATTTTTTTTTATGTTGTAAAATTTAAACGGTTGGATCGATTCTTGCAAAATTTAATAGGGAACATAGGTCCATAATAATTAATTCATGGCGAATTTTTTAGGCAAATATCTCAAAAATTTTAAGAGCTACAGCGCAAATCATATTTTTTGAAAATTTGAAAATTTCACGAAGCTGAGACCCCTCTACGGATTCTTACCAAATTCAATGGCGAATATTGTTTAACAATAGTCTACTTCTGTAGAAAATGTCAACCCGATAACTCAAAATTTGCGAACACTAGAGTGCGAACACACTTTTTTCAAAAAATTAAAAATCTTATAAAACCGGAACGAATGTCTCAATTATCGCGCAAATTGTAACAGAGTCATGTAACTGTTTTACTTGTGTGCCAAATTTAATCCCGATTGATAAAGCCGTTCTTGAGTTATAGGCGATTGAATTGTACAGGCCTGACACACACACAAATATACACACACATCCATCCAGACTTTTTTTTCTAAATGTGATTTCCCGATATTTTAGAACATTCTGAACACGTTTTCATTAAAAACTCGAATTTTTTTTTCGTGAAAACAAAGCTTCCTCCATGAGGAAGCAAAAATTGGAATCTGGATTTTATTTAACATTTACCTGTTTTCTTTTTGTTTTTTTTATCCCGCGACATTACAATTCATCTTCCAGGGTGTTTTTGTTTTCGTCAGACCCAGTGACGATTGTGGCAGTAATAGCGTGAAGAGTATTTGCGTTGCGAATACCAGGCAAATCTTTGATGCGAGCGGCATTCCGCACGATTCTTTGACTGTAATTAATTTCACGTGACAAAATTCACGCTAGTGCCAGTGGCCGAGGTCTCCATGGGGTTGCAAAGCAGAGCACACAGCACGAGATATTGACGTTCTGCATCGTTCGTTCCCACGGGACTTGGAAACGGCCGCGAATCCCGGAGGAACTCGTTCGTTTGGGATTTCAGCCAACCGAGGTCGACGAGCAACGGATTTGTCGGAAGCGAGTGAGCACAATAGCTTATGATGAAAATATTTAGTTTACTCTGATTAGATACAAAATATGTCAGTCAGCCTCCTGTAAAATCCGAACCAGAGGATTGATGCGAATTCACGACTGTGATTACAGTGATTTTAAAAATATTCAGTAGTATAGGTCGGCATTAGTCAGACATCCCATCCAGTTTTTTTTCTCTCGCGGTAAAATTACGATGTCACAAATTATTTTTAAAAAATCGTATTAAGATTTACCATGTCATTGGCTGAATGACAATGTTTGTCTATTTCTGAATGACATGGAATGACAAGATCTACTTGTAATTTCGATCTTTCTCTACATAAAAACATGTTTTTAGTTATTAAATCTTGAAGTTTAGTTATTAAATCTTGAAATTTAGTTATTAAATCTTGAAATTTAACTCCTGCGATATGAACACGAAACAAAAACAGTCCGGCTTATACTCCAGTAAATAACAATGGAAGGTGTACGACGAATATCGTCTAAGTGAATTTTTCTATTCTTCGTTACTTGTTCATCCGGGATTTCGGAAACGAGAACGCACAGTATATCTAGCTTGTTATTAAAATATTTTATTTACTTTGATTAGATTAAAAATATGTCAATCAGTCTTGTATGGAAATCACACCGAAGAATGACGGTAAGTTTACAACTGTGATTACGGTGATTTAAGAAATATTCGCTGATATAGGTCGACATTTGTCAGACATCGCTACGCAGTTTCGTTTTTATCTGGCACTAAAAATACGATGTGACAATTTTTTTTATTTCTACTGATATTTACCATTCAAATACTTGTCATTTCCATCATTCTCCAATAAAAAACAGTAATTTGCTATACTTGCGATAAAGCTTTCTCCGTCGAGTTTGCGCTTCCAGCACGAGCTTCTGCTCGCGCTGGAAACGAGTGTTGAAATCACACGCCTTAAGAAAAAGTTTGTCGCACGGTATCGCACCAATTTTTACGTAACAAGATGAAACAAATATAACTTCACAAGGTCAAACAAATTTTACTTCACGAGATGAAGTAAATTTTGCATCACAAGGATTTACGCACCGATTGAAGTGAAATATTTTTCTTTATTAAATCACCCTACACTCGCTTAAGATTAAACTCCCGCGATACCAACACAAAAACAAGAACCGTCCAGCGTACACTCCATTAAATAACTCCGAAAGCTATACGACGAATATCGTCTTGTTGAATTTCCTTGTTCTCAAAACCCACAGTAGTCGCTCCTCGGCTCTTTTATAATTCGTCCTCTTGCCCGCCACTTATTCCCATTCGCTTCTTCACTTCGTCTGGCGCCAACCCTCCCGACCATTAGAACTCCATTCCACTTCCAATTTGCACTAAATTGTTCGCAGAAACTCCGTTACCCTTGGTCTCTCTTCTCCTCTCTTGTCTTTGCCTCTCTACCGAACGTTCTCATTCTCGCGGTTCTCTATCGTCGCCCATCCAACAATCATTACTATCAACAGAGAAGTGAGTTCTTCTCGTATTCCTTTTTGCCGCTGCCTATTCGCGGATAACAGGGACGTTGATCGATTACCGGAGCCTGCACTGAGAGAAGAATCTAGTAAAAATTACCGATCATCTAAGAAACATTACCATAGTCGCCAAGTGGCGTGCGCCTTCGCACATACTGAGAGAAGGATCCAGTAAAAATGACTATATCGCTTGAGAGATATTACAATAGCACATAGTAGTAGTGCGCTAGAGCGGCACCTATGGTGGAAAGTTTCAGATTTCCAAGAATTTTTACCATAATATCTAAGAAAAATTCCTATAAATCCGGTACTTCCTACCATACACTGAGAGAAGGATCTAGTAAAAACTACTATATCACTTGAGAGATATTACCATAGCATATAGTAGTAGAGCGTTAGGGCGACACCTATGGTAGGGAGTACCGGATTTATAAGAATTTTTCTTAGATATTATGGTAAAAATTCTTGGAAATTCTGAGACTTTTTGCCATAGGTGGCGCCCTGGCGCCGTACTACTATATTCTATGGTAATTTTTCTTAGTTGATTGGTAATTTTTACTAGATCCGTCTCTCAGTGTAGGCGGCGCCCTAGCGCCCTACTACTATGTGCTATTGTAATATCTCTCAAGCGATATAGTCATTTTTATTAGGTCCTTCTCTCAGTGTGTGCGAAGGCGCATGCAACTTGGCGACCACGAAGGAACGTACCGGGTGCATCGTCGAGGAACAAACAGGTGCGCTCTCGAGGATTTTTTCCCTCAAGGTGAGCACGAATGGAAATTCGAAGAGCCAGCGCATCTCCTTTTCCAGAGGTGTACCGAGATCACTCGTTGCATCTACAGTCGTCGCGAATCCACCGATGTGTGCTCTTATACGGCTTGTTTCTCCATCTCGTTCAATCGGCGTTCTTCGCCGGCTTTCTTCTCAGCTGCTCTTCCCTGGCGTCCACAAACGCGACGACCTCGACGAGAATGACTACGATCGCGGCGGGACTTTGATTGAATCGAAGACCCGTGTTTGCCTCGGCGATTCGAGTACGAGGTGGGTTTATTCCGGGACGATCGGGAGTCTTCTGCTCTCCGATATCAGGAACTTGCGTTCCGGTCTCCTCGAGCACCTCGCGGAGTCACCAGACACTCCTCGGGCCCGATGCGTCTTCTTTCTTTCCTTGAATAGCTTCCGCATTGCGGGATAGTTATATCGAGTTGGACGCTCCGCTTCACAAGAGTGTCTGTAATTTTTTTTTTTTTTTTTACATCGGATCGTTCTTCCCATTAAGAGCCTAGGTGAAATAATCCCTGTCAATCTCATTCCTTCTTGGAAACTTACACCCAAAAATTTGTGTCAATTTCAACGGCGGTTTCGCAAAAAAATATTTACGTGAAATAAATAATGATTTATTTCAATAAAGGAATGATTTATTGCTACGAAATAATTATTTATTGCAATCAAATAATTATTTATTTGGCTGATGGACTGCGGTCGATGGCCAATTGGCAGCGTATATGCGATTTAAGTCTCTTAGGGTCGAATGTGAAGACGTTAGTTCGAACCTGAGACAGAACTTAAGATCAAAGTTTGGCACGAACTTCATTGCATACCTTACTTCGAACGTGATTCTTGCCTAAGTTTGATCCTACGTGCGAACTTAAGTTCAAACTTAAGATCAAATTTAGGCACGAAACCAAGTTTGAACTTAAGATAGATCTTAAGCAGCTGAAGTTCGGACCAAACTTCGATCTTAAGTTCGATCGCACGAGCGATCTTGAGTTGAAACTAACGTTTTAAAATTCGACCCTTACGTATGAAAAACTGTTCCATGTTATGCACCACGAATAAATTCACTATTACCACATACCAATGATTTATTTCAGTAAAATAAATAAAAGAGCCTCGATATTTCGACTCAGCGATCCGATCACCCAATGTCCGTAATGGGCGGCCTTTGACCGGAGGAATTAGCCGGGGGCCAGTTCGTCACGCTTCGGGCCAGTGCGCCCTACGTTTTTTTTCCTCGATGTCATCGTTGTCATCGAGTTGAATATGATATGACAGGTGCAAAATCACGAGGCGCGTACACGGCCGAACTTGCGACCTGCTGAACACGTATCGCGATCGCCGACGAGCTATCGTCGATGGGTTAACGACTGCGGTTGGGGTAGGGCTGTGGCCCGAGGGGGGGGGGAGGGGGGTGGTGGTTCGGGGCTGAAAGCGCGGTGAGCCTGGGAGAGAACAGTTCGGGCGAGCGGAACAGGGTGGAGGCAGACGCCCCCGTCAAATTGAGCTCTACTCGCCCGTCCGAGCGTGAAGCCATTTCTGGTGGCGCAATATCTACCTTCCGAAACCCCCCGCCGCATCGGGAGTCATCTCTATACCACACCCCTCGCCCCCCTTTAATCCGTTATGGGTATAGCAAGCGTATTTCGAACCACGAAGACAACGATATCCCGAACGATCTCCCTCACGGCTATCGCGCGCTCTGTGCGGATGCAACACTCACACGGAAGCTTTGGCAATTCATTAAACGTCGACGGTCCAGCGATCGGCCGCGCTGCAGTCGATAGAACGGCGAACGCGCTTCCATGAACGGAATGGAAAACCTGCCAATTTCTGACGATTGGCCACTGCCGAAAAGGGCCAATCGGGAATCGCTCACCTTATATGTATAACGCTTTAGGGGATCGCCGCTGTGGGTTTACCGCTTACAGAGAAAATAACTTCAACCGGACCGCGAAATCGCTCCCGGGCGAAGCCTCGAAATGCAATCAAGGCTGTTTTCCTAAGCATTTTTGTTCCTTTTTCAAATCTTTTTTTTTCAAAGCGAGTACCTCGAGGTACGCTTGATTTTGCTATCGTAATGTGTATTTTGATCAATTCGGCAGGTGGGTATGTAAAAGTAATTGTACGCACGAGAAGGCTTTCGATCGTCCGCGGCTGTTTAATATTCACGATTTTCCTCTACATTGTACTATTTTCGAAATCCTGTCGGTGTAATTAATTAATTACAATACCCAGGATGGTATGTATAACGAAGTGGATTTTATCATGGTCTGGGCTTTGGTTCCAGCCTACCTTACCAGTGAAATTGACTGGGCGTGTGTGTGTGTGTGTGTGTGGGCGGCGAGGCACACAATCGAGATCGAGTATTATCATCGCTGACCTCTTCGTTGCCAATTATCGGGCTGTTTACGTTCAATTATGTACAAATTATGTTTCGCCAGTCGTCGGGGTGGGGGTTGGACGGCTCCCACGTTGGATGGTTTGACCTCGCCGCTGGGACGTCGAGCACTCGGAATCAATATCCGTGACACACGGTATCACGCCAGTCCTTTTCGTATATTCATAAACCGCTGATAATGATTATCTTAATTAAAACGATTATTATATATTAGCACGCATTTCCGACCGACAAGCTCCCGAACAGCCTCCACAGTGCACTTGCTCACCCACGCGAGTTCCATCAAAAATTTATGTGGCAGGGTAATAAAAGTAGTAAATTCGGCCCAAACGAATTCCCGAGCGAGTCAACCAAATATGGACCGAGCCGTGTTCATCACTTCCAAGTCTGCTGTATTATGTGCACGGACTTTCAGCGCACTGGCCAATGAATTAATGCCGGGTACACAGGGTGTGTCAGGAATGCATACAAAAAAATTCACATTTTTTTACTATGTACGATTGTTTTCACATTTTCGATAAAACAAAAATTATAATTTTTGTTTCGAATTTATTCTTTTTCAGGTATTCTTATTAATTAGATATTCGGATTAATTAGAACGATTAATATCGATTTGCATACATTTCTGGCCAACAAAGCTCGCGAGAATGTGCTCACGCATCCTCGCGCGTTCTAACTCGATTCAAACGAAATCCGTGTCAATCAATTAAATATGGACCAGATAATATTGACCATTTCCACCCTGCTATATTACAGTGATTCTCAGCGCCCTGGCAAATTAACGAATTCCGGGTACACACGATGTGGAATACATTTTTTTTTTATCATTTCTGCTTGACATTTTCAATAAATTTTTTTTTTTTAATTTCCTTCTGGTCATGAAATTTCGCATTAAAAAAAATCAAACCGTTTTATTATATTATATTATATTATATTAATTAGAATGATTGTTATAGATTGGCACACATTTCCGACCGAAAAAGCGACTGCGAGAGTACTCACGCACTCTTGAGCGTTCTATCCACAATGTATATATCCGTAAAGGCGATAAATACCGCCCAAACGAATTCCCGCGTCAATCAATTAAATATGGAGCGGTTCATATTGAGCACTTCCACCCTACGATATTACACTGATTCTTAGTGCTCTGATAAATTAACGAATTCCGTGTACACACGGTGCGCCCGGAACACATTTAAAAAAAAGTCATAGCAGTTTTACATTTTCGACAAATAAAAAAATTATATAATGTTCTCTTGGGTCATGAAATTTTGGAATTGTTTTTAGAATTCGACTCACCTCGGGATAGCCGCTCTTCATCTGATAGTCGAAGACGTAGAAGAAGGTCTTCGGCATGGGTTCCCTCTCGCCGTTTGGAACGGGCGTTATGTGAGGATTGTTCGATTTTTTCATGTGCCTCAGGGTGAAGAGATCGCCGGTTTGCACGAGTGGGGCGACGAATTGGGCGTCGCTCAGGGTCTGAACGCAGTCGTCCCTCGTGTTCTTCGGATGATTCGAGGTTCTCTCCCAGTCCGTGTATTCGTTCACCACCTGCGAACAGGCGATACGACGCATCGAATTATACTTGCGCTAACCGCGCGACCGTCATCGAGTTTGATCCATTCTCTGATCCGATTAATTACCGAATCACCATGATTCGATGTTCCCGGGCAAAAGTCATCGTTTACCAATTGGGAAGAGAGGGGGGAGAATGGGGGGGCCAAAATGTAGAGAAATAAAATTATTTCGGACGTGTATTTACTCAATTCGCAGCGCACGTTTCACCGGCGCGCGGGTTCGCCGAAGCTCGACGTCGAGCCGGAGATCCGTATTGCAATATCACGCGTTGCGGAACGTGATGCGAAACGGATAGGCCGGATTCGTTACAGGATCGCGAGTTGAACATGCTCGATCGAACGTAATATTTGCATTTTTTTTTTTCGTTCTTCCTTTTATTTTTTCCCCCCCGTTTTTTTTACTCCGACGGGCGCGCATCGAACGCGCCCATGTCCAGATTACGTGCTAACGCATGTGATTATCACGCACTGGCACGTATCGCGATATTTTCCGTGACATTTTTTTTTCTCGTTTTCTTTTATTTTATATTTTTTCCCATCGCAGTGATCCATTCATTTTCGTTCCCTCTCCATCGCGAATCGAGGCTTTTTCCTTTTTTTTTTTTTTATTTGTTCCTATCCATTCGTTTTATCCGCGTCCAAATACACCGTTTAACGGATGTTTCGAGATAACAATACCGCTAGTGCGAATATTTATTATATCCAGGAGACCGACCGCGCCCCGTGCTCCTCCTCGCCGTTCTTGTTGGTTTATCAGTCCTCGGCGAAATGCGCATTGCCGCTATGATACGTGATCGAGAGTTTTCGATGCTCGACGATACGAACCTGTGCGCGTTGTTGTTGTTATCCTTTTTTTTTATTTATTTATTTTTTTGCGTTTTTATCCTTCGCCTCTGATCCGGGTCGGACGGGAAAATGCCCGGGAGGGCTCTCTCGATAATTCCTCCCCCTCCCCACCGGGCACACGTACGCGCGTTAATCGCACAGACGGCATGTACAGATAGTATACGGCGGTTTTGCGAAATTTCGAAACGTGTCTCTCCCAGCAGAAAATTATGTCTCGTAAATACAGCACGGAACATAAATTTTTATGGCCCTCGTCCTGGGCACACCTGGAGACCGGTAAATCGCAGTCGCGTGCACAGTCCGAGGGCGAAATGATATTAGGATCTGTACTCACGGTGTAGAAAATTTCTGTGAGGTGATACGTGTAGGCGTTTCTCACGTAGGTGCGAATTATTCTGTCCCTTCGCTCGCCCTCGAAACCCTGCTGGAGGTCCTTCTCGGTGAACCTCCAGAGCGCCTCGCTCGTCGTCACGCCGAAGAGCAGGTCGTACTTGTTGTTGCTCGTTATCGGCGCACCGTGATCCGAACGTTTTGGTAATTGTCTGGAAGGATAAAATATATGTATATATTTTGTTAGTTCGAATTGAAGTTACTGCAGAGTGAGGTATAGTTGTGAATCCAATGTATGGTATATTTCATTATACGTTGTATAATGTAAGCTCTGACAACTCTAACAAAATTTCTACCAAAAAGTAAACAAACTCTACTGGAATAAAAATAAAACTCTACCGGAATACAAGGCTTGATAGTAGCCTTGTATTCCGGTACAGTTTTATTTTTATTCTGGTAGAGTTTTTGTACTTTTTGGTAGAGATTTTGTAGAGTTGTAATATGATGGAGATGTTTTCTGGTAGAGTTGTGAGTGGTAGAGATATAAATGTGCCAAAGATTTATAATGTTAATATCTGGTATTTTGATTTTACGAAAAAGTACATACATGCTCGATTAATGTAAGTAATGTAAGCAAATTTCCAGTTCGAGTGCGGTTTTTGCCAATTTTCGTTACGTTTTGGGCTTTAAGTGCAATTTTCACCCGCTAAACTATAATAAAATCAACTTTGCATTGCATACCATTCTCTGCCTTATTAAAAACCGAAGAGATTCATGTGCCGAAAACCCCATTGACGGCTAGCACGTTTGTTCGTAGAAGAAACGCGTGAGTCGATATCGACCCCAGTCATGAGTTAGAAGGTACGGTAGACTGGCCAATGAATGGACAGTTGAGCAGCCGAAAAAGCCAGTGAATATACATTTTTAATGCCCATGCTCTCACGGAAAGTGTCCATTCATTGGCTGCTTAACCCCAGAAAAAAATGTTACACGAGTTCCAGGCTTAAAAGAGTGGTTAGTCGACGAAAAATAAAACATACCCTGTGAACAAGAAAAGATACTGTGGACTTTCGCGAACCCGAAATTTTGCTCAAACCTGCAGAGTCTATTTCTTATTTTCTGCGAGAAATTTAATGCCGCTCGCAGAATGGAATGAGACAATTAACGACAGAATTGTCCGCAGCCAAGATCCGACGTTTGATATCAAGGAAATCCATCCTTGGAGGATTTAGCCTCCGAGCAAAGCGCAACACCAGACACCGAGGGGGAGCTTCCGGAGTCGGGTACAAAGGGTCGTAAGGCACGTGGGATTTGCGTGAATGAAAGGGAAGAGATGGACGAAGTCGCGACAGGGGTCTTACCCGGATCCTTGGAACTCCGGTCCGAGATAGGATAGAAGGTCCTTTTGGAAGTCTGGCTTTATGACGACGCCGTCGACGCTCGGGCCGAAGGCGCTGAGGAAGGTTGGCGGCTGTGTGTCCGTCAGCAGGAGGACATCGAGGGTAGCGTCCCGCAGACAGTCGACTATCAACTCGTGGTCCTTCAGTAGATCCTCCGGGATCGTGCAGTTCGCGGCGCGTGCCAGTTTCAGAGCGTACATCACCGGATCCTCGACGACCGCCCAGGACGACAGGGCGCTTCCGGAAAGAAGGATCGTCCTCTTGAACAGACCTGGAGACAAGGAGATAAATGGCCGGATGACTTTGTCCTCGTTGAAAGCCGGGAAAACCGACTCGACTAAAACTACTTTGATTCCCTATGCTAGGCTGATGTCCGAGCTCGCCTCCTCGCTACGAAGCCGACGACACGGAATGGCAAATTATTATCCCGCCCTTCGGAGGGAAGACATTTACGTGCCGTAAGGGCCGAGTCGGTGAATAACGTTTCCATTGAATTCTCAGGGGGCTTGAGCTGAGATCTAGGGAGACTGGGGCAAAATGAAATACCATGAAATAAAAAAAAATCGCCGGAACGGAGAAGCTGGGTCCATTTTGCCACGACCTGCAATTTCTCCCGCATCCTCCAGAATAATTGTTGAGAATTTGATTCTTTTTTGGAAAATGGCAATTTCAAGATCTTCCGCACTGAGAAAAATAAAATAAACCGCGGTGACATGCGTTCAAAGGTGTTGTTTGGTTTGGTTGGTTGTTGGTTTGGTTGGTATTGTTTATTCGCTTCATTCGATTCAAAATATGACAATATTAACACATATTTTCTTTGTATCAATAATATAACGCCATTGAACGTGTTTCACAGTGCCTTGGTTAATCCAACCGTTTCTTTCTCTCAGTGCGGAGTTGAGTCATTCGAACGATCTTTGTTCCCTCGCCGCTCCATTTTGCCCCGGTCTACTCAATGGATATATAAAAATAAAAAAAATTCAATTAACGCGGAGGAAGCGAGTGTCCAATAAAATCGACACTCAGCCAAAGAAAGTACGATTTAAGACTTAAAAATGTTTTATCGTCGGTAGAAGATCGGTCGTTGAGCAGACCCGATCTCAAATCGAGCAATACGTGATCGGGATTTCCCAACTAATGTGTGGTATCAGGATGCCAATTTAGTATCCCGCCCTTTGGAGGAAAGACATTTTCAACTCAGTGAAAATAACATTTTCATTGAATTCTAACGGAGCTTGCGCAGAGATCTCGGGGAGGCCGGGGTAAAATGGTGTACCACAAGTTGTTCAAAAAATGTCATCCGATCGGAGAGGTTGGGCCCTTTTTGCTCCAACCCGCAATTTCTTCCGGATCCTCGAAATAATTGTTACGAATTTTATTCTTCTTTGGCAAATGGCAAACTTCAAGATCTTCCAGAGTCGAGTCATTCGAACAATCTTTGTTCCTTCGTCGTTCCATTTTGCCCCGGTCTACTCAATGGATATATAAAAATAAAAAAAATTCAATTAACGCGGAGGAAGCGAGTGTCCAATAAAATCGACACTCAGCCAAACAAAGTACGATGTAAGACTTAACACTGTTTTATCGTCGGTAGAAAACCGGTAGTTCAGCAGACCCGATCTTAAATCGAGCAATACGTGATCGGGCTTTGCCAACTAACGCGGGGTATTAGTGTTCATTCTCTTACACGCCCAGGGTACAGTGCAACTCCACTGCAACTACGTTCGCTAGCTGTTCTGGCTCATTTCGGGATTACCGTGGCGAAGTTTCCACGACCTGTATACTATAATTCTCGCAGCTCTTCTCTTCCAACCCCCCCGCGCCGCTCGCTCGTGCGCTGTTTCGATTCCCCAGGAGAACCTGTAATCTTGTATTAATATATCATATCGTAATTTTGAAATTGCTACATAGCAGAGATATTATTGTTTCGCTTGGGAATCGGACTAAAAAAAGGTCAAAAGTTTATGCGAATTTGTAGTTTGTTAGATTTTTATCTTTCGTAAGTAACGACGGGTTTGAGTTTCAACGAAGAGTTTCGAGATAACGATTTTAATTTTTCCACGGTCGGTCATAAAAAATATTACCTCGTTTATCGTCGAGATTTATGCAAAAACGTGAAAATCGTAGCAATCTTGTTGCTAGTTAAAGTAGTTACTGCTTTGCAGACCAGTCAAATGTGTGCTAAATTTTTACAATGGTTTGTCAAAAATTGTATGCGTGTACTGACTGTAATGGAGGTTGATTTACATTGTTACGTGCTTCCTCGACCAAGAGAAATATTAATCACGAAGGTCTTGCGAAAACAACAACTGTTAAATGCAAATCTCCATGGTGGTACGTTTTTGCTGGGTTTTTTCAAAGTAAAATACCTATTTTTTAACCGATTTCAATTTACCACAACTTATTTTGTTTTTTAAACTTTGCTCTACGAATTTACCAAGTAGATTTTTTGTAGGTTTAACCGTTTAATAAATACGGTTCATTTTTTAACCAGTGAATTTTTTTACCCCACAAAAAAACTGCTGTAATTTTTAAACGGCGAAAATTATTTTTAAAATCTACTAGGTGAATTCGTAGAGTAACGTTTGAGAAACAACATGAGCCGGGTTACATTAAAATTGGTTGACAAATAAGGATTCTTCTTTGAAAAAACTCAACAAAAATGTATCGTCATGAAAATTTGCATTTATCCGTTTGTGTATTTGCGAAAACATCCTTGTCAATATTTTCATGTAGTAATGCAAATCGACTTCCATTACTGTTAATAAATGCTCGACATTTTGGATAAACAATTGTGAAAATTTAGTATTCCTTAGATAATCTACAGTGTTCCGTGCAATAATTACATAGAAAACATTGCAGCATGCGGTTTAACCTTCGAAGAATTCGTGAGTTAAAACCGTGTTCCATGCTTTCATTACAGTAACAAATCTGAAGTGGGTTTCGAGCCGAAAATGCATCCTAAATAGAAAAGCAACGAACAAATTTCGCTTGGCAGGGCTGAGTGCGAGATCGCCGAACGGCCTCTCGAGAAAACCCGGAACGCTTTGAATCATCGGGCGGTTGAGACGGTTCGTGAAATTCAATAAGATCCGTGGATGAAAGTCAAAGAATTCGGATGGCGGATTGATGTGAGTATACGAAAATCGAATCTGCCAAACAAACATGTTTGTTACGCCGTATACACAAAATTTTCATAAATCTTTCATCTCGCGACCATCGAAGAAGGTCTGACTCAATCTGCCGGGAATATCACTGGATTCATCTCAAAGAGAATCTGGCAAACGGGAAGACAAGGTATGGCATCGATCCAGGCCGTTATTCGGCGCGAATCGCGGATAGAATTTTTTTTCTTGTTTTTCCTTCCAATCTCTTTCATTTGTCGCACCTTCGATGCTTCCGTGAGTTTTTTTTACAAGATAGACCTTCGCGAAGCGTGTATACGAGCGAGATCGGGCCGTCACCGAGTGACTGAAGACGGTAAATCGGATGGATTGAACTAGACGAATGAGAGTCAAAGGAGGACGAGGAAGAATGAGGATTCGATGGAAAATATTGTCGTCTGGGGAAGAAAGTGCGACAGGAAGCCTCGGGTCGCATATCGCCTGTGGGGGAGCGAGGAGACTACTCTCGCGTGGTTTTCTCGGCAAAGAGGATCAAGGTATCGGCCGGCGCAACGATCCGCACGAGGGAACGTAGATGGAGATCGGTGATCCCGGTTCTGGCTGCTATCCAGAAAGGCAGACTATCGCTGTCATATAACCGAGGAGCCAAGTTTTCGCGAGAAGCGAAAAGGGCGTCGAAGCCGAAAGGAGGCGAGTGTCGCGGATACGCGCGATAGCTCATTTATCGCTCGCGCGTTTTGATAAAAAATTTCAGCGGGCGAGCTAAGATACAGCCATTAGGAAATTTACTCCATGGCATTAAAATTCCATTCGACGAACTGAATAATTCGGTCGAAAAATGAGATTTTCAAACTGGCAGTGACGATTTCAGCTGTGACGTCACTTCCGCTTGGAAACTGAGATTTTCAAACTGGCAGCGGAGCTTTCCGATATGAGGTCACTTCTGACCGAAAAATGATATTTTCCAACTGGCAGTGACGACTTCCGCTGTGACGTCACTTCCGGTCGAAGAATTAGATTCTCAAACCGGAAGTGACGTTTTCCCGTGTGACATCACTTCCAGTTAAATCACTGAGTTTTTTCAAACCGGAAGTGGCGTCGCGACTATGTTTTGCAAATTCTTCTGCGCGATGTAACTTCCAGTTTGAAAGTGCGGTTTTCAAGTCGCATGTGACGTAACATACACATTTATTAATTTTTCGCTCTCAAGCAGTGTTCTAGCATTATCCAGTGTTTATTAGTGCCCGGAAGACCGTCGGCTTCGCTCTGGCTACGTACGCCGCACCGGAGGCCTCCTGGGTAACACATTGCCGAGGATATTGGCTCTCACCTTTTATATCTTCATCCTCCAACCACTCTTCCCCCATAGATTCCTCCCCATCTTCTTTCCTGTGTGCCGGCTTCGCTGCGTTCGCGAAGGCCATCGGCGGCGTACACGTACCATCGAGTTTTCTCCGGTAACGTTGCAACGCGCCGTCCGGACAAGAGCTAACCGCCTCGCGATCGCGTTACCTCCCGCTGTTATTATGTGCGTGAAATATCGTTATTCCAGACCACACGGCACTCACATGGAGCGCTCGGGGATAGAACTGTGCCCGGTCGCTCGGCGGCGAATCCTCTTGTTGGGGGGGGGGGGGGGGGGGACGAACGGCATGGCTGAGAGAGACGCTACCGTGGGTATTGGAAAATACTTTTCCTCATCTGACGCCTCACCTATCCGAACCCGTGGCACGTCGAAAACACCAGTACTTTGGACCACTACATACTGGATTACGGCATTCCATATATTTATTATATTTGTGCGTGTATATATAGATATTGGGGAAACCGGGGCAAAACGGGGTACTGGGGTAAAATGGGGAGATGTACCCCGTTTTGCCCCAGATGGTTTTTTTTTAATATCCTTGCAAAACCAGTGCCAATACAATTTTGGTATGAAATACAATGGATCTATGCTTTCGGTATCGTTTTAGCAGGTTTTCTTGTTTAGCGTCCCCGTTTTGTCCCGGTCCACGGGAAAACCGGAGCAAAACGGAGGCATGGGGCAAAATGGGGACATGTAACCCGTTTTGCCCCATTGTTTTGTTTCTAACCTTTTGTTTTGTTTTTGCCCCATTGTTTTGTTTTTAACCTTTCAAAACCGGTGCTAATACAATTTTGGTGTGACAAACAATGAATCTATACTTTCGGTATCATTGTAGCAGGTTTTATTGCTTAGCGTCCCCGTTTTGCCCCGGGTTCCCCTATATATAGATATTGGGGAAACCGGGGCAAAACGGGGTACTGGGGCAAAATGGGGACATGTACCCCGTTTTGCCCCAGATGGTTTTTTTTTTTTAATATCCTTGCAAAACCAGTGCCAATACAATTTTGGTGTGAAATACAATGGATCTAAGCTTTCGGTATCGTTTTAGCTGGGTTTCTTGCTCAGCGTTCCCGTTTTGTCCCGGTCCACGGGAAAACCGGAACAAAACGGGGACATGGGGCAAAATGGGGACATGTACCCCGTTTTGCCCCAGATGGTGTTTTGTTTTTAACCTTTCAAAACCGGTGCCAATACAATTTTGGTGTGATAAACAATTGATCTATACTTTCGGTATCATTGTAGCAGGTTTTATTGCTTACCGTCCCCGTTTTGCCCCGGTTTCCCCTATATGTCCATGGATTTTTTTATTCGCAATTTTTGGTGATTGCAGTGTATCTGGTTTTGTTTCAGTCACGGGAAGTTTTGTTCCACTGTATCGAGGGAAAGTGGATATAAGAGAGAAATAAGAATTTGAGAAGAATTTTATGTACCCAAAAATAGTTTGGCCAACGGAGGGAACAAGGACTGTGGATCACTAAAGACTGGATTACGGACTCCTATATATTTATCATATTTTTGTATATATAGTATATTCTGTATATTTTTTATATATATTGCATATGTTACATACACTGAATAAAAAATCAATTGCGGGCTGCCAAAGAAATTTTCAAAAATGTCAATTCTACTTTGAATGATTACAATTTTTATTGTTACAATTCCATATGACAGTGAAAGAATTACGGTAAGACTGTCAGGGAGGCATGTTATCATTTCAATCCCGTATGGAATTGTAAGAATCGCCAGGAGAATTGAAAAAACCATTTTATTCTTTGGCAGCCCGCAAGTGAATTTTACTTTAGTCATTGATATATATTTTTTTTCATTGTAGATTTCTTTTTGTAATTCATAAAAATAATAATAAACAAATTGAGACAAATCGTATTCGCCACAACAATATTTTCGTCGGCGGAGCGATTAATTTTTCAGCGAAATAATTTTTTACGGACCAAAAATTCCGCGGCGGAAATTTGCTGAATTAATCCTGGTTCTTAACCCGTCAGAGGAAAAATTAATAAGCCGGGATGTGAAATTACGTCCGGAGGGCGTTCCGTCGCTGCGATATGTCTCGTATACTTTCCCCCGAAAATTGACAATTAAAAGTCAAATCGCGGTTCTGCGCGTCTCGTTTCGCTGATTACACGAAAAAGGCGGAACCGGAAAAAAGTCGGAAGCAGAAAGGGCGAGGAGAAAAATATAAAATAAGAAAACGAGAACAAAAAACATTTCTAAATAAAAATATAACAAGTACACAGAAGGAAAGGTACAAACGAGTGCGACGCAGTGGAGGTTGGAGACACGTGAACTCACAAATTGCTTATTACGCTAGGCAAAGTATAGGAACGCGGGAGGGCCGGCGCGCCGAGCATCTCGTTAACGCGCTCCTCCTCCTGAGGGTGAAAAACTAGAGAGAGACTAATTACACGACAAGCGCACGTTGTCGCGTCTTTTCACCTTGCTCTGGTATCGCGCCACGGGATATAACACCCCAATGAGCGAGATACAAGGGATACGGATGCCCGCGAGATCGTCGCGTCAACCCGGGCGTGATTCGAGGGGCCCCACTTGAACCACGGTACAGTATCATATGAAGCAAGCGAAAGACGGAAGCCGCATGTCCGTGCCGTTTTTTTCCCAAGCTGTTTGCTCGCAGTTCCCCTTCTTGAACACATCGGTTGGCTCTCATTAAGAGATTACACCGCCAATTTGCGGGTAAAGATAAAAATGAACAGTGCAAACGCGTTCACCTTAACTCGAAAGGAGCACTCGTATATTCTTGTACGGCTGTACAGAGATTTGTCATCGCTTACTTTACAAAGTCCCTAATTGTATTTGATTTAAAGTATATAGTAATAAAAACAGTGTATCGTGGCATAGGTAATCACATTGCGTATTTATAAACGCAAGACATGCGTACAACGCGTAAAGAAATACCAGCTAGAATAATTGTAGGGGAGACCGGGGACAAAAATAACAAAAATCCTTTTTAATTTTTTTACCGACGAACCCGAGAATGTAACGGTTGGACATGCAATGTCATATCATTAACCTACACTTAGGTATTTAGTTTAAAATGACCAGCAGGAAATAGCACGGATTTGCGAACACCGCCCCTTTAAACCCAGACGAAATCGGGTGAGAATTTGGTCCGCGGTGGAGTCCATTGTAACGGGTAGTGGGATCATTTGTAACGTCCCCCGGCACCAACTAAATCCTTCGTCGACCGCGATTAAGAAATAGAACGGAGTGCATTAGCACAGAAAAATGAAAGTTTATTATTGCTCAGGTTATTTATGAACGTTTGTCAACAAAATATGTTCCGTTTACCTGTTCCGTACACCGATACAGTAAGCACAGCGATAAATGTTAGTCTACAATCGGTTGCTTATAAATTACAAGAGCCTCGTTCGCTGATTGCTTAGAATGTAAGAATAAAATATATAAAATATATTGCTATTGAAAAAATCTATTATTGCTTCTACAATTGACCCGGATTGACTGTTATAATCGACCCCACGCATGATTATTACCAACGTTACTGTGGCATTTGTTAATAACAAACTGAAACGGATCGTCTTAGCGATCAAAATGTTCCGTAAAAACGTGCCGCTCAACTCCTTGTGTTTGTTTGCACTAATATTTTGTACTGGGTTGCCTAACTGACGCGATCCGCATAGCCGAAAAATCACTTAGAGAACGATCGATTTTTCTCGCCCTTATTACGAAAATAATTATTTCCTAACAAATTCACGAAAATCACGCTTTTCGTTTATGAGAAGTGTGCGTAGAAAGGCACTTTTGCGCACTAGTGCGGGAAATAGATCATGTTGCGTTTGTACGCACGCGCAGTGTTTTCCCGCACGCGGTGCGAAAAAGTGCCTTTTTGCGCACTCTTGATAGAAACGGAAAGCGTGATTTTACATGCGTCAGGAAAATGCTTTGCCCTAAGCGGATGGAAAAATGAAAAATTTTGTGGAGACTCACCAGGCATGACGGTGGGACTGATGGCGAGAAAATTGACGCAGGCGGCGCCAGTCCCGTGTCCCATGAGCGTAACATTTCCGGGATCGCCGCCGAACGGCGCAATGTTCTCCTGCACCCATTGCAGCGCAGCGATCTGATCCATGAGGCCGTAATTGGCGACTCTCGCCTTCGTCTGGCGCACCATGTTGGCGTTAAGAAATCCAAGAACACCGAGACGATAATTTATCGTGACGACAACTTGATCCGTGTAGCTCGCGAGTACGCTGCCGTCGTAAGGATTTCCGCTGCCCCAGTCGTAGCTCTCGCCGTGTATGTAGATCAGCACTGGATGCTTTCGGTTGCTACCGGTCGCTCCTGAAACAATGGGTGAACGAAGAGAGCTGTTTAAGTCGGTCATTCGGGGTCTCCCCTATGAGGGGCTTTTCACTGGAGATCGTATAAGCAAAAGGGCGGAGAGGGTCGGCAAAACGCAAAGTCGCCCCTTACACAGGACAGGGCGGAAGTACGCGAGGGCCTCGGGCGAGGCGACAGGAAGTTGGGTAATTGACAATAAAACAAAAGCACCTCAGGCTTTTGTCACACGATACAATGCGTCCTGGGAAAAAAAGTCTGAAAGCGGCACCCTTCACATTTTTTTTTATTATTTATTTTTCATCAAGTCTCATAAAGACACTTTTCTTATCTGACTGATTGTTTTCTCTTCAGCAGGCTGGGCTACCCTTGCGAGGGTGGCGCAGCTGGCGGGGTCGCACGGAACTCGTGGATTGAAGATGCCGCAACTATCGTTTTCGTAAAGCGTCGATTGACGAAAAAATCACCGTGAATTGACAGTCACTATTGGTCGGAGTTACATGGTCAATGCAGCGGTATGATCTACTTGAGATTTTAGCGTCATTTTTTTTGTCCCAAATTTGGTCAACTTTTTAGCGGTCAATATTGGTTACAAAAGGATTTCTCTTTCTCCTTAATTTCGTAATCATTCGTATCATCTTTATGTCAATTGCCTCATCAATGAAACAGTATTATAACATTAATACCAAATTAAATTTTTACTGTCTAACGAGGTTGGTACTTTGTTAATTTTGAAACTGGGAAGTTGGACGCTTTTAGATTTAATGTCGCTCTTGTCACAGTGCGGCCATTTCCGGGCCGGTCAATTGACGGTCACGTGACAGTCAATAAAAAAAATGGCCGGTCACAAAGTCGGCGCCCGTCTCTATAATCAATATTGATAAGAACGTACCCGATAGGGGAAAGTTTTTTTTCCTCTCCACTTTAGTCCTCGAGGCAATTAGTTATTTGTTCCGTGTATATCGGAAAGTCGGAAAGTGGATGTCAAATGCTTCCGTCAATGCAACGACGGGCGACAGTGTATGGACGGAAGTCGAGAAGACTTGGAAATATCGGACAAGCGAGGGAATCGAAGCTTGTTAATTGAGAGTTCCGGTGCTCTCGGTGTTTGAACTGCGGGTTCGGGCTAGTTAGCGCGTATAAGCTGAAACCTCCTCTCGCGGCTTTCCATTCTCCATTGGCATCGTTAGTTCTGAAGTGAGCCGGCGAAATGTATTCCGCTGGCGCAGGGACCAGCGACGATAGCAGGGGTGAACGAAAGTAAGACGGAAATAGAGAGAAAAGAAGGAGGGAATGATTGAAGGAAAAAAAAATAGAGAGGAAAAAAAACGAGAGGAAGAGAGAAAAAGCGAGAGTAAGGAGGATCCGGAGGCCCTTATAGAAACAAAGGCCGGTGTTGACCGTGTGTCTAGCCTCTATAGAAAAGTTGCAGCTTCGCTGAAGAGCTGCCTCGCTGAGTGGGCAGCCACGCCAAAGGGGCTTCCCAGTATATTTCTCTCCATCCTCTGTATTCAGTAAAAAAAAGAAAAAATAAGGCTGATGTATACGTATAAAAAAAAAAAAGGAAATGAAAGTGTTTCTTAGAATCGCGTACATTAATTTGATATCCCAACCCTGTGTTGAATAAACGAAGTACATCTCGTCCAATTAAATCTCACAGGATATGGTTTTTTTATTTGTAATTTTTTTTCTCTTTCCGAAAACATCCCCTCAGTACGCAAAGAAGCGGAGCGAAATATGAGAAGGTAGGAGAGCTGGTATGGTCGAATTTTTTTTCACAGCAGTGGAAAAAGCTTCGACGTAATCCGTAGTTTCCGGAATTTCGTTTATATTCTGTAAGAGGAAGGGACGTTCATATTCTCGCGCTCTCCGGTGTCCTCGGGAGCAGCGACATACCGTGTTAATATTTCGGTATACAGAGAGGAATGGAAGGGATAAAATTTGCGTGCTCGCGAAATTAGAGCAATTGGTCTCTTTCGTTCCGGGGACGTCGCGACCGAAAGACGCTTCGGGTAAACACATTGTCCGACGCTACGGGATTTAACGAGGTGTTTTCGTGTTTGAGGTCCCGATCGCGATTGGCCGGCCGATAATTTTCCAATGAATTTTTTTTTTTTTTCAATGAATATAACCAATGAATATTTTTGCAAATCCACTGCAATTAATGTTTTTCCATAGGTTAAGAGCACATGCTGTAATACAAATAACTATCCACTGTGATCAATAGATCCGTAAAAGTTTGTATGAACCTACAAACAACTTTAAAAATTATATCAGTTTGACTAGTGTGAAGCGCCACCACCTCATTAAGGGAGGTTTGTGCTGAAACTCAAAAGCACGGTATCACCGCCTAATTCTTGCTTTGCTCCGAGAAAAGAAAAGCAATAAATAGTTCGCGTGACTAAAATCAAAAGGACGTATTTTCTGTGTGTAACTATACAAAATACGCCTCTCTGGCTTTAGTCACGCGATTTCGCAACGAGAACCGCTACTCCTACTTCACGCTTGCTTTTTCGAGTTACATTCGACGCTGTCCGCGCTATATCATTCTTGCTATCGGAGTGCCGAATTTTTTTTTTCACCATGTTTCGCATACAACCCGGAATTCAATGGACTCGCGAATCCGTCGTCAACAGCGCCAATCACCGGAAAATTGTTTACGCACTCCTAGGTTGGGACGCGTCAGTGCGAAAAATCGGGTCGAGCTCACGTGTCAGTAATTTTCGTTCGTCGTGTAATGCACGAAAAATTGAAGGAGGAAAAGAAACATACAAAACAAGGGATCAAAAAAAAAGAGAAAAAAATAAGCCGGCATATAGAATAGTGGAACGCGGAAAAATATGTCAGGTGACGTATGACGTAGGAACGAGAGTGGGACCTAAATAATAAAAATAAAATAAAAACAAACAAAGAATCGATGAAGAGAAAGGAAGGGAGTGAGTAGTGCGTTGTCGAGCTTCAACATCGGACAGAGGGTTATGAAATTTTTTTCTGATGGATGGATCATGAAATTGCCTATCGATCAGCAGCCCGCTCTGTGGCCGTACAGACGGGCAATATCACGGAGGCCAATGGCGCGCAACGGCTCGAAAACATTTATCTCGTCTGTGCAGATATCTCGCGCCTATATTTATATATTTATATATTTATATATTTATATATTTATACATTTATATATTTATATATTTATATATTTATATATTTATATATTTATATATTTATATATTTATATATTTATATATTTATATATTTATATATTTATATATTTATATACATATATGTGTATTAGGAGGTTTCACCAAAAGGACTTTTTCAAAAATGTCCGTATTTTTCGGGTACAAACGTCGAATGCGCCACCTCTTAGGATTTTTTGCTGGGGACCGTCCTTCGCGAGGTTTAATTTGAGATCGCAATCTGTACTTTAAAAAGGTGGGAGGAACATAAAAAAATGCCTTTATTTGAACCACCCTAATGTATATAGCATGTCGTTCTCATCGCCGGTCGGCGGATCACACACTAGCAAGCCGTATCTTTGTGCGACAATTAGATTCGTTTAATGGGTACGTGACGGGCGCGCGGTCCATTTAATTCCCAGACGGGAAGTTTAAATCTCATACGTATTTATGGGAAGCGAGGAAACGCGACTGTGGCGGAGGACGAGGATATTATATATCCTGCCGGTTGAAACTCCGCTGGGTCCCTCACGGGCGCATCCTCGCCGACACTGTGCATCAGGAGGGGGGTCGCAACAACCGCGACGAATTCGGACCATACCACTAGACTGCATCCAAGGTGCTTCTGACGTTTCGCTCACGGGCTGAATCAACCGGGATTTAATTACCTTCAATTTGAATTCAGAGAACCCTCGGGCAGGTTACGGACGGTATAGTGTATTACATGATATTTCAATGTCCGGTCTACCACAGAATATCAACCGCACGAGAAACATGGTCTATTCAGCCGGAAGATTCGTAATTACCATGTTTATCGTTTTTAAATATAAAAAGAAATTAGCATTGAGGAAATATTTGATATTTTCGTAGGGAATATTTTTTTTTAGACCCACGAATATAGATTCAAAAGTAAAGTAGTTTAATCCTGCGATGTGATTAATCGTGTAAAAATAAATTGTAAATTTAATGTACGGGAACTTAAAATTCCCTTACATTACTTACATTAATTTAGCATTAATGTACTTTTTTGTAAAATAAAAAAACCAGATATTGCAATTATAAATCTTTTGGCTAAAATTTACAAGGATTTTTTTTTTTTATAAAAATTGCACTGTAAAATTTCAACGCACTTGTGCTTGAAATGTCAGAAACCGTTTAATTAAAAGCTTCCCATACCGTTCCTTAATTTTCAAGCCAAATTTTTTTACAGTGTAATCTAAGAATCTTTATTATCATTGAAGAGTAATACTTGTTATTATTATTATTTCCGGAATATGTTTTCGTTAAAAAAGTATTTGCGGATTTAAAAAAGTCGTTGAATCTGGCCGATCGAGGAAGGCTTTTATGCCGCGAGAAAGTATTTAACTTTTAGCGTCCAGAGACTTTTTATTCTCGTATACGAGACTGAATCGTCGCTTGGCTTTGATTCGTCCTCGTTCTGCGCGGCATAAGAATATTTTAAAGCTCTATATAGCTCTCTCTTTGCCATTCTGAGAGGAAGCCAACTTTTCATGTTCGAGAAAAAGGAAGTAACCGCACTATACGCTTTCTTCTCTTCTATTTCTTCATTTTTTCTCCTTTTTTTCTCACTCCCCATTCCTCCCCGGCGATACTTTCACTACTTTCCTCTCGTCGTTCCGTTGAGAAACTTTTAAGGAAGCAGCATTATTTCGTCATTTTTAACTAGACACCAGTCTCGTGACGTCGAGAAAATACCCGCTTTGGCCGACGCCCCCGGCTTTATTGTTTCCCTCTGTTTTCACCCCCTCGCGGTGTTAGTCCCGATATCTCTTTGGTTAAATTCCCAGTACGGTTGATGAAAGAAGGAAGAAAATGAGAACTCGAGGTAAAATCTTAAAATCTCGAAGCGTTTACAATTTATCCACGGTGCAGCTCTCGAGCGACTAATTACTTCCTCTGGTCCCGACTATAGCAGAGACACGCCCGATACGTTAAAAGCCCAAAGGACGAATTAACAAGAATTAAACAATTTACTCTGGTTTGCAATTCGTTTGAATGAAAATAATCTGATAATTTTATACTTTTCGGTACCGTATTACTTATTATCGTAAAAGTGAAATATTACCAAATTTTGACGACATCTTCAGTGAATTGAAATTCTCTAGTTCACAACATCTTCATCGACGAATTAATTCGTAAAAAAAAAAATTCCTTCACCTCGCAATAGAAATTATTAGTAAAAGTGTTCACCTCGTAAAAGTGAAATATTACCAAATTTTGACGACATCTTCAGTAAATTGAAATTCTCTAGTTCACAACATCTTCATCGATGAATTAATTCGTGAAAAAAAAAATTCCTTCACCTCGCAATAGAAATCGAAGATATTCGTAAAAGTACGAAGATCTTGGATCTCTATTGTAAGTTGACCATTTTTTTATTTCAGATTGAGTGATCATTCTTGAGAGAGGATTACTTTATTTGTCTCTTCTTCATCCGTTGCGCTTCTTCAGTGGATTGAAAATCCCTAGTTCAGAACATTTTCATCGCTGAATTTTCTCATGAAATAAAAATATATCTATTTTCCATCTCACAATTGAGATCGAAAATCTTCGTAAAAATTCGAAGATCTTAGATCTCTACTGGAAGTTGAACATTTTTTAGAACATTTCATTTTAGAACATTTTTTAGAACATTTTAGATTGACTGATAATTCGTGACATACAATCCCTTTATTTGTCTCTTCGCCATCCATTGCGCATCTTCAGTGGATCGAAAATCTCTGGTTCAAAACATTTAATCGATGAATTTACGCGTAAAAAAAAAAATCATTCTTTTTTTCACCTAACAATAGAGATCCAAGATCTTCGTAAAAATACGAAAATCTTAGATCTCTATTGTAAATGTAATTTTTTCAGATTGGGTCATAATTCGCGAGAGGCGTTCCCTTTATTTGCCTCTTCGTCATCCGTAGCGCATCGACCCATCGCTGAGCCGTCGACTCTCCGAGAATTACACCCGAGAGTGGCGTGTTGAACGGCGAGGGAGATTCTCTCGGAACTATTCCACGGTGCGAAGCTAAAGAGGGAAACTGCGTTTCTCATTACTCATTAATGGGCTGATGTAAATTGCTGGAACAGAAGTGAAAATGAGAGGGCGCAAGAGAGTCGCGGATGAGGGCGGGGTGGGGACAATGCGATGCATTCTGCGCCTCGTGTTGCACCCGGAAAACTCAAACTATCCCGGCTGCGTCGCGATGCCGCTTCCGCACTCGCACGATTCAGTCACAATTTAAGTTCACAGGAGGAGCGCAAAGGGAAGGAAAGGGACAAAGGTAACACGCACGACGGCGCGTACGAAGTTCGAGAGAAATTGCGGAAATTACTTTATGCATTGGTACGCTAGTTCGGGAGGGCGCGTTCGTGGGAGAGGCAAAAGTGCAGCCGAGCGAGGTTGGAAGGGAATATGAAATGTACTTTACCGCTACCCCTTCCCCCACCCCCTCGCCCGCCACTTTTACGTACAAGTTACGCGGGTGTTTTCAATTCCACTTGAATCCACGCTCGTCCCGTAATAACTAATTTTTCACCATTAAGTTTCCACTCGTCGTTTCCTCAATCATCGCAGCTTCAATACTCGTCGCTCGCCAACGCGGTAGGGAATGTTAACACCCGGGGCTGTTTTATCAGCCGCTGTAGCGAATACCTCTTAACAAAATTTGCCAACTAGATTTAACGAGATTTTAATGAATTTCGTGTTTCGGAAAATATGCGAGTCGGCCGAGGTTCACGAAAATGCGAGGAGAAACTTGGCGATGTATGTCAAGCGGGCAAGCAATGTTATTACATTTCGCGGAGAGTATTGCGTAAAATTAATTAAAAAAAATTGTGTGAGAAAGTTTAACTAATTTTACATTACAAGAAATTTTAGCGTAATTGCGACATAGAGTTAATTACATCTTCACTTTGACGGTCAAATAACTCGAAAAAAATTACACGACATCGAATATGAATGGGTACGCAATTGTTAAAGAAATGAAAAATAGATAAAAGCATTGCATTACATTAATTTTGAAGAGGGAGAAGACTAGCTAATTTCATATTATAATAAATTTCAGCGTAATTGTGGTATAGAGTTAATTGCATAATTAAGAATAACTAAAAAAAAATTAAACGACATCGAATATGAATGAGTCCGAAATTGTGAGAGAAATAAAAAATAAAGTAAATGAATTCCGAATTACATAACGCATAGTATCAGATTTTCTGGCAAGTATTTACACACGTATTATACAATCACCGCATGTGCGCGCTGAGTTACGTGCGCTTGCTCATGCAACGTATGAGAGTACACCGGCGGAATCGCTCTCTCATCTAACTACCGGCTCCCTTTCCGTCCTCGTGGTAATACTTTAATCCCGCGACAATGCAGAGCTTTGCCTTGCCCGAGTGCGGCCAAGTGTCTCGGATTCGCGCATGCGTCCTAAATAACGTTCCCGGCAGCCACACAGTACGCGTGAAAAACCGGATAAACAGAAGAAATTTTTTTCTTATTTTTTCGGATTCTTCGCGAGGCCGCAAAAAACCCGCCAAACTTCCGTAAAAACTGTCCTGGAATAATGAGAAAAAAAAATGTTTGAAAGAAAGCTCATTCGCTATCCCTCGCGCAGGTTCTCCATCTTCGCTTCGAGACGAACAAACAAGAAGCAATTTCGATCCAGCCAGGTTGTTCAATTTCGTGTGGTCGATTTACCGAAACCACTATAGTTGCCATTTCTTCGATAGTTTGTTCTCCACCCGAAAGGCATTCCGGGAAGTATGGGCATTGGACTATCGGTCGAATCACCGAATTGATTCTCCACTGAATTCGCTCTTTATTCCACGGCGTTGACTTTGAGAATCCGGTAACAAAATCTCAATGCTCCCCCTAGGAGGCTATCCGAGGCAAAGGGTTATTGCAAACTCGGCGCTCGGAGCTGCAAAGCGCGGGACTGAGGTAGCCAATGGTATTACGTGGAGTTGCACAGGGGGGGGGGGGGGGGGGGCGAAATTCGGCAGGAGGAAGAGAGTATCATCTGTGGTCCGTGTGTGCACAGTGCGGAGAAAATGCCTTCCGTCTCCTTATTGCACCGGAAATATATTGTTTCGAACGGTTTCCTTTAGCGCCGGATTTCCCTACTATCACAGCGGTCCGTTTTGATGCTCGCAAGCTGAGATTTCAGACCGAAAAAAAATTAGACTTTTCTATGGATAAAGAAGTAGAATAGATGTTTGTAGTCGGTGTTTACCATTTGGGTACTAATATTTTCAGTATGGATTATAAATTTTCAGTCAGAGCTGGGCAAAAGCTATAAGTACCTACTACCTGTACTGAAGAGGAGCTAGAAAAGAAGTGAGGTCCATACATCGCCTGTTAGAGCTCGTTAGCTCTGTCAGGCGAAGTATGGACCTCACTTCTTTTCTCGCTCCCCTTCAGTACAGATAGTAGCCCAGTACAGGTACTAGTACTTATAGCTTTTGCCCAGCTCTGTTTTCAGTAACTCCTACCATGTGCTCGTTTCTGCTTGGTTTTGAGGACATGTGAAACGCGGATCTCTATGAAGATAAAATTAAGGGAAGTTTCCGAGTGTCTATTCGATGGCGGGAGAAATTATATTGGGAAAAATGTACTGTGAAAAATCTACTGCAAAAAATCTACTGCGAAAAATCTGCTGCGAAAAATCTACTGCGAAAAATCTGCTGCGAAAAATCTACTGAAAAAAATCTACTGAAAAAAATCTACTGCGAAAAATATGCTACGAAAAATCTGCTGCGAAAAATCTGCACAGGTGCATTGTCCAAAGGTAGTCACTTCCGCATTCTCAGTGTTTAAGAGCATGTGAAACTCTATGGGCTGGGACAGCGATAGCATCAGTGGCGCTCTCGGCGGAGCGAGAGAGACACGCTGAGAACGTGTTTCACATGCTCTTAACTTGGAAAAATAAGTGAACCTGGTCTAATTGCCAGCCGAGGATCGACGTCAACACACATACAATTTGCAGGCTCTCGTGTGACACTCTGTGCGGCTAATTCATCGTGTATTCTCGTTCATCCGTCCGTGTAGCTTTTCAAAGTGGGGAACGACGACGACAACAAGTTCATGAGAACTGCACGATTGCACAGAGCTGCAGGTACCCTCACTTTCCCTGCCGTGCGAATGCGCGTCGTGCTTACCTAGCTCTCTCACAGGCTCTGTTGAAGCCGCGGGAGTTTGTTCGCCAGTCAAGAAAACGGATGTTAAAAAGTTTCCTCGAGTATCCGGTGGCCTCCGCCGTCCCTACCGCCATATTCTGTCGCGGTGAACTTGACGAATTTTTTTTTACCCCTCGGAGAATGAAGATTCGCCATTTCACATTGGAGTTCCGGTCATAAAGTGGGAAGATTTTCGTTGAACATTCGGCCAAATCTGCTCAACCCCTACGAGGCAGAAATTACCTCGTGATGGATTATTTATTTATTATAAAAAATTAATTATTTATTGTACAAAACTTTCGGTATGAAGAAGCCAATTAAAAAAATATCTGTGTTTTTTTTCATGTAAGCACCGATTGTTCTTCCGTGTACGCGTAAGCCACCTCGCGTACCAGCGACACGCTTGTTGCGGTTGTTGCGATTTGAAAAACAACCTCAGTAGATACTTTTGAGCGTTCCATCGGGGCCCCGAAAACGCACCGACCGGGCTTCGCCAGTACCTTATCGGAGGCTCATATGATGCTCCAAAATTTCTGCCAGGGAAATCCCAGCGATTAGTCCGCAATTACCCGCTCAATAACGGAAAGGTGCCTGGGTGACCCTCTAAATAAATGGTGCCCGATGTAATAAATTCCATTAGTATCACCGGCGGAATAGCGTTACGGTAAGAGAGTGGAAGTAAATGGAGTCTGGTAAAGTCAAACGCGACCTGGAAACATTCGCGCTTGACCAACTTAATTAATAATTAATTCTATCGACTTGGCTGAATCCTCCACCGTGAATGACCAATATTTTCTGCACTCAAATTGCAACAACATTTCGGTTGTTGCAATTTGAAAAATTGCATCTATCGTACCGACTCGGCTTCGCCAGGGCCTTATCGGCTTCTCATATAACGCCCCAAAATTTCTGCCAGGGAAATCCCAGCCCGCAATGACCCGGTCGAATTTTCACGGTCAGGTGCCTGAATGACTCTCTAAAAAAGACGTGCCCGATGTGAGAGATTACAGTACCATTACTTGCGGAGTAGCGTTACGGTAAGAGAATGGAAGTGAATGCAGTCTGAATAGAGTCAGACGGGACGTGGAAACATTCGCGCTTGACCAACTTAATTAATAATTAATTCTATCGACTTGGCTGAATCCTCCACCGTGAATGACCAATATTTTCTGCACTCAAATTGCATCTATCGTACCGACTCGGCTTCGCCAGGGCCTTATCGGCTTCTCATATAACGCCCCAAAAATTTCTGCCAGGGAAATCCCAGCCCGCAATGACTCGGTCGAATTTTCACGGTAAGGTGCCTGGATGACTCTCTAAAAAAGACGTGCCCGATGTGAGAGATTGCAGTACCATTACTTGCGGAGTAGCGTTACGGTAAGAGAATGGAAGTGAATGCAGACTGAATAGAGTCAGACAGTGCGTGGAAACATTCGCGCTTGACCAACTTAATTAATATTAATTCTATCGACTTGGCTGAATCCTCCACCGTGAATGACCAATATTTTCTGCACTCAAATTGCATGTATCGTACCGACTCGGCTTCGCCAGGGCCTTATCGGCTTCTCATATAACGCCCCAAAATTTCTGCCAGGGAAATCCCAGCCCGCAATGACCCGGTCGAATTTTCACGGTAAGCTGCCTGAATGACTCTCTAAAAAAGACGTGCCCGATGTGAGAGATTACAGTACCATTACTTGCGGAGTAGCGTTACGGTAAGAGAATGGAAGTGAATGCAGTCTGAATAGAGTCAGACGGTGCGTGGTAACATTCGCGCCTGAACGAGTACAGTAGTAGCGGCGGCGACGTGGCTTCCAGACTTGGCACCCCTATGCCCCCCTCTGTTTGCCCCTGTTTCCGGCCTCGTCTCACTTCCGTTTTCGCCACCGTCGTCGTGAAGCTCGGAAGTAGCCTTGCATATTTGATAGACCGCGCGTGAGCGGTACGACTAGCTCTTGCTCCGCCGTTCCACCCTCGACCGCCTCCTCCCGCAGCCAAACCCCCCTTTTCTCGAGCGCATCCTTTCAGCCGGCAAGTTTCCGGGTATTAGCATAGTAAACATGGATTTACGTTATGTCCGCTCCTATCCCGGTGCCGTTATACAGGGCTGATGCTGTCGCGAGCGAGAAACTCCCAAGGTTTAGACGTTTACCCACTCCGAGCACTTAAGCGAAGCTCTCCTCGCACCCAACCTTGCATCCTCGTCCTCGCTGTTCGGTCTCCACTCGGGAAGCTTGGCTTCGACGCTTTTATGTCAAAAGACTTCCGATCACGCAACCCGAAGTCGCGCGAGTGACACGGCGTTACACGTGTAAGGCGCGCGATGGAGCATTGTCGGTCCGATATAATAGAAATCGGATTAAGCCAATTCTCGGCTTAACATTAAGGGGAGGCTAAACATGCATGAGTGCGAGAGAGACGGAGTTAAAATTCTGAATCACTGACAGCGGTGGATGCGCGGTTGGTGCACGGCTCCGGTGGTCTCCCAAGTCAAGCAAGATCGTTTGCGGTCAGTGCTTGGATGGGTGACCGCTTAGCCGTGCGCTAGGTGGCGCGTCGATCGTTGAGCGGGAGGCGCTTTCTTCTGAGACTTTGGTGTTTCTGCAGTTTACTCAAGTGCAAAAACACCGGAGGTTCAGTTGAATATGGCAGTCTGTACCGGCACGGGTTTTCCGTAGTTTCCCCGTATTTCCGGCAAATGTGGTACAGTGTAGTTAAGTCGAGTACGGACGCACTGGAAGTTAGGTAGTTTAGCTCAGTACGGGTAGGGAGTGCTAGGGGGAATCGGAATGGGGTTCCGTAAAAATCCAGAAGGGTATACGGTGGAATAATGTAACAAATATAAAATAGGTAGTAGCACTAGAGCGCCACCTATGGCGAAAATTCTCAGATTTTTCAAGAATTATTACCATAATATCTACCAAAAATATCTAAAAATATGTAAATATCTGAAATATCTACTACTACGTGCTATGGTAATATCGCTCTAGCGATATAGTCATATTTACTAGAGCCGTCTCTCAGCGTATAAAAAAGCCATTGACGACATTACAGTATGTTGGAGATATAAAAGAGACAAAAATCATTAAAAAAGAAAAATGAAATAAAATTATCTAGAGAAAGTGCGCGATATTGAGAAGCACCTGAGGTTCGAGGATTATGCGGTAAATGTCTTGGTTAGTGGTGAAGCGATGTGTATTCAGGGATCGTCGGGCGGTAGTCTAGAGCTTGGGAGTGTCGCAGCTAGGACGGGGCGAGTAACACACCTTCGACGTGCCTCTCGGATTACCTATCTCGCATATATCCGATTATCCGCGCCGCGATTCTGGTAAACGTTCGGTTGACTTAGCGATAAAAAAAGGGGGAGGTAAATAAAGGAACGACGAAGAAGACGAAGACGAGGAGGGAAAGCTCCACGGGGCCGGATAACTACAGGATAAAGCCGAAGGTATTATGCAAATGGAATAACACGATTAAGAGCTTAAACCCTTCGACGCATCGTGAACGCCTGCTATCGATTTTCGATAAATAAAGATGAGTTCGATACGAATTGCGTGCCGTCCCCGGCCTCAAGAGAGTCTTCTTATCAAGACCCTCTTTACTAGTTAGTTTTACGTTACAATGTTTATCTTTCACGTATTACATTATACCGGCTTTTCAGAGAAGAAAAACAAACTATCAGTTACCCTGGAATATTGACTGACTAGTGCGAAAAGCCTAACGAAATAGTACGTTGCGGTACTAGTACGGAAAAGCGGTCTTTCGCCGAAGGTTGTGAAGTTGGCTGCACGAGCCGGATCGAGAGCTACAACGGCACGAGGCGAAGCCGAGTGACGTTTGCAGCTCGAGAGGAGGTGAGTGCTGCCTCCTTCCCAACCACCGTTGGGAGACCGCTTTTTCGTACAAGTATCGCATACTACTTTTTGTGACCAGTGCACGAAAATTCCCGCTTTTCGTGTCTGTAAAGTGAGCGCGGGAAAATAGCGAGAGTGCCAGATAAGTGTGCGCGAAAGTAACTAGAGCGTTAAAAAAGTGTGCGCAAAAGTAGCTAGAGCGTGAAAAAAGTGTGCGCAAAAGTAGCTAAAAAGTGCAAAAAAGTAACTAGCGTGTAAAATAGTATCTACAGCAGCTTTTGCGGATCCTCCGTTAGAAAGCACTACTTTCGCCACACTTTACAGGCACGAAAAGCGGGACTTTTCGTGCACGCGTTACAAAAACGTACTTCCGGTGTGAAGTCACTCCCGGTCGAATAATGACATTTTCACACCGGAACCCACGTGTTTCCGATGTGATGTCGCTTCCGGTCGAAAAATGAGTTTCTTCCCAGACTTTGCTAAAATAGCCACATTCCTTGCGTGCAATACGGGTGGAAAATAGCCTACTATTGACCAATGATCATTACTAAGCGATGCGCATGCGCAGTACAGTTTCATTACTCCCTAGGGAGTAATAGGGCTCACTACTCCTTCTGGAAGCTCTATTACTCCCGGGTCATCGGCGAATATCACAATTTTCCTACGCAAGAAATGTGGTTATTTTGACAAAGTCGGAAAAAAATATCGTGTGCGACAAGGGAGGGACGCACTTTCCTTCCATGTGTCATAATATACTATTTTCAATCCGGAAATTATGTATTTCTGTATTGAAAAACTCTCGAAATCTAAATTTCTGCTTTCCAAGTTCCATAGTTAATGGACACGAGGAGTCCTCGTTGTATACTAATTTATATCATTATAAATTACATCATAAATCATATTATAAGTTCTATTATAAATTACATTACACATTATATATTATATAAAGTTGGTGAATATGGCCCGATCCATACACAGTCGATTTGGGTGCCAATCGGGCTGGTTCATATTACCATGTTCGATCCGACTTCTCGCATCTCTCGACGTTTTCTCCTAATTACACTCGTCGAATCGGGACGTTGGAAGCGATCCTATGCAATCGAGCGAATACCATGATTGGCTGTTTCTCCTATCCTTGACATATGGCGCTGTTATTTAACGTCGCGCTTCAATCGAACCGCTAATAGCGTTTATACCCTTGGCTCTTGCCGACTCGAACTCTCGGGTATAACGAGATATAGACCGGTAATACCATCGGCAGAGATTCTGCTATTAAACATCCGCTTGAGTGGCTGCGTTAAAATTGTAATATACATGACGATGTCGATATCAATCCGTAACGTCATTAACTTTGATAGAATTATGAAAGGTCCATAATATCGCAGACTGCGGAACCTCTGGGGTGGACAACCCAGTTTTCTCGTAAGCATCCGACCACCTCCGCCTCCACCACCCCTGCTATTGGTGAATTTCAACGAAGCGTAAATACGCTGGACGCTCGCACAGACCGCGAGGGCAATATGAGAAGGCGAACAATGCACGAATATCCCGAGTGTTGCGGCGATACGCGGGATTTGTATTGGAATATTCGAAGCAACCACTGCATTGCATTCTCCCTGCAGCGAGGGAGCACCAAGCAAGAGGCGGATTATTTGGGAGTCCGATCATACACCGACCGCAACTACTCGCGGTCAAACTGACGAGAGGGCTTGTTCAACTGATAAACGAGATATAGATTTCCCTTTTTTTTAGTGCATTGATTATTTAATGTTCAACCCGTTAACAGCGAAATCTCGTTCCAGTTGAAAAAATAAAAAATACAGTAAATTCAACTGCCCGTGAAGCATCGAAATTCCGATCCCGATTTGTGCTCCGTCTGTGCAAAAAAAAAAAAAAAATACAAAGGCGAGATACCAATACCAAAAATGATTATTATATCCTGTGTAACTTCACTCAGTAGCGAACGGAGTATAATACGCATGTTATGTGTAACGTTAAAGAGAGTCTCAAACATTTTCGCGAAATACATGAGAGCTGTGGCGTAGAAGGGTGTGCGCGGTCCATAGGTAGGATGTGCGTTACCGGATAATAAACGCGTTTGTCTCGACATCAAGTATATTATTTCTTTGGGGCGGATAAAGATTTATTTTAAAGTACAAATCATTGAATAAAGTTTTTCACTTATACTAAAGAATAGCTGTTATTTGAATCTAATAAGGATTTTATGAAGGCAAGTAAACATTTCTTTTATCTTAATAAACGTCATTTGAAGATCGACATTTATTTGATATTAACAAACATTTTTTGTGTGTGAGGTGCGTTGTAAAAAAAAAAAATTACAAACTCGATACACCAGTGTCAAAGATGACTATTATCTTCCGCGTAACTTTACTCCGTAGCGAACGGAGTATAATACGCATGTTATGTGTAACGTTAAAGAGAGTCTCAAACATTTTCACGAAATACACGACAGCTGTGGCGTAGAAGGGTGTGCGCGGTCCATAGGTAGGATGCGCGTTACCGGATAATAACCGCGTTTGTCTCAACATCAAGTATATTATTTCTTTGGGGCGGATGAAGATTTATTTTAAAGTACAAATCATTGAATAAAGTTTTTCACTTACACTAAAGAATAGCCGTTATTTGAATCTAATAAGGATTTTATGAAGGCAAGTAAACATTTCTTTTATCTTAATAAACGTCATTTGAAGATCGACATTTATTTGATATTAACAAACATTTTTTGTGTGTGAGGTGCGTTGTAAAAAAAAAAAAATTACAAACTCGATACACCAGTGTCAAAGATGACTATTATCTTCCGCGTAACTTTACTCCGTAGCGAACGGAGTACAACGCGCATGTTATATATAACGTTGAAGAGAGTCTCAAACATTTTCGTGAAAGACACGAGTGCTGCGGTCTAGAAGGGTCTGGGCGTTGGGCGGGTATGAAAGGGGTAGCAGAGGGTGTAACGCGAACAAACTCTCGTTACCGCAAACATATAGTTGAGTGCACTCGGCGGGTAGCTCCGGAGTCTAAAGTATCAAAGTATACGAAAGTTTCGTTGGCGTGCTCTTTCCGTGCTTTCTGGCCGGGGTGTGCACGCTGCGGTGGGCACAGGCGTGTATACTTTTGTTTTAATTCCGAGTTTCCGGTCGGGTCCATTCTCGTCCATTCTCATCCTCATCATCCTCTTCCGCCGGGGCTGTCCGAAGAAAATGTATCACGAGTTACGACACACGTGAAGAAACCTCGAGGCTTTCGCACGCGCACGCGCACACATTCGCAGAAATGCGGGCGCGCACCGGTTCGGTAATTCACGTCGAAAGTTTTCGTGAATTCTCGGTAAATCAGTTTGGGCCAAGTGAAACGTACCAAGACACATACATATGTGCCGCGTATGAGTTTTCGGCGGGGAATCCCCTGGACCGAGGGAAAAGTTTCGTGGTTACTCAAAACTCGGATATCCATCGGCCGAATAGTTCGCAACAAGTTTCGAGCGTTCGTGGCGTGTTTGGCAAAAAAAAAAATAAAAAATTTAATTGCCACTACATTTAACGTTCAAGATAAAGTAACGCGTTACGGGAGGTGGTGCGGGCCCCGACCGCACTCTGGCTGCGTCTCGTTATATTTCAGTTAGAATATCTCGGTAAAATTCACCGCCGAGCCTTCCCCGCCACTCTCGTTCTGCGCCCTCGGTGCTTCCACCGCTGTTTGAACGTTAAAGCTACTTAACTTCCCGGCAGACTTTCGGGCGCAAGTACATGTCGCAAGTGGAGTTTCTCGTTCGCGTGCTCAAAGTCCTCTCCGCGATTAAAAGCGGCACTCCCGTGCAGTTCGTTATGCACGAGCGTATCTACACGCGTATCTGTGCATACATTTGTGCACATGTGTGCAACGAAACTCGAGGCATCGTGAAACAATAATTATTCTCTCTGGCAACGTTTCCGTCACATTTTTTTTTTTCACTCCCATCTCGTTTCTCTGTCGTGCGACCGTCGCCACTCGCTGCAGACCACTCATAAACGGTGGACGACAGGAACATGATTGAGAAATCAGAATCGAGGCAAAGTTACTTTATAATAATTTATAATAATAATAATAATAATAATAAGGCCAGAGAAACCGTCACAGGAGAGCTGCAGAAAAATCTCGCTGATGCGAATTCAGTAATGAATTAATTAGAACTGTTTTTATAATGATAATAGTAATAATAATAATAATGATAACGAATAAAATAATTCGTTGACTAGAGATGTAATTAAGTTGGCAATTAGTCGTAAAGTTGATGCCCCTAAAATATAAGCTTAATTTCTCTACGAAGCAAAAAAGGAAAGAAAAAAAGTAGCGAGTCTCACTGAACCAGTAGATATAGCCAGTGGATGAACTGAGACGATCCCAGACCTTTTATTACGTCATAATCTCGCTCGAGACCTTTACTAATTAGTAATGATTCTTCTATATCCGACAGGATATACAATATCCGGGGATCACCTTTGGGATTAATTCCCCGAAGGATTAAGAGGCAAGAATCATTACGATGGTACAGGAAATCCTCTGATCGACTGATTACTACTTCGACGCTTCTCATCCGTCCGAACGTCATTGATTAACGTGCTAATCAAGGTGGGATTGGTCTGGCCGGCAGGTCCGGCCAGTCACGCGCCAGAGCTGGGACGTAACGACCAGCCAGTTCGAAACCCACCTGGAAAACGGGCTCATCCATATCTTCACCATTCTAGCCTACTTTTACTTTACAGTTGTTGGTTACATTTCCGAGACACATCACTGCGCGCCATTTTAGCGACTCACGATCACTTCTCACCAGTTCTCTAGCGGAATTACGGATCATTCAATTCCTTAGTCTTTGTCAGCTGAGTTGGCTATCCTCGAATCGACTGATTACTACTTTGGAGTTTCTCATCCGCCCGAACGTTATTGATTAATGTGCTAACCCCGGTGGGGTTGGTCTGGCTGGCAGGCCCGGTTAGTCACGCGTCAGAGCTGGGATGTAACGACCAGCCCGTTCGAAACCCACCCGGAAAATACGCTGATCCATATCTTTACCATCATACCCTACTTTTACTCTACAGTTGATGGTTACATTTCTAAGATACAGCACTGCACGTCATTTTGGCAACTCACGATCATTTCCAACCGGTTCTCCAGCGGAATTACGGATCATTCAACCCCTTATTCTTTGTCAGCTGGGTTCGCAATCTTCGGATCGACTGATTACTACTTCGGCAGGTCCGGCCAGTCGCGCGCCAGAGCTGGGATGTAACTACCAGCCAGACCAAAACCCACCTGCAAAACGGGCTGAGCCATACATTTATCATTCTACCCTACTTTTACTCTACAGTTGTTGATTACATTTCCGAGACACATCACTGCACGTCATTTTGGCGGCTCGCGATCATTTCCCACCGGTTCTCCAGCGGAATTACAGGTCGTTTAATACCTTATCCTTCGTTAGCTGAGTTGGTGATGGTGCGGCGACGACGTCGAAGCTGGGAAAGGGACCCGCACCGGAAGAGAAAGCCTGATCCTCTTTCGAGCGGTTGAGCCGGAAAGTTTCGTGAAAGCACTCCACGTAACGGACACACACATACACACACTGTAGAGTGAAAACGGAGCCACTATTGTCCGGGCAACGATGTGCCGGCTTGCGAAAAGTTTCACTCTCAAATCCTCCCAATTGAAAATGAGTTGGGGTCGTTTAAGAAAATTCCCGCAGAGTTATTCAGTCGGAACTCATGCCGACCCTTCGTAATACCCGAAGGGAAACTTTTGCTTATGCATTAGTTGCCGTTGATATGGAAGGTCTATAGGAAAATTATGTTGATTCAGAAGCAGAGATAACAAAGTCCCGTCGCGACTCAAGAAAACGATGTAGGAAATTATTTCGCAGATTCCTTCGGACTTCGCAAAGACCTTCGGAATCTTCGTTAAATACGGAGACGGAGGTGAAGCATAAATTGCCGTTCCGTCCAACAAACTTTGTGTTATTCGCATCATACAGTTCAAAATTGATTGATAACAAATATAAAATTACTACTAATTACCGGTCGATTTTTTTACCATACATCGGAAACGAAGCTCGATATGATAATAAAAAAAATTACTGCACCAATTTTTATTTTTTAATCAACGTCATTAAATACGTCTCAATCTCCGCGTTGATAATAAAGCTTGGAGTGACATTGAGAGAAATTGGAGCGAAGCTCATTTGTGCGTGACGATAGAATTTATTTAAAAATAAAATGCTGCAGTTTTTTTTCGTAGCGGTTCTACACTCAGGAGAAGTTGGATCGCATGTACTCGAGTTTGACTCAGCAGCTCGTCGGCTCTTAAGAACATTCGGCACACCCGAACGCTCATGAACGGTCGGGCCTCTTTGAAAGGCCAAAATAGCAGATTGGTTTCACGCTAGATTGGCTGACATTCGACGGTGAATCGATATTCAAGTCGAGCGTGCTACTGCCATCGACGCCGAGGGTGAGTAGCGCAGTGAGGGAGGGATATTCAAGGGCTCCGGACACAAAGTGGTCCAAACGCCGCGAAAAAGGACGACACTCTCTCCGCCTATCCCCGATGAGAGGAATCGATCGGCAGCGCTTTCCCTCTCGAGTCTCCCCTCACGGTCTCGGCATAATTGACCTCCGCTACTTTCCCTGCGAAATTTTCGCGCTGCCCTCCGTTTTCTATACAGCAAGCGTTTGCGATTCCCCTCGTAAAAAAAAGAACATAAATGTATGTATATCAAAGCGTAAATATGTACGAGTTACATCGGCCAACGTAATATTTGCAGGCTAAATAAAACACATTCCCCCAAAATAACAAAATTCCATATTATTTTTATTTTCAGAAAGAAAAATAAAATGAAATCACCAAACAATAAATATAAAAAATTCCGGTTTCGATAAGCTCCGCCTTTGTCCAATTCTGTATATGAATAGAGCTTATGTACATACGTATATACATACAGCCTGCAACATTTGCGGCCCAAGTAAAACACTGTTCCTCAAAATAGCGAAATTCCATATTATTTCATTTTCGGAAAATAAAATAAAATGTAATCAACAAGCAATAAATTAAAAAAATCCAATTTCAATAAGCTCCGACTTTGTCCAATTTCGTATACACATACAGTTTCCCAGACATTCCAGCTGGCGCGCAGGCGATTAATTTATGCAATAAATCCGGCTCCGCTGGACCGTCGACAAATCGTTTGAAATTTCGATATTCTCGCCGCCCTCCGACCTCATCCATCCGAGATCGGGTTTATCCGAGCGAATTCCGCACTGGCTCTCAAGGGCCCGCGAATTTTCTATCCGGAGCTATTTTGTGCACAAGTACCCGGATCATTGTCCGAACCGGTACCGAATGTGCAGTTCCTCTGTGCAACGCGATACCGCGATTGCACCAGCGCAGCGCCGTGCACGTACGAAAAGGAACGATCAGTTCCAGTCGGGATATTTTGCACGTCCGTGTGTCTGGTAACGCCGGCGAGTATGCGCCCTCCTACTCCGGTAGTCGCGTCGGAACGAATTACAAATAACCTTGTGTACGCTGGAGAGAGCCGGGAATCGAAAGGACTGCTGGAGTGCTGCGAGGGCATTCGCGATACCATTCCAGGAGAATCAATTCGACTCCGAATCCGGCCTGCACACTGTAACTCTGTAGAGAGAGCGAAAACGGCACGGTGAGACTTTGGTACAGCGTCGAGCGCGCTGTTACGCTCAGCGTGGAGCTGAGTCGCGAACACGGTTTTACCGTGGAGGGGGTCGCGGAGCCAACTGGGAGATAGCGGGGGAAGGCGAGAGGGAAATTTAATTAAGCTAAACGAAAATTAATTGTTGCAAAAACCGTACGGCTGGGACGGGGGTGTGAGAGGGAGAATGAGAAACATCGGGGGTTGGGGCAGGTGGGGGTAAAATGGTGAAATGGGGAGGATATTGCGGGGGAGTAACCGTAAGCGAGAGAAAGAAATACCGTTCGGTTCGCCGGTATCGCCGGGTACGTTCAAAAGGGTGGTTTTCCGAGGGGGCTGGAGGAGAGGCGGACTGAGAATGGGACGAAAGGGTGTTTTTCCGAGGGGTTGGAGGGCTTCGCGGGGACCCGCTGAGGATCCCAATGTGGCCCGTTACGAGGTGAGGATGGATCTGGAAACGACCACGCACTCATTCTCCGGTTTCAGCTTCGCCTCTCCACCGCGGGGAGTTTTCTCTGCCTCGAGGAATTTTCCAACGTTGCGTCCTGGAGCAGCGGCGTTTGTACTTCTCGCTACGGGCTCTCGGAGCCTAGTTAAGAAAGCTCCTTGCGGGATAGTAGTGGTACATTGCAATTAGCAATTTAGCGTCCCAATAGTTCAAATTTTACCAATAATAAATATAAATTTAGTACTAATTGCTGATCAATTTTTTTACCATGCATCGGAAACGAAACTAACCCGGTAGTAGGCGTACATTACAATCAGTTATTTAACGCTTCAGCAGTTCAAATTTTACTAGTAACAAATATAAGATTACTACTAGTAAATGGTCAATTTTTTTACCATGGATCGGAAACAAAACTAACGGGGTAGTCGGTGTAAATTACAAACAGCGTTTTAGCGCTTTAACAGTTCAAATTTTACTAATAACAAATAATAAATTACTACTAATTGCTGGTCAATATTTTTACGAAAGTATCACCGGGTGCGTGCGAAAGGGTGGTTTTCCAGGGGGGTTGGAGGGAGGTCGAGGGGGCCGGCTGCGGATCCTAACGTGGCCCGTTACGAGGTGAGGATGGATCTGGGAACGACCACGCACTCATTCTCCGGTTTCACTCTTGGTCTCCCCATCGCGGGCAGTTTCCTCTACCTCGAGGAATTTTCCAACGTCGCCTCCTGGAGCGGCGGCGTTTATGCTTCGCGCTACGGGCTCTCGGAGCCTCGTTAAGAAAGCTCCGCACGGGGTAGTAGGCGTCCATTACAATCAGCAATTTAGCGCCGGTACAGCCGTTAAGGGTCTCGGTGTCGGTATGTGCGGCGAATGCGAGGGATTTTATCGGTTTCGCTCTGCGCACATGAATGGCGGATTGGAAGGGGGCGAGCTTTGTGGAAAGTCGGCTTGTTGTACGTTGGTGCGCGTGTGCAAGGTCGATGGGGTGGAAGGTCGGAGGAAGAGGCTTTGCGTGTTCCTCGAAACTGGTACGAGTGAAAACTGGTACATGTCTCTGGTACTTTATAGATTTAAAAAAAGTACTTATTTTAATATCACTGTATTTGTATAGACGGACTTCAGATTTTTTTCTGTCTTCACAGATTTTTTTTTTTCACGACTTATTATACATAAAAGGAAATAATTCCCTTTGAAAGGGCTCGAAGTCGCGACAGTGATGAAGCCAGGCAATTAAAAATATGCAACGCGAGTCCCATTGAAGCATGTGTATGGAAAGAAGTAGAAACTGCCAATTAATGTAATCAAGCTATGTTGTGTTTGTATATTCGCACAAATTGGAAAAAGCATTCTCAATAATATCACTCGTTAGTTGGACGTAATCTTTTTCGCTAAAAAGTTAGCGAGTTTCCTTTAAAAGATGAATGCACTTTATAGTTCGACTTTGAAGTGAGATAAAAAATTTTTTGCAACACGTACACGAAAAGTCTCGCTTTTCGTGCTTGTAAAGTGTGGCGAAAGTGGCGTTTTCTAGCAGAGGATGCGTGAAAAATGCTGTACACAAGGACCTTGATTTCCTTCACAGCGGCGGGACCGGCTCCACATTTCACTTAAGAAAATAAAGGTTGCGCGTGCCCCGGCCATACTTGCTGTCGAGAATGGCCCATTGCTTTCTGCGTCGATCGATATTCGCCCCGTGGGGGCCCTGTTAAGAAAATCAAGGGCGCACAAATCAAGGTCCTAGTAGATACTATTTTACACGCTAGTTACTTTTTCGCACACTTTTTTCACACCCTAGCTACTTTTGTGCACACTTTTTTCACACTTCAGTTACTTTTGCGCACACTTTTTTCACACCCTAGCTACTTTTGTGCACACTTTTTTCACACTTCAGCTACTTTTGCGCACACTTTTTTCACACTTCAGCTACTTTTGCGCACACTTTTTTAACACTCTAGTTACTTTCGCGCACACTTATCTGGCACTCTAGCTATTTTCCCGCACGCACTTTACAGGCACGAAAAGCGGGAATTTTCGTGCACTTGTCCCAAAAAGTAGTATGCGATACTTGTACGAAAAAGCGGTCTCCCGACGACGATTGGGAAGTAGGCAGCACTCGGCTCCTCTCGAGCTGCAAACGTCACTCGGTTTCGCCTCGTGCTGTTGTAACTCTCGATCTGGCTCGTGCAGCCAACTTCACAACCTTCGTCGAAAGACCGCTTTTCCGTACTAGTATCGCTGATCAATTTGTGGCTTCATTATAGAGGAAGCTCCGAGCTTTCCGGAAAGTCTGCTTGTTGTGCATCGGTGCGTGTGTACAACACCAATGAGGTGGAAGGTCGGAGGAAAAGGTGTTGCGTCTTTCGCGAAACTGGTATGAGTGAAAACTGGTAGGGGAGAGCGGGGCAAAATGGAACAGTGCGGTAAATCGGGACGATGGGGCAAAACTGAATTTTCTAATAATTTTTGGATGTCCCATTTTGTCCCAATGATATATCCAGATTTTCAACCCCGTTTTGCCCCACTTGCCACTACCGCCACGAACCAGAGTTATTGGAAAATGCGTTTACCTCCATTATGCCGTTTTGCCCCGCGGTCCTCTACATGAATTTGGTACATTATAGTTAGAAACAGTAATCATTCTAATGACACTGTATTTGTATAGACGCATTTCAGATGTTTTCTGTGACAGAATTTTTTTTGTTTTGTTTTCAAGGCTTTTTACAGGAAAGGAAATAATTCCCTTCAAAAGGGTTCAAATTCTCGAAGGTGATGTGGCGAGGCAATTAAAAATACGCAACTCGAGCGCTACTGAAGCATATTTATGGAAGAAATTGTAGAAATATCCAATTAACGTAATCGAGTTATGTAAATAAATTCTCGATAATATCACTCCTTAGTAGAACATAATTTTTCGTTGAAGTAGCTAACGAGTTTAGTTTACAAGATCGATGAACTTTCAACTTCGGCTTTGAACTAGCAAAAAAAAAAAAAAATACATTTTGCAAATACTTCTTCGAAAATTGATGATAAACTGTCGCAACAGTTTTCGCGAGAGTTTGATCGCAACGTTACCGTCCTCGCCTGCCGAGCGAGCGATCGCGATTACGTTCGAAGGTAATTGACAAGTGAAATTGGCGCTCGCGGCTTTGCCGGTTTTCGTTGCAAAAGGAATCGTAACTCAACTACCCGCGGGCAGAAACGATCGAATGAATAATCGATCGGTCGGGCACAGACGAACGATCCCTCGGCCAATTTCATTGATAACTAACGACCCGTGACCGCGGAAACTCCGCGAACCAATACCACCGCAATATTGCGCCCTCGCGTACCGCACGAGAAGTAGAAAATCGAGATAGAGAGATTATACCGTACCGAGCGACGCGATACCGTCATCGATCAATAAATATATGTGCATACTCGATGAATTATGCATAAACAAAGCCGATCGTTAACGACGAATTGGCCGATGATTCCTCGGCTACGTTAGCGTAATTCCGCGCGGCCTTACTGGGTCACCGAGTACGGAAAATCGTATAAATCATTGCTTCGCTGCCGATACACGCTCCAGTGAGCTTTCGTATATTTTTTTTGCTCTCTTTCTCTCTCGTATTATGTGTCATCGGATGAAACTATCGATCTCCCTCAGACTCATCAGACGGAGAGTTAAAGGGAGGAAGAAAAAAAATATCGAAAGCAAAAAGTTCGCCCTTACTGTCTGCATTATGATTACAGGCATGATTATGCGAATCGATCTGGCACATCTTTATTTAGTAGGAAGACCGATCCGAGCAATGTATAATAAAACGGAACCGGTGGAAGTGAGGCCGATGAGAAAAAACTTTCGCTTGCGTAATATCCGTGAGTTCGCTATACGGAGGCTCTGGCGTAGGGCGGGGCGAAACGGGACAATCGGGATGCATCGATGGGGCCGATTGGGACGTTCGTGAATTATTGGAAAATTGCGTTTTTAGAAACAATTTTAATAATGCAATTTTCTAATCACTTTAGGACGATCCGATTTGCCCCGTTGATGCATCCTGAGTGTCTGTCCCGTCTTGCCCCACTGGCCCATTTTGCCCCGCTCTTCCCTAATATATTAGTGCGAGTAAAAGCTTCGATAAAATGTTTATTTTTTGTTACTCTCTCTCCGTTTGTACTCACAGCGCAAGTGTTGCCTCATTACACCGAACAATCTTCGCTCCTGCAAAATTACAGACTCTTGGGGGTGGAAAGGGTAGAGGGAAAAATAATTCCAGTATGAAGTATCTTACAGAAATTGTGGAAAAGTAAGTTTATCGTCGATATTTTGCCGTCATGCATCTCAAAGCATTTCTCATGCTTCCTAATTCCCCAGCCGTCTCGTCCCTGATAATAACAATCAAACAAATTCCATTATTTTTTTTCTTTTGCTCCCAGAGCTCTGCGCGAATTTCTCTCTTGATTCATACACCTCACTTTCCCCGTCTGGAATTCCTGGCGAATCCAGGTATTTTTTTCCACGAGAAAATATGAAAAAAGTTTAATTAAAAAAGAAAAAGTTAACAAAAATAAATGGTGTAAAATAGTAGAGCTCGTTCGACGCGGCCGCTTCGTCGCCGCCACAGGGCAAACAACTTTGAACTGTAGGAGTCCGAAACGGTACAAAAAAAAATCTCGGTACCCACACCGACGATACGGGACAAAAAGTCGCAAACTCGCAACCAAAACAGGTGGCGAAGCTTTTTTTTCGGTAGGGAGCGACAATACCATCGGAAACGGGCTGTGCAGCCTCATACCTTTGGCCCCCGAACTAAATAAAATCAAAGCCGCTCAGGGGACTTCCCGCATGCAAATAGAAATTGTTTCGGAACCGTCGCTGCCGCGCACGGTCGACAAGCAAAAGTTGTGTAAATTGATTACTGAATTATTTATTGGCCTCGCTGTGCTTCACCGCTCAACCACCGCGGCGCATCCTCTTTCATCCCTTGCGGCCCCGCCGTCGGCATCCCCGTGGCCCTCCCACTTTATCTCGCTTCTTTCACCATTCTCAAAGCTTTGCTTTTAATTAATTTATTTTTATTTTATTTTTTTTTTGCAATGGTGGATCCGGAATAGCGGCAAATAAATGACGGATTTACATCGAGCAAACAATGATGGAAATTTGTCGGAGCGCAAATATGCCTGCATCGTACGGATTGATGACATTTTTTATTACTGACTTTGCAATAATATTTCAATTTTTTAAACATGTTTTTTAATTTTTTTTTTTTTTGCGACAGCTCAAGGAATTTTTGGAACGGAAATGAGGCTCTCGACCACCGAAGTTCTACCGTCAATCGCTTTCACTGCATTATCCGCAATTCAATATATACGTATGTGTACATATACATCAAATTGCTAAATATTAATTATCATGGAATGACAAATATTGATATATTAACGGTATATGCGCGGATGGAGTAGTCATATGAGTATAGCCGTAGCAAATGCTCGTTGGACGGTTTCACCGTAGTTAACCGAAGTAGCGTAAAATTTGGTATTCTCGATAATTAATTAATATTGCAGACTTTGCTGTACGATGAGGAATTATTGAGCGGGAATGTTCGAATCGCTGTGGAATTGCGAAACAACGAGAAAAAAAAATTGCATCGGCAACGGAATCGACGCATATGAAATTTCATAACAGGTAGAGTAATTGATGAGTCCAATTGTATAAAAAAAAAATTGTTCCGCCAATCAGTAATAGTGAGCTTTTAACTCCCTGGCGGATTATGCCTTCGTTGCTCTTCCGAAATTACTCGCCCCTCAACATTTATAGCAGTCGGTAATGCTGAACGATGAGAAATTATTGGAGAATCTTCGAATCGCTGTCGAATTGCGAAACACCAAGAGAAGAAAGAACATAAAATCGGATGGATTATGGAATTGACGGATGTAGAATTTCCTAAAAGGTAGAATAATTAATGAGTCCAATTGTATTAAAAAAAAATTGTTCCGCCAGTCGATAATAGTGAGCTTTTAACTCCTTCCCGGATTTTGCCTACATCGCTCTTTCGAAATTACTCGCCGCTCAACATTTATAGTGGTCGTTAATGTAGAGCACCTAAGTGTTCATCTGGTTTAATACTGGTAGGCGTTTGCTGTACACCGTCCTCCTCTCACTCTCTCTCTCTCCAGCTCTCTGGCAATAGCAGTTGCAGCAGTTTCAGTTTCAGCTGCACCAGCCTCGATTCCGCGCGCGGTACAGATATACAGGATGCTCGCTCGGGGCGCGTGAGCGAGTTTAGTCGGTTTAATGCAGGTTACATATTTGGCGGACTAATTAAACGCTACTGGCTCGCGAAATTTTCTGTACTGCGGTCGAACTGTGTCATACCGGTGATACACAACGACGAGGTGAATTTCCAAAGCCACAAGTGTAACGCCACGAACCCGACTCTCGGACGGCATCGCCGAAAGTCAAACGGGTTAAAAGGTCATTCACGGTACCTGTGCAGGTACACACATTTTTGGATTCTGTAAATTAATTATCTTCAATTAATTAGCAGCCTTCCGACCGTAGTTCGACGGCCTGTGTCGAATAGGCTTATCGAGTAGTGAACGGAAAAACGGACAATTTTTACCAATTTTTTCATCGTAAAAAAAAGTCTTATCCCAAAGGGAAAACTTTCGTTGTTCGGCCGTCTGCACAATTATACAAATTAATTATCATTCATTTTTAATTTTATAATTATCAACTACTGCTGTTAATAATATTTAATTCCAAAATTGTCATGAATTTTTAGTTTCTTTTTGTTTAATTTTGTTTTTTAATCGGCGAAATACATTCTGCCTTACTACTCTTATTTATTATTCTTGTCCAATATGAGATTAAAAAATAATGATTTTTTAAAAATACGAACATAGAAACTTGCTCTTACACAATCGCCACTCAAAGTCTCATCTCAAACGGAGAACGTTCGAACGCTCTTTCGTCCTTCGACCGTTTGCCCTATCATAAAAATGATTAAAAACATGATCAATTCCCACTCTTAATAATTATTCATTACAAAAATTGTCATAGATTTCTAGTTCTTTCTTTCCAAATAATTCCAACAAGTATTTCCCTCGACAGAAAAAAAAACTCTCTACCTTACTATTGTTATTCACTATTCTCCTCCCATATCGAACCGTCTGAAAGATAGATGCGACTACCGATATTCGCCTGCCAAAAAAAAATATATTTTTTTTTCACAAACTTGCTTTAACACCATCGCCACTCATCTTCCACCCCTGCGCACCCGTTGCGCCCGGACTTCCGCGGCGGCTCGCGAAGCCCGAGCGAAGCCGATACAGCTAGCGGGGAAGAATATAAAAGATAAAATATTTCCTATTGTTTGAGAATAGAGAAAAGGAGAGAGGCACGGGGAGAGAACGAGGGAGGAAGGAAGGAAGGAAAGGAAAAAGCGAAGTATATAAGGTACAGTACAGAAGCCCGGAAGAGAAACTACCCCGCGTCGGCTACGGCGTGCCCGTACATAGAGCAGAATCCAGGGGCGGTCCAAGCCACGTTCGGCAACTCCCAGTTCATCACCCCCTCCCCACCCCCTCCCATTCCCCCCTCTCTCTAGCTTCCCACAACGTTCGAAATATTTAAATGCTCGAGCCACTTTATTCGCGAGCGACGGGCGTGTGCGGCTGTGCCGGTCTCTCCTCGTCTCTCGGGGAATATACTACACACTATCCGGGATAAAGAAAGGGACCAGGGAATGGCCGATAAAAACGTGACAAACGTCTCGAGCAATTCGGCCTCCTAGCGTTGTTTTCCATAGCCGTTTTTTTTCGCCCACCTCCCATCTCTCTGCCCAAATATTTCGTTCGGTCCTTTGAAACCCCATTCTGTATCTCGAGCATGGATATAATTTTTCAAAAAAAAAAAAAATGACAAAAAACATTTCTCGACTCGACGATGAATCACGAGACTGGCAAAAGTCGATGTCAGGAAAATATCCACTGACCCAGTTTTCTTCGAGTCTGCTCAGAGGAAAGAATAACTATGACGTATACCTAACATTTTATATATATAGTGTATATGTGGATACGTTACAGATATAATTATACACATGCATGTTGCAGTGTGGCGATCGCACTACAACATGTGTATATGTGTATATATGCGAGTACATGTGTAGCAAGTATAGAGCATAGAACGAGGAAGAAATCCATTTTCATTAGCGCTCGCTCCCTTTATCCCATGGCAATTAATTAACCGAGAGACTACACGTTATCCAGGGGTGGGGGGGGGGAGGGGGGAAGTGGTATATAACCGGTGCACTATCGTAGCAGCGCTGAACGATGAAACAATTTTTATATTCAGCACACCAGCTTGGAGGATATTTCCGCTCCCCCCCTTTAAGTAGAGAAATCCTGAGCTCTCAGGAGGGACTTGAGATTTCGTTCTTTCCGCCGTTCGTGTACGGGCCGTTACTTCGGCGAATTAAATCTTAAATTAATTGTCGAGCAAACTCGAGACGCTTCATGCACTGAGCGAGGGATTTGAGATATATAGTTTTTAAAAAAAAATTTTATATGTAGTGGCAGGTCGTTCAGGCTCGGAGGGTGCCCTCGCTATGGGCTATGGAATTTAGAAACCGGAAATTTAGATTTCCGAAGATTTGCCGGAATTACTTCCGCTTTGGAAATCTCATTTTTTTGAGCGGAAGTTACGCCGCACCGGAAATACGCCACTTCTGGTCGAAAAATTAGATTCCCAAGCGGGAAGTGACGAATTTAAGGTGACATCACTTCCGGTCGAAAATAGAAATTTTCGAACCGGAAGTGACGTATTTCCGGTCGAAAAAATGATTTTTTTTTGTTCACGCCGACAGGGCACAGCATTGCCGTGGATCGCGCTTATTGTACACAAATCACCGAGACTATGGAAAATATGAAAATGTCTATTTTCAGCTTTTATGAGGAAGCGTTATGAAAATGTCAATTTTCAACTTTTTTCAATATCAACGTAGTATTTAACTTTCAGGCAATACTGCTAGCTGACTGAGGTTTAGCCTGAAAAAATACGCCGACCTTACGCTTTTGGTCAAAACGTATGTAGGATCTGTGCTCGGCGCGAAAAATATAGAGAATTATGCGTTCCAAATGTTTTTTTCGATCGTTCAATTTTTATTCGAGAAGTTCAAATGACACCGCTTTATCTAATTATTTTAATTCCGTCACATCCATCATTTTGTATATTTCTTGCCTTAGAACATGATAAGTACCTAGGTTTTCCACGATGAGATCAGAAAGCAAAAAAATTACTGTTTGAAAATATGCAAAATGACTCATTTTTGCAATATTGGCTATAAAAATTACCAATAAACTTTTTTGGTAAAATTTTGACGGTTCGATCGATTTTCGTGAAATTTTAATGGGATCATCGGCTGGTCATATTCTATCTGTGTGCACGTTTTTAGCCCGATAGCTCAAAAATTGCGAGCGCTAGAGCGCGAACCAACATTTCTGAAGAAATTAAAAATGGCGTACAAGAAAAACAACTGAACATTTTTTTATGAAATTTTGCAGAAACTGTGTGAAATTGCCGCTTGATCGGTTGAGGCGTTCTCGATTTATAGCGGTTTGAATTTTTCGCATCCGATTCACACACACACGCACGCACGCACGCAATTTTTTTTTTTTGCCAAAACAAAGCTTCCTCTATGAGGAAGCAAAAATCGATTGAGTCAACAATATGAGCGCTTACGAGTGGCGAAACTAATTTCTAGTCGATTAAACAAAATAATTTTCGTGTAAGTAAAGAAACATTGGATTCGGCGGCCGGTTAGCTCGATCAACGAGGTATTTCTTTCAACAACACATTTGATTCGCCACCCGTGAGCGCACATTTTGTTGACTGAATAGATTTTTTTACTCTGTGTAGAGCACTCAGAACAATTAGACTCTGGGAGAGGGGGGGGGGGGTTTGGAACGACTTCCTAAAGAAGTTACGGTCAAATGAGGACCTGAGAAATGTATTTAACTGAGTTAAAGCTCAACGAGACATTTGCCACAATGTCCCAGAACCAAGACGGAAAAGAATTCTTCGGTGCATAACTATCTCTGTTATATATATATATATATATATATATATATATATATATATACGGGTCAGGAAGCATTCTCATTGAAGAGTAGGATGCAGCCGTTGCCACCACCAGCATCCATTCGTGGCTTAACTTGCCCGGTTCGCGAAAACTTTTCGCGTTTGTCAAAATGAATACAAATTAAATTGTCCGTTGGCAGATTACTCGAGCTCTCTCGAATGAGGAAATTGTGTGACCACTCAATCGATCAATCATCGGATCGATTAACTCATAGCGAAAAGTTGACACAGACTTTACTCCTCAATCCACGGATTACAAAATCAAAAGAAGCCGAATGTGAAAATCCGAACTCCGAAAGACGAGTCTTTCCTCACCTCGACTATGTTTCACAATGTGTTCTCCCATTAACTTCCGCTCGTCTAAAAAAAAGCTTCGAAAAACGAAACGTTGATACAAAAATAATTCCACCGAAATGAAATTACTTTCGGGTCTGGTTAATAAATGACAAAAATAAACGACAAAAATGTTGAAAAACTAAAAAATCCATTGTCACCCCGAACGTGTTATTGATAGAGAAAGGGATCCATACAGGCTAAAATTCTCCGCTCTTTGCCCTTCGGCATCTGTGCGTTCGCCGAACAAATTTTTCCTCTCTCGCCGCTATTTTTGTTTTCTCGTTATTGTCAACGGTTATTTGATGTTTCGTCTGATGAATTTTCGGCCACCACGGCTGCGGTTCGCGGGCGATCCGGTCATGGTTGGCAAACACTCCGAACCATCGTCGCTTCTCTCACAAACGTTACGTTCGGAATTTTCAGTCCGATGGTTGCACCCCTTCAGCCTGCGTGACACGGCTTTGTGCGTATCCGCGGCCGTCACAAAGGGTTAGCCGGGTTTATATTGCGTGAGCTGTTACGACCTTCGAATGACCCACAAATTCAAAAAAAAAAAAAAAAAAAAAAATAGTAATAAAAAACCGCAAACTAACTTTATTCAGTATTTCCTGGGGCTGGCTAAACAAGTAAACTGTGCCAAACCGGAGAAAGGGAAACGGCGCGCACCGCATAGACTCTGTACGCAGCGCAATATAGTATCGAGTGAAAAAGGTGCGTATCACGTATAAAAGTTGCAGGGTGTGAGTCACACGCATGCGGCGATATATATTTTTTTCAATTTTTTTGTTTACTCTCCGTCGCCTTCCATACATGGGAGCGGGCGGAGCGCAAAGGTATGCGCTAAAATTCGCGGCCTTTGAAATACGAACAAAGGCCAAAAATGAATGAAAGAAATGTTTTTCAATGATTCGTTCGCAGATATTTTTTGTATGTATGAAAAATAGTTCGAAAACATTTTTTTTTGTAAGTAATGGATTATTGCCAGGATTTCGCAGGGATGTTTCCAAGTCCCGGTAAGACCGTAATGCTTTTTCAGAATTTTCGATCTTATCGATTGATTTTCAGAAGAGCTTTTTAAAGACGCTTTTGACTCGCCCCAGAGAAGTGGTTTCCACGTCGATGGACAGTAAAAAATAATTTCTGAGAATCAGAATACGAATTTACGTAAAAATAATTATGTTAAACAAGTAAGAAACTCGTTTGTTCAGATTTGAATTTACAAACCCATCCTTTTATTTCCCGTCTCATTAACAATTTTACTTTGTCCTTCTGTTTGTAAAAATTAGCGGAAAATTAATGACTAAAAAGTTGTGGACGTTTGTGAACCATAAGTCGTTGTAAAAAGGGCACATTTACATCTCTACCATCCACGTCTCTACCAGAAAACATCTCTACCATATTAAAACTCTACCGTATTAGAACTCTACCAAAATCTCTACCAGAAAAAAAATCTACCAGAATCCAAATAAAACTCTACCGGAATAGAATACTACCGTCTAGCCTCGCGTTCTGGTAGAGTTTTATTCTAATTCCGACACAGTTTTTTTTTCAATTCCGGTAGAGTTTTATCTTGATTTTGGAAGAGTTTTTTTTACTTTATATACATAGGTAGACATTTCGGTAGAGTTGTACTATGGGCACATTTACATCTCATACCACTCACAACTCTACCAGAAAACATCTCTACCGTATCAGAACTCTACCAATTCTTTACCAGAAAGTAAAAGAAACTCTCCCATAATGAAATTAAAACTCTACCGGAATACAAGGCTAGACGACAGGCTTGTATTCAAGTACAGTTTTATTTTGATTCTGGCAGATTTTTTTTTTACTTGCTGGTGGAAATTTTGATACAGTTCTAATACGGTAGAGTTGTTATATGGTAGAGTTATGAGTGGTGAAGATGTAAATGTGCCGTAAAAACTACAAGTTTTTAAAACTCTGTGTCGCGTCTTTTCTCTGCCCTTCCGCCAGCTGAATCTGTTTCGGTCGATTGGGCTTCCTTCCGCCAGGAGTTATCTCGTGCGCGAATCCTTGATCGACAAAGGGATTTTTAGCGATTATCGTTTCGTATTCGACCGACGAGCAAGGGTTTACCGGACGTGTTCGATTGGTCCGCGGCATCCGCGACCGGTCGGTCGCGATCGAACGAGAGCCGGATTCGCGTATCTGTTGTATCGAGCCCGCGATCCATCGAAAGGGCCGGCGGCCATGCCCGGTACGAAATAGGAAAAGCCCCGGCGTTGCCACCCGTTGCTCACAATATACCCGGTTTCCTCCGCGAATCTCTTTGAATTGTAGCTCATGGCAAAGCCCATTAGTTACAGCCGCGTGGCTCTCGCGGATTTCTGTGTTACTCGATTTTCCTCCACCACATCCATCCATCCATCCATCCATCCTTCCTCTCTCTGCCGTTGTTACATTTCTCGTTGATCACGGCACAGCGCTTGGGATTTTCGATCACTATCCCGCTTTATATATCATCGCTCCTCTTTCCGTCCATGTCGAACTCGGCCCGAACCCGGCGCGATGAGCGGATTGATTGCTGTGGCCTACCGCGGACGCATGAACGCGGGCTTTGTCGGGAATCATCAAGGTAAATGAACGCCGGTGCATAACTCCGTGCGCATAGTCCATTTTCCATGTAAAATGTGTGCGAAAGGATTATGGGTCGCGATCGGTGAAATTAATAAATAATCCCTTAATACCACGAAATTTCGGCCCAAAATGTTATTTTAGGTGAATTGTTATTTTTGTTTTTTTTTTCTTTTTTTGTTTCTTCATAGAGGAAACTTTGTTTTGGTAAAAAAAAAAAAAAAAAAAAAAATTGTAGAGATTTTAATGAAAACATGTTCAAAATGTTCCAAAACATCGAAAAATTAACATTTAGAAAAAATATCCGGATGTATGTGTGTGTGCGTGCGAGCGTGCGTGAAATATTATATTACGCGAAATACTCTTTTGTTTTCCATTTTTTTATTGTGTTCGGCGAGCGAGAAATAATACTCAAAGCAAAAAAAAAAAGTACAACTAACCGCTGTACATTTCCACATCGATCTCTCGTACAGGAAGCTTTTGAAATAAAACGAATGATGAAAATGAACAGGCATTTTTTGAATAATCGAAATAATACCAACTCTCTATAGTAAATAACTCTGATATCATGTACGAGATACAAAAAATGAGTACATTTTATTAGAGATAATATTCGCGTATCAGATTGAATTACTCGGGTGCTCGCGATTAGCGATTTTAGTGAAAATAAGTATGAGCTCGTGATTTGAGTCACCCCGTTGAGTGTGCCCGCTCAAATATCTGAAGTTCATCGCAGCGCTAATCTCGAGTAGGCGAGTAATTCAATCTGATACACGAATATTATCTCTCAATTCGCTTTGATATCTCGCTCTCCCTTTTTCCCGCGTGTACGCCAAAGTTGGCTATTACGTAAGTTCGGGAGGGCAAGGGGTTGATTTGATTATACACTCCGCGGCTTTAATACCGGCATAAATATTCGAGTTCATCGCGACGTAAGTCCCGTGGGGGAAAAGCGAGGGAGATGTTTGTACCAGAGAGGCACCGACACGATAATTCCGAAGGTTCATTTCGGGGGCGCATCCATTACCGGTGAGGGAGAACACCAGGGCAAACGGGTTTTATCTCGTATCTTACGCGGGACGAGAGCTCCCTCCCTCGCTCTTGAACATTTGGTAGGAACGCATATCACGCCCACCAGCCTCTACAAGCGGGAACTTTCGGGACCGGAAGTACATTAGAGGGTTGCCGAGCTACGAGGCTTGCTTCAACCCTCTCTCGAACCATTTCTCCGCACTAGGACCTTTTTATCAACGAGACGAAAGCTGCCGCCGTCGATCATTCGGACACGTTGAAAACATTCTCTCCCCTATTTATATTCTATTTTAAGGTCGAAAAGCGGTTGTTAATTTGCCGAGTAAAGTGCCTCAATTAGGGGGGTATGAAGATGTATAGACTTTAGAACAATGGTTTGAAAATCAATGAACGGTATTGAAAGTTTTTTTTACATAAACTGTTATGAAAATTTCAAAGTCATGGGCGCTGCAATTGTACAGTCGAATGTTTATTATTTATGAACATTTTTGTAAATTCCAGGCAAAAGATTTGTAATTTTAATATCTGATATTTTTATTTTATTAAAAATTACATTACTGTTTGATTACTGTAAGTGATTTAAGCATATTTCAAGTTTCAGTACATTCAATTTACAATTTATTTTCACATACTTGCGGTAGTCTCGAAGGTTTTACTTGGTACTTCAGGATCTTTTTATCAACGAGACGAAAGTAAACGTCGTCGATCATTCGGACACGTTGAAAAAATTCTGTCCCGTGTTTATAGTCTATTAAGATCGAAAAGCAGTCGTTAATTTATCGAGTAAAGTGTCTCAATTAGGGGGATAAATATGTATACACTGTACAAAAAATTTTGTTTAAAAATAATGCACGACATTAAAAGCTTCTTTACATAAACAGCTACTGAAATTCGAAATACATGTGTGCTGCAATTTTACAGTAAAATTTTTATTTTTAATGAAAACTTTTGTAAATTACAGGCCAAAGATTTTCAATTTCAATTTTACGAAAAAAGACATTAATGTTTAATTAATGTAAGCAATGTATGCAAGTTTCAAGTTCCAGTACATTAAATTTACAATGAATTTTCACAGTGCAGACGAGAACGAATATTTTTACTGTATACTTGCGGTAGTCTCGAAGGTGTTACTTGGTATTTCGGAATTGTCAACTCACCTGAAACACAACAAAAATACACCTCCGTTAGTATTTTACAAATTTTCACGCGTTATCAGTAACGTCATTCGTTATTTTTGAAGTAATATTTCCCTCGACTCGAATGCGAAAATGAATGTGCCTGACCATTACGGGCCGCAAATCATCGCGAACAATAGTGTACATCCCAAATACACTCCACCATATCCGCAGTCTCTCCGTCCTCGAATCGTATATTTACCCTTCTTACAATTGAAATACCTTCTCCCCGGGTGAAGGAGGACTTGAAAAGAAAGGTCGGGACATAATTTTGGCTTATCTTCCTGAGACCCGGGACGGGACGATAGATCTTTTGGGCTGCAGTGCGAGGCTGCAGCCTAGGGAATGTTGAAGTAAAAACGAGCTCAAAAGATCCCGGGCCGATGTTTCGTCCGCGAGTAAATTCATGGTCGCCCGTCAAGATGTTGGATTATACGGAGAGGGACAGGGAGGTGTGTCGCCCCTCGATATAATTCACCGCGGTACAACTTTTAATTTCCATAAAACGGTTTTGCGCCGGTACAAGTCGCAGCCCCGCGCGTCTCTCCTCACCTTGGTCTCTCCGTTGGGCGCTCCCCGACTGGGAGGCCACAGTGGAAATTCAAATTTCATCCGCTATCTAGTTGGCTGCTCGCCCCTACCGCGATATTAATTTTTTTTTTTTTTTTTATGCATCTGGCTCACAGAAACAGTGGACCGTAGCGGTGTTGGCAGCGTCTTAATTTCGCAACTTTCAGGAGAAAAGCCTGCAAGCTAGCGCAAGCCGAAGCACAAGCGGCAGCCACTAGCGACAGAAAAGCGCAAAGAGTATAAAAATGATTTCGTCGTCGAGAAACCTTGAGGGGGGGGGGGGTGGGGGGGTGGTGGTTGAGAAAAATATGAAACTGCTGGCGGTAAAAAGCAGGGTAAGAAAATGGGCAGGGGTTTAGTGAGAGGACGAGAGAGAGTGGGACTTCGAGCGAAAAAGGAAACTACCACCCGACGGCCTTTTAAGAGACTGAGCTCCAAGGCTCAGCCCCCTCCCCCTTTTTTTCTACGGTTAAGGTAATTTTTTTAATGCGTCCCGCGCGACCCCGAAAGAAAGTTCAACGTGCCTCTCTGGCCTCAACGAGGCCGAGACGGCCTAATACCCGGCTGCCGGAAAACGTCGGCTGCCTCGGGGCCGCGTCATGGATTTTCCTTAATAAATTTTTCAACCCTCCCTCCTTATCCGCCAGACCCTATTTCACACGCGTCTGCCCTACCCTAACCCGTAATATACATGGCACAGGGCGTCTCCATTTCGCGCTCGGGTCAAAGGCCTTTTTAATTAAAATTTCGTTTGAAAACCTCATTTCTCGACCGGAAGTGACGTCGTACCGGAAATACGTCATTGCCGCTCGAAAAAATGAGATCTTTCATCCGGACTGGTGCGAAGTCCAAACCGGCGAATGGTGACTTCGAACGGTGGGAAGCATAAATGAATGGTCTCGCTTTCGAATCAAGGCGCTAGCCATTTAGTCGGGGATGGAGATCTCCCCCCGTACTGCCGTAGATTTATAAGGACAAATTTATGAGAACAGCCGAGAGGTAGTTGTTGTACGCCGAGGAGTCATTTTCCCTCGGTCGAAACTTTTGCGTTTAAAAACAATAATACATATAATATTGATTATAAATCGCCCCCTCCGGCTCTTGACGCGCATCCGACAACAGGCAAATCCACTGCATAATCCTAGAAATACTCTCCTCTACGAACTTTCGGGCATTACTCATATAAGAATCAGAACCCAGGAACTATCTAGAAGATTCGCCGAGATGCAAATAGAGAATATAAAACCGCTTTGTATGCAATTCGAACAAAATGTACCACGTAAATTGAAATATCCCTTACATACAACATACTAACAATTAGAGATAATGAACAATGAAACAGGCAACTAAACATTTACTCGTACAAATCAGTAAGAGTTCCATTCACGCAAGCTATGAAACGCCAAAACAACCGTGTAATATTCGTGGCTGAAGGACTGCGGTCGATGGCACATTGGCAATATGCAATATAGGTGAAAAGAGAAAAGTTTGTTAGGTATACAAAAAACTGTTGCATGTTACGTCTTGTTAATAAACTCTCTATTACTACTTATAAATTTTGTTCTCTCTCTGGAGTAAGTGAGCTAAAGATTTGTTAAACATTGATGACATTCCCACTTGTAAGTACGTTTAAGGTGAACAGTCGCCCTCGTACCGCGCACCTCGGCGGCAGCCGATCTGGTCAGGCCCATTTTATAACCTCTCTAGCGTTAGTAACATAGGGATGAGACCAGTATAGTATATTATAGACTAGTATTTAAGGACCACGGTTCCCGAATGGCAATCAGTCATTAACCGTCATGACTTGCTGCATCGCCGAAACCTACATAGCTCGAACAAGGCACCTGCTGAAATAGGAAAGAATGTGCGGTTAGCGGTTCGCTAACCGCACGGTCCTACAAGATCAGACTTACCACTACAGTAATTATTGAATAAGAAAATTACTCGAGAAGATACGCAGGTTCGGGCTCAAACTGTCAGACAAAACGTAAAAGCCAAAACATAAAAACTCCCAGTAACATAACATAATACCCACATACACGGCTCATAAATTCGTATTCCGAAAGGAAGTCTTTCGCGGTAAAAGTTCTTTCTCGTACAGTCACTTAACACAATGAGAGCCTTATCCCACTTTCATGAATCCTTTTTACGCGGGAGCCCTCCGAAGGGGACGTCGGTTACTTCACGATAACGGATTAGCCGTAAAATACTCGAAACAGTCGGTACTTCCTCTTGTCCCTGTGTCTAGTCCGCCGGTGCTGCGGCTAGTGGCAGACCCGGTGATGTCGCTACTATAGCCCGTTTTGGTCCCTCGAAACCAGTTTCTCCCGTTACCAAAGTTTTCCCATGGGTTCTCGCTTCCGTGGGCAGGAGAGACGGCCGGCTGGCAAGTTGGATAAGTCCATCGTTGTCGTATGCGTTGTCGTCTGTGTTTCCACCCTCCGCAACCGCCCCGCCTCGTACGCTCGTCTGCTCTTGTAGAATGTATCTACTTTTGCCCAGCCACAAAACATCGAGCTCGGCGCGCACACACATTGTATCTCAGAGTTAAGTCGGAATCAGTGTTTAGTGCTTTTAAATCAAGTCGTTTCGCTGCCGCTGCTGTTGCTTTTCTCCAGGGGTCGAGCGAATGCCCGGCCATTCTCACCCCTTGCCCCGTCCTAACAGCAGTTTTCAACCCGACCGGCTGCCCTCCTCAACCTCCCTCGCGACTCCGCTTCTTCCATTCCCTCCGCAGCCGTCCTGACCCGACTCAACACTCCAACGTTTCTTCCTTTACACCGCGCCTCGTCGTTATTTCTTTTTATTATTATTTATTTGCTTGTTGCGGCTTTTCAACGTCGTTTCTTCTTATATCAGCCCGTACAATGCTCCCGCTGCAGAACCCATTAACACACCGGCACTCTGATTTTTCGTATATATTTTTATACACCTCGGTGGACACGAAGTCGTTTCTTCCATCTCGGTGGAGAAAGACCCTTATCTTTTGTCGGAGCTTCCCCGCAGCCGGGAACAACCCACTCCTCTTCATCTGTCCGTCGGGAACTCACAATTTGTCAAGTAACTTTGTTCTCTTACTCTCTCCTGGTCGTGATCGAGCGCTGGGCTGTTTATTCCGACTAATTCGCCGATATATGACGATTCGGAAAAGAACTCTCCTCCCAAAAAATTTGTCACTTCAATATGTCGCATCGAAGTCTTCTCTTCGTTTATTTTTGGGGTGAGGATTTTAATAGGAGTTGGTGCCCTAAGGGGCGATAGGAATTGATTGAAAACATGCGATTCCATCCCGACCCATGATTGCCGCTACCGTTGGTCGCGGTGCTTTGATTTTTTTCTGCGCGCAGACACAAATATCAGAGATTGAAAAAAACCCGCCATCGCGAGCTATCGCAGCTTTTTTTTTCAACTGGCGAATTTGCACTCGTCCGTTTCGGCGAAACTTCAATTGAGGTCAGACTTTTTTTTCTAGTTGTTGCGACGGTTATGAGTGGGTCGTTCGGTGGCGCGTCGGAACAGCGTTGAAACTTTTATAGACCGAGGGATCGAATTGATAAACACGCATTTATTTTTTCTTTTTTTTTTTCTGTACCATCCGCACTGGGCGCGGATTCCGTTCCGCGGAGCATCGCCGATATTTGTCGTTGCGCAAGGTTTTCCATGTAGCCAAGGGAAAACATACTGCGGAACGAATATGCAGCGCAGGGCGAAAGGGTGAGGAGGATGAGATAGGCGCGATTCGAATGTTTATACGCGAAGCGTGTCCTGTTACCCTTTGATCGGACTGCGCGGGAAACGAGAGTGAGGGACCGTGAGACCCGGACGTTGTTATTTATGGCAGCGTTTGCGCGAACCCAGAGCCATGTAGCCGTCGGGACGGTGCGTTTGGAGCGCGCAGCCCTGTTTCCATTAACACGGTACAATCGCCCATTTCACGCTACCGCCGGTCGTTATAAACACTTGGAGACCCCCCCACCGATCGCCCGTACAAAACGGCTGACAACTTCGGAATAAAAAATAAATACGGTTGAAAAAAAAAATCGACTGAAAATATGGACCATGAAGCGCTGTGACACGCAACACATTTGCGCATTGCTCTGTCGATAGAACGGAAATTGTATTGTTTCGTCGAGAGGGAAGTGTGGAAGATAAACGTTACATTTCATGATTCGATGCGCCGCTTTGGCACCAAGAAAGTTCAGCGAAAATTGTTTTAGTCCCGATGGCGTAAGTGCTGGAAATAAATTTCTTCGGAGTTCTTGCCCGACTTTGATTATAACATTTTTTAACTTTGGCGTCAAGAAAATGCAGCGAAGATAGTTTTAGTCCCGACTTCGCAAAAGTTGGACATAATTGCCAGAAATTTATTCCGAATTCTTGCGCGACTTTTTTTTTTCAAATTTTTAAACTCCGTTGTGTAACGTTTCTCGACAGGTCGTAAAGAAGAAGCCTGGAATCGAGAGTCGGGACTGAAGATAGATTCTTGAAGTAGCAAAAACCGACCCCGCATGCATCGATCGATCGAACCTACAATTTATGTTCCGGCGCTATCAGCCCGTACACTATAAACTCTCGCCGGAAGGATATAAATTTGGTTGTGGGAGGTAGGGCGGTCGATTCGGGGGCGTGAAACTCTCGAATCTACGTATGAAAACCCGAAGTAAGTTTTCCCGGTGGAGTGGGAGAAATTTTCCGGCATCGATCACGAGTAAATTGCGATCAGTCCGGTTTAAACGCTTCGGCGAGCCTACCGTCTTCCCACTTTCTGTTCTCCATCCCGGATACGTTTGGCAGAGATAAAACCCAACTTTTCACCGCCATTCTAAGCTGCAGTACGTTGTCAAAAAAAATTTTTTAAATGTTTCCTTTTTCGAATAAACTGCCGCAGAAAAAAATTGGTGTTTTGAAGATCAGTGTCGCAGTTGCGCGACAAATGGCGAATCCCTTCGGACAAAATGCGAGTTGCCGCTACGACCAGGTGTTGCGGTGGTCGACCGTGTGTTTTCCGAATATATCCAGCGTCCCACCGGAAATTCCGCATATTACCCAACGCCCTGGGTTATCACGCCCAAATGAAAAGTTTCATGCCCGCAATTTGTTTTGTTTCTTTTTTGCCCAAATTCTCCACATGATTGTTCATTTCCATGGCACCGAGTTACACACACCGCGAATCGGTTGAAGAAAAAAAATTCAACTGGTTTCCGGTGGCGCTCGAGGCTACACGAAAAAATCACTATTCACCCCCCTCAGCCAGAAGCGACATTACCATACAGCGGAGCGGCCAGCTTTACTACAGAAACGAACATAATAGATCAATCAAAATAAAAGATGTAGGGGAGATGGCGTAAAGCGGTCACGTCGACTAAAAATAGGTATTAACTTTCTTACGAACGACTTGTTTCAGTTTTCTGCCGCTCCTATCATAATAAAGGTGCGAGCAGTAAGTCTAATTGTTAATAATAAAAAAAAAGAATATTCATCGAATCGTAATTTTTCAAAACCTTTGGACACCATTTTTTTTTTGAATATTTTTTAACGCAATAATTTTATCGACAAAGTTTTGAGTGCATTCATTTTTTTTAAGCTATTTAATTTTTCGAATGATTTTCGATGAAATCCACTTTTTTGAATTTCTGTTACGGTCTTCTTTTTTGGGTATTAAGAAGTTTCTTATTGTTACCGTGTTAATAGGTTACGTAGTCTGTAAGACGTTTACATCTACAGCGGTTGCCACTTTGCGAGCTCCAAACTCTAACAACATTCCCTCAAAGTCGGAATTCTTTCAGTTTTAAACAACTCGGTAGGATATTTCCGTGAGGTTCATGAACGTCATTACGCATAGCGCCGCCGTGAAGCGTACGAAGTGGTTGCTTCTAATATTGTTTATTTACAATAGTAGAGGAAACACGGTCATGGAGTGACGTTACCATGGCGGGCGTGGTGAAGTCTGTTGTCGATGGGGCAATGAATTATACCGGAGCTTTACGATAATTCGCCGTTCCTCGAAACCCACCACAAAGCAGAGTACAGAAGTTCAAGGAAAAGCTACTTGAAAGGAATACAAAATCATAGTTGTGTAGAATCAAAAGCGAAGACTTGGTAACTTCATTCCATACCCCTCATTAAAACGCGCCTTTCGCTTGAATTCTAATAAAATTTCATCAAGCGGGTAATGCCGAAAAATAAGTCGATCAGATAGCATTGTATTATTGTAAACAACTTTTTTCCGAGTTTCATTTATCTTTCAGTTTTCTTGTGTGATTATTCATAAAAAAAGACGTCAGCATATCATGAAAAATTAATTCAGATTCAGAATTTTTGGAATTGGGTTTGCCCCAATTTTTATTTTAAGTCGCGGTGTCCGTTTTGCTGACGAAACACACGTCGTGTCGTTGAATTATCCACTCGTTGATTTGATTTCTTCACTTGATGAAAATCAGTTCCGTTGTTATGCGTAACGTGATATTGTACGTTGGGGGGCGACGTCGGCTCACAAAAGCGAGTACGGAAACGGAACGGAGAGCAGCGGGGAGCCGAGAGCTCTCGAGGTACGCAAGTGGATTTGCATGCATAGAGCCATCCGGCAAGGTTTCCATTAACTTTAGTGGAATGGAACCTCCTCCCGCACTAGGCGGCGTCGCGGGCACGAGAGAGCTGCTGCCCGGTACCGAAGAAGATGGTTATACTTCTGAGACCAACCCCCTCGATGGGGGTGGCCGCGCTGTGTGCTCCAGCCGGTAGAGTACACCGCAAGCGGCAGGGGCTGTGGACGCTGTGGCCCCTCGAGGCATTCGTCCCAGGAATTCGTTAATACCCTGAGTGGCTCCGGCTTGCCTCTTCCTCTTACTCGATCCCGTTGATGCTTCTCTATATATTCCCCATCTCTCGCTGGAGCGTCCCAGATAGCGCGCAATTCCGTTGTCTCGCCACAACGGCCGGCGTATCGATTCGACGGTGAGCTGGTTGATGATCCTTTATGCGTCCGAACGAACGTTCATACACAAACGAACGTCACGTACAAGCGAATGTTCATGCACCGTGTTTGCCATATTTACCCTTCCGCTCACAAGCGAGCCGAGCGGCTGCGACGTAAATACCCGAGTCCTCAATCTTCCACTAAGTTCAAAGATCGACAAGAAGTTGCGACAGGTTGCAGAGATCAAAGTTCCCGGAGTCGGTACGCATACCAATTTACATGTTTCCTTCATTCGATTCCTGACGACTCAGAGCCATACCGGTTGCATCCTTTCCCATTTGGATATAACTTCGCCCGTTCGCTTTCGCAATCTCCTTCAGGCTTCGCGGTCCCATATACACACACAAAGCTGCGACCTCGGATTCATCGTCGCGCTTTACTTCCGCTGCACACGCCCGCAACACCCAGAGATGTCGTGTACTTTAATTACAAGAGTAAACCCCGCCGCATCCACCCCCGTGCCGTCATTGCCAGTTTCTTCCTTACCCAACCGCCCGCGACTAAGCCCGGGAAGATCAAAGGAGAATTCTCGTGTTACTACTACGGATACCCAAGCGACGTCGATGGAGTTTCCGCGATAAGATGCTACAAGCCGCTTGATTCTCTTTCTGTAATTTCCGCCGGCTGCCGTATCCAGGATCCTCACCGTACGGCATAAAAGTCCAAAGACAATGTCGCAGGGACCGATCGACATCCGTTCTCTTTCCCATCTAAAGCCACACTTCCTTCCTTTGTTGTTTTCCCGGCGGTGGTCTGGCTCATGGAACGACCAGACAATCTCTCTGTCGTGCCTCGTCGTTGGCCCCGTATGTTCGCCTCACACCCATCGACCCGCTATCTTCCGATACCACTCTTTCTCCACCTGTCACAATATCCTCCTCGGCGACCAATCAATTTCCGGAAAATCATGCCTTGTGCAGGATCATCGGAACTGACGTGACACCAGTTATTCCCTGATGTTCTCATGCTATTGAAACGAAAGTATCGACCAGTACCGCTGGTCAATACAAGCGGGAACTGGCAAAGAACCTTCCGGACGAGAGGAAATTGTTCGGGACGTCGAAAAGCTGGGACTTTCCGTCGTGGATGATAAAGGAAAAGTTTCCCCAAGATGCTTCATCCTGCGACTTGCAACTTTTACATCACCCGGTGACCCAAGTATACCTTGGTCGTCTTCTCTTGCTTACGCACCAATTAGCGTAATGGACGATCGTCCGTTAGCTTAGATAAGCTACCTCGAATGTTAAAGTGGTCGCAAGAATACCATTAGCCATGGTACTGAAACGAAAGGATCGACCGGTACCGCTGGTCAATACAAGCGGGAACTGGCAAAGAAGCTTCCGGACGAGAGAGAATTGTTTGAGACGTCGAGAAGCTTGGACTTTCTGCCATAGATGATGAAGGAAAAGTTTTCCAAGATGCTTCATCCTGCGATTCGTCACTTTTACATCATCCAATGACTCAAGGATACCTTGGTCGACTTCTCTTGCTTACGCACCAATTAGCGTAATGTACGATCGTCCGTTAGCTTAGATAAGCTACCTCGAATGTTAAAGTGGTCGCAAGAATACCATTAGCCATGCTACTGAAACGAAAGGATCGACCGGTACCGCTGGTCAATACAACCGGGAACTGGCAAAGAAGCTTCCGGACGAGAGAGCATTGTTTGAGGCGTCGAGAAGCTTGGACTTTCTGCCATGGATGATGAAGGAAAAGTTTCCCAAGATGCTTCATCCTGCGATTCGTCACTTTTACATCATCCAATGACTCAAGGATACCTTGGTCGACTTCTCTTGCTTACGCACCAATTAGCGTAATGTACCATCCTCCGCTAGCTTAGATAAGCTACCTCGAATGTTAAAGTAGTCGCAAGAATACCATAAGCCATGCTACTGAAACGAAAGGATCGACCGGTACCGCTGGTCAATACAACCGGGAACTGGCAAAGAAGCTTCCGGACGAGAGAGAATTGTTTGAGACGTCGAGAAGCTTGGACTTTCTGCCATGGATGATGAAGGAAAAGTTTCCCAAGATGCTTCATCCTGCGATTCGTCACTTTTACATCATCCAATGACTCAAGGATACCTTGGTCGACTTCTCTTGCTTACGCACCAATTAGCGTAATGTACCATCCTCCGCTAGCTTAGATAAGCTACCTCGAATGTTAAAGTGGTCGCAAGAATACCATTAGCCATGGTACTGAAACGAAAGGATCGACCGGTACCGCTGCTCAATACAACCGGGAACTGGCAAAGAAGCTTCCGGACGAGAGAGAATTGTTTGAGACGTCGAGAAGCTTGGACTTTCTGCCATGGATGATGAAGGAAAAGTTTCCCAAGATGCTTCATCCTGCGATTCGTCACTTTTACATCATCCAATGACTCAAGGATACCTAGGTCGTGTTCTCTTGTTTACACGCCCTAGGTGTAAACGCGCCAATTAGCGTAATGTACGATCCTCCGCTAGCTTCGCTAAGCTACGTCCAATGTTAAAGTGTCGTCGACACTATCTCCGCAGATGGGCTGGGAATTTTAAATAATGGAGACGGATGCGCTCTTGTTAATTACCAAACTAAAATATATTTCTTTTTATTGGCACATCAAAAAGGTACGTTGGGAGATCGCGTCTCTAACTATATATATCGTTGAGGGTTCTCACTATCTTCTGTCTCGTGTGAAACTGGCTCGCGTGAGTTTGTGTCACCACAGTGCTCCGCCCCGAGCGAATGCGTGATGATTTTAACTTTCTTCTTTCCAGGATATGTTTTTCCTGCACCTGATGGGCCGGCCGACGGTGTCTCTGCGATGTTGACGCTCGTGTCTACTTCTTCGTTGATGCAGTACTGGTCGCAAGAATATCATTAGCCATGCTACTGAAACGAAAGACTCGACCGGTACCGCTGCTCAATACAACCGGGAACTGGCAAAGAAACTTCCGGACGAGGGGGAGTTGCTTGAGACGCTGAGAAGCTTGGACTTTCTGCCATGGATGATTAAGGAAAAGTTTCCCAAGATGCTTCATCCTGCTACTCGTTACTGTTACATCACCCGATGGCTCAAGGATACGTAGGTCGTGTTCTCTTGTTTACGTAATTAGCGTAATGTACGATCCTCCGCTAGCTTAGCTAAGCTACGCCCAATGTTAAAGTGGTCGAGAATACCATTAGCCATGCTTTGTTCTTGCGCCGGTAATGTAATCCGTGTAAACACCATTTCATCATCTTATCGTAGTTTGACAAAGTTGCTACCGTGGTCTGGCTCTGGATGCGTAAATAAGCAATAGCAATTCTACTGTACTGGAGTCTTGCCCGTTTAACAATCCTGTTGCTCGTTGAGCATCGTAAGATTGTCTGCGCTTCCGCACTCCGTTATTGTAAACAGGTTGCCAAAACTCTCCAACAGCGTGACGAACAAACGAGCGTTTGTTACCGGTTGCAATAAGTACTCTCCGTCATGGGCAAAGTTGACTCGTAAAATTTGATGGAAACTTCGGTTTCTCTTCAAGCGTCCGTCCGGAGCCATCGTCGTTTGGTTTTACAGTGTACCAACGTGATCCGGATGCAGTACTAGGATGAGATTCCACGGGAGCTACACGCGCCACCCACACAGTTACACGGAGGAGACTTCGGACCAGTTTCGAAACCCAGTTCTTTGGGTAAAACGTTGTAGCTGAGAACGTTTCGCTGGTAACGGAGGCGCGGTGATAAATCGAAAGAGACTTTTCATGTTCTTCGCAGTACACATGGGTATTGAGTGGTCCACTAGCAATCTGCGATCGCGCCGGTAGTGCCAGATGAGCCCGCCAGGTTCGGAAGGAAGCAGGAACGCGCACAGTTGAAGTAAAAGAGTGCGTAAAAATAACGAGACAACTTCCGATTCCCCGCCACTCGTACCGCTTCATACTCTTCTTCTCCGGAGTCCGAAAGAGTTCATGGGCGGGGATCGGTGTAACCAGGAGAATTTTATAGACGCCGAGCTGTAGCTCTCTTATGAGATGGATCCGCGGCGGAAGGAAGTTATGGTCGTCAGTGCCTCGGAGACTGACGAGCGAGCTAGAGGGTTCGAATGAGGGCTCCGTAAAACTCGCGGGGCGTGTCAGAAGGGTTTTTCGCGAGAAAGGTTCGCCGTAAAAGGCGCCGGGAAGCCAGTCGTCTACGAAACGTGATTGGTATGACAAAAGGGGGGTGACTTATATTTCCCCGTCGACAAAAATCGAGACGAACTGTGCCGATACCAGACACATTGTTCACACTCGTTGGTTGAATTTATCCACGATTCTTGGCAGATAAAAAAAAAATAAAAAATAAAAACAACTCCTCTAATGTCCGCCGATACAAAGAGAAGAGATTCTCCACTGAAGGATTGCAATATGAAACTGAGCATGAGCGGGAGGAAAGCTTTTTTTTTTGTTGAAGTGGAGGAGCAGGCGGAGGATGACCCTTGTGAGGCACGGAAGAGAACGGAAGGATCGTCCGAGGAAGAAAAGAAAAGTTCGCTTCGGTAAACGCGAGGCAAACACAAAGGACACATTCTCCGGTGAACGTCGGTCGAGATGCGGTGCGGGGTGATTGGCCGGAACGGATCACTTAACCCCCCACCTAGAATGAAGGGTGGATAAGGCTTTTCTCCCGACTCGACTTCCAGATCGACCTATTGGTTTCCTCCCTTCCGCCCCGCCGTTTCTTTCTCATAATATAGTTAGGCGACAAGTGTTTCAATTTTTCTCTCGCCCCCGCGAGCCCCGTCGGCTCTGGCTCTCCGGCCGTCCGAGCACGTCCGGGTCAACGTCTTCATTGATTTCGGGGTGGGTAGCCCCGATGAAAAGGGAAACGTGAGACGTGTACACCGAGGGCTGGGGAGGCACAGCCGGGATCAATTTGCCCGATTTGTGGGATTGAGCCTATCGATCATCCGTGGCGCGGGCAACTACCTCACTTAATCCTATCAATTATCCTTCGGGATAACCGAGCCAGGCATGTTTTTTCTGCGATCAAATGAACCGTTTGCATTCCCTTCAGTTGCATGCTGATGACAGAGAAAAATAACTAAGAAGAAAGTAGAATCCGCAGTGCTTGATGAGGGCGACTCACGATTCAGCTGACCAGTATGAAGATGATTGGGAAGACACGAAAGGGGTTGAATATGGAACAAAACTGCCGCCGGTTGATAGAATAACTGGCGAAAACACACCGATATCTCGAGAGTATCATAGTGTTCGTTGAAATTTCATCTGGCGCTCATCGAGAGAGAGGATGCGCAACGCCCAAATACGGCTCTTGCACAGCTTTGCGCACCGTACCAGCCAGTATAAATTTCGCGCGCATAATCCACGAGCTTCTGTTTCTGGCAGGTGTAGAACAGGAACGAGATAAAGAGGAATAGCTGTCGGTGGCGAGAGTTAGAGTTGGAAAGCGTTAGAGTGAAACTTGCGCCAAAGTTGTTCGCGATTCCGGGTCGTGCCGGTAGTTCGGGTCTCCGCCCGACGAGATTCCAAAAGGAATACCCGAGCCTCGACCACCTAATTTGCCGGTAATCATCGAAGCGGACATCCGCGTGACTGTTTTCGAAATGTTCGGCTCGTAACCCGAGCGAAATAGAAAGATGAAGTTACACGGCGGTGTGCGCCAAACTTCGTGGATTCGTGGCGCACAGAAGGGACGGGAGTGGCCCATCCGAAGCAGCGTCAGCAAATCGCGGGGCTGTTGGATCGCGCGGCTTGTCAGCCCTGGAACCACATGGAGTCCACGTTACAATCCAGCTTCTGGTTACGGCGTCGAGTTTCGATGCTACTCGTTGCTGTTTCAACAGCATCGAGTACTAGAAAATTGGTCTCAACGGATAAGCACTCTTAGTACCGATGGAAATGAATTTTACGTCAACGCTGATGTGCGTTTCGAGTTTCCTCTGCGATGTTGCGGGGGAAAAGCATACGCTCCGGATCTCATCGAATATCAACGCGAGCGGTTTGATCGAATCAGTATTATACGGTACGGCGAACGCTGTGATGGGTTTTGGATCCGATTTCGTTAATTTACTTTGGAAAATTTGTGAAAATTAGAAACTAACTCGAAACATTCCTTTTGTACGTGCTCGACTCTCGTCTGGTGCTCTGTCGCTGAATAAAATCTGTGTGCGGCAATGCGGGGGCGAGAGTTACTCCCTCGCTCCGTGAACTTTCGTCGCATTCCTCGCGCGAATTTCGGCTGCTGCACACGAGATATTTTCCTCGGTGCTGCTCACGGAGAGGGACGGAAATTTAGGTGGGCTCGCGTAGTTCGGAGCACAGTACTGTCGTCCGTAGGAGGGATGCCGCTGCTGCCGCAGAGTCGAGAGGAGCGGAACACGAGAGCACAGACGAGGAAGAAACGGCGCTGCGGCGTTTCAGCGAAGGAAAGTTGGCGTCGGCTTTAGCAACCACCCCCTCTGGGTTGACAGGATCCGCAGCGAACACGGCTCTTCCTTCCACCCTTCGTACTTCCTCCTCACCCGCCGAGCCCGAAGTGCACCGAGCGCAATGTGCGCTTCGCTCGGCACGGCTAAAGGCGTCGCGATGGCGGCGCACGTAGTCGGACCGCGTGTGTCGCAAGATACAATTGCAGCATTTCCGTATACTGGGTGAGATTCCTGGTCGGAATTTTTTCATTTTTCATTTATGAAATTCAATTTCTGTAATAGATTGAAAACAAACAAAAAAAAATGCATCATCGAAAATATATTCCATATATCGAACCCGTCTTTTTCGATGTATTGTAACAAGCGAAGGAAATAAAAATGGAGACGTATTACAAAAAGAACGATAGACGGAACATTTACTGTCTGGAATGATATTTCGTAACGTCACGTATTACGAGACGTATTACAAAAACGTCAAAAACGAGACGTATTACAAAAAGAACGATAGACGGAACATTTACTGTCCGGAATGATATTTCCCAACGTCACGTAACGTGTCCTCATCAGTCCATCTTGGATTCCCGAAAAAGACTGTCGGGTGAAATCTACGATCGTTTGGTCGTCCGTCAAATGTCTTGCTGTTCGAGCTGCTCGCCATGACCGCTCACCGAGGATAAATCGTCTGTCCTATCGCGCGTACGATATTCGTTGCGATATGAAGATTTTCCATTGATTATCATGATCATCAGTATTGTTCCATTGTGTGAATCGCGATACTACAACTATGTATTTTAGGTCGCTACGGAACTACCCTGTATATACTTTGAGCCTGTGCTCAGAGGAACGGGAGGTACGCGCAGAATTGCAAACGCGGTTGTACGGAGGACTGCAGTGCCTTTTCGCGTCAGACACAGTCGTCGCAGAACTAACCGTGTAATTACTACTTAATTATAAAATACATTGCAGAGATGTACCCCGGTCTAGACGGTTTCGCTGGTTCGCAATACCGACACCTCCCTCTCGGCAGTGACATCCTCACCGCCATTTTCGCCTCCAGGGTTTCACCGAGCCCTTTCGTTTGCATCTACCTCCATACTCGCTGACATGACTTTATAACTCGAGTATCCGCGGGATTCGTACTGATATCCTTAGCGTGCTACAACACAGGGTATCCAAGACTGATGTCGTAGCGACTAGTAGAAATACGTATGTTCGGAAACCTTCTGACCGTAAAGCAGCGTTGTTGACTACAGTAGATGACCGCGTAAGTTGCGTGAACCAAACGAATTAGGCACGACCGGGCAAGGTGGATTCCCCACTACCTACTTTAGTAGATGCCGACTCTCCCATTCCGGACAAAATCTTGGAGCGGGAAACGTTTGATAGGCAGGTAAGAAAATGGAAGAACCATTTCGTTTTCCCGTTAGGCAGGTTTCCGGGATGCGCTCCCATAAAAGGCCGATCGAACTTACCCGGTCGTGCTTTATCCAACTTACCTGGTCGTGGTTTATCCGACTTATCCGATTGTTTTTTGTCCAACTTATCCGTCGTACTTTGTTCAACTTATTCGATCGTGGTTTGACCAACTTACCCGGTCTTGCTTTGTCCAACTTATCCGGTCGTGCTTTGACCAACTTACCAGGTCGTGCTTTGTCCAATTTGTTCGCTCGGTAGATCTTATCTCGGTGCAACTTACACGCTGCGTACTGTAATTGTAATTGAATACATTGAAGTCGAAAAAAAAAATGGCGAAGCGTAGATATCGACTGTCAGCCATAGCGAAATAAAAATCTTTCCATGATGAACGGAATTAAATGCCAGGTCTGCGATTTCATCGAACTCTCCCAATCGACCGACTACCCGTCTGATCGTTTAATCGTAACCTCTGCCCCAATCAGTTGAAGTTGACGAAGAACGACATTTTGTGAATTTTTTTTAAGCTGCCACTCAAATCGCTCCAACATTTTATAATCGCTGAAAAACCACGCGACCCGTAGTATTAGTGGAGAATTTTGGAAAAAGTTTTGACCATTTCAGACCGTCGGGCAGAGGAGCAATATTTTAGCCGGTGCCGATCAACGTCCGACGAATTAGCGGTTCCGTCTACCTGCTGACCGGAAAATTGACGAGCGACGATAACGGGAGCTCGCCCTCATGGGGTAGAACAAATTCGCACATTATCCACTCTTTCTTTTCCATCCCTCCCCAGAAGAGTTTACCACCCATGAAGAAAAAAATGGATTACAGTTTTTGTTACCGACCGAGTCCGGGTTGAGCGGATGGCGAAGGTTTCGCATCGCCTTAAGCGCATTATCTACGGCCCAGCACACTCACTCGTGGTCTTAAAAGCGTCGTCTCTCGGCTAGATGCAACTGCTCTTCATATTTTATATACCACATAAAATAGAATGTGCACGTGCGGAGCTTTGAGGAAAGAATGCGAGAAGCGGAGAGAAGCACGTAGAATCTTCAAAGCGAGGTCAACGACTCGGCAGTTCCTGATAAGTCGCCTCAATTTTCCAAATTTCTTCAGACGCATTTCCGCGAGAAAATTCTTTGATTGGAGTTGCATCGTCGAACGGCACTTATCTTCTACGGCAAGCGAGAATCCGGCATTTAAATTCATGCGGGCAAGTCGAGAAACTCTCAATCTTCCGTGTCAACTGACAGACGCGCATATTTTCTTTTTATAAGTATTTTTTTTTCCTTCCATCAACAACTTTCGCCAGTCGCTTTCGTGCCATCTTCCCATTGGCCACCTCCGGCAACTGATTATTAGATTATTATAAAATGCACGACGAACTACCGCTCTAAGTGGATAAAACGCGACGGAAAAAATCCGAGGTACCGAGCGGCGAACGAACTGCGATGAGGAAGGAGAGGAAGAGGAATAAGAAAAAAATAATAAGAATGCAGGGAATAAGATGAGTGGCGAGAGGAACCAGCGCCGAGTTTTCATCCCACTTCGTTCCAGACTGACTCGTTCAGCCACGCTCGTTATATTCAGACGCAGCACCTCGTACGCCGAGATATATAAGTTTCTCTTTAATCCTATTATTCTCCCAAGTTCCTCGGAACTTAGCCTCGGGTAAAGTTGTTTCTCGGACAAGTCCGCGATACGAGGGTGCTCCGAGACTCGAGGAGCGCACGGAGAAGAGCCCGCCGACGGTCGGAACCCTCGGAAAGTGTAATAGAATAGAATTGAAAAATATATTTAAAAAAAAAGACGCTAGAGGCAGAAATCATAAATTGGACGTGGCCTCTTCTTTCATATGGAAATTCGTGGAGTTAACAAAAGAGCTCGTTGGTGGAGGTTCGGTGACTGCAAGTCTACTATATGATACTCCCAGGCATTCTTTCGCGCAACTTTCATTCTTTTACTCCACCAACTATAGTCGCAAAAGTGCAAAATTCACTCGGTGGTTTCTTCGGCCGTGGCTGTCAGCAATGCGAGTTGGATTTTTGCTCTTTTATTTTATTTTTTTAATACCGCTCACTCGTTCCCTCTCCGAGCCGCGGAGGTGGGCTACCTGGACTTCCGGGCCGAGCGCGAATTCCGTCTATATTCTTTCCCTCTTTTCCTCGTACTTTTCATTGCGCAGCCTCCCACTCCAATCCCGCTCCACTGGCAACTCTCGTACCAGCGACTCGTTTCCTCGTTTTCTACTGGGCTACGCTTTTATTTCCACTTAAAGGCCATTCATATTTAAAGCTGTATCCGCTCGCCGGGTAAGGATTTACCGAGCTGCGGGACGCGGACGGAGTCGCCACCACCGGTGTTTCGCGGCTTAAAGTATGTAAAGCAGTAACCAGCGTACTGGGAAAACGCACCGTGGTAATGGAATCGCCAATCTGAATTATAAAACGAAGCTCGCGGACATCCGCAGCTTTCGCGTGCCGATGGAGAAACAATTTCGCAAAGTCGAAACTTTTTCATCCGGCCGGGTGGAAAAGTTTCAATAAAAAAATGCTCCGGTCGTCCAGCCGAAGGAAATTAATCGTGAGTCTCTCGAGCATCGTGTGTACCTCCATGCGCGGACTTTGCATTGTTTTCAGAATATTTTTTTCTACTCACGTGCATGGACTGTAAAAAATTTTGTTCGAAAATTAATGAAGGGTATTGGAAGCTTTTTTACATAAACTGTCTATGAATTTTCAAACACATGAGTGTTGCAATTTCATTTTATTTTATTTTATTGCACTGGAATTTGTATTTTTAATGAAATTTTTTATAAATTTCATGCAAAAGATTTGTAATTTTAATATCTGGCTTTCTATTTTACAAAAAAGGACATGGGTGTTCAATTAATGTACATTGTAGAATAAATGTAAATTTAATGTACTGAACTGGAAGTTTTTATGCAAAAACTGGTACATTAAATATAATGTACAATTGCCATGAATAATTAATATATTTTTTCACTGAAATCAAAGCAAATTATTAAAATAAAATTACTTTTGTAGTAAACGTCAAGTAAATTAATAAAAATAAAGTATTCCCAATATTTTTAATACACTGAACATTAATTTTCCATCACATTTGCAGATGAGATTTAATATACCAGTTTTTGCATATAAACTTCCAAGTGTGGTACATTAAATTTACAATTTATTTTTACAGTGCACGTCGTACATAGATAGATAGATCGAGTTTCTATTGGTACAGGGATAAATTCCTTAAGTACCGTAGCAGTGCCGAAGTTACAGTAAGGTGTACATTTTTCTTACTCTAGTTTTTTTTTATCAAAAAGTATAGTACAGAGTGTGTGACGAAGTATGCGTAGTGTTCAGTAATGCGATTTATAATCTATAAAGAATACAATGTTCATAAATTTACAATTGTTTTACAACGCAAACGAATCGACTTGCACGCTAGTGAGAATTTCTACACGGTGCATTTGTTTCTATACTTGACTGCGAGACTCGTACGTACCAGCAGCGCGCTTCGAAACGAGGAAGGTACGTTGGCCATCACCTGGGGCCGAAGTACATCTTAGAGTTAAACTCTTTCGCCTATCTCACGGGCTTATAACCCGGGAAAGATAGGACACCCGAAGCGTCGAGGCGTGCACCCTAGGATCGGGTGTATTTCCCCATTTTCATGGTATGCTTCACGCTCTACATACGAATCTACGTGTTCCTCCGCTAGGATCGTACATAATATCCCAAGTCGCGGGCTACGATTACCTCTTTCTGTCGCTTGTACCGATTCCGTTGTACTATATATGCTATATATGTGTCCGACGTGCAAGGCCGATAAGGCGACCGGAAGATCCTCTGGCCTACATTACGTAGACTTTTACGTGCACACACTGTATATTTATATATGATATAAAGTATATCTTGCTCATAGACTGCAGGTACACTGTATCCGGTAGGAAAGAGCGGGGTAAAATGGCACAATGGGGCAAAACGGGGCGGAAAATCCGAATGCCTCGATGGGTAAAAATGGGGCATCAAAAAAAAAAAAATTATGTAGACTTTTACGTGCACACACTGTATGTTTGTATGTGATATAAAGTATATCATGCACATAGAATGCAGGTACACTGTATCCGGTAGGAAAAAGCGGGGTAAAATGGCACAATGGGGCAAAACGGGGCGGAAAATCCGGATGCCTCGATGGGTAAAAATGGGGCATCCAAAAAAAAAGTTATGTAGACTTTTACGTGCACACACTGTATGTTTGTATGTGATATAAAGTATATCATGCACATAGAATCCAGGTACACTGTATCCGGTAGGGAAGAACGGGGTAAAATGGGACAGTGGGGCAAAACGCAATTTTCCAATAATTTTGGATTTGGAGAGTGGGGCAAAACGGGGCGGAAAATCCGCATGCATCGATGGGCCGAAATGGGGCATCCAGTAATTATTGGAAAATTGCGTTTTGCCCCACTGTCCCGTTTTACCCCGGTGTATGTACGGTCGCGCATCCGTGTGTACGCATGTGCATGTGTGGAGAGTATGGAGTGAAAAATATAAAAAGCTCCACAGTGTTTTCGCACTCGCGCTTCACTAATATGCCTCGACCGAGCGAGGACACGGAAGTTATTCTCTCGGAATTTTTCCATATATCTTTACGCCCCATACGGCCCGAGCGCACGGATCTCGCACTTCGCCCTCCCCACGCGGAATTCTTATGCTTCGTATCACGATTTAACAAGAATATCGCGGGATATCGTGACGCTGCGAATAGTTTCGGTAGATCTGCCTGTCAGGCTCCGAGACACGGGTAATCCGAAAAAAGACGAATCGATGGCACAGCGTCTTTGAAATGTTTAAATTCGTGTTGTTTCTAGAGTTTCCAATAAATGTTCAGTCGCATGCGGTAATGTACGAGAGGTTGCCGGTATTTATTTATGTAATTTATCCGGTGTATCGTAGAAACTCGGTAAGTTGTGCAATAATACTGTGCATACTATCGTCGTGTGCAAACAAAAAATAGTAATTTACGATAACAAATGCGGTAAAGCTACTTTTATACGCACACTGTGAAGTGCAGCGAGTAAAGTGCGTGCGCAAAGTACTTTATTTTACGCACGCCTAAGCGTGCATAAAGTACTTTATTTTATCGGACAGTTGAGCCCATGCGTCGGGTATTTCTAGTACACGTGGGTGTAAAGTGCCACTTTCGCCACTCTCGGCAGGCACGAAAAGTAGCACTTTTCATGCATGAGTTACAAAAATTCATTTTTCAACCGGAAACACATCACTTCCGGTTTGAAAATCTAATTCTTTCCCAATAAGCGATGTATTTCTCGTAAGTTTCCGGACATCAAAATTGCAAACTTCAGCGCGAGGGTGCGCGGCGCCCGAGTGACAACAACCTACCAGTAAGATTACAATAATAACCTATGGCAGATATAGGTTTGTTATTGAATATATATCCCGAAAATATATTGATATTGAGTTTACCCGTATGAAATCTCAATACCATCAGCGAATACCGCAGAGTGAAAAATTTCGTCGAGAATTTAAAGGGATCAACAACCATCGCTGCGCTGGTAATAATAATCCACGGTAATCGTAGGCTTATAATTTTACATCAATGTCTACGTTAAGAAGCTTATTGTCGAAATAAGCCTCTTACGGAAAATCCGCTGTCATCACCCGTGGCTGTTGCCCACGTTCGGCATCCGAGTAAAAGTTTATTCTTATACAATGACTTTACTTCGCTTATTAATTATTTAATAAATAACGAAAGGGCGGTCTTTTCCATACAGAAAATTAAAGGAGTTATGCCAAAAAATGTTCTTAAAAAAAAAATCGTTTAAAAAAATCCTATACGCTCGTTTGTGGATTACGGTCTTTCGATCATCTAAACAAATCCCAGGCCAGGGTATAAAAAATTGTTGGAAGAGTACAACAATAATAATAATAATAAAAATTGGACGCAAGTACGTATCGATGGTTTAACGCCAGAAGGGCGTATGGGCTGCGCTTATACACGGCCTATATTGCCATATAGGCTGAGATGTACTTATATGGATGGTTTTATTGCCATATCAATAAACCATCGACATAAGTACAAGTAGCGGATTTATTGACAATATGCCAGTTGAAACAATTCTGGGTGTCATAGCATGACATAACGTAGATTCTCGCGACAACTTACATAATGCCAATTGCCCATCGACCTAGGTCCTTCAGTCATCGACATAAATATTTAAGAAAATAAATAACTGAATAACCAGAAATTGCGACTTTCCCGGAAACGTTAAGAAGAATCGCGACGAGCTTAACAATCGACAGCCCTGCCGGAGCGAGAGCTTCCGGTCGAGGGCGCGAGCATGTCGTTTAATTCTTTATAAGCCTCTACGAAGGTCCGCGAGGACTCTGCTGTGCAAGACCCGAACCCTCGTCGTTCCCGCGGGAATGGTCAATACTTTGACTGCTCGGATTCGCTGCAAATTCGGGAAACGCCGAGGGTGTAGAATCCTCAACCAACCTCGGTTCGCGACGAAGTTCGCAGTCGCGGAGCCATCTTCTGAAGCTTGTGTGTAGCTCTCCGTGTGAACATCCGTCGCTTTAGCGGACGAAATTTAATCCGGCGCCAGCTGGAATATTTAGTAGACTCTTACTATAAATGGGCTGCCCACGAGAAGCCGAAATGCCATCCCCGAATACAGCAACGCTGGTGGAAGCGGTGGGCCGGCGAGGGAGAGCGGCAAACACCGGGAAGCTAGATCCTGGCTGGTCGTGAGGCTAACGTGGCTTGACAATCTCCAATCTCGAGTTTAAACGCCCTTGCCAGCTACCCCGCACCGGGAGCGGTAGATCTCTCTCGACTGCTCCTCGCTCCGCGGCACGCCGAGCTTTTCCACCGCGAGCGCCATAAATAGGCCAGCAGCGAGCACTGTTACAAATTCAAGTCGGAGCGGATGAGGAATTGCAAGGTGGAGAAAAATAAGGGGCGGATGGGAACCCGCGAGCTCTTTCAACCAGAAATCATCGCGTCCGATCAAATTTTTCGCAGCGTTAGTATATATGTATATATATATATATATTTTATTTTTTTATTTTTTTATTTTTTTATTTATACAGTGTAATGCCTCTAACAGCAGCTCGCTGCCTGCCAGCCGGACAAAGAGCGATATGGAATCTCGTCGACTACCCCTTCCCCCGCCCCGTCCCCGCTTCGCTCATTTCACGACCCTCTATCTGACCTTCGCCACGCGAACGCCTTTTTTTTGTTTCCGAAATCATATTGTCTGCATCATACGGCAGGCGAACTTTTTACTCGTTCAGGTAAAGTACTGCGTGGCACACTACACTGTAAAAAAGTTTGAACTTTTTAGAGCTTATTGTCCAGAAACGTTGACAATTTTTTATTTGGCAATTTTCAGAACGCACCAACCGAACCGAGTTTTACAAACAAAAGTACAAACTAAAATTGTTAATGACACGGGAAATGAAACGACAGGTTTGTATTTGATAACTTTGACAAAGAGTTTGTCACTTATTTAACAAAATTATTTTTATGAAACTTTGTATTGAGACGAAAGTATTCAACGAAAATGTATCGTCACGGAAATTTGCGTTTATAAGTTTATGTATTTGCAAAAACATGGTTATCAATGGGTTCCTTGATTAAGGACGCATGCATTAATACAAATGAACATACATTACTTTTAATAAAAGCACATAATTTTCGATGAACAATTGTGCAAATTTAGCACTCGTTTGACCAGCTTTCTCCGCCAACTTAACTACACAGTAAAAGAGGTTTGTGCATTTAACAAACCTTATCTGTCAATATTCGTAAAGTTGACAGACATTTTTGCAAAATGGACGATATTTTTTTGTAAAATTAACGAGAGAATAATTTTAGAAATTTGTGGACAAGAAACGTTGGTCCTTTTTAACTGTGAACTTCTTCGTTAACTGCAAAATCAACATTTTCATTGATTTCAATTTTTTTAAATGCCAACACTCAACTTTCCTCGCCAGAATTTGATGTTGGTTAATTGTTTGGTCGAGATATCTGAAAAACCTGGCGCATATCCGGCTATCGACTAGATTTTCTTTATTTTATTTTTATTGATTTTTATTTTTTAGTAAAACGTGTTGGAGTTTTTTATGGAACCGCTGTCAAACTTCTACCGCCTCCAGCGTTGAACGTTACTCGCTGCCGCGTATCCGTGTGACGCCGTCGCGAACGAGCACAATGCCGGGAGAAAAAAAAACGACAAAAGAGCCCTTCGATTCTACATCGACACTCGAGCTGCCGAAGCTTACACTTCTACACAGAGAAGCCGCACTCTGAACACCAGAGATTGAAAATTTATCGCCGGTCTCCCCACCCTTTGCCTTTTAGCTTTTTCGTTAACGAAATTTCTATAAAATTCAATTCGCCGTACAGCGAGGAGAGGCGTATAACATTTTTTCCCTTTTTTTTTCAGGGTTCCTATACGAAGATCGTACGAGGATAGAAAGTGTCGTTGAAAACTTTTTCGTTGTTGCAACCGTGTGCGCTCGCGCGCCACGCGCCGGAGTCTGCTCGCTATCGCTCCGCGAGAATCTTCTCCCTTTAACTCCGCTTTATCTCCCTTCTTCCTTTTTTTTCCCAACCCCTGTTCCACGATTTGCGCATTTTCGCGAAAACTTTTGCGGTTTAGTTTGCCCGACCGCGACGTGTCGGCGACAGCGCGGCAAAGTACGAGGATAAATTTTTCTCACCATCTTCTCGCGTCCCTTTCGATGGTGCGAGGGTTGTCTCCCCCGTTCGCCACCTCGTTTTCCCGAGGACGAAGTTCGGGTGTTTCGAGCCCGAGGCCGAGCACGCTTCGGGAGTCATCGGGGAGCAAGGTCGCTCTCGGTCGCTCCGCTACAGGGACAGTTTCGCCCGCGGCCAGCGAAATTGATCGAGTTGACCATTCGTCGGGATTTGATTCCGCGAACGAGTCCCTCGGCTGGCCGTAAGTTCGCGTTAAGACGACCGTTGCCACTCGCTTTATGCATACATGCATGTAGTTCGCGCGAATCGCGATTCCGTCCATCGCCGTAGCTCTCGCCTCCCTCGCAAGTAGTAAAGACCAACTGCGGTCAGACACGGCAAAGCGCAGCAGCGAATGTGGAGCCCTTCGCTGAAAGAGACATTCACCGCCGGCGAGTTTGCTCTAAAAGTTGAATCCACGTTGTAACAGTAAAAACCAACGAAACCAGAAGCGAAAGAGCCGCCGGTGAAAGAGAGAAACGAGGGAAATGCATGAAACAAGTCGGTGCGGAAAAGATTCAGCGGGAGTGGGAGGGGGTGGAAAATCTGGTAGAGAATTATTTGAGATCGCCAACGAGTTCTCTTTCTCGGGCACTGCCGGGGCGACAAAAGATCTCTCTACAAGCCAGGTAATTCGCGAACGCTGGAAAACTGGCAGAGTTCCATCCAACGCCGACCGGCGGGAAAGCTCCGCCAGCACTCTCGGCTCTCTTTTCACTCTGCCGACCCTCGTCGGCTTTCTCTCGGTGTGTTCCCCGTCCGCCACCGTCCCCACCCACTCCCCCTGCCCCAGCCCCACTCGCTGGTACACTTTGTTAATCAAAGTCCCGCGGCCGCGCGGCGTGAAAAACCGACCGGTTGTGCGACACGTAATGGAATTGCGTGCCGAAATTTGGGAACTCGGCCAAATGCCCGACGGTTGCCATTCGGGCGCAACATGGGAAACATAAGAGAAAACCTACCGGAACCCAAATATCGCCGAATATCGCCCCCTCCCTTGTTTTCCTTAACGCCGATAACAATCGGAGAACTAGGCGTTGGCCAAAAATTGATGAACTTTTATTAAATTCTTCACCTCATTGATGAAATGTTGGTTTCAGGACTGAGAAAAAGGATAGTGTTTCCTACTGTACCTAAGCAATATTTTCCAGGGGGAACGTCTATACAGATAATTTTTGACAGTATACATTCAATTCATTAAAATATAATTACGCACTGAAAAAAAAATTGGTTGGATTAAACTTAAGTCGCAGTGACATACGTTCAAAGCTGTTATTTGTTTGGTGCAAATAAAGCATTGTTTTGTTAAACTATTATTTGCTTCAATTTATGCAAAATTTGTCGATTGTATGTTATCCGTCTTATCCGAGGTACCCCGCATAAACGAGGTTCCACTGTACTACGTAATTTTTTCTCAGTGAGGTATCCTTTTCTTTTTCTTTTCTGAACCAGGCAATTTCATGAAGCCGCGCTCAGCGCCCGTGTAGTTAAATTTCCGGAACAAGAACGATGACTCAACGTTTTTGCCGGCCCGACGATCGTTTCCTCTCCCTCCACTTTGGCGAAGCCTTCGTTATGGAGCAAAATTTTCCAAATAGTTTTACGCTCACGCCGATAGTTTTATAGAGGGTATTAGACGAAAATTCTTCAGCGAAAGTTGGAAGTAGGCAACCTACCGAGCAAAGTGGCTCCGGTTCTCTGATAGTTTCTCGTTAAAGTGCATCGAATAGTTGGACGCATAGAGCGAGCTTCGATGCGTCATTGGGGCGGTCGAGGGGGTGGAGAGGGTGGAGATGGTGGGAGGAGGAAGCGGAGGAGAAGGTTGTTAGGTCGAGAGTAAAGGTGCAGAGAGTGAGGAAGCGTAGTGGTGTTGGAAGTTTTACGTAAGAGAAATTTCAACCACGAAGAAACCTCGCGGCTTCTCACTCTCTCTCCCGATGCGCCTGTCTTCGGCATCGTGCTGAATTTTGATTTTCCGCTCGCGGAATATCCCCCACACGTTGGCGCACTCGTCTGAATACAGAGGCCAGTTCGAAGGAGAAAGCCAGGGACGGACGGAGAGAACGTTGCAGACTGAGTTAATCGAGTTAAAACTTTTCTCGGTGAGACTCGACGGAGTGGAGTACACACAGGCGAGGAGTTGCCGCATGGATTATACCGAGAGGCAATCGATGGCCTCCTTCTCCGCGAGCCACTCTATCTACCTATCTATCCGTCTGCCTATCTCGCTTCCGACATTCCGGGGGTTCCGTCTTGCCCCGACCACCCCATCTTCAACCCCCGGCCAGATAAGTTGGTAAGTATGTGCAGGGTTAGGTTAGTCTTTCGGGTCTTTCCCTTCTACCCGTTCCCGGCAACCCATGACGCCGACCACCGGCATCGAATCATGATCAACTTCTGCTTCACAAAACTTTTCACCCACCTACAACGACTCCCGGACGATAATATTTTTCGCTCCTCCAAACACATCAAATTCCTTGTCGACTCTCCAAGCCGACAATACTTATCTCTTATCGACTTCATCGTTCTCGGGGGACTCTTATGTAGGGGAAATCGGGGACAAAAGTAACAAAAATCCTTCTTTATTTTTTCACGGGCAAACCTGAGAGTCTAAAGCTAGGGCATCCAATGATGTATCGTTAACCTATTCTTAGGTATTTAGTTTAAACATTTTTAAGCAGAAAATACCACTCAGTTGCGAATACTGTCCTTTAAAGGCAGACGAAATTGGGTGAGAGTTTGGGCCGCGATGGAGTCAATTGTAATGGGTAATGGAATTATTTGTAACGTCCCTCTGCACCAACGAAATCCTTTGCCGATCGCGATTAAGAAATAGAACGGAATGCATTATCACAGAAAAATTAAAGTTTATCGATGCTCAGGTTATTTACGAACGTTTTTCAACAAAATATGTTCAGTTTACCTGTTCTGTACGATGATGCAGTAAACGCAGCTATAAATATTTAAGTCTACAATTGGTTGGTTATAAGTTATAAAAGCGTCGATCGCCGATTGCTTAGAACGTAAGAATAAATTACACAGAATATATTGGTCTTGGTATTGGTGTTGAAAAAAATTTATTATCGCTGGTTGACCTAGACCGACTGTTGGAATCGACGGTTACAATCGATTATTACCAAAATAACTGTGGCATTTCTTAACAACAAATTGAAACGGATCGTCTCGATCCGTGTTTCTTTTCACTAATATTTTGCAATGTGTCGCCTAGGCTGACGCGATCCGCACAGCCGAAAAATCTCTTCTGCACCCGCGAATCAGATTTACGTTCGGCGAATTGATCTTTTTGAAAACTCAGCTATTACCTGATTGCACGACCATAAGTTGATGTCTATAACGTTGCTCACTTCATATGCGACGCCTCCGATCATGGGCAGCGATGCGCGGCTGCTTGTTACAACTGACCCGCCTTACTTTTCTCCCTAGTCTCCTCTTCTTGGCTTCCGCAACGGTCTTGCAGTAGTTCGGCTATTCATTCGACTCCCCTCATTTGCATGAAGCTGACCTTGGGCTCGACTTACTTCTTACGTCGTAGAAAATAACAAGAAGAGAAAGAAATGAGGAAGGAACGAGGTCACGACTGTGACGCGCAAAGAACTGAATAAACTACGCGTAAGCCGGATGAATGGAGAGACGCAGCGAGGGATAAGACGGTAAGGGGAAAAGTAAAGGGAAAACCCGCTCGCCCAATACCAGTAAGGATTTCGTTGTGTCCCCCCGAAGATGTGTATGATATTCGAGTGCGCACTCCGGGGCTTGCGCTACCGCCTTGGCGAGGCGGCCCGACGATCACTGAAAGTGTACCCCGGCCGGTGGAGTACAGCGGTGGAGCCGGTGAATTTTCAAGCGGGGCACGTATCTCGCAGTCTTCATTTATTTAGCTAAGGAGATATGCCGTTAGCCGAGATAGAGCTTGAGGGTTATAGCGAGCCAGGATAGCGGAGGGCGGATCCCTGCTTCAGCGGCTAAGTCGAGACCGACCCTCACTCTCTTATACACCCCTTTCACTCGGTTACCAACCCCGTGTCTCTCCTCCATTACGCTCTTATTCGCTTCCATCATTCACCTTTTTCGAGCTTCATCATTCAGGGGCGTGCCCCGAATTGAGAAAATGTAATAGCACCGTGAGGGACAATAATTTAGTGCTTTGTCACTAAAATTTCAAGCGCACTATTTAGCTATCGAAGCACTGCCACTATTAAGGAACTCGGTAGTAATACCAATAAGGTAATGGTTTTGGGGGTTTGTCATTCGGGGGCGTGCCCCGAATTGAGAAATTGTAATGGTACTGCGAGAGATAATAATTCGCGGTATTTAGCTAAGACATCACCGCCAACTATTAACGAACTCGTTAGTAGTCCCAATAAAGCAATGGTTTTCGAGCTTCGTCATTTGGGGGCGTGCCCCGAATTGAGAAACCGTAATGGTAACGTGATAGACAATAAGTCAGTGCTTATTGTCACTAAAAATGTCACGCGCGCAGTTTAGCTATGGAATCACCGCCAACTATTAACGAACTCGTTAGTAGTCCCAATAAAGCAATGGTTTTCGAGCTTCGTCATTTGGGGTCGTGCCCCGAATTGAGAAACCGTAATGGTAACGTGATAGATAATAATTCAGTGCTTTGTCACTAAAAATGTCACGCGCGCTATTTAGCTATGGAATCACTGCCAACTATTAAGGAACTCGTTAGTAGTCCCAATAAAGCAATGGTTTTCGAGCTCCGTCATTTAGGGTCGTGCCCCGAATTGAGAAACCGTAATGGTACCGTGAGAGATAATAATTCAGTGCTTTGTCACTAAAAATGGCACGCGCACTATTATTCAGCGATCAAATTACTGCCGGCTATTAACGAACTCGATAGTAATGTCAATAAAGCAATCGTTTTTGAGCTTCGTCATTCAGAGGCGTGCCTCGAATTGAGAAACCGTAATGGTACCCCGAGAGACAATAATTCAGAGCTTTGTCACTAAAATTTCATGCGCACTATTTAGTGATGAAATCACTGCTGACTATCAAGGATCTCGATAGTAATGCCAATAAAGCAATCGTTTTCGAGCTTCGTCATTCAGAGGCGTGCCGAATTCAGAAACCGTAATGGTACCGTGAGAGACAATAATTCAGTGCTTTGTCACTAACGAAGTCGGTAGTAATGCCAAGAAAGCAATGGTTTTCGAGCTTCGTCATTCAGCAGCGTATCCCTAATTAAGGAACCGTAATGGTACCGCGAGATTTAATAATTCGCACTATTTAACTATCAAAATACTGCCAACTATTAAGGACCTCGGTAGTAATTCCAACAAAGCAATGGTTTTCGAGCTCCGCCATTCAGGCGCGGGCCTCGAATTGAGAAACCGTAATGGTACCGTGATAGACAACAAGTCAGTGCTTTGTCACTAAAAATTCCATGCGCACTATTTAGCTGTCAAATCACTGCCAACTATCAACGGACTCGGTAGTAAAGCCAATAAATCAATGGATATACAATTCCTACTATCAACTATCAACTGACTCAGTTGTCATAGTTAGTAGTCATTTTATCTTTTCGCTGTTCATTTGACACTGAATTTTGTGGAAATATCTCTGGCCTGAATTCACATTCGATACAACATTTTTTTTTTTTTCAAGGGGCTTTTTTCGAGATATCGGTGGGGCTTTTTATGCCGTTCGAGTGAGCGTTCGATTGTCGGAGGGGACAGAGTGCTATCCAATTATCGGTTCAGTCCGCCAATCGCTCGAGTGAGATTTCGGATCCTCATTACGCTAGTGTGCATGAATTTCACAGGACCTCACTCAATGTTTCTCTCCTTCACTTCCTGACATTAAAATTCTCTAATTATCGAAGAGCTTTGATAATCCCCAACATATCAGTACCCACAAAAAATATGGTCGCCTTTTTTTGCCGCGTTAAATGTCACTCGACACGTTATACTTTCGTCGTTCCCTCGAACGATGTTTATTTATTTTTATTTCTTTCTATCAATTCCGCTACTCGTGCGAGAGCGAGCGGCATTGCCGGGCGGTCGTATAAGGGCTGTCCAATTATCGGTCCAAAAGCGCGACCCGCCCGCAACTGGATACACTCTCGAGTATCGTCGATTCTGTGTACCTACTCGGCCCCTTTTCGAGCTCTCAGAGCCATACATTGCGAGTTCAGTTTGTGCGCTCTAAGGGTACCAGGTTGTTGTTTTTTTTTTCCCCGAGAACTCGAACTAGCAATCAAGGATAACGATCGAGACGATATTGGCCTGTGTGTGTGTGCACGTAAGGGCACTTTTCTCGACTGCTACAAAGAACACGTAGATAAGCCATGATCGTAAAATCTATGAAAAATGCGTCGGACCTTTCGCAGCGCACCAGACGCTGGACGTTGCCATACCAATATACTTTTTCTCTCCTTCGCGACAGAGAAGTGAATTTTTATTTTTATTTATTTTTTTTTTGTATAAGCGCCGATAAGAATTCGCCACGCGCGCTTCGGCTCTTCGCAACAATGCTCGGATTGGACTTAAACACAGAATAGTCTGAGGTGCGAACTTCGTCGTTATCGCAAAGCTCCGAGTGGGTTATGGTTATTCATAAAACAAAACTGCGGCGAACGGCTTCGTAATAGTTTTTCTTACATCGTTATACGGCGACTGAAACTGGGCGTCGAGTTTCTTAATAAAGAGGCGATGGCCGCGACCGGGTGCTGTGGTTGGCTCGCTTGGTTTCACCCGGACGGGGCGAGGCCGCGCTTTTCATGCTCTCGGCTTCTCTCACTCGACTGCCCTCATCGTACCTCTTAATAGTTTTTCTCTGAATTATGTATAGCGCGACCGTGTAGGGGCCAGAATCGTGCGGCGAAGTACCGCTAAATTAAAGTCGAAGGCTGTGGTTATACGCCGTTCGGAGTACAGCGCACGGGCAAGGGTTCGTTAAAAATGTGTTTCTCCCTTATTTCATCCTCGCGATGTTAATAAGCTCGCCATATTTTTTTTTTTTTCACTGGCTCGAAGTTAAGTGGAGAACATGCCAGCCGCGAAACTCGGACACACAAGTATGACCAAAAAAATTGTCAATTAGAGACCCCAAAAAAAAAAAAAAGAAATTCTATGTACGGCAAGGTTTCGCTCCAGAAATCGATCCCAAATGAGACGCCTTAACGCAAAACGGGATATAAAAAAATCCGAACCACGATCCTTCGTTGATCAAAATTTCGAGGTGAAAATTGCGGTATTAAAAATGTGTTTCTCCCTGATTTCAACCTCGCGATGTTAATAAGCTCTCCATTTTTTATTTTTTTTTCACTGGCTTGAACTTAAGTGGAGAACATGCAAGCCGTGAATCTCGGACACACAAGTGTGACCAAAAAAATAGTCAATTAGAGACCCAAAAAAAAAAAAGAAATTTTACGTACGGTAAACTATCGCTCCAGACATCATTCCCAACTGAGACCTCATAAAGGTAAAACCTGCCTAAAAAAAAATTCAAACTACGATCCTTCATTGATCGAAAATTCAAAATGAAAATTGCCGCTTGGCAACGCTGTTTCAGTGCCGGGAGCGATTATTCGCGCGGAGAGGAGAGACGAGTGGTCGGTATGGGCTGGCAACGGGGTGGAGAGCATTCGTGTTCGGTACTCGACGAACAGAAGCGGCGCACGTTAATAAGGCAGTTCTGCGTCCCTCCAGCGCAAGCCGGTTATCCGACACTCGAGTTATATTCCACATACTCGGTCAACGAGAGTATAGTTGAACGCAATATATCACCAGTAATTATACATCTCCGGATCGGGGGACTTGCGGCTGCTGGTGGGTTGGGAGGGGTGGTCGAGTCGTATAGTAAGATAAGGGTTTCGATGTACCTATATAGCGGCGTGTATCGCAAACGGTACACCATAGAGTCGTGTGCACCGGTTTATATATGATGACGCGAAGAAGCGCGAGCATGGCGAGACGAGAAACGCCGTCCGGTAACGCGAGAAGAGGCCAACCCCGCGCCGACCCCTTGGCGGCGCTCCAAGTACCAGTGACGTAAGGTGTTAATGTAACCGCGTAACGATAACCACCACTTATTTCCAGCCTGGTAATTGGTAAGGAGACACTGTGAGCCGGTCCCGTTGCGCTCTTCCTCACGCGGGCAACTTTCCTCCTAGCTTACCTGGCGAACCCTCAGGGACATGTATAAGCCGAGATAACTTAGTTTCCAACTGGTAAATATATGCATAGTGTATCCGAGGCTTCAGCGAACTTCGCCGGTCAAGTGATAATAAATAAGGCGATTCGCCCTCAAGGCGGACGCAGAAATTTGACCGAGCCTTGAGCCGTTGCGATAGCGTTGCTCTGACGATTTTAACCCTTTAAGTACCGGAGATTTTTGCCGATCATTTTTCTTCTGTGTTATAGAAAAAAGAATACTTGAAACTACGTGCGGGCATTTTTAACTCCCGACTGCCGTCACGGAAAAACGGGAGTTATGAGTTTCACTGCGATGACCCACTTTGGTGTCTTTTCGAAGGCGCCAGTGTTTGTCGGAATGACAAAGTATTACTTAACCAAATTTGGCGTATTGATTCTTTGTATAATAATCTATGTTTGGGACTAAAAAAATGTAAGCTACGGTGTAAACGCACCGTATTCCGATAAACTAATTAATAATTCGCGGTGTCATACCGATTACCCAATGAGAAACAAGAATCCCTTTTTTCATTGGCTGTTATATTTTTCTCAATACAGGAATAAAAAAATATTTATATAGGCGGTGTTATTGTTAGTTATATGATACTTATTTCGTTCGTCATTATTATCTTTGTTGTCTCAAGTAGTTCACGCAGTAGCGTAAAATTAATCGTGTGCTAATATGGTGTAGAGGGGAGGTTATCCTCGTATTGTGCTCCTTGTTATCAAGAAGGTTTTTTTCGTTATCTTTTTATTAGCCTTTTTTGCAGATTTTTTTAAACACATTAACTTATTATTGGAGTCGTTCGAAGATTGCGTCTTGCCAAATGCTAAGCCCTCGTTGAACGAGAATCCGGTAGGTGAAACATTAAACAGAATCCATTGAAACCGTTGGCAGTTTCGATCTGTAGCGCGGACTGTAGAACTCAAAGTACTCAAAGGAATATTTTTTCCAGCTTTTTTAGCATAATATTTCGCCGCCCCACATGGCGAGTCGAAGGAACACAATTATCTGTGAAATAAAAAAAAAATATGTTCGATAACGCAAGAAAAATATGTGCCCGGGTAAATATGACAGCGACATCCCAGCGGCGATGCGCGCAATTTCAGCAGAATTTAATAGACGATGCCATGAGCCGGATCAACACAGAGTCCGAGCCTTCGGCTCCAAAATTCCATGGATATTGGTAGGGGAGGATGGATGTATCGGGGACATAGGGTCGATATTGTAGGCGAGCGAGGGAGAGAGAGTTGGACAGAGGGGTGGAGTTAAGGACGCGCCTAGTTTCGGCGGACCGGCCAGGGCACGGCCAGAGGGCCTAGTCAAGCTGGCCGCGACCCCGGCCGACCCCAAGGGCGGCTGGACACGATTCCATTAAAGTCGCCGGGTCCGAGTTTGTCGCTGTGCTTCCTATTGGCTTTGCACCCCTGAATCCTCCGGCTAACCGCGAGTTCGCCGCTCGGTAGTTTTGCTCACTCTCGTTGGTCGGTTCGTTGCCTCGCTCGGCTGCCTCCGTCTCCCTCCGGTGAAAGTCACAAACCAGTCCGCACGGCAAATAACCGTGCACATACGGTAATTGACGCGGAGGGTGGAGAAGCCAAACGTCGATCGTTCGACAACCAACACGACCGACTGACAAACGTCGATCGCATCATCGTCCCACGTCGTAAACGATGCCCAATTTCCTTGACGCGCGGAGCTGTACCGTCCCTAGCCCGAGGACGGACAGGCCCGGATATGCTCGGACTGGTACACACAGCCCGTTCGTACGTACACCGTAATAACGTTGATGCTGGATATCCGCCACGAAAACCGATCATCTCACTCCCACAATCTCTGTGTTGGTTCATTCCGCAACTGCTACTGCCAGTCCGACGTTATAGTTTCGCGTGTCATGTCGTAACTGATATCAACGAACTGCGTTTATGCCCTGTATGCGAAAATTCGAAACTGATATCCCGCAACATTGAACGGATCGAAATCGCTACGACTGTCGACGTTTCGGTCGATTTCAGGCAACAGTTTCGGACTCGTTAGTGAGAGAGCTGAAATCGACGAGGCTTTCACACAAATCCCCACTTGCAGTAGTTTTATCCGGTGCGATTCTATCCGACTACATTTTAATTATTATCGCATTTATATTTATATTCTTATAAATGCGTCACTTCCGATTTGAAAATTTCATTTCTATACCGGAAGTGCAGTCATCCTGGAAATACGTCACTTCCGTTTTAAATGTCTCATTTTTCCACCGGAAGTGACGTCATACCGAAAATACGTCACTTCTAGTTGCAAATCTTGTTTTAACAGAGCGAAGATTATTTTCGAAAAATATTCCGTCGTTGATGTAAACGAGAGAGCGAACGTCCATAAAAATATGTCTGCGAATGAAAGTTTTCATTTAACTTGCGGTTCTGACCAGGGCTTGCGAAAGCTCGTGCCGAGCGTGCGTGAGTTTCCGCTTCTTCTTTTTGATACGCATTCCGCAAATCCTAGAGTAACGAATGTTAAAAATGTATGCCGGATAGTTCACCGGAAGGAAGTGTGGAGGAAAGGGCGAGAACGGCAATAAAATTACATTATTTTCAAGCGGGTAATACGGCTTTTCGAGCATGCGGAGAGTGCGAGGGTTCGCGCATACCGGAGCAATGTTTTTCCTCCGCCCAGCTCGTATAACAGCCCGCGAACGAGAATAATCGTCCGATTATTAATTACGTACTCGGCATACCGTTGGGGCGCGGCATGGAAATTCATTTCCGTCAAAATTCTTCAGCGAGGTGCGGAGTCGCTGCTAGCATTCCGGTACGCGGGCACGTATTGCGTTTCCGCACAGCGAATGACTCTCGTTGGTCCATGCACGCGAGCGATACTACGACATTAAGCGCGGGAACAATGCGGAACGCACACACGATTTTGCTCGTCGTGTAACGTACAATACGGAAAGCGGGTGCGCATTCACGGATGCGTAGTCACGCAATCACCTGCGATGCTTTCGTACACGAGGCTTTCGAGAGCTTGCGTTATCGATGCGACACTGCGCACAGTGTATCGACTTTCGTGAGCTGGCTTAATTTGTTTTTCATTTTTTTGCAGAAACTTCCTGTTTTTAGCCGGTTCAACCGGTTTGAAAATCTCATTTTTCCACCGAAAACGACTTCATTCCGAAAGTACGTAACTTCAGGTTTGAAAATCTTATTTTCGGAACACACACACGATTTTGCTCGTCGTGTATCGTACAATACGGAAAGCAGGCGCGCGTTCACGGATGCGTAGTCACGCAATCACCTACGATGCTTTCGTACACGAGGCTTTCGAGAGCTTGCGTTATCGATGCGACACTGCGCACAGTGTATCGACTTTCGTGAGCTGGCTTAATTTGTTTTTCATTTTTTTGCAGAAACTTCCTGTTTTTAGCCGGTTCAACCGGTTTGAAAATCTCATTTTTCCACCGAAAACGACTTCATTCCGGAAGTACGTCGCTTCAGGTTTGAAAATCTTATTTTCGGAACGCGCACACGATTTTGCTCGTCGTGTATCGTACAATACGGAAAGCAGGCGCGCGTTCACGGATGCGTAGTCACGCAATCACCTGCGATGCTTTCGTACACGAGGCTTTCGAGAGCTTGCGTTATCGATGCGGATCGACTTTCGCGAGCTGCCTTAATTTTTTTTTTTCTTTATTGCGGAATCTTCTCGTTTTTCCTTTCGGCGACGTCAGCGTTCAATATTTTTTCTTCATTCCAGCGCGCTCGCCCAAACCCGGCCAATACCGGAGCTTCCGGAAAAAAATTCTCGTGCGAAAACACAAACTTCAGCCCGGAGGAAGCTTTCCTCGGGGGAGGTCTGAACACTACCGCTTTTACGTTAACCAAACCCACACAGCTTTTCACAATGTTCGGCTTCACTTCCACCGGCCGGGGGATAGCCTCGCCGCTCCGAGTCGACTCCTTCCTCTTGTTGTTCCTAACTAGTTTACAAAGCTAACCCGATAACGTACTTTGGTACGGTCTTTAATTTTAGTCCTTTGTCGGCCGGAGGAGCGAGTGAGGCCGGAGAAAGGAGAAGCTGGTAATTTCCATGTCGAGCGTGTCTGTCCGTGACGGTGGAAGAAAGGGCGCGCAGGCAAAACTGAGCAGCTCGGCGCGGAGCGTCGTGAAAGTTTTAATTTTTATAAAGTAAAATTTATCTTCTTTTTGTTTCTTTCTTTCTTTTTTATTTTCTTACACTGTAGAAAGTTTTGAAAAGCATCACTATCGTGCTCGTTCCGTAATGGCTATGGAGGTTGAACGTAATTTTCATTTAACCAACTTTTTGGAGAATTTAATCTCATATTTATTCTTTGCCTAGTCGAGCTAATAAGATCTTCAGAAGAATATTGATTTTTATTATTATTATTTTTAAAAAATATTACGATCAACAGCCTGTGAGCCGTTTTACCCCTTGGCTGTTCCCACCGCTTATACTCTCCAATAACGGCGCTTCTTTCTCCCCCGACTCGGGCACAGTTGAGCCTCTGAGCGGAAAACGAAGTTAGCGCGCTTTTTTTCGAACTTTCCGAACAGGATAAGCGTGTGGATTCCCTACAGTGTAACGAAAGTGAGGGGACGAAATAAAATTGGACGTTGTTGCAATCGGATTGTTGCTCATGTCCGTAGTTCCCTCCTGTCGGGGATTTGCCCACTCTCAGACGATGCACGTCGACGCACGAGCCCAAACTAATCCCATGAAGTCACGTGAAATTGCTGCGTTAATGGGCTCGCTCTCGTTACGGCATTATCCGACCGGGCGCTCGCGACAGAATCGACCGGTGACAGCGGGAAGAACGACCCTCGCAGCCACCGCGTTAGCCCTTGCCAGTTACGTACAGCTGCCTCGCTTTTCCTCCTCTTCATCCATAATAAATAATTAAGGTACGCGCAAGCACTGTACGAGCACCGGCAATTAATCTTAATAGGACAATTTCTGCAATTTATAACACCAATGAAAAGTCCAAAGATTTTTCGAAAAAAAAAATGTAATGCGCTGTTACGTCCGACTCGTGACAGTGTGAGGGAGGACACAACGCGATCGGTTCTTTTTTAGAGTCAAGGCAGGGCAGCCCTTTGCACCGGGGATAGAAACGTCGCCTATTTGCACTATAGTTTTATCGTTTTATTTGTTTGTAAATTGATGAACGTTGTTAGAAGTTTTTTTTTACATGAACCAGAAACAGTGTATGTGAAAAAGCTTCCATCACCGTTCAAATTGGTGTGCTGCAATTTTGCAGTAACATTTTTATTTTTAATGAACATTTTTGTTAATTTCAGGCAAAAGGTTTATAATTTTTATATCTGTTTATGTTAAAACTGTCGATATTTTTATTTCCGCTTAGATTCACACAACTGCTGCTCCGCTTCTTATAACACGCTGTGATCAGAACGATGAGATATCGATCTATACCACGCCCGGTGTTAATTACGGTGGCAGCTGCCCATTTTTAAGCCTAACATCGCGGAAAATTGGTTGGGATAGAGCCCTAGGAATGCCGGTCGTTTCACGTCTTCGGGTGATAATTTATTATTAATCTCTTGTGAATTCGAACCGTTGCACTCCGCAGCGTTACTAATGAAAAAACGAGTTATTCACGCCGATTTTGTCGTAATTGAATATAAGTCCTGACGGGTAATTTACTCCGAGGAGAAAAACGATGGGGTATTAGAAAAGGATGCAATTGAATATTCGTTGCACTAAGTCATCAAAATTTGTGGAACGAATAAAAATGATTGAGAATAAAGCAAGATTTCTTACGTTTTTCACTGGTCTGCTGAATTTCGGAATTTTTAAATCCATTCTATATGCTATGGAAACCGGAAGGCGGAGAGTAGGTTCTCCATAAGGGGGAGGGGGAGGACAAACATCCAAACAGATTCATAATTTTTCAAAATATATATAAGAAGAAGATAAGGCTGTAATTCTGGATTGACAATTAACACTAGAATAATTATCTTTAAAATATGTAAATACCTTTCAACATCCGAAGACTGAAATTCGTAAAGCTGGGCGGGTTAAAGAAAAACAAGTGTTCGGCTCTTCAGGCACGAGATCTGTGACAGGCCCGAACGGCACAGCGCCGCGAAGTCAAATTAGGCATATAGTAATATAGAGAATGCGAGGCATCCGGTACAGCCGTAGGCTCTTTCGCTATATCTCACACTCTCTCCGCTTTACTTATTGCACAACGGCGAGCTCCCGACATTGCAATTAGTAGTTCGGGCTCGCGTGCGCCAGTCCCGAGTAGTTATGGATGTGCATATAGCAGACCTACCAACCGTTGAGCTTGCTCCTGCGGCCCCGCACACCGCATCCCACTAAAGCACTCCGAAACATTTCAATCTTCGGCTCGTGCGCGGCGAGCACTCGACAACCTTCGGAGCCTCTCCTCGATATATATCGCTCGCACGGTACAGCGAACACGGAAAAAAAGCTTCCATGCAGATTTCCAGCGAAATATATTGCGCCACCCTTTATCTTTCGGTCTCGGTATCGATATTTGTATTGTAAGATAGCTCATATCTCCGCTGCGAAATACATCCGTACAATCGTGTATTCCCGTCCCGCGACCGATCAATCGAACGATCTCGTCCGCGATCGTATTCCACCGCTACACGCCAAACGGTTTCGATGAGAATTCAAGTATCGGCTTTTATCCCTCTATCCTGACGGAAGGCGCGTCAGGCTGATATCGCGCAGATGTTGCCAGGGAATAGAGAGAGAAAATAAAAAAGAAACGATTTGCCAAAGGGGTGGAATGCTTTTTGCTAGCCTGCGAGAAGATCGAAACGATTTCTTTCACTTCCAAACGATCAGGACATCGGTAGGCCTGACGAATACGTTTCGTTGTCTTCTTCGCTCCCTCACCAGACAAAAATGTAATAAATTATGTTCGAGCAATACTTGTGACCGAGGATCGTACGTGACTGAGGGCGATAAAGATAAGGGAAATCTGTGGCGAACGGCCGCGTGGGGTTCTCGGAGGAGCACGAACGCCCGGGGCGAGATCGGGGCGGAAGTTCGCATTATAAAGTAACACAATACAGAAGACCAGACTGTGGCGCTGCTGCCGGTGGTCTCAGCTCACCCAGGATCTAGCTAAGACCTCCGAGACTCGGAGAGAAAACCGGGACGAAAAACGAAACCGCCGCCATTCTCCCTCGCTCTGTTTCGTTCGCTATCTGTGGGATTTATTGCTCGGACTGTTCGCCCGCACGGCGCGAGAGCCGTGCCCTCGCGTCTTACTTAACTTCCGCTTTCCGATACTGGTACGGCAACGAGAGTAGCTCGCGGGCAATTCGCCATCGGTCGAGTCTCGGTCGCCGGCTCGCTCCACTATCTGCACAATTCCGCTTTCTCCCATCTCGCTATATCTATCGATAGGATTCGTACTCATCGTATATTCTCTCTTGTGTCCGGGACTCGCGATTACCGGTGCTTATTCCAACGACGATACTGACCAGCGCATGTTACGAGGAACGGATATTTTTTCTCGGTGAATTCATGGACTACAGTTTTTCCTCAAGGCTTACCCACAGAAAAGTCTGATCAACGTATTCGATTCTTCTGTCCTGGGGCAAAAACGTCGTGTACCGACCCTCAATTAATACACGAATTATACATGGACCGGACGAAATTCACAACTTTTCTCCTATAGCTTAAATAGTTATGATACTAAATTTTGTTACAGATATTTTTGTGTACTTACTCATATAGTAGTAGTAGTGGCGAATTTATTGAGAGTGCATAACATGGAACAGTTTTTAATACATTACAGATTTCAATCACATATATGCTGCTAATTGGCCACCGACCGAAGACCTTCAGCCACTATGTATATATTTATTTGAATTGAATACATTATTCTGGGTGCCATAAATTGAAGCTTCAGTTGCGAGCTGTTCCGCACAGCGCTCCGAGGAGATTGCGATTAAGGTCGTATTAAACATTTGAATTGTATTAGTATGGCTTATGTGTCTCTCCATTGCGTTATTGAAGCGCCATGTCTTTTAACCATTTTTAATTTTCAACGTTGTTGTGAATGACAAACTATCCTTCGTGTAACCGGATGTGTTCGAGGCACGGCCGACGAGTTCAATGAGATCCTTCACATTTCTTCTTTCCAATAAACTTTCGGAAAGAAAGTCGGAATCCTGCGCGTGATTGATAGACACATAAAGTTCCACTCTTCGGTCTTCATTCGAGCTGGTTTCCAGAAAAAGAAGTGTTAAACATTTTAGTTCCGACTCTGGCACAACCCAATATGCTAATGCGAATTTATCCTACCGATCAATCATTGAACTTCCATCGACTTGGTAGCTGGCATTCGCGCGGGGTAATTTCCGTCATCGGCTATCTCGGGGCTTTCTTGTGCCCGTAAAAAAGAATACAACCCCGCCCGATGCGAAGCGGTGCGCACTTGCCCGTCGCAGGCTGCGCCCTCGCTATTCATCCGGTTTTATCACCGGGCTCGTTATTTCGCGAAAGGACGAGCGAGGGAAAAGAGACTCTCGGAGCAGAGAGCGACCCGCGCGTTTATTGCTCATCTCATGGTTCGTGGTCTCGGGTTCTCCGCACGGATTGGAAGAAACGCACGTAGTCGCCAGCGCCGCGATGCAGCTTGGGTTAAAGTGGAAGAGGAACCGGCGAAGAAGCAAGTAGAAAGCTGTGAAAGTTAAGCCCAGGCCCGGAGCGTTGATGCTACGTGGCGATTGTCCTCCTGTCGACGAGGTCGACACAATGAATCTCCGCGGATCCTTTTTCCCCAAAAGGAAAACAAGAACCGGATGAATAAAACCGAGAAAATTCCTCGCTCACGTTTCTTTCGCATCTCACCCGTCCGGTGTGCTTCCCCGTTCCCGGTTTCCCGCCCGAGAGCCTCCCCATTCCGGGTTACGGCCAATATGTGCGCGAAAGAAAGTTGCAGCTCGCTAATTAATATCGTAGGAAGACGCTTTGCGCGTTCTTGGAAATATCGGGCCTCACTCTGGATCGCGATGCCGCTATTCCCTCGACGTAATTCTGCCGGTGGATCGATCGGTGAAACGAACCGTGGACTAGCAGTTACGCCCGTGAACCGAAGATTTTTCGCTCCGCGCGATCGTTCGCAAGCACGCGTGCGAGTCTCCTCAAAGGAATTGTGCTGGGTAGAGAGGTATTTCAATTTGGGAATTGCGCTACGACCGTGAGAGCGCAGATCGCAGTGGTTTCGATGTGGATACAATGGGCCTTGTGTTCAATCGAACCGCGAGCATAACTCTCGTGCGGTACGATATTAAACGTGAAGTTGTCTTTGTTCCACTTTGCGTGGGGGCCTCGCGAAGTTCTTGATTGAGCTGAGAATGGGAGCGGTGAATTCGATGCCCAATCGGCAACTCGCACAATGAATTCATTGATGGAATCTCTTTTGATGAATATCAAACAGTTCGTGTCTTCATTGTTTTTTCATCATCCCCGGCATTGTTCTTTCCGGCGATAAACTGATTGGAAGCCAATGTACACGTGAAACAAATACGTGAATTACACATTTTCACACAACAGTTCGATGGCTCGCAGATATGTCTGCAAATGCGCCGACATTCCAATTGGTTGGATGAAAACTTGGTTACGAACACGCATTGCCTCGTGATTTCCGATCCATAATGATTACCACAATTACGCGTTAAAGGAGAAATCCCAGTATATTCCCATACCCATATGCACTCCATGCGAATATCCATTATACGTATCGATCTCTCAGAAGCGCCGGGTAGGGTTTAGACGCAGCGTAGGTACAACCGTTCCCTTCCGGAAACTCCGGAGCATTAGGGGAGTATAGTCTTAGCTCACCAAGAGTCGAGTGAAATATAACCTTCCTTAGAATCTATACAAGCCACTCGTAATGAGATCGGGAACTACTTCGAAATATACCGTTGTCCTTGTTTCTGAAGCATATGTGATCGTGAGAGCTGCGTCAGCTGTACCTTCCTGAACCAACCTCGAAGGCCTCGAAGGCCCCGAAGGCGCTGATGTTACGATGGAGCAACAGAGAAAAGCAGCTTTTCTCAATCGCTTCTGTCAGCTCAGTCTTCCCTCCTGTTCACCCTCCCGTCGACGCGTGACCAATGACGGGTTGTCAATCTGTCTGAGAATCCGTTTTGAGGTCCGTGAGCTGCCGATACCCGAGTGGGCTTATCGTAAACGCCAGATTTCCATCGACGAAGCGATATGAAGCAAGCATCGACAAAGCGATGGCAATAATAGCCGCACCGCTGAGGATTCGGTATGCGGCGAAGGCCCGAACAACGATCCGGCTAGTATGAGATTACGTTGTACGTACCTGTGTCAGACGGCTCTGTTCCGCTACTCCGATTCCGTACCACGACTACACACGGCAACCAGTTGATTCGTAAGAGTATATATGCCAGCCTATTGAGGGATCACCCCGAATGCAGTGTACTCAAGTTTCAAACCGGCTGCAGGTGGAAACCATACAAGGGCGGACACGATCCGCTGTATCCAATTGTATGCGGTTAGGCTGTGAGCTCGAAGGTCCATCGAATGGCACAGAGAAATGGCAGTCAGCATGTACGGAATCAGTCAGGAAAGGATCAACGTTTGATGCAGAAGGACTTTTCTTGGCACAGAAACGGAAATCAAAATTACCATGAAGGTAATCATCAGATTTAGTTATTGGGCCCTTCGAATACCAAGGTGGAATTCTGCCATAACTTGACTACCGTTACTTGTCGGATTCGAGTTCCAATTTCAGTTCACGGCGTATTGGCTGAAACTTGTTACACGAGGCAGTCGCTTGGGTATTGCGAGAAGATATGTTCCAATTATCGAGATAACACTTAACTCGGGTCTCAAGAACAATACTTGCACCAACGTAACGTACAAATGGTTTCAGGCGCATGACGAAGGATTAATGCGATTTCGCAAGGAATTTCGCTATACAGCCATATTGACGATCCATACGTAGCGCTCGTCTCTTCTTGCGGTAGAGTTGGTGAGGATACCGTATAAACTAACTCCGGCAAGGATAATACGTGCTTATCACGTAATGTTGTATACGATATATCTAATTCTATATCGCTCCGGGATCCCAGTGTAATATCATCTTGGATATAATCTAGGCAAAGCTCCGCTCGCTATCCGGATGAGACTTGGGAATATAATTCATATGCCGGGGGGATAAGACGTTGGAACGTGTAATGCAAGAGAAACAGCACTGCTTCCACCTGGAATGGTGAATTGTCGAGAGATGAAGACAATCATGTTTTAATGGGAAAAATTAATGACGCTTCTTTTTTCGGAATGTCTTTAATAGCCTCCCGTTAAACGAAGAACTTTATACGAGCCTACGATAACGTCACTTTGGTTATTTGCGGTTGTAATCAATCACTCTTTAACCTCAGATGACAGTTTCGTTCAACCCACATCTCTTTTTTTTAAGTTAGGCTTAAAAAACTATTTCCATTGATTTTGTGCATTCCGATGCAAAATATCCAACACCGACAACTTCCACAGGAAATCTACTACCTGTTTTCCGCATAAGATAGATGAACAATGAGTACGATGAAACCCCCGACTATGTAAGTTCCATCGGGAGGCGCCTTTTTTCCGGCTCCCGTTTTATGCTTTCCTGTTTAAATCGGCTTACCGCTGCAACGCATCCTTTTATCTTCGCCCAAGGATGCTCGAGGAAATATGGAAAAGCTGGTTTTATTCCATCCCTGGGGGTCCAAGAAGGTCAAGCGTTTAAGGACGCGCTTTTACATTCTCTCTTAACTGGACAGAAATCTTCTTGAGGTAAACTTTGCATTTATCATCGCCTTTGTGAGCGGAATAAAGAATTCTCGGGGCAGAATTATGCAACCCAGGACTTTTGATGACTGAAGCGCACCGTAGTACACGCGCGAGCTTAACCACACAAAAACCGAGTATGAAAATTCGGAGCAGCGAGGATTCACTGTATCTCATTCAGTGCGAAAGGGAAACGCTGAATGGAAGGGTCGTTAGAGGATTTCTGTACGAATTTCTTATTTCATTTCTACAAATATCTTGGCGACAGATTCTAAGAGAGTTATTCACTGGCGGATCTCAAGAGCCGATGTGCAGAGGACCGTCACACTCACCTGTAGAAGTTCTAGAATCAGCGTGATCGCGCCTGGAAACTTGATTACGTATACATTTTGCCGATGAGGATGAGAACTCCATACAAATACGGAATACATGCCAAGCTTTGCATGACCCCGGAAATGCGGCTCAGTAATCTCTAGAATTTCTGCGGTCGTAGAGATTTTGCCAGATAACGCTGAGACCTACAGGAATTAGAAAGGGTAGAAAGGCGAGGGAGGTAATGTAAGGTTGCATTTCGCGGTGATTCGACCGGGGATTTCAATTGCCCGAAGGGCGCGTCAGCTCGACCGCAATTATATCGCTTGACCACGGGTAGCCCGGCTGGCCATTGCAGTGCCCCGCCAACACAAGCTGGGCGCCATTCTCTAGGCTTCTAATTAAAATTGAAGGTAGCATGTAACCAAGGGAGAGTGGCGGGAACCGTGAGTACGGAGAACCGTTCGGATTCACATTCGTAGATAGCGAATAGATATAGAGAAAGAGGGGGATAAATAGAGACGGAAGAACGTACAGAGAACGCAGTGAAGCCCAGTGTATAGTTGATGCTTAATTTCTGCAGCGTGCGTGCGTTCGTCATTGGGTAAGCCCAAAGCCGAAAACACTAATGGACCAGAATCAGGGATGTTGCACGCTGATTGATTGATGAACGTTGTTCGGAGCAGCACCCAACGGGGTGGGTGGTAAAAGGGTGTGGTGAGGGTGAGGCGTCGGCGAGATGGGTAAAGGTGATGCAGTGCCTGCGTTGGGTGGGTTAGTGGCTGTACCGGGCGACACAGCATCGGCTAGGTATAGCGGCTAGGTCGAGGTTTCCAATCGACGCCGCAGGACCCGAAGCGCACTTGCGTGCGTCAACTCCGTACTGACCAACCCCGTCGAGAATATTCCCACAATCCCTCCTCCCCCGCCGTCTGTTCATCCAGCTCGCTCGGCGTTAATCGATTCGTGCCAACTCGCGAACTGTACGGATGCGTTCCGTTGTGGTAACACGCTTGTTCGCATTTCGTTCCTATTTTTCTATCCGCTTCCTCTGCGCTCTTGGTCTCGTTTTGTTCTTCCTGTCGACAAACCGCCGCGATCTGCACCCAACGGATCGCAAGATAGATTGGCAACCGTCAATGTCCGCTCGATCGGTTGAGACAGGAAGGAAGCAAAGAAGACGATTTGAAGACAGGACCAATGAGCTATGCTGAGCAGCCAAAGCTCACTTTCATCCAGTTGGACAATAATGCGACAAAAGGCACGAAGCTACCTGCTTTGAGACGAGGCTTGAAGAGAAAATCCGTATTGTTGGGACATTGGTAGGCAGTCCAGAAAGTGAACAGGAGCGTTGGGACCCGGTGAAGCTGAGGCGTGTGTTATTTGAATTGTATCGTCCTGGGACGCGGAAGTGGCAAAGATAACTCCAGTGCATTGAGATGAAACGGGAACATGAACGGATGAGTCAAGGGAGTATTGGCAAATCGGTAACGCGATCCTTCAAGCGAATACCTTGGCCTCAGAGGTGCGCGTCTCTGGCTTCTTTTCATGCTTGTTCCTTTTTGCCGAGTGTTTTCTCACCGTTCTTATCTGCATACAGGCTATCTCTACTTTGAATTCAATATTGCTCGATAACTCAGAAGGGAACATCGCGGTAGCGCCTTATCGACCTCAGCCACAAGGCTGAGGGGAGAGAGAGGAGCAGTCACCAAACTATGAACTGGGAACACACATGACTATCCATAACCCACATGGTTCCCGTACTTCCGGCTCCCGATCTCGGCTCCACCGTCCTCGCACTCTTATATCTTTCACCCGACGGTACACTCTCTTAAATCCGGATATTCCACTCGCGGGCACGTACAGCCCGTGATCGAGAGACTGGAAATGGCTCGGGAGCCGGGGGAGTGAGTATCTCCTCGCGCGAACAAGGAAAGAATGTATGAAAGGGACGACAAGGGACGAAGCAATGTCGTGTGGCGGTATAGGCGAGAGACCCGCGAGGTGTGAGAAAAACGAAATCTTGGGATAAAAGTATGCCGTGACTTGTACTTGGGAGATTGAGGGTGGAAAAGAGGATGACAAGAAGGAGGAATAGACTTCTCATCGTGTCGGATACTCCGCGCCGCAGATTTCCACCTGGAAACTGGATATCCATCCTTATCCGCAACTTCGGTACAATCGCCTCACGGACTTACGGATCGCTAGATCGATTTTGGGGTGCTTGCCAGATCTATAAGTTTCTGCAAATAAATTTTGTTTCTTCCTGTAGTAATTTACTCTACCCCAACATAGAGATTGCAGGAGCAAATACAAGTGTTGCGTTTCGCGAATATCGTCCATACCCGTTTGGGAATCGTTTGTTCACTGTCTAGATGAGGTCAATTGAAGCAACCATAATTGCGAATGAAGCCCAATTTCTCGGGGCTATAATACGATCACCTGAGAGTTCCTATTCATGCCGTAGCGGAGTTGAGAATAGGGTACCTGACACAGTACATTGCTGCTGGATCCTGAGCGGTTGAACTCGATTGCAGTAAGGGACGCAAGTGCAGAAAGAGAGAGGGTGAGAGCGAGAGGAAGGACCGGAGGCGGAGATAGGGTTGAGTCCAAGTGGCTCCTCACCGTCTACGACTCTTCGAGTGCCTGCTCGAGTGTTCTCCACGATGACCAATTCGGAGCTATGGCGCAGAAATTCAAGCTCTCTTGCCTCGCCGTTGGTTTCTGAAAGCTCCGTCCCTCCGGCTTTCTATTCTCCGGACTGCCAGGCAGCGTCTCGGTCTATACACATTGCAACAACACTGCTCCACGTTCTGCAAGAGTTATTATACTATACAAGAATTCCGCCATTTTCCGGCACAATCCTCATACGCCGGTGGAAATACAAGAGAGGTCGGCCAGCAGGATGCTCTTCATCAGGAAAACTGATGCTCATGCGCCTCCATGCACCAACTTCCACGTTATAGAATACATACAACCCCGTTAGTTGTCGTCTCCCTAGCAGGATATGTACATTGTAACGAAAAAGTTTTACCTAAGAATATAACTTCCCGAGCGAATAGTCGTACGCCGGACGACGACGACGAAAAGTTTTCTCAGTGAGACGAAAAACGGCGGAGTGTACCGAGTATCTTGAGAAGAGATTGGACACATTTCATTCCCTCTCTCCATGTTCCTTCCACGTTTCATTCTCGATACACAGCGTAACATTTCGCTCGTCGTATAAAACGACACGGTCAAGGTCTACATCATTCTCTTCCTTTATTTTCTCTCCGCCGTGTTTATTCCCACACCGTTCAGATCTGCTTTTCCACGCTTCGCTAGCCGTCTGCGACACGCTACGTTGACCAGGATCAATGACACGTGTTTAAGTCGTACGTAAGAGGCTCCGCATCAAAGTGGTCAACGATCTGCTCCGTGCAGGGTGGCGCGGTTTTTCTGAACTCTACCCACCTCCTTGACGCTCAAGTCGTCGTTTACCTTCGTTACCTTCATCTTTCTCTTCTGTCTCGGTTCCGGCCTTTCCTAAACTGTCCAAAAACACGGGTCGAAATGGCCCCTCTAATGACCAACGAAAGCGAGCGAGACCTTTTGGGACGCCGTTGTCGGCGACGTGATATTTAAATACTCTGAAGGGTACTCGAGCGCATCGCTGCGATTTCGGTCGTTGCAAAGTTTCGAGTGCATTCATACGCGTTGACAACGCCCGCGCTGCATGGGGAAGCTCGTGCCAGCTCGCGTGCCTTCTCCATCCCATGAAATTCGGACTCGCTCAGCCCCTCTCAGAATAAAACTTGCTCCAGCTCGGTCCAACCGCAGCATCGACGGTCCGACTGTTTCGGGGTTTCGCCGGCAGTGCGAGAGAACACAAAGCGTAACAAAGAGGAGATCGCACTGCGGCTACGGGCATGAATTCATTCGAGTGCATCACGCCCGGCTACAATGTCTCTCGAGCGCAACGGGTTCGTCCGGCGTACTAACTTATGCGTTCAAAGAGGGGATTAAAGTAGTAGTAGCTGAAGCGTCAGTGGTGACGGTGACCCGAATCGTTGACGTGCGATACGGGCGAGGCCATCAAACGCATTCGCGTCGTAAACCAAAGTGCACGCGCATATCGCCAGCGCACAACGCGCGACCGACGCTTGCCGTAAGGGTTGCGCCGGGGTTGAAACTCTCCTTTATACCGTCGAGTCTCCCCCCCCCCCCCGTTGCAAATTTTACCGCGGCGTCGAGTCGTCAAAGGCAAAAAGCACCGGGAGGATTACGAGGAAATGAAAATCTCGGTGTGGGTCCGTTGTGTGTCTCTCTGCGTCGGGCCGACGATCCTCCCTTCAGCAGACATTTAGCAACTTCAATTCTTCCGACTCTCCCCCATTCTTCGTCACGCTTCGCCTCGCAGCCCCTTCCGTTCCACGGACCAAGCGAATAAACGGCATCTGGCAAAGAAATGATACGACGGACGGGGTCACGCGGGCCGTTAGGAGAAAATTGAAATGCACGCTCGCAGATTGTTTATTATAGTACCGCGACGGCGAGGACAAACGAATGAGAGCGCGGATACGCTCGTAGAAAACGTTTCGTTCCTTCTTCTTTTTTTTTTTTTTTGTTCCTTCTTTTTTTCCACTTTGTGACAGTGTCGAGAAATCGTCGAGGAGACTTCGCTCCCCTCCCATTTCTGCACTCGCTTTATCCCAACGGCAGATGCAAAAGCTCGAGCTGCTTCACTACTCCGCCGAGACATTTCAGGCCGTCCCTCTGTGTGACGCATGAAAGTAGGCAAGGGTCGTGAGGACGAGGGCGCCCTCGGTGAGACGAAGATAACTATGGGAGTATATGATGGCAAAGAAGAATGAGAAGAAGGCGAAATACTGGAGGCAGAATATGCGTTGGGTACCGGTGGGGTAGTACAGTAAAAAGGCAATGCGTGGAAGGACCCCGAGGCCGTAAAAGCGTTACGTTACTTTAGACCGAGAACACGGGGATAAGGAGAATATGCTATAAAGATATATATACCAGGCTGTAGTACGGCTATATGGTATATATTGTATGTTTAGATATATTTTTACAAGGCGGAACCCACATTTTTACCCTAAAGAGAGCGGCTCCGTAGGGCGAGAGGCGTCGCCGCAGCCGGGTAGGGATCTACGTACGGAAAACACAGCGCTAGCGTGTTCCGTAGCCGTCGACATTCTGTCCTTACCATAAACATTCTTAGTTCATGTACGTCGGTTTGTACGGTGACGGAAAAGAGGAAGGCAGGGGAAAGAAACTGAGGATCAACCTCTCCGATTCATGATACATCCGCCATCGCTCACCCACGAAAGTCATTCGCTTTTATTTATTCTTCTTCCTTTTGGAAAAACCATTTCAGTTTCTAGTGCACCAATCGAGGAAGATGGCCCTAAATAAGAAATGTCGCTGTTGAGGGTCTTCTTTTTTTGATACACCAACTTACTTCGTGTAGAGTTACCTGCGTAGTACCGCGCGATTTTTCTTTTTTTTGGGTTTGATCGGTATTTAATGTATAAAGAGTCAGGCACTAAACCCTCCTCTTATGCTCGACCCGAAGGTCTCTCGCCCATCAAGAGCAAACGCAACAAAGATTCGCCTACTTTCCGTTGAAAACGCTGACAAGGTGGGACTAGGCTTGGAAAAATCCTGCTCTCACCGTTAACTAGTTAATGAATCGATCAATTAATCAAGGATCATCGAACAGATGGGCCGACCCTGCCCTGCATCGGGTAGCGACTCACCTGGTTGGGCTTCCAGCGATCCGACCAAAGTCGGGTTTGATCGGTATGAAAGTGCGTCTTGGCGACGCCTCATATCTCGCTAATCCGTCACGACGCAGTGGCGTCACGTCTCACGTCCATCGGTGTTTCTCCGCCGGATGCCGCAACAAACGTTGAGGCGTTTCGCGTTTTCGTTCCGTTTCGTTGAAACCTTTCTCGTGGGCTTTTTCCGAGCTTCGAAACGGTGGCACCCCGAACGATTCTGTCTCTGTTCCCGGTGGTTCACGAGTTCACGGTGGAAGATTCGCAATAAAGATTTACCGTTCGTACGCGGTTGGAATAATCGTTTCCTCATGAGGGCTCCTCGTCGCTGTTGGGACGGTTCTCCCGTTTCTGGCTCTCCCTCGCAATACTCTCGCCTCGTGCAAGGACTCAACCTCGACGCAAGAGCGACGTTTCTCCTTCGTCTGGGGTCAGCCTCTACCGAGACACAACAGCGGGCCGCCCTATATCACACATCAGTGCTGATTGGTCTTAATTTTCTCTGCGTACGTGGTCCGAAACTCCAAGCGAGCGGAAAATCTTGACGTCGCCGTACGGCGGCCTACTCTCAGCAAATGAGAAAGACGTCAGGGCAGCGTCGAATCAGGCGGATTCCTTCGTCGTAGTCCGCCTTTCGACGATTCGCCGAATCCTACTTTCCTCTCGCGAGGAAGGCTTCGATGTTATGTCTCTTCATACAGCGAACGCGTGCTCCGCTCTTCGGCTCGGAGTGCCGTCATTAGGTTTAAATTCGCGAGCGAACCGAGCCATCGCAGGCAGAGCTCGCAATTAAGCTGTCAAAGAGCGAGAGGCTGCCGCTATAATTCTTCTTTAGCGTGCTCAGCGGCGCGAACGCTGAGCACTCGAGCTTTTTGGCGTAAAACCCTTTCGCTGTTTCCTTCGCTCTCGGTAACCATCGAATTACACACATGGACAACCTGTCCGCTCGCGAATGCCGCACGAGGGAGAGGTTCATTTTCTCAGTCGAGTCCGGCATGGAGGAAGCCCTCGTAATCGAATTGGCCGAAGAGTGCGAAATTAAAGGTGGTTGGTTGCTCTTTGCCAAAAATAAAAATGGAACATTGTACGAGTCCGACCTCCTCGAGCTTCAACCGGCGCATCACGGAAATTATTCACGCTCCGCGAACTCCTCGACTGCCCGCTTTTATTTCCAGCACCGGATACCCCACCTATCCGCTCTCTTGCTGATTGCGTCTATCAAGTTTTAATTAAAAATTCGGCACGGCGCGTTGAGCGCTGAGCGTTCAGGCGAAGGAACCGATTGTTTCACTCGTCGTCGAAGCTGAAAGCTTTCCTGACGTCCTCGTCCGCCCTCCAGCTCCGCGATGACCTGCCCCGCGTCTGCTTTCTTGATCCACGCAACGAAACGGAGCTATCGCCCGAAGAGCCGCATCTTTGCTGAACCCCTCGCCGGTGCTTTCTCATCGGTGCAGCGTCGGAAAGTCATCCCTCTTCCTGTCGTCGCGGCGCGACCTCAGGATGGTCTCAGACACACTCGACAGGACACGTCACGCAGGACGGACAAGCTCGCGTCAGGTACGTCCGTTTTTCCAACCTCGTTCCGAAACGTACTCCGAGTCCCGTACCGGCGGAATCCTTCAAAGGCAGATCTCCGGGAAACGCGACTGGAATAACCAAAACACTTGCACCAGCAGGCATCTCGCTCCGCCTCGCGAGGTTCCCGTTTTCTAACTCGCTTCTCGAGTTCCCGGAATGTCCGGACTTTTCTACATAGTTACCTTCACCCTCTCGAGTTCTTCCTTTACTTTATTTTTCTCTCTTGCTTCTTTCGATCCTCGCGGAACGTGTCGCCGTCGGAGTCGTCGCCACGGGAGTTTCCCGACTCTCTGCGCTCTCCGACACGGTCACCTGCCGTTCGTTCGGCTGCGATGGAATTGGGCATCGATACTTCGTGCAGGAATTACATCCGCTCGCCGGGCGGATTGCGCTGCGGAAAGGGAACTCGAACAATTCTACGGCGCACGTAGCCAAGGAACTGAGGAATGAAGAATTGCTGGAGCGCAACGAACTCTTATTTTTCTTCTTTTCCTACCCAGCCCAACATCTCTTTGTAGCCCGATCGTCTTTTTTTGCCAGTCCCAGATGGGGAATCCGACTCGATTGTTTTATGTTAATTCCCCGCTGAGTTTCGTCATAGCGTGCAAGTCGACTGTGTACACTGGGATCGACTCTTTTCATGAGTCCTGGTGATTGAATTTTACGACAATGGAGGATCGAGTGGCTTGTCTCTGAGAGGTATTACAGGAACTAAAGGCAACCTTATCCGCCGCTTTGTCTTCCTCGGTTATACGAGAAGCTACGGTAGCGAGCAACGAGGTAATTTCTCTTTCATTTTTTTTTTCTAGGTAATCGAAGTGACCTCGTCGAAGCGACTTGTCCTCTGTCTTGACGATCCTGAAATCTTCGACGCCGCACGAGCGGATTCGCATTGCCTTTGATTGTCCCCAACATTGGAGAGCGAACAGGTTTTCCGTCGATGCTGTTTTCATCCCGAATCGCTAACGCACCACGGCTTTGTCGACACCGCGTACGACGATGCAAATTTCAAGGGGCAAAACGCAACCTCGCAACGGAGTAAATAAGTTAAGGTCGTAACGCTCGTCCGACCCCAATCTCGCTCCCTCCTCACATATTGAATTCCCCGATACTCGCTGCGCTGAGCTGATGCTCTCCTCCTTGCGGCTTCCTCCCGACCCAAGCGCTGCGCAGAGTAAAGAGAATTTCCAGCACATCGTTGGCTCGACCACTTTCGTCCCGGAAAAGTGCTACACCCGGAAAGTGCTACACGCTACATGATTCATCGCAAATATACTCAATCGATCCTGCCGTATATGTTTTCGCCACAATGTTTCGCTCCCATCGCTTCTGATCGTATTCGGTTACGGCGAGGGAAAAATCCTTCGCGGAGCCCAGAACATCACGCCATTCGCCGCTGGGAGGGAAGATTGTTTATCGAGGAACCGCTATTATTTATCGTGATGAAGCTCTTTTTTTTCACGTGTCGAATCTTCGACGGGTGACCGCCATAGATAATGCTGCGGATAGAGTTCGCGTGTAACACATGCGGGTTCATGTGGGCCTGTCTGGTATATGTGGTGTATATTTTTTCTTGTTACATCCTTCTCGCCGCGCCGCAAGCACTGGGCAATACTACGTCGCTGCTCGGCATGGAAAAATTGAAACATTTTTCTGCGACGTCACTTCCGGCCGAAAAATTAGATTTTCAAACCCGAAGCGACCTTTTCTCGTATAACGTCACGTTTGACGAAAATCCTCAGGTCAGGTCAATTCGTACACCGATCGAAAGAGTGCTTTTCCGTGACGCGGTTCGTACTTGGATAATGACCACGTACTTTTCGCTACTTTCTTGCGTTTACGAGTCGGAAGTTCGCAATTCCTCTTCGCGAAATTCGCCCGAGTGAGAAGTCGACACGCACGACGGTAGGATCTGAGTGAGTTGAAGGCTTAATAGCGCTCGCTCCATTTTAGTGGTAGATTTTTTCTTGTCACACCCTCCGAGCCGCGGAAAAAGTTATGCGTCACTGCTTGGGATAGAAAATGTAAAAAATTGTCTGTGAGGTCACTTCCGGTTGAAAAATGACACTTGCGCACCGGAGGTGACATATTTCCGGTGTGACTTCACTTCGGGTCCAAAAGTGGGATTTTCAACCCGAAAGTGACGTTTCCCGTATGACGTCACCTGCGATCAAAAACCGAGATTTTCAAACCTGCAGTGACGTTTTCTTGTATGACGTCACTACCGGCTACAATCCTCCGTGAGGTTAATTCGTAGATTCAACGAAACGGCGCTTTTCCTTGAATACGATTTGCACTTGGAATATGACCATCAAATTTTCGGTACATTTTTGCCCTTGAGAGTCGGAATCTCGTAATTCCTTTGCGCGCAACTTGCTCGAGTGTGAAATCGTCACGGACGTCGGTTGGATGGGAGCGAGTTGAAAGCTTAATAATGCTCACTCTATTTTAGTGGTATATTTTTCTTACTACACCCTTCGAGCCACGGCGCAAGCGCTGAGCAACGCTACGAAGCACAGCTGGGCAAATACCCTAAGTGATTCAAGTGCGCATTCAGGTATCGAGTACTTGAAGTACTGAGCGCTGAGTAGTTTTTGACAACTGACATATTGAGTAGTGACAGAACTGAATTGCTGAAGTTCTAAGTACTGGGCAGTGACTCAGTACTTGATACTTCAATGCTTACTCCAACTACTTACTGCATTTGCCCAGCTCTGCTACGACGTCACTACTTGGCATAGCAAAATTAAAAAAATTCTCTGCGTCGTCACTCTGGCTCCAAAAATGGAATTTTCAAACCCGAAGTGACCTTTTCCCGTACGACGTCACTTCCGACTACATTTCTCCATCGGGTTAATTCATAGATCCAACGAAACGATCCCCTTCCGTGACGCGGTTCGCACTTCGATAATGACCATGTAATTTTCTGTACATTCATGCGTTTACGAGTCGGAAGTTCGCAATTCCCTTCCGCGCAATTTGGCCGAGTGTGAAGTCGTCACGGACCTCGGTTGGATGGGAACGAGTTGAAAGCTTAATAATGCTTGCTCCGTGGGTGGTAACGGTAAATGCGACCGCAGTGGAATAGCAGCAGCGGCGGGTACGTACAAACGTGAAACCGGGCGAAGGAAAAGAGAGAACGAAGAGAGGTCGTCGAGAAGAAAGAGGACGAAAGATGGAAAGCCTCGGACGGAGTAAAAGCTTAGTATGAAAAATGTTCGGATGATCCCTCACTTACCGTCGTGGCCTCGCGAGGGGGGGGGGGGGGGGGGAGGGGGGGGGCTGGGAGGGGAGCGGGGTCGAGAAACGAGGTGAATCAAGAAGAAGCGCCCGAAGAGAAGGGCTGAGTGGTGAGGTACGTTCCAGGCCGCGAGAAGCGAGCGGCGATGCCGGAGAGCTCGTATAACTGGGTGCTGAGAAAAATTATGTTTTGAGCCGTTCACTCCTACCGGTGCAACGCCGGCCTCCCGTTCTCGTGTGCGAGGCCCCGCGTCGACGATGCTCACCAAACGCCCTTTCTACCCTTTCAACCGAGCGAAAGCATCGCACACGAGACGTGCCACTCTTTGGCGTCGTATGGCCAAGCTAAGAACGTAACTCGACGCCTTTCTCTTTTTTTCACCTTTTTTGAAAAACTACGTCCCTCTCCGTGTCTGCCGCCACCTCCGGAACCACTATTTTTACCCTCTTTCTCTCACTGAGCGCCCGAGATTTCTCGAGGCTCACAAGTCGCGTATGAGAAGCATTAAACATTGAACAGGGCGCGCAGGTTGCGCGGAGAGAATTTTTTTTTCTTATTCTTTTCTACGGATCGTGTGAGAAAGAGCGTGGATGGGACAATGAAGAAAAATTTATGAGAATGTAGTGTGAGGTGATGGGTGAGAGCTGGGGATAAAAGAATTGAAACATATTTTAGAGGATACACACGGAGGCTAGGAGAATGCGGCGCGGATGGATCAGACGTCGTTAAAAGAAAGTGACAAGTTATTGAAAAAATTGCAAAAAATGCTTTAATGAAAATTGGCAAAAAATATTTTAGCGGAAATTTCTATAAAATATTTTACCGAAAATTGGCATACAGTACATTACGATACTGATGCGGAAAAACTTTTTCTGACGGGTGTGAGTTTGCAGCACGAGCCGAAGGCGAACACGAGTTTCTTACTTACTTACACTCGTGTTGCAATCACACGAGTTAAGAAAACGTTTGCCGCACGAGTTACGTAGAAACTTTTATTTCCCAAGGTGTGAAAATGGAATTTTTCCACCGTGTGACATAAAAATATTTTGCCGCCAATTGGCAAAAAAATATTTTGTCGACAATTGGCAAAAAATATTGTACCGAAAATTACCAAAAAATATTTTTGCGAAAAAAATATTTCACCGAAAATTTGTGAGTATCGCTGATAACGGAATCATTTGTATACACTCAGTTGCTGATAGCGAACGAACCGAGGCTTCGGAATTTTTCTGGATATTCGCTCGGAAATTTCGCAGCCGCTGTGAAGGGATCTCCATAGTCTCCCCCCCGTGCCGTCGTTGCCTGTTCGATGTCGATAACGGTTACGTCTCGGCGCGATTTTATCAGTGCCGATCGGAACGACTGTCCCGTCGTAATTCCGGCTCGGAATCGTTCTATATAACGATTTTTAAACCGCTCCAATTTTTTTTTTTTTTTCCTATCGCCTCTCCATCATTCCGCTTCTATTGATATCGTTATTTTCTCGATCTGGCGCTCGAAAACGCAGGCACGCGCAGAGCGCACGATTAAATTTTAAAAGAGTAGAAAAAAATATATACAAATAAATATCACGGACGCGTACGATACGGACGAACGGATGATCGTGACAGGAGTTTCTACCCTCAGCATTGGAGATTCCTCTATTCACACGAAGTTTTTGTTCCAATAACTTCCATTCAGTCCCAATTTTATTTTTCTCGAAGGACTTTTCATTCCCGAAGTTTCGCTCGAATATCCCGAACGAATGCGCACCTATTGTTTTCAACGCAACAAAAAAATAACTTCGTCTATTCATCCATATATATATATATATATATATATATATATATATATATATATATATATATATATATATAGGATACATACGGTCAATAATCCGCACACGTCACTTTTCCCGGTTAAAATATCCGTGCCCGTGCGGTGTTAAAATGAAAAATAAAGTGTAACAAAATGGCAAAACGCGATAGCGGTAATCATGACTTAAATGCAGTTCCAGCCTCCGGTGAGTAAACGCGGTCGCTCTAAATATTCGAAAATCTAGACAAGAGGTTTTTTTTTTCGGGGTCTCGGTCACAGCCACACGAAATGTAATAGCGAAGAGGGCAAGAAGCGTGGAGAGAACGCGGGAAGGTACACGGGAATGTAAATTGGTTCTGGCTGACCCGCGCGGCGGCAGCGCCGAGAACGGCAAGACACGCCGGGTTTCCTTTTCTTTCACACCAACGATGTCCCCGCCGGCTTCTCGTGTACGGAAATACAACGGGAGAGTCATTGTCCGGCAACGAAAACCCGAGGAATGTGGTACGCCACGGTCAACCACCGTGCGGCCGAGGCAAACCCTGACCAATATAAACGGCACGGCACTATCACTGTACCGTTTCTACCGGGGCTTCCTTGCTGATGTTGGCTCGCAGCACGTCTCCCTCATCTCCCGCAATAACCATCGCCCTTTTCGCTCCTTTCGTTTTCCATTTTCATCGCTCGGACCCTCTTGCGGTCTCTGTGAATTCCATAAAGTCCCCATCGCAGTATGCAATAAAATAATTTCGCGGCTCCTCGTTTCGCAATGATTTTACGAAATAAAATCCGTTCATCGGCGCAGGAAGACTGGATCTGGATGGTTGCCAGCGGAAAAAATTTATTCGTCCCGCGACAAGGGAACTAACAATTCCTATACAAAATTAAGACATGTCTCGGATGAAAATATGTAAAACTCGCAATGGTGCCTCCCCAAAAATAAATCCATTGATTCATAAAGGGTAATTATTTTTAATTTTTGTTGTTTGATTTTTATTCGTGAATATTGGTATAGAACTTTGCGATTCAAGTGCGGTAAAGCGAACATTATGCGCAGGTTGTGAAGTGCTTTCTGTGATACTACGAGTGCGGCGAGTGCGATCCACTTCACAGGCATCAGAGAATGTTCGCGACACCGCGCTGCTATCGCGTAATGTTTATTGTAACGAATGCAGGAGAAGTGCTACTCCGTGGCTGCTGATTGCGGCGCTGAACAGCGAGGCGTGCTGCGCATGCGCCGCACTTCTCGCAACTTTGTGAAAAGTAATAACTCCGGTGCGAAAAGTAAGATCGCGCCGGGTGTGTAGAGTAAGGCGGGTTGATATGGCTATTTTTCAAACAATGAAAATTGGAGATTTAACCTTTAAAAACCCTTTAAATTTTAATCGTAGCCAATTCCGGAAACATCGAACTAAAGTACTTCACTCAGAATGTTCGATATTTTCGATGCGTGATTTGATTGCAGCTCGATAAATAAATATTTGCAATCGGCCATATCACCCGGACACTACGGATGATATGGCCATAGTAATAGGGGCGAGCGGGAGAAAACGGGACAGCGGGGCAAAACGGGACAGTGGGGAAAACGCAATTTTTCAATGAAAATTTGGACGACCCATTTTGCCCCATCGATACGTCTGGATTCTCTACCCAGTTTTGCCTCACAGGGCCATCTAAAAATTATTGAAACATGTTTTGCCCCACTGCCCGTTGTGCCCCGCTGTCCCATTTTGTCCCGCTCTCCCCTAATGGCAGTTGATTAGACATAGATATGTATAGAGGGACTGTCATTGCATGGAAAGACTGTCACACGAAATATGTCTTAGTATATTAAAATATACTAACTGGACTGTAGTTCACGTGCACTGAGAGAAGGATCTAGTAAACACTACCAATCATCAAAGAAAAATTCTCATAGCACATAGTAGGGCACTAGCGCGCTACCTATGACGGAAGTTCTCAGATTTTTAAAGAATTTTTACCAGAATGTTTACGAAAAATTCTTATAAATCCGGTACTTCCTACCATAGGTGGCGCCCTAGTTCCTTACTAGTATGTGCTATGGTAATATCTCTAAAGCGAAATAGTCATATTTACTAGATTCTTCTCTCAGTGTAGACAACATAAAAATAAAGACAATAATTACCTCCGTTAAATGTTTCAGATGCCAAACTGAAGAAACCGATTTTACTGGCCATATCATCCGGAAATTTCCGGTACAATGATATTGTACTCACATATACTAAAAACTGTGCAAACGGCAGCGCAATTCGGTTATCACGTTAAAAGATATTACCAGTGGCCACATTACCTGCATGGCCGTACTCTGACTTGCCCCATAGTAAGGGAGAGCGGCGCAAAATGGGGCAGTGGGGCAAAACGGGACAACGAGGCAAAACGCAATTTTCCAATAACTTTTGGATGGTCGCGGTGGTGGTGAGTGAAGCAAAACGGTCTTGAAAAACCGGATGTATCGGTGGGACAAAATGGGGCATCCAAAGATTATTGGAAAATTGAGTTTTGTCCCACTGTCTCATTTTGCCCCGCTCTCCCCTACATTTGTCTGTAACATTACCTGCATGGCCGTACTCTGGCTTACCCCATAGTAAGGGAGAGCGGCGCAAAATGGGGCAGTGGGGCAAAACGGGACAACGGGGCAAAACACAATTTTCCAATAACTTTTGGATGGTCGCGGTGGTGGTGAGTGAAGCAAAACGGTCTTGAAAAATCGGATGTATCGGTGGGACAAAATGGGGCATCCAAAGCTTATTGGAAAATGGAGTTTTGTCCCACTGTCTCATTTTGCCCCGCTCGCCCCTACATTTGTCTGTAAAGCACCACTTTCGCCACTCTCGGCATGCGCGAAAAGTAGCACTTTTCATAAATGACTTGCAAAAAGAAATTTTTCTTCCGAATTCTCCCGGTATTAATTTTCTGTAGACAAGATTTAACGGGGAGAGCTTACGACCTAAATTGTCGGAAGAGGGTTAGGCGGTGAAAGAGAGTACGGAGGAAGGTGAGAGTGCCGACTCGTCGGGTAGTTTGAGGATACCGCACGAAGCTCGTCGGTCGCGAGGGAATTGCTATTATTATACTTGCGAGGGATAAAAGAAAGTAGAAGCGACGATACGATGCTCCGCGCGCGTTCGTAATTGAAATCCGATACTCGTCGAGCAATTACTTCCAGAAAAGGGTGGCGAGGCGGTTGTACCACGTGTACGAGCTAGCTTGTGTGCGGAATTCCACCAGCCCAGCTGCAGTCGACTTGTGAAGCAGCCCGGCACATTCTATGTACGGTGACGTTGTTCGCGTCGATTTTTCGTTCCCGCGTGCTCGGCTCTGCGAGTGTTTAATTGATTAAAGGTTTCGTACCTCCGAGGTGCTGGGTCGTGACTGCTGATGCCGCGCGGTAATAGAAAACAGCTGCCGGTGCTCGAGCATACAAAACGAACGGCTTTGAGCGCGAAACCCAATTTGAGTGGATACTCAGTTCTCATTAACGGGGAGCAAAAAATGGGGTAATTAATATCCGGAGTTCACATCCAAACGGTGGGCTGGATAACCGGGAGGGAACAAAAATTTTGATTAAATTCAACGAATCGCTTAATCAGTTCGTCGAGTTAATTTAGCAATGTGGAAACTTCGAATTATCTTTTCAAGCGTCAAACCTGACTCGAGCTCCGCTCTCTTCGGACTACAAAAACGCGCAGAGTTGCTGAAAAAATATTATATGTGTAAAGAAAGAAAAATATATTAAACGTATCACCGGCGGGAATGAAATGTGTGATTAAATTCAACGAAGCGCTTGACCAGTTCGTCGAGTTAAATTTACAATCCGGAAGCTGAAAATTATTTTTTCAAGGGTCCAACCCGACTCGGGCTCCGCTCTCGTCGAATTGCTAAAATTCTCAGAGATTCTGAGAAAAATATTATGCATATTAAAAAAGAGAAATATACTAAACCTATCACGGATTTTTTGTTAAAGTTTCTTTTAAGCGAAAAGTTTTTTGTCACGATTTATAATAAAAGTTTGAATTTATAATAACAAAAAAAATAAGACAGTCGATTAATATCTGGAGTTCACATCCAGACCTCGCGCTGGATAACCGGGCAAAAATAATAATTTTGATTAAATTCACCGAATCGCTTAATCAGTTCGCCGAGTTAAATTTAGAATCCGAAAGCTTTGAATTATTTTTTCAAGCGTCACACCTGACGCGAGCTCCGCTCCCTTCGGACTACAAAAACACTCGGATTTTCCGAAAAAATATTATACAATATGTAAAAAAAAATAAAAATATATTAAACTTATCACGGACGGGAATAAAGTGTTTGATTAAATTCAACTAATCGCTTAATCAGTTCGCCGACTTGAAAAAATAATTCAGGATTTTTAATTTAAGTCCTCGAACTTAAGAGTCGGCGTCCGAAGAGATCTCCGCTCTCTTCGGACTACAAAAACGCTCAGAGTTTCTAAAAAAAAATATACAAATATAAAAAGAAAAATATGTTAAACCGTCACGGATTTTTGTTGAAGTTTATTTTAAGCGAAAGGTTTTTTGTCGCGATTTATAATAAAAGGTGGGAAGACGAGCCATCCGAAAGTGTCACGGGGTGCGCAGAACAAACTTTAAAAGGTATTCATTCCGGTATCTCTGCTATTTCACGGCGGGTGCCACACGTTCATCGGGTTCTTTGAATGAGAACACACGTCTCGCGTCGAGAATGCGAGATGCGAGTGCGCGGCGCAGGATCGTGTGCGAGGATCGGTGGAGACGAGAATGGCGAGAGGGATGAAAGCGGAAATAAAAGAGAGAGCCAAGAGGGCTGGGAGAGAGGCTCGCGTTGCGCACCAAGTCGACGTGCGCCTCTCGGTTGCATTGTGCGCGAATGAGAGAAAACCAAAGGCTTGCGCTACTGCTGCTAGGCCAGAGAAAAAGGTGACCCAAATTTTTCCTAGCTGCCTCTCACCGACGATTTATTACACGTGTCCCGACATATTTTCGCGCTCGTTCCCCACCGCCCGACTACTTTCAGCTATTATAGTACGCTGGCCTCTCCGGCGCACGATAAATTAGGAACCAGCTATTGAATTCTTGTGCGACAAAAAAAAAAAAAAAAAAAAAAAAAAAAGAAAAAACCTAGCAATGAATATTTTTCCTCCGGAGCACTCGAGAATGAAGGACTAATTCGAAGTACGAGAGCGACGTCATTCCCGCCCATCTATCTTCGGCTCGCGGTGCTCCAAAGACTCGTATACATTTTTCGATAAAAAATTTGCATTCACTAAAAAAAAAAAAAAGATTCTTTTCCCTGCTAAAGTTAAATAAATAAAGTCCTCGAATCGATTTCCATCCGACATGTCGCTTTGACACGAAACGCGAGTGCGCGTTGAAAAGGAGCGGAGTATCAGGCGTCAATCACGTCGCTCCGACTTTTCGATTATCGAAGGGTACGTGCCCCGTGTTCGTCTGTATCGTACACGCGCCTGCATATGAGACAAAGTGAAAGAGAGATTAAAAAGGAAAATGAAAAATAAAAATAGTGAGTAAAATCGTGTGCGAGACCGAGAGATGTGCGCGAAACAGGGAAGAAACGAGTTTTTCCGGGCCGCGCTCTGCGTACCTTATCGGCAACGTAGTTTGTCGTTTGTCTTTCGAAGCGAGCTCTAAATTGAATTTTACAGCTCGGTCCGACGGTGTAGCGTGAGCGTCGGTTGGCGTCTCTCCACGGCCGATAACGAGTGAGAACCGGATCGGCTGAGGCTTATTCTTTCTCGGACGCTCGGTGATCCGCTGAATCGCATCGGGGAATCCCCGGCGGCGCGCGCCCGGTGCGCCAACGGCGACAGCCAGCGGTGTTGAATATCCGCGCCGACCCGCTTCGATCGGATCGATCGAGGCTGAACGTCACGGCCCAGCACCGCCGCGACCCGACGAGCCTTTGGAAATTCAACCGCGAAAATGTCCATTATTGCGCGCCTCCCGTCGTTACGGATAGTCAAAGAGAGGCGAATCCAGCAACGCGCCGCGATTACAGAACCGGAAGGTTGATTTATTCAGCGCTGTTGCCCTTCGCCCTTTATGCGGAGGGCGACACAGCTACAACCGACGAGTGACTCGCTCATCTCGCACGGTCACACATTCACAGATCCTATTTTGCAAGCTCTACATTCAGTAGACATCGATCGATGGATCGAAATCGGCGCCGGAATTGCATGAAATCGAGGAGAATTCACCCCCGTTCAAATATCAATCAATTAAAGCAGTTAATAACACATGTTCCCTGTTATTTCTATCTCGGCTGCGAGCATTATCGACTGTTCGGCGACCACTCCACAACCGTTACGAACTGGCAGATATGTTTGTCACCGATCGCAAATATCTCCTCCGTTCCTCCGACCTAACCGACAGAGCCCGTCTGCATCAACGGCGTGCGTTCAACGAACCGATTGACTCCTGTCCGGGTAAATAATAAATCATTGGTAATCCACGGGATGGTTCGGTTTGATCGATACGAGCCGTATCTACTAGGCGGGCGCCATCCGGGGCTTCACCGATAGCATCCGCAATAGCTCTTTTCTTTTTTGCTCCATATCGTCGCAGATGTTGCAATATAGAGCCCTCGACGGTATTAGAAATACGAAAATCGATCAGCCGAAGGAACTTCGTCTATGCCTCGGCGGAGCTTCAATGTCCCAGCGAGATGGGGTGGATCGGAGGGGCAGAGGGGAGGGAAACTCTAACACTAATATCACAGTTTCCACTGCACGAAAGCTATCTAGGGCGTAGTCTCGTTCCCTTCGAGCTACCCCGGCTCGATGTATGTCGCAACATCCGTACACGTCGGAGGGGGAGGAGAGAAGGGGGGAAGGGGTGGATGTGGGTGGCGCTCGCTTTTATTTATACGAAAGCCGGCGACCTGCCTCCCAGTCTCGGTGGCTTGAGAGTGGCTTGATCGATGGTTGAGTTGCCAGCTAGATCAGCGGAAGCAGCGGGAGAAACGAAACGCCTCTCAGCGAGGGAAACCGTCTCTCCATCCGCGTTCGCGATAAGCGTCTTATCCGTATCCTGGCGTGGATATAAGCCCCGATACGTCGGGAGGGGTTTCTCGCTCCGTGACGCACTAGCTCCGTTCGACGGCTTACCCGAGTCTACCCTGTCGCGGTTCTGCGAACCGTTCGCTGAATCGTATCTTCGGCGAGCGGATGTTCTGTGCCGATGTGATTTGATCCCGGGGACGGAGAAGCGGTATCGCGAGCATGTTTCGTCATTAAGATCTTTGGGCCGATGGATATTCGGGAGAAGTGGGAGAGTTCTTGAGCAGCGTTGAGTTTGAGCGCGGTGGACGGAGACAGATTTGCGATAGAGTTGCACGCTCTTGAACAGGTTAAAGATCTGGATGGCACTTGTGTTACTTCTAGACTGGTGAATAGTAAGTGCCGTGAGAACCATTAATGAATAGTCTCAGAATCAATATTCGGGCGAGGTGGGAGAATTCCTGACCAGCGGTGAGTTCGGGCGCGCTGGACGGACACAGATTTGTGATAGAATTGCACGCTTTTGAACAAGCGCTGTCAAAGATCTGGATGGCACTTGTGTTACGTCCAGACCGGCGAATAGTGAGTTCGCTCGGTGAGGACCATAAATGAATAGTCTCAAAATCGACATTCGGGAGCGGTGGGAGATTTCTTGACCAGCGGTGACTTTAGGCGCGCCGGACGGAGACAGATTTGCGATAGAGTTGCACACTTTTGAACAGGTCAAAGATCCGTATGGAGCTTGTGTTACTTACAGACCGGCGAATAGTAAGTGCGGTGAGAACCATTAATGAGTAGTCTCAGAATCAATATTCGGGCGAGGTGGGAGAATTCCTGACCAGCGGCGAGTTCGGGCGCGCTGGACGGAGACAGATTTGTGATAGAATTGCACGCTTTTGAACAAGCGCTGTCAAAGATCTGGATGGCACTTGTGTTACGTCCAGACCGGCGAATAGTGAGTTCGCTCGGTGAGGACTATAAATGAATAGTCTCAAAATCGACATTCGGGAGAGGTGGGAGAATTCTTGACCAGCGGTGAGTTTAGGCGCGCTGGACGGAGACAGATTTGCGATAGAGTTGCAGACTTTTGAACAGGCGCTGTCAATTATCTGTATAGAACTTGTGTTACGTTCAGACCGGCGAATAGTGAGTTCGGTGAGAACCATAAATGAATAGTCTCAAAATAGATAGCCGAGAGAGGTGGGAGAGTTCTTGAGCAGCGTTGAGTTCGGGCGCGGTGGATAGAGACAGAGTTGCGACAGAATTGCACACTTCTGAATAAGCGCTGTCAATGATTTGTATGGTGCTTGTGTTACATCTAGACCGGCGAATAGTGAGTTCGTTCGTTGAGAGAGATTAATGAATAATCTCTTTTTCGAGTCAAGGCCCTTTACTTAGGGATGGAGACGTCGTCGTACTTCCGTGAATATGCAAGGGAAAATGCACAGAAGCATAGAGCCTTTGAGAGAATATAATCAAGATGCATGCAAAATAAAAAAAACAAGATGCATGCAAAATAAAAAAAACAAGATGCATGCAGAATAAAAACCAGGATGCATGCAAAATAAAAAACCGAGATGCATGCAAAATAAAGGATTTAAACTTCTGACGTAAGTGTCCTCACAATATGTATTTTGCACGATGGGTTACTTGGATTAAATTCGTTATAAAGAGACGAGCTAACTTGATCGACTTGCAGGGCTGGATCTTTCGTTGCAGAGTCTTGCTCGCTCTGCGTAGATTTCGGTGATGCAGCAGATTCCATGGACGTTAGATGACTGACTTGATACCCAAAATCGTGCGCCTTTTATACTAAGTTTGTCCCTATGCTGCTAATTCTAAAGGACCTGACAAAAGAATTCGGGAGATTCATTAGTGATGTTTGCGACCGAATTGAGAAATGAGATCAGGATGTGCCTCGGCAGGTTTTCGGGCTGACAGATTTTATGGTAATTAATGGACGGGAACTACAGTAAAAGAACGTGGGATCGGCGAACGTTTATAAGGTAAGCAAAGATGGGCATTTACGGCTTCTTTGAGGAAAATGTAGGAAGTTATTGCCCATTTAGTGTAAAGTGTAAAAGGTTTCTAATGGTAGTTGAGATCGGAAGCAAAGTGGGTAAAATATGGAAGAGCCTAAAGACGAAGTAGAGTCGTAAATCTTAAGGAGAGAGTTGGAAAACTAGGGACGTTAAAGGCAACCTCTTCTAGTTATTACCAGCCTAACTAAGTATTTCTTAGTTCCAGAGGAAAAATGAGCACTACTAAAAATTGCAAAAAATCGCGTTTATTAAAAATTGCGTACGACCTAATACTCCAACACCCATGACGATGGCGGATTGTAAATTTACAAGAATATTCCGTGGGCTGCTCCGATCAGAATTATCTATGGCTCGTATCGGGATGTCCCAGGACGGCCTTTCGTTGTTGGCAATAAAAATGATGCGCTTTGATTTTTACGGAACTCTTCGCCCGCCAGTTCCCGCTGGATTCAGCATCTTGATATAGATCTTGATATAGATCAGTCGAAATGGTCGTTCTGTATACCCGAGAAGTAATCGTTGCCTCGCGGTATCCCGAGAAGTGAGTTTCCCTGTTTGCGTGGCAAAGATTCGTTGTTCCGGGCCATGAAAGTAGCTCGTCCTTCTTAGTTTGTTTCCGACTTTCACGAAGGCCGCTGCGCCACGACAAAGGGCGAAGTACAATAGGCCAGGCTGCGACAATGCTTCGAGCGTGCCTGATGGATATAGCCCCGTCCGTGACATCTCTAATCTTGAGAGACCACCGAACTCCGGGCGAGACTGGAAATCTAGAAAACGTCACGCGACTGTGGGAGGAAATGCGAAATGTTGGATCAATCGAGTTTGTTGCATCGACGGCTCTGGAAGAAAGACGTAAAAAAATATGGTCGATTGTTCGGAATTTTTTGTCGCCTTTCACCGTGGAACAATCTTTTGGTCAACCCCAAAACTGATTGTCGACGAACGAAAATCAACGGCTACCGTACAACGGACCGCTGAATCGAGGATGCGTGTCAAAATTTAACGTAACGAAATGCGAACGACGTTTTATTCGGCGCACAACAAAGCTCGTTTCCGTGACAATGAACATTTAATTTCGTTGCGTGTCTACCTGTCGTTCACAGGCCGTTCGATCGAAGCCACCGAATGAGGAGACCAAAACCGCGCCGGTCGGTTTGGACGGGAATCTATGATTACGCGAGGCGCGGCGATGAATCGGAAACAAAAAATGCCGCCGGCTAACAATTTTGTGCGCGTCAGATACGGTGACTCTCGACGCAGTGGAGAGTGGCCGCGATGAAGCCCTAGCCTTGTCAACCTTATCAGCACCCGCTGGTAAGGCCTTTTCAGAACTTCATCAGGCTTCGCTTAAATGTTCTACATTATCCAAAATCACTGGTGACAACTGGAGTACATCTAAGAATATCTTGTTAAAAATCCCGGACTGCCCACTTTTCGACGATTATACGAATCTGAAGAAAATTCCTACGTTTTTCCCTCCGCATCGTCGGTAAAATACCCACAAAAAAATATGTGTAAGCCCGTTACAGATCCGATAAAATCCCGTGGTTTTCATTCTCCATTTCTAACCACCTATTCGGGTCTTTTCGATTTTTATTGATTTATTTTTATCTCAGAATCGCGAATCGGGATGCGCGAGACGCGAGCAAAGTTTCAACCTTTTGGGTCGTTTATCCCTCAGGTGAGGAATGTCGGCGTGAAATTTCCAGCTTGTATTCATTCTTCGTTGTCCGGTGCCCATAAAGACATAATTTCGCCATTCCGTTCGCAATGGAAGCGGGATACGACCCACACCGTTAACGGGCAACCTCGTCTGATGTACATGGTAATCCGATGGTAATGCTTCATCGGGCAAGATATCGCGCGGACTCTTCATCAGGATCTCTCCGCGTATACGAGAGTCGCGGCGACGATGAGTATTCAGAGGCAGCGGACAGCGAGACTCGCGCGACACACGATGGCATTACAATTTACGACACCCATCGGGGTAGTTTCATGGTCGAGTAGAAAAATATGTCGGATACGATTGTTCCTCGTCGACCTCTGGACTGGACGCCATCGCACACTGCCTCGTTCTCACTATCTGTCAGGTTTGTTAAAAATGCATGAAAAATCGATCACATTGCAATCTAGACGGCAATAAATTGTTTCCTACAAGTTATTTCGAGCGTCTTTTGATGTTAAACGATTTTCGCAATAGTTCAGATTTTCGATGGACTGACGTGGCGATGAGAGGAAAAACGCGATGCCGCGGTGACTGCCAGGGAGTTAAGATAACGTACCCATTACTGGACGGGTCGCAGTTACCGGACGACTGACCGGTAGACTTAAGTTTGTAACGAGTATAATGATTAAAAGATTGCAATTACTGTTAAAATAGTATCTACAATCGGTAATTGATGTGCATGCAAAAGATTGGCATAGATGATGCGTAGATGATAATTTAATTGTTACACTTGCATGAGCGATTGTCGAATTTTGTGTGCCGACACTGGTATGCGGAATCGTGAATCGACACATCCAGTACCGGCACACCGGGCAAGATCCAAAAGGGGTTATGTAAGCTGGGTTTCAATGCAACATATCTCATGAATCATTCTATGAATATTCAGGTTTTATTGGAGAAATTGATAGAATACCCGTTTCTTATTCCTGTTGCCACGAACTACTTGAGTTCGTTCATGATTACTCTTAGAATTTGCACCAACCGAAACATTGGGACATGTTCAGTCCGAAAATCGGGACACACCCATGAACGGCTGGCCAGCCCACTGGTACATTTACATTTACCAGTGTTTTCGTCAATGAATATTCTTCAACATGTTGCAAAAGTATTTAATGGATGTGTTTTGAAAACTAGAAACTCTAACCTTGATATTGGTTCCCGCTATTTTCGAAAATGATTGATGCATGATAGCGAAAATTGGGTTTGAGGATAGATATCGACTTAAATGTCCGGCCATTGGTACGTTTAACTTAAGAGCAAAACCGGCGACATCTTACGACTTGTTGTCAGCGTATCCGCACGATGCTTTGCACGCGAGCGAAGGAGAGGTACTTGGAGGAGCGAAAGGCGATGGATGTTGGAGCAGAGCGAGCTTCGGTCCACTTTCGTTGGCCCAGGACCGCTGTGCCAGCGACGGGAGAGTATATCAAGTAGATACAGGCGTTTACACACAGACACATCCTGTCGCACGGACAGAGGAGTTTCAACAGATAGTACGTCGAGACATATATATGTGTATATATGCGTTTGTGTAAACGAGAGGGTAGATGAGATGAAATATCTGCAAAGTGCCCGCACAGAGCGAATGCCGCATCCCAATGAGGACGCTAAGGATTCAAGTGGGAGGAGAGCATCAAAATTATCATACGAAAACAATCCACGAATTCACGTATTGCTATTCAACCGAACGAAATGGATCTCAAAAATGGCTTCAACATTTTTGTTTTTGACCGCAATTGACGCTTTCCCCTAAGACGTCACTTAAAAACCACGAGAAGCGTGGTTTTCAAACCGGAAACGACGTTTTCTCCTACAACGTCACTTCCGGTCGAAAAGCGCGGTTTTGAACCCGGAAACAACGTTTTCTCCTACGACATCACATCCAGTCGAAAACCGATATTTCGAAACCGGAAGTCTCGATTTGTTCTATGACGACACTTCCGATCAAAAACTGAGCTTTTGGAGCTGGAAGTGACCTTTTCCCGTATGACGTCACTTTCGGTTTACAAGTGAGTGTTTTCAAACCGAAAGGTGATGTTACAGCGAAATTTTTGTTCAAGCTATTTAATTCTATTATATTAAATTTGCATCATTAATTTTCTAATATCTTTAACATGATAGTTACAATTTTCGGTGAAACTCTTTCGAAAATTCTTCTGAAAATTGTCTCCGAAAGACGTTGCAAAGTGCATCAGAGAGCCATTGTGAAGCGTTTCAAGCTTCACTCATCTAGGAATTTCTCGTTATCGTGATGCATACTCTCTCCAAGCGCTCGACAGCTGCAACAGCAGTAGCAGCCGGAGTATCTCGCCACAGTGTAATACCTATATGTATATGTAGGGTAATACCTAGGGGCGGCTGTTCAGCCCCCTATTGTGGTCGTTGCACCGGCAGTCGACGACGAGGTCGAAAAGGACGAAGAGTACGGAGGACGAATCTCGAGACCCGTAGGTTGGTGGTCCCCACCGGAATATATAAATATATATATATACATATATATATATATATATACATATATATATATATATATATATATATATATACATATATATATATATATATGTATATCGTACATAGGGTCATCAGAGCTCCGGGGGTTAAACCTCGTTATCTGACACAGGAAGTCACTCTGTGGAAGTGAGGACTCGAGCTTTCTGCAGCGTTCGTTCCATTCGCTCGAGGTCTTTCGCGTCCCCCTCGCTTCCGCCGTCTTACCGCAACCGAACCAACCTCACGGTACACATTCAGGCGAAGTTCTTAAATCGTGCATTTCGAACTCATTCGACTATGTCAAAGATACCTCTCGATGCTTCGAATCGAGAAAACTTGGGAATATCAGCGGTGGCTGCAATTTTTCCCCGAACCGAAAAAGATCACAAAAAGACCGAAGAGTTTTTTTTTTTTTTTAATAAAGCTTTTCCTAGCTTGATACGTAAAAAAAGAAACAGCGCGCTGAATTTCAGGTCAACATTGATCTTAACGACACTTTGAAATTTTTAGACCGCCGGAAGTGCGTTCTGCAGCTTTAAGTGAAGGAACATCGAAGTGCCGATGCGGTCGCTCGTTCTTAATATCTTCTGTAATATCTCACTGTGCCGTTTTTCTTAATCTCGTTGCAATACCCTTTTTTTACGATCCATTACGACTCTTGACGAATACGGCTTTACGGCTGGCTCGTTCTTTCTCATACTCGTTTCCTGAAAGTTCACTTCTTTCCCCTTCATTTCCGATGCCAAGAGGCGAGAATTCCCGTGACAAGAGCGATACCGCGATTCTTATTCACGTTTACAACCCCTCATAATCGCGTCGATTCTCGTAAATATCAACGGAGTAAATCGTGGCGTTTCCTGTTCACTGAAAATCCGTGATTCTTGAATTTTCTCTCGATTAAAATTTTACGATGATCTTTAAATTCATGCAGTAGGACGTAGTATTAGCCTTTGGGGATGTATTTTCAATATACATCATTTTTGTAGATACCAACGGAATAAATCGAGGCGTTTCCTACCCATTGAAATCCCGTAATTTTCGAATTTTCTCTCCATTCAATCTTTGCGATGGTCTGCTTTCGATTTATGCATTAGGACGTAGTTCAGTTGTCTTCGGGGACGAATTTTCAATATGCAGGAGACAAGGAAACTCCTTCCGATGAGTGTCGTCGACTCGGTAGAGCGCGTTCTCTCGATTTTAAATAAGCATCGAACTAACGAGAACTTTGAAGAGATTTGCAAACCGCGAGTGAAGGACGGTCCTGACCCAATAGCGGGCCGAGTACAAAGAGAATTTACCTAAACCTTCCATTTCGTCCACTGAAGAAAAAATTCGCTTGAAGGGTGCCAAAGAAAAAAAAATCTTGTTCCAATTCTACTTTGAAATCTTACAATTCCATATCATATTCAGACAACTAAATCCTAATTGAAACAACTAATCCTAACGCACTCCCATATGCTATAGTCTAGAGATTACGGTTTCTATGGTATATTGAAGTGGATTTCGAAAATCCTAAATCCCAAACAGCATATCAGAGTTGATTGCCAAATTTTTTCTAGATTTTGCTTGAGTCATTGATATTTTTTTTCAGCCTCCAATCTCCCCTGAGTGTGATGGTCGTCAAGGATAGTCGATGTAAATGCGTATGAATGATGTGTAAGTCCGAATGAACGCGCGATAAGACGGTCGCTGCACGCATGTGACGCGTGCAGCGGCTGAATTGTTGCCATGAGAAAGCGGGCGGTCAAACCAAAAATGCTAACGCTCTCCCGATTAAAAGTATACGATTGTGACTAAGATCGAATGCTGCGTGAGAGTGAATGACTGCGGGATCGCAAATTATGGGACCGTTACATGAGTAACGGAAAGCGCTACGGCTCCGGCAGAGATGTTGTAGGCTTGCATCAGCCCCTAACAAGGTTCTGACCAGGTGCGGGGCAGAACCGTCTAAAGCCGCTCGCACGCAAAACTACGTACGGAACACAGACGGGCCGTGCAGTATCCACACACATCCGTGATTGGCTGACGCTCGCGTATTGGTCTCCGACCGGCTCGTCTGTGTGACAACAAACTGCACACGTTGTGTCATGTGCGAGACCCCAACGCTCCAAAATGTTTATGGCGAACCCGTCCACAATTCCAATGTCCTGCAAACAAAGATCAGCTACTGACCCGTAGACTTAAGTTCGTAACGAATATAATGGTTAAAAGATTGCAATTGCTGTTAACATAGTATCTACAATCAGTAATTGATGTGCATGCTAAAGATCGGCATAGACGATGCGTAGATGATAATTTAATTGTTACATTTGCATGGGCGAAACGGAAAGCGCTACGGCTCCGGCAGAGATGTGTAGGCTTGCATCAGCCCCTGGCAAGGTTCAGAACCGTCTAAAGCCGCTCGCACGCAAAACTACGTACGGATCACAGACGGGCCGCGCAGTACCCACACACATCCGTGATTGGCTGACGCTCGCGTATTGGTGTCCGACCGGCTCGTCTGTGTGACAACAAACTGCACACGTTGTTTCATGTGCGAGACCCCAACGCTCCAAAATGTTCATGGCGAATCCGTCCACAATTCCAATGCCCTGCAAATAACGATCAGCGACTGACCCGTAGACTTAAGTTCGTAACGAATATAATGGTTAAAAGATTGCAATTGCTGTTAACATAGTATCTACAATCAGTAATTGATGCGCATGCAAAAGATTGGCATAGACGATGCGTAGATGATAATTTAATTGTTACATTTGCATGGGCGAAACGGAAAGCGCTACGGCTCCGCCAGAGATGTTGTACTCTTGCATCAGCCCCTGGCAAGGTTCTGACCCGGTGCGGGGCAGAACCGTCTAAAGCCGCTCGCGCACAAAACTACGTACGGAACACAGACGGGCCGCGCTGTACCCACACACATCCGTGATTGGCTGACGCTCGCGTATTGGTGTCTGTGTGGCAACAAACTGCACACGTTGTTTTATGTTCATGGCGAAATGTTCATGGCGAACCCGTCCACAATTCCAATGTCCTGCAAATAACGATCAGCGACATTCGACGATGCGGGTCGAAAGGCTTTTCCGCCCGTAATCAGCACGGTGAAACAGGAACCATCCGTACGCGGTTCGGACGCATGGATTCTCGCGATCCGCCCCGGGGAGCGCGTGCAATAGGTTGGGCAAATATGTACCAATAGCAAGGAGCATTGCGGTTGACACGATTCCGTTCGTTTACCGGTGCCCGCCGAGACGCATGGAGTATCGCGGTATGAAAGGGGCCGAATAAGCCGGTTGCGCTGGGGACGCGGAGGCGAAAGCGGCGGAACCGCCGGAGCTGGGCTAACTATACAGCAACCACAAGCTCTCTCGCTATGCTGAACCGCCGAACGGTCAGACGCCCCGGCTATAGCGCTGGATTTCCTTTGTCCTTATACGTTTCGCCAAACTCCCCGTCGGTTTCCTTCACTAATACCCCGTCGGGTTGGGGGCGGGGGGGGGGGGGTGGTCGGGGGTTGGACCACACCAGCGGTAGAAACGCGTGTGCCCGATTGCCCGTCTATAGCGTTATCCTATCCGTACAACGGTACGCCTGTCTGGGCGAACTTCGCGTCCAGTTTCGCTCTATCCCCTTTGTTCGGGCCTGCGTTGGACATGATTAATGCACTTCGCGAGTAGACGACCGCCATGGGGGAGCGGGCGTGCGGCGGCGAGGATGAGGACGGAAGAATGAGAGGCAGCCAGGCAAAGGCTTCAGAGTGCACCGCGTGGAAAAACCGCTTTGGCCTTAAAAAAAAAAAAGAATGAAGAAAAAGCCCGGCTGCAACGTCTGACCAAACACGTTCGCGCTACTGCGGGTCACACGCGAACTCTGAGCGGAGAGCGCTCTCACAGCGTTTTCAATGCGTCATGAGTTCCCTTAAAAATTCTACCCTCATTTTTCATGCTGATTACACGTACAGCCCGTTCTATTCCAATTTCCTGCATTCATGAGGGCTCCCGAGTGAATTTATCTTCTAATAAACTGCGGATATAGATGAATATCCTTACAAGTGAAAAAAATGGCAGAACACTCCGGACTGCTTTTGTTCCGTTCGTTTGGAATGGTTCGTACTCTGATTTTAAAAAAGCGGTTGAATCAACTGAAGATTCGGGCAGGGACGTTCTTATAAGTATTTCGTTGGTCGAAGAAAATATTTTAATGGGTCAAAAATTATTTGGTGGCGTTACCAAAAAAACAAAAATTCGTGAACCAACCAATTTTTTAGCTGAACCAACATTACATTTATTTGAACGTCCCTGCCCAAATCTTTAGTTGATGCAACCGTATTTTTTTTTATCAGTGTATGCGGAGCATATTTTCGATGAAACGATGATCCTGTAAATAAGTTTGCTACTCGGAGTTATGTAAGCTGGATTTTGTGCGGCCAGGGGAAGGGTTGAGAACTTAACGAACGGCGGGTTTAAAGGGTGAGATTGAGAGGGACGAGACGGGAGAGACGACGCCCAGCCTTCAGACGAGTCCTCTCGGGCTCGCGGTTCTTCATCCTTTTATAATAAGTTGCATATTTCAACGAAAACCCGAACGTTATAACGGCGAAGGTTGAAGAGGGGCGTAGTCGCAGTCGCTGGCTAATTAGTGCGGGAAGCCTTTTGAGCTCGAGCTAGCATCGCGATGAACTTCATTTTTTTTATGGTTTCTTTTTTTACCTCAACGTTGTCTAGTGGCTCTTGGTCGTTTGTGGAGATGCTCTCGGTGAATCTTAGTACCCGTAGCGTTGACTATAACTGGCTCATCTTTCTCGCCGTTGCTCAACCACCGGTACGAACACTTTTGTAACGCTCGTTCCACCTGGTTATTTATTCAGCCCGGTACCGACGATACGGTTCGCGCAGCCGTCTCCATCCGGTTGTGCGAACGTGGAGCGCGGACCGTCCGGGATTATAATCCAGCGTACCGACACTGCGAGCGAATTAAGGTACAGTCTCGCTGAACGTCAGTTTCAGGGAAAAATTCAAACGTTTCCCGATGGGACAAAAATCTGAAAAAAATCAACCATATGGGAGGTACTGCAAATATGGTTTTTATGGAATAATAACTCCAAAATGTTATCGACAAATCAACGATAAAAATAATTGTTCAACAAATTAACCGGCAACGTAACTATTTTTTTCCATAAAAATGATTCGTGTATTTTTCTGAATACATGTGAATTTCATCAGAATTTCTTGTAATCTTTGAAAATCGCTTTTTTATATGTTCAAGCTGTGAAAAAACGCAATTTTCAAGGATTACAAGAAATGTCGAAAAAATCATACGTATTCAGAAGAATAAACGAATTATTTTTTTGAAGGAAAACAGTTCAGTTGCCGATTAATTTGCTGAAAATTGGTTGTCACCTTCAACTTATTGATAACAAAGTGAAATTATTATTTTGCAAAAACATTCTTTGCAGCATCTTCCATATACTTGATTTTTTTCAGTTTTTTTCCTCATCGAGAGGTGTTCGAAATTTTGTCTGAAACTAACGTTTGGCGCGACTGTACCGCTCGGACTACCTTCATGAGACACGACGCGGACAGTAGTCTGCGCGGCTCGAGTGCACGCGACCCCGAAGAGCTCGATCGTAAAGCTTCCTCAATTCCCTTTGCCTGCGCCGGTCTAATCATAACGCGCGGATCGAACGGAATGGAAAATTGGCTTCAGTGCCGTCAGTCACGAGTTGTCAACTCGTTCGGCTGAATTTCACGACCCGATGCCAGGGAAGAAACATCGTTCAGGAGCGCTCTCCGTCGAACCACCGGAATCGGAACGATCCACCCAACTAGACGTCACTGCCGTTTGCCACGACGTCAATCTTTCCAGCCGGGGAGTTTGAACCCGAGCTATTTTATTGCTGGAGCTTTCGCCGAGAAAGTATGAGCCGGCTTCCGCCACCGGCGCGACGCGGCTCCACTGAAACCCATTACTTTTAATACAATCCTAAGAGATTGTCGTTTCGGCGACCCCGATGACGAGCGGCCCGAGCTCACCGTACATCGCTCGCTTCTGCAACCGTTCCTAGAGCTCGTTGCCACGCTCGGGTTAATACCGCGAGAGCGGTAGTTGCGGAATCATGCAGATTCTCTTGGCTCTCCACCCTCAGTTGGACCGCGAAGCGCGAGTCGACTTTCGCCGCTGGCTTGTCTTTCGCGTCCCGTGTTCATCACGATACGTCACCTAGAGCAGTTACGAATTAGGAACGAGGACTCTTCGCGCCAACGGAGTCGGATAAACACGGAAGCTTCGGTGATCGCAAAAATTTTCACGCGATACACATTTTCGATGGAAAAATGTTCGTGTTCGAGGTGAAAGAAGTTAATTGCGCGCCGGCGATTTCACTCGAGTGGAAATAATTACTGGACTATCCTGTCGGAACCAACGATTCTATTTTATTTTATTTCACATTTATTTATTTTCATTTCAGCCGTGGTTCCCGACGTACTTGACGCCTTCGCCCCTTCATTTTCTGCTTTTTCGCGCAGATTTATTCAGACTGCTGTGGCTTTTCACTCGAAGAAACTTAACCCCGCTCTCGTCGAGTTTTCACTAAAGGGAGCTGAGTGGTTTATTCGAACTACGAGGTCGAAATGTTGGTTGCCGCTTTCTTTCTTATTTTGTATATACGTATAAATATTTATTTTTTTTTTCACTTCGACCAACCCTGTGCAAACTGTGTAATGTATCACTGGGGATTCGTATTTTTTTACAGGTGGAGTAAAATACCTTCTCGTTAGAGTCACCAGTCGCGGTCGCGTTCACAGTCGAATCCAATGGCGATCTAATTGGGAGCTGAAACGACTTTGAATTTTGTCCCGATCTGACTTCTCTCAGAGAGAGGATTTTCCGGGGCGATGCGGGACATTGAAACAACAACGCGAACCCCATTTTTAACGTAATCCAGTCATTTTGGGAAATACCAACAATTTCTCCCCAGAAAATTTCCATAATTTTTGCAAATCTCAACAATTTCTGCCCAGAACATTTCCATAATTTTTGGAAATCCTAATAAATTATTGCCCAAAACATTTCCGTAATTTTGGGAAACCCCAACATTTTTTCCGCAGAAATTTTTAATAATTTTTGGAAATCCCAACAATTGCTGCGTAGAACATTTCCATAATTATTGGAAATCCCAAAAATTTCTGGCCAAACAATTTCCACAATTTTGGGAAATCCCAAAGATTTCTCCGTGACTCGCGCAACCCCGAATTCCCGAGCGCCCTTTCCGTAGTCCTGCGCGGCGGACCGTAAGATCAGACCATCATTGCCAGAGACAGTTATGTCTGGCGGGTAAAGGACGGTGCGAATACCCGCCAAGGCCCGCTGATGCTCTGATTACAGCTGCACCCGAGACAGAGCCATTCTTTGATGCTTCACACAGCCCGTTTCGCCTTGGCGATAGTCTGTGAGAGGTAAAAAGTCGTGAACGCGAACCTCGAAGCTATCTCTTCACGTAAAACAAATTGCTGATTTCGAACTGCTCCACCATACCGGAACTCATCAAGTCTCTTTCCTCATCAAAGACCGTGTAGATTACCCCGGTAACAAAAATCTAATCAACGGTCGTCCCATGTTGCGCCCAATTTCAGTGTTTCATCGAACAGTTCTCCATGAAATTCATCGCCGCAAGGCGGGTGACTTCGCGTACGGTTGCACGCGGGGATTGAGATGGAGCGAAGCATCAGCGGGCGGTTGGTAATTCGGGTTGTCCTAACCCTTTATAAGTGACACCGCCCGAAACCGTACCGAAACGGGACTAACGGACGCGGAGTGGGGGCGACGCGTTGCTACGGCAGCGCCTAAGAGTGGGGATAGAGACGTGACTTATAAAGGGCTAACCTGCATGAAAGCTCGTTCGAGTGAGCGTGGCCGTTCGCGCGTAGGATAACATTGTTATAACACGTTTTAGTCATAGATGCGTGACCGGCATAACGCGGAGGACTCCCGTGCACGGAATGCCAACCGAGCGCGAGGCCATCGAGGACGTGGAAAGGAGGAACGAGATTGTCAATGAAATGCAATGAAAACTGCGTGAATCCCTCAGATCGGGTACCTTGTTTGAGGGAACGGCTTTGAACAAGTGATTGCGAAAAAAGAGGTAAGGCTCGGGTGTTCCGACGAGGAGGGTGAAAGTAATGCCACTTTATAAATATAAACATAACCACGGCCGTAAAGGCTAACGGGTGAGGTAAGAGGCAGCGAAGGATACGAAGATCGAGAATGGTAGGAGAGAAAATCCTTAATGGGGTGTTCATGAAAGTTATAAAATCACGTAACGGCGGAGTTTAAAGCGTCGGGAGGGTTGGAAGCGGGTCACGATAGACAGTGTCCGCGTTACGGAGAGTTCTCACCGTATTTTAGAAGCGAATTCCCTCACTTCGCCAGCAACGCCGCCGTAAACGGCGCAGCGTTTTCCTCAAATAACCGTGTTCCTCGCTTGTCCGGAATAGAGTTGGCGGTCCAGCGGTCACTTTACCGTGTCCGATAGAGTATCCGATGCCGCAAAAACGAGGGCCAGGCTCGTCGAACATTGCGACCAAGAGGAAACCTTCGGCGCCTTGATAATGAATTTCCTGAAGCTGGCGGAGGTAGATCGAAAGTTTGGCTGAAACTGAATTTAGCGAGGGAATTGAAAATTGGAGGGTTTTACATCGCCGATAAAAAAATTCTATTCGAAGATGATACAGGGTAGTTTGCATAGGTCAACCGTCGTCGCTTCGGGCGCATCGACGGAGCATTCGCAGGCATTCCGCCCCGAGCTTGAGGTAACTGCAAAGGATCGTCAACACAGAAAATAGGAGATCAAATGATAGAGGAAGAAGACGAATAAGGCGCATCAGGGAAATTGAGGCAAAGTGAAAGATAAGTGGAGTTAGCTGTTGCGAAGGAGAAAAAGGAGATAGTAATGTCGTTCCAGGGGAGGATGAGATAAAGGCAAAAAGAAGCTCTTCATCGCGTGTGTGCAGTCGTGGGATATTTCTATCGGTGGCGCTTCCGGCAAAGGGAAATAAAACTATAGACCAGAGAGGTACGTAAACGTACGGTGGCAACGTCGCAAAGTATATCTCGACTCCCCTTCATTATATCGACGAGGGACAATGAAAGTGCACTTAACAAAGTTCCATCTAGAATTTCAAAGGATCTCAGTGGCTGAGGATGCGCCAGGCAATAGCAGCGGATATGGTTCTCGGTTCGCTTGTTTTTATCCGCTGTTCCTTTGCTGTGTACACTGCCGTCCCGGGAACTTTGTCAGCGTAACGTCCTCTGGCTGTATAAGCAATCGTGGCAACAAGAGAAATTGAATGAATGTGGAGGCAAAGAAGACCTACCGAGTATCTTACGGCTGCACGGATGCGGCACAGTCACTCATGAGTTGATTCCATTTCGTCCCAGCTTCGTCCCATCTCGATGCTCCAGCTAATATCACATTTGATCGACCGACGTGCCTGTAGACATCGGTTAAAAGCGGCGAATATGGCCGCTTTTACCCGATCCTATCCCTATTAGCGTGTCGATCAGTGATAGATGGACCGGAACATGTTCACCACTTTTACCTATACATTACCTATTATATTGTAATTTAACCCTACACCTCGTCTATAATTTTTTTTCCACCTTCTAACTCATGGCTGGGGCAGACATCCCCAGATGTCTGCCCCAAAAGAAATTGAAAGAATACGGAGGCAAAGAAGAGCTACCAAGTAACCTACGGCAACATTGATGACATACAGTCACTCATGAGTTGATTCCATTTTATCTCAGCCTCATTATATCTCGATGTTCCAGTTAATATCACATTTGATCGCCATGACTACGGACCTAGGGCAAAAGTGGCGCATATGGCCTATCCCTATTGGCAAGTCCGTCAATGATATATTGACCGGAACATGTTGACCACTTTTTGCCTACACGTTATCTTGTACCTATATATATTATAGTTTAACCCTACATCTCATGGATCATTTTTTTTTCTACCATCCTTTCTACCATCATTTTTTCTAACCCATGCCTGGGGTAGACATCGACCGAAGGCTTTCCTTCTTCGTGCAAGGGTCTTATGAGCAGTCAATGGGGTTTTCCAAACATGAATCTCTTAGTTTTTTAATAAGAAAAATAATGGTAAGCAGAAAATTTGGTTCTATTAAAGTGCAGGGTATAAAAACCTCACTTCAACCCCAAAACGTAACGAAAATTGGCAAAAATCGCATTTAAAAAAAAATATCATCTTGGGTAGTTCTCCACCCCATATATGAGCTTCAGGCTTAAAGATAAGAAGTCTTAAGAGCTCCGCTCTAATCCGACCTCATTTTCCGTGCACCCTCCGTTAAAAAAAAATTCCTATATTACATCTCGCCGCTATTTCGAGCTCGGTAGTGCGAAACTGTCTACAACGATATGAGGCGGTTTTTGTCCCCGTAACGACGGAACAAAAATCTGTGCGGAGTTTGCTCTGCACAACCACCGAAATACACTGGCGTCTATCGAGCACAATGCGAACGGAAGGTACGTACATATACCCGGGTACGGAAAACACCGGCGGCGTAGGTAGGGTGTATCAACGCCGGCAAGGAAAGGGGAAGAGTGTGTATCTTGTTTCCCGTCCTGTTTACAGCCCTTGCCGAACAGAAATTCCATGCAAGGGTACGCCGAACACTGATACGGCTCCGGTAGTCCAACGTTGTTCCACGCCGTATCCCTCCGGTCCTCGTCGTCGTGTCAACGCTATAGAGCTGTAGCGATGTAAAAGGGGCGCGCGCGAGGTGCGCCAGCGAAAAGTAAATGCAACCGAGTTCGAGATAAAAAGAGGAAGAGAGAAACGGTTGGTTTCTGTCGGGTTGGGCTCGGCGTCGAGAGGACCGGAAGTACCGCGCGAACCGAGGGTTACGAAAACTCGGCGGGTCGCCCTCTTGCCATTCCTTTATTCCTCTCGCTCCGGTGTTCTCTCTTTCATTTATGCGTTTATACATTTGCACATTTATACATTCGTACGTATGCATTCGAGCCGCCTTGATATTTAATATTCTGCGCGCCACCAAAGGAATATCCTCGGGCGGCTCGGCGAGGAGTGCGCATGCGCACTCGGTGTTAGGTAAAAGTTAAAGGGAGAATCTTCCTCTCTCGGTCCCTCGCACCGAATGGCACGTACACGCTATGAAAGTACATTTAGCAGATGTTTCTAGGGCGAAATCGTAAATTATTTAAACTCCGAGGGAAGATACGCGTATATGGTAACGAGACTAAGTTTGAATTATCATAGTTTTTGGGACGAATTTTATTGAGCCACAGAGTAGCGAAAAATTAATATTCATAATGGCGTCAATAAATCAATGTATCCGGCAGTGGAGGAGACAGGGGCGAAATGGAACACCGCAGTGAAACCGGGTGTTTTTGCTATTCTTTTAGCGAGGCGAAAAATAAGGATTCACTTTGAACGGAGGATATTTTTTAACCTGGGTTTCCGGTTTTCTCCCATCGTCTCTGTATATTAACAGCCATTTAAATCTTCGGTTGCTCCTCTATATATCAAATCTTCCTTGCACCCGACTCAAAATATTGCCGACAACCAAGCGAATCTATTCAGCGGATACGATGTCGATGACGTAATATACTACAAGAATCTGGTTGTGTATTTTTGCCGAATTGGAGTACTTTTTGGCGCGAATTTTATCGAGCCATAGAGTAGCAGAAAATTAATATTCATATGAATATTAATATTTTTTGCGGCAATAAATGAATGTATCCGGCAGTGGGGGAGACCGGGGCAAAACGGAACACCGCAGCGCAACCGACTGTTTTTACCAATTTTTTTGCGAGGCAAAAAATAAAGGCGCATCTCAAACGGAGAATCCCTATTAACCCAGCTTTCCGCTTCTGCCCGCTCGCCTCCGTGTATTAACACCCATTTAAATCCCAGCTCGCTCCCCTATATCAAATCCTTCTTGCACCCGACTCAAAATATTGCCGACAGCCGAGCGAATCTATTCAGCGGATACGACGTCGCAGACGTAATATACTACAAGAATCTGCTTATGTATTTTTGCTCTTCGCGAATTCGATAAATTCGCTCGGTAAACAGTTTACAAGACAGATAGGAAAGTAGACTAGAAAAAAGATTCGCTTGCGGGTTGCTAAAGAAATTTTTTTTAATTTCAATTCTACTTTCAATTCTTACAATTTTATATGATATTGAACCAATGACTGCAAGATTGCAAGGTGACATATTATTGTTTCGATCCGGTATTGCATTGTAAGAATTGAAGCAACAGATTTTTTCTTTGGCAGCCGCAAGCGAATTTTACTTAAGTCATTGACATTTTTTTCTGTGTAAGACTGTTAAGAGCTGTGTATCTAAACTCCGAGGAGAGATACGCAAATATGGTATCGAGACGAAGTCTGAATTATACTTTTTGGCACGAATTTTATTGTCACCGAGAGTGGCAAAAAATTAGTATTCATATTACCGTCAACTAATGAATGTATCCAGCCGTGGCAGAAACTGGGGCAAAACGGAACAGCGCAGCGAAACCGACTGTTTTTATAAGTTTCTCAGCGATGCAAAAAATAAAGAATCCCTTTTAACCCCGGGTTTCCGCTTTTCTCCGCTCGCCAGCATACACAGTAAGAAATAATTTGGTAAAATCGGAATACAAAGTGTCATAAAAATAATTTTGTCAAATCAGTGACAAACTCGTTTGTTCAGGCTTGAATATACAAACTTGTCCTTTTATTTCCCGTGTTATTACACTGGGAAAAAAATTGGTTGGAACAGCCGAAAGCCGCGGTGACATACGTTCAAACCTGTTATTTGTTTGGTACAAATAAAGCATTGTTTTCTTAAACGATTATTTGCTTCAATTTATTCAAAATTTGTCGATCGAAACAAACATTTTTCTTGAACCAACAAAATACACCTTTGAACGTATGTCACCGCGCATTTGCTGAATCCAACCATTTCTTTTTCTCCGTGTAACAATTTTAGTTTCTACTTTCCCCTGTAAAATTGGAAGCCGACGATACGATCGGAGAATCAACGAATAAAAAATTTTGTACATTTGTCGACAATAAGTTGTTGCAAAAAATAAAAACTTTTTTTTACTGTGTATATTATTTATTTAAATCCCATTTAAATCCCAGCTCGCTCCCCTATATATATCAAATCCTTGTCGCACCCGACTCAAAATATTGCCGACAGCCGAGCGAATCTATTCAGCGGATACGACGTCGCAGACGTAATATACTACAAGAATCTGCTTATGTATTTTTGCTCTTCGCGAATTCGATAAATTCTCTCGGTAAACAGTTTACAAGAAAAATAGGAAAGTAAGACTGTTAAGAGCCGTGTATACGAGCGGAACGGCGTAACCCGGGCCAGGGCGCTTCGGCGGGAACGGTCTGGATGCTCGGTGTCCTCGACGTCCGCCTCGTCGACCTACCACTTGTACCGTCGTTCCTGTGTCTGACTTAAAATATGGTCGTCGACCACACCTCCTTACAACAGCGAAACTACTGTCCCGTCTCCGACCCGGCGTGTCGTTCGTCTCGGAGCTACGCTCCGAGACAAAAAAATCTCCGCCGAGGGTGACGCGGAAGCCTCGCCGGCTTCGAACCAGGACGGCAACTTAAAAAACCCGCTGAAAGAAAAATCCCACCCGACTAATCGTTCCTTTTCGTTAGTTCGCCGGGGTAAAAATAGAGGATCGAAAAAGTGGCCGAGTCGCCAGGGCGACCGCTGCCGATACGCGAGAAACGAATGTCTCTCGTTCGCCATCGTCGGTTCGCTCGCCGAGATATACTCCGAGCGCCGGAGGGAAAACTTTTCTCCGTCGCCGCAGCCCGTCGACGGGATAGCAATGGCTGCCAGAGACTTCGCCCTTAAGTGCAGCTCGAAACAGTTGCCAGCTCGTGAAGCGGGTGAGAAAACGATCGCTCGACGGGATAATATAACGGTCCGGGGTGGTCGCGGCGCAGAAAGGAATCGGTGCGAACGACAGAAACAGAGAAGAAACATAGACCAAGAGATAGCTCCTGGTATCACGGTGGTAAAACAAAGAATAGTCCCCCGTGGGCGATGTGTAGTGCGGTGGCGAAAAGTCATGGCCGAGCTCGCGATAAAACGACCCTCGGCCAACCGCTACCACTCAACACGCCGTCCCCCTCCCCTCCCCCCCCCACTCCTCCGCCGACCTCCTCGAGGTAGTGCGAAATGTACGGATTGCAAAGCATCAAGAGCGAAACTTTTCGCACGAACACAGAGCGGGTGTTACATGGGAATGTGTTTCTCTGTATTTGTAAGCGGGGGGGGGGGGGGGGGGGGGGTGAGTGCCTCGGTAACTTATATTTTGGGCACGGATGAACAGTTTCAAACTGGTGGCTAAGCACAGAGATTGTCAGCATTTTTGAAAGATTTTAACAATTGCGGAAATACTGTCTGCACTATTCGTGCCGCTTCTACGTGCGGGAATTTTGGACTATGTAATTTAGAAACGGGAAATTGAAGGGGAATTCGTCACTTCCGGTTTGAGAATTCGGATTTTCATTGATATATGCGGAACGTGTTTGTCTGGATCTGGATGCAAAGGAGGTGAGTGGCTCGGTAACTTATATTTTGGGCGTGGGTGAGAGGTGTCAAACCGGGGGCTAAGCACATCGGGATTATAACGATTTTTTGGAAGAATTTTGACCCGCGGAAATACTGTCTGCGCAATCCATGCCGTATCTACTTGCGGAAACTCTGGTTTGAAAATCTAATTTTTTGTACCGCAAGAGACGCCAGACCGAAATTACATCATTTCCGGATTTACAATCGCATCTTTTGACTGCAAGTGACGTCAGAAGGAAAATACATCACTTCCGGTTTGAAAATCGTATTTTTCGACCGGAAGTGACATATTTCCAGTTTGCCGTCACTTCCGGTCGAACAATGAGATTTCCAAACCGGATCTCACGTATTTCCAGTCGAAAAATGAGCTTTTTTTTGGCACGCAACGATAGCGCACAGCCCTATTGTGTTCTACTTTCGAACTATTAAAAATACATATTAGATGCATGACTCGAGACCGCTGGGGAAGGTTGGTCGGTCATTTCATGTCCGTATAGACCCATGCGCACTCACACAGACTCTAATTGATCATCGTCGTTGGAACGACTGAAGCGCAAGATAAAAGTACGGGCTAAGGACACTGGGTAAGAGCTGAGTCGTAGCCGAGAGCTCTCTCCTTCGCCCTCTAGTTTATCACCGGATTTCCCGGGCTAAGCGACCGCTCATACCCGAGTTTGATCTTTACTGGCCGTAACTACTGCCAGCTTCGGTATGTATGTTTTCGTAACCCGAATAAATAACGAATGTTTGTCATGAAAAAAAAAAAAAAATTACGACAAAACGAGAGATAAATGAAGGAGTATAAAGCTTTTGCGAAACTGTTATTATGATGTCCGTTTGTTTGACTAGTACCGAGGTCGGGTAAACGTATTTAATATGCTATTAAAATTCCACACGGCTGTTTTGTTCTGACCTGAGGGATTTTTTTTCTTTTTTTTAAGTCGACGAGAGAATAGTATTATTCGTTAATACTTCTCATTCGGGGAATATCGTGCTTCTCTTATCCGCAGTTTCCATCGTTTGAGTATTTTTCGTGCACTCGTACTTGGTTTTTTTTTTTCCTTTGCGACCGATGTATCGTGACTGCATCGCCGTCACGAAATTGCACAGCCAAGTAACTGCATTTTCTCCCCCGCCTCTTCCTCCTCGCAATCTGTCCGCAAGATTCTGTGACTAACGAGGAATTGTTTCGCGCACGCGATTTCCGATACATTTAGCGTTCGTCGTACTTCCACGATTGCTCGAGGAGAGCTACGTTTATCGTTACGGTTACTCGTTTATCTTGATTGTCTCATACGACACAAACGCGACGTAAATTTCCTGACAATTTTAGCTCAAAAAAGTTTTCAAAATTTTTCGAGTTACATGAAAAAAAAAAATATATGAAAAAATTAATTTCCTGCTTCTATCTTCCAAAAATCTTGCACGAGTCTCTCGTTCCGCGAGATATTGGATAAAGTACAATGTACCATCGACGGAACGAGAACGATCTGATCGTGAAAAGTTGTTCGAGCGTCTTGCACTCCAGTCTTCCTCTCTCCGTCTCTCTCTCGGCTTCTCGCGCTGGAAAAGTTTTAGCTCGAGGAAAATTCACTGGAGCGTACGGGTGCTCCAGCGAGCATACGCTTTTCACGGCAATCGATATCGTACGCACATCATACAAAGTACGCGGAGCGCCGCCGCTACTGCGTACTTTGTGTAATACTGTGCACAGCGTTTTGTGCACTTGTGCCCGCACTATCTTGTACACGGTACAGCGTGGTTCCTTGGCAACCGACCATTTGCGAATTTTTCAATGCTCCCGGCACGTTGCGATATTGCTGTTTCGCGAAACTTCTCTCGCTGCTTCTACATTGTAAGCTTTATCCTGCGTCTGACAATACATCGAACTTACTACAGTACAGTTACTGATAATAAAAAAAATGAAATAAAATCAAATACGCCGAACCACTCGAGTGACGATAGGAATATATATTTTTTATTTTTTATTTTTTATTTTTTATTTTTTTATAAAAAAGCGAGACGCAAAATAATATAGACAATAAATTGTCTCGATACTCGTACGCTGAGAGAAGGATCTAGTAAATATAACTATATCGTTAGAGAGATATTATCATAGCACATAGCAGTAGGGAAATAGCCCTATGGTAGGAAGTACCGGATTTATAAGAATTTTTCGTAGATATTATGGTAAAAATTGTTGTAAAATCTGTGACTTTCCGCCTGAGGCGGCGCTCGCGGGCCCTACTAGTTTCCACAAGTTCCTATCTCAGTATGTACGCATATTGAATCGCAACCGACCATTTGCAAAATTTTCAATGCTCCCGACACGTTGCAATATTGCTGTTTCGCGGAGCCTCTCTCGCTGCTTCTACATTGTAAGCTTTATCTTGCGTCTGACGATACGTCGAACTCACTACTGCACCGTTACTGATAAAAAAAATGAAATAAAATAAAATAAACCGAACTATCCGAGTGACGATACGAATATATATATATATATTTTTTTTTTTTGTAAAAAAGCGCGACGCAAAATGGTTTAGACAATAAAATGTCTCGATACTCGTACACTGATAGAAGGATTTAGTAAATATTACTATATCGTTAGAAAGATATTGTCATAGCACATTGCAGTAGGGAATTAGCCCTATGGTAGCAAGTACCGGATTTCTAAGAATTTTTCGTAGACATTATGGTAAAAATTCTTGGAAAATCTGTGACTTCCCGCCTGAGGCGGCGCTCGCGGGCCCTACTAGTTTCTACAAGTTCCTATCTCAGTATGTACGCATATTGAATCGCAACCGACCATTTGCAAAATTTTCAATGCTCCCGACACGTTGCAATATTGCTGTTTCGCGGAACCTCTCTCGCTGCTTCTACATTGTAAGCTTTATCTTGCGTCTGACGATACGTCGAACTCACTACTGCACCGTTACTGATAAAAAAATGAAATAAAATAAAATAAACCGAACTATCCGAGTGACGATACGAATATATATATATATATATTTTTTTTTGTAAAAAAGCGCGACGCAAAATGGTTTAGACAATAAAATGTCTCGATACTCGTACACTGATAGAAGGATCTAGTAAATATTACTATATCGTTAGACAGATATTGTCATAGCACATTGCAGTAGGGAATTAGCCCTATGGTAGCAAGTACCGGATTTCTAAGAATTTTTCGTAGACATTATGGTAAAAATTCTTGGAAAATCTGTGACTTCCCGCCTGAGGCGGCGCTCGCGGGCCCTACTAGTTTCTACAAGTTCCTATCTCAGTATGTACGCATATTGAATCGCAACCGACCATTTGCAAAATTTTCAATGCTCCCGACACGTTGCAATATTGCTGTTTCGCGGAACCTCTCTCGCTGCTTCTACATTGTAAGCTTTATCTTGCGTCTGACGATACGTCGAACTCACTACTGCACCGTTACTGATAAAAAAATGAAATAAAATAAAATAAACCGAACTATCCGAGTGACGATACGAATATATATATATATATATTTTTTTTTGTAAAAAAGCGCGACGCAAAATGGTTTAGACAATAAAATGTCTCGATACTCGTACACTGATAGAAGGATCTAGTAAATATTACTATATCGTTAGACAGATATTGTCATAGCACATTGCAGTAGGGAATTAGCCCTATGGTAGGAAGTACCGGATTTCTAAGAATTTTTCGTAGACATTATGGTAAAAATTCTTGGAAAATCTGAGACTTTCAGCCTGAGGCGGCGCTCTTATTCCTACCACTATGTGCTATGGTCATTGTTTTTATAATTCAAATCGTTGAGCTCAACCGACATAAATTCCATCGTTTTGCTGCATAGCGGCTCAACTCCCCTGTGAATTTTCGCGACGACGATTATCCTGCAATTCTGCCTCATATGAACTCAGAGACCCAGCAGGATAGAAACTCGATGGGCCGATTTGATGTCCTTGTTCGATATATCAAACAGGTATACCAACTGCACATATCTAATGGCGGAATTTGTGCGTCGAGTCTCTCCAGGATTCGCGCGGAATATTGAACTCTTCCACTTCCCAACTTGCTGGACAAATTACAAAGATTATATATAGCCTTATTCGACGAACGACTCGACCGGCTAAACTATTAAAAAATATTGAAGAGATATTTGGTATGCCTACAGTTTTCCATGCTTCCTTTCGCTACTTTCCCCCAAAAATCTTCTCACCGTTTGGGCATTTGGGGTGAAGAATCATTGCAGGAATTGAGTTTGGAGATGGTAAGTACGCGTCAACGCGTAAAAAAGGAACTCCAATTGTAAATCCAATTTTTTCGCGTTCTAGCGGAGAAGAGCATAGCTGTTTTAGGAACCGAACATTCCCTTAACCCCTTCACTGTCAGGAGCCCCGACAGGGGCAAAAACGTATAGAGAAATGCGGTTCTCTAACAGTGAAGGAGTTAACAGGATTGGAACGTTCCACTGAAAACCTTGCGAACCGAACCTTTCGCCACTTTCCTAAAAAATTCTCCTCACCGTTTGGGCGTTTCGGGTGAAGATTCTTCGGAGGAATTGAGTTTGGAGACGGTAAGCACGCGTCAAGGGTCTCGCAATGTGCCTCGCCTCGGTATCCCGCGAAGCTGACCGAGTAGAATGCGATGCGTCAGGATGTAGCCGGAAGGTCGGTCCCAACCCCTCCATATCGACCGTACGCTCGTCCCGCTTCCGTTCGGAGGTTCGCCCTGCTGCTGGCTACCTCGAGTCACGGACGTACTTACGACGTCTCGTCGTCAAGGCGACTAAAGGAAGCCCGGAGACACCAGGATGTACAAACGGGAGATGCCTCGCGAAGCGGTAGAAGCTGCAGCGACGAGCACCGGGACACGCCTGTGGAGAGTCGATCGCAGTGCGAATTCGCCCTCTCCACCTCCGCGTTAACTCCTCGCGTTCCGGCTGGCAAGAGCCCGGGCCAAGTCCGGCGATCGAATTTCTCTCCTTCATCCTTTCTCCCTCTCCGGGTGTTTCGCGCGAACGTTTCCTGCCTGTGTGAATGTGAACGCCGCAGCGAGAGCTTGCTTTACGACCCCAAACTCCCACCGCTGCGGAACGATAAATTCGTAGCCGGAAACGTCCGAGCCACTTACGTTTTCCATCACACCACCGGCAAGCTACGACCTCCGCGTTGTTTTGCTCCTGAGGGTTGGATGCGGCCTAGCACGGACTTGGAATCGTTTATTCGGGCGTTTATTTTGCCGTTTCGGAAAAACAAGAGTCGAGATCGCGCGGACTCGTGGAGTTCGTCACTTTCGTCTCGTCGAGGATAGTTCGCGGCAGGTAGTTTCCGCCCCGATGGTCGTTCAACGTCCGGAGACACCTCGCGCGAAACGATTACTCGCGGTTCCACGGTTTTTAGTTCGCGGCACTGTTGTCCCCCTGCCAACGAAGCGAGAAGCTCATGCATGCAGCTGACTGCGATGAGGGGTGAGCTCGCTCGCAAACGGGGAGCCCGATTAACAGCCTCGGGTCAATGAGCCTCCTGCACGATGCAATTGGGCGAAAGGGTCGAGGAGCCGATAAACCCTCGAGCAACTTCGCACCGAGTTGGCAGACGTGTTATGAACTTGCAAGAAATAATTATTCGTATCTAGCGATAGGTCGAGGTTACAAATCACATCCCCACGCGAAAATCGATGTCAAGAACGGAGTTCAAGGAAAAAAACATGGTTGGTTTAACGAAAAGTCACGGTGGGATGCGTTCAAAGCTGTTAGTAGTTGGGTAGAAGTAAAGCACTGGTTTCTTAAGCAATTATTTGGTTCAATCGATTGAAACAAATATTTTCGTTGTGCCAAGCAACTAACACTTTTGTGTCATCGCGCAAGGCTCAACCTGCTCCTGCCATTTTTTTTTCTCGGTGTATCGATTCGCAGGCGCCGATTTGGAACATTGTTGACGGGTCTTTTTTTGTGACAAAGACGATGCACAAAGTCGCGATCAAATTTTCAATTTAGAAAAAACGCTTTGACGCACGGACACCACGGAGCGTTTCCGAAGGGAAACAGGAACGTGTCGCTGTAAACGATACTGTTGAGAACAACGTTAAAAAAAATTGATAAAAATTCTCAAACAGACGTACCGATCTTTCGATACCAGAATAATTTTACGATTCTTTATTGAGCCATCAGAAAGCCGCGGTACTCATCCGGTCGCTGAGAGACTTTGCACAGCTCCCGTACGCTGAGTGCTAAACGGGGCCGTCAAAGGATACGGCGCTGTGAATCTTCAATGGATTGACTTTCTCCTACGGTAATGAGCGAACGCGCGAGCGCTGTTACAGCTATGTACGTGTGTATACTAAAACTGTTTATCTCTCGTTGTAAGAAACGCTGTGGCACGCGCAGTAGAACTACTGGGCGACCGGTCGCCAAAAAGCGGTTCGCCAGTTCGACTCAACGTCTCGTGCTGTAGGGCTGCTGCTTCTATAAATGAGAACGAAGAATTATTAAATTACCATTTCTCATGTTAAACTGGAATTTACTGTTTATTAAACATTTACCGCTAAAACTGCTTCGAAGCGTTAAATTTCAAAACTCCGTATATAATCAGTATAATCACCTTGCAATGCTTGCAAAGAATGCCAATGCAATGACATGCTTTCCAAAAAATACTCAAAAATTAATATAGGAAAAAAAATTAGTGGCGTTGATGCTCAGCAATAGTTATCCATGGCTTCCCAGTCATCAAGCTCGCTCTTTACGACAAGGAAGAATTATTAAATTACCATTTCTCATGTTAAACTGGAATTGACTGTTTATTAAACATTTACCGCTAAAACTGCTTCGAAGCATTAAATTTCAAAACTCCGTATATAATCAGTCCAATCACCTTGCAATGCTTGCAAAGAATGTCAATGCAATGACATGTTTTCCAAAAAATACTCAAAAATTAATATAGAAAAAAAAATACTGGCGTTGATGCTCAGCAATAGTTATCCGTGGCTTCCCAGTCATCAAGCTCGCTCTTTACGACAAGGAAGAATTATTAAATTACCATTTCTCATGTTAAACCGGAATTGACTGTTTATTAAACATTTACCGCTTAAACCTCTTCGAAGCGTTAAATTTCAAAAATCCATATATAATCAATACAATCACCTTGCAATGCTTGCAAAGAATGTCAATGCAATGACATGCTTTCCAGAAAATACTCAAAAATTAATAGAGAAAAAAAAATACTGGCGATGATGCTCAGCAATAGTTATCCGTGGCTTCCCAGTCATCAAGCTCGCCCTTTACGACAAGGAAGAATTATTAAATTACCATTTCTCATGTTAAACTGGAATTTACTGTTTATTAAACATTTACCACTTAAACCGCTTCGAAGCGTTAAATTTAAAAACTCCATATATAATCAGTATAATCACCTCGCAATGCTTGCAAAGAATGCCAATGTAATGACATGCTTTCCAAAAAATACTCAAAAATTAATATAGAAAAAAAAATAGTGGCCTTGATGCTCAGCAATAGTTATCCGTGGCTTCCCAGTCATCAAGCTCGCTCTTTACGACAAGGAAGAATTATTAAATTACCATTTCTCATGTTAAACTGGAATTGACTCTTTATTAAACATTTACCGCTTAAACCTCTTCGAAGCGTTAAATTTCAAAACTCCGTATATAATCAGTCCAATCACCTTGCAATGCTTGCAAAGAATGGCAATGCAATGACATGCTTTCCAGAAAATACTCAAAAATTAATAGAGAAAAAAAAAATACTGGCGTTGATGCTCAGCAATAGTTATCCGTGGCTTCCCAGTCATCAAGCTCGTTCTTTACGCTTCTCGTACTACCGCCCAGCTCTTTAGCGCCCATCCGAAACTTCCCGCGACGCTGCCGGCGCCTTTCCCCCGACACACTTTTCACCCTCGAAAAGTTCGTGCGGGGGTGCCGGAGACGCGGCGGAGAGTCCGTCGCTGAAAACGTGAGCCAGCAGCCAGGCAGGCGTAGTCATTCAGTCGCGTATCCCAGATAACTCTTTCCATCTTTATCTTCCGAGCGCGTTAACCATTCCCCGCCCTGTTCCCTGCGCTCGCACCCTTCGCCCTGTTCTCCGCCTGCTTCCCCTTCGCCGGTGGCGTAGCAGACTTCCGCGTCCGCGGGTGTGAAAAAGGGCTGCGAACGGAAACGACGAAGGGGGCGCGACGACGTCGGGGTTGAAACTCGCCGCCGCGGCCAAAAAAAGGCCAGAGTGCGAATTGTTTCTCCCCGCCGCAACCCGCGCGGGAGAAAGGGATCGTGTTAGTAGACGACTTTGCAGTATTTTTGCATGAGAATGTCCCGCACGGGAGGTGTTCGCGACCCTTCGCCCGTCAACAACTCTTTCGCCTGTCCTTTTCCGGTGTTTTTTTTCTATCCGACCCTCTCTCGACATTGTTCCGCGACCGCGTACACACCCTGTACTCTCGACGGCGGATATATATTCCCTACGGAGTATAGAATAGCGAACAATTTTCAACGAGCGGAGAGTCTACTTTGTTACGCGAAGCCGGTAACAACGGTGGCACTTCGTTTCTTTGTTTCAATCTTTTTTTTTCTTCATTTTTATTCCTCGCCAATTTTTCACATCGACTTCACTCTACGCGGCGGACTTAATCTTCCTTTTGTTACATTTTTTCGGAGCGCAATGTGGGTTAGTGGGAGATAGGAATTATTTTAAATATCTTAGAGCCTTGGCTAATCTTCTTCATTATTCATCGTTCTACGTCTACTATCCGAGCATATGTATTGGGCATTGTCTTAGAAGTTTTTACGTTGGCGACGTGTACATTATCTCGCATGAAAATGAGTCTCGCGCGAAGTGCAGCGCGGAATCTTTGCGATTAAATATTCCTTTCGCATGTGCGTTTTTTTTTTTTTTTTTTTTTACAACCTCTCTTCGCACAGTGTTCCGCACTCTCTTGCACGGAGCTCTCATGTTCCGACGTGTCGAAGAAATACCACGGTTAGCGTGCGAAGACAAAGAGTACGTTGGGGACTTGCGTAACGTGAAGGATCGGGACCAGCGATGTTCCTCTATTGGTATGTCTTCCACTTCCGCAACTACACTAAAAAAAAAAAATTTGCTTGCGCGCTGCGAAACAATTCTACTTTCAGTTCTTACAATTTATAGGATATTGAAACATCGAAGGCACAGTGTCAAAGTGACATGTTATCGTTTCAATCTCGTCAGGAATTCTAAGAATTAAAAGTAGAATTGAAACAACATTTTTTTTTTTTCATTGGCAGCCCGCAAGCGAATTTTACTTGAGTCATTGATATTTTTTTTTCAGTGTAGACCGGCGGTTGAGCACGCTCAACGCGTCACATGACGGCTGGGCCTGGTGGAGGAAACTCTGTGCGCATGCGCGCGCGCTAGGGTGGGGGTAGCTTCGAGGAGAAAGTTACACGCTTCTCTTGATTCCAGACCTTCCAACTTATCTGATCGTGCATTGTACAAGTAAACAGGCGTTGCACTGTACATCTTGCATTACAAGCGTACCAAAGAATGAAATGTCCTTTAATATATTTTTTTTGAATCTTCGATTTCAACAAGAACGGACATAGAAACGAGAATCGGTGAGAACCGTCTCCATTAGTTCTTCTTCGACTTCCCCCACTACTCCGGCTGTCGAACACGCTCGACGCATCACGTGACGGCTGGGGCTGGTGGAGGAAACTCTGTGCGCATGCGCGCGCTAGGGTGGGGATAGCTTCGAGGAGAAAGTTACACGCTTCTCTTAATTCCCGACCTTCCAACTTATCTGATCGTGCATTGTACAAGTAAACAGGCGTTGCACTGTACATCTTGCATTACAAGCGTACCAAAGAATGAAATGTCCTTTAATATATTTTTATTTGAATCTTCGATTTCAACAAGAACGGACATAGAAACGAGAATCGGTGAGAACCGTCTCCATAAGTTCTTCTTCCACTTCCCCCACTACTCCGGCTGTCGAACACGCTCGACGCATCACGTGACGGCTGGGCCTGGTGGAGGAAACTCTGTGCGCATGCGCGCGCGCTAGGGTGGGGATAGCTTCGAGGAGAAAGTTACACGCTTCTCTTGATTCCCGACCTTCCAACTTATCTGATCGTGCACTGTACAAGTTAATAGGCGTTCCACTGTACATCTTGCATTACAAGTGCGGGTAGCTTCGAGGAGAAAGTTGTAAGCTTCTCTTAATTCCCGACCTTCCAACTTATCTGATCGTGCACTGTACAAGTTAATAGGCGTTCCACTTTACATCTTGCATTACAAGTGCGTCCAACAATGAAATGTTCTTTCGTTAAATTAAAAAAAAAATTATTTCAACGAGAAAGGACATAAAAATGGGAATCGATGAGAACCGGGTGATTGGCAGACGTCGGTGGTGACGGAAGTGTCGTAGCCGCGGCAAACTGTCTGGCGGGGTTTCCCTCAGCCAGGAATCGTACATGACGATAAGCTCGGAGTAACGGTGGGTCGGGTCTCCCGAGTACGAGAGTTGACCCGGGTAACCCTCTAATCTCGCACCGAGAACAGCCATTAGGCGAATCATGGCACTTAGCGCCGATAACGGTGCCGAGAGCGGTGGCAACTACTATAGGGTTTGCTCTAGTACTCGTGTGGCGTGATGGTGCGCAACCCCTCCCTTCCCCCCCTGGGTGGGGAGGGGTTATCTTCGTTCGGATAATATCATAATTAAATTGGACGCGCGACCGGGCTGCAGACCGGGGGGCTTCGACAGCTGCTGTTGAGCGCATATACCAGGAGCTTCAATAGCCCCAAAAGTGCTTGATGTACGGAATGTATGAACAGGTATATATATATATATATATATATATATATATATATATATATATATATATAAGTATAGTACACATAAACTTCTATTATTGAATATTATCGTTCCCAATATTTTCCCTTTAGCCCGACCCAGCATATTGTCACTGATTTTCTATCATTATTATTATTATTACTATTATTGTTATCATTATGGTATTATTCGGCTGTGAGAATTATTAAATTAATGTGTCAATAATTTGCGGCTCGACGATGCGGATGAAAATGCGGTGACTACAGCGCAATGGCCGCATCATTGGTCAATATGAAATGAATATAGAAACAAGCCAATAAAATTGAGAAAAAACATAAATAAAAAATAAATCAGGTAGCGAGAACGAGTAGAGGAAAATCTTCTGAAAGGTCTCGATTGTTAATTTTTCAGACACCGGCGACGGAAGCGACTGCAACGTCGAAGCGCGGATATACATTTCGTTTATTTACTAATTGCTAATTGGCGGTCGTGTGGAAATAGCAATTTTTCTCCGAGTTTTATCCGCAGGCGAGTGAGTTTCGGTCTGTCGGATAGAGCGAGAGCCGCGGAGACGTTGAAAAAAAGTTTTCGCCGGTTGGTGTAAGGACGAGAGTGCGACACCGCGCGAAATACGACGGTTAAACGCGAGTTACTACGTACAGTATGTTTTACCGAACGAAAAGTTTCCGGTCTTCGGGCCGTGACGGCGCGTGCCTTTTCGCACGGAAACTAAATTTCTTTTCAGCTCTACTCGGCAGTTCTAGGCTTTGAGGCGAAAATGAAATTTCATTTTAGGAAATCGCTTGAAACTTTTTGCTGTTGCTTTTCCCTCGCTCGACGGGCTTTCCGCCAGTGCTAGGCTTTGTTCTATTATTTTGTCACTCAGCGCGCCATAAAAGAGCGCCTCCAATCACTGAACGCTAGTTCGGATTTTAATCGAGACTTTTAATTGCCATTCAATTCGCGATATGCCAGCGGGAGTGGAAAATATCAACAGAGCTCGTTTGCTTGTCCAGTTCGGTGGCAAAAAGCCCTTCGGAGTTTGACCCGTGACCGATAAAAATTATATATTTTTTCTGCAAGGTAATTCAAAAAAAAAAATCTCGCCCCTTTGACTTCTGTCTGCGTTTCGGTGCGAGAGCGGAAAAAAATCACATCTCCGCCGGCGAGTCCGACACCGATAAATTAATACTAATGCAAAAAACGGTGGAAAATATCGACAGACCTTGTTTGCTTGTCCCGCTCTGTGGCAAAAAGCCCTTCGCGGAGTTTGACCAGTGACCGATAAATTTTTTTTTCTGCAAGGTTATTAAAAAAAAAATCCCGCCGCTTCGAGTTCTCTGTGCGAGTCGGTGTGAGACTGAAAAAAAATTATATCCACGCCGGCGAGTCTTCGACAGCGGTAAATTAATGCTAATGCGAAAAACGGTGGAAAATATCGACAGAGCTTGTTTGCTTGTCCCGCTCCGTTGCAAAAGGCCCTTCGCGGAGTTTGACCAGTGACCGATGGAAATTATAAATTTCGTTCTCCAAAGTAATTGAAAAAAATAAATCTCGCTGCTTCGAGTTCTCTGCGCGAGTCGGTGCGGGGCCGAAAAAAATTTATATCTTCGGCCGCGAGCCTTCGACACCGATAAATTAATACTAATGCGAAAAAACGGTGGATATAGATTCGCTCTTGTACGCGAAGCCAGCGCGCGCCGGCTGCGCGACTTCTGTGGAACTGCGAACTTATATTTAGCTCTGGTTCGGCGAATGTACAAAGGGGGTAAGAGAGGAAACGGGCACGCCGCTGTGCCCAGCGGGGGTCCTCACGAGAGACTCCCCGCTAATGAATTTTTAAGTTTTAACTCGGTTGCCCTCGGGCTCTTCCCGCGGTTTTCGCCTTTCCCGTCGAAATCGCACGAGTAGCGAGCGGCGACCGGCAGTGCGCGACGGCGAACTTACCGGAGAGCTCCGGAAGGCAACGTTTCATTGAAAATTACTCTCCACCCGCGTTTAGGACGTCCTATCTAGTAAAGCTCGTGTTACCGGGGAAATAATCTTTTTTTTTCACCCCCTCACTGGCCCGTTCCTTTATCATTTTCTCACGACGCTTCAAATAGAATCACAATAAAGCTGCTCTAATTAATTTTTTCTTAGCTTATTGAAAACTCTGACGGATTGACTAAACTAATGCGGTAATGTGATCGATAATTGAACGAAATAATTTTTAAAATATGGCCGAAAAATATGGTTCAAGTCCGAAGTGACACTGTAAAAAAAAAAAAAAAAAATACGTATGAAATTTAATGTACGGGTACTGGAATTTTGTTATGCATGAGGTATGTTAAAATTCGTGTACAAATGTAATGCAAAATTAATGTACGGTATATTAAAATCTTTAAGAATAGTTTACTTTGAACAATTTACTTTAACTTTTGTATAAAACTCGTTTAATTCTAATTATTTAGTTTAATCTTACTCTAAAGGTATATTAATTTTTCATCACAATTGCACATTAAATTTATATATCAGTTTTTGCATACAAAATTCCAGTCTGGTGGATAAAATGTACATTTTTTTACAGTGCACATCCGCAGCACGACGTCTGAAATTATTGTCTATACTTCGATAGGATTGAACATACAACACGTGATTATCCCTTTCCTAGGGCCATGGACCAATAATAGGGTTGTCATAACGAGAACATAATGAATCGATGGGACGGGCTTAAACGGAAAACCGAGGACGAACCAAAGCCATCAATATTTTAGTGACCAATATAATATTATTGCGGCGCGAGTATACGAGGTGTCTGATGGCCGTTTTATAGTTAATAAAACTCTCGTTTTCCGCGCACAGCTCCGAAGCTCGTTCCAATGGTTAAAGGGTCATCAGGGCAAGCCCGCTTCCTTACTGCTCAAGAGAAGCGCAGAAGCGGCCGAACTAAAAGAGTTTATCAAACTCCAAATTAATTAAATAATTTTTACCGTAAACGATCTCATACCGTCAATACGTCACTTCCGGTTTGAAAATCTCACTCTTCGACCGAAAGTGACTTCACAGGGGAAAACATCACTTCCGGTTTGAACATCTCACTCTTCGACCCGAAGTGACTTCACAGGGGAAAACATCACTGCCATAAAGAAAATATGCCACTTCCGGTTTGATGACCTCATTTTTCGACTGGAAGTGACGTTACACCGTGCCCGGTACAGGCGCAGCGATAACGTATCTCATTGAACCGATATGTTGAGTCCCACGCAATACCTGGATCGTGGCCGATACCGGCTTGAGACCCGGCGAATGCAAGCTCCTTGGCAACTCGTGCCTTCCCATAGCCGTGACGAACCTTTAATCTCCCTTGGGTCGCTTGGAGATGCGTACGCTGTAATACCGTGGTTATTCCCTACGAAGGGTTGAACAATGCCCGAGAGCTTTCGCGTCCCAGATATAATATAAATACCATGGTAAAAGTATCCAAGAGACAAGCTGGCCCCGACAGTGAAATTCCATCCTGAGTTCGGAGCTTTGTCGCGCCCGTCGAACCTCTTCGAGTTCGCGTCCCGGAGCTCCCGGTGGCCGGGAAACCCGTGGGAAAGTTCACGGAATCGAAAGCTGCGAGCAACCCTTGCCCGGCCGGGGTAACTCTCCCGGTCGATGACATTTATTTTCATTGGCCCATAATTCATCCCCGACCCACCCCACCCGAACCTCTCTCGCTCCTCTCCGGCGGAACTTCTCAAACTTAGATTAGCGATTCAATTTGGGTCAGCGGTAAATCATCTTTCGAATCGTTTTTTAATCGAAAGCACTCTCGTTCACTGTTCGTTCGATGGAAAAAGAGAGATAGTAATATACATCGTATCCTACCTCTCCCTGTTCTTACGCTCTCTCATTTGTTATTTCCTTGAGCTCGGAACGACGGAATTCCGAGCGGTCCTGAATATCTCGATATCGAGCCGATTCGTATCTTCCATTAATGTCATTTAACTTATCGTAAAAATATTTAAATCATTAGAATTTTTTTTTTTTAGGTCAGAGGTAAAGTGATAGAGTTTGAAATTCTGCATCTTATGCTTAAAATCTTTGAGCGCTCGTCAATTCGGAGACTATTCTTGACGATCACCTTCGCCTTGACGAAATTGCAATGGTCGAATTTTTTTTCCGTCTTTTTTCGTTTGTCTGTAAGCTCTCGATGATTCCACACTTAACATATTTTTGCGCCGTTTACTGTTCGTTCGATGGAAAAAGAGAGATAAGCTTATACGTCGTATTCTCGCGCTCTCGTATATTATTGCCTTGAGCTCAATAATCCAAAACGAAGGAAGGAATAATCTGAAACGAAGGAATCCGAGCGGTCCTGAAGTAACAAAGACACGCCGTCGCTTATATCTCGATATCGAGCCGATTCGTATCTTCCATTAATGTCACTTAACATATGTTAAAAATATTAAAATCTTTAGGATTTTTTTTTTTTTTTAGATCAGACTTAAAGTGATAGAGTTTGAAATTTTTGCGCCGTTTACTGTTCGTTCGATGGAAAAAGAGAGATAAGCTTATACGTCGTATTCTCGCGCTCTTGTATATTATTGCCTTGAGCTCAATAATCCGAAACGAAGGAAGGAATAATCTGAAACGAAGGAATCCGAGCGGTCCTGAAGTAACAAAGACACGCCGTCGCTTATATCTCGATATCGAGCCGATTCGTATCTTCCATTAATGTCATTTAACATATCTTAAAAATATTAAAATCTTTAGGATTTTTTTTTTTTTTTTAGATCAGACTTAAAGTGATAGAGTTTGAAATTCTGCATCTTACGCTTAAAATCTTTGAGCGCTCGTCAATTCGGACACTATTCTTGACGATCGCCTTCGCCTTGACGAGACTGCAATGGTCGAATTTTTTTTCCGTCTTGTTTCGTTTCTCTGTAAGCTGACAACAATTCCACAGTCGACAAATTTCCGCGCCGCTAGCACATCCGTCAGAGTTTCCAACGGCCTTCTCGGCCCGGCCATCGTCGCGCGTATCCTATACATCTGCATGCGACGGATTATTTTTCAAATGAGAGTAGTGTGCGCGCCACCCATGTGAGTAGCAGCGAGCCGTTCTTTCGTTGGTGCGCTTGCACGTCCGTGGAAAATCTCCGCGCTCCGTAGCTGACGATGTGGCCCGCACGACCTCCGAGCCGCGCTCGGTATCACCCGCGACGAGCTTCTTCCACTCCCTCGCGTGTACTTTTTTATCCTGTGAAAGATAATCTGTGCTCATTTGTATGCCCCACCGGCTGCGACTCGGCTCCGCGCGCTGATGCTGCGGCTCGCCTCGGGGCTCTGGGTCATTTGGGATTCGCCGTATACTGAGAGCCTGTGCGACCCACACTCGTACGCGACATGATAATGCTATAGCGCTGCCAACCCCGACTCATTCGCCCCCCCCCCCCTCCCCCCACTCATTCGCGATTTCTGCTTAACGAACCTGGCTTAACTAAGGACAATATGTGAGACTGACGTCGAAAGTATAATGAAAGAGAAAAAAAATGTCCCCATTAATTATTTGAAAATATTGGGATCGCGAGGTTTTCGGCGTTAATGACATCAGGCCAAATTGTCACTATTTTTGAAGAGTGGGGGACATGCGGTGAAATCGTCCGGTCCATAGGTTGGGGCGAACGGGGCAAAAAGCCATTTTTCAATAATTTTTGGATGCGCACTTTTGCCGCATATGTATATCCGGATTTTCTGACCCGGTTTTTTGCCCCACTGTCCCATCCAAAAATGATTGGAAAATTGTGTTTACGCCCACTGTCTCATGGGGCATGACAATGCTTGGGGCGACCTGGGCAAAATGGGAGAGTGGGACAAAACGCAATTTTCCAACAATTTTTGGATGCTCCATTTTACCTCATCGATATATCGGGATTTTCAGAAATTATTGGAAAATTCCGGTTTGCCACTCCGTGCCATTTTGCCCCGCTCTTCCCTACATCACCGATTTCACGTGACTACTAATCAGGTTGGGTCATATTCATCACTTTTACGATAAAACAATTTCTGATCCATCAGTTTATAATAAGTGTCAGAGAAATGGCAAGTAATTTGTAGGGTACAAGACAAATCCTAGAGAAGCTTGAGTCTGCAGGAAGTGCAAAAAAAAAAAATAAAGTACGCAATCGTACTTCCGGTTCTCGTCGAGTGTGGCAAGTTCCGGGGTACTTTTTGCTCTGTGCGGACTACAAGAGAGCTTCGATAAACTATTACGACCAAGAGGTAGTAGCGGCAGACACACGCACACATATATACATATATATGTATATAATGTACATATATACACGATAGTATGTACGTACAGCAAACGTGAGAGTTTTCGCGAAGTGAACTAATAATCCAATCCCGAGGCTAAACTTCGCGAGACTCTCTCGCGGTGAGTTTCTCCTTCTTCGGGTCACTTCGGTAATACTTCGATGTCTTGGTCGTCGGCCCGATGTGCCCCTTTTTCTTTCGGATCCCGCCGATGTTCGCCTTCCGCCCCTCGTCTCTGCATCCCCGTCGAGCCGGCGGCGAGTATTTTTCCTCGGAATATTCTATTATTCAGCCACGGGTCTCGTTCTGGCATGCGCGCATAGTCAGCTCGCGTGGAGCTGAAGAGCTACACCGAAAACGGCCACGGCGAATCGCGAGGAACCACATCTGCTTCACGCGCGAATGGTTTATTTCGGTCCGCGGAACGCTGGGAAAGTTGCGCATCCCTGTCGAAAGAGAGTGTCGCAAATGTCTCGCGGATATAAAAAAAGAGAGAATTAAAAAAGTAAAAAAAAAAATAAATAAACGGGAGAAAAGAATGAAAATTTCGCATGGAAGCGCGCGAGAGCGTGCTTCTGTGCTGGTAACGCGTTTTCGGGTTGCACTCCTTTCTCCGGATTCATCTCTTCTCCAACCCCGACACCTTTTCTCCGCTTTCTCCGCCGCCCTGCCTGCGAAATTTCCGTCCACCCGGTTGTTTTATTCTTTTCGGCTCTCGGAAACGTTGCATAAATAATGGGAAGATAGCGCTCGCGATACATAAATCGCTTACACACCACCGGCGGAGGAGGCTCTTGATGCCGTAGGTGAGAGAAGGAAACCGGGCTCTCTCTCCGCGGCGCAACCTCCGCAACGTTCTCCCGCCGGATAATACAAATCGCCAAAGCCACCGCGATACGTAACAATCTGTCCGACCCGCCCCTCGCACGAGGCGCCGAGGGAGCGAAGAAATATTATATGTGTTTGTCCCCTGCGATGCTAACACGCGCTCTCTCGTATTTCACGAACGAAAGAGTGGTTTTTCATAATACACGCGATATTCCGCACGCGCGAGTGCGCGGCCGCGGATATTCGCGACGAAAGATCCTCCTCGGGATTCCGGACGCGGCGAGATCGACGTTGGAATGAAAAAAAAAAACGCATCATTTCATATTTCACCGAAACGCTGTTTTCCTCGCAATTTATTTTTCGCTGCCGTTCGACCTCGTTATTCCACTTGGCGGGCGCGCGTGTGTGTGTGCGGGTGCGTTTTCTTTTTCTCTCTTTTCCGACGTTCCTCGGTATGTCTCATTCGCCACGTAGGAGGCGAGAAAAAAAGAGGCGGGAGGAAGGAAAAGCGAGCTCGCACCGAGCCCTTCGCAATGATTTACAATCCGGGCTCGAGGGTTGGGCCGGTCTGCGTTACGTTCGCCGGACGGCGACCGCGTTTCTTCGTAATTAATAAAATGATTAAATGAAGCTACCTTTGTCGTCCATTAATTACCGAGACTGTGTGGAAAGAGCTCCGGCCCAGACGGTGGCGCAAGCCCGGCTATTGCCGGTTCGGTCGCGGCGGACACGAGAGAGGTTCGCGCGCGCCTCGCCCAAACCGAAAAGTAGCGAACGAGGCTCGGTGGACATTAGTAATGCGACATTCCTCTTTTGTGACATTCTTCGCCCTCTCGAGGCTCATGACTCGTTCCCCGTTCCGGATAACGATGCACGAGTGTACCGCCGAGAGGGAACAAGAAAATCTCTCCCCGTTACTCATTTGCTTATCGATCCGCTCTCTCAAGCCCGAGGAGTATAAATCTGGGCGCAAAACTTGAAGCGTCTCCCGCTTATCCTCCCGCGATACGGAATGCATGACCAATCCCATCCACCGCTCCGTGACCTCCGCCTTGACGTCCTCTTCCTTTTTCAACATATGCATCTCCGCCGAGGACACTTCGATGCGAAAACAGTGGGGACTTCACGATCGCCATCCGAGTTCAGGAAAAAGAGTCAAAAAATTCGAAGGAAAAAAAAACTTGCCGGTACGTCGCGGGAATCGGGATGGAGATGAAAAGAGGAAAAATAGAGAAATATATTCGCCGGGTAAAAAGTGTGAGGATAAGATGCATGGGAAAGCGGAGAGTGGAATGATAAAATATTCAGTCTACTTTCTAGTTCTCCTCATGGCTTATTGCATCTACATACGTCGCTACCTTTAAGGTTTTCGCCCAACCCGTGACTTCCCGGGCTGGTTCAGCGGCAGGAGAATCGGAAGGAGAAGCAAAGAGACGGCTACCGAGCACTCCGGGTTAGCTCGACGCTCGGGGATCTCTCAGACTTATGCCATATCAATATTTTAGAAGGCCCAGAAGTCCGCACGGAGCGGCGAGCCATGGCCCAGCGTTATCCGTCTGGAGTTGCAGGAAGTCTTAGAGGTGTGAGAGGATATGTGCGTGCCAAGTCCATGAACCGTTCTGAAGATCCAGCTTCGGGTGTGACCATTATCGTCGAGATACGTAAGGAGGGGTAAGCACTGAGACTCGCCACCTAAAGTCTTGGCGACCGGTCGCTTAGCTAATATTTCGGGGAGCTAACTCGTGAAAACGTTTCTAGAGTACACCGTGGAGTTGGGAACCTTGCAATGGTTTGCTAGGTACGGTCAATGATGAAATGAATGAATGACCGAAGAAGTGAATATGCTGTTCATGAATGACTGGATTTCCTTGCGTTTTGCCGAATGTCTTGCTTGGTATCTTCGACATCGTTAGGACATAGAGCAAGATATCCAGGAAGACCGGTTTCTGACCAAAAGGAGAGCGAACTGCAGAAACTGAAGTCGCACTGAAAGTGTTGAAGGTACCGCGATTAAGAACGAATACAATATGATTATGAGTGAAAGATCGGATGCTGGCGGGTAAAAGAATGTGTGTTGAATTTAGTTACGTTAAGTAATTATGGGACCGTAACAATCTCTAGGGCCACCTTTGATCAAAGGTGGCTGTGAAGATTTCCAACCATCAACCGTCCAACCATTCAATGTGAGACCTGATAGGGCCTCGAACGACTCATTGAGCATGGCGAGCTTCCGATGACAATGGCCAGCCGGAGTCTGGAAGGGGAACGCGAGAGTGAAGGGCTCTGAGGCTGTGACAAGATCTAAAGAATGAGTGACGTTGGGGAGGGCTGCGAGAAGGTGCAGTCCGTCTGGGTACATCCTTGTTGTCTGCGGTGGCACTTGGACCACCCCAGAACAAGCCTCTTCGTTGTACAGCATCACTACAGTCTGCTAGTCTAGTGTCGCTGTGCGTGTCGGACTCCGCCACTCCAATCCTCTTAGCGCACTTGATACCGTGTTGCCGCAGATTGGAGCAGCCCCGGAGTGCCAGTCAAAATTAAACTTGGGAACAGATGATGTTCCTAATCTACGGACTTGTGAACTGTTTCTATAAGTCTGATGTGATGGGATATGGCAATCTTACCGAGAGCATCGTTAACGCGGTTGTTTCGTGACGAACCCTTGTTCTTAGATACATACATCCATACACAAAACCCACGAACACTCGTGATACACTAGGACCTCGATTTTTGAGCCCTCGGTTTCCGTCGCAATCCCCACCAGGGAGCGAATATCGATCGGCGCAGAAAGCTGTGGGCCATGCTCGACAGTTAGTACGGGCAGGTCATGCGCAACCTCAATTTTTGTAGGTGTGAAGACATGGCAGTATATAGAACATCGCGTAATCTCGAAGGAGTTGTCTACGACTTTCAATGGGTTGCGACGATTACGCAGAGCACGACAGCCTATTGAGAGTAATAGTCAATGGGATTAATGGCGATCAATATAGAATGCTGTACGTAGCCATGATTATTGTCCATAGAACGTATCCAATAAAGCACTGGAAGTAAAGATCCTCTAGCCTGAGAATCTTGTTGCACTCGATATCTTGTATGAGTCTGGTACATTCTTTGGCTTTTCCTATTCTCATCATCTTTTTCTCATCTCACGTCATCGTACATTCGTACGAACAACACGACGCCGGAACCCCATTCAGCTCTTGCCTCCTCATCTTGCCATCCCGATTTTCCCTGATTCGTCCTGGGAATACCGAAACTCCAACAGTGAAAGAGCTCTGCATAAGTCGCAGCTCACCCGGCGAACCGAACTCGCAACATCCTTCAGCCAATCGGGTCGGTACGAGAGGGGAATGAAGTTTCTTCGACCGAAGACCACCGTATCATATATAGATGGAACTCGACGGGGAGTAAGAGTCCACGGTCCTCGCCTCAGGGTGTGACGACGAAATCGACTAGGTATTTTCGCGGGTTGCGTAAACTCCGGGATTGAATTCTGGCCGGTTCTGGAGGATGCGTTTGCGAACTCCGGGGTTTTAGAGAGGCAGTTCTGTTTGGTGATTCAGTGAGAAAGTGCAGCGAGGAGACCCAAGGTAGAGAGGTGAGTCGACGGAGGTGAGAGAATATCCGTTGGGGGTCTGTGCGACGACGGAATATCTGGGAAAGGTGAATGACGTTTGGCCAGACGTGATTGGATCACGGTTCCTCTTCAAGACTCTCATTGCCGCGCGGTCTTCCGGCATCCTGTGGATAGATCGTTCCGCGACTGAGAATCGAGACTACCTATTTCTCAATCCCAATATATTATTATACGGAGACCGGGGGACTCGGAATGGCGCGGAATAGCGAGTCGTCAAGACACACCGGTTTCAACGCGACGAATCCAAATAAGTATGTTGAAGCTTTTGGCATTATCCAACATAACGCCGGGATTTTTTCTAGACCCCTCATGAAATAGTGCACCCCCGTACATATGCCAGAGGGGATATTAATCTTGCTCATGCTTTGATATCCTCACGTGGTGAAGATGACTTCCAATATGGCGGGGCTGCCATATTGAACACGAGTGTTGGGAACACGAGCGTCTTCGCGAAATCCCCCTTTCTTTGCTACTTTATCTATTCACATTTCTCCTTGTTGGTCGCCGGCAAACTTGGACGGCGGTCAAGCGTTCTATAAACATGTGCGGCAAAGAATGAAGGAGCATCTAAATGTACAGAAATAGAAGGAGAGAACAGACGAATCGAGTTGCAAATATTTTGTAAGGTCGCTATGCATACAATACGTACTGAACCGCGTCCACAGAGATCCACATAGCACTTGTTCCTCGCTCGTTTCTCCACCTATTGCAGAGTTAGTCAGTATTCCACCGGTCCGAACATCTCCCGATGGGCCACTAGCCGCGGCTAGCGGATACCCAGTTTTGTATTCTGGATCGTTGCCGAGGCGAGGGGTTGGCGGGGCCGACGCTGCCGCCGCGCGAGTGTTCTGGTTTCCGCTTCCGGCTTACATTTTACGTCTGGACGTTTCATTGTCGAAACGCGAACGTGCGGATGGAGGATGTACGAAAGAGATGAAAACGGTTGACCCAGATGCGATATGGAGGGATAGCGAGGAAAAGGGAGGAGTTTCGAGAGGCGTGGAAGAGGATGAGTGATGCACAGACAGGCAGACAGACAGACAGAAAGAGATAGTGAGCGAGAGAGTATCGGAAATGGCGAAGGGATGAGCTCGCGTTTCGAAATTCAAGGGAAGCGAGGGAGCGATCAAGAGGATTCGCCAACACATATATGTGGATCTACATGCCCGGGATAACGAGACTTTTTCCAGTTAGCCAGTCGGTCGATCCGTATGGCAAAGCCGATCGTAGTTTTTAATGAATCAAAACAAACAAAAAATTGGCTAGGTCTGTTAATTCCTCTACGGTGCAATTCGGCAGCCCGACCAGCTCGGTCAATGCAGTCGAACAATCTGGCGAATGTGAACTGTACCGGAGAGGAGCTGAGAGCGCCGCGGTCTCGCGATGGTCTTCAGGAAAGCGGCGAAGCTGGAGAGACCGAGTGGAACCGTTAATGCGGAGTACCCAACACCTTCGGGGGGCCCAGGTGAATCGAGTTTAATCAACGATGCACGTCAATCGTATCGGGTCCTGATAAATTATTCATCGCTGGCGGAAGATGGCACGTTCGCCGAGGGAAGTGGGGAACGTTTGCGCGAAGTCGCCAACCCGTACGATCTCATCCAAACGCGATGGAACGGGTTCGGCTGACTGGCGGAGGGTCCTGAGTGAGTAAGACGCGAAGTAAGAAGAGACAGGGATAGAGGAATTTTGAAGAGAGACCGCGGAGTGCCCGCCAGTGTATATTCAACGAGTTAGCTTCGACGAGGGTGGAAGGACTAGAGAGGATGCGAGGGACTCGGAGGCAGTACCAGTGCAGAAATCGATTGCTATAGGCGGGTGTGGGTTGCGCCAGCCGGTACCGGTGCTTTCCCGGTGGAAGTGCTACAGCATCAGAGCTCTCCCCCTCACCCTTGCTGCTGCTGCTGCTGCTGCTGCTGGGTGCAAGCCCGAGGGTTGTTATTCAATGAGTTACATGCAGCTGGACGGCTCGGGAAAGACGAGAAAGACCCGGTGGATATAGAGAACAGAGCGAATCAAGCTAACGTAGGCTCCTTTATTTTTCTTGTGCCAGCCCCTTCGGAGGCATTCTCGCTCCGTCTACCTAACTACCGCTTCTACTGCTTCGTAATTTTGGTTCAACGACTTTCCCTTGTTCCCTTTACTCTCGTGCAGGACATAAAGCGGAGGGAAACTGCCGGGACGCCTGGCTGAGTTCTCCGGTCGATTCGTCTTGGGCCTTTTGGGGGTTAATTGCTCTGTTTTTCCTGACGGTACGCGACCCCGCCGAAAGTACAAGAAAACGTTACCTATTACCATGTTGCGAAGTTTCAGGTCGTGAAATTGAATCGGTGATGATGATTCGCTCGCCTACTTTCCTACTGACTTGATCACTGTTGGACATAATATCACTTTTATTTATGGGGGAAAAAGTATATCCCCTTATTGATAGAAATTGCATGGATTCATACATCTTAACATGGATATTGCGGTCGATGCGTTTTGGACCTTTTGAGGGTTAATTGCTCTGTTTTTTCTCGCGAGACGCGCTCACGGCGAAAGTGCAAGTAAAAGTTACCTATTACCATCTTGTGAAGTTTGAGTGCGCGAAATTGACCGGTGATGATGATTTGCTCGGCCACTTTGCTACCGTCTGTGTCACAGATGGATATAATACGATTTTTATTTATGAGGGAAAAAGTAAGGTAAAAGCCAGTTTATGACACTTCTACGCAGCTCTCTCACTTCAAGCGTGTTAAATCATAGGGATTAACAAGGAGGACCAAGAGTCGCAATTTGTGACCCCCGAAAGCGCACTACCCATTGGCTGCATATCAAATGGTGGGGGGAGCCGACTATGCTAGAGGTATCCCTGTCACAAACTGGGAGAGTGTCAGAAACTGGGCTCTTCACCTTATGTCTCCTGATTGATAGATATTACATGGATTCATACATCTGGATATGGATATTGCCGTCGGTTCGTCTTGGACCTTTTGGGGATTAATTGCTGTTTTTCCTTACAAGACGTCCCGCCGAAGCTACAAATAAAAGTTACCTATTACCATCTTGCGAAGTTTCAGTGCATGAAATCAAATCGGCGATGATGACTTACTCGGTTACATTGTTACAGTCTCGATCACTGATGGACATAATACCATTTTATTTATGGGGGAAACAGCATGTCTCCTGATTGATAGATATTGCATGGATTCATACATCTCCACATTCCATCCGAATTTCCACTTCGCGGATATTCAATAGCGAACTACTGTGTATTCGTTCCGGGCTCCTCGGCTGCCGCTTCCTCTCCTTCCTACCCCCACGTCTACTACGTGCCCGTCAGCCCGTTTCTCCCTTCTAAGCCCCCGCCGCTCCTGAACGACGACGAGGTACAAAAGCGAATAAATAAAATCGAGAATAAAAGGAACAAAAAATAGAAGAGAACTGCGAACAGAATACACGCAGTGAGAATGCACGAGAGCGAATGGGGTGAAGTGTAGACGGGTGAGGGCGTGGCAGACGAAAAACAAACGTGCGCCAACATCCCACGCCGTATTGTGAAATATAGCGGGAGCATGCTACGGAATTCGACACGATGTTTCGTCCATCGCAGCACATTGTACAGCTTACGAGTACCTCACACCTTTTTGCTTCCGAGGGATCGGACAGGGGTGCAACTCGATCAGTCTCTTGTTCATCTCATCGTGACAGAATTAAATAGATATACACATATAGCGTATATAAATATATATTAATATGCAGAATAAATTATATATGAATATTAGGGTGTTTCATCAATTGTTGACAATGCAAAAAAAATTTCGTTACTGAAAAATAAAAAATTCAATTTCGTGTCCCACTCTTGCAAATAATTGTAAATACTTCACCGCTTCTTCTCACAAAAAGATACTTCCAGCAATTAAATTTCGGGGGTGTCTAAATGAACAAAACGTCAAATGGTCTTTAGTTCATTTAGACACCCCCGAAATTTAATTGCTGGAAGTATCTTTTTGTGAGAAGAAGCGGTAAAGTATGTACAATTATTTTCAAGAGCGGGACTCGAAATTTTATTTTTTATTTTCCTGTAACGAATTTTCTTACTGCTTTTTCAACAATTGATGAAACACCCTAATGAATATATACACATAAATATATAGCGGCGAACTTCGCAAGAACAATTTTCTCGATTAAACTATCCTTTCATCATTGGCTAATTTTTTTTCCAAATTTCTCCTCCTGTTTTTGATTAAATTTTTCCTGTATATTCTCACATTCTCCCTGGTTCATTTTCTCACTAAATTTTCTCCTCGTAAGACGCTACTTCAAGTCAAAAACTGACATATTGAAACCTTAAGTGACGGCAAAATCAAATTTTTCAAATTTTTCTGAGTGACGGTCACTTCCTGTTTAAAAGCAACGTTTTCAAACCGAAAGTTTAAGGAACGCAGGAAGGACGATAGAACAGAACGCCCGTGATACGTCACAAATATTGAGAATTCATCTCAAATGTAGCCGGCGACAGAAAGCGATGAATTAATAAACACACACGAGAAGTTTCACGTATCGTTGTTTCTTTCCTACAAAGTGATCGGCGAAGTGTCCAGGATACCGTATGCAAACGGAAATATATCTAGCGATAAGGAATACGGAATCGACGCTGAGACACGTAGGCAATATATGCCGGGTCGAGGGGTGAAAGAATCCGGTACCGAACACGGTTTGACTATGTGTCCGTATCTCGTCCGTATCGGCGTTCGACGATTGAAAACGTGTTCAGTTTACGTGGATCGGTTGAGACAGGAACGGAGACGCGGATGCACGTGTCCGTTCACGCACGTACGCCAGCTCTAACGGATCTTTGTGAAAATAAGAAGGGGCAAAAACGAATAGTGCATCTATAGACGGCCATGCATGCGCAGCTGTCAATTCCGTTGGGTTGTAGCCGATTCGCGAGTGATGCGGAACTCAAGTGATGTAACCGAGCTCAGCAACGTTGCAGGATATTCTCGTTTCTCCCGCTATATTGAATTGGGTCGTTCATATGCCGCCTCCGCTATATCATACGGAATATAATGTCTGCAGGAATGTAATCTGACGCAGGAGCAGCAGCGGGAAGCTGCATTCGCCGAGGATCCACGTCAAGAGTGAAAACGACCCTCTTCAGTTAGTGTTAAAGAGCACTCACCCATTGCCGGACCGTAGATGTTCAAGTAGAGACAATCTTCGCTTTGATTTTGCAGATGAGGCAGGAGCCTCCTCAGGTACTCGTAATGACCCTTCGGCATTCGCTCCAGTGCTTCCTGCTCGTTCGATATGTCGGGGAGCTTTTGAGGACAGACGGGACCCACCGAATCCGTCAATCTAATCGGCAATCGAAATGCAAATTTACTATACGATATTCGATTATCAAAGGGCTAAAACCGTTTAAAATTAGTTAATAAATTAATAAATTAATAACGATAATAAAAACACGTGAGTCGTGCAAAAAAGTAAGATATTTCTATTCTGGTCATAGCTATTAGTTAGGGTATCAGGAAATAGGTACATATTGTTAGGACCGAGCGAATCAACGAGACTCCTATTTGGTTTTGGTGCGGATATTATTAATGGCAATCACAACTGTTAATAAGTACGAACTGTCAAACATTTTGCTCTCTTTGAAAGTCAGATCAAGACTCGATCATCTCGTCATCTCGTCAGTCGATAATCTGTAGCTTTTACATTTGTCGTGCCGAGCTATTCCAGTCGTCTATGTAATGTCGTGTCTCTTTCAGTCAATCCTCATATCTATATTAGCTGCAACATCATAGGACATAGTGTTTGCAAGAACGAGAATGTCATGGAAACATTAATTTGCTGTTAACTCTTAATACAAAAAATATGATTAATTAAGAAACCAAACGTTTGGCTCCTTTTTGCCTCGTCACATTTCATGTCGATGAACGAAAACTAAGGTAAAAAAATCGATCAAGTAAAATGAAATGATTAATTACTTCACTCCGTCCCATGGCCGCGGCGCTCTGGTCGGTGAGAATCTGTTGCTCATTATTGGCGGAGTGGCGTAAGGTATTCCGAGATAAACGTCGATGGGATGCAAGTACTTCGGATGGTCGAAGGACTGCGTGACCCCTTGGATTTGTCCGTAGCGGGTCTGAACGATCCGGGGATTGCGCTTCGACTTGACGGATAAAGTGAGAGCTGGCTTGGGCGGCGACACGAGGATCAGACTGACGAGAATGAGGAAAAGTTCCATCTTGCTGAGCGGGGCACTATGGGTGGCACAAACGACGTCAGCTATCTCTGTATCCCACCCCAACCAGCGAACGAAATCCGTGACAGCCGGCCGTTTGGCCTTAATCGCGAATTAACCGTGACTGATTTCGTTTCTCGTGACGATATAGTATCGATCGGGCGGCCTTCCCGAAGAATTTCTCATTTAAGCCCCGTTTCCCAGGACCGGCAGCGTTCCAACGGCGTCGCAGCAGTCGATCCCCCAGCACCATCGGGTTCCAACTTCACCTCGACACGTCATCTGAAAGCCAATCAAGTCGGGACTAATTACTTCCTTGCTCCGGCCATCCACGCAGTCGTCAAGTCCGTTATCGAACTACATTCGCAATTCGATCTGACTCGCTCCTTAATAACGTCAAATCAAATAGGAAACATGCATCCGGAATTGTATACTGGATTTGTAGCCTGGGGACATTTCCAGAGCACAAATTTCGCTCTAGCGGTAGCAAGATGATTAATCCAATTACATTAGGAAACTTATAAATTACACATTATATAATATACTAGCGATCGGGCGCTTCGCGCCCGATCCTTAACCTACTTCATTTTAGTTTATCGGTGTAATTTTGATCATGTGGTTCACTTTCCGTAACGCTATAGGATGGTGACGCGCTGGGCGCGTCAGCTGACCGCAAAGGCAGAATCCCCATAAGACGCTTAGCGCATCCGGAGGCGTTATTATACTAGGGTTATGATATATTTTTATTAGGGACGCGCGAATATCCAAAAATTTGAATAATTCACAATACTTGAATAATTCGGTTACTGTATGACAGACTTTCATGATTTAAAACGACTATAACTTGGAAACGGCTTCAGATAGCCAGTTGAAATTTGGTACACTAGTAGAGTGGTCGCGTCTCTGTCCTCGGGCTAATTTTCAAGTCAATGAGATATTCCGAAATTTTGAAATAAAAAAAGTCGCCGTAGATCTTACAATTGGACCATATAGGTTTTAAATTTTCGTTCACGCGTAGCGCGGAACATTTATCGATGATACCTCTCGGTTATCCTTTCTCGTCGGTCAAATCTCTCTGAGGATGAAAACAGAATACTTGATTGTGGAGCAATTATATGATGAATTTCAAGCATAATTAAATGAAATCAGGGAAACGTTTATTTGTCTCTAGTCATGTATAACTTACAACCCTTCGCGACTATGACTGAGTCTCGAATGCTCCCTTTTACATTTGAGTCCGTAACAACGATACTCCTAGTTAGTATATGTGATGTCGACCGATGATGAACGACGACGATACTTCGTTGTCTTATATCGCTCGTCCTTAACTCACTGCCACCCTTCTGCTGCTCACACAAGCATGTATCGGACACTTGACGATATTTTCTTTTGTTCTTTTTTTTTTAGGAGAAATTCGATTTCGGGACGTTCACTGCGTACTTCAGAGTGCTCTGAATCGTCACGCATTGAGTTGACGATTCAAATCTTATAGCCTACAGGTCCACTAACAATGTCTACGCGCAAAGAGAACAAGGGTAATGAGAGGAATCCAAAAAAATAAAAAAAAATCCTAGTTCTCCGTAGAGCAGACACTTGTTTCTCAAGATGTGATCGAGATTAAATTTCGCACGAAAGAAAGAATAGGGTACAAATTGATTTTTATTTGCATGTGCACGTGGCACGGAACAATTAATGGAATAAATATTTATTCCATTACTTCCACCGTATGCCCTTCTCGGTTTTTACGGAATACATACGACTTCGTATACAAAAAAGATATAATTACAAAATAATAATTATCGGCGTTTCTTATTCACAGGCCTGTCCAATATGTGCTAAAATATTTACTTCAGCCAAGAAGAGTGAATAAAGTTCACAGTAATTCTTTTTTCTCCCCTCTACGTTCCATCGGTCCACGTTATCCACCGCAATATCGTGAATTATACAGGGCTGAAACACTTGCAGAAGAGTTGAATAGCATCACCTTCTCCCCTTTCTTTCTCGATTCAACTTTACTCTACCGTAGTAAAATTCTCGACGTTTCTCTACCGAACTATAAAAATCCGATTCCTTAGCATTATTCTGGCCATATTCCTCGAGATTTCGCGGACGCCGTGGCCAACCGGTGTGGTCTTTCCCGGGGATGGATCCAACCTCTCGTAGATCCGCTATGCCAGAGTGTCGGTAAGAGGGAGAAGGAAAGAATTTTTCCACGAATATCTCGGGGTACGAGGGCGATGGGGCGAACTGGCACAGCCGAGTTGAGAGTATTCGTACGTGGCACCATTATGGAAATCAGTACTTATCGACCTGGAAGAACGGAGCGAATGGATAAAACTCAAGCTCACCGCTGTGCTAGCGACATCACGTTCGCGTCATCGTCTCTATTCCTCTACCTATACCGCTCGGCTCGAAAATTTAAAACCTCCCTCGAATCTCCATTTTTCGACTTAAAGAGGATAACACGAGGCAGCAACCACCGCCGGGATTTCTCTGGATTAAACGTTTCCATCCACTCGAAAGCCAATCAAGGGTATTCTAATTTCGAGTGGGGATCTAATTTTGTTCGTTGTCAGGGTGTCAAGTCCTCCCTCATTTACGACAGGGTCATTCGGAGAGCACTCGTAGAGTCTAAAATTTGACACGGTTTTCATGGGAGACCTGTGATCAGGTCTTCGAACGAGTATCTGGGCTAGGAGATGAAGTGCTTCGTCCAGGCTCCACTTTACCAGATTATATCCTCCACGGCTCTTGTATCTGCATCATCATTGGCCCGGTGACCTCGATTGCCTGGATTTACGGCCTGGAGAGATTTTCCTTTGATGCCCGTCGATAGCCCAGTCGTTATGCGCTCCTAGCATCGAGGCAACGTGCATCGATGGAAACATTAAACAAGTATCGGGAATTCGCATTAATCCATGCTTCGGATTTGAATGAAGAAAAAAAATGCCCAGTTCGATATTCACAAAGGCTGAGGGGCTCGCGACATCGTTCGCCTGGGGAAAAAAAGAAGCTGAGTATTCGATCCCTCATTCCCGAGCCTCATTCCTTATCGATATCGGCTCTCCGGGCTTTACCTACCAATCTTCGGGCGTTGGGTTTCAATTAACACCCGTACAAATAGACATCCATTATTGATACCCCCGCAAGAAGTTCGGTGATCCCTCGCGGTGATGAGCAATCGTGTCCACCGCCACCGTGAGAATTTCTCATCGGAACTTAATTCGCCCTGGCGCTTTGATGAGGAAACACCAACGAATCAAATTTTTTTGAACCGCCTCGCCTTGGGAAGGCGTGGGAGAAAGAAGGGGCAAGAAAATCGAGTTTATTACAGCGAGTGGTCAGTCGAACAAGGGCTGGTGGGAGTGTGTCTTCGGGCCAAAGGAGGATTGTGTCGCGATGAGAGAAAAACGAACCAAAGACAAAAGGGACTTAGTCAGGAAGTAGGAGCATTGATCAAGTACAGCGCCGTCGTTCTCTCAGCTCCCTCGGTACTCCGTACTCTCGATACTCTCTCCAACTCGCCTACCACTCTCCGATATTAGATGTGGGATACGAACTACTTGACTTTTCTATCCTCCACCCCAGCCCACCCGTCTCATCCTCCGTCTAGTCGATCTCCTCTTCCGACACGGCCACAACCGCTCGGTGGAAAAGCTCGCGAGTCGAGGGTCCCGTCCATCTTGCATTCGGTACCACTCCACAAACGGACTGCTCTGCCAACTCCCCGTACAAGATCAAAACCACTTCTTGTCCTATCTCTCATGTCGGCTTCTTCCTCCTTTCAGTGTTCCTCGTGAATGACCACCCTTGTGCCCGAGCAAACGGTCACCGAGCTTCGTACTCAGCAGTTGGATAACCGTGTTGTCCCGTTGAAGGAGCTCTATCCTGCGATGACCGTTCCTCATGCTTCACCTGCCTCACACTAGGACAGCAAACGCAATCATGCGAATGCCCATCCCAACCTAATTGATCTGGAAGTGAATGATGACGGCCGCGACTCTACCGCATAACGGTATTGGACAAGCCGTATTCTGCAGTGTCTGCCGTGGCCGATGTTCACCGACAGAACCCTAACTCAATTGATGATGAACTTTGATCAAATGGGAATCGTTTCACGAAGTTTCCTCTGCTAACGCAGAGCGTAGATTCAGGAAACTGCCGAAAGGTAAGCAAGTCGGTTGCCATGATGATCACTGTTGACAAATCCTCGCCGGGTTCTCCATGGAAACAACTATGCCTCATCCATGCGGTGAAGCTGATCTGATTTCTGTTTTCGTTGTATAATCGCTAGGGTGGCGGAGGAACGGAATCGGGCCAGTAAATTCGAGGTTCCTGAATTGCCTCGCCCAGTGTTGAAGTTTCGGTGGATCCCCGTGGAGAACCGTTCGAATATGCGCAAGGTGCAACCTACAGCTTCCCCCAACAGCGGCGGTTCCTTCGGCCATTAGCGCAGTTGGATCTTCGCGCATGATTTAGCGGTGGATGCACATTCACATGCATTAGTATATGTATATACGATACTCGACGCTCTACCTGAGCCTCGCCTGTATTAGGGAGGACGCGTTTGTGTTTAGAGGCTCTTGGGCCGAGGGGGTTCCGAGGGGCAAGTTGCCCGGGAGATATCTATGCTGTAACGCTAGGTGGGAACCGAGGGAGTGTTTGAGTTTGCCAAGTACTAATAATTGTTTTGGTCGGCTAGCGAGCGTTTCCTAACGCCGATAAGAGCCGGCAGACTACGCGGGACGATTAATGGAGCGCAGCGTGCGCTGTATCATGCGCTCGATGCCGCGAACTTCCTCCTTTCGTCTTAACCCTTCATAAGTCACACCTCTACCTGCGGAGTCCGGCAGCCGTTTAGCGATCTTCTGCTGACTGGCCTGCGTCCCTAGGCTTCGCGTATCTTTATTTTCATATTTTTAGTGCTTTTCTTATTTCGTTTATATATTTTCAGCTGGTTCTTTATGCGCAATTTTTCTGCCCTTTGCTTGATTTCTTTTTTGCTTAATTTTTCCCTGATTTTTGCGTAATGCTTCTAGTGACTTAAGTTATTTCTAAGTTGTATGTATTTCTTTTTGAGTTATCTGCCTGTATTGACCGGTATTTGATGCTTTGTATGATTGGACACGGTGTTAGCTGTTGCCCCAGAACACGGGATAAACACCTCCCTCTCTATCTCTCCATCCCCACTCTTAGGCGTTACCATAGTATCGCTTTGCCCCCCACTCCGCGTTCGTTAGTCCCGTTTTGGTACGGTTTTGGGTGGTGTGACTTATAAAAGGTCAATGCGTAAAAAAATCGTCCGTCATTGGTCCATCGATAAAATTCAGGGAAAGTCGGTTGGCGCCAGAATTTCACATACACGGCGTGATATGCGAGATCATCCCTATACGCATTGCTTCGTATTTATTTTTTAAAATTGGACGAAAATCTTCACGTTTCCGAGCATCGTGTCGGCGGCGTTGTCGGCGAAGCTCGCGGGATGAAGAATAGCTGCTATCGAGGAGGAGCGACGTGACGGAAGGCTCGAGTACACAGCAGTCGTGGAAGAAATAGAGAGAAAGAAATTCTCGGATAGTCAATCCCGGCTGGCGTGCTGCGAAAAATATGACTACGAAAAATGGTATTCGAGAATGTTGCAGCTGGTACTGCTGGACAGCGTGGAAGTATCTTGCGCGAATCGTCTTTCAACGAAGAACAGCGGGAATCCGCTCGACTTATTCCAACGTTTCTTTCTATGCCTCCCTTCTGTTTCACTGAATTTCGATACACGCTTGGTTCTATTTTACGTCTCCTTTTTTTTTGCGATGCACGTCGGATCGAAACTTCGAGCCGCCTTTCAGTGCTGTTCGTCGACGCCACGAATTTGAACAACACAGAATCCGATTGCATCTCCTCAGCCGATTCGTCTCTCGCGGAGAGATCACGACGATTCGAGTATCAAAAATATGTATCGAAGCGACGCGAAATCTCGATAACGGTCGCGAAGCTCCGAAAGCGATTCTCAGTGTCTTTCAAGCGGAACAATCTTTCTCGGTGATAGCGGACTATAATCTTCCGTCGAAAAAGTACACCCAGAAAAATAATTTATTTCTCGGGCGCCCGCAAATAAATATTTATTTGGTTTAAGTAAAATATTTATTTGATTTAAGTAAATTATTTATTTGATTTAAATAAATATTTATCCAAATTAAATAAATATTCAACTTCGACCAAATAAATATTTATTTGCGGGTGCTCGACAAATAAATTATTATTCTGGGTGTAAATTCGGTCTGATCGAAGCGAACTCTTACCACTGAAGAGAGTGCTCTGGTCAGGCGGCGTTTGTTCTCTTCTGTCTCTATGACGGATCTTACTCGGCTGATTCTTTTTCCACGATGCCACGGCGATGAGCGAGTAACTGTCGTGCACGAAGCGGGCGAGGAAAGCCATCATAGAAATTTAATAAGAAAAACAGAAGAGAAAACCAGCTATCGAAACAAACAGAGGCCATACATCACGCGGGCCGACGGTCTAGCGCTGGCAACGTTCTGTAGCGCTGCACCGTTGTACGAACGATGAATACAATGTGAAGCGGAGGAGAAAGTTTAGTCCTCCCGCTCGTGAATCCGCACATAATGGCTCCGCGATCTATCAACGATCGGATCTTTTCACCGCCACCGACCGCAGAAGAGAGAACGGAATTTCATGAGGGAAGTTTCCATCGTGCCTCTATCGTATCGCGAATCGATATGACGCGAGCGGAGAATCTAACGATTGGCTGTAATAGAATAGATAACTGCCAGTAGATAGCGGCCCGTTGTGGTCAGACTCTTATTATCATGTTTCCGAATTGAAAATTCCGCTGGCAAATAAGCAGTGCGAATAATTTATCAGCGAAAATTTGCCACGGATTATCGCGTTATAGAAATTGTAATATTAAAAAACTTAAAATTATCATTTCTACGAATCAGACGTACAATCAGAAGTGAAATGTTCCTGGAGTTCCAAGACATCTAAGACCTATCTGTCATCTAAAACTTAAATGTTTTTCGTACTGCAGCACTTTTCCAAGTATATTTAAAATTCAATTGCGGAATTCGATGAAAGTGTAGAAGCGGATATAGTAAAAATGGCAGTGGATGCTCGTCATCCCGTTATCCGCCTTACGGTCTTGTAACGGCGTTGCATAGGAAAATTCATATGCTCGGGAATCACAGAAAACTATATCGATATAGTTTCCTATACACAAAACTGCAGCTCCCGTTGTCGTCAGACGCTTATCATCATTTTTCCCGAATATTAAAATCCGCTCTAAACTAGGCAGTACCGTTAATCGATCGATAAAAATTTGTCACTCGAATTCCGGAATCCACTGACCATGTGCATGATCACAACCATGTGTACTGATTCTCGTCATCCCGTTATTCGACTTACGGTCTTGTAACGGCGTTGCATAGGAAAATTCATACGGTTGAGGATGACAGAACACTGTACCGATATAGTTCCACAGACAAAAGTACACTGCGAAAATAAAATGGTCGGTTTAACCGAGCCGCGGTGAACTACGCTCAAAGGTGTTGTTCGGTTGGTACAACAAAAATATCTACATCGACAAATTTTGAATCAACTTAATCAAATAGACACGTAACAAAACAAAACTTTATTCGCATCAAACCAATAACAGCTTTGAACCTATGTTAGGACGATTTTTGTTTAATCCAATTATTTTGTTCTCAGTGTACAGTTCTCGTTGTGATCAGGCGCTTATCACCATGTTTCCGAATAGAAAATTCCGCTCTAAACTAAGCAGTATGAATAATTTATAGGTGAAAATTTGTCACGCGAATTTCGGAACCCGCTGGCAATGTAAATGCGGATACAGCGGAAATGGCACTGGATGCTAGTAATCCCGTTATTCGACTTACGGTCTTGTAACGGCGTTGAATCGGAAAATTCATACGCTCAGTTATCACAGAAAACTATATCGATATCAGCAACGAGTCTGCTCCGTCGCGGCGAACTATCGTTAGCATACCACTCGCGCAAACGCAATTTGCCGCTTTGATAGCCATAGGCTGGGTAGCACAGTGCATATACTATTCGAAACTGGATAGTCCAAGTGCAGTCTCGGCCTCCGCGATGGTCGCGGCATCGGTTCGGCTGGCCAAACCAGATTGCAATACCCCGCCCGACAATGAACGGCTATCCGTGGGTTCCCACAATGCGCCGAACTCTCACACCGTTTACGGAACAATACCACTAATCAGCGAAGTTTCTCTCGAGCGCGTATACAACGGGCACTAGGTACGTTACAGATTGTACCCATTGTACACAATCTATATACTGCGTAACGCGGCGGTACCGCAAGCCGATTTAGACGGGATATCAGCTCCGCTTTCCATGCCTTCGGAGACAATTCCTTGGAGACAGCTTCGTTTCTTACAATTTTATTATTTATAACAAGAGAGACGCACGCTTAAATAAGAGTTCTTCACATTTCCACATCGGATTCGGTTGCACACTGTAAAAAAGAAAATTGTATGAAATTTAATGTACCGGTAGGGAAAGTCGGGGTGATATGGATTATGGTTTTTTAAGCAATGAAAATTGGAGGTTTAACGTTTAAAAATCTGTTACATTTTTGATGCAACTCTAGAAACGTTGAACTAAAGTAATTAACTCAGAACTTTCGATATTCTCGATGCGCGATTTAATTGCAGCTCTACCTACTGCAAGTTTTTATGCATATAGTGGCTTATTGAATCGAATGCACAACTGTGATGAAAAATTTAGGTACATTATATTAAACACTTCAGAAATACTTTAATTTAATCATTTAGATTAATTTTCTAGTACAATAGTAGTTTAAATCCAATGACTTAGTTTATTTTCATTGTGACAATCCACTAATTTTTCGTCACAATTGTACATTAACTTTAACGTACCAGTTTTAGCATAAAAACTTCGAGTCCGGTGCATTAAATATACTTTTTTCAACAGCGCAATAATTACAATGATATCTATAATAATTATTATTCCGTTTGAAAAGAGGAACACATTTTTGAATATTGATTCAATGCTATACACTGATAAACAAATACGGTTGAATCAACTAAAGATTCAGGCAGTGACGTTCAAATAAATATTATGTTGATTACAGTCGAGCGATCGGTAAGCTTAAAAAAAAAATAGTCGAAAATTTCACCAAAAAATTTTTGAAGCATTGAAATATATGGTTCGACCAACAAAATATCTATATGAACATCCCTGGCCGAATCATTAGTTCATTCAAGCGCAATTTTTTATCAGTGTATACTATGAACAGTTCATCATGATCTTTTTTCGTAAATTACGAAATTTTGTCGCCGGAAGGTACAATAGTCTATCCTGCAAGAGAGTCTGTGGTTCGACGGAGCCGAAATTAATAGTTCCAGACTTGTCGCTGGGTTTTCTGGGCCGTTGGTCGAGCCTCGGACTTCGAAGCCTCGACGGGGCTTCACAGCCAAATATGAATTACGTGCCCGAAGCGTCGAACTAAATCGTTATATTCCGAAAGTGGGATGGGCTCTTCCGCTCGGGGGTTGAAGTGGATCTCAGCGAGTTGCCCGGTCGTTGATCGGGCGAAGGTGCATAACCGATAAAGCGAGGTTGAATATAACGTGCTATAAACCACACAGCGGTAAATCCGCCCCCGCCCCAGCCTGCTCACCGCCTCCAGCGGGTTCTCTGCTTGCATGCGCCTCGTCTCCCTTTCCGTTCGTCTATCCCGGACCCCTTTGCCGAGACTTGCACCGCGATTAATATGTAATGTAATAAATGTTCGACGCAAAGCCGCCGGGTTGTGAACCCAAAGTTCGGAGTAGCTTGCGAGACAACCCTTTCACGTCGGCGAAACCCTATCGTCACCCAATCTCCGACGAGCATCGACACCGCGAATTGGTGCAGTTAATGATATCTATTTCGCATGAAGTCCCCCATGAGGACGGAGTATCAGGTTGATCCTCGATGATAAGCGTCGATGCTATAACGGTAGATGATACCGGTGATAGGGTAACATGATTATGATCTATATAGACGGGCGACATATAATGATCGCGTAATGATCGGATTCGGACTTTCATGCAGAACAGGTAGATGAATAACCAGTCATGGACCTGTCCTGCACGATTTCCTGATGTCCTGTAAATTTCGGCCTGTCTGATGGGAAAGCTATCCGAGAACCCTATTGATTTAGCATCAAATCAAGGCGTAATTCGAGTAAGGTGTGCATGCCTAAAAAAATAAATCTGAGCTGTTGAAGAAGGGTGCAGTAATGATGTCTGTTTCGCTTGAAGACCTCCATGAGAACAGTGTATCAGGTTGAGCCTCGATGATAAGCGTCGATGCTATAATGGCAAGCGATAGCAGCGATACGGTACCATAATTATAATCTGCATAGACGGGCGATATATAATTATTGTATAATCATCGGATGTAGAGTCTCCTACAGGAACAGGTAGATGACTGATTCTGCCTGACTGATAAAGCTTTAATAATAATTTAGCGGTTTCGCTAAACGCGTTTTAACACCAAGAATACAAAAAGAATTTTGTGATCTACACATTTTTCCCATATAAAAAAATTCAAAGTGAACTTAAAAGTCTGAAAAAACTCATACATGTTCAGAAAAGTAAACGGATCATTTTCATAAAAAAAAAAGTTAGGCTTCCGGGTGATTTGATGAACAATATTATTTTTCATCAATCTGTTAATAACATTTTGGTATTGTTATTATGCAAAATTAATATTTTCAGCACCTTTAATATGCTTGTTTTTATTCAAATTTTTATGCCACCCAGAAATATTTACCATCTCATTTCTCTGAAATTTACGCGAAGTGACTATTTGCAAGGACTACCTTAATGCAGCATCCTCGCTAAAGAAATTTTTAAATCAACAAAATAAAAAAAGGAATCCGCGGTATCAAAGAAGAATTTTCTTCGTAATTTTTTTCTCGGATATTTTTTCACATTTTTGTCGCTATCCGAACGGTTCGAAGGTTGCCGACTGACGCAAGTGAAGCATTAACACAGCATCCTTGCCCGTCGCGCGGATCGATCTTATTCCAGCCCAGCTGAGCTTCCGCACTGATAATCCCCCCTGACAATTTAATCCAAAACATAGCCGAGAGGATTTATCGTATCTATATTTGCTCCCGCTCAGCGAGACAGCCGGAGCAGGATGGACTGTCGTTCACGTTACTTCGAGCGTAACATCTTCACCCAGAATACTCTGTAAATAACCGTCGATTCTTCGGTACACGCCTCGGTGCGCCCGGAGTGGTGCTGCTGGTACGTGTCTCAGGCCGAAGGAAAGGATTTTCTCGAAGGGTCGACAGCTGTTTATTTATTTAGGCGCTCCCGGCGCGAAGTGGACTTTCTTCCCGCATCGGGACTCGAGATCCTTGTACTCGCTTTGCCCGGGCGCTGCACAGCCCAGCCTCGATCCTCGCACGAGCAAATAACTCCTGTCGCGTGAACTTCCACCGAACCGTCACCGTCCCACTTTCATCTTCCACCCTGCCCGATTCGCCCAAAGTCCCTTTTGTTATTTCGCATGACATTCGAGGCGATACGAAGAACTTACGCGGCACTAAATCAATGGGACGGAAAAGTCTCTCCACTCGACTATCATGATACATATCTCAGCTCTTTCGATTCGAGAGCTGTTTTTCCACTTTCCTTCTTTTCAGACTTTCAATCTACCAAAGCTGTCGACTATTCGAAATAATAAATGTTGAAGAAACAATGGACCTTTTCTTATCATCCTGTGATTAATGGAGGAGCTTTATTGAAAATATGATTGAGAATGGGATGTCGGAAACGGCGGACGAGTTGTATGGACCGCTCGGCTATATCCAATTAACCCGTTATATCCTTTTCACCTAGCTGGGAGAAGGAAAGTGGAGAGACGGTGAGCGAAGGCGCGGTGGAAGATTTCCTTCCACCTGGGGCTTCGCCTGGGCTTCGAGGATAAAATAAATATGGGGCATCCCTTATCCCCCCCCCCCACCTCTCACCCCACCCCGAGTCTGTCGGGCGAACCCGTTCGCTTCGACTTCTCAGTCTCTTGACAGCAGATGGTTAAAGGAAAAATGAAACAAGTCGGGTGAACAGTTAATTAATTAACGGCAGACGCTGTACATTCACCAATGCAGGCAGGTAATACGTTTCGAGGCGTATTAATTTCTATGTACGGCTGAGATTAATGTCAGACCTTGCGCAAGTATGGGAATAATTTTTCTGAAGGAATAACTTCGGGATGACTTTTTTTTAAACTCCTAATACTAATAAGTTGTAAAAATTATAAACTTTTTTACTCCGTAATGTGTCACGCAGTACCTTAAAATAAAAAATATCATACAATTGTCTAAAAAATAACATTAATAAAAAAGTTTATTTTTATGAATAGCGGAGAGCGGGGCAAAACGGCACACTGGGGCAAAACGGGATAATGAGACTAAACGCCATTCTCAAATCACTTTTGGATGGTGGCTATGGTGGTACGTGAGACAAAACGGGGCATCCAAAAGTTATTGGAAAATTGACTTTTGCCCTTACTGTCCCGTTTTGCCCCGTTGTGCCATTTTGCCCCGGTCTCCCCTAGCAATTAAAACAAAGCTTTTCCACCACAAAACTAAGTGTAACGAGCGTAAAAGAGGGATAAAAAGTTCTTCTGGAGTGATACAAAAATTTGGAGCTCGTCCCCCGGGCGATATTAATTGATCGACTCGTTAGGCTTCGAAAAGCTCATTAGGCGAATACGTTGTAATTAAAGTGACCAACCCGTGCGAAAGATGCTTGACGACGGGAGGTCGTTGGCTTAGCCGGTTGCGACACTTCACCCCTCGCTATATGAGCGTGAAAATTATGCGAGGAGGCGCGCCTCGAGTCTCAGCTGTCGTAGATTTACGACGCTGTCCCCCCACCCAGTCTTACACCGTTGCGATAATTATAAGCTCTCGCATAGTTCGTTAACGGAATATATTACAATGTTAGCAAAGGAGATGGTTTTCTTATTCATCGGCCCGACACACTGCGCCAGCATATTGCAAACGAAAAATATTTATGTATACACATATATACATATATATGCATACATCAGCCTCCGCACAAACGCCGAAGCGCCGTCGTTGTTGTTATTGTTATACGTGTATAATTTTACCCGTATAGCTTGGACCCGACCGGTTGTAAATTATCGCTTTCGAGGAAAATATCCCATGGAGAGTGCTTTTAATTAAGCGATTTTACCCCTGTCGTGTAGATTCACGATACATTGAAATATCCGGAGATTACACTGTCGACGTCGAAATATTGGCTGCAACCGCCCCTTCCCGCCCCCTCCAGCGCGATTTCATTAAAACGTACATTAACAGGAATTATGTATGCTAACGAGAAGAGCCAGAGAAGGGTGAGTGTCGCTGAACAGAGGCGTTCTGTATTTTATATTCGAAAAGCAACCCCCTCGCCCCGTTCGGTGTGTGTCCAAGAGCGAAAAGCTAGAACGCGCCCCCCCACCCGCACTCCGGGGGGGGCGCGCTATAAAATTCATCTATCGGAAATAAAAAGTAACAATTTATCGAGAGTCGTAGGTAACGCTTCGAGGAGGAAGCGCCGAGGGTGTAAAAAAAAGTTCGTAATGGGCCAGGGGGTTGAAAAAAAATATAGGGGGTGAAACTGCAGCGACTGAATTTTTCTACCGCCTTGCTCGTTGTAAATCGATTTTATTTCTCGTAAAATTAGCTGTTTTCATTAAATCGTAAAAGCGATGCGGGGGAGGGGGTGGGGGGGTGGGAGGGGGTGCCGTAGCGAAAGAGTGTCTATACTGATACCGCATGCGGCCGTGGCCAGAGGGAGGCGAAGAAGAGTTGTCCGATTCCGTGGAAAAGCCAACGGCCCAACCGCGCTTCCATAAGCCGCTGATTTATCGAACGCGCAACTATTGTCTCAGCAACGGCGGCCAGGGAGAACAGAAGGGTGGACCCCCGGGTTATGTACCCGGGGAGAGCCGGGCGTTGCATCGGCGGCACAGACTCTGCATAATATACACAACCTTCGCCGCAGAGTCCATTCGTACATTATCCTATAAAGTCCGCCCACAGGCGCGCTGCCGGTAACGGCTAAAAAGCCTCGGCCTCGTTACGCGCACAACGAAATGCGCCGAAGAAATGCGACCGACTGTGTAACAATGCCGGGCCGGTATTACCTAGTCTCGTTACCACAGATCGATACAATCATATCGGGAGATTTTTTTAGTACTTGATTTTCCAATGGAATTTAAGGACTTAAGCTTATTTTTTTTTTCGAGCATTTTTTATATACATTTTTTTTTTCTATGAAAAGAAGTTGAGGCTCAACAATCAGTGTTTAAGATTTTGTTGACCAAAAAAATTAACGGCCGTGACTCTGGTTTCAAATTTTATCTCCGACTTGCGGGAGGTAACATTTTTTCGATTGGAATTTAAGGCCGAAACGTATTTATTTTATTTTTCCAAAATTTTGAGATACATTTTTTTGTATTAAAAAAAAGTTGAGGTTTACGAATCAACAGTGTTTATGTAACATTATTCTTACAAAAAAATTGATAACCATGACTCTGTTTTCAAATGTTATTTCCACGTTGCCGGAGCTACAATTCAAATGCTTCAGAATGCAAAACGCTAATTGGCGCATGTTAATGATAATGGGTGAGTGTCTTTAGCAACGATCTGCCTTTTTTTCACGGCCCTTTTCAATTGTCGTGAAATCTATTTACAAGTTCCGCGGATTCATTGTTCTTACGATAAAGAATGGAGCTTGCATTGACGGGGGAAGCATTATTATTATCTTGTTTTTTTTTGCGCATGGATGCCCGAAGGCTTTGTACTTTTCTTTTCCCCTCTTTTTTCTTTCACTCGTCGTGTACATCGGAGGCGTCTGTACGTGACTCGAGACTGGGCGAAGCCCTTGAAAGGGAAACGGGTCGTCGGACAGTGTGACGTGCGAAGGTTCCTGTCGGTGTGTCCGCGCATGCGCTGAAACCGACCCTCATGTACAGACGATACCTAATGAGGTACAAAGAATGTACCTAGTTCAACGACTAGTCGTGTCTAGTGGACGCGCACGACCAGCCCGTCGCTTGTTATACCTCAGGAACTATTAAAAAAAAAAACAAACAAAAAAATAGTCGACTCAAAGTTCGCGTGCGCAATGAACCGGGCAACCCTCCCGACTCGTCTCTTGGCTCGTCTCGGTCAGCCCTTTGCATCTTGTACTTGTTCTTATATTTTTTTTATTTCCGGCTTTTGCATCTTTGACTTTTTCGGGTTTGGTTGAAGATTAGCCTGCGGTCAACGAATGATTGTCAGAGAAAACCATGTGGAAAAAATATAATAAGTGTGCATCTTAATCAACTCATACCGGAAATACATCACTTCCGGTCCGGAAATCTCATTTCACGACGGAAACATAAGATGTTCAAACGGAAAGTAACATATTTTCGGTATGTCATCACTTCCGGTCGAAAAATAAGATTTTCAAACCGGAAGCGACATATTTCCGGCATGTCATCACTGCCGGTCAAAAATGAGATCTTCAAACCGGAATTGAGATATTTCCGGTTCGACATCACTTCCGGTCGAAAAATGAGATTTCAAAACCGGAAGTGATATATTTCCGGTATGACATCACTTCCAGCCGAAAAATGAGATCTTAAAACCGGAAGTGACGCTATTCCGGCATGACATCACTTCCAGTTGATAACTTAGATTTAAAAACCGGAAGTGTTGTATTTCCGGTCAAAAAATGAGATTTAAAAACCAGAAATGACGTGATTTCAGCATAACACCACCTCCGGTCGAAAAACGAGATTTCAAACCTGGAAGTGTCGTATTTCCGGTATGAAATCACTTCCGGTCGAACAATTCTATTTTAAAACCGGAAGTGACGTATTTCCAGTATGACGTCTCGAGGATGCGAAACGGCCACGTCAAGGCACGCCGCTAGTAAGAACTGAAACACGTTTTTCGCCCGGAATCGTCAGACTCTAACTGAGAAAGCTTCCTGTACAGATAATCAGAAGGCCTACAAAAATACAAAAGGAAAAGAACCAAATGCAATAAACAATGAAGCGTCCAAAAATGTCTCACCGCCAATTTTTCCGACTCACATCGCGAGATGCAATTTTCGAGCGTTGACAAGAGAGAACACGACCGTACGCGATATTCGAGACAATTTATCTCGGACAATTCCAGGATTATTCCAACCTCACCGGTGGAGTTCCGTTGAGCTACTGTCTCTCTCTCTCTCACCCCTCTCTCCATATATATATATATATATATATATATATATATATATATATATATATATATATATATATATAGTATGTACATGATGTATATTTTTTGTTTTTGACTTTTTTTTCTTTTTTTCAGTCGCACATTTGCGTACGACACGAGCTGTAAAATAAAATAAACAAAGAAACGCAAGCGGGGAGAGAGGCAGTGCGTGCACAACGAGGGTGGACCCAGCTAGGCGGAGTGATAAGCGCGAAGCCGAGAGCCACCGAGCCGAGAGTGAATTGGTAGCAGAAGACCTTTTGCATAAAGCTCGTCTACTTTGCATATCTACCCTCCACCTCTTTCTCTCACGCCAACCCCCACTCCCCCACCCCCCCACCACTCTCGTTGTGATACTTCCGATTCCGTGCGAGCTTCGTATACAGAGCTTTTTTACCTTGCACTCGCAATTCTCTATCGCTCTATTTTTCCTTTCCCAATTACTGCGCCATCCCGTAATGTCCCACAAAAAATTTATTTTTTCAAGTGAAATTCTGTATACAGTACTCTTAGTTTTTATATACGTACATGTGTATATACATATACTAGGGAGTATGTACAAATACTAGGGTGGATCGCACGCGCCCCTTGAGTGTCTCCATAGCTTACCATGAATAGGGACTTAGAATAATCAAAACCAGGAGCAGGAGCTTCGACGGACGTAAAATCTTCAGTAATCTCATTGATAAATAAAATTAAAGTGACACATCAGTCCCTCCTTGATTCCCCCTTCTCTCTAAGCGGACTTGTAATATTTCAGGCTGACGGGCCACCTAATTACACGACTTATTTTAGCCCCTTCATAAGGGAACTTAGAATATTTCACTCCTTATTTCATTTGACCCCCTGCTACTGTTTCATTTGACCCCGGTCAAAGTGTTTCATTTTACCGCGGTCAAAGTGTTAGATTTGACCCCGGTCAAAGTATTTCATTTGACTCCTGTTAAAGTGTTTAATTTTACCCCGGGCAAAGTGTTTTATTTGACCCCGGTCAAAGTATTTCATTTGATCCCAATCAAAGTGTTTCATTTGACCCCCGTCAAAGTGTTTCATTTGATCCCGATCAAAGTATTTGATTTGGCCCCGGTCTAAGTGTTTCATTTTACCCCGGCCTTCTTGATTCCTGAACACGGCGGCGGCGACGAAATCTTTTTTTTATTATGAAGACTTTTTTTTATGGCGTTGACAGAATATAACGAAGTATCGCAGTTACAGTGTATTACGGAGTAATATATAGAGTTGACGATAAGTATTATCGGCTTGACATTGCCGTTGAGTGAGAAACGAGCGTGACAGCGATGTAAAGCTCCATAATAATTATTGGCAAGCTCGAAAGAGCTTCCGCCCCGTCGCTGAACCGGCAAGGAAACTCTTCGGGGTAGACTCGGAATTTTAAAGCAGCATCATTAAAGAGTCGCATTACGAGGAGAGCAACGACGACGACGACGAGAGGCAACTCACCGAATGCTTGCTCACTGACGGAAAAATCTGCTCGTTTGCACCGGCAAGCCAATTGCCCATCTCTCGCTATCAATAATTTAACACCTCTTCTATAAAATGGGTGCTTTTTCTTTGGTCCTGACTCCGATTCCGTCCGACCGCCGAATGAAGTCATCGAGGCGAATTAAGGGGAGAACGAAACGACACGAAAAGGTCTTTATTGCCAGCGTAATTTTTTTTCTTTTTTTCTTAGCAAATAATTTATCATCCCGGAAAGTGCCCAGTCTCGTTTCGTTGGGCCAAATCCGCTTCGGTGAAAATTTTCTACTCCACGACGGACGTCACCGAGCCGACGATTTTCGAAATGGGACGAAATAATTTATCGCCGCAGTGAGAACCGCACGACCCAGGCCAGAATACGGAGTCCTGGCGAAACGACGCTGTCCCGAGACTCCGGACATTGTCGGAGTTGTTCTGATTACCGGTACGACCACCCATTTCGTATAGTTACTGTCGCCATTATTAAGGCGACGTAAAAAAAAAAAAAAAAAGAAACACAAGCGAATGGCACATTTCGCTGCTTGTTGGCTAGGGCATTACTTGGCTACTCGCGTAACCGAGGTTTTATATTCTCGTACACCGACTGTGTCCACGCAAATTCCCTCCGTACTAACGTCGACTCGTCAAACCTCAACGATCCGTAAAACGTGAAAATATTACAAAGCGGTCGTAACACCCGGCACTTTGTGCGATGTAAAAGTGAATTCGGAGGATTTGCGAGAAAGAAACGTAAAAAAATTAATAAGATTGTTTTCGTTGAATGCACAATTTCACCTCCCGATTATAATTTTTTTTTGCATACCTTACGAAAACAATTTTCGAGAACCGAAAGGTCCAGTTGTCTACATTGTACGCACATTGCGCGTGCATTTTGAGTAATAAAAATGAAAATTCACGCGTTATGTAAAGAAATGATGATATACAATGTAAATTCGGTGTCCGATAATCTTATCCGACAAAAGCTTGCATGGAAACTAGCTAATCGTGATTCGGTGGATGTGCGAGAAACAAAAATAAAAAAAATCATAAGATCGTTATCGTTCAATGCACGATTCTACCTCCCAATTTTTAATGTAAATAACCTTTTAACAATACATCCCAATTTTTTTATTCTTTAAAGTTTTTAATTATAGTTTCACCTCCTAATTTTCTTCATGCAAAAATGTCATTAATTGTAGATTTGACTCCGAATTTAATCATTTTTTAAAAGCTTTCAATTATCATTTTTTTTAATACCTTACAAAAACAAACTGTCGGTTTGCTCGCCCTAGATGCACACATTGCGCGTACATTTCGAGTAATAAAAATGAAAATGAAATGAAAATTCGTGCGTCGCGTAAGAGAATAAACGATGATTTACAACGAAAATCCGGTATCCGATAATCTTATCCAACAAAGGCTTGCATGGAAACTAGCTAGTCGTATTACAACGGTTCGGGTTTACACCAGCGGAGAAGGGAATGATTTATGTGTCGGTGGGCGGTTTATGTTCCGTTGCCTTCACGCGCTGCTGTTTCTACTTCGCTCGGTCGCCCGTTGTGTGTCTTTGCTACTCGAGGGTTTGCAGAGTCTGTGCATACCGGCTTGACGCCTACTACTTGGCACCCCTGGGGTTAATGCGTACGTGCGGACTATACCGTTGTCGAATGTTGTTATTGCGTCTCGTTGTCGGAGCCCCCGGCAAATTTACACGTATTCGTGAATAATTTTGTTCGCACCGAGGCGTCGCACTTGTTCAATGCATATAAACACACGGTCTACACAAATATATAAATACAATTACCGTATAAACCCGTCTGTCTCCTCTCGTACAAATTTACCTACTTTCAAAAAGTATCTTAAAAAATACAAAACTCTAACATTTTCCGAAAAGCTCCAACCTCATCGATCGAAACTCATCCGATTGAACATCCAAATTTTCAAAAATTAAATTCCCTTATATTAATTAAATTCCATTGGTTTTACACTTGCTCGATGCATATGAACACTCGAACTATACAAATATTTAAATATTATTACCGTATAGATACGTGTTTCTGCTCTCGTAAAAATGTACCTAATTTCAAAAATTATATTAAAAACTATAAAACTCTCAAATTTGTCGAAAAATCCCAACCAAATTGATCGCTCCGCTTTCAAACTGATCGAAATTCATCCGATTAATCATCAAAATTTTCCAAAATTAAACTAACTTATATTAATTAAATATCATTGAATTTAGTACAATTTAAATTTAGTAATCCAATTAAACACAACAGCAAATGCAAAGTAATAAAATAAAAAAAATGTATTTAATATAGCAAACATTTTCCCTATTAGGAAACAAACCCGAGTTCATCCCTCAACGCTCAGACCTCAATTTCATACAATTTCTACAGAAAAAGGGAAAAAAAACTTTACTCAACGAACCTTCTCGATTTCACCCGGCAGGTCGTGTTCTCGCGAGTACTCGCGAGCGCTTGCGTTCGCGGAGGGGGGGGGGGGTAGTAAAGCTTACGGCGATTTCGCGAAGTGGCCAGCGATAATGACCTTTGGCGTTGAACGTTTTGAGCGGGCAAAAGTTGTGTGCGAGGTATACGAGATATTGCCGCGAGCTTTTACGGGTTATGCTCTTTCCAGCACATCGGTAACGTTACTATGGAGAATAACTGCGCATTACATGGAATGCACGAGGGCGTTGATGCGTGCATCGTCGATACGAGGTCGCTGGGTGGGATAAGGGATGGTGCGCGAAAGGGTTGAAAATTACGACTTTCCACGTTCGGACCAATTTGTCCGGTTTTAACGTTCCAACCCTTAAACGCACCACTTCCTCTGCCTTCCGCCGTCGAATCCCGCCCGCCGCCCTTGGATCCGCTCTCCAACGCGTAGCTTTCGCGTTTTTTTAAGGTCCGCGTTTTAGGTGCACCGGAGGTTTATGTCGGCCGTGGTTGAACCGCGAAGGAAAGAGATCCACTTCCGGTTGCCTCGAGAAACTCCGCTCTGAACGTTCGGATCCGCACAAGTTACCGGTCGCAATGTTCGCAACACCGTTGTGAATTTTGCTACCTTAAAACTTTTTGGAATTTTATCCTTTTTTTAATGTGCGGCTAAAAATCAACATCACATCGAATTTTAAGGTGGGACTAAAGAAGTTGAACCCATTTTTCTCCGACAAGGTTTTATAAACTAAAAAAAAAACAAATTGCGGGGCGCACTGCGTATTTTATTAACGCAGTGCGCCCCCTTTTCATTTTATAAATTCGTTACTTTTTCATTTTATAAATTCGTTACTTTTTCATTTTATAAATTCGTTACTTTTTCATTTTATAAATTCGTTACTTTTTCATTTTATAAATTCGTTACTTTTTCATTTTATACATTCGTTACTTTTTCATTTTATAAATTCGTTACTTTTTCATTTGATAAATTCGTTTCGGAGAAAATGGATGGAAAGTTACTCTGCCTCTGTTGCACTCATACGCGTTTATCCTTCCCCTAAGACGAGGCTAAACCCGTGCGGCGAGCGGCCGAGTGCGAGAGAGACGGCGCGATAGAGTTCGTGTGAGAGCGAGCGAGAGGGGGTTTAAATTGCCCTTAAGGTGGGGTTAAACATCAACATCACCTCAAATTATATTGAATCCATTTTTCTCCGACACAGTTTTATAAAATAAAAAACTAATTGCGGAGCAACTGCGCATTTGATTAACGCAACGCGCCGCGCAATTACTTTTTGATTTTATGGAGTCGTTTCGAGAAACGACTAGGCTTCCCTTAAGAAGCGTCAAATAAATTTTGATTTTTATTTCACTCAAAGATATCCGTAAAATCTTGCAAAAGAAACAAAAAAAGCGTCACGTTTTGCTAAAAAAAAAAGAGGTAAAACGGAAAGCTGTGAAGCACCTAGGAAAAGTGGGGTGCGAAGAAAGTTGGAGAATTTCAAAGACTATCGAAGAAATTGTCGGGCATTAGTCGCGGTTTTTCCGGGAGCCCATTATAGAGTTCCGGGGGTTTCCCGGAGATCATAGAGAGACTCGACCCTTCGCCGCTACCAACTACTCTTTCAGACACTCACACGTACACACACTATGGTATAACGTATATAGGTGTTGAGACCGAGCGGTGCACGCTGCACAACCAAACCGAAGGGAGCCTGCAAAGGCTCTTTGTCCATTAACGAAAATCGTTTATCCCATTTCGCGTGACGCTATCCGAAGCGGTTTCGATGGCTCGATAGATCGGTCGGTATAAAAGTGTGGAGGAGAGATTGAGCCAAATGAAATAGACGGCGATGGGAAGGTAGAAAAAAAGGGCTTCATTGGTCATTGACTATGTGCTCTCTTCGCGTGCACTCGAAGTAGTTTAACCTTTCGTTTGACGTTAGAGAAATGAAATAAAACAACATTATTGCTTTTTCGCGACCGCTTTTCCTCTCGTACGCTAATCGATGCCAATTCCTTTTACTTCTGCTTTGAGGTCTTCCCTCTGTTTACCAATTGCATTCCATTGGCATTCTTTCCGCAGACACGGAACGGGAATCGATAGTACTGTCGCACGGGGGATCAGAAAAAAAAGGAAATGGTTTTTTGGATTTTTAAATAAAAAACTATCTGCGAAAATGTAAAGAAATGTAAGCGACTGATTTAAATTGATCGAAGACTGAATGTTCGACCGATCGACCGAATGGATTCGAAGAATTGTTATCGTCAATTGAAAATTGTGGAATCGACCTTAATGCTTGCGTTCAACCCAGCCGCAAGTTGCATCCAAAAAAAATTGGAAATTTTTTTCTTTTTGCATTCTAAAAAAAAAACCTTTCTGCGACAATGTAAAAAAAAATAAATGACTGACTAGATTTTATCGACGCCAGAATCTTCGACGATCCGTTCGAATGGATTTAAAGAATCGTTCTCGTCGATTGAAAATTACAAGGTCAGCCGCAATAATTGCGTTTAACCCAACTGCAAGTTGCGACCCAAAAAAAAAAGTTTCTTTACAATCTTTAAAAAAACCTTTCTGCGACAATATAAGGAAATAAATGACGGACTAGAATCGATCGATAGCGGCATTTTCGAACGTCCGAGCGAATGGATTCGAAGAATTGTTCTCGATCGAAAATTGTCGAGACGACCTTAATCGTTTCCATAAAATTTTCCGTCCGTATCGCAGTTACGTGTGCTTTATCCATCCTCCTCGTCAACTTCCGTCGAGAATATACTCCGCCTCGTGTTACCTATAGAATCCACGACTAAAGATACGCGTGCTAACGAGAAATAGATAGTCGCTCCAAAATGGATACCTCCGACGTGCTTAGTCAGCCGTGCGGGCCCGCGGTTTCGTCAAACCATCGTCGTCCTGTTGCCGACCGAGCAAAGCGAGAAAATCGAGGTGCCTGCCGATGCACGTGCAGCGATCGATACATTCAGCATCAGCGGCGGAAGTGCAGCGCGGCTCTTCGATAGCAACGTGATAGACACCGCACTCGGTCTCTCCGCCACTTCCTCACACTCGCGCCGGGGACGTTCCAGTTTCGACGAGGAAGCGCTCTTTGCGCGTGCATTACCGTCCGCCGAACCGGCGCAAAGGGAAAAACAGGGCAAAAGATAGGCGAGAAAAATAAGGTGGGAACGAAAAACGAACGATGAATTCGCGACGCGACGGTCTTCGAGGCGGTCCCATCGTAAACCTTTCACGTCCGACTAAAAACGACTTTTTCTACTTTCATTCGGCGGCCCGACGCTAAAGCTTCAAACCCGCGGTGCATATTGACACTGGGGCTGGATAAATATATAAATATAATAACCGTATAAACCCGTCTGTCTTCTGTCGTAAAAAATTACCTAATTTCAATAATTTTATTAAAAAATACAAATTGATCGAAATCTATCTGGTTGTTCATCAACATTTTTCAAAATTAAACTCACTTGCATTAAAAAAATTTTATTGAATTTACACTTGTTCGATGCATGTTAACACTCGGCCTATACAAATATAAAATACAATTACCGTATAAACCCGTCTGTCTTCTTTAGTAAAAGAAGGTTTACCTAATTTCAAAAATTATATTTAAAAACATACAAAACTCTCGAATTTGCCGAACAGGTCCAACCGAATTGATCGATCCAGTTTAAAAATTGATCGAAATCCATTCGATTGAATGAATTCAAATTTGGAAAATTCATCAAAATTTTCCAAAATTAAACAAACTCAAATGAATTAAATTTCATTGCATATAGCGCTATTTAAATTAAATCGCGTTCTTTGCACGAACATTACCATCGAGGCCAAGGAGGAGTGAAGTGAAAAAAGGGTAAAAAAACAGGCACGAGAAAATAAGGGTGGAACGAAAAACGAGCGACGAATTGCGCAACGCGACGGTCTTCGAGGCAGTCCCATCGTAAACCTTTCACGTCCGACTGAGAGCGACTTTTTCTCCTTTAATTCGGCCACCCGTCGTTAAAGTTTCAAACCCGCCGGGAAGAAGAAGGCGGAAGGTCGTCGAGTGCGATCTCGTCCGGTATTATTGAAGGTTCGACGCGCCCTATAACATGGTCGGTATGCGGTCGCCGAAGGGATTGAAAGATGGCTGTATAAGAGCGCGCGTAGAGAGAGAGGCGTAAAAAATTTAACGCGTCTCTAGGAACACATATACATAGGTATACGTATTATATACGGCATAAAAAATGATTTCGAGCCAGGACGGCCAGCACTTTCTTCCTTATATTGAAAGATCCGGGATGGATGGGGACGGCGACGATGTCATATTGGCTGGCCGGGAATATCTTTCGGATAATAAAAAAAACTTCATTTCGAAAAAAATGGAAGAAAAAAAATTTACGTGATAACTACGTCAAGGGAATACTTTTTCATGCAAGACACGTGAGCTGTTAGATTCGCAGGAGATCGGAGAAGGTCCTCGTCGTCCTCCTTCCCGTTCCATCAAGTATTCGTTCCGGCGTTGCCAGGCGACGGACCGCATTCGATTATATTCTTTCAACGTAATTTACATGGCAATAGGTGTTCCCCGTCATCCCTAGGAGCGGGGACTACGTCGAGTGGCAACGTCTGTCGGGCTCGACCGCTTTGCCGGACGTAACTCAGAAGGGCGAAAAAAAAGGGCAAGCGATTGGGGGAAAAAATCCCGAAAGTCGCGTGTAGAGGTAGTTGAAAGTGACGGCAGCGCGGTCGCGAAGATACAGGAAGGCTCTAGCCCTCGAATATGGAATATCGTGTGCCGTGATGGAAATATTGCCTCGATCGTTTATTTATAGATTTTCACCCTCGCGGAAAAATGAGGATGGTTCGGGAAGAAGGGACAATATTTTTTGCAGGCGGGGAGAACGTGGGGGGTGTGTCGACGAAAGCGTGTCTCCACATATAACAACGATGAGCCCTCTCGGCGCGATAAGCCTCGGGAAATCCCGAATATCAGAATAGAATCGAGCCCTTAGCTTTAAAGTAAGTTGCGAATTTCATTCGCTTCGCATAAGTTTCAGAGAAATAAGAGAGAATTGCAAACACTTCTCGATGGTATAAAAATCTGAAAAAAATCAAACGTTTTGAAGATTCTGAAAAGATTTATTTTACATAATAATAATAATTCCTATATGTTATTAACAAATTGATGAAAAATGTAATTGTTTAACAAATCTCCCGGAAACAAGTTCGTTTATTTTTCTGAATACGTATGAATTTTTTCAGATTTTTAAATTCACTTTGAATTTCTTTTTATATGGGAAAAACGTGTAGAAAGTCAGAAAATTCAAAGTGAATTTAAAAATCTGAAAAAAGCATACCTATACAGAAAAATAAATGTATAATTTTCGTATTAAGAAGTTATTTTTCCGGGAGATTTGTTGAACAATTAAATTTTTCACCAATCTGTTAATAAAATTTTGGAATTATTATTATGCAAAATTAATCTTTTTGGCATCGTTAATACGCTTGATTTTTTTCAGATTTTTATACGATCGAGAAGTGTTTATAATTCCCTCTCAATTGTCTAAATCTTATGCGAAATAAGAGGTAATTGCAAACACTTCTCGGTGGTATAAAAATCTGAAAAAATCAAGGGTATTAAAGGTACTGAAAAGATTCATTTTGCATAATAATAATTTCGAAATGTTATAGACAAATTGGTGAAATATGTAATAGTTGAACAAATCTCCCGGAAAGGTAACTTTTTGTCATTTGGGTACGTGAAGATTTCTAAAAGTTGATTTCCTTTTGTAAAATATGAGGTGCGGTTAGATTTTCGTGTCCCTTTTCGGCGTATATCGCATAAATATCAATTGTCACAGAGAACTGGCATGAAGCATGTTTCGATCTGCCAGCCGATCAATTATTCACTTAATTATTTGATGACACTGTATTCCAAGTTACGATAAAGAATATATATAGCCAGTACAATTTGGGTCGTAGCTCAAAATAAAATTTTCGTGCAAAATATCAGAATAGATTACTTTTTTCCAATCCCCGAACGAGGGGCCAATAAATATTAATTCTCATCGATAACCGCCAGGTAGCTCATAACGCTTCAATCGGTTACCGAATTAATTACTCAGCGTTTTATTCTCATAAATATAAAAAAAAAATCATCGTTATTCGAAGAGTCGCCCTCGAGGCATCGAGTCGCGTGCATTCAGGTTTCGGCATTGACGTTTTATTCTATTTTATTTATTTCGTGCAGAGGTCGTTGCGAGCGGAGCTCGATATCGCCTCTTACCTTCGGTACGACTCTCCCTCACCTGGACGCACCAAGGTGGCTGTAGAAATTGGCGTTTGAGATTCGATTCAATCGCAGCGCGGCCGCTTCCGCGTTGATCAAATATACTTCCTTCTCCGTTCTCCTTTCCTCTCGTCGTAGAACGTTTTATCGAATTAATTAGGGCTACAAGGAGGAAATAAGTCTATATAGGGATATCGATGCTTCGAAGCCGATCGCCGAGAGATTACACAGCTCGCGGATACGGCGCAGTCACTTTAAGGTAGTCCTCGCGAATGGTGTTCACTTCGCATAAGTTTCAGAGAAATGATAGGGAATTGCAAACACTTCTGAATGACCTAAAAATGTGAAAAAAATCAAGCATATCGAAGGTGCTGAAAAGATTAATTAGGCATAATAATAATTCTAAAATGTTGTTAACAAATTGATGAAAAATAAAATGCTTTAACAAGTCTCCCGGAAACCTAACTTTTTTAAAACGAAAGAAATTCGTTCAATTTTCTGAATACGTATGAATTTTTCCAGACTTTTAAATTCACTTTGTATTTCTTGTACATGGGAAAAATGTGTAGAAAGTCTCAAAATTCAAAGTGACTTTGAAAATCTGAAAAAATTCATGCGGTTTCAGAAAAATGAACGAATAATTTTCATAAAAAAAAGTTATGTTTCCGGAAGATTTGTTGAACAATATTATTTTTCATCAATTTGTTAACACCTTCAAATTATTATTATGCAAAACTAACATTTTCAGCATTTTTATTAAAACCCTTGATTTTTTCAGATCTTTATACCATCGAGAAGTGTTTACAATTCCCTCTCAATTCTCTGAAACTTATGCGAAATCAACACCATTGGCAAAGACTGCCTTAAGGACAAAGGTCGTGAGTCAGTCGGCTAACTCGAGTCGACGAAATTGGAGCGGTGCCGATGCTTCTGCCGTCGGCAAATACGTAGCCGTTCGGTCGCGCCGGTGCGATGGGCGACCGGTATTATTATTTATAACCGATCGATGCTCGGGTCAATGCATGGTGTCGCCGGGACGTCGTCGTGTAATTATCACGCTTCGCGGCAGGCGATCGAGTGGCATCGCCGTGTAATTTATAATGAGAGGGTCGATCCTCGCAAACAACGAGCCACTTTTGCGTCCGCATCGGCGAGCGCCGCGCATAAACGAGCATCCCTTACCACGGCTAAGAACCAGAAGGGCGCATGCAACCTTTTTTGCACATTGAATTTCGTGCGATAAGCCCGTCCGTTTTGAAGCCGTCGAATGTTTGCGGGGTTTGTTTGGTGTGGGATGTTTATATTTAACTTCGTTTATGGCGCATCAACCCCATCATGAAAGTGGCGTGCACCTGTCTGCCGCGCGGCTTTGCCACCGGTCGGAAAACGTGATCGGAACACGAGCTCGGGAATATTCTTAGCACGATGAGGGAACTTCACGCTGTACGGTGATGAGGTAAAAGAAAATAAACATCGGCAGCATCGTTGCATACACGGTGGGAACGAGAGTTCGTTACACCGAAGAGTTTCACCCCGGCGTGGAGTTCGATGAACTCTCTCGGATCGGCGAAAATTCGCTGGTCGTTCATCTCGGTCCCACTAAAAAATCATATTTTCGACACTCGCTTCGGAATTTCATTCATTTCGTCATCTTCTTTATTTTATTCAATCGCAAAACTTTCGTTCGATTTTTGTTTGTCGGTTATTTCTGCTGCCGCCATTTTCAGGGACGGTCGGCATTTTTTTACTCGATAGTGTTTTTATTCCGAACGAAAGGGCGGCGGGGTGAGAAGGGGCGGGATGGAAGGGAGGACCGGCAGAAATTGGCCCACTTCGATGCCTTCGGGCCACCGTTTTTTTGCGCACGCAACCGGGTTGCAAGTCGCCATCTGTACAGCCCGGTTCGGGAATACCCGGAAATAATTTACTTTCGACGCCCCTAGATATTTTCAATATATAGCTTTTTCCCCACCAACTTCCCAAATATAGAACGGCTATTCGGCCGGAGAGTAAATCGGAAGCCATTTTTCAAATAACCTCAGCCTCGCGAGGTTGATCCTACAAAAAAAAAATCCCACCTGTCATTTTTTTACTACAATGTTGTTGTTATTATTATTATTAATAATTAATATTGTCTTAAAAAGTACGGTGCAATTGAAGCAAAATCAGAAAAATAACAAAAGTTACCAATAATTCGATCGCGCGGGTAGAAATAATTTTGTATCGGACTGTACCATATCCAGTAGTGTCGCCCGACGTATCCGTACAGCCCGGTTCGGGAATACCCGGAAATAATTTACTTTCAATGCCCGAAGATATTTTCAATATATGGCTCTTCCCACCAACTTCCCTAATATATAAGACCGGCTATTCAGAGGAATTCTGAATGAAATGCCATTTTTTAAATAAGCTCAGCCTGGTGAGCTTCATCCGCCAAAAAAATCCCGACTATCGTTCTTGCCTACATTGTTATTATCGTTATTATTATTATCATTGATATTGTCTCAAAAAGTACTGTGCAATTAGAGCAAAATTAGAAAAATAACAAAATTTATCACCAATTCGATAACCCGGGTAGAAGTATTTCTGTATCGGACTGTACCATATCGAGTAGTATCTCCCGATGGCTCGCCCGCGAAATAAAATGCACTGCGAAGTCGACTAACGCGAAAATACTGGCTCCGCGTAAACCATGTATCGTCGACGCCATGACCAGTAGGATCAGCGGTGGCGTTACCCGCGGCAATGCAGGAGGTTGCCCCGCGGAATCGGCAAACGAATGGCTCCACTCGAATCCATATCAATTTGCGAAGTGAGATAAATACGCGGGCGCGGCGCCGCAGTGGGTTTCGAGCCGCGAGGACAGAAACGGTGGGTGCCCCCTCGGTGATAGTATCAAGCTGCGAGGAAATTCCTAGCACGCCCCAACTATGCTTCCCACAATAAGCCCTCGATCGGGAAGCAACGAGATAAGTAATGGCACTTATGTATATCCATCCGTATCTCTTTTTTCCCGAATTCCTACATTTCGCATCTCACTCCATATCCACATCTTTCCTCCATCCCCCGAAAGCGCTTTGCGCGCTCCATCGAAATCCCGATGCGTAGCAATCGACGATATTCTTTACCGATCTCATTGCGGATCCTTTACCAGATTATCGGCTCTTGAAAGTCCATTAGGTATTTTTATTATTTAAATGATCTTGTTACTGCGTCAGATACTTTATGATTTTTGTCTTTGAGTTATTGCGATGCGAAGGTATCATCCATAGGAGAGAGCGGGGCAAAACGGGATAATGAGACAAAACGCTATTCTCCAATAACTTTTGGATGGTGGCGATGGTGGTACGTGGGGCAAAACGGGTTTGCAAATACGGATGTATCGTTGGAACAAAAATGGGATATCCAAAAATTATCGGAAAATTTAGTGTTGCCTTCACTGTCCCGTTTTGCCCCGGTTTCCACTACCTTAGGCCCTCGCATGTTTACCGATCTCACTACCGGATGATCAGCTCCTAAGAGACCAAATTGGCATTTTCTTGTTTAAACAACGTTACCATTGCATCATACACTTTAGGAACTTTCTCTTTTAATTATTGCGATGCGATGTTATCATCCATACTTTGGGCCCTTGCATCTTTATCGATCTCACTACCAGATCATCGGCTCTTCAAAGTCCAAATTGGCATTTTCTTGTTTGAACAATGTTACCATTGCATCGGTTACTTTAGGAATTAAAAAAAAAAATTATTGCGATGCGAAGGCACCATCCATACATTGGGCCCTCGCATCTTTCTCGATCTCATTACAGATCCTTTAAAGTGAAGTGAAAGTCACGTGACGGCCCAGGACGATGGAGCGAGACAAAGCGACAGAGAACGTGTTTCACATCACCTTAACGTACCATCGTCTCCAAAAAATCCAAATCAGTATTTTCTTACTTAAACGACACTACCACACCATCTGATACTTTAGAAATTTTACTTTTTAATTATTTCCGTCCCAACCTTCTTATCGCAACGACCATTTTGCCTCGTTACAAATGTAACCGATGCACTTTAAACATTTTGATAAATTTACTTTTTACCATTTCCTAGCTCGGTCGGAAAATAAAGTCGCTGAAATTCGTTAAAACTTGACTGGGCGGCTTGGGCGGGAGAATGGGGGGCGGGGGGGGGGGGGCAGCCGCGCACATGTGAGCCTGTACGCCAGGAGTGCTCGACGTTTTCGGATGCCGCGACTACTGGTTTACCCGACGCCAACGGTCCAGAGGCAGCGTAGCACCGGGAATTCACAATCTAAATGGGAATCTTATCAGCGCCGAGGGATTCACTAATATCCTTTGAAGCATTGCACCGTGGCCTCGCTCGACGCGACCGAGGCGCCACGGTACACAGTGCAGACCCCCCGGCTCAGAGGGCGACACCGACCCCTCCCCCCCCCCCCCCCCCCGAGTACAGATTTATCTCCGGCTTGTTATGAAAATAACGGACGACGCGGGTATTTTGTCACGAGCAGCTGCTGGAAACGTCCCACTCAGCCTCCGGCTCTCCCGCGGCCTTCTTTGGTCTTTTTTTATTACCATCTCGACGAAGCCTTTACAATTAAACAATGGAGTACAATTAAATTTTTCATAGGCTCTGATAAACACCCCGAGTGTACTCCATCGCACACAAGCCCGGTTTCTCTGCTTCTTTTTATTTTTTTTTAGCTTTTTTTCAAGCCAATAAATAAAACGACTGAGCGAGTCGACAAACAAATGTATTTCCTCGGTCTCGAAGCAGAGTTATTATTTTTTTTCACACAGGCATTCAGCGCCATTAAAATTCAGAGTGCGTTTTCGTACGTGGTTTTTTTTTTGCACACTTCGAGATCCCTTTTTTTATTTAAGGTGAAGTGAAAGTCACGTGACGCAGCCTGGAGTGAGAAACAGCGGCATTGGCTTTGCGGTGGAGCAGAGAGAGCGGCAGAGAATGTGTTTAACTTCACCTTAAGACTATATGAAACACCTATTTCCCCGTTCAACCTCGGCTCAGTTGGTATCAAACACTGTAATCAACTTTTCTCACAGGTTCTCGTATGCACGCTCAAAGGAAAATTCTCATCGGAAACTGTAAAGAGAGTACTAGAGCGGGTACTCTCTAGATGGCCTGTAGGTGGAAACCCAATCTGTGGCTGTGGGCTGGGAATAAAGGAGAGTGGGTCAATTCCAATTCCGCTGGAGACACGGAGAGTTACACACGCACCAGTCTTGTTATTCTCCTCACTAATCTTACAGAAACGGAAATCGTCTCGGCTTCCGATGTGACTTTTTTTTCGACCCTACTTCCGAGATCCCGTGAGAAAAGTTGACTACATTTTTTCTTACCGACCGCGGTATTGCACATGCTCTTAAGGTGAAGTGCGACACCTCGGTCGGTAACAAAAACTGCAATCCAAAATTTTCTAAGACGGTTAATTTTTATGAAAAATTACGAGACCGGTAAACTTTGCGCAGTAATTCTGCAGTTCACTATTCTCATAACTTTCTCAAGAAACAAACGGCTTGGGAGATTTTTGAGCTGCTAAATTGCAGCTATCTCTCTCGCACTCACAGCAGTTACACTTTACCTTAAGGCAAAGCTAAACACGTATGAGTATGAGAGAGAAAGAGTAAAAATCTTGAGTCCATTTTTCTCCGGAACGATTCTATAGAGTAAAAAACGAATTGCGAGGCGCACTGCCTCAATCGAATACGCATTGCGCCCCGCAATTAGTTTTTGACTTTATAGAACCATTTCCGAGAAAAATGGATTCAAAATATTTTGGGGTTGCGTCGATATTTAGACCCACCTTGAGCTTCGATCTCGAGGCGTGGATGCCGAAGTCGCGATGGCTGAAGCGGGAAGCCTGTGGGGCGCACTCGAGCATCCGCTTTCGAGGGTCGCCGGACGTTGGCCAGAAGAAAGAAGAATCATTAACCGTGGTTGGTCGTTAGGGTGGCCTTTTTTCTCCCGCCCGGCTCGAATGGCCGAGTGGCGGATGGAGTGGCCGTGTGCCTCGGAGCGGAGAGACTCGGACGGTGAGGAAGGGTGGAGGGAACATGGTGAGAAAAGCAGGACGAGGCCGGAAGTTGAGGAGCGACGACGACTGGCTGGCGAGAGAAAGGAGCCGGAGGAGAGTCGCTTCGGCGGGTGCTCGGGGTATCGAAAAGGGCGGTGTGAGACCGGTACGTGCCAGGTGACACAGCTTTTCCGGAAGCGGAACCTCCGTCACTATCCGCCGAAGAAACGAGACGAGACCGCAACGAGGCGGGTAAATGGTCGACGGGTTGCGCCTCGTTCGCCCGGAACTGCCGTCTCGCACGTAGTCCTGGAAAATTAGCCAAGCTCTCTCCTAGGAGGACAAAAAGCGCCCCGGCCGAAGGTGACTGATGACGTTTCGGCGCGGGTTTCTCGGCACGCTGGAATCCAAGATTGTCAAGGTGCGGGGAACTCCGCAGCGCGCGAGGCTCAAGGCAAACAAGAAGTGGAAGCAAAAAGAACCGGGGAAAAAGAATGAAGCAGAAGGAAGAGAAAGGAGGAAGAGGAAAAACGCGGCGAAGGCGCTTGACAAGGGTTCCTCCGGTATTAAAATAAACCAACAACCCTCTTCAATTCTAATGGATTCGCGATGAATTATGTAACGAACACAAAATGTGCTCCCGGTCCCGCTTCCTGGAGAAGAACTCGGTCGCTCGTTCTCAGCGAACAACTGGCTTTCGGTCTGGCAAGTCGGCGGATGGAATTCCATAGTTTGTGAAACCGTTCCGTCCGTTTATGTCATCGCTCCTTGGAGTTTTCGTCAAACGGCGGTGATTCGATTCGATGTCTTTGCCTGTCTTCGCCTGTGGAAGGTCCAATGGCGCGGAGGAACGATTCTCTCGTTGGGATAAATGTATTAGCGCAATTCAGTGCGGTCTTATACACAGGTCTGGCCACTCCCATATCGTTCCTATGTAGTCAGTTGTGCCGAAAATGAAGCCAATTTAATCGATTTTCGTGATTTTCAAACGTCGATATCTGGGCTCCCAATGAGAGTAGGGAAATCCGAGATGCCCATCGTGTTCTACGGGGAAAAATACACAGTATAGGGCCCAGTCCGAAGGTTTAGAATCGTTGTATTGTGCCGTTTGAGGACGTTGAAAAACGCAAAAAATGCACGATTTTATGCACTTGGCCGGCCAAAATAGCTCGGCCGGCTAAAACGGATTAGCCGGCTAAAATCGTTTAGCCAGCTAAGACGGCTTAGCCGGCTGAATGATAAAATCCATTAGCCGGATAAAATATTTTAGCCGGCTAGGCCGGCCTATCTGTACAGCCCTAAACCTGAGATCAAACTTAAGTCCGAACTTAAGATCAAACTTAAGTCCGAACTTGAGATTAAACTTAAGTCCGAACTTGAGATTAAACTTAAGTCCGAACTTAAGATTAAACTTAAGATCAAACTTAAGTCCGATCTTAAGATCAAACTTAAGTCCGATCTTAAGATCAAACTTAAGTCCGATCTTAAGATCAAACTTAAGTCCGATCTTAAGATCAAACTTAAGTCCGACTAATGTCTTAAAATTTGAGCCTCAGACCATGTGCAATACCGCAGTCGGTAATAAAAACTGCAATCAACTTTTCTCCCGAGTTCTGGTATTCACGATCAAAAGTAAAGTCTTATCCAAAACCGAGATGACATCCGCTTCCAATGAGACTTTTCTTTCGACAGTCGATGCGCGAAAGCGTGAGAAAAGTTGATTACAGATTTTGATACGGACTGAGCCCGGGATGGACGGGGAGGGAGGTGTTTCATATGGTCTTAAGACCGTGTTACTGTATCTTTGACGATTAGCAGGAAATTGTAACTACGAGATTAGCGCTGCGTCCGAAAGACAGACGCGAGCGTCTGTCCAACCGGCTTGGATGGACGTTGCTGGAGCGGAAACAAGAAAATGGTCTTCCAAACGACATTCGCGAGAGAATCAAATTCTTCTCGTCCGTTTCGTTCGCAGGAAAGTCGCACGGTTAGGGTAAGAGGGCGGGACAATAACACGGAAAGCTGAAACGAGGGCGAGCAGCACGTCGACCTATTTTATTTAATTTCGGGCAACGAGGCGCCCTCGCTTCTCTCTCATGCCGTCATCAAAGGCACGTCTGTCGTCACACTGTGGAACTGGAACGTCGGCGTCGCGGAGTGGCATGCCCCTTGTAGCCGTATTTCGCTCGACGAGAGTGTTCGAGCCCCGGGAGGGACGTCGACGTCGCGACGGCCCGACTGAGGTGGCTCAAAGGTAACATTTTTTAGGCCCTGTGCAGCCGACCGCTTTGAGGCTTGTACTAGACTTCTCTCACGGCTGACGCAATAAACTGCAAGAAAGTGGCGTTGGATCGCTAATTATAACTGACCCAATAGCCGGGATTTATTTTGAATTATGTAAAAGAAAAAGAAAAAACGTACCGCTTGGTTCGAATAATGTAGTAAACTGAAGGGTAGGAAGTTGAAGCCTTATATTCATAAAAATGTTGCGAGGCCTTTTTCTCGGCAACATTCTCGCCACAGAGCGAGGGAAAGAAGCGTTCGATTCGGGATAGCCGAAACGTGTCTCGGATACGCAAGCAGCGATGAGAAAAATGTTTTCTGGAGAGGTAACGGTTAACTTAGACGCTCGTTTTCGCTCTCTCATCGATGCGAACTCGTACCGCGGTCGCATTCCGTGAAACAAGCCTGGTGGGAATTGAAGACAGGAGCGATGTGCTGTCCCTGCGGATCGTACTTGTGTCCTTTCGGGGGTCTCTTGCACATCGGCATATTAACAATTCCTACGAAACATAGAGGAACGTTTCGGCAAACGTTTCGGGTAAAGATGGTGAATACTTGCGAGGAACACGTACAATAACAGCGATCCAAAAATGTAAAAAAATAGAAACACATTTTTTAAAAAAGGTGTAGGGTTATTTTTATTTTTTAAGAATGTGTTTCTTTTTTTTACATTTTTGGATCGCTATTATTGTTGATAATTGTTTATTCATAAAAGCAAAAAATTGGCCTAAAATAATATGATCGCGAGTTCGAATAACAGCGATCAAGCCGTTGCTTGATTGGTGTTATTCGAATAAATCTCGCGCGGATGAGGGCTATCAGTCATTGACGTGCATCCGTCGTCCTTTCAGGGGTCTCTTGCATATCAGCCTATAAAAAATTGCCTCGAAGCCTCTGGTTGACTAGAGTTCTTGGGTGAACATGGTGAATACTCGCGAGGAAGACGTACGGCACGTATTCCGTACGTCTTCCTCGGGACGTACGGATTAATTCCGGGATGCAAAATCGGGCAAAATAATCTCATTTCCGGTTGCTGGCAAATATCGAGGAGGGAACGAACGCGAGACGAGAAGCGCCGGCACGCCATCTTCGATCTGTACGAGCAGACGTGAAAAGGGAGCACCAGTGAAGGGTTGCAAAATATATAAACTATGTGTTTCCTCCGAAGCTCGCTACTGCACTTTGCTTCTGTTTCGCTTGCGCATGGCTGGCCATGTAAACTCCGGTCGGAGTTGTGTAAATTCCGCGAGGAATATCAATCGCCATCGATGCCGGGGCGAAGGTGGGAGGGGGCTTTGATCTAGCCAGAGAATCTTTTGCCGGTAGATTTTTCGGCAACTTATCGCTTGGGCGTTCATGGGAAAGGGAGATGACTGAAGAATAAGTTTAAAAGTATGTCGTAGGACGAAGTTACGAGGATCGAAGTTTCGCGGAGAAGACAGCGCTCGGGCCACGGGTTGTTGAACGATGTCACGAAAAATATTCGCCCGAAATGGAATCATCTGCACATAGGTGGAGAAGGAAGTGACAGATAGAGCGAAAGAAGTAATGGACAAGAAGAAAAGAATAGAGCGCTCCCGATGCACGATACTCGGGTGGAAGTATCTCCAGACGAGTTCTCGACTCTGTCCCGGACTCGGGATGTGCAGCGGAAGCAGCGGGAAGCCAGCCGGGGAACGCTTGTATGCGACTCGACGAGCTTTTCGACTCTCGCACTCGACTGCTGTGTCGGAACTTTTCGAGCCCTCGACCAGCACGATTTGACAGAGCTCGTCGACGAATTCCTGAAATATTATCCTCAGCTTCCCTCCCAAAGTTTGTCATTTTTTTAAGGTTCATTTTTTGATGGTTGAATTTTTTTTTTTATTTTGTTAAAAAAATTATCTTAAATCGATGAGTGATCGATTGAGACGGTTAACCCGAGGATCGGCGAGTTTCTCGGAGAGTGCACTTGCAGAGAGGTTCAACCGGACAAGTTTTGGAAATTCAACGCCTTTTAGGGTCGAGTTTTAAGACGTTAGTTTGAACTTGAGATTGCTCTTGGGATCAAACTTAAGATCGCTCTTGAGATCTAATTTAAGCTCGCTCTTGAAATCAAACTTAAGATCGCTCTTGAGATCAAACTTAAGATCGCTCTTGCGATCAAACTTAAGATCGCTTTTGCAATCAAACTTAAGATCGCAGTTTGGCCCAAACTTCATTGCGTGCTTAAGGTCTATCTAAAGTTCAAACTTAAGATCGAAACGAACTACAATCGAATTTCAGTTCAGACTGAAGTTCGAACTTAAGATAGATCTCAAGCATGCGATGAAGTTCGGGCCAAACTTGGATCGTAAATTCGATCTCAAGAGCGATCATAAATTAAACCTAACGTCTTAAAAATCGATCCTGAATTATTAGAGAAAAAATATGATTTTTTATATTTTTATAAAATATAAAAAATATTTATTTATATTTTATAAAATATAAAAAAATATTTATTTTATTATCGTATAACGAAACGAAAACCGAATCTTCTCGATTGCACTTTGATGTTCGTTCGTTCGGCGCTCGTCGAATATTCGGTTACATCGTCGATGCAGCGGTATACAAGATCTGTGTTTATTAAACTCATTCGCGAAGGCTCGGGAGTCGGAGGGGACAACTCGTTCCCCCGGTGTGTACGTAATGAAACGAGCTAGCGGGAGCGTCAGCAGCGTCGCATAGCTCGTCAAACTTTGTAATTATGAAAGTTTCGCCGATCCGGAATTCTTGGTGCGCTAAAACTCGAATCTCGGATTATACTAAGGGCGACCGGAGGGAGGGTTCGAAGGGAGTAACGGACGCTGATGGGCTGTAGCGAAAGACGAGACGAAAGATGCGGAAACTCGAGAGACGGATCCAAAGGGAGAGCGAGGAAGCTGGTAGTCTTATTTCCTTTACTGTTCCTTCACGTTAATCCAGACCGCATGCGCGGCAAAGTTACACCGATTGTGTAGTGGACGGTGAAACTGTTACGTTCGTATTGTTCGAGTAATATCGAACTTTGGCAATTTTCACAAGCAGCGAGAGAAGTTCTTGCGAAAGAAAAATTAAAATTAAAATTACGCTTCGGAGAGATGAAAACTTTCTTATAAAAATTTGTTTGAACCCGAACTAGACTGGGCGAGAGTTAGAATAGTCGAACGTCTTGATTTACTCGAATAAAAAAATTATATAAATATATAACCAACATTAATATTAATCTCTAAATTCTTAATATAATAATATAAGTCTTATTTCAAGGATTCTGTGAAATAAAGTCGTCCATTTTTAAGTACCGAACGCTAGGTAAGCGCTTTTGAGCAGATCTCGAAGCAGCTTCAATGTGAACTGCGTATATAAGGCGATTGAAACGAGACGTTTACGTTTCTACCAAATAACAACTCTACCGGAAACATCTTTACCGTCTTACAACTCTACCGTACTAAAACTCTACCCAGAATCTCTGCCACAGTATGAACGAAAAACTCCACCACATGGAATCAGTCCAACAAAAATCTCTACCAGAAATAAAAAAACTCTACCGGATTGTAAACAAAACTCTCCCGGTAGAGATTTTCTTGGGCGCCTATATTCGGTAGAGTTGTTGGCACATGGTTCCCTCTACCAGAGTTTTTTTCATACGGTGGTAGAGATTTTGGGTACAGTTTTGGTACGGCAGAGTTGCAACGTGGTGAAGATGTTTTGCGGTACACTGAGAGAAGGCTCTAGTAAATATGGCTATATCGCTTGAGAGATATTACCATGGCACATAGTAGTACGCAACTAGGGCGCCACCTATGGTAGGAAGGACCGGATTTATAAGATTTTTTCGTAGATATTATGGTAAAATTTTTTGGAAAATCTGAGAATTTCCGCCATAGGTGGCACCCTAGTGTTCACTATGTGCTATGTGCTATAGTCATTTTTCTTAGATGATCGGTAGTTTTTGCTAGTTCCTTCTCTCGGTGTAGACTTGTTATTTGGTTGAGTTTTAATCCGGTATTTCTGCGGTTCGTAATGTTTTCTGGTAGAGTTGTAAATGGTAGAGTTATAAATGTGCCATTGAAACGATTTAAGTATAGGAAGTTAGTCTCCATTTCGCGCTGTCCGACGCTGCTGGGGTTGAGGAAACTGCATGGGAAATACAGTGTGGAAGCGGATCAACACCGAAGTGGAAAATCGCGTTTGAATACGCTTGAACACTGGCGCCACCGTTGCCGCGGCGAGCAACAATGTTGTAATGTTTCGCGCTAACGTTCGGACAATCGAGGTTTTACTGTAACTAGCAACAACGCGCTCGCTTCGCTCGCGCTTGTTTAATTTCTTTTAGATTTGGTGTGCCGAGCTTACTAACGAAACGGACGATCCCGATTGGCTACGAAAACTGGCTTCGCGATTTCGATTATTTCGATATATTTATCTCGATAATTCGAGTGTCATGTCTCATGTCTTTTCTAAGAGGGGATGTGATATAATATAATATAATATAATATAATATAATATAATATAATATAATATAATATAATATAATATAATATAATATAATATAATATAATATAATATAATATAATATAATATAATATAATATAATATAATATAATATAATATAATATAATATAATATAATATAATATTTTTTAATATCATAATTTCCGTCGCAGTTCGCTAAAACAGAGAAGAGAACGTGTGTGCCGTAGCCCGCGAGGCTCGCAGGATCAACGAGTTCCGATTCGGCACATCGCTTCATGCTGATTATCGAATTAATCGGTTATGCCTTGAATCGAGCATCAAACTTCCCGATGGCTTCTCGAATGTTCACAGTGGCGAACGATTTCCCTTATCCTTCCAGGTCCTCCGTCCAACCCATCCCGCTCGCCCTTCTCGCTTCCATCCTCTTGATTCCTTCCGTAGAGAGCATCCCTCTTATTCGCTCCTGCCCCTTCGCGGGGCCCGCTTTCTCCTTCGCCCTTATCCGCGTCGACGCTATTATTCGACCCTCCCGCGCGCGCCCCCCTTCGAGTAATAAAGGCGTTTGTCATGCAAAGCTCGGTGAAACTCGCCTCGCCCCCAGCCACGATATTATATAGCCGCTCCTGCTGCTCTGCGACTCCGACGCTTCGACAAACTTGTCCCTGTGTCTGCAAACTTTGAATCTCAAAATTCGTTCTCCAGGTTACAGACCAAAAAATACTTTGTCACCGACCCGATCCCCGTTGCCCTCTTGATTCCTTCGCTCTCGTCCCCGCGTAATGTTCTGCCACGGCTTGGTCGAGGTAAATTTTGAAATTATATCAAATGCCGGAATGATATTAATTGCAGGATTTATTGTGTGAATGTGATTTATTAAATGTAAGAAAGTATCACCCTGAAGATATCTGCATGAGACTAAATTTCATCAAGTTACAACTGCGGTGTTTTTCATTCTACAAACTTTGATTGAGGAAGTTCATTCAAATTTCACCCTAAGAGTGACACTTAGTTTCAACTTGAGATCGCTCTTGAGATCCAACTTCAAATTGAAGCTTGGCCCAAACTTTATTGCTTGCTTAAACTCTATCTTCATTTCGAACTTGATTTCGCGTTTAAGTTTGATCGTCAGTTTGAACTTCAACCTGAACTCAAATTCGATCTTAGTTCGAATTCCATCTTGATTTTGAACTCCAGTTCGAACTTAAGATAGATCTTAAGTACGCAATGAAGTTTAGGCCAACCTTTGATCTTAAGTTCAGACTAACGTCTTAAAATTCGACCCTCACTGTTTGCAATCGCTTGATGGGGTTTCCCATCAACTTGTAATTGGGCTCTGTCCGCTTTCATTTAAATATATAAATAAATATGCTTGTGAACATAGGAACGGATGCTGGCGTGAGAAACGATGAATGAGGAATCTACGCATTACGGGACCGTTCAATCCGACTCGTCAACGAAGATTCACGGATTATCATTGCCGTCACGCCAAAGCCGGTACCAAAAGCTCGGACGCTCTCTTCGCCACGGCTGCGGAAACTTGGTCAAAAATCTCTCGCGCAGAGCCGGATCGCCGGATGAAAGACTTTCTCAGCTTTCAGAAACTGCCCTCTCTAAGACGTTCGAGTATAACCAATTTTCTCACACTCGCACCCCAATGATCCGCCGCCCACTTCGGACCGTGGATGCCGAACGTGATTTCGCATGAATGACTTTACACACTTGTTTGTGCAGAGGCCGGCCCGCTCTTCATCCCCGCCCGCTTTCTCTCTCGCGAGCTCTCTCAATCGATTACACTCTCGAGACTTTCTGCATTCACCGCCGAAGCGATTTACTCTCTCGTCCCTCGCGTCGGCTGTGTCGCCAGCCTCCACCGGCGGGCTCGAACGACAGAAAGAGAACCGGATAGAATGGGCGAGAGGTGCATCGACCTCGCCTCGATGCAAAGCGCACGGTGTGCTCGGCTTTGCTGCCGCAAGAAAAGCGTTTTATCGTCGAACACCGCCGGTTTATTCATATACACATAGCAGGTACGCGTACTACATTATTATGTACTCGGGAATCCGAGCGGGAGGGGGGCGGAGAAAGAAAAGAGGGTTCATCACACGCTCCAACCTCCTTCGGCCTCACCCAACGACACAGCCGCGCACATCGATTATTTTTATTTACGGTTTATGCATATATGCATTTATGTATAGTTTATATAACGCATTGGAGGGAAAGCGGACTCGACGTCATCGTTTTGTGTCTATGGATTTTTGATTCGTTTTTTTTTTCTTTGCACCCGCCTCGTCCCGCTCTCGTTAATCAGCACGCCAAATTATTATAATTATTAATGGAGACATCATGAGCGTGAAAATACCTGCCGGACGTTATCGGGCGCGGTTTAATTACAGTGGCGTTAATTAATATCAACGAATCGACGCACCGAGAGAAACGTTGCAAAGCTTTTGCCTCTTCCAACATTTTCCCGACCTACAACCCCAGCCCAACACACCCGCTCCCCCCCCCCCCCCCCCCCGACACGCCCAGCGGTCCTTGACAATCAGCCAAATTCATGCGCGCTCGCCGCGCAAATTTGCGGCTCGCGAGTGTATCGAGCAACGGTGGGTTTATTTTTTTTCTTAATAGCGATAGGACCAAGCTGATAATTACAGTCGAAAATTTCGACGACGGTAAAATAATTCTCGATTATTTTACGCTATTTTACCTTCTGCATTGTTATCCATTATTTTATAATAATAGTAATCGAAATATGCTTCTCCGCATATTTCGATTACTTTTTTTTTCTTATTTTTTAATCGAATTGTAACGTAATATTTTTAGTGAGGAATAATTTCGTGCCAAGTTGGTTGGTTGAAGTTGTAACAGAGCTGAGATCTAATTCGAAGAAAAACAAATGTGTGTGTATGTGTATATTTTTTTAATTTAGTGAATTGTCTGATGGAGAGAAAAAAAATGGTTGGATACGAATCGTTCTGAAATCGCTGGAGACCGGAAACGAACAAAGCGAGAACGAACTAAAACTCGTTTCTTTCCGGTCGTTTCTCGCGTTCCCTTGGCGGCAGTACGTTCTCCGGTTCGTCCGAGAATCGGCGAATCAAATGGACGGACAAAAAAATAAAACAAATAAAAAATAAAATTGCAATAAAAATGGGGTAAAAAGGGGGGTACGAAGCAAATCCTATAACGTGGATGTACAAACGAACTGGTCCGGAAAGCTGATGCGCGCCACCGGCTTCTCTACCCCTAGAGACGCGCGTGTGCTGATACAAAAAGGGTGAACCAAACGTATGGACGGAGAAAGCGGTAGGATGCTGGAAAAAAAAAATTCACCTAGAATAGAACGATTCATCCATCGTCGACCCTGGCTGGATTGTTCTCGAGCGACATGACGAGAAAATTCGCATGGGCAAGCTACGGGATTACGAAAAAATATTGTTAAAAATTTCACTGGAACCAACGAATACGTTGTGCAAAACAAAATAAATCCTTCCTATTTCATAAATATAAAACGAAAAACTTCGTTGTTGTCGATGTGATATTCGATATACGCCGGAGGGCTTTGATTGCAATAGTTCGCTTCGCTTCTCGGTTTTACAATCCTAAATGTAACAAACGAAAAACAAAATAAAAAAAAAATTAAACCTGGCATGAATACGATACCGACAGGATAACTAACTTGAGCTCCACCATGGCTGAAGGCTTCTCCAGTGATGCATTATTTCGATTAAAAACAACCATATAAAAAAAATACATGCTCCAACCGGCGGAAGCTTCCGCCGGCGCATCGAGAAACAGGTTGTTTTTTTCGATCCCGGCACCAAAAAAATAAATGTCTGAATTGACAGTCAATCGATTCATCCGAAGCCTGGTGTTACGAGACGGACTCTCAGTAAACCTCCCAAACAATCTGTAGGATTGGTCGAAATCGTCCAACACTGTTTTATGGACAAATTGGCCCTCGGGCAGACGAGATGACGACAGAGATCGAAAAAATATGTTAAAAAAGAATAAATCAAATGAAACAAATTTTTCAAAAAGTAAAACGACCCTAAAGCTGTTGAAGCGCGAGTAACTTGAGCTCCGTCCTGGCTGAAGGTTTCCCCGTTGATGCACCATTTCGATTGAAAACAACCGTAAAAATATACTAGTTTCCGATCAGCTTTCATTGCAGCATCGAGAAACCATTTGTTTTTTGGCGGACCGAGCACATTATCGAAAATCCCTGAATTGGCAGTAAATCGATACCTCGAGAGCTTGGTGTTACGATCAACGAGATGAATGTACAGTAAACCTCCCAATGAAACTGGAGAATTTATAAAAATCGTATCCCCATAATTTAAACAATAATCCAAAAATCCAAAAAATCCAATAAACCAAAAATAATAACGACCCAAAAATATAGTAATAAAAAAAAGAAATAACAGAAGTAAATTTATGAAAACGGAAAACGACCCCAAAACTGTTGAAATCTTTAAAACCGAAATATTTTTTCATATATGAAAAGAAAAACTTACTCCCGATCAGCTTTCGTTGCCGTATCGAGAAATTCTTTTCGATCCGGGTACATTATCAAAAAAAATCCGAGCAATGGTAGAACACTGTTTTATCGCTACATCCCCCTTCTGGCAGACGCAGCATTGGGGGTCATTTTTTAAAAATAAAAAATTGCCCTAACGTAATATGATCTCGAATGCGAATAACACGAGTCGAGCGTCGAATAAAGCTCGCGCCGATGAGTGGTGTCAGTCATTGGCGTGCACGAGGCATCCATCGTCCGGTGTCGACCGAGTTCCGTGCGGCACAGGTCATGAGGTTGCCGGGACAACTTCGGCAGTGATTAAACCCACCGGTGAATAGACGCGGATGCGAAAGGGAGGTGTAGTGCCGCACGAGCCGGCATCGTGGGTCAATTGGACCGAGAATGTACCGATCAATCACTTAGCGTTGAGCCCCCCATCAAACGTCCGCAGGCATGGAAATCGTACGACGATTAACCGCTGAATCAAGATGTATCGCAGTTCGGCTCCTCCCAGCCAAGATCGTCAGACTTAGGACCGGCGTCGATAGGTTCATAAATCATTCATAATATTTCGGCTTGATCGCTAGTGGTAACGCGGCACAGGGCCAGCATTGGCACGGCGTCGGCCGGTGTTCGCCCAACGTCCTGCCAGCATCGGCCCAGTGTGCTGTTCTCAGCGCGATTTCTGCAACACTGATCCATGGACAGTCATCCAGAAAAAAGATTTATTAAAAGCAAATAAATCTCGATAGTCAAATGATTGTCATTGAGATTAAAGAAATGTTTACTTGACTTAAGGAAATCCTTATTAGAATCCTTATGAAATAACGGCTATTCTTTAGTGTAAGTAAAAAAAATGTGTTCAAAGATTTGTACTTTGTAATTAATGTTTATTTGCGCCAAAGAAATCATGAATTTGACGTCAAGACAAATGCGGCTATTATACGGTAGCGCGCATTACAAAGGTATCAACACGTCAGTCGTCTTAAGGTACCCCTTGCGAATAGTGTTCACTTCGCATTAGTTTCAGAGAAATGAGAGGGAATTGCAAACCCTTCTGGATGGTATAGAAATCCAAAAAAATCAAGCATGTTAAAGGTGCTGAAAAGATTAATTTTCCATAATAATAATTCCAAAATGTTATTGACAAATTGATGAAAAATGAAACTACCTTTTTTATGAGAGTGCTTCGTTCACTTATCTGAATACGTATGAATTTTTAAAGATGTTTATACCATCGAGAAGTGTTTGCAATTCCCTCTCATTTCTCCGAAACTTATGCAAAGTAAACACTATTCGCAAAGACTACCATAAAGCATCTCTCACTGATAGTACAAGACTATATTTATTCCTTACGGTGAGCCGCAACATTGCAATAGAGAGGCAACTCATGGGTTCCTTTTTCTGAAACTTTGTTTACTTTAAGCTGTGTACCTCGAACGAATTGTGGTTGTGAAATGAGTCCTCGAAGAACAAACTTCGAGATTGGTTATGTTATGAGTATAACTAACGCGCGACGCCATTAGTGAAATCGTGCGTCGATAACGGATCGTTATGCTTATTTGATAACAAAACATTGCCCGTTGATGATTCGTTAATAATAAAGGTGACTTATTCAACAAAAAATTAATTCCTGTCTCATTCACATGTCACATCATTCCCATACGATAAAAACCAGCAGATCTGTCACGAAATAAATAAATAAATAAATAATTTAACACAAATATCTGTTTATTAGATCCAAACGAACATTATTTAATAATAAGAATAATACTATCAAACAGATAAACATATCAGTAATTAATAAACACCCCATCAATTTATGAAGCAAACAAACACTTTCCTTCGTCCTCAGTAAATTCTCTATGATTGGAATAATTTTTTTTCTGGGTCTACGATCGGTTATCCTCGCGCATCTCCGACTCCCAATGTATCATCGACGGAATATTTATCAGTTTATCCGGAGCCAGTCAAAAGGTCTCCACAACAGGGAGATAATGGTTTTCGTTAAAGATCAATGAAAAAGAATATTCAACGCTCCAATTATCCATTCGTTTCGGGCTCGCTGCTCTAGCACAGAGAGCGACCGTTGCCTCGCTCCGTTCCCCTCCATTCGCCATTATACGTCACGAAGAATACATACGTGTGTCTGTGACGTTTTGCAAATTCGGCGGAAATCGAGCGTTCCCCGACGCACGCTTGACAATGGAAGGATTTCTCGAACGTTAGCTCCATCCTGTCCCGTCGTTTCTACATATTACATAATACATACATGGAGGCTCCATTATATCCCGCCCCCTCCCCCCCCCTTCCCCCCCCACACACACGCTCCCCTCTCCGGCGGGACGTTTCCGCGAGAGCAGCGATACACAGGGCGGATCACGGATATTCATGCGAGACAGGGGATTGAAAAGGGATGTAATGCGAACGAAACGAGCTCGGCGATCCCACCAAACAACGTATCAACGCGTCAGTTTAATATTTCAGCGGACGAAGAAAAACGAAATTATTGGGAGAGTTTGGAGTTTCGAGGAAATTTCGACGTAAATTTGATAAAGCCGGCTCGTTAAAACCGCGCCCGTTTCAAATTTCTCTTCTTTCCCGTTCCGTTATTATTGGGAGAGTTGAATTTTCGTTGGAAAATCGTTGGGTCGGCGATGAAGTTAGCAATTTGGAAGCGACGAGGCGAGCACGCCTCACTCGAGTTTATCCTTCCGTCTGCTTATCAATCTGGCAGTCGGCTCGTCTTCGTCGGCGCAGGCTGCGAGGCAAAACCCAGACGTTTCCAACCCTCGGCGACACGCAACGTCGTCGAACTTGTTGGGGCCTCTCGCGTGTCGCACCAAATGCGGACTCGCCGAGTTTCAACGTCGTTGTGGATCGGCGAAGTTCCGACTTCGAGATATAGGGTAATTCTAATGTATAGTGTAATGTTAAATCCAATATGGGTGGCAACTTCTTACGGCCTGGCGAACGCCCGCACGTGTATCGAGGAAGTCGAGTCTATCAAGTTTGTCACACACGGCGCCCGGATTATGTGATCAGACAGCGGATACACTTTTTTTTGTTATCTCTTGTCGGATCAACATCGAAGGTCGTAGCGTAAGATACATAAATTTTCATATTTAATGTAAATAAAAGATACTGTTACGACACATTAAGCGAAAGACACGCGCGAAAGTTCATGTCGGACTTCTGCGCAAAGTGACGGTGGTAAAATAAATTGGTTGGATTAACCAAAAGTCGATGTGACATACGATCAAAGCTGTTATTTGTTGGGTACAAATAGAGCATTGTTTTGTTGAACGATTATTTGCTTCAATTTATTCAAAATTTGTCGATTGAAACAAACTTTGTTGTATCAACAAAAGACACCTTTGAACGTATGTTCGCCGCACATTTGCTTGATCCAACTATTTCTTTTTCTCAGTGCAATAAACACGCAGATTTGGTTTTGGGGCCGATATTATTTATTACAATCACAACTATTTAGTTTGAAAATTAATGAACTGTTTTAAAAGCTTCTCTACGTAAAGTGTCTTTGAAACTTTAAACCCATGGGCTTTCCAACTTTACAGTGAAATTTTTATGTTTAATGAACATTTTTGTAAATTTCGGACAAAAGATTTGTAATTTTAATATCTGAGATTTTTTAAATTTTACAAAAACAGTACATTAATGTTCAATCAATGTCAAATTTCAAGTTCCAGTACATTCAATTTACAGTCAGAACAGTCGCACTTGAAATCACTCCGTGCGCGTTCCTAGAAATACGCAAGTACAGTACTTAAATCTTCAACTAACTTGTAACCAAGTTCATTTTTTGTTAACTCCATACAGTGGAATAGTTTAAATATCAGTTGTGTTTGTTATTGAATAAAACCATTTTGTGTTCAAATAATTAAACCATTCTCGCAATCATTCCGAACTCTCACATTCTCGAATAAAATAAATATAACGATCGTTGGTGATTGATTTCCCTGACAGCATTTGGAACCGGCGAGACTTCGTAACCATCAGGTGACAAAGTCTCGCTGAAGGCCTGAACGGTTTTACCGTTCAGGCCTCAGGTTACCGTTCAGGCTTCACAACCCTGAACGCTAAAACCACTACCGCGAGGTCCCAGCGTATCCTACACTTGCTATATACGATTTAGGAACGATTACTGTGGGGCCGCATCACACGACTGAATAGTTTCGTCAGTGTAATTTGTCGTCCCATATGGTAAAGGAAAATTTCCCAGATTTCCGATACGTCCTGCGTTTGCTATACACTGAGAGAAGGATCTAGTAAAAATTACCAATCAGCTAAGAAAAATTACCATAGGACATAGTAGTGCGGCGCCAAGGCGCCACCTATGGCAGAAAGTCTCAGAATTTCCAAGAATTTTTACCATAATATCTACGAAAAATTCTTATAAATCCGGTACTTCCTACCATAGGTGTCGCCCTAACGCTCTACTACTATATACTATGGTAATATCTCTCAAGTGATACAGTAGTTTATACTAGATCCTTCTCTCAGTGTACCGTCTGGAGATTATTCCCAAACTATTCGAGATGACATTACTATATTTTTCTCCGTGTATGTTCTTGCGCATGCGTATGCTTACTCAAGCGCAGGTGTATGTTCTTGCGCATGCGTATGCTTACTCAAGCGCAGGTGTCTCTCGTTTCGACGCAATATCGCAGATGCGCTCTGCATGGAAAGGTTGTAGCTGCAGACAGATACCTCGTAGCCGTGAAATTTCGTGTGTTTATGCATCTATAAATAGGGGCGAAGGGGGGGGGGAACTCTCGTCGCACACTTCGCTCAACAGTTGAGCCCCTTGTTTCCGGGGCAAACGCGATCCGCTTTTGTGCAGCAGCCACCACCTTTCATCTACTAGGTGAGCAGACACGCAGTATCTACTTTGGCCCGGCTTCGACATATGCGGTATGACGTAAATCCGGAAGATAGCTACGGCAGGTTATTCGGAGGTTGTGGCATGAGCTACACACATGCAACTTCAACCCTCGGTGCTAACATCGACGTGCGGAAAATTCAAAGTTCGTTTGCACATGCGGTAAACGTATTTGGAAACATGCGTTTACCGCCTCTAATATAACCTACTCTATACATGTTATATAGCTAATATAATATACCGCATATATATATCGTTATATGGGAGTTACGAACTTCCGTCCGATTTAATTGTGCAACTTGTTCTCCATAAATAAAAAACAACATTTTTTTAAATACCTTGCCCATTGAAATTGTTTTAAAAATCTTGTATAAGATAAGTACAAGTCTCCACATGTGTTGCATCTATGTGGTCACGACCCATCAGGACACTTGTAGTTATTTTGTAGGAAAATAAAAGGGTGAAGAAAAAAATGTTAGAATTTAATTTCAAAAAATTGAAAAAAATTGTTATTACGTTTTTTACGTTTCTTGACTGTAGCGTATCTCCTTCGGCCCGGGTTCGACGTATGCGGTGTAACGTAAATCCGGAAGATAGCTACGGCAAGTTATTCGGAGGTTGTGGCGTAAGCTACACACATGCAACTTCAACTCCCGGTGCTAACATCGACGTGCGGCAAATTCAAAGTTCGTTTGCACATGCGGTAAACGTATGTGGAAACATGCATTTACCGCGTACAGTATAACATACTCTACATATAATATACCGTATATAACATAGTATATATATATATATTGTTATACGGGAGTTACAAACTTTCGTCCGAATGAGTTTTGGAACGTGTTCACTATAAATAAAGAAACATTTTTTTTATACCTTGCCCATTGGATTTATTTTTAAAAATTTGATAAAAAATAAGTACAAGTGTCCTACATGCCTTGTATCTATGTAGACACAAATCACCGGGACACTTGCAGTTATTTTGTAAGAAAATAAAAGGGTGAAGAAAAAAATGTTATTAAAATTTAATTAAAAAAATTGAAAAGGATTATAATGATTTTTTTACGCTTCCTAACCCGAAAAGTAGTCACTGTGGCACTTATCTACTGCACGACCCCCACCCCCCCCCCCCCCCACCCCGCACCGCCCCTCCCGACCCGGTGGGCCTGCACGGTGCGTAGACATGTTCACCACGTTTCCGCTGGTGAACAGGATTTTAAACTATACACTGCGTACGGCACGTACGACGTTTCGAAGTTAGCAACGGTAGAGCGGTGGTTATGCCTGTTGCATTATTTAGACGGAAACTTGAAACAGCGACACGGGAAACATACCACTTCATCGAGCCGGCGACTTGTTCGCTCGAACCGTCGTTCTTCAAATGCCCCATTAATAATGCATGATTCGTGGCGACGAATATGTTCGCAAGACCCGCACACCCAGTGAGCAAGATTACGCTGCAGCGTTCTTCGCAACAATATGACAAAAAAAAAAAAATTTGTAAAAAATGGAATGCTTCGATATTTCGCTAAAAAGAAGCGAACGATATTTTTTTCAGCTCCTAACCTACACTTCTTCGAGCACGAATATGTATTAAAAGGGTAAAGAAATTGCGGTTTTTGGTTTAAAAAGCTTTTGCCCTTTTTTGCTATTCCGTGCAGCTTGGATTCGCGTCAGTGTGGAGTTCGATAACCTCTGCGGTAGTTTACCTTTGCCAATAAAGACGAACGACAGGAGAGAATAAAACACTTGAAAAAGATCGATGTCGGCTGCCAAAGACAAAAATAATTTATTTCAATTCTACTCTGAATTCCACTTTCAATTCTACTTTGAATTTTATTTCGAATTCCACTTTCAATTGTAATTTCAATGCTTCTTTCAGTTCTACTCCCAGTTCTAATTTCATTTCTACTGTCAATTTTACTTTCAATTCTACTTCCAATTCCATATGATATTGCAACAACGCCGGCGCGACTCCCAAGCTGACATTTTATCGTTTCAATCCCGTGTGGAATTGTAGGAAATAACCATTTTTTTCTTGGGCAGCTCGCAAGCCCGATGTTACTTGACTAATTGATTTTTTTTTTTTCAGTGCACGGACGAGGAACCTAAATGAGGGGTTCTCGTGCGTCGAACTCGGCGCAGACAGTGACATCGGCGAGTGCAGGGGTCGCCGCACCAGCCGCGGTTCCACCCGAGTTTTAATAACTCGTTGATGAGGAGAGCGGAACGGCGCCGCGGGCGATGAGGGACGCTGGTAGAACCAGACAGTGTACTCTGTGGATAGTACAAAACAGCGAAGATGCGGAAGGAAGGGCTCCGCTGTCCGCGTGCTCGATTTAAAAGTTAATAAAAGGGATTCCAGTGAAAAGAGTGTGAGAGCGATGCGCGAAGCGCAGGAACTTCCGGTACGGAACGGAGTGTCCGTTCCGGGTCGGAGGGCGGAGAGCCAGAACAAAATCGCTGGTCGCTTATTCCGCCCTCGACCCTGTCTCATCGACTGTGGCTCGGCTCTCTTGCAATTTTCAGGATGCAGAATTGTTCGGATTCTCCATAAAATAATGAGCACTCCGGAGAGAGGTCGAATCGCTTTTTTCCCTCATTTGTCCGCCCTTCGTTCACTCATCTCTAATTCACTGACCCTCGAGCACAGGGACTTTGTTCCTTTTGCCTCCTCGCAGAGGAAGCTGTACTTTAGTAAAGGAGAATAAAAAGTTGAGTTTTTTTTTGCGCCGACCGTGTTGTAGACGTTTTTTACGACTAGGGGCGTCATGAAAGTTTTGGTCTTACGGATTATTAACGGAATCGCTGGACGTGTAACTTCCGCGTGGATTTCTGAGAAAGCTTTCGTCGAGGCAACGCGGACAAGTCGGCGAGGGCGAATGAGCCAGCGACAAATACAAGGCTGACAGGAATTTGTCAATAACTGGTATTTATCAATACTTGATATTTATCAATAACTGGGATTTATCAATGACTGGTATTTGTCAATAACGGGTATTTGTCAATAACTGGTATTTGTCAATAACTGGGATTTGTCAATAACTGGGATTTGTCAATAACCGGGATTTATCAATAACTGGTATTTGTCAATAACTGGGATTTGTCAATAACTGGGATTTGTCAATATCTGGGATTTGTCAAGAGCTGGTATTTGTCAATAACTGGGATTTGTCAATAACTGGGATTTGTCAATAACTGGGATTTGTCAAGAACTGGTATTTGTCAATAACTGGGATTTGTCAATAACTGGGATTCGTCAATAACTGGGATTTGTCAATAACTGGGATTTGTCAATAACTGGGTTTTGTCAATAACTGGGATTTGTCAATAACTGGGATTTGTCAAGAACTGGTATTTGTCAACAACTGGGATTTGTCAATAACTGAGATTTGTCAATAACCGGGATTTGTCAATAACTGGTATTTGTCAATAACTGGGATTTGTCAATAACTGGGATTTGTCAATAACTGGGATTTGTCAATAACTGGGATTTGTCAATAACCGGGATTTATCAATAACTGGTATTTGTCAATAACTGGGATTTGTCAATAAGTGGGATTTGTCAATAACTGGGATTCGTCAATAACCGGGATTTATCAATAACTGGTATTTGTCAATAACTGGTATTTGTCAATAACTGATATATATCAATAACTGGTATTTGTCAATAACTGATATATATCAATAACTGGTATTTATAATTCTCAGAATGCAAAAATATTCGAGTTCCCCATAAAATTATGAGCTCTCGTTTACTCATCTCTGATTCACTGATCTTCGAACACGAGGGATTTATTCCTTCTTTGATGCGCCTGTGTAGTCCATTTTTACGACCGGAGCAAACGTTATCGAAGCCTTTTAGCCTTAGGGATTTTTGCCGGATGCGCGGATCTCGCGACTTTCGCGCGGATTTCCGAGAGACCTTTCGTCGAGGCAAGCGCGGGAAAGTCGGCGAGGGCGAACGAACCAGTGACAACTACAAGGCTAACTGGTATTTATCGTCTTCCTCGCAATTTCTTCCTCCGCAGACCCCAGAGACAACGACAATGACGGAAGACTCTGTACCCGGCGGAAGGTACATGAACTTTTCCCATTAGCTAAATTACTCCACATCCTCGAAAGAGGGAGAGGGTTGAACGGAGTACTTTTCTTTGCTGTTCACGGCAAAGAAGAACGGCTCCAAACTTTGTAACAAAAATGAAGTTTAACTCCCCTCGAAGATCCCTCAAATCGACGATGCTCTCATCCGCTCGCTCAAGAAGCATACGAAAGAATTATTGTTTTTTTTTTCAAATCTTTAACAGACCCGAGCGCCGCGCGAGAAAATTTGTTTTGTAAAAATTTAGTACCAACTCACTTCTTCGGCCTCTCTCGTTAGCAAATTACTTCATCGCGCAAACACCAGAACGACTTTGATACGATAAGGAGCCTGAACCAAGTTTCTTCATGACCGATAAGTAGGGGAGATCGGGGCAAAATGGGACAGTGGGGGAAAACAGGACAGTGAGGGCAAAACTCAATTTTCCAATAATTTTTGGACGCTCCATTGTGTCCCAACGATACATCCAGATTTTCCATCACGTTTTGACGCAAGGGCCGATCATTGCCACCATCCAAAAGTTATGTGAAAATTGCGTTTCGTCTCACGATCCCGTTTTGCCCCGCTGTGCCATTTTCCCCCGCTCTCCCCTAATTCTCGGGCAAAAAAAGCTGCGTGCGACAGACGGAAAGAAGGAAGGATAAAGGAATGGCAGAAAGGAACGGCTTCAAATGTCGCAAAACGGAAGTTTACTGACTTCCCTCGAAGATCCCTCGAATCGAGTTGCTCCCAAAATCGTTCGCTTCAAGAAGAAAAAAAAACGAAATAATTATTTTAAAAGAAAATCTTTAACCAAACCTTTATTAACCTTTATTTAAAGCATCTTTAATCTTGAAGTGCCGCGCAAGAAAGTTTGCTTTGCAAAATTGGGTACTAACTTATTCGTTCTCTCTCGGTACAACATTAATTCCATCAAATACCCAAACGATCTTGTGACGGAGAATTTTTCGTGCGAACGTTTTCGCGTAGGAAGACGATCATCCGCCGATCGTTCGATTGACTGCGGCTTGCCGGGTGTGGGCGAGCGTTTGGGGATTGCACGTGATATTTTCTACGTTCTTCTTGTTCGCAATTTTTCTCTTCTTCCCTTTGCTCCGTCGCCCACATTCTCTTTGGCCCGCGAAAGCCGAGGCGTTACGTATTTGCTTCCCTTTAATTTTCCCTCGAACATGCGAAATTGGATCGCAGCGAATCGCCAAAAGTCGGAGACGCGAGAGACGAAAGAGGCGCGGGATTAGAATTTGAGCGGGCAAGGTAATGGTAAATCGAGCGAAATGGAAAAATAAGAGAGCCTCGAAAGAGGGGAAATAACGCTCCGTCAGAAAGGGCCGGTCGAGCTTTGAGCTTAAAGAGAAAGCGAACACTCCGGGATATTTCTTCGGCGGGAGAGCCGAGGATCGGGTCGGCGGAGCTCTCGAAGGGCGAAAGCCGGCCGGAGGCGGAAGCGAGGATCACGAGTGAGGAAGAAGGGCGCGCAAACGCCGATGCAATATCACAGTCGAGTAGCGCGGCTCGTCTCGGCATACTAAGCGGATAGGGACGATGCGAATGAAAGGGGAAGAAATAGATGAAACTAGGGAATAGCGATGGAGTGATTTTTCTAAAAAAAAAAAACAAGACAAACGCCGACAAGAATTTAAAATAACCTTCGTGACAAAAAAATGCAGATTCTTTGTCAGCGCGCCGATCGTGAGGGAGGGGACGAGGAGGAATCGCGGCGAGGCTAAGCTACAATGTTAACGGTCGTGGCTGAAGAAAGAGAAATAAAATAAAAAAAAGAAGTATCAACGGGGTTTAATCCTTAAAAGTTAAAATTATTTAAAATTAGGCGGCATCAGACATGACGCAAGGACTACCTTAACCCTGTATAAGGCACGACTCTATCCCTACTTTAGGCTCTACCGTAGCAACGCGGGGGCCCCACTCCGCTTCCGTTAGTCCCGTTTCGGTACGGTTTCGGGCGGTGTGACTTATGCAGATAAATAATTCTCTCTTATTCCTCTCTCAAAATTAGGCGGCATCAGACATGACGCAAGGACTACCTTAACCCTTTATAAGTTCCGACTCTATACCCATTCGTAGGCGCTACCGTTGCAACGCGGGACCCCCACTTCGCGGCCGTTAGTCCCGTTTCGGTACGGTTTCGGAAGGTGTGACTTATAAAGATAAGTAATTCTCTCTCTAATTCCTCTCTCAAAATTAGGCGGCATCAGACATAACGCAAGGACTACCTTAACCCTGTATAAGGCACGACTCAATCCCTACTTTAGGCTCTACCGTAGCAACGCGGGGGCCCCACTCCGCGTCCGTTAGTCCCGTTTCGGTACGGTTTCGGAAGGTGTGACTTATAAAGATAAGTAATTCTCTCTCTAATTCCTCTCTCAAAATTAGGCGGCATCAGACATAACGCAAGGACTACCTTAACCCTGTATAAGGCACGACTCTATCCCTACTTTAGGCGCTACCGTAGCAACGCGGGACACCCACTCCGCGTCCGTTAGTCCCGTTTCGGTACGGTTTCGGGCGGTGTGACTTATCTTTATAAGTCACACCACCCGAAACCGTACTGAAACGGGACTAACGGACGCGGAGTGGGGGTCCCGCGTTGCTACGGTAGAGCCCAAAGTAGGGATAGAGTCGCGCCTTATATAGTGCTAAGACAGTCCTTGCGTCATTTCGGATGTCGCCTAATTTTGAGAGAGGAATGAGAGAGAATTCCAAAATGTTATCAACATATTACAGAAATAAAAACTTATGCAACAAATTACCCCGCAACCTAATTCTTTTTCTCACGAAAATGATTCGTTACTTTTTTTGAATACCTATATATGAATTTTCAGAGTTTTACGTGACGTTTGAGAATAAGATTTTCTTTATGTTAAAATTTGTTTAAAATCCCTATCTTCAAACATTAGATAAAATTCTGAAAAAATCCATACGCATTCAGAAAAACCGACAGATCATTTTCGTAACAAAAAAAAATTAGGTTGCCGGATAATTTGTCGCACAATTTTTATTTTTCAGTAATTTGTTGATAACATTTTAGAATTATAATGATGCAAAAACAATCTTTTCAGCACCTCCGATATGCCCGCTTTTTTCCAGATTTTTATTCCATCGAGAAGTGTTCGTAGTCTCTCTCTCAGTCCTCTCTCGAACTTAGGTGACGTCAGGCATGACGCAAGGACTCCCTTAATAGCGCAAAATGTTGTCGCTCGACTTTTGAGGCCGCATCGTCGGCGTTCCAGAGGTCGCGGCCGCCGTTGGATATCCCTGTCGAGCGGAACCGAGAAATATTCCGAGCGAATGACTCCGGGACGCGCCCAGCCCAGCGAAAGAGCCGGGAAGAGACTCCGCGTCGACGGGCCCGAGAGTGACAAGCGGGGAAATTGGAAAATTGATCTCCAACTCTCCCGCGGAGGATCCGTCACGGGGTGAGCCGGCGACTTTCCGGTCGCCCAGGAGTTTCCCCGGCGTCACCGCCACTGGTGTTCCCGGCACGCTCCTCGCCTCTCCTCGAGGCTCCTTTTTCATTCTGATCAACGGCACAGAAGAGCCACCGACACCAGGACGAGCCATCCACTTCCCGACATTCTCAACCCCGGACGGTTCTGCGACCCGACTCTATCGTGAAATTTAATTCGCCAATCGCCCCCGGCGATTAACTCCTCTCGACGCGATCACCGGCCTTACGACTTATCCGTGGGTTATCAGGCTACATTATTTTTATTTTCTTTTTTTATTCTCACTCTACTCGCTTCGGCCTAATTTATTAGATCAGCGAGAGACGAAGTCGAGACGCAAGATTTAATAGAATATTGTGACGCCTCGTTGAGGTAGTTGCGATATAATTGAGTGGTGATGATCAGGAAACTATCCAATTACGCTCCGCTTTTCGGGTAAGGTAGAGTATAAGAGCACGTGCAATAAAACGCCTATTCACTGGCTTTTTCGTCTGCTTAACTGTCCATTCATTGGCCGGTTTGCCCTATTTCGTATACAGTAGATTACCTTGTAAGGCGCATCGGACCAATTAGCCACAACCGGATGAGTTGGATTCTCCACTACCTGTTTTAGTAGGGGAGAGCGGGGAAAAATGGGACAGCGTGGCACAACTCAATTTTCCAATCATTTTTGTATGCCCCATTTTGTCCCAAGGCTACATCCGGATTTTCAAGTCTGTTTTGCTCCACTCACCGCCATCGCCACCATTGTAAAGTTGTTGGAAAATTGCGTTTTGCCCCATTGTCCCGTTTTGCCCCACCGTCCCATTTTGCTCGATTGTCCCGTTTTGCCCCACCGTCCCATTTTGCTCGATTGTCCCTTTTTGCCAACCGTCCCATTTTGGCCCGCTCTCCCCTGCGTGCCGGTTCACCCGTGCCGTAAAAAAACTTGGACCGGTAAAGAAATGGAAGGAGTATTTCCTCTTCCCGCTATGCAGGCAGAACGACTCCCAGAAAAGGCCAATCCAACATACCCGGTCGTACTTTGTACAACTTATTTGGTGGGTAAAACTTATTTGGATGCAACTTACGCGGTTGTCTAGTGTATCTATTGTAACGTTTCTCGGGAATAAAGAGATAGCCGATTATAAAAAGAAGGAAATTGGGGTATTTATTAGCTCGAGTTATGCCTTCGTGACCGTTCGTATATGTTAAACGTCCGTTCGCTTCCAAGTCCCGAATAAGACTGACGGTCAACTCTACGTTCGTTGTGAAGCCGATCGTTTGTTCGTCCGTCAAATGTTCTGCTGTCCGAGCGGTTCTCCATGACCGCTTACCGAGGATAATCGTCTATTCTAAACCGTGCACGATATTCGTAACAATATATATATGTAGAAAATATTTCTACGATGTATTTAGAATTTTTTTTTAGCACTAATAATTAATTGCCGATATGATTTTCATTCAAGGCGATAGCGCGACGATTTATCTTAATATGTTTATCTTGGGGAGGAAAAAATGTACATATGATTGTGCCTCGAACGTGTCTTTCGAAATTATTGACCTCGTTCGACACAAGTTTCGTACGGCTTCTCGGCTAATTATCGCCGACTTTGAGAGAAAAAGAGGCAGGCTGGAACGGGAGTCAAGAAGCCACGTTGACAGAGCTTAAAAGGTCACCGAGCGGAAGAGCGCCGCGCCGCCGCCGCGCCTCGGAAACTCGCAAGCGCAGATACACCCTCCGGAAAGGAAATTACGAATGTATGCAAATTAAACAATATTTTCAAATTTTCATAATATTTTAATGAAATTATAGTCGTAAAATATTGAAAAAACGACAATAGCTTCGGAGAGCCATTTATTATCATATACTTCTAACAATTACTTCTAATAATTTACTTCAATTTTACTATAAAATTATGTTCATTTTTCCCCAGAACCTTAAATTGAATGTACAAGTTTCGGCATAAAAGCTTTCACTCACACGCAGTAAATCAACAATTTTTTTTAACAGTGCAGAGCAGCATCAGCGGGTCATTCGAGAGGATAACCAAGGAAGAGAAACGAGGTCTTTAAGGAAGCTGGAGTACAGTTAGCGCCGGCTAGGGTGGAGCATCCAGGAGAAGCTTCCTTCATACCATCTTGGTTCTCCTTTGCTTCTTCTCCTTCCCCTTTGTCTATTTCGCCGGTTTCCACGAGAAAGGTAACGCCACAATGACTCCGGATGGCATCCGAAAGGTCCGATTCAATTATCGTCCCGACGGGGACTTCGTGAGTGGTGCGCCTTGCAGCGTCCTGGACCGGAAGCGGAAGCTGTGGTATCAGAAAGCGCCGTCCTCACTTCGTCGGAAGCTGCGGCTACGGCGGAGAGCCCCTTCGCGAAACGAAGCTATAAAGAAGATGAAAGAGCCTCGGAAGAGCCGAGCGAAGGTTCGTGCCTCCAATTTTTAGCGCTCGTTATTGATCATCCGGAAGAAACGTAAAGAGATAAAGGAAGAAAACGAGGAGCGCGCGCGCTGCCCGACAATAACGAAAAGCTCTAAACTCCAACGATGATTCTCTCCACTTCCGGTGAACCCGCTGCGTTCACTGTGCTCGGATAGCGCGAAACTATATGGCTCGATATTACATAATAAAAATCGTGGTAGTAGTAGTGAGTTTATTAACAATACATAACATGTAACAGATTTTTTTGTACGTAATAATTTTTCACTTTTCACGTATATTGTATTTGGCCATCGAGCGCAGTCTTTCAGCCATAATAAAAATAATTACGTCGGTAAAATAATTAAATCGGTAATCTTTTCCGCACCCTTCGCAGAGCTTACGGAGGATCGCCTGGAATTAGCAGGATTAGTCGGCAGCGATAAATGTTCACCGATTCACAAGGGTACTTCATTCGTGTAAAAATGTCCCACTCGGATGAGCTGTGTAAATTTTGAATGGGCAACAAAATCTGACTAATTCGTGAACCCCAAATGCTTTACAACGAGCGATGACACAAGTGTGAATCATTTAGTAATCGGGACAAATGGTCGCGATTACTAAAAGAATCTGTATTTTTCCATATTTCATACACTAAAACAAAATTATATATTTAATGTACCGAACTGGAAATTCGTATGCAAAAACTGGTACATCGAATTTAACGTACAATTATGATGGAAAATTAATAAACTTTTTCAGTGAAATTAATGTAAATTATTAAAATTCAAGTACTTTCATAGGAAAATTAAAGTAAACTCTTAAGAATAAAGTATCTACAATGTTTTCAATAAACTGAACATTAATTTTTCATCACAATTGTACACGAAATTTAATATACAAGTATTTGCATAAAAAACTTCCAGTTCGGAACCTTAAATTCCATACGATATTTTTTACAGTCTAATGAAAATAATTAAATCGCTAGCCTCGTCCGCACTCGTTTCGGAGATTGCGCGGAATTCCCCGGAAGGAGCATGATTACTCGGAAGCGGGATTACTCGGTAGCCATCAATGTTCACCAATTCAAAACGCCGCATAACTCGTGTAAAAATATCCCACTCGAACGAAAAGTTAAAATTTTAACTCTGTGACAAAATCTGCCCAAATGGAAAATCTCAAATGCTTTACAGCGAGCGATCCCAAAAGCGTTTTAGAGCGTTTGAATCGAGCGAGTCGACTGAATGAACATTTTTCCTTCAGCAGCCGATTCAGAATTTATCGGACAAATGGTCTCGATCACTAAATAAATCCGCATTTTTCCAATATTCGGATGCCACGAAACTGGCTGGATAAAAAAAATGTAATAGTCAAGCTCCACCCTGTGAGGATCTCGTTTGAGCCGTCAAAGGATTCCTCGGAATTAGCAGGATAACTCGGCAGCCAAAAGTGTTCACCGATTCACAACGGTGCATCACTCGTGTAAAAATGTCCCGTTCGAATCAGCGGTGTAAATTTTTTTATCCGCGGAAAAATCTGCCTAAATCGCAAATCCCAAATGCTTTGCAACGAGCGATCCCAGAAGTGCTTCGGAACGGCTGAATCGGGCGAGTTAGCGGAATGAAAAATTTTCGTTCGGCGGGCTGCGCGCCCAGCGGTCATTCGATTCCGGATGTATCGCACAATGGCGCCGATTAATAAATGAATCCGTACTTTTTCCAGGTGACCCGTCCATCCGCGAACGATTCGCGTTTAATGAACAGAAGCGCGATAAAGGGGCGTTTTCTATCTGAACGAAATTTATACATCCATCGAAATAGAATTCGCAGTCGCCGGCGGGCAGGAAGCGGAGCCGGATAGCGTGTATTATTTCGCTTGTTCACGGTATATTTCTAAAGTAGTACGATAACGATACCTGGCAGCTGTCAAGAACAGGGAAAAAATCGCGCCGAGAACGATGTATCGCCGGAGCTCGATAGAGAAACGCGAATGGAGAACGAACGCGGGTCAGATATAGCGAGCTTGTCAGTGGGGAGCGCGCAGAAGAGACCGAGAATTTCCACAGGCTATTCGGGAAGGGTGGAAGCCAGTAGCGACGATGGCTGGCGGCCAAAATTTCGGAGTGAAAAGAAACGGGGTGGAAAAGTAACAGAAGAAGTGAGGGGAAAAAAGTTGAAGTTGCGCAAAGTTGGGACGGCAAGAAATGGAGACCTCGGCGAAACTGTCGGCCGTTAAGCGTCGACTTAAACCATGCATTATCAGCGTCATTAACAATTTCGTAGGGAAACAACGAAACCTTCGACCTTGGGAGAGGTTCCAGTAAAATAACATGCGCAAATAACGTTGGCTGATCGATTTTGGCTTCCTCGTGGAGGAAGCTGTGCGCAAAATTGTGATCAATGAGGAAGCCAAAATACTTTGTACCAATTTTTCGCGACTTAAAAAAATTTGTCCATCTCAAAATTAAGAGCGTTTAAATATATCGCAACATTTATCAAAGAAAATCGCAAACTGAAATTGGCGGATTGCGTCGTTTTGAGGCAACTTTTAATCTGTTCCTCACCGCTGATTACAAAACTAATTTACTTCTCGACGTTTTGGACTATTTTAACTACTCTGACACTAAAATCCCGATTATTATTATTTTTTAATGAATAAAGCTTCCTCTACGAGGAAGCAAAGAAGATGCTGGACTCGATCTCCATTCGTACCAGCTACCGAGAGATTATAGTTAAATAATTACCGTGACTGGAAGAAACGTCCTGTAAGTCGCATCGACGCTACTGCGAGACCGACCTAGTAAATATAACGATCGCTTGAGAGATATTAACATAGCATATAATAATAAGGAACTAGGGCGCCACCTATAGAAGAAGGTACCGGACTCATAAGAATTTTTTGTAACACGTACACGAAAAAAAGTCCCGCTTTTCGCGCCTATAAAGTGTGGCGACAGTGGCGCTTTCTAGCAGAGGACGCATAAAAAATGCTCTACATACTATTTTACACGCTGGTTACTTCTTTGCACACTTTTTTCACAGTCTACTTTTGCGCACACTTTTTCCACACTTTAGCCACTTTTGCGCGCGGTTTTTTAACATTCAAGCTACTTTCGCTCACAAACATCTGGCACTGTAGCTGTTTCTCCGCACGCACTTTACGGGCACGAAAAACGGAAATTTTCGTGCACTTGTCAGAAAAATTTACTAATTTTTCTGACAAAAAAAAGTGGTTTTCTTTTTAGTATGCGATACTTGTACGGAAAAGCGGTCTCCCGACGACGGTTGGGAAGTAGGCAGGGCCGCCTCCTCTCGAGCTACAAACGTCACTTGGCTTCGAATCGCGCCTTTGTAGCTCCCGATTCGGCTCGTGCAGCCAACTTCACAACCTCCGTCAGAAGACCACTTTTCCGTACTAGTATCGCAAAGTACTATTTCGTAGATATGGTAAAAATTCTTGGAAAATCTGAGACTTTCCTCCACATGTGGCGCCTTAGTTCCCCACTACTATGTGCTATGGTAATTCTTGTAAATGATCGGTACTTTTTACTAGATCCTTCTCTCAGTACACTGATCCACGTTCGCTGGGACGAGCCAGGTGGGACTCTATTAGCGTGAAAGCTTCCGAGGGCAAATTTCGATCACGCCCGAATTAAGCCTGCTTGCAATGACTGAACGATGGGCCAGTTTCGTTGTTCTAGTCCATCTGAAATCCGATCACGGAGCCGTGAGCCGTAGCGAATGGATTTGTTGCTGCGCGGCTTTCTGGTCGTGTATTACGGTAATGCAGCATGACCGAAAGCTCCAAGGGCCGTGGCGTTCGCGTAGATAATTTCTACATGACCACCGCGAGAGATTCTCCACAGAGTAGAAACGGAAGCATATTACGTAGCGCGGTATTAGAAGCCTCAAGCTAGGCACCAACGAACGGAACAATCCTGCCCCGTAGGTGCTGAGATAACATACACCAGGCCGTGGATTATGCGTCCATTAGCAAAATTAATCTATGCATAGGGGAAACCGGGGCAAAACGGGGTACCGGGGCAAAGTGGGGACATGTACCCCGTTTTTCCCCAGATGGTTTTTTTTTTTATATCCTTGCAAAACCAGTGCCAATACAATTTTGGTGTGAAATACAATGGATCTATGCTTTCCATATCGTTTTAGCAGGTTTTATTGTTTAGCGTCCCCGTTTTGTCCCGGTCCACGGGAAAACCGGAGCAAAACGGAGGCATGGGGCAAAATGGGGACATGTACCCCGTTTTGCCCCATTGTTTTGTTTCTAACCTTTTGTTTTGTTTTTGCCCCATTGTTTTGTTTTTAACCTTTCAAAACCGGTGCTAATACAATTTTGGTGTGAAAAACAATGAATCTATACTTTCGGTATCATTGTAGCAGGTTTTATTGCTTAGCGTCCCCGTTTTGCCCCGGGTTCCCCTATATACGTACGAGAGGCCGGGCGAGGTGGACTCCCAAAGCAAATAACGCGGCTACAACGGTGCCGAAATATAGGTTTATAGGTTTATAGGTATTTATAGGTTTTATAACTCGTCCGAAAAAAATAATGATCTGAGGCGAAACGGGCTGCCCTTCAATTGCTCATTGTTTTTTAGCCCACGCCATCCACGCATCCATACATCTTAACTTTTCCTACTTCTACCTATCAACGATGAAGTTCTTGATTATGCTTTTATGCTTAAACATTTCCTTTCAAGTTTTTATTTTTATTTATTTTTTTTTATTTTCGGATGGCCCATAACGCCGTGTGTCGGCCTGATTTTTCACTGGCCCATCTCGCCCCGGTCTTCCCTATCAACCCTTCTTAAGCTCTGGTGCGGCCTTCGTTCAAGCAAAAGCAAATACCCACTGTTTCAGGCCAGTGAATTACGTCTCAACAGTTTACATTAAATTGAAGACACTTTAGGCAACGCACGTACAAAAAGTCCCCTCTTAGTGTCTTCAACGCGTAGCGAAAGCGACGCTTTTTGTAAGCCGCGCGAGAAAGACACTGCGCATGCGCGAATCGCACAGGTCACTTTTCCGCACGCTTTTTTTAAGACTCCAACATTCCCCCACGCTTTCGCCACGCTGCAGGCATAAAAAGGGGGAATTTTTGTGGGCATTTGTTACGGAAAGTTGTGAGCGATACTTGCCCAAAAAAACGGACTCGCTTCAGCTCGTGCGGCAAACTTGGCAACCTTTCTTGAAAGGCGGCTTTTCGTACCAGCTTCGCAAATTACTGTTTTGGGAGATCGAGAACCGAGATTCGATTTGCGAAGGAATGCCGAAGATACGGCCCACGCTAAGAGCCTCAGCTTTTTCACCCCTTTTCCCACGGAAAATTGCCATTCCGTTCTCCAATCCTAGATGCCTAAAGAATCGCGCAGTTCCACACCCGAGCGCACAACGATTTCCATAGATCTCCGCTCGTGTATTTTGGTACAAGGGCGTTTTTCCCAGCAACAGTAGGTGGACCGGTTCGTAAGAGCCGAAGTGAGATACGAAGTAAGGCAACGATTTAACCCCGAAGCGAGACGATGGGGAGCCACTGATTTTCTCCGTGAGATTTATATCATTCGACGCGAAGTGGGGCTCTTACGTAAGGTTAAGCCCCGAGGTTTGCCGGCTTTTGCGGCAGCGCGGAGACGCGAGATGGTCGCGCGGGTTAGTGCGAGGGAAAGAAAGACAATCCCTGGGAGCGGAGCCATCAGTACCAACGGCGGTGGAGCTGTGTCACGAGCTGGTACAGGAAACGCGGCCCGGCACTCCTGGGGTCCAGGTCGGGGCATAAATTACGATGCCGCAGGAATCGATGCACCGTGCGTGACGCTCCCGAAGCGGGAATCTCTCTGGCCCCGTCGTTCAGACGGTACGCCACTCGCACTGGCTTCTCTCCACTTCAGCGATCGCAGGTCTCTTCGAAACTGCGGCTAGACGAGCTGCGGAGACCAACAACATCGTAGGGGAGAGCGGGGCAAAATGGCACAGTGGGGCAAAACTCAATTATCCAATAATTTTTGTGAATCTGGCCCCGTCGTTCAGACGGTACGCCACTCGCACCGACTTCTCTCCACTTCAGCGATCGCAGGTCTCTTCGAAACTCCGGCTAGACGAGCTGCGGAGACCAACAACATCGTAGGGGAGAGCGGGGCAAAATGGAACAGTGGGGCAAAACTCAATTTTCCAATAATTTTTGTGAATCTGGCCCCGTCGTTCAGACGGTACGCCACTCGCACCGACTTCTCTCCACTTCAGCGATCGCAGGTCTCTTCGAAACTCCGGCTAGACGAGCTGCGGAGACCAACAACATCGTAGGAGAGAGCGGGGCAAAATGGCACAGTGGGGCAAAACTCAATTGTCCAATAATTTTTGTGAATCTGGTCCCGTCGCTCAGACGGTACGCCACTTGCACCGGTTCTCCACTTCAGCGATCGCAGGTCTCTTCGAAACTCCGGCTAGACGAGCTGCGGAGACCAACAACATCGTAGGGGAGAGCGGGGCAAAATGGAACAGTGGGCCAAAACTCAATTTTCCAATAATTTTTGGATCCCCCATTTTGTCCCAACGATATATCCACATCTTCAAGCCTGTTTTGCCCTACTTACCATCACCGCCACCAACCAAGCTTGGTTGGTGGCGGTGAAAATCTGAGTCTTTCCGCCATAGTTGACGCCTTAGTTCCCTACTAGTAAATATGACTATATCGCTTCAGAGATATTACCATAGCACATAGTAGGGAACTAGCGCGTCACCCAGATTTTAGCAAAACTCAATTTTCCAATCATTTTTGTGAATATCTCTGACCCCGTCGCTCAGACGGTACGCCCCTCGCACCGGCTTCTCTCCACTTCAGCGATCGCAGGTCTCTTCGAAACTCCGGCTAGACGAGCTGCGGAGACCAACAACATCGTAGGGGAGAGCGGGGCAAAATGGCACAGTGGGGCAAAACTCAATTTTCCAATAATTTTTGGATCCCTCATTTTGTCCCAACGATATATCCACATCTTCAAGCCTGTTTTGTCCCACTTACCATCACCGCCACCAACCAAGCTTGGTTAACTTCATTGGAAATATTAATTTTAATAAGTTTATTGGAATATTGCGTTTTGCTCCATTATCCCGTTTTGCCCCGACTGTCCCATTTTACCCCACTCTCCCCGACGTCCTCTACGGAAGCTGAGCCCTCGGCTAAAATCCGATAATTCGGGTTTCTGTGAGCTGAAAATAATTTTGTCCAAAAAATAAACATTCATTTATCTTCAATAAATATCCATTTATTTAAAATAAATGGATATTTATTCGTCATAAATATTCATTTACTTTGAACAAATATTCATTTATCCAAATCCAGATAATGCATTATTCGCACCGAATCAAGCTACATTAATCGCTGGTAACCTTCTCGGAGTCGACTGCAGTGAATCTCTTTGAGTCAAACAAAAGCCTCCCGTACATGTCGTGAGTCTCGTAGATCTTTTTTTTTCACGTAGTCCCGGATTTCCAAGCTTCATTTCCCTCACCGTCCATCGCGACGTGTGCTTTGGCACGTTGGACGTCGCGGCTCATCGTGCAAACCCGCGATCCCTCGCCCGGATTTTCATTCTCATCCCTATCTTTGTTTTCCTCTTTCTCCGACTCGTCATTCGGTGTGACAGGGTTGTAACTTTGTGCCCGTCACCGCCGGCCAGCGGCACGGTCCGTCCATGGCTTTTGGTCCGGCAGCGCACGGGCGCGGTGAGGGTCGAAGCTGCGGCAAATTGGCAATTTGGATCTCGGCGCGCACCGAACGCCAAAGTGAGAGATACAGAGGAAGAGACACAGAGGCGCTCCGGCTCTGTGTGAACGTCCGCGAGCGAATTTCTACATGCATATATGCAGAAAAGCGGGCGAGGCACGGGCTTGTGGGCCGGCCGGAGCCACGGGCATCGGGGCCAGTACCGTTATACCGTCAACGTGCCATACGCTCGATTCTCGGAACACACGAAACTCTAATTCAACTATTAACGTTTCGATCGAATGGAAATTCGCGTCGGGGGAGCGTACGCCGAGTAGGAGAGACTGTTCCTCGTTGGGCGGATGGTTGGATGGTTTTCCCACTGGTGGTTGTGCGAGACCGGTTATACATTCGTAGCGCGGACATTGCGCTCAGCGTTACTTGTCAAATGTACCTTCGAACCTACCCTGTAATTCACCTGCACTTCGTACCGGCACTTGCACCACAGCGGAGGTAAATTCTCCGGAACAATAGCAACCACTATTCAATCTTCCCGTTAACTGTTAATTACGAGCGGACTGATGGGACAACTAGCACTCGCTATTTACTACGACACCGATCATATTTGGCCGCGTTCGTTCGCGCGACTGATGATCCTTGCGAAAGGGCTGGAACGTGTTTGCTGACGCATCGTCCTGCTTTGGTTATTTAGAGGATCCTTTGAATCTCTCGGAACTCCAATTTCGTATGCGTTATTCTACTGGCGGTCGTTCTGGCTCGCAGGCGCTCATGGAATGGAGTGAGTTCCATTCTGTGGCCGAAATTTCCTAGTAGTCGAATGTTGGGTCGGGAAATGAAATTTAGCTCATTCTGCGGAATAAATTTTCTAATGCTTGAATTTTAGCTCATGGAATTGAATTTATTCCATTCTGTGGGTACAATTTTCAAATAGTTGAGTTTTAGCACATAGTACGGAATGTACTCCATCCTATGAACCAATTTTTTTCACATGGTTGAAATTTGGCTCATGCAATGGAATTTCGTCAATTCTATGGTCACAATTTTCTAATGGTTGAATATTAGCTCATGGAATGGAAGTTTGTAGCAGACGCTCGCAGCGAAGGTCCATGAATGCAAGAGAACAGGTGGAAGTATATAAACACAGGGAAACGAGGCAAGGTGTTTATCGCGACAATGGCCGGTGGTGCAACAGTCGTACCAAAGTAGATGAGGAAGGGGCGACCGTTCGAATAATTCTAATACGAGGAACGCACAGGGCTTATCGGGACTGCGGTATCCTCCCTGCTGTTTATTTTCCGTCCCTCGCTTTGCTTGTCGACAGCGGCAATCCACTCGGTTCTACGTACCTCGAATGCATGCATTCAACTTGCTCGCCACATCGCCCCGACGTTGTACCGATTCTATGCGAAACGCTGCTCGCTCATTAGTCTCGGGCCGTAAGTGGGGAAACCCGAGCGGGAAATGGAACGGTTTCTTCGCGGCGTAAAGCCATGACCGAATGATGTTTCCGAGCCAGTGCAGAATACACGGAAGAGCAAAGGGATGCAGAGATATAGAGAATAGGGGGGGGGGGGGGGGAGACTGACATGGAGAAGAAACGGGATTCGGAGATAACTGCCTGAAACAGCTACGAGTTCCTGCCATTGCCAAGATATATTTTATTTTGTTTGCTCTAATACCTTATTCGCTTTGCTGAATTCCATGTTCAATAATTCGAGGCATCTCTTGCACGATTCTCTTCCGAGAGTACACAGTAATATAGGTAGGAATGTTTCTTGTCCGCAAACGTCCAAAATTCTTTTTTTGCTAATATCACCAAAAAAATGTTGTTCACTATAGAATTTTTTTTTTTCATCTATCTTTTATGGTAATTTGTTATTCGCTAATTATTTGATGTATTCTTTCTTTTGCGTTCTTAATCTTGTCACTCTCCATGGATGCAACGAAATTCTCCAACTGGAATTCCCTGACTTTTCCCGGTTTGTCAGAGCATAAATGTGATATTTCCAGTCTATCGATAACGGTACAAATGGAGAATTACAAATAACGTAAAACATAAAATACAATGATTGTTAATATATTAAACTCAGTTCACAATATTAAAATTAGTTCCCAACGAGGATAATATCACTATGATATAATATACATGTTTTATATAGTCGACAAGTTTTCTGAAACGGAAAATGTAGATGTCGTGCAGCACAGAATTAAATCGACAACATCAGATTCAAAAAAATGCCCAGGGTTACAAAAAAATGCCATGACTTTTTCTTGACTTTTCCAGCTCCCAAAAAATCCCCTGGATTTTTCCGGTTTTCCAGGTTTTCCACGGTTTCAAATCGCTTCATGATGTTTTTCATCAACATGTATTTGGGCTCTGCTCATTTTCATTTACTTAAATAAATAAATAAAAATGATCGTTAATATTATAAACGCTCTTCATTACCGCGCTAGTTATATGAAGTACGACTCGAACCGACCTTATCTGGGTCATGGAACTTGCTCCATTTACATTAATTCCAGCAAACCTTCACATGTTACCTATAATGTAAATTTCCTGTAATAATTTCTTTTCCCGACTTACCAAAAAATATCCAACGGCCGTTACTCATTATTGACTCACACCGTTTCCACCCAGCATTGCAGGAGGCTTGATTTCGCGTCTACAGAATCACCTCCCTTAAACCCCACTGAGCCCAGTAACGAGTAAGTTTTCTTTTCAAAGGAAACGACTGCTGGATTGGTTCGTTTCCCGGACTGAGAACCTCAGACCGGGCTTAAAAAAAAAGCCAGAAAGAGGCAGAAAAACGCAGACTATCGGATCCCGTCTACGTTACACGCCCGGTTTGCCGTGGGTTCGAATAGGACTCTTCCACAGGGATGTTTCACTCAGACCCGTGGGAAACCCTTCAATTTGTTCCGGGCGCTCGCAAACCACCGACACTATAGGAAATCTTTCGCCATTCCCGTGAAATCCGGTTTTTTTTCCTCGGCTTATCGGGTATCTGCTCGGTGATTAGATTCACAGGCATTGAACGACGTCAATGGATGCATAAAAAAAGCTAATACATCGAGTACAGATTAAAGAGCAGAGAGCAGAGATGCTCTTTAATCTGATGCAGAGATCCGAGATTGAAGGCCCGGATGAATCAGGCCGAAATACCAGCGGGTAAAAAAAATTGACCGCAGTATAAAAATCGGTTTCCGGTAAAAGCGAATGCATATCAAATAAAAGCGGATTCGGTGAAAACTTGAAGAATAGCGAGGGAGGTTCGGGGGCGATAATCGATGAGAAACTACGGCTCGGCGCGAGATTAAAGCAAACGTATTAATTAATGGTTTACAAAAAAGGGGATATGCGCGGCTCTGAAAATATATAATCTGGTGTGCAGCCGCGGTTCGGTGCGTCGCATCGATTTATTGGCCGGCGTAGTGACCATTATAATGGGCGAAGCGGGATGTTTCTCTGCGGAGCGAGGGGGCGAAAGAGATAGGACGGCGAACTGGCATACATCCGCACATTTCCACTTTATTTCATGACCGCCGTGAATTTATAGACGACGTCAGGTATTTTCGAATGGAGGCGATCGGAACGGGCCGTAAACGTTAAAGCTTGAATCCCAAATAACGCTCCCGTATAGCACACTGGGGTAATACACGCGTCGTATACAGTTGAGCGTCGTCGGTGATAAATTCCTCGAAAAATCTTTACGATTGACGCGCTCCGTCACAAACCACTTCGTGTCTTTTTCCATTTCCGTGTCGCGGGGATCAAAAATGAAAAATTTCGTTTTTAGGACGTTGCACGGTAAGTAAAAAATTTATAATAATTGTCAAGAATTATATAAACAAATATGTGAATTATGTGAATTAAGTTGTATGAATGAATATAGAAAAGGGCGGGGCAAAATGGGACCGTGGGACAAAACTCAATTTCCTAATATTTTTTGGATGTCCCATTTTGCCCCATTGACACATCCGGATTTTCTGTCTCGTTTTGCCCCATTGGCGAACCAAAAATGATTGGGGAATTGCGTTCTGCCCCACTCTCGTGTTTTGCCTTGCTCTTCCCTATAAGTTATATCTATAAATATATAACTTGTATTAATATATAGAGAGACAGAATAAATATGTAAGAGTGCTGAAGGACTTCGGTCGATTGCCAATTAGCAGTATATATGTGATTTAACTTTGTTACACTGATAAAAAATACGGTTAAATCAACTGAACGTTCGGGCAGGGACGCTCAAATAAATATTATGTCGATACAACTAAAAGGTTCGTTAGTTCAACAATTTTTTGATGATTTCACTAAAATATTTTTGTAGCATTAAAATATTTGTTTCGACCGACTAAGTATTTATCCATGCCCGAATCATTAGTTGATTCATCTGCATTTTTTTATCAGCGCATGTATCAAAAACTGTTTCACGTTAGGTATTGTCAATAAATTCTTTTTTTTTAATATTTCTGTGCCATTCAAATATTTTGTCCGACCGACAAAATATTTACTTGAACGTCACTGCTCGAATCTTTAGTTGATTCAACTGCATTTTTTTATCAGTGCATGTATCAAAAACTCTTTCACGTTACGTGTTGTCAATAAATTCGCTGCTACTATCATAAATACATAAATTTCATAAATAAATAACGAGAAATAATGTCAGAAATTTTCGGGCCGTGATGCAAGCAACGACCCTTCGACTCCGAATTTCGATGCAGATTTCCGAATTCCGGACTGGAGGCCAAACGAGCGTGAAGAAATTTTCATCGGAACCGCTAACTTTTGAAATTGTTCACCTCCCTCAGCGCTGCTTCATGTCGCACGTAGATAAATTTGCGATGGCGTAAATTCACGGACAAACCCATGCACGTTTGTAAACGTGCGACGCCCGTTTCGGCGTTTATTCGCCGATGCGATTAGGGTTAATTGAATACGGATCGCAGCACGCCGTCGGGCTGTGCTTGCACGTCGTTCACCTTCAGCACCATCCGCCATGACAAGGTGCCAGGGGAATGGCGAGGTAACCGACTCCGAGTGTACGAACTACCTTTGCTGAACCCTTGTGCACCATCATTTGCATGTGCGTGTGAGTGTGCGCGCACCGTGCAGATGCGGAGGTGGTTGTATCAACACAGTACCTGGAGTTCGTCTCGTATGACGCGCTCGCCTACACTTTCGTCAAAGCGAAACTAGGAGATTGAGAGTCGAGCGGAATTTAATAATGTCGCGGCAATGAGGGAATTCCCGTGTAGACCATTGAAGATAAAAACAAAAATAGAGATCAAAAACTCGGCAATCGAGACGAGTACGTGAATTGAAGGGACGTTTTCTATTTTTATTAAACTGTCGCAGTTTCAGTCGTCCCGCGAAGATTTCCCGTCGCGAAAACTGCCAGCGACTATCTTCAGAGTTCTTCCACCGGAAATACGACGATCGGTAATAAAATCGGTAATTAATTTTTTTTTTACGATGTTGACGGTTTAGGGTCGAAGGGAAGTTCGTAGACGAACCTCAATTGACACCGCGAACTAGCAATTTGTTTATCGGATTATGGTTTAGAGGAGAGCGGGGCAAAACGGGACAGTGGGGAAGACGCAATTTTCCAATAAAAATTTGGACGGCCCATTTTGCCCCATCGATAAATCTGGATTTTCTGCCCAGTTTCGCCAATTATTGCCCTGCTCTCCCCTATGTATGCGCGTTTACACTTTGGCTTACATTTTTTTCGTCAGAAACATTTGGTTAAGTAATATTATGTCGTTTCGACAAACACTGGCGTCTTCATAAAAACGCCAAACTGGGTCATCGCAGTGAAACGCATAACTCCCGTTTTGCCCAGAGGTCAGTCAGGAGTTAAAAATGAAAAACCGGTTCGGAGAAAAATAAATTCAAAATATTTTGGGGTTACGTTGATCACGCAGTAGCACTTCTTGCGGCATTCGTTAAATAAAATATTAACGTAAATATCATAGTGCGGTGTAGCGAACATCATACGCGGACTGTGAAGTAAGGCGCACTTCACAGCGTGTGTATAAAGTTCACTTTACCGCACTTGTATCGCAAAGTACTATTATAAAGTATAGTAATAATCTCCAGAATCGTATAGTAATTAGAAGACGAAGTGGAAAAATTACAATTTTAACGAAACGCATCGCGAATTTCGCTATACATAAGCCGCTGTACCATTTACAGCATATCGTCATTATTCCCATACTTTGCGCCAACAAATGTTTAATATTATTCTCCAGGCGCATATAAAATGCCCCAAGTTACTTTGGTATAAACTACTAGGACTTCAGTGATAAATTGCGCACGCTTCATAATTTCTTGCTATATTCGATTTAGTAACAATTACTGTGGCTGCCGCGTCACACGATTGAATAGTTTCGTCGATTTAGTTTCTCCTCCCATACCGTATAGGAAAATTTCCCAGATTTCCGAAATGTCCCGCCTTAGCTATACCGTCTCGAGATTATTCCCAAACTATTTCAGATCACATTACTATCTTTTCTCTCCGCGTACGTATCCCCAAACCGAAATCCCGTCCAACCAGCTTCCACGGAATCTGCCAATCGAGTCGACAAAAGTGTCAAACAACCTACCGACATTTTCGTGTAGAAAATTTGCTACGACAATCGTCCAATTTTATTTCTCGATCCTTCACCCGCACGGTCTTCGCGCCACCGCAATTGCGCGGATCTGACTATTCCAAGGGAGAAAAACAATGGGAATACATGGAAGGGCAGAGAAGGCGGAGAAAGGGAAGAACGACGCCGTTCGAGGCTTAAGGAAGTCCGGACGAAAGTTGGAGGCAACGACAGGGATATATCGTCGCGTGATGCACGCTCTCGCGAGCCTCTGCGATCCCGATAAGAAGTTTTCGCCTCCTCGGTCGGGAGAGTGTCGGAGGATGGAGTTCAGCCCGAGCCTGGAGGAGGAACAGTCTCAGCGATGTACCTGTGTGTGTGTGCGCTCGGGACCTTTCCGAGGATGAAACGGCGCAACTGCCACGGTAAAAGGGCCGCTGGTACCGTGGGGATGGAGCAACAGAGGTGATATACCATCAGGAGCACTAGTCACGTGGTACCGATGGTGCTATAGCTGGGCCAACGTAGCGGTGGTTTCCACTCAACGGATCCGGGCGAGCATCAATCTTTCCCGGAGGGAAACGTCCCGGGAACGTTATCCCCAGCGATTAATGCTCGATCGACGGTGGGGCTCTTCCCCCCCCCCACCCCCCCCCCCCCCCCGGGCCCGAAGCCATCACTGTATCCCTTTCAACCCGCGTCTCGCCCGCCCGGCGGAAAAGCTCTCTCCTCTATCTTCTTATTTTGCCCCCTCGCGCACACTCGCATCGCGCCCGAATTACGTGGGCGAAACATTATTTTTATTTTTACCAAAGCGGTTTATCCGCCATTTTGGGCCAACGGGGTAGGAGAAACCGTTTCTTGTGTCGTTAGTCAGAAGCGGTAAGGATGACTATAAGAGTGGAGGAATGGACGATCAAGATTGTGGTTAAGGTAGTTTAGTTCAGTTTTGTTGAAGAGTCTGGGATAAATAGGCGAAGGACCTCAGCCGGTAGATAAAAGCACATGTAAATGCAAAAGAGTACACCGTGTAGGATGGTCGTACTGTAGCGCATTATAGCGCTAAAAAGGAGTGGGTAGAAAATGAGTGGACATTAAGCCTAGTAAGCTAATTTAGCCTGGAGAGAAATAACAGAAGGATAAAACAGGAATCAATTAACAATTTAACAGTAGCGAATGAAGAATTATTTATTTATTTAGTGAATTCAGTTCAGTTCCGGAACCAGCGCCGGATCTCGAAACTACTTGTTTAGGGCGCAGCGGTTAACTCTGTGGAAATAAAGTGCCTGAAAAGGTTGTACGAGCGCGAACTTGATTATTAGATGCAATGCAAATTTTTTTAATATGTTACAAACAATGCACAAAGATCACATCTGCAAAAATTCAAATTCAAAATAAAAATCCAAAGTCGACAGATTTGACATGGTTGCTTGATACGCGATCATGATGATAAAGTGTCACATTTGCGCTTTTGTTCTGTCTAATTTGTATTTCGCGATTTGATGCAAATACACGGAGAAAAAAATTCGCTTGCAGGCTGTCAAAGGATTGTTTTTTAATTTCAATTCTGCTTGCAATTCTTACAATTCCGTATGATATTGAAACAACGGCGGCAAGACTGTCACGGTCACATGTTATCGTTTTTATCCCATATGGAATTGCATGAATTGAACGTAGAATTGAAATTACAATCATTTTGTTTGGCAGTCTGCAAGCAAATTTTCCTTGAGTCATTGAGCTTTTTTTCAATGTAAGGACGATAACCGTAATGTTATCCGGAGATTTCGTGGATTAAAATTATATTGGAAAATATTGGACTTACCGAATGTTTCAATGATAATTCTTTACTTAATATTAGCTGTTGGTCTGCCAGCTATGGTCTCAATCTATACAACTTTTCGGTCCAACGCAAATATAAAGCCACTGCGTCTATCGATTCTACAGTGGACTCCCTGTTTCCTTTCAACGCCAAAATTTCGGCACCTTTGAAAAAAACGCATAACAGTTTTTGCTATCTATCGCGGTATTTCACAAGTCGCTTAAGAGCATGGCCAATGCCGCAGTCGGTAACAAAAACTGTAATCAACTTTTATCACGGATTCTGGTATTCACGATCAAAAGAAAAGTCTCATCGGAAGCCGAGATGATATCCGCTTTCGATGTGACTTTTCTTTCGACGGTACATGCGAGAATCCGTGAGAAAAGTTGATTACAGTTTCTGATACCGACTGAGCCCAGGATCGACGGGAAGGGAGATGTTTTATGTAGTTAAGGGAAGGCTAAACACCTACGGGTGAGAGAGAAACACAGTTAACATTTTGAATCAATTTTTCTCCGAAACGATCCTATAAAATAAAAAATAAATTGCGGACTGCACTGTCTTACACCGTAAAGAATTGGTTGTCAATTTAATTTGCCGGACAGGAAGTTTATATGCAAAAAAAAACTGGCGCACAAAATGTAATATACAGTTGCGATGAATAATTAATATAGTTTTTCATTCAAATTAAAGCAATTTCCTAAAATTGAAGTACTTTTACAGTAAAATTAAAGGGACTTATTAAAAATAAGGTATTTCCAATATTTATTAATGCACTGAACATTACTTTTTCATCACAATCATACGTGGAATTTAATATACAACTTTTTGCACAAAAATTTCCAATCGGATACATTAAATTCCATACGATTTTTTTAACAGTGTAATCAAATACGCACTGCGCCCCGCAATTCCTCTTTCATTCTATAAAACCGTTTCGGACAAAAATGCATTGAAACTATTTCGAGCTCGTGTTGATCTTTGGTCCCACCTTAAGGCATTGTTAGATCCGAGTCTCTCCGTGCATTGTCCGAATATTAAGCGAGAATTAGAACTCTCGGTACGAAAACGCGGATCCACAGGTGAGCGGGAACTCATCGATCGCGGGACATATAGAACGAGCCGGCGAGGCAAGGAGAGGACAGAGGGTGATCGGGAGCTGCACTGGACCAGGGCGGAACGCTCTATGCCCCTCATGCATCCCGATGCTTTCGTTCGAGGGTCCGGGCAGCAAAGCTCTCACAGTCGTACAAACAGGGTCACGTGGTCCACGTATCAGCAACACACACACACACCCACACACGAGTGGGACTTGTATTCGATTTAGTGCAAAAGCCAGACAGCCCGTACTCGACTGCCGGCAAGTTATCGCCACTTATGGCAATACACATTTCCCGGATCACTCGCCAAAAGTGTGGCCGGCCAGGGCTCCATCGAGGATTGGGTGGGAGGTAGGAGGGAGAGGGTGGGTACGCGAGAGGGTGGCAATCGTTGATACGTACCTACACCGGGACGTGCGAGTGTACACAGGCTGAGAGCACGAGTTGTTCATCGATCCAGCGCTCGGGTGGTTCACTGGAGCAGGAGCAAGCTCCGAAAAGGAACCAGAGAACGGGCGGTAGGAGTCGGTGGCACGAATGGAGTGAGCTTTGGGCAAGATGTTGAAAAATTAATGAAAACGACCCTCCAGGCTAGGGCTGTATTCATAGTGTCAACCATGTTGGCGGGACTTGCGTCGATGGACCTGTTTGTTGTTTGTAATTCGTTTGCAAGATGGCAAACTCATTTTGAGGTTCGGGGATTTTTGCAGAAGATGGCAAACTGATTTGGACAATCGGGGATTTTTGCACAAGATGGCAAACTGATTTTGAGGCTCGGGGATTTTTGCAGAAGATGGCAAATTGATTTTGAGACACGGGGATTTTTGCTGAAGATGGCAAACTGATTTGGACAATCGGGGATTTTTGCACAAGATGGCAAACTGATTTTGATGTTCGGAGATTTTTGCAAAGATGGCAAATTCATTTTGAGACCCGGGACTTTTGCTGAAGATGGCAAACTGATTTGGACAATCGGGGATTTTTGCACAAGATGGCAAACTGATTTTGATGCTCGGGTATTTTTGCACAAGATGGCATACTTATTTGGAGACTCGGGGATTTTTGCACAAGATGGCAAACTGATTTTGAGGCTCGGGGATTTTTGCAGTAGATGGCAAGTTGATTTGGAGACACGGGGATTTTTGCGGAAGATGGCAAACTGATTTGGACAATCGGGGATTTTTGCACAAGATGGCAAACTGATTTTGACACTCGAGGATTTTTGCACAAGCTGGCACACTTATTTTGAGACCCGGGAATTTTCGCACAAGATGGCAAACTGATTTTGATGCTCGGGAATTTTTATAGAAGATGACAAACAGATTTGGACACTCAACGCGTAGGAGGCGGAAAGCTTTCTTGGGAATAAAATTTATTCCATCGCGCGGTAGAGTTGTCTGTCGAGATTTCAAAGTTGGGAGCCAAAGGGTGGGTTTTTTTTTAGACACCCCATCGGAAGAACCTCGCAAACCGGCGAGAAGACAAACCGATCGTGAGAACATTCCTGAAAAATTGATTCGATTCAGTCGATTGTTTTCGATTCCCTTCATGTTTTTACGCGGAAGCGAATCTCTGGAATCTATCGATAGCAATTGACGAAGAACTTTGGCTCCTACAAAAGGCCATCAAGGTACAGAGCGCAAGCTCTTTTGTCTTTGAGATAACAGGCACGAGCTTCTCTGAGACCCAAAATGCTAAAAAAATAAATAAAATGAAAAAGTGTGAGACTTCTTCCGCACCCAGTCTTTGGCTCGCTGAGTGTTTCGGAAAACGTCAATGACATTAGGACCGTTTCGGGCTTGAGTGGAAAATACCGCAAGCGAGAACAGTGTCGATACACGGAGGCGCTCGAGAGTTGAATACTGACACGGTAAATCCACATATATATATATATATATATACGCACACGCACACGCGCGCGCACAAAGGTTGAGAATCCAATCGTCTTTATAGGCTCGGGAGGAGCCGGGCAAGCCTCAAAACAATGATTGTCCCAGTCGTTCGGCCAAGTAACGGCCACAATCTTCTAAGCTTCGGAAAAATGGCTATAGAGGTAGAATCGAAAGGGTCGAGAGGAAAGTGTCTTCCGTCCAAATATCCAAGCTTCGAAAAGCTATCGGCGAAGCTCGGAAGCACAAGCAAAAGCGACACCCGGATACCATTATAGCGTATTGGTGGTGACGAGAAACTGCGAAATTATACCCTGGCAAAGAGTATAAAGAACACGCACACACCCACACACGAGAATGAAAACGACGTAATTACAAGGAAGAAAGGAAGAAGAAAGGAGCGGTGGAATCTCCAAAGGAAAGCCCAGTAGCGATTGGAATTTCATTCTCCCGTCTTCCCTCGCTCTTCAACCTTTCTTTTTATGTCCACGTGCCTTCCCCTCCGCCTTTCTCCTGTTTCTTTCTCACATCGCGTACCGCGCCCGCGGCCGAGTAACCGTACAAAGGGAATGACGAATGAATTTGCATTCCGGGCAAAATGTACTTTGGGCTCGTAGGAGAAAGCTAAGGAAGCGCGCAGAACGGAGCCGGAGGAAGCTAGCCTAGGATGGATACTTGCCGAGCTCGAAATCGTGACGGCGAAACTGGTATAAGGGTAAGAGAAACGGCGAAAGAGGTATAAGGGAGTCTTCGGGAGGATGAGAGGGAATTAAAGTGTTTGCCAAACGTTCTCCGCCCTCGCTCGAAATTCCATCGTTATACAACCCGACGCGTACACCGTATGTACGATGGGATCAATGGCTTGTTTTCCTTGGGTTAACGTTTTATGAAGCGCACGATCGCCGCCTCAACGAACCGCTTCATTCACGGCCCGACGACGTTAATGAAAGGAATTGTTATGTACACGACCACGACCGCAGTGTAAAGACTACTTTTCTGCGCCGGGTCGACGGAGGCGGCGTCGTTCAGAAAAGTGTATGGGAGACTGAAAAATCATTGCTCGTCGCAAGCTTTGCCCCTTTCGGCTGGAAATTACATTGGCAGCGACTCTTTCTACCCACACGGCGAAAAATATTTGTACTTTTCAGAAACTTTTTTTTCGCGAATATCTAGAAGAATCTTCTTCGTAATTTCATAAATAGTACATTACTCCACGAGGGCAAAAAACGTTTTTTCTCAGTTTTTATCCGAGCTGGACCAATACGCTAAGTACTTGAAGTACGTATTGAAGTATCCAGTACTTGAAGTACCTATTGAAGTATCCAGTACTTGAAGTACCTATTGAAGTATCCAGTACTTGAAGTACGTATCGAAGTATCCAGTACTTGAAGTACGTATCGAAGTATCCAGTACTTGAAGTACGTATCGAAGTATCCAGTACTTGAAGTACTCATCGAAGTATCCAGTACTTGAAGTACGTATCGAAGTATCCAGTACTTGAGGTACGTATCGAAGTATCCAGTACTTGAAGTACTCATCGAAGTATCCAGTACTTGAAGTACGTATTGAAGTATCCAGTACTTGAAGTACGTATTGAAGTATCCAGTACTTGAAGTACCTATTGAAGTATCCAGTACTTGAAGTACCTATTGAAGTATCCAGTACTTGAAGTACCTACTGAAGTATCCAGTACTTGAAGTACGTATTGAAGTATCAAGTACTTGAAGTACTGAGCACTTGGTAGTTCTTGAGTAGTGACGTATAAAATGATGGCTGAACGGAATAGCAGAAGTTCTGAGTATTGGGCCCCAACTCAGTGCTTGACACTTCAATAGGTATTTCAAGTACTTAGTGTATTTGCCCAGCTTTGGTTTTTATCCACGAAATTCTCAGTTTTATCCACGAGATTCTTGGCGCGGTACGCAAAATTTTGGCAACCCGCCTTCTGAACGAAATCACCATATGGATTGGGTAAAAATTGCTACGGCCCCTGTCAAAATTTCACATATCGCTAGGGGTGGCGCCGGAGTACCATGTTGGCTGGTCAAAATGTATCGTACGACGCGTAGTTTTTCCGAGATCCTTCTACCAGTGTACCTTAGCGACAGACAGTAACCTCGCACGAGCTCGCGGAATTGAAAAATCCCTAAAACGCCTCGCGATCTTCCTCTGCCACACTATTTGGGGTGTAATTACTGCTGACTATATCGCACCAACTATATAGTCACTGCTGACTATATCGCACCGACTATAAAGTCACTGCTGACTATATCGCACCGACTATAAAGTCACTGCTGACTATATCGCAGCCAACCCACTGCTTCACTCGCCGTTTAAGTAAGAAATCACGGACGAGGAGTGGTTTAAAGATCGTTTGGAGTTTATCCACTCTCATGAAGAATTCAACTCTCTTGCCCGGATGATAGAACTTGGCACCGGGCCCTTGCAATATAATTTTTTTCAACTTTCGCCCCTTTCCGTCACTTTTACAACATCCCAATTTCTTCTTAAAAAGAGAAGAAGAAAAAGTTTTTTTTCTTCTTAAACCTGCCGGCGTGAAACCCCCGAACTATGTTGTGCGATGGGACGATCAACAGTTGCGATTTTCCAACCCTATCATGTACCCTATTTTGTGCTCATTTCCGTGGAACACGGAAGGTATCTAATTTAATTTTTCGTAAGTCCATCCGGAAGCAGAGATATCGTTGGTTTAAATTACCGAAAATTCCAAATTTTTCCCAAAATGGAGCATGGAATACATTTTTGTCGCCCGGCTTTTCGGACCTTCTATCCGACATTACTTGTCTCAGCGTCAATTTTAAAGCGCTAGTTTTAACTTAAGATCGCTCTCAAGATCAAAGTTTGGCCCCAATTTCATTGCGTGCTTAAGATCTATCTTAAGTCTGAACTTAAGATCGAACCTCAGTTCGAACTCAAATCGAACTTCAGTTCGACCTTGATTTCGTGCTTAAGTTTGAACTTAAGTCTGAACTCAAATTCGATTGTAATCCTAAATTCGAACTTGAGTTCGAACTTAGGATCAAATGCAAGCACGAAATCAGATTCGAACTTAAGCCTGAACTCAAATTCGATTGTGGTTCGAGGTCGATCTTAAGTTCGAATATGAAAATCAGCCCAGAAAGCGAAAAATAATGTTACCATCGGTGTTTGCCATCAGCAAGAAAAATTCCGGAGCGCGGTCGCGTGCGCTGATACTACTAAGCACAATATCGGCAGGTGAGAATCAAAAGGGCGTAGGCCCAATGTCAAAGTACATGACTTACGCCCTTTCGATTCTCAGCCATCAATACAGTCGCCATATCGTCTTTGAACTGCGACGCCCTCCTCAATTGCCACTCGTTAAAATATCGTACAGAAAACTTCCCGATGCTCGCCTACTCCGTTGAACGGAGAACTAGAAACTTCAAAGTGCACGTACCTATCTATCCGCTACGGGAGTTGTAAAACGAATAATAATAACGGAAACTTTCGCACCCGATGCTTTTCGATACCGAAACGATTACACCTTATACTTTCCCTGACTTTTTTATCGCTACCCGAGATGTATATACATATATATATGTTTTCGATCGCTGTACCTTTATGCGTATATTATTAGTCCGAGGGATTTACGACATGATTTATAAGACTTTTACGACACCGAGTTGACTTTTCTCGGGTTTCGATGCCACCTCGCGTGAATCCAGCGTATTTTGCGACACGCAAGAAATATCCCGAGAAGTCTTCACACACTTTATAAGACTGTACGATAAACATTTACGATTGCAATCTCGAATTTTTCCTCTATCGTCTCGAGGAGTTATTCTTTTACGGAGCATTTTTTTTTTTCGAGTCAACTCGCAACAGCTTCAACGTTCTGAAGTGTTGAATCGCCGGCACATCATTCCTCTCCTACAGAATCCTATACAATCGTTATACTCTATGGATTTACGACATGACTTTCGCGACGGAACGTCCTCTGTCGTGAAATGGGACAGATTTCAAATCAGAAGCTGCCCTTCGTATCACACTAAAAGAAAGTGGATTTTGGTTGTTTTTTTTTTTACTGTTTGACCAAACCTTTTCAAATGTTATGGAAACCCTACGGTCCTCTCATTTCAAAGAATGCCCAAAATTCACTTAATTTTTAAGTGTTTTTTATTGTACAGCGCCATACAAGGCTAGTGCTGGGATAGCGTCGGCCAGTGTCGAACCAACCTCGGCCAAGACCACAATTCCCATGATTCCCATAATTCCCATAATTCCCGTAAATCCCGTAATTCCCTTCATTCCCGTCATTTCCATCATTCCCATCATTCCCACCATTCCCATCATTTCCATCATTTCCATCATTTCCATCATTCCCATCATTCCCATCATTTCCATCATTTCCATCATTCCTATAATTCTCATCATTCCCATCATTCCCATCATTTCCATCATTTCCATCATTTCCATCATTTCCATAATTTCCATCATCCCCATCATTCCCATCATTTCCATCATTCCTATCATTCTCATCATTCCCATCATTCCCATCATTTCCATCATTTCCATAATTTCCATAATTTCCATAATTTCCATAATTTCCATAATTTCCATAATTTCCATAATTTCCATCATTTCCATCATTTCCACCATTTCCATCATTTCCATCATTTCCATCATTTCCATCATTTCCATCATTTCCATCATTTCCATCATTTCCATCATTTCCATCATTGCCATCATTTCCATCATTTCCATCATTTCCATCATTTCCATCATTTCCATCATTTCCATCATTTCCATCATTTCCATCATTTCCATCATTTCCATCATTTCCATCATTTCCATCATTTCCATCATTTCCACCATTCCCACCATTCCCATCATTTCCATCATTTCCATCATTTCCATCATTTCCATCATTTCCATCATTTCCATCATTCCCATCATTCCCATCATTCCCATCATTCCCATCATTCCCATCATTCCCATCATTCCCATCATTCCCATCATTCCCATCATTCCCGTCATTTCCATCATTCCCTTCATTCCCATAATTTCCGTCATTCCTATCGTTCCCGTCATTCCCACCAAAGCAATTGCTGCGGTTAACCTCCGACGTAACGATCCGCTCAAGGTTCCATCCTCCGTCGAATTCCCTTCGCACGACTCTCGTTACGGACGTAAAGTTTGGCTCTTCCGGTTTGTTCGTGGTCCTGGAGAAGGCGCGAGCGGAGGCGAGAGAAAGTCTTCATCTCCGAGCCAAACTACGTTAGGTTGGAGTTTTCGCCTGGTTGTAAGGATCGCGAGCGCCGAGTGTGTTTCTGGATCGGTCCCTCTCTCACCCTTCGCCCCTGGAGACCGGGAGATCGGTGGGGTTTGCGAACCGAGCGAAGAGACGGAACCCGCAAAACCAGCGCGATTCATCCGGCGTGCAGACTCGACCGGAGGAATACAGTGCGGCACTCGAGCGTCGGAGGAAGAGCTCTCGGAAAGTGAGAGAAAGCCGGCGTCGTGGCCGGGTTGGGGGACAGAGACGTCCAGGGATTACACGACGCGAAGCTCACGCCGGGCTTGCGGTTCTTAATACCCTCGTCGCACCGCCCTTCCGCCTATTCCCTGGCTGTGTATTCGCGCGCCAGCCCGTGAGCGAACGAACCCTCGGTTCTGCTGTGCTTCGGCGTTCTCCTCGCGGGAGCGCATCCGGCTTCCGGACACGGTGCGCCGTCCTAGGGACGATCCTTGGCGATCCTCCGACGCCGGAGAATCCCTCGAAGGATACGAAACGCGACGTCGTGCATACCGCGATATAAATGACCTCCTCGTGAGTACTCGTACGAGTACTCGAAATTGCTCTCCCGGGTTTGAAGAACAATTTTCATGTTGCGCCTTCCTAGGAACGATCCTTGGCGATCCTCCGACGCCGGAGAATCCCTCGAAGGATACGAAACGCGACGTCGTGCATACCGCGATATAAACGAACGTCTCGTGAGTACTGGTACGAGTACTCGAAATTGCTCTCCCGGGTTTGAAGAACAATTTTCATGTTGCGCCTTCCTAGGAACGATCCTTGGCGATCCTCCGACGCCGGAGAATCCCTCGAAGGATACGAAACGCGACGTCGTGCATACCGCGATATAAACGAACGTCTCGTGAGTACTCGTACGAGTACTCGGAATTGCCCTCCTGGTATTAATGAACAATTTTCGCGTAAAAAGGATTTTTTTTGCTTTAGCGAATTGCGCCCCGGCGAAATATATGTATGGATGAAGTCGAGCACGAATTGCTCGGCTGCTTTGTGCAAAATTTAATATAGAGCAAAGCGAGCGAGTGCAGGAATTTTCGAGCGGGTCGTGCAGTTTAACTGCAATAAAACTTCGCCGTTTGGAGATAAATTAACATTCGACCGCATAACACGCATGGCTACAATTTGCACAGAAATGTTCAAGCAAATAATAATTTAAAAAATTCTGAACAAATTTTCATTGTAAAAAATTTGTTCGTTCACAAATATTCTTTCCGTGCTTAAATATCGTTTTTTCCAGTTTTTAAATCACAGCTTCCGCGTATCCCACCGGTCGAAGTTAATTCTCGTTGGTAAAAAAATTCGCTCGTTCACGAGTATTTCTTTCATAACCAAATATTGCCTTTCCGCCATTACAATCGCAGCCTCCCCGTGCCCGAATGAATTTTTCGCGGAAACATTGGCCAGATAAAATGTATTCGTAAAAGAGAAATCCCAGCAAAAAAAAACATATCCATCGCGAGAAATAAAAATTTACCGAGTCGTACAAGTATTTCTCGTCTATCACGAGCGGCTGCAGCCGTCGCCGTCCTACCCGGTTTAATCACGTGACACGAGTACCGTCCCGGGTTTCGGCTCGTAAGACTCGTGCTTTTTCCCCCCCTTTGTGTATCCCCGCTCGCTCGAAGGCTGCACAATTCCGCTTCCCTTCGCAGAGTCGACCCTCGCTCATTCATGTGCTGGCGGCGGCTTCTCAAGATTGCACGACCGAGGCGGGGCGGAATTTCCTCCCATTTGCGAAAAGAGCTGCCGGCTATTCTCCGTTATAAGGCGAGTGAGAGATTACGGTTCCTGACGTCGGCGAGGTGAACAGCCCGGCTGGAGGGAATCTTTGCTCTTTCCACCCTGTATTCGTCTGTCGAAAGCCGCAAGTTTTGATGAAATGCACGCTCCCCCTCCCCGAAGCTTTCGGGCTGCGAGGTAAGAAAGCCGAACGAAACTCCTTGTATAGGTATAAATTAATGCAGGCCTAGTATATACGCGTGTGTGGCCGGCACGAGAGAGCGGGAAGTGGGGGAGGAAATAAAGAAGAGGCAGAAAGCCCAAGGGCGAAGAGGACGAAGAGGAATTGAGAGTTCGTCGTGTCTTCTTCGTTCACTTCTTGTAGCATCCGCGGAGACGAATATACATGCAGCTAGGAAAACCAACTCGGATCTCACGGCCGCAGAAGCCGGCCCGGTGCGCTGCAATGGCGGCCGCCTATCTCGACCATAATCATAGTTCAGCCAACTTCATCCGTTTCGCCCGCTGGCCCGCGCTTCCGGATATTATGAAATGCATATTGCTTCCGTCGTAGTTTGTTCCGAACGGAAATCTGTCTTTCGGTCGTGTGGAGGTGTGTGGAGGAGAGGGAGAGCGCTGCATGGCAAGTCTGAGTTCGCTCCGGGTCGAGGCGGCGGTGGCTCGTGCGGCTTTCTTTGCCGATACTAATACACTTTCGGGGACATGCTGGTGGTTCGGTGCACAGTTTCGCGTCGCCGGAGTGGGTGCGTCGCGGGAGCGGGGAGAGCGGGAAGAAACGCGGATCGGACGATGTCGGCGCGGAGCCGGACTTTTACTACTTTGGCGCTGGGAGGGAGACGAGGATCATTTTTTATTTCTTTTCTTTTTTTTCCGGTGGAAATGAAATGGAGGCATTGAGGAATATGTGCAAGGCATTTCGTCTCTGTTGTTGAGGAGTCTGGGATACTCTGGATGAGGTTTCGGTGCATTAGAGGAGTTTACAAGCTTGTTAAAGATTAGTAACATTTTTGTTTTGTTTAAATTGTTGCCGTTTCGTGAAATAGTAGTTTTTTTGTTTTAGTTAGAACTATTTATGACTGTCTAAAAAAATAGACTTTTGTTTTCACGCTGGTTCACAGTTTCGCAATGCCGGAGTGGGTGCGTCGTGGGAGCGGGGAGAGCGGGAAGAAACGCGGATCGGACGATGTCGGCGCGGAGCCGGACTTTTACTACTTTGGCGCTGGGAGGGAGACGAGGATCATTTTTTGTTTCTTTTTTTTCCGGTGGAAATGAAATGGAGGCATTGAGGAATATGTGCAAGGCATTTCGTCTCTGTTGTTAAGGAGTCTGGGATACTCTGGATAAGGTTTCGGTGCATTAGAGGAGTTTACAAGCTTGTTGAAGATTGGTAATATTTTTGTTTTGTTTGAATTGTTACCGTTTCGTGAAATAGTGGTTTCTTTGTTTTAGTTAGATTTATTTATGACTGTCTAAAAAAATAGACTTTTGTTTTCACGCTGGTTCACAGTTTCGCAATGCTGGAGTGGATGCACCGTGGGAGCGGGGAGAGCGGGAAGAAACTACGCGGATCAGACGATGTCGGCGCGGAGCCGGACTTTTACTACTTTGGCGCTGGGAGGGAGACGAGGATCATTTTTTGTTTCTTTTTTTTCCGGTGGAAATGAAATGGAGGCATTGAGGAATATGTGCAAGGCATTTCGTCTCTGTTGTTAAGGAGTCTGGGATACTCTGGATGAGGTTTCGGTGCATTAGAGGAGTTTACAAGCTTGTTGAAGATTGGTAATATTTTTGTTTTGTTTGAATTGTTTCCGTTTCGTGAAATAGTGGTTTTTTTGTTTTAGTTAGATTTATTTATGACTGTCTAAAAAAATAGACTTTTGTTTTCACGCTGGTTCACAGTTTCGCAATGCCGGAGTGGATGCACCGTGGGAGCGGGGAGAGCGGGAAGAAACGCGGATCAGACGATGTCGGCGCGGAGCCGGACTTTTACTACTTTGGCGCTGGGAGGGAGACGAGGATCATTTTTTGTTTCTTTTTTTTCCGGTGGAAATGAAATGGAGGCATTGAGGAATATGTGCAAGGCATTTCGTCTCTGTTGTTAAGGAGTCTGGGATACTCTGGATAAGGTTTCGGGGCATTAGAGGAGTTTACAAGCTTGTTAAATTGGTAACATTTTTGTTTTGTTTAAATTGTTACCGTTTCGTGAAATAGTGGTTTTGTTGTTTTAGTTAGATTTATTTATGACTGTCTAAAAAAATAGACTTTTGTTTTCACCCTGGTTCACAGTTTCGCAATGCTGGAGTGGATGCACCGTGGGATCGGGGAGAGCGGGAAGAAACGCGGATCAGACGATGTCGGCGCGGAGCCGGACTTTTACTACTTTGGCGCTGGGAGGGAGACGAGGATCATTTTTTGTTTCTTTTTTTTTCCGGTGGAAATGAAATGGAGGCATTGAGGAATATGTGCAAGGCATTTCGTCTCTGTTGTTAAGGAGTCTGGGATACTCTGGATGAGGTTTCGGTGCATTAGAGGAGTTTACAAGCTTGTTAAATTGGTAACATTTTTGTTTTGTTTGAATTGTTACCGTTTCGTGAAATAGTGGTTTTTTGTTTTAGTTAGAACTATTTATGACTGTCTAAAAAAATAGACTTTTGTTTTCACGCTGGTTCACAGTTTCGCAATGCTGGAGTGGATGCACCGTGGGATCGGGGAGAGCGGGAAGTTGAAGCTGTTGGGGGATTGCGTGCGTAGGTGATTTGTATTTGCGTGTTATCGGTTGCTGCGGCTGCGCGCACAGCGGCTCAATGTTAATTAGTTGGTTGACAGCGAGCCGTTTGGTGAGATACTTACATCTATATACTATGGCTGCGATGTGTGTTGTCTCGTATGGAAGTGTGTCACGTGGGTTGTAAATAGTCGACGGATTGCACACGTTTCCGCAGTTTTAATATTTTTAATGCATTGCCTTTGCAGTTGATAAATACAGGATATCCATATTCAATTATAGGTCGACATGTGCTCTTATATATTTTTGTTAACGGGTTTATCCGGAGGTTGGGGTTCCTAAATGTGATGATTTCACATTGCATCGTAAATTTTGATAAAAATAATAATAAAAAATAGGTAAAAAATAAATAAATAAAGTTCGATAAATATTGAGATTGGAAGACGTGGAGTGTTCGGTTTAAGTCGGCAAATTTTCACAATAAATTCCGGACGACACTAGACGTTCAACGGTGCCGCAGGAAGATGCCCAAGTTCAAACCGGAGCGTGAGGGCGAGGTTATGCGGTCGGCCCGTGGGTGGTTCGTCCTACACTACCGAGAATTCGCTAACGCTTCCACGCTCCCCGCGACCACTTCTCGCAGCTCCTCTCTCTCCATCTCCCTTGGCCTCTTTCACTCCACTGTAATCTTGGTTTAACCGGGATTCCGAGTCGTATTTGCGACGCAATTTGTAGTTGAACGTTCCCGTGAACTACGTGGATCCGAGCGCCAGAATCCACAGAGAATCAAGGGAATGCATCTTGCGGGAATGGCGCTGCAGTGGCGCGAAGGGAGTGCAAGCGGGTCGGAGAAAATGTGGCAATTCATCGGTGGTCTGACTAAACAGGGATGTTTTTATCCGCCTCGACTTATTCCGCGCGTACATCTTTTTGCAATTCCCGGGAAGGAAACATCAGCGCGAACGGCGATAAAATTTCTTTCACCCCTATGACTACATATATTTGAAAATGTGGGAATTCATCGGTGATCCGACTGAACAGGAAAGTTTTTATCCGCCTCGACTCATTCAGTGCGTACATCTTTTCGCAATTTGCGGGAAGGAAACATCAGCGAGAACGGCGATAAAATTTCTCTCGCTCTGATGAGTTATATTGAAATTGTGGGAATTCATCGGTGGTTTGACTAAACTGGGATTTTTTTAAGCGCCGCAGCTTTTTCTGGTCTTTTAGCAAGTCCTGGGAAGGAAATATCAGCGAGAATGACGATAAAATGTCTTTCACTCCAATGACAACAATATGTATTGTTGTGATGACATAATATACGTAAGTTATCAATGTTGGAGAATCTTTACGTAGGCAGTGTCCCTCTTTTTTAGGGTTCCGTGCTACTCTTTAAAAAAAAACTCCTTACTTTATTAACCCGTGAATTAAATTAATTTTTTCTTATGTACTAATGGAACATTTATGCAATTTATAAGCGATGGATCTCTCTCACAATGTTCATTGGGCGATAAGTTTCCTATCGTTCTTGTAATCGGGCCCAGCCCGCTATTATATGAATAAATAAACAAATAAATAATTAATTAATTAATTAATATTGAGAATGTGGGGATTCATCGGTGACCTGACTAAACAGGGACGTTTTTATCTGCCACGACTTTTTCCTTGCGTGCATCTTTTCGCGATGCCCGGAAGGAATCATCAGCGAAGCGCCAAAATTTCTATCGCCCCAGTGACAACATATACGTTGTGATGGAACTTTTACAGATGGTAGATGCAATTTTTATGTTGAAACTTGACGGATAAACTTGCTGCATTAACAAAATTACGTTTGTTAAAATGTAATTGGCTGGGGAGATGGATCAGTAAAGCTGTCGCGAGTTTACCGTCGTCTTTACGCCTACTCGCGTATCCTCTTCAATCATGATTAACGCGCTCGCTAGACTGCTCGCCCAAGAGCATCAGAACCGCGACACCCTCATCAGCGAATTTATTTCTCAAGCTGTATCTCCAGCAAGGCGAACGCAAATTTCCTGTCGTGTTTTATTTATTTATTTTAATGCAGAGAACATTTTTTTGATCATTAAAGGGCAGTCGGAAATCCAACGGATTATTTTTATTCGACTGACTCGAGGAAAACTTGTCTGTCGTACTTACACAAAATTTTACGTTTCGCAAATGACTGGCCTCTTATTCTGTACCAAACTTTTTTCGGTTTTTTTTTTAGATCTACATCCGCAAAATTCATATTTAATTTACAACATTTTTGAGGTTTCCCAAGCGTTCGAATTGTTTTTATTTCAGAAACCTGCGTCCCCATACCAGAATTCATATTTCATATGCAGAAATTTGAAACTTGTGTCGTTCGAAGGACTTTTACAAGTCAGGCCAGCTGCTCGAGAAGGGGGGAAGTAATTATCGTGCCCAAAATACTGAGAGAGTGCGAGACGAAGGGGGGGTACGCAAGGGCATTCCCTGTTGTACCGGCGCTGAATAAATATTTATCAGAGGGCGAAGCTCGGGGAGCGGGCGTTCAACGGGTGGAATTCACGTCGAAACGTATGCAAACTATTGGTGGGGCGTTCGCTAATTACGCCGATGTCAAACTAACGAGACACGGACACGGTCGCAATTTATCGCGGTGCGCGAGAGCCATCCTCCGTTCCTATGGCCCGTTATACCCAACATCTCAACGGTGCTTCCGCCTGTTCTCACCCCTTTAACGAGGCTCGTCGCCCAGAAAATGACGTACTTATTCTTTAACGCACCCGCGATAATCCCCTTCCACAAGCACGGCTTTCGACGCGAATTATCATCATCGCGACCGGTCACGAGCGCGTTACGACTTAATTGCAAGATGCGAAAAAAACGTCTTTCAATCGCAGAGTTCAAAGACCGAGCGTCGACGGTAATGAGAAAATATTATCATCCTAAAAACATTTTATTGCACAATTTTAGTTAAAGAAAAATTATTTTGCATTTTTCTTCGTGTTTACGACTTGATTGCTTGATGCGAAAAAAACGTCTTTCAATCGCAGAGTTCGAAGACCGAGAGTCAAAAGTACTGCGAAAATGTTGTCATCATAAAAACATTATTGCGCAATTTTAGTTTAAAAGAAACTTATTTCGCACTTTTCTTTGTATTTATGATTTTATTGCAAGGTGCGAAAAAAGTATTTCAATCGTGCAGTTCAAATACCGAAAGGCAGAAACTCGGAACAATGTTATCATTTTGGAAACATCGATGCTCAATTTTTTTTATCTAAAGAAAAAACTTATTTCTCATTTTCTTTTCTATTTACTTTCGACTTTCAATTTTCAACTTTTATGAGGAAGCGATATGAAAATTTCAATTTTCAACTTTTTTTCAACATCAACGTCGTATTTAACTCAAGCAAAACTGCTGGCTGACTGAGGTTTAGCCTAAAAAAATACACCAACCTTACGCTTTTGGTCATTTCGGGTGAAATTTTTCAGAAACAGTAATTATTAGCCACACATGCTTTGTGTGAAATTTCAGCTTGATCGGTTGAGGCGTTCTCGAGTTATAGCGGTTTGATTTTTGCCCCTCCGATTCACACACACACACACATACAACCGGACATTTTTTCTAAATGTGATTTATCGATCTTTTGGAACATTCTGAACATGTTTTCATTAAAATCTCGATTTTTTTTTTACCAAAACACAGTTTCCTCCATGAGGAAGCAAAAGTTCAGAATTTTTTTTTTTAAATGCATACATAATAAAGAAAAAAATTTCGCATGCGATTTCACCCCCGCCAACACAGGAACGCCCGTGCGAGTGAATCCGTGGGAAGAGGAAGCGATCTTGGGCCAGAGTTCAACGGTTCCGCGACATTGGGACGAACGATCGCAGAGAGGAGACCGCGGGTAAGAAACGAACGGGCGGGAATCTCGTTAATCTTTTATACAATAAAAGGCAGAGAGCCAGTTGTGAAGTAGCGACTGCGCGAGTGTCTCCCATCCCGTTCCCCGTCGCAAACAGCGAGCGAAGAATTCCGCCCAACCACGAGGTCAGTTTCGTCGTAAGTCCGCCGTCGATGTGGCGGTGCCGCTTTGTGTTTAAGCATAACGATCCAATAAATCCGCGGGGCGCCGTTTTTTATTCTCTTTAACTCGGCCGTTCCAGCGACGAAAGAAGAGCGATGCGCTGGCAGTGCGTTCGTCACCGAAGACTCTCCCTCCGCTATTTTTATCGACACGTTCGACGAGCCGCGGATAAAGAAACGTTTGACGATCGCGAACGCGAGGAAAGGCGCGTTCGACGTTCCGAAATAACGGAAGAAATAAATAACACCGAGAAAGGAATGTATAATGGATGTCGTAGATTTATTCCGCGAAGTACCGTTAGGCGAAACGAGAGCTCTGCCGCCGGACCGAAAACCAGACTGCTGTAACTACCGCCCCACACTGCCATCCCATTAAAGATGATTGTCCCGCATCAAATATTCACACCTGACCGTTGCGCACCTCTTCCACTACGACCTACGGGCGAGTTTGCATTCGCAGTGCGGCGTCGAGTCCCGACTATTTTTTTGTTTTTGTTCTTCGTTACACTTTAACTCCCTTCGCTCCGACGCGTTCCTGTATTTAGTACTAAATGGCGTCGTAGGTTTTTATTTCATGGTCAATTTAGATTAAAAGGGTGTTTTTTTTTTAAGGCATTTAATGCGATTTCCATTTTGTGCACGTAATTTCATAGCGTGTAGTTTCTTTGTTCGTTCGTTTTGTATCTTTGTTGAGACACAAAATTGCATTGAACTATTTGTCTCTTTGTGATCGTTATTTACTCGTCAGTTATGGGAGTTCTGATGAGTAAAATGATTTTTCTCTAAATCGTATTGTGGGCAGATTTTTTACTTAAAAAAAAATAAACTTGGCTGAAAATTCTTTTTTCCTTTTTTTACAAGTTTTCAGTCGCAGTGCGGCATCGAGTTCCGACTATTTTTGAGTTTTATTGCTTCCTCATCGAGGAAGCTTTTTTTTGTCGTTACGCTTCAAAGCCCTTCGCTTGCACTCGTTCCTATATTTGATATTAATAAGTTCATAGATTTTCATTTCACGAGAAATTTAGCTGAAGTGCTTTTTTTAAACTAATTTAATGCGATTTAATATTTAACTGATCGTCCGCTATGTTTTCTGATGTTTTCAATTTTTTGCTCGGAATTGCACAAAATCGCATTAAACTATTTAATCCTTTTTTCTTTTAAATCCATTCCGTTACGGTGTGTTCTCGATAATAATATCTTCCTAAAATTAATTTTTGAAACGCCGGAAAAATAAATTCAATCGAAGCATCAAACACGATTTCCAATTAAAAAATTTTTTTCGTCGTCATTCGAGTCGCGGACGGCATCTCCGGAGCGAGGGTGATTCGCGAGGGATTAACGAGTGCGCAACGCTCACTGCAGAGCGAGCGAAACAATAGTAAAAATAATTGACGGACTCACCGTTTCGACGTTCACCGATCCTCGCTCGAACGAAACACCACTGAACCACTTAAAACCGAGATCATTATTACGACACTGAACGACGATTATACATATCGCTGATTTTTCAATTTATTTATTTTATATTTTTTATATAAACTATTATTTATTATTGTATTCCACCTATTTAAGAGAATTTCAATTACGAACGACGAAGTCCGCACTTTGTCACCGGAGCGATTGCGGCTAACGACCCACCCCTCGGCACTGATGGCTCGCCGATGGCAATTTTATTCCTGCGTCGCTCGAGATATATTCGCCGATATCCAATATCGGGCCGGTCAGTTTATCGAGGCTCGATCGACAGTTAAACAAATAAAAATCCGCCGAAATATACTCGTCACCGAGTCTACGGACGCACGCTACAGATATTTGCTTCACCGTTGTTGTTTTGTAGCGAACGATTGCACGGATGCGCGTCGATTAGTCGCCGCTTCACTCGAGGCTCGCAAACGGCCTTATCCATCGACCGTGAGGCCTCGCCTCGTGCAGCGAACGGGACGCGTCCAGCGTAAACAACATTGTTCCGAGAACACCCTCCGTTCTGGGTCGGCGGTTCTGCGACCTTGGGTGCTCGCACGGTCCGCGAAGACGAGTGTGTTCGATCCGCGAGGACACCGAAAACGAACGAACGACCGAAGAAAACACACGCGATCAGTTATGCACGACGCACGAGGAAACGGAAAGACGCGGCACGATTCGAGAAAAAATCCACTAAAAAATCGCGACACTCGAATTATTTCCTTCGCGGAAATTAATCCATCGAAGACACTTCTCCAAAGATCCTTTCCACTTTGTCAACCCAACATTTTTTTTTATCACTCGAGGCAAAGACCTTTGGACTCGCGGATGAAATCCGATCAACTTATTTATTTACTACTTTCGGCCGCGAGCTCGATCGGGCTCGACTAAAACTGCGTCCAGCTTCGAACGACACTCGTTTTTAATTTCCTTCGGCGTTGATGTTTCTCTTTTTTTTTTTTGTTCCATACGGAGAATAATCCTCTAAGGCCGCAGCGTTATCTTCGTCGTGAGCGACGAACTTTCTCGTCAAACAATTTCGACGTGACGAACGAGATTAACGCTGCGAACGAAAAAATGACCGTCGCGGATGAAAAGCGTACCGCGCGCGTTTTATTCGAACGAGGGAGAAGCTTGCGAGTTACGGCACGCGCGACGTCGAACGTGTGAGCTCCTCGCGACGTCTCGCCGTCGCTCTCACCTGCTGTACCGGTACTAAAGCGGCACCACTACACACCCGCGTCGACCCGAAGCTCGCGAGGCGAACTACGACACGGGAATGAATAGACGGGCGAGCTCTCGGCGCACGAGTACCAAGAGCCTCCACTCACTGGCGCCACGGTCGATCCGACGTATTACACTTGCGCCCCGCCGCCAGCTGACGCGTCCAGTGACTCTGCTCTGTCCGAAAACAATGGAAACATTTCCTGTGTCTTTCCGCGTTTCCTCGGCGATTCCCACCTTAATAAACTGTAAGTCCAGGCTTTGAAAATCTTCATAACTAGAGGGCAAACTTAAATAATGAAAGTAGAGACGATCAGTCGGAAGTTGCATTTGAGTCTGCGCTGCTCGCCGGCCCAGCTGACAATCTTTCTTCGGTTCCTTTTTATCACTACTTGGCATGGTGCGGCATCGACGTAAAACTGCAGTTCCATTCGAAGTCTTTTTCTTTGACTAATTAATTGCGTTCGCCTAATTAATTAAAGGTATGATTTTTATTTTATTATAAATATCACACAATACAAGGTTGTCGATAAGACGCACAACGAAGTTACTGTTCACAGTATAAACGTCGATATACATTGAAAGAAGAAGACTGCGCTGCATGACGCACGCGAGACGTCCTAGCGAAAATCAAACTGCTTCGAGAAAAATAAAAAGCGTCTCGGCGATGCTGATGCGGTGCGTGCTAGTTTCACGCCCAACTGAACCGCGAATCTCGAACCAGTGAACACTCACGGTAGCGAACATTTGGAAACTACCCGTTCCTTTGAATTCTTTACGAAATGTCCCAACTTCTGATCAAACAAGCTTTTACGTTCTCCCAGCGTACCCGGGGATATTTTGTCCCGGTACTTTCGAGATTAAAACACGAAGCGTTCGCGACGCATCGAAAAGATGCGGCGAACCATCGGTTACGTTATTCCATGACCGGATTGTTTGCCGGAGAGGTTACAACGATGTTTTACGAGCGGAGCGCTACCGGCATCTCGCACTGTTTACTCGGAGCCCGGCGAATTTTTCAAACGGCCATATTGTTTTTCGGTATCGAAGTTTCGGTGCGCTTTTTAAGGTTTTAATTTATTGATTACTTTGAATGCGAAAATGAGGAAAGTTGTTTTTTTTTCTCAAATTAGCTCGGAGGCTGCGAAGGGGGCGCGCGTGAAGTGTAATCCGACCGTGGAAAGCTGGAAGGTCTGCGGAGGGTCGAGAGCCGAGGAGAATTTTGCGCGCAGACTCGCGACAACGGGGCGCGAAGAAAAGGACGGACGCTATCGATTCAGTCGTACCAACCTCCGGACTCTTTGGCAGTGACTTTCGTTGCGTCTAGGGGATTGTCGAATAAGAGCCGGCTCGAACTCTTTGATACCTTTCTGGTACTCCCGGGACCGTAACCACTATGAAATGGTACACCAAGGGGGAATCTCATTCGGCGAAATGTAACTGTGACCACGCCGTGACAATGCGAGGCCTCGGGTCAGTGGACTTATTGGCGCGACTGTATTTTATCAATGGCTGTGGAAAATTCAATTTGAGTCGCCGTGCATCGAGCTAATGCTCGCGCGGGCTCGTAGGTACATTTCATCGTCGATACTATTGTTAACACATAGTTAATGGGAATATATTGATAATAGGATTAATAATTTTTTTTTTATTTTTAAACAATTTATTTATAAATACGGAAATAAGACATATTATAAATATTGATAAATAGGAAATAGGAATATATTGGTTAGGATTCATTGGATTAATAATTTATTTACTTATTTATTGGCATTTTAACGAGTATAGAGATGAGGATATTCAGTCAATGTTCATCTCTATATTCGTTAAAATCACGTTTTTCATTTTTCATTGATATCGTGTGTCTTAGTCAGACACACGATATTAATTACATACGAAAAACGTACGGATTATCGATATTTTTTAAAGGAATTTAATGCGGTTTAATATTAAACTGATCTTCCGCAATCATTCCCGACGTTTTCAATGTTGATCACGTCATTCCGCGTTTGTATTCGCAGGGCGGCGTTGAGCTCCAAACATTCTTTATTTTTTTCGTTACATTTCACCTTCTTCGCTTCAACGCGTTCCCATATTTATATACTAAATAGTTTCGTAGGTTTTATTTCGCGACAAATCTACCTGAAAAGTGTGTGTTTTTTATGTTTTTAGGAATTTAAATTCACGATAAATTTAGCTGAAAACTGTTTTATAATTTTTTTTTTATGTCTTGTAATGTTTTCATATTGTAACGAATGTAGAGATGAGGTTTGACTGGAATAACTCGGCAGGACAAATGGAAAACGTACAGATTATCGATTTACGACATGACCAGAGTCTTCAGCGGAATTTCCAAGAGAGCAGATTTTGACCGTTCGCACTTGAGATAAATAAAGTGATTGCAATTAATAAAATCCGCCCGAAAACCAAACACGCCTGTTACTGACTTCGCTTGGCCGTTCCTTGGCAATTTAGAGACTACTCCACAGAAATAAGTAAACATATTCCTTGAACAAATTTATAGAATAACAATAAAAGAAGTCTTATATAAAATGCCAAAATAATTTTAATTGTGAAACAATTATTCTGAATATGAGGATTTTTTCTTTTCAAGTTTAAGATTTTTCTTTTTAGGCTGCACGGTTGCAAGAAATAACTACAGACTATTTTTACGATGCTAAAATGATTTTTTCCTTATCGGTGTGTCGATGAAACTTTCGTCCTGTTTATTTTCATGCCGACGTGAAAAATCACGCGGCGTCGAGAGAGTCGCTTCGAATCGCAGCTAGGTAAAATGGAGAAATTGGCGAAGATCGGATGCAAAGACTTCGACGTGACGAACGTGTGATGGCGCTCCTGGGTGCCGGTGCACGTGACAAATGACGCCGGGGCGCCCCAGACAGATTAGACAGACGTTACCGGAGTGACGCGCAACTGCACACGGTTCTGGAATAAGTGAGGCTGAGGGACCGAAGGATGGGTTGAGGAAAAACGGGTTAGATTTTCCACGACGTTCGGGATAGCGAACGTGACTGCGTCGAGACGATAGGCATCACTCGCCTATCCGAACCCTGGAACTCTTGACACTCTTCTTTCGCCTAGCGCCGCTCATTCGTTGCCTACGAAACCTTAGCCCGATCTAGCTTTTTGTGACAAGTGGGGTTTTTTTTGCTTCTTGTGAAACATGGTCTGATAATTGAAGCAAAAAATCGCATGTACAAAACAAAATTACTATACATGGGCCGAAAAAGCATTATACTAGTTTTCTGAAATATTAGTCATCACAAACAGGGTAAGCCGGGTTGATATGGAATTGATTTTTTTCGTAACACGTGCATAAATCGCGGCTCTTTACGTCTTGCGGGCCGCGGCACTTTACTTTTAGTCTTGCGAGCCGAAAGTGGCCTGTTGAATGCCAGTCGTGAATCTGTGGTGAAATGACAAAGTCGCGCATGCGCAGTTCGCATTTCGTTCACTTTCGTCCCTTGGGATTTTACTTTCGACGTTTTCGTCCCTGGAGACATAAACGCACTTTTCAGTGTTCGTCTCGCGCGACTGCCATTCCAAGTGCCGCAGCATTCCAAGTGTTCTGCTCGGCTTTTTAAGGTTTTTACTAATTTTCGCATACGAAATTTCAATCCTCTACATTGAAATTACATTTTTTTAACAATGTAACTAGAAATCATCTCGAACCGATATTTATTTTAATCCCCGATGGACTTCAACGAATGAGATGGGATTGAATTTATCGTAGTGAACGATGCTTCGATTGCAATGATCGGTGATATCGTTGATATTTTGGCGCAGCGTAGCCACTTGTCCACTCCGTGAACGTACAGTGGTACAAGCTGTCGTCACATATATCTATACGTATATGCACGGTACACCGAGTCAAACGAGGTCGAACGAATACACTATACGATATACAGAGAAAGAGGTCACTTTCGCACGTTCGAGCTTTTAACGCGGTGGTCCCAGGGGTGTATAGGAAAGCTCGCAGCGAGTTGCGGAGCAGGGGATTCTGTGGCAGTGGCTCGCGCAGCAGACAGGATAGTGCGGGAGGGAAGAAACGAATGGTGAGCTTTTCGCAAAGTGCTCGAGAGCTGCACACACGATTCAGCGAATCGGGGCGTAGCCAGCTGTGCCCGCTACCAGATTTATTTCTTCGTCCCGCTCTCTCCTTCGCTGGATCGGTCCTTGCGCTCCCGAAAACCATGGACCCGAGCGGTCTTCCACCCTGAACCCGGCCGAACCGAAAATCCTAGATACGATATTTAAATATCTCCATAAAAACATCTCGAAACACCTCATTTTATCTCTATTACGCCACAGTCTATATTACATTTATTTCTTCATCTTCGTTTCTCCTTCGCTGGATCGATCCTTGCGCTCCCGAAAACCATGGACCCGAGCGGTCTTCCACCCTGAACCCGGCCGAACCGAAAATCCTAGATACGATATTTAAATATCTCCATAAAAACATCGCGAAACACCTCATTTTATCTCTATTACGCCACAGTCTATATTACATTTATTTCTTCATCTTCGTTTCTCCTTCGCTGGATCGATCCTTGCGCTCCCGAAAACCATGGACCCGACCGGTCTTCAACCCTGAACCCGGCCGAACCGAAAATCCTAGATACGATATTTAAATATCTCCATAAAAGCATCTCGAAACACCTCATTTTATCTCTATTACGCCACAGTCTATATTATACTTATTTCTTCATCTTCGTTTCTCCTTCGCTGGATCGATCCTTGCGCTCCCGAAAACCCTGGACCCGAGCGGTCTTCCACCCTGAACCCGGCCGAACCGAAAATCCTAGATACGATATTTAAATATCTCCATAAAAGCATTTCGAAACACCTCATTTTATCTCTATTACGCCGCAGTCTATATTACATTTATTTCTTCATCTTCGTTTCTCCTTCGCTGGATCGATCCTTGCGCTCCCGAAAACCATGGACCCGAGCGGTCTTCAACCCTGAACCCGGCCGAACCGAAAATCCTAGATACGATATTTAAATATCTCCATAAAAGCATCTCGAAACACCTCATTTTATCTCTATTACGCCACAGTCTATATTATACTTATTTCTTCATCTTCGTTTCTCCTTCGCTGGATCGATCCTTGCGCTCCCGAAAACCATGGACCCGAGCGGTCTTCAACCCTGAACCCGGCCGAACCGAAAATCCTAGATACGATATTTAAATATCTCCATAAAAGCATCTCGAAACACCTCATTTTATCTCTATTACGCCACAGTCTATATTATACTTATTTCTTCATCTTCGTTTCTCCTTCGCTGGATCGATCCTTGCGCTCCCGAAAACCATGGACCCGAGCGGTCTTCCACCCTGAACCCGGCCGAACCGAAAATCCTAGATACGATATTTAAATATCTCCATAAAAACATCGCGAAACACCTCATTTTATCTCTATTACGCCGCAGTCTATATTACATTTATTTCTTCATCTTCGTTTCTCCTTCGCTGGATCGATCCTTGCGCTCCCGAAAACCATGGACCCGAGCGGTCTTTCACCCTGAACCCGGCCGAACCGAAAATCCTAGATACGATATTTAAATATCTCCGTAAAAACATCTCGAAACACCTCATTTTATCTCTATTACGCCGCAGTCTATATTACATTTATTTCTTCATCTTCGTTTCTCCTTCGCTGGATCGATCCTTGCGCTCCCGAAAACCATGGACCCGACCGGTCTTCCACCCTGAACCCGGCCGAACCGAAAATCCTAGATACGATATTTAAATATCTCCATAAAAGCATCTCGAAACACCTCATTTTATCTCTATTACGCCGCAGTCTATATTACATTTATTTCTTCATCTCCGTTTCTCCTTCGCTGGATCGGTCCTTGCGCTCCCGAAAACCATGGACCCGACCGGTCTTCCACCCTGAACCCGGCCGAACCGAAAATCCTAGATACGATATTTAAATATCTCCATAAAAGCATCTCGAAACACCTCATTTTATCTCTATTACGCCGCAGTCTATATTACATTTATTTCTTCATCTCCGTTTCTCCTTCGCTGGATCGGTCCTTGCGCTCCCGAAAACCATGGACCCGAGCGGTCTTCCACCCTGAATCCGGCCGAACCGAAAATCCTAGATACGATATTTAAATATCTCCATAAAAGCATTTCGAAACACCTCATTTTATCTCTATTACGCCGCAGTCTATATTACATTTATTTCTTCATCTCCGTTTCTCCTTCGCTGGATCGGTCCTTGCGCTCCCGAAAACCATGGACCCGAGCGGTCTTCCACCCTGAACCCGGCCGAACCGAAAATCCTAGATACGATATTTAAATATCTCCATAAAAACATCGCGAAACACCTCATTTTATCTCTATTACGCCGCAGTCTATATTATATTTATTTCTTCATCTTCGTTTCTCCTTCGCTGGATCGATCCTTGCGGTTTTCCACTCTAAACCGACCGCGTAGAAAATCCTAGATATAATAATTAAGTAGCTCAAAAAAAAAATCTCAAAATACCTCATTCTATCTCCATTCCGACACAGTCTCTAATTAATTTAAAAATAAATAAAAACCGTCCTATAATTGGTTGACTAAATTGGGGACTTGAAAAAAGTATTGTTCAAAAAACACTTCAGCAGGTCCAATTGCAAATTTTCCAATTGAATCAGGTAAATCGACTGCCGAACGGTCGATCGAGCACACCGATGCTTCGTACGGCCCACTGGCGATTTATCGAAAGGCTCGTAAATCGTCCGATCGACGCGCGGACCGTGCCGGCACAGAGGCGTACCGGCGCGAGTCCGGTAAAGCGGGAGCACGAACAGAGTGGCAGTCTAACGCAATCTCGTCAGAGTCGATTCAACTCTCACCTGTACAACATCGGTCGGGGGGGTTGGAAGGGGGAGGGGAGGGGGCGAAGAGAGATGAGAGGCGAGTAACGATTTCGCGAAGTGCCCCGGTGTAATCTGGCGAAATCGAACACGAACGGCTCCTGCTGCTGGCTGTTGGATTTCTGGTGTATTCGATCGGTCGGTACAAGTTGTGTACTCAGACGGCGCAGCGGCTATTCTCACTGCCGGAATCCAATGGAGCCCGGCCGCGTTCCTCCCGCTTCGACAATACTTATGGGGATGAGCCCGTCGTTTTTCGAAACGTCGATGCCCGCTGGCTTACCGACTTCCGGTTTACCGGAGGAAAAGAGACACATACTTGAAATAAATTCTTTTTCCGACCGCCGTTCTTTAAATTTCGCTGCAAATTCTTATTCCGTTGAAAGGGCATTCGTCTCATTCGTTGAACGAGATGCAAGAGCCGTGGAGAACGAGGCCGGGGTCAATTGCAACAACGTCCCGGGCAGACATTTTTCAGCGTCGCGATGACAAGGTCCGGAAAAGGCCCGACGAGCACCCAGCAAAATTATTCATTTGACAGGCGCTCCCCTAATAAATATTTACTTAATGCAAATAAATATTTATTTTACGGGTCGTCGATCAAATAAACATTTTGTTGTGGATCGTCGATCAAATAAATATTTTCGTGCGGATCGTCGATCAAATACATTTTTTTTTCGTGGCGAGGGCCCGATTTAACGCGCCAAAGTTTATAACAAGGGCTATCAGTAGGGAAGTGCGGGACAAAACGGGCAGTGGGGAGAGACACATTTTTCTAATAATAATTAGATGGGATTGTGGGGCGAAACGGGACAGAAACTCCGGATGTAACGATGGTGTAAAATTACGCATCCAAAAATTATTGAAAAATGGCGTTTTGCCCACTGTTCTATTGCGTCCTGCTTTACCCCTACATAGTATACAGAGTGCGGACAAGGCATGCATTTTTCGCAAAGACAGCTCGGCGGAAGTGGGCCGGAACGGTGGATCTAATTGGGCAATTGGCAGTCGCAGATGGTCCCAATTTTTTTAAATTTCACACCTTGTAAAATAAAAAAAATTATTTTATTTATTTATTATGTTATATACGGGCCGAAGCCCTTCTTATAATAGTATAGTATACAAGTGTGCACATTTGCGCGTAATTATTGCCCAATAAGCCATATGAAGCTATACAAAAATAATACACATAGGAATGGTGTGGTAAAATCAGCAATTTGTACCAGGAACAAACATTTCAGAACAGTATTTCACATCACAGTCCCGGACGTGAAAACAGTGCCGTGCGAAAAACCCCACGAAGAACACAAACCATCTGAATTTTGTACGATACTCGTGGGAAAAACGTTCTCTCAACTCGTGTGATTGCAACACTCGCCTTCAGCTCGAGCTGCAAACTCAAACTTGTAACTCGCACTAGTTTTCTCGCAAACTTGTTTTCTCGCACTAGTGTCGTAATGTACTATTATTTAATTTTACTCTCGAAATCGATACTCCACCGCTGCCCTAGCTATCTCCTCCATCCGTCTCCCATCGAGCCGATCGGAAAAAACGCCATTCACTTAACTTCTGCCTCTGTCAAAAATTGTTTTCGTAACACGTACATGAATCGCGGCACTTTACATGGCAGTCTTGCGAGCCGAAAGTGGCCTATTGCATGCCAGTCGTAAGCCTGCGGTAAAACGACAGAGTCGCGCATGCGCAGTTCGCATTTCGTTCAATTTCGTCCATTGGGATTTTACCTTCGACGTGTTCGTCCCTAGAGACATAAACTCACGTTTCAGTGTTCGTCTCGCGCGACTGCCATTCCAAGTGCCGCATCTTCATGCGCTCGTTACGAAAAGTATGATGTGCAACGAGGGTCGAAAGTTGGCGATTGCGACTCGTGTGATTGCAGCCCTCGCTTCACTCGGGCAGCAAACCTCAGACTCGTCGCAATCGCCAACTTTCGACCCTTGTTGCACAATATACTATTCCGGTTCTTTCGTCGGAGTCCCCTCGTTGTCGAATTTCCTCTAAATTGTGAGGACGATAACGCCGTGTCTCATCAGCTGTACGCCGTGTCTTCTTAGCTGTGCTCTTATTACTTCGACTGTTGCAACCGTAACTGGCCCCGTTCCCATCCGCCACTTCTGCCGAGCTTAAGGTCCACCGGCGCGTGACTTATTTCCACGACGACGAGTGCATAACTCGCCGGATGGATATTGCACGGGGACTTCTAGTTATGTAGTAGGTTAGCATTTGGTGCTCGCATCCCATCCACTTTTGCCTGCTTCTTCTCACGAGCCGGTGAAACGTGCTCGCGTCGACGAGTACAACGGGAAGGAAAAGAGGTCGAAGGGGGCGGACGAGAACGATGACGACGACGTCGTCGAGTGAATAAAGGGTACACTCGCTCTGCCGCCCCTATGACTTCTTAAATGCATGAGGCACAAAACCCGGCAGAGCTATATCGTGCCCTTGTGTACTGCGCGTGCGCGGGTTCCCTGCCGTGTAATTCTGACGGTAACTGTAGGGGAGATCGGGGCAAAATGGGACAGTGGGGCAAAATGGGACATCCGTTACCTGCCTATCAAATCGTCATTGCTCCGAGTTTTTGTACGGTAAGGATGAGCCGGCGGGTACGGGAGAACGGGGCAAAATGGGATAGCGGGGCAAAACGGGACAATGGGGTAAAACGCAATTTTCCAATAACTTTTGGTCGGTGGCAGTGGAGGTGAGTGCGGCAAAACGGCAATGAAAATCCGGATGTACCAGTGCGACAAAATGGGGCATCCAAAAATTATTGGAAAAATCGCGTTTTCGCCACTGACCCGTTTTGCCCCGCTCCCCCCTACCCGCGCGTCCCACACTACCGGACCGTATTTTGCAGTGTGCAGTGTGTTCTGCTCGCTGTTGTGCACTCCGGAGCTTTTGTCGCGTTCGAGGCCTTTCGAGAAAATTCAACGGGCTCGGCGGACGAAACTAATCCCTGTGTAAATTCCCGTGAGCCATTCAATCTGAGTCTGAAAAAAGGTACGCATTTACTTTGCCAATCGCTCGCACATTTTTTTTTACTCCCAAAGTACCTTTCACGAGAAGAGTCATTCAAATTTAACAACATAAAAAAAAAACTGATTCCTCCAATCCTCCCGTTTCAGGTCGAAAATGTAATACCTGGAGGGAATCGAAGCCGATGTTACTTCCGGTAGCCAAGCTGTTCGATGACCATTCCAATTCGCCTCTTTGCGAAAAATATTAATCACGGAATATTCCCCCGGGAGTGATTCAACCGAAGGTGTTACGCTAAATCCGGAGCCAAAAATATTTTAGCTGCTCGTTATGGACAAAAAAAAATGCACCGCGTAAATTGCGTGTGTGACAAAGTTCAACGGATAGCGGAGACAGTAGTGGGCTGTTACGAGACTAACGAGGGTTCGCGATCATCCGCCCTCTGCTCTTCCTGCTTTCGCTGCGCTCGTATAACGAACGCGAAAACTGTAAAAAGTGATACACATTTTCACGGAAAAGGGGGGGGGGGGTGGGGGAGGTTCCGTCGAACTCGCTCGGGGTCCGTGCGACCGGGATATGCGCACATACACAAGAGCGTCTTGTTACGTATGCAGGTATGATTCTCCACTCTGCATATACCAGACAGCTTTCAGCGATCGCGCACGTTTCGCTTTTTTGTTTTTATTAATTTGCAGTAACGACCCGGCTACGCTTTGCTGTAAAGCATGCTTAATGGGGTCACGGCGGCATAACGATCGTGAAAGCCTGGCAAGTTGGCCTTGTACATATATTTTTTAAATAACTTTTCTCTCGAGAAAGTCACTGCAATGCTTGAGGCGATGTGACGCCTTCGCTTCGGTAATTAGTCAATTACTCGGGTGAATTATTTACTTCCACGTTCGCTGATTTAAAAAAGGTTGGTAGACGCAGATACGGAAGTAGACGGTAAAAAATAATTTTGTGAAATCGGATGGGAAGTTTGGTAAAAATAGTTTTGTTAAATAAGTGACACACTGTTTGTTCAGGCTTGAATATAGAAAGCTGTCTTTTTATTTTCCGTGTCATTAACAATTTTAGTTTGTACTTTTGTTTGTTGAACTAGAAGCGGATTGTAGCGATCGGAAAATGAGCGAATAACAAATTGTGGACGTTTGTGGACAATAAGTTGTTGTAAATTATACAAACTTTTTTTTACTGTGTATGTCGAAATATCGCGTTCCAAGATCCGAAATATGTATCTTGGTCGCGTTGCACTGAGACAAATAACTTCCGTTTTTTGCCCGGAGGGCAGTCGGGAGTTAAAAAAATGCGGTTGAATCAACTATAGATTCGGGCAGAGACGTTGAAATAAATATTTTGTGGGTGCGGCTAAGAGTTTGTTTAGGTAAAGAAAAATGTTGAATCATTTTGCCAAAATATTTTTTAAGCATTGAAACATTTCATTTGGGCAGCTAAAAATTCATTTGAACATCCGTGCCGAATCTTCAGTTGATTGAACCGCATTTTTTTAATCAGTGTGCGAGACAGTCCAATTTTCCGTTTCATTATCATCCAAAAAAGCCCGCAAGCCAAAAAATAGACGTACAAAGATAGTTTTTGCGTCGAACATACATGAGTTCGAAATATTGCCCGAGGTCGATGCGTCGGAATAGCGAAACTGCCAAGAGCTCGGACGCATAAAAAGCAAAAAAAATAAAGTTATTCCGAAAACCTCGCTTAAATTTCGGATTTTCCAGGAAATTTCGTCTACGAGTAAAAACAAAAAAAAAAAAAAAATTCAGTGCCCTCATAATGATGAAAAACGCGCACCGCCGACTAGGGCTAGCAGTTGTTTCTTTTCCCCACGATTATCCTTCGGCGAGTGTCATTCGTGACGAGGTAAAAAGTGTGACACGAATGGGGATTGAACGGGAGCCAGGAAAAGGTGAAAGGCCCGTCCGCGATTCCCGGAGCCACAATAATAATCCCTAAGAAGACGAATTACCATGTCGGCCGTCTCTCAAGACGTCGTTCGCCCCACGGGTGTTTTGGTCCACGATGTCTCCCGACAATTTTGCTCGAGCAGGATTTTTCATCCCCCCCGCCCCCTCCCAATCCCGGTCTTCACTCCCCGTTTCGTCTCGGCCCGCGCACCGTCACGGCTAAGATGCCCTACCTTTCGCGCGAGACAAAATGAATGAAAACCGCGGTGTAAAATTGAATTTAGCTCATAAAACGGAACGAGGAGAGCCGGGCGATGCGGTAGAAACGAAAACTCGTGGAAGGAAGCCAGAAACAGCCGGGCAACCAGTTACTCGGAAGCGTTTCCGCCACGAGTTAAAGTAAGTTCCGAAGGACCTCTCCCGAGATCGTTCGGATATCTCTATCGTCTCCGTCGTTCGCAATGAAAATATTTTTCGCGGTTTCATTGTGGATCGAACAGAGGTTCGTACCTGTTCGTGCTTTTCTCTCCCCCATTCCCGCGTTTTTTGAATCCTGTTTTGTTTCTTTCGCACCCGGCCGGTTCTCATTCGGTGATTTAGTAGAAATATTTTTTGTAACTCATGCGTGAAAAGTATTACTTTTCGTGCCTGCCGAGAGTGGCAAAAGAGACGCTTTACAGCCAAGTGTACTATAAATACCCGGTGTACGCGCACATCGGTCCGATCTTACTTTACGTAGGCTTTTCGTACTTTACTGCACGCGACTCATACCTTACGCACGCTCCTTGTACTTTACGCACGCTTCTTGTACTTTACGCACGCTTCTTGTACTTTACGCACGCTTCTTGTACTTTACGCACGCTTCTTATACTTTACGCACGCTTCTTGTACTTTACGCACGCTTCTTGTACTTTACGCATGCTTCTTGTGATTTACGCACGTTTCTCGTCCTTTACGCACGCTGGCTGTACAGCGCCACAATCAGCAGCCACGGAGCAGCACTTCTCCTGCATTCGTTACAGAAAATGTTGTGCGATACCAGTGCGGTGTAGCGAACATCATACACGGACTGTGAAGTAAGTCACACTCACATCAAAGCGTGCGCATAAAGTTCGCTTTACTGCACTTGTATTGCAAATTACTATTATAAACTCCCTTTATTTGCATCTTAAATTTTCCGCCTCAGAGATATTCGTGCCTGTACGCTGATTAGGTAAGTACTGGCACAGCGCGCCGCTGTGCCAGAACTTATCTTGTGTGACCGATCTTGTGTGTCTTTCCCTTCAGGGTTACCGCTATTCCGATAAATTTTTCTTTTTCTCCGCGTGTGCGAGCGAATGTTCGCTGAACAAACGCTCGCATTGACGTTTCGCTGTGAGCAAGAGGATATCATATAGGGAGAAGCTTATCGTTTATGACCGCACGACGTTTCAATTACTTACGTCGTTTCTCTCCTCCCTTCAGCGAGCATCAACAAAACATCGTTGATTTTTCTCGAGTCTCCCGCGAACTCCGGTTGATCAAACATCGCTTCTCGTAGAGCCGACCGAGCTTGCACAGTGAAAAGCTCTCGCGACTCTCCCAGTCGTGTATAACAACCGAGAGAGCGGAGAGAAACGTCAACACTTCGAGTTGCTGACTCGGATGCGAGCGAGGAACGAGGCACAATTTCTTTTCCGTACTCGCTATTTTATTCAATTCTCGTGCTTAACGACTAAAGAAGCGAAACGGGAGAGAAATAAAATAAAAAAATGAAACGCCGGGGAAGAAGTACCGGAAAGAGGAGACTTAAAAATTCTCAGACGTGGCGGAGCGCGATGCGGAATTTTCTCAGCCGTTCGTTGACGCAAGTGTTCGCTCTCGGCTGGAAGCACTGCGGAGAAACGGCGAGAGTGTCTCGAGAAGTCCAAGTTCTCTCGCCTCCCGCACTGTCCGGGAATTGCGTCGACTGGTACTTAACTTTAATTGAAGTGTCTCTTGATCGTTTATTAAAATATTCCCTCCTCGAGCGCGGAAGGAAGTGCGCCGGACGAGAGCGACAAGACGGAATTGGTTGTTATTTAGTTGCGAACGATTAATTAACTACAAACGATCTTGAGGCGTTATTAGTGTTACGTCCGGTGAAATTTTGACAAAATTCACTGACGCGACTGGCTAAAAATCCATAAAATTTCGCAATTAAATAATAGTCATAGAAAGTTCATAGAAAACGAATAATAGCTGAGAGTTAATTTCGAATTCAGTATTTAATTTTGCGTCAGCCATCACTGAATGATTGGATTCAGTAATTGGCATAGCAACGGTTGAATAGCTAAAATATATCGCAAAGGGATATTCAGGTTACTGGAGAGGTATCATCGGCAGCGAGGATACTTGAGGATTTCATTGTTTCAATTAAAACGCAAAAGGCAATCGGAATCTTTATCTTTATCGCTCCAACACGCAGCGTGGAGCAATATACGTACGCACACATCCGTGCAGTCAGAGAATCCGTGTGACTAGTTCAGTCTCGCGGAGACTGATTGGAAGAATCACCGTCGGCGCTAACGAGTGCAGCATCTCTTAGGGCATAATTATTCAAAATGTTATTTAAAATATCTTCAATAAAAGCAACATTAGAATGAACCAAACGTGGAAATTTGGCCAGGAAATAATTAATTGATTAATTATCTAGTAGTCACCCATTAAGAATAGTTTGGGTCAAGTCGTTAATATAAAGTTATTACAAGAATGTATGAATTATTATTATCTATTGTTATAATCATCGGGGAAATTAATTAATATGACGAAATCATATTTTTATTATCAATAGAATAGCCAAATAAAATTGCTAACAACAAGGAATTAATTATTATCGTCCTAGACAAATATTTAGGGACATTGTTATTGATTTAAGTGAAGTAAATAATTATCTGTTAAAAATCCGGGATATATAAGTAATGTTTAAAACAATTTGTTAAATCAGCGTTATAACTTTTGATAGAATGACCGTAGAAACTTCATTCAAATTTGTAAATTCTTATTATTTAAATCGAAATTTATCAAAGTACTTTGTTTATCCGGGCATTTATTGCAAAAACCAGAATTATGAAATTATTAAAATAAGCTACTATAAAACTATTAAAATAAGCTTAATAAAGAGTCTTAACATTATAAGTCGAGGTCCTCGATCTTTCTTAGAGAGAACCGAAGTCTAGAGCAACGAATCCGACGGTCAGTGATAACGTTAGCCTTGAGTCAGCGCAGCGCGACCGTGAGAGGCCTTATTTCATAGCTTTGCTACGGTGTGTCAGGGTCAAGCAGAGACTCATAATAATTCAAACGGGGTACATCGCGCGCTTACAATCGACCTATATTCTTTTCGGCATGCATTCTTAGCCCATCCCTGAATAAATTACCGAAAGGTTAGATTGAAAGGGGGCATTGTCATGATAAAACGTCAAATCTCCTTTAACGTAGATGTAGGAAAATGCTCATCAGGACGTAACAGTAGTCACGAAAGCAGGGTACGTATGGCCATGATTTTTTTAACCAATGAGAATAAGAGGTTTAACGTAAAAAAAAATAATTTGTTGCAACTAACTCAAAAAACATCGAACTGAAGTAATTCACTCGGAAGCTTCGATATTTTCGATGCGTGATTGTATAAATATAAATATAAATATAAATATAAATATAAATATAAATATAAATATAAATATAAATATAAATATAAATATAAATATAAATATAAATATAAATATAAATATAAATATAAATATAAATATAAATATAAATATAAATATAAGTTCCACCACCGAAATATTTGTTTGAACGTGCCGGCCCGAATCTTACCTTACATAACTTCAATTAAAAAGTCTCTTGGTCGTTTATTAAAATATCTCCTCCTCGAGCGTGGAAGGAAGTACGGAAGGAAGACAGAATTGGTTATTATTTACCCGTGCACGATTCATGGTCAGCATCGTTCCCGTCGGACGAACTGCAAACGGACTTGACTCGTCAGTAGTCGCGGAAGTAAGTCATCCGCCGCGGTACTCCCTCACTTGCGAATCCCGCTCGATAGGAGCGAACATCGCATGTTCAACTACAACATCTACATAAAAAAATCCGGTTGAATCAATTAAAGATTCGAACAGGAACGTTTCAATAAATATTTTGTTGGTACAGCTAAAAGACTGTCTAGTACAACCATTTTTATGACGATTTCACCAAAATATTTTTGGAGCATTGAAATATTTTGTTCGACCAACAAAATATTTATTGAAACGTCCATGCGAGAATCTGTAGTAGATTCGATTGCATTTTTTACCATGTCCACATGTCTGTTTTACCGATGCGACAAAACTACTTGTCGGGAAAGCCCAAAACTCAACGGCTTGAATTAATTTGAATTAATTAAAAAAAAAAAAAAAATAAAAAAAAATACAAAATAAAGTCTGTCTCCGGTTCCGCGCATCGACATGCAATCGAGTCGCCGATTGGTCGGGGCCCGCGTTTTCCGCACCGTTGACCGGTAAAAATCCCGGGCTCCCTTGTTCAGGACTAGGTGAATTCGTGGAATTAACGAGTACCCTGGGGTAGGGACTTGAAACACAGGATAGTTGCATACAGTGGCTCATTCGTTCCTCTCGTTTCCCCGTTTCTCTCGTCCCGCGGCCCTTCCGCGAGTGGTCACAGAGAGAGCGCCGACACGATCGAGCGTAAAAGCCTGGACGTAAATAAAGCAGGGTTTCCCCGGTGGGAAAACCGGGTCCGGGACGCATTGGCAGTGCGGACGGTACAGCGAGAAACTCGCGGGTAGAAAGGGATTGCGCGGGGCGGGGGGAAGGGGGAGTTACGCGGGAGCATGCTCAGCCTGTAGGTACAGCAATGGAAAGGGGACATACGAAGGGGTAGGACGAATGAACAATCCTACCGAGCGGAACAATTACCCGATTGGCGTAAGTTTTACGAGGTACGCGCAGGATACTTAACGTAATTTCGCGGGCATTCCCTTTGTCCGGAAAAGCGAGCATTCTATTGTAATTGCCACTCGAGTTCGACGTTAAAAGCCACCGTAAAAGCACTCTAATGGGTGAGTACCTGATAGTCGGGTTGTTTTTAGTTTTTTTTTGTTTTAATCCTCGGTATCCTATATTGCTTCGTGCCGTCAGGCAAAATCTATAAAAAAAAAAACCAAAATGATCGAATATGGTGGCATATGGTGGCCGCTTGTTAATCAATATTGCAAGTAATCAGCCATGAAGCTCGCAACTTAAAACAACTGAACAAGAAGTAATATGGCGTCTTAATGCTATCAGAGTCGTTTCTTCGTACTTTATTTTTCGGGGAAACGATTAAGTAAGTGATGCGGTCTCAGCGGAGAGTGCAGGGGGCATCGTAACAAAATATGTTCTAAGGTTGCTAATACGTTTCAGCAACAGAGAGTGTAAATCTGCGTAGGGTCATACAAGTGCACCGATTTTCTGATGATAAATCAATTTTATATTTATTTTATATTTATGTTTTTTTTTTTTACCAATGAATCTCGAGTTGTGCTGCGGCTTTCAGCAATTTTGTAATTAATTGTCGAGCAGCGTCTGTTTGCTTTGATTGATTATAAATTTAACTTGTTGTTTTACGAATCGTTATCGTTAAAACGTATCAGTTCGCCAGAGAAAATTTCACGACTCCCCAAGCGACCGGTGCCCGCATTCGATTATTACCGCTAATTGGAAATTCTCTATATGTCTGAGAGAAAATTGTATCAACGGGATTGCGCTCTGGTCGTTGCTCAGTTGCAATTAAATTTTCCCGCCCAGCGCCGGCAACGAATTATCCACGGTCATTCATTAAATCCTTCCGCAAGCCCGAGCAGAGCAAGCTCGGGCTGACCACCTATACGAACATACACGAGCACCCTCGATTCAACGATAGAGCGGCTGGAGATTTTTTTAAAATCCATTCCACTCCGGCGAATTTATTTTGATCTCTATTTCTGTATTTTAGATTTAAATCCTGAACACTCCGCTAATACCCGTTTCATTTTCCACTGCCCGTCATTATTGCCAAACGGTTTAAACGCCATTTGTGTCGGATTAAAAATTAAAATAAAAAATAATTTACGACCACGATAAGCGGATCATCAAAGTTTTTTGCCACAATGACGTCCTCATTTGCGTTGCGAAACGGGAACTATGGAGAAAAAATATACTCACTAACTTTTATCGTTCTGCGCAGATGTGCCATAAAGCGAGGCGAAGACCGCTGTAGAAAAAAAAAAAAAAAAAGAAAAGTCGATGTCCACTTTCTGACCCTTGTAACGTCGTCAAATGATGCGCCGGCAGGAATTGTCCGAGCCTTACGGTGACGTGCAACTCGTTTTACGAACGCCAGAAGAGATTTTACGGCGTCCGGTAGTTGAATGCTTCGCTGAGGAAATTATATTTCGCTGAAGCATGTGGACCGACGATAAAAACTTCAGCTGAAAATGCTTCTGCACGGACCCTTTGATCGTTTCAGAACTCCATCGCCGGAATGCGCGCGTAGTTTGCCCGCCGCTAATAACGTCATTAACTTGGCATCAAAGCGAAGCATCCCGAGCAGAAATTTAATCCGGTCAGAATCCGGCCCATACTTGGCGCGCCAGAGAATCAACTCTGGCCCGGATATGGCACATCGATATGGCCATGATCCGTGGTGTAACGCGCACGCAAATCCGGACCTGATCCGGCATCAGAATTCGGTTCAAGTTCAGGCTCTAACATGGGCCTGACATGGCCCGGATCACGCACCATTCCTCTTTTCGATAACAAAATTTACAAAAATATTACACTTACACTAATTCAGACGGGGGTTCAAACACTTTATTTCATTACATTTGATTATATCTTACTAATTCTCACATTTTTATCTCGGAAAAACAATAGTAAGTTATTACTCAATTTGGGGCTTGAACCCCGGTCATCTAGTTTGTAATCAGGAACCAACCCACTCGGCTATTTAGGAATTGCGAATAAAATTTCGGAACTTCTATATAACGTATTCTAGAAATACTGTGGATCGTGATTCAATGACATAACATTCAATTGTTATATCTGTTTTTATGTTTGTGAGGTATTGTACTTGTTTGAATCAATTACGTGGCTATTTCTAACAGTCAATTATTTTGTTAGAAAATTTCTATTAAAATATGGTGAGAAGTTAGGGCCAAAGAATGAACTGTTTCTTATGTATGTGTTCATTTGTGTCTTATTCTCCGTTGTTGCTAGAGATTTTGTATATGCATCGCACATTAGGAAGTGCTTAATAAACAATTAAATAGCGACATTTATAAAAATAGAAGCCTTTTGTACGGATAAGCGCCGGTTTGATGTCGCCACTGTTGCCTGGTATGGTAGTCTGATTGCATTTCTACTCGCTATACGGCTCTGGCCTGTTCAAGGTAGCAAATAAAAATGTTCAATAAATGTTGTATGGCAATTATAAATGCCTGATCTTTTCCTGACTTGGCCCTGAACTGAAACAATACAAGTTTTAGCGATCCGGCAAATCGAATGAATTTCATATCAGGGCCGGATCCGGCGATATCCAAGATAACACATCCAGTGTGTTTTACTGCAACCGGCAATGGCCCAGTTCAGGCGTAAATCCGGAAAATCTCACGACGCTTGCCTTATTGGTACCAGAACTGGTGCATATCAGGTAATAATCCGGCAAGCCTGAATCGGCCGCCGGATTCATGCCTGATGTGGCCCTGATGAAACATATGGCAGCCGGAAAATTCTTCTACTCGGGATTCTCGTCGATGAAACGTCTGAAACGAAGTTTGTTTTGATATTCGAGTTTAGGCAGGGAAGGTTTCCCTTTTTTCAAACCCACACTGTGTCCCTCGAAGCGTAGCCACTTAGCAGCAGAATGCTTTCCCAGAAGCGTGACACTTTTTTCCTCTTTATACCGTCGAGTGGAAACCGTAGCCGATAGGAGACTAAAGCTACAAAAGCGAAGAGGAACAAGGAACGGCGAAATCCGTTTGGTGTTGAGGTCCGGTCAATACCAGACATCCCGGACTGGAGATACGGAGTGTCTAAGAAGGCGTCGAAGAAACCGCCGGAGAACAATGTCTCGTCGGATGGTGCAAGGTTCCCGGTCGGAACCCAACGGGGAATTCGTCGAGGCAGCTTTCTTGTGTCGCCTCCTGTTCCTTTGAGCCGATGTTCCTCAGTCCCTGGCGCCTCTTGTGCACGTCTGTGTCGCGCTCACTTAACAGCCCGTGGCACCCAAGAGTAAATCGATAGTGTAGAGTACGCCCTTCAAACTTCGAAGATTATAATGTTAATCCAATGTGGTAGTTCCCCAATTCCGTAGATATCAAAAGGCAAAGTTTTTCACTCGAGGCTGATGTCGAGGAGGTATGAAGATGGTAGGAAAAAGATTTGGCATCGGAATTCGGTGATCTCGGGACTGGTTGAAGGATTGATTTTCCAAATGGAGGAAGGCAACAGAGGAAGACGTTGCAGCAGCCGAGGTCCAAGTACGAAGCTCCCTCCGCTGCCCGTCGTGAATCTCCGCTTTCCCATACCGCATCTAATTAATCCGTGGAAGCCCAAGGAATGAACGGGCGGAGGTGGTTGAAGGGACGTGACGTGGTGTGAGGAAGGGAGACAGTGCAATTGCGTCTGGAGGACACTGCTGGATCCTCAGGGGCATTGGGCACAATGTGCATGAACTGTCAAGTACGTTACATTGTTCCAGATACAATGGAAGCCTCCTGAAATAGACAGAATCCGGCGTGTCCTGCAACTGCTGCTGCAGCTGCCATTGCTCGACGACCGGCACAAATTTATTAATCGGTTCGAAGTACGGGAACCGGTACGCGTACGTATAGGTTTGCCCTCGACCTACGGAAACTTCCGAATGTACACGAAACTATGATTTGCTCTAGCGTATCTCCGAAGCTGATTCCTCTGCCAGACGGAGGTTCGTTGTGGCAGAGCTCCGACTAGTTTTGAATAACTTGGCGGCGTATGTGTGCCGTAGGCCACTTTATATAATGGGCCTTTATGGAGGGTCAAGTAGCGAAGGGATATGCATTAGAGTCAGCCCCGCGGCCCAAACCAACCCGAATTTGGATTGGATGTACATTGTCTCCTTACAATCGATTCCAACTCAACCGGTCGATTGGTGCACTGAGAAAAAAATGCTTGTATTAATCTAAAGCTGTTATTTGATCGGTACAACTGAAGCATTGTTTCGCTGATCGATTATTCGCTTCAGTTGATTCAAGATATTTCAATATAAATATAAATTTTTGTTGTACCAACCAAACAACCACTTCAAATGTGTATCACCGCACTTTGGTTAACCCAACCATATATTTTTCTCAGTGTGCGCCAAACTTACTCTCATCCCTATCTCGTGGAGGTCGATAGTTGTGCGATTTTTTATAAAACCAATCGCAATACCTACTTTCCGTGATGAAAGGTTGGGGTACGGTTGGTTTTTCTCAAAGCAACCGGATTTCCGATTCTGGTACGAATGGATCAAACGACCAAGATTATGATTGAATTCTATACGCCGGGAACTCGCGATAGTTTTTTCGGTTCAGGGTTGTAAGGCCTGAATTCACGTTGATGGTGACGAATTCTCGCTGGTACAGATTCCCGTTAGGGAACTTAATCACCAACGATCGTTATTTTTATTATTGAGGAGATGATGGTTAAACGTGGTTCACAACACAGATTAATTATGTATTTGACAAACACAACAAATATTTACACTGTTGCACGTAAGTGACCTTAAAACTGATTAATTATAACGAAAGTTCGATGTTGATAAAGTAGTGTGAAGTGACTGCACTTTGGTTGAGTCCGCGGTAACGCGCCGTTTGGTATTCGTCTCCAAGATGCGACCGTTCATTACCGCTGAAGTTCTTAGACTGATTGTGAAAAGTTGTTGGATGGCTGATGTAAAAAAAAAAATGGGAGCCTCTTAGATTTACGAAGAGTGGAGTAAAACCAATTCATTGGCAAACAGACAACGCGAAGGGCATTTTTTCGCAAGTCGTCGAATGAAAATTGAGTGACTCTAAGTGGGGAGGCAGACGCTCACTGCACTATTGTGTTTTAGCAGGTAAAGAAGTTTCGCGCTAGGCTGACCCTCGCGGAGCAACGCGACGTATCTGAATATGCTGGGTCATAAATAAGTCATTGCCTGTGTATTACCTTTTCGTGACTCTTTCCGCTTTCGAAGGATTCATTTTATGCTGAAAAAACCCCGCCTGCGTCGTAGATGTTTTACTACTTCTGCCCGCGGAATTCTATAAACCCGAATATTTATTAGGCGGTATTTGTCTAGATAGAATAGAATATTTGTCTCATGCGACGAAACAACGTTAGTCGAGCGTGCTCAATTACAGGTCGCAGGTTTACGGAGAGATGCACCGCTTCCGTGGATATCCGATGATACCTCGAGCGGGTAAACATGATTCCGAGATTAATGTCGAACGGCAATGGACACGAGTAAAGGGGGGGGGGGGTGAAAATGTTCCAAGAGCGAACGGACGGGTGGACGACGACTGCGATATAGCCGGGCATCAAAAGCCGCGTCGTTCCTTTGGCACGTCGTCGACGTGGATGCAATATCCGCACGCAATTACGGATGGACTGATTGAAACGGCATTCCGTGGGGCGATGCAGCCCGGCGAGCTCCTATTGTACGCACCCCGAACGTGACGCGTACGTTCCCGGAATTTCGGGTAAATTTCATCACGGGTATGAGATTATTGATAGTCGAAGTGTCATTTCGACTGATATTCCGCTCTATCGAACTGCGCGCAAGCGTGATATTCCCTCGTGGATTGAGCTCGCAGAATGCCATCATCAAACAAAATACTCCGCATCGTAAACTTCATTAATTCCATCCAAAATCTCCCGGCACTCGGTTGATTGAACCTGAAGATGAAATCATTTTGCACGTGATCAAGAATATCGGAGTCTTGTCTTCCTTCAGCAACATCAACACCGAGGCTTGCCTTGGTCGAATCAGGTCCTTCGGACATGTTTTTTCTCAGGATTGACATGGGTCACGTTTTGCTCGATGAAATGTTAAACCGGAATAATGGACGGTGACCAACGTCGTGAAATGCAAATCCGCGACAGCCCTTCGAGTTTCACCGGCAGTTCAAGACTAATAGACGGAATGAGACATGGTGCCGAGGTTAGACGCCTACCGCTGCTTGGAGACCGCCAGCAATATCGAGTTTGTACCCGGAACCAGCCGTGACGCACCGAAACCCCGAAGCTAGACGCAACGGCAGTCCGTTCACGAGCGAAGGACACAGTAGCTCGATAGTGCACGTGCTGTCTTCTCGTGCTGCCACTGCCGGTGCCTCTGTTGAAACTGCAACCGATACAATCCGGAAAGCCCGCAGGTGGCGTAACGCGGTGTCGGAATACGTGGATGCCGGAGGCTGCACGGTGGCACGAAGCGTCCGAGCAATCCACCCTCCGGCCAACTCCTAGCGCACATCCCAACTATCACTACCACCAACACCGTCAACCGCTTTACGTATACCCGACAGCCGTAATCCACTAATCCACTCGGCCGTTGTCAAACGGCGCCCGCCGTCTGCCCGGCAATTACGTTGGCAATGGGCTTTAAACGATATAGAACGCTCTAGCGGACAACACTCACGGTCACGGTCGCGTTATCCTCAATTTTTTCACAGCTTTTTCTAATCATTTATTAATAATTAGTCGGATTGAGCTTTCATCTCTGCAGCTCCGTATAAGCTGAATTCGAAAGCTGAAAGGAAATAATAGCTATCGGCGACGACTTGTTGTTTGCCTTTGTACACTGCATTTCCATTTTTTTTTTTTATTTACAGTTGAATTTCGAGTTTTTAAAGCTTTCTCTGAAATCGAAAGCTGAAAGGAAAGAATCGTTATCCGCGACGATTTGTAGCTTGTCTTTGTAAAGTGTATTTTTAATGATTTTTATATAAATTATAGTTGAATTTTAGAGGATTTAGGGATCATTATGGGTCTCGCCATAAAAGTGGTTTGGCTCCTTTAGTGCTGCAGTAAAGACCTAAAAAAATAAATTGACCGACATCCTGACGAAGTATCGATCCTCTCATGCCGGTCGATTTTCTTTTTGAGGAAGCTTGTTTTAAATATTGAAAGAATGTATTCCTTCTTTATTAAGCACCTTGTTTTGAAGTTTCGATTTCACTATGGTCCAACGCTAAAATCGATCGAACTGATCGACGTTCCGAATGTTGCTCTGATCGATGTTCTGAACGTTCCGAATGTGTCTCTCATGCCTGTCAATTGTCTTTCCGAGGGAGTTCGTTTTAAATATAAAAAATGCATGCCTCCTTCAATCACCTTATTTTGAAATTGACCATTCACTCTCTTGTTTCTAACGCTAAAATCGATCGAGCTGATCGACGTCCCGGATGTTCACGATTGGCGACGTCGGTATTGGGAATAGCTTGAAGGCATACCAAACTTTTCGTTGAGCGTCACCGTAGTCCATTTCGTATGCCCTGGTAATACGAAGGCCGGCAACTTCCGATCATTGCAATTCCACCGGTAGAAGGATAGCAGCAGTAGGATTTCTGCTATTAGAAGTCAGCAATGGGCTTCAAACGAGGAGGACCGTACGGATGCGGAATCAACGGCGGACTTCCAACGGTGGTAATCACCGCAGGACGATACGAGAATCGCCACTGAGAGTAGTCAAGTCTCCCGTGTGTGTTCGCTCCCTTGCATGCGTGGTACGAGTTGCATGCCCCGGGTTTCCTTCGAAACTCCGCCCGACACACACGGACACGGCGTTCCACCCTCCCAACGTGAAGGACCGTTAATGTTAAAGGCTCGTTTCATACGTGACCACGAACGGCATCGACTACGTGGCCCGGACTTCGCATCTCCGACCATCGCTATACCGCAAACGAGCTGCAACATTGTCGTCGGTAGGAAAAACATTCACGTCTCGTTTCCACGGTTCACGGACCCGTAGAAAAATCCCGGAGAAATTCCTGACTCTCAGGCAAACAAAATACCACACAAAAACGTACCCAGCGGAACAAAGTCGTACCGATAAATCGCTGGAATAATTTTTCCCGGAGATGACGGGCTTCGGGTTGATAGAATGAAAAGATCGGGACGGTTCTAGTGCGCTCTTGGCTGAAAATTGACTGAGACTGATTCGCAGTTAAGATACGATAGTCCAGTCCGCGTCTTCTGGGGAGACGATTTCTTTCGTCGAAGTCGCCACTGTCTGTAAAAAAAATGGATCTCGGGAGCAAATGTTCCCTGCGCGGCTCATAAAAAAGGAATCTATATACGAGGAATGTCCAGGTTACGCGGATGAGAGGGAGGGGGGAGAGGGCGTCGGCCGCGATGGGGAAAAAATGTACCGCGGGAGCGAAGCCTGGGTTGAAATAGGGTGCGCGGCGGCAGGAGACGAAGGGGCGGAGGTCGAGTGGAACGTGATAGGACGTTTAGCAATGCAAATCTTGGGTCACGGAATATATTTACCGCGACGAACGCCGGTCGTTTCCCACCGGCCATCTACGCACGTACATTCCTCCCGATTCCCGACTATCCGTACATATATATACCTTATCTCGTATACCTGCGCCCTATGGGAAAACGAGCGCTCTCGACACTGCTCGCCCCCGCCAGGGGTAGCGCACCTACCCGCCCGTTTACTGCCCACTTCATGCTTTCCCATTCACATCGGACTTCACCGCACAGCGAGAATTTCGTACGCTCGATCTTATATCGGTTTGCAAATTTCACGACGCGAGCGTCGAACGATTCCGGTATATTTTTTTTATCTCTCGCTGACCCTCGCCCCGTTGTTTTACACCGGATCGCCGTGTCTTGTCCCGCGGATACGCGGCTTGCCGAATTTTTATTGGGATAAAGTTTTGTCGAAATAAAAATGAATATTTAGGCTCGAAATTTGCGGAAAAGAAAATTCGCCTGTCCGAAAGGGTTGTTTCTTTGATTTTTAAGATTTTTGTATGTCGTTTCTCAGAACTAGCCGGCGGTCGAAACAGTGAAAAGTAGAGAGGGCGTACATATTTGTATATTCAGGCCTGGACAAACGAGTTTGTCACTTAATTAACAAAATTATTTTTATGAAACTTCGTATTCCGATTTTACGAAATTATTTTTTGCTGTCTACCGGTATAATTATATTTACCTTCTCGCCGACCCTCGCCCGTTGTTTTACTCCCGATCTTTCTGGCTTATCACACGGATGCGAGGCTTGCCGAATTCATCGGGATAAAAGTAAATATTTACACTCGAAAAGTGCAAAAAAGAGAATTCGCCCATCTAAAAAGGTTTCCTTGATTTCCACGATTTTTTATATTCCATTTCACCGAATAACCGAGCGAACGCTCCACGCACTGCTCGTCCCCGTCGTGGATAGTACACTTACCCACCAGTTTACTGCCCACTTCATCCTTTCCTATTCACATGAAATTCCACCGCACAGCGAGATTTTCTTACGCTCGATCTCATATCGGTTTCCAAATTTCACGATGCTCCGGTCGAACGATTCCGGTACATGTTTTTTCCTTTCTCACTGACCCTCGCCCGTTGTTTTGCACCCGATCTTCGCGTCTTATCCGCCGAATGCACTGAGATAAAGTTTTATCGAAACCCAAATGAATATTTACACTCGAAATGTGCGAAAAAGAAAATTGTCCCAAAGAAACAATTCTGAAAGGATTGTTTCTTTGATTCCCACGATTTTTATACTCCATTGCTCAGAATCACAGAATGTTGAAAACTGTGAAAAGTAGAGCGCGTACCGTGAGATCTCGGGGAATCAGGCGGGTGCAGCTTCGGCCTGAAAGCTTCTTGTCTATTCCATCTCCTGTGCTCTTCTGGGCAGCGAATTTTTTTTTCTTTCTCCATTTTCTGCTTTCCTCCATTCTTGTAAGCCCTCTCATATGCCGTCCAGCCACTGTAACGACGAGCCGGCGAGGGAGAGTTCGCCCAGTCGGACTGTGATTGCGTTAGAAAGAGACGAAATACTCTGGTTATTTCTCCCGGGGGTGACCCATATATTTTTCATCCGGATCGAAGAGGCAAGGATTGACTTTTATCCTCCGTCCGATCGGTCGTCCACCACTCCGTGCTTGCCTCTTCATCCCTGGAAGAAACTCGGGCTCTCAGACCGAAGTGAAATCCACAGATTTCTCTGAGTCGAACAGCGAGAGAAGAATTATACGAGGGAAGTATGTGGTGTACAAGTGTGGGAATGACCGTGTTTCCTCGATAGGATCGTAAAGGGGTTGAACTTGACCCCTTTCCCAAATCAGTCGTTATCGCGGAGAAAACGATTCCACACGTTGCTATATCATTGCCATTTTTCACTTGGGAAGAGAGAAGAAATATTTGGGGATATTTTTCGAGCGGTCGCGAGAACGTACAGTGGACTCTCTCATATGTTCCTCGACGGGCAGTTCCATCGATTTGAGGAAAAATTAAGAGCAGGTAAATATTAAATTAAAAGCAAGTTTTTTTTCTCGGTAAATAAAAAATTGGATCGACAATCCTCCATGATTTATCGTCCTCAGAGGGTGCCAATGATGTATAAACACATCCGCAGGTCAGAACATCAACAATTTGAGGACTTTCATTTCTTCGAAATCATATTTAAAAACACGGAGGCAAGAAATGTGACCACTCTACTAGTGTACCAATTCCAACTGGCTATCTCGAACCGTGTATAGTCTTTTTAAACGACGCAAGCTGTTACACACATACATACACACACACGCGCACATATACATACGTCCGGACGCCAGCTAAAAATCACATTTCTCGACGTTATGGACTATTTTAAGTACTCTGACACTAAAATATCGAAAAACATTTTTTTCACGAAGACAAAGCTTCCTCTATGAGGAAGCAAAATATTTTTTACTTTTAAAAAACATAAATCGAACGTCTTCGACAATTTTTTATTTTCAATCCTGTGGATTTTTGTACGTGATCCTTACGAGCAACCAGACGTGGGGGGTTTTCTAAATAATTTTTTATGACCGAGAGAACTAAATCGAGATTTTTTCTTATTTTTATCTTGAAATCGAGGCAATCGATATTTCTCATAAAATGTAGGGGATTGCACTGTAGATAAAATTAATGTGAAAGAATCCACAGGTCAGAGTATCCAAAGTTTTGGGAGGCCATTTACTTCCATATCGTATTTTTCCATATTTTCTACTTTAAAAAAATAGAACTTCTTGGACAATTTTTTGCATTCGTTCGTGTGAGTTTTTACATTTTTACCGAGAAATCAATAAAAATCTTCAACGAATTCTGAAATCGATGCAACCGATACTCCTCCTTGAGTACAATGTGCGAGATTCCACTGTCCATAAAATTTTGTGAAGTTCGAACCGGTCTCGTGTCTCGTTGTTTCCCTTAGTCGTCGAGTTGATTGAAAACGGCTGTATCCACTATCCATCGTGAGCAAACAGAATCGCACGAGAATTGTCTTCGGGGAGGATGGAGAGCCGGTTACGAAGGAGTCGACCGAGCAGGAGTAGATGGAGTGTACTTTGGGTAGGGGTGTATATACGAGAGACGGGCCGATTCGATCTATCGATACATCTTCCCGATATCGACGTACCTATTTTTCACACCCGCGTCGTAAACGACCAGCGAGTCTCTCTTCTCGCACCCCACCGCGAAACCCGTCGTGTATATGTAAATTTTTATACCAAAACCCTCTGGTTTCCGTGGTACACGCGTCGACAGCTGTGTTATCGAGCACGACCGGCATTTGTGCGCTTTGTGTTTCCTCGTTTGCTGGTAAACGTTCTTGATTCACGCCCAATACATTTTTATTTATGTATTTTTTTAACGCGCTACGGCTTCGGTACGGTCTAATTTCGGGCTCTTTTTTTTCTTTTTTGGTTTTTAATGAAGAGACTCAATCTTTACGTTTCGACCCTGGTCTGGGCCCTTTTCAGAACGGTGTTTATTTTTCTCTATAGATAAATTAAAAATAGTTACATGTCAATATATTTCTAACCTATATGCAGTTCACTCTCAACACAAAAATTAATTTCGAAGAGCTGTCACATATGGACAAGAAATACAACAGACCATATCACAGAGGAGCACACGCAAAATGGCACCTGAAACGAAAGAAATAAATATAATGAAAAAACCAGGTAATATGAGGCAAACCGATAAGAATGATAAGGCATAACTTAAGTATTATAGGTTAAAATTAAATTGACATGTAACTATTTTTAATTTAACTGTAGAGAAAAATGAACACCGATATGAAGAGGGCCTAGACCAGGGTCGTAACGTAAAGATTGAGTCTCTTCATTAAAAACCAAATAAGACGAGCCCGAAATTAGACCGTTCCGAAGCTGTATAGCGTGTTAAAAAAATACATTTTCTCATCGTTCACCGCATTCAACAACGACATTTTTATTCATAACTCCCGAAGATTTGAGGGTCAAGCAACATCTTTTTTTTTTAACGTACCGCATTCAATTATTTACTGCACGGAGAATTTTGGCACGAAGTTCCAGCTTCGGTGGTAAAAAAAAAGTATCAAAAATTGATTATATAAAAAATGGCGCAGTGAAATTAAAACAAAAAATGTTTTGATGAGAGCGAAAGTTTTTCTGAGAGTGAGGCGATCTGCTGGCGGTTGAGGAATTAATCCCGTTAGTGCTGCGACGTCGAGAAATCAATCTGATTTTCTTTTGGGCGGTGTATAAATGCGGAACTCCTCGCGAAGTTGCGGTGATATTAAGGCGATTTCAGGACGTTGGGAGGCTTCGCTTCCCACCGCATTGTCTTCAATTTTGCAAGAGATTCTCAACGTCGCGTTTCGCGATTTTCGCCGAGTTGCGGACTTTGTTTCACTTAATAACAAAGTTTTCGAGAGAAGGACTGAAGAAGCAGAGAGATGCGGCCGAGGACGTAATCGCGAAACGATGACTGAAGAGTTTTTTCCCCCCGAATCTTTCACAATGCGCGATCGCGAGAAAACAGGAATTAAAAAAAACTTTCGTTCATTCTTTCCCATGGTATTTTTTTTGGCTCGCTTGAAAAGTAGGAAAATCGTTTATTTCATCGAGAACCAGTAAGAGCTTTACAAAATGCGTTTCATTGTACGTACAGAATGTTATTAGACTTCAGTAAATAAGACAAGATCGGTGTTCTGATTTCGACTAGAGTCCGTCATGGAAAGAAAAGAAAAAAGATTAGAATTTTAGCTCCCCTCGTTCATACAAGACCCTTTCTACCTTAAATCTAGCTAAGCTATCGTCTCATTGCTAACTTTTAATTTCTAAGTTCAAACAGTCTTGATGCGATAATCATTGAGATTGCGCGAAAGTCCTTTTCGAATTTTTAAAAAACAGTGCAAATTTTCGGGAAAAAGGGACCGGCTTGAAAGAAGAACGTTTATGGATGACTGATTTTGCGACTAAAACAGGACTTTCACATACCCTCGAATTCAAAATATATTCTCATATTTACATAGTTTCCCAAGGACCAGGAAAAATATTACACGCTACAGGCACTCGGTGAAATGGCTGACGAGTATAAAATTACCAAAAAAAAAAACATAAATGTGTTCTTAGGACTAAGAACTACACGATATAAATCCTAACTAAGTGTTAATACTTCGCTACAGAGTTCGAGCTCGCAGTTTCACGTGCGAGCAACGTTCATTGTTTTTTGTTTGTTATTTCTTGGCGAGAGGTTTTCTTTTTATCGTATTCGTGTTCGAATTGCTCGAATTACTTGTACTGGCAGAGGAATCCGATTTCTTCTCGGCGTGTGTCGCGTTGGATTTTTCCGTATTCGATGAATTCGTCGTGATTTTGCTTATTGGCACTGCGTTCACCCGTTGGATTATTTCGGATTTCTCAAGGTAAACCGATTGCCCGTCTCCACCGCCGGGACGTTCCTCCTTCCGCCTGGAAAATGACGGTATCCTCGTGACTTTAGGTTTTTCCTTTATCGGAGGTTTTTCGTAACGCGAATTCCCATCGAGCGGGAGATCTGGTCCTTTGGTGTCTTTCTCAGTATTCTGGAAATTCTGTGCTTCCGGCGACGGTATCGCCGATACTTTTGGTATGTTTCTCTGTTCGCGATTCCTCTGAACGTTAGTCGTTGGTTTTATGATTATCTTCGGCTGTTTTATATTGGACACTGGTCCGGGATGCTTCGAATCTTTCGGAGTGATTATTATCTTCGGCTCGTGTCTCTCCTCTCTCGTTGAGCCCGGAATTTCCGTCGGATAACTCAGTGGACTCTTCTGTTCGTTTGTCGGAGTTGTTGGTTCGCTGATTTTTCCTCTCTCGGCAGCAGCCGAGCGATCAGGAATCTTCTTCGGCGTTATGACGATCTTGGGCTCCTGAGGAATGTTCTTCGTCGTCGTCGTCAGACTGGACACGGCGTGACTCAAGTTTTGTCCCGACTGACCGAGCAGGTTGCCCAGCCTGGGTGTGATGACGATCTTCGGTTCCGCTGGACTCTTCGTCTCGTTCTGAAACGACCTACCCGTGTCGAAGTTGTTCTCCGCCGAGCCGACGACACCCGCGGAGGCGTCCTTTTTGGTGTTGCCCTTTAGCAAAGCCGTGGGCTTATACCAATTCGGATTACCAATGATGTCCGGTAACGAAGAATTCGGAACCTTCGAGTGTCCCGCCGAGTCCTTCATCCGGTACCAGTTCGGATTTCCAAGATTCCTGTCAAGACAGTCCACCGACTGACTGGTGTTCGTCTCGACGTCGTCCGGTCCCGGTGAGAACAAGTACGGAGCACCGTGAAGGGGACACTTTGGATTCGCCGGAATCCCGCCGGATCCAAGATTGTCGCCATATTCCACCCGGTGATTGGACAAAACCTCTTGAGCATCGATGGCCACTCTCTCGAATGAATCTATGAGATTGGGGTCGGAATTGTTTCTGGAAGTTGAGTCCTGCCGCTTCAGGAGCGGACCGACGTGAAGATTAGTCGTGATGGGTTCGCGATCCTCGACCTCTTCGGCGAGATCGAGGCTCTTCGACGTTCCGAACATTCTGGGAGGTGGCGGTGGAGGATTTCCCGTACCGGAAACACCCGGAGCGTGTCTGTGATCCTTGGACAAAGTGCCATAGACCTTCGGTACGAAGAGACTGTTGGGTGCCGGCAGAGAACGCCTCTTTTCGATGTCAGGCAAGACTTTCGGATAGTTGCGTCTCTTGATCGTCCTCAAAGCCTCCTCGGGGCTGATGAGCTCCCTCTCGCGGGTGGGCTCGCGACAAGTGACGTTTATGTCAGCGGTCTGCTCGGCCGATCCGAATGTCCTCAGTTTTGGCACCGTCTTTCCGTAAGGATCCTCGTCCGGTGTCTTCGGTTGCTGATCGTCCGTGGCTTCCTCCTCCGGAGTTCCCGGTTGTCCAGGTCGCGTCATGCGTGTCTTCAACTTTGGATTTATCTTAGCGTAGAGGCTGCTCGCGCTGCCCGAGTCCGACTCGTAGATCCGGGTCGTCGAGAAATTTGGCTTGACACTCTTGAAGACGTTCTCCATCGGCAGAGGATCGCTGCGCGAGTGATGATGCTCTATGACGACGACCTGGGGCGCGCTCCGGATGTTCTCCAGCGCCATGTCGTAGCTTCCGCCGAGCTCGTTTATCATTTCCATGTCCTTGGCGAGCTCTATGGGAATCTGGTTCAATATCGACTCGGTTCTCATCGCCGGGGTCGCATCTATCGCCACCGAAACTTTCGGCAGCTTTGATTTCTTGCCGGGACGCACTACGAGCGCCGGGCTCTGCTCGTATATCGGCTCGGCTTTCAAGCCGTTCAGTCTTTCATCCTCCGATCTTCTTCGATCCTCGTCCTCCTCGAGTTCCTGCTGCTTCGTCAACTTCTCCTGATGCTCCTTCTGCAACGTCTCCCGCGTCTTTCGGAGGAATCTCGGCGAGCATCTGCGATCGTTCGAACAAAAGAAATATAACGAGTCAATTAACCATCGGAAAGTTGCAATATTAATTTCATGCGTTCCGTGAAATTAGTTTTTTTAACAGAAAAAGTTTAGTTAATCAAGTCGTTATCACATAACCTCTTGAAACCTCATCTAGACAGTGGTAAAGATTTTATTGAAGAAAAATGATTTACAGATGTCTGAATGGTTTTGAATTTGTTGGGCTGTATGTTGAAGATATAATGAATCAACACTGCAAAGAAAATTTTGATTCGTAAGTTTTCAAGTTTGAGGATGACACAATGCGTAAACTTTTTAACTAAAGAGAACATATTACGCAGATAATTTTTATGTAATTAGCTGAAAAGATTATTGCTAATAATCCAAATGGGTTCAAATTTTCAGCGTTTTTATGTCAAAATGACATAGAAAGTTATGCGGCCAGGTATAATCGAATTGGTTTATCTGTATCGAAGTTACAATGTGATACGGTCGTCCGATGGACTAAAAGATTGAAAAACAGCTATTTTTGTGTATGTTTTTAACTATTAAGTCCAGCAACATATGTTTGAAATTCTTTAATTGGTTTCTGATTTACTAGGCCTCATGTCAACGATCCAAAGATCCAAAGATTTCAATGATCTAATATGATACGGACGTCCGATATGATCAAGATATTGAAAAAAGTCATTTCAATAGGCACTTCTTATGTTTAAAGAGTGAGTGCCTAAAAATTAAATGACACGGAGACAATTCTGCCTTTTTTTGTACCAAACAATGAATGCAGCTTTAGGAAGTCGAGAGACTCGTGACGATGGGTAATGCAGTTGAGACTCATAATTCGAATGAAGCTCATACACTCTCGCACCGTGTTAGTTGTCATTGCATTGCGACAAAATCGTGTAAAATCAGACGATAACCCGACGAGAATTATACGAGCTGTGGAGATTGTTAGTGCGAGGGGAAGGTCGGTAACCCTCTCGTAACGGACTATGTAAACCAGAGGGCTGTACAGGGAAACCGCGTAAAGTATACGATCATTGCCGCATTATAATGATGCCATTAGTTACGCGGAGTCTCGTTATTGCGGCTAATTATCGTCAACGGCAGGTTTAGCATTACATTCCATTATACTCGGGGATATTATTTAAACGCCGAGAGAGTGCCCAGCTTCGGGTAACGAGAGAGAAAAGCATTAGCGGGGGCGAATTCGCGATACTATAACGGAATCGTGGGAGCGTTACGGGTGGTATATTAGTACATCAAGCGACGACTAAATGCGAAGCAAATTAAAGCATCGAAATCACGCGGCTCGTTAAAACCATTCGAGAGTACTTAACTCTCTGTCGTGTCGCTAAGTTGGGCAATTTTTCAATCGCTTAGTTATCGCGAGCGAGATAAATTTCATTCAGTAAATTGTCACCTGAGCCTGAAAAACGTGTTATAAATCGTCGATCCATTCACGACAAACAAACGACACAAAAAAAAATCAATTTCTATGCATTTGGACTTAGAAAAATACTCATCTATGTTATTAACCCTGAGATGCAAATTTATTAAATGAACTAATAATTATTGGACAAAAATAAGACGGACAGGAAAGAATGGTCTGGAGATATGTGGCGGAAGTGAAATTGTAATAGGAAATGCCAAAGACATCTTCGTCCACGTTTTGAGAGAACGGAATCAAACGCAATTGATAGAAAAATCTCCGAGGCAATTCTCAACCACAGGGCTGTTAAACTTTGAGCTTTCCTAGTTTCGTGGCGACAGCCCGTTGGCGACCCGTCGTCGAATTCCACAATGCAACGGAGAGTTTCGACATGAAGCGAGCTGGTAATGGATAATTGGATCAGCGAGCGTTTCGCCTTGGCTGCGGGAACGGGGATGAATGCAGGAGCCGGTGGTCTAGCCGGGCAAATCGTTAATAAGGTAGCGGACCTCTTGAAGGAATCATGTGTAACTATACACCAGAGGCAGTCTTGGCCTCCAATTACACGCGAAGTCGAGTTGAGAAAGCTGCAAAGCTCGTCTCTATGTATGTATGCTAACCCCTCAGCTACCTCCAGGCTAGTCGAGCAGATATAATTAAAGGATAGCAATACATTTTAGATAAAAAAAAGTTCCCTCCCTTGAAAATGTTTCGAGGAATCGGTCAATCAAAAAAAAAAAAAAAAAAAAAAAACACATAACCAAACGAATGCAGATTTTCGATATTAAATAACATCTACGAATTTATGATATTAAATAGTGCACCAATCAGCGTGGACAATTTAGCACGATCTTTCAATCAAGCAGTAAAAAAAGGGATGTATCAGAATTTTACCGGTGAACAATTTCTTGCTGTATCCATTCCTTGACCTTGATGTGAGTGTCGATGGTGGAGTTCGAATTGTGCCGTGACAATTTCGATCTCCGTCCGAAATTCGAGTTGTTGTCGTAGGCCTTGTCGTTCTTGATTACCTCGTTTATGTCCACCTTACTATCGCTCTTCTGTCCGAGATCGGCCGCATTATCCAGCTGTTGCTTGTCTAGCTTGGCCCTCTTCGAGGAACCCTCGTCTTTCTCGTTGTTCGATCGTCTTCGAACCTTCTTCTCTTCGCTCTTGACGCTGTGACGTCTGTGATAGAGATACAAGAACGCCGTGATGTTGATCAGCGCGAAGATCACACAGAATCCGATCACCAGCGTGACTGCCGATGAACCTTGCACGCTGCCGTTTTCCGGTTTCGCTGTGGAGTCGTTTTTCTCGTCGTTGCTGGAAGTCTTGACCGGGTGCGGGTATCGGAAGGTGTCCAGGGAACCTGGCAGGTCGTTAGACGAGTCTAGCGACAATCTTGGACCAGCCGGGATCGAATTGTTTCCCATACTATCGGCATGGATGAGGATCCGCGGCCTCGGTCCTTTTGGCCTGTGTCGTATGAGATTCGGCAAATCTTCGTTCCAGAATTGGGTCTCGCTCGCCCGGTACATCGTACCCACGTTCGGCGGTATGGCTACGGCAAACGCAACGTACGATAATAAACCATTAAAGAAGTCTCTTCAATCGAAAATAAAATTTTGACGATTACACGATTTTTGGAAAAACTCACTCAGATTAAAGTATGTTCGATTTCCTGGACTGTACTCGGGCCAGTCAATCTCGTACTGCAACCACTCCTTCGGACCGTCCGTCATGTAGGTCAATCGTCGCGGTGCATTCGGATTCCTTTAATAATAATTTTAAAAAATGTAAATATAATAAATGTAATATCATATAATGAATGGTTTAAATATATAATTTAAACCATTCATAATAATTTGTGAATTAACCTGGATTGTAGCTCAGATTGTAGTACACTTTGCCGAGTAAGGGAATTTAATGTTGGGATGCATCATTGGTACAAATAGGGGAGAGCGGGGCAAAACGGGACAGTGGGGCAAAACGCAATTTTCCAATAATTTTTAGATGCACTGTGAGGCAAAACTGGGCAGAAAATCCAGATGTATCGATGGGGAAAAATGGGTCGTCCAAATTGTTATTGGAAAATTGCGGTTTCCCCACTGTCCCGTTTTGCCCCGCTCTCCCCTACACGGTCAAAAAGGTTTTTAAATTTAAAGAATATTTGTTAATAATTTTCAAAATTATTTTTTTTTAAAACTTTAGAATTTCTTTAGTAAAAAAAATACAAAAAATAATTGTACGAATTAATAAGAAAAACATCGATGCATCCCGATTATCCGCCCGTTTTGCCCCCACAGTACCATTTTGCCCCACGCCCCCTTATACCGATTTTACAGAGTTGTTTTTTACTGTCTGCATAATCAACTGCATGGACAATGTAGGGCACGACAACGTTTCCTGTGCAGTCAATTCCGAAAAAGCTCTATTATTATCAATCGAATCGACCCATTTCTCAATCCGTTATTCACCGACGTGTCTTGAATCGTTTCACTAAAATGATAAATCGTTAAACTTGCCGGCGAATGATTGGCAGAACGAAGCTTAATTTCGCAGAAATGGCGTTCCATTTTTCGCAGAAATGCCCGGCTGTAACGCGCAGATAGCCCGCAATTCCCGTATGGATGTCGGAGCTGACAGGGACGTTTATTCATTGCGATAGTTGAATAAACAGTTATTTGTCTCGCGTACCATTCGACAGATCGCCCGTAGTGCACGTTTGTGCATATTCGAAAATTTTCATCGCGCCCGAGTTGGCGATATTGTTTTCCCTTCAATATCTTGTACAACGTTGAAAAAACGAGATATGTATATGTGCACGTATGAATAGATGAAAATACGTGAATGGGGGGTGGAATAAAATGCAAACGGAAACGTTGGTCGATTTCACTCGTATGACAAAACGTCGAGGACGCTTTCAACGTAATACAAAAGTGTGGCGCTAACTCGTGCCGCATGACTGTTTGAAAATGATGAAGAGCTCGGCCACGACCAATTTGCCTCTGTCTATACAACTGGGAGGGAAAACCAGCAGGCAGACAATACAGAATCGACGCAATGCGTATAATTTGTAGGTATGAGCGTATAATCCGGGGAACGACCGGTGCTCCGGTTCCATCCGACAAATTAAAATGTTCTGGTTACTCGGGCGTTAATTCAACAATTGTTCGGGTGCGAGCGCCGGAGTAATCGTTGATTTCAATATTTTTTAACTAACACATACATTTTTTGCTGTCCTTGGGAATGAAAATTAAAAATGTGTAACGAAGTAAAAATCATATATTTTTATTTCATTCTATTCATTAATCTGTAGTTTTTCTGGGCGAGATAAATGAATCAATAATAAACTTTACCGATTCTCGTTTTTTATATATATGTGGATGAAAAAATAGATAAAATACGGGGTAATTTTTTCTGACAAATTAAGATGTTCCGGTTACTCGGGCGTTAATTCAACAATTGTGATCGTTGATTCCAATATTTTTTAACAAACACATACATTTTTTGTCGTTCTCGGGGATGAAAATGAAAAATGTGTAGACAGTGTAAAATCATTCCTTTTCATTCCATTAATTAATCCGTAATTTTTTCTGGGTCAGATAAATGTTTCTGCAACAAACTCTACCGATTCTCAAAAGAAACAAAATAAAAAAATTACGAGGTAATTTTTTTTTCTTTCTTTTCTTTGACGCGTGTCTCGAGAATGAGAGTTAAACGTTTTAATTACAAGACTTTCGAACTTGCCGGCGACAATTCCCACCTTTGCAATGAACTTCTGTTTCTGCATTTTCCACATTTCCAGTAACGTTCGCACGTTAATGCAGGTGAACGGTGAATTTCACGGACGAGCGCGCGCGTTCATTTCCTGGGGCGGCCGCGCGACCGGTGGATGTATAAATATTCAGATGAGGTGGTTAATTGAAAATCGTGTTTTTACCCGCGAATCGCGGCGTCGATGTTCCCGCGAACCTTTTGCCAACCCCCGGCACCGCGAGCTCGCCGCTCTCTAAACCCGGCCATCCATCGCGTATGAGCGTAATGGATTCTGTCACTTTTTACCGGCCAATTTTCCGTACCAAGCCTGCTAAACTCGAACTGACGCGAGAATATTAGCCGGCGTGGTTTTAACCGTTGAAAATGATTAAAATCCTTGACGTTCTCGCGGGGACAAAACACGGAACGTAATAAAAAATTTTTAAACCCACAAATACACGAACCAGTTTTGAGTATTTATAATTAATGAAAATGATTAAATTAAATTTAGAGATTTTTTTTTTTAATTCAAATTTATTAAAATTATTAATTTAAAAGTTTCATTTTAAACCTCTATTGATTAAAAAATAAAATTCAGACCCGAAAAAGTGTTCCTATAATGTAATCCACGTACAAGCCACTTGTACAGATTATTGAAAAATAATCAGCACGTACTTTACTCGGTCCTTGGGAAATGCATCGCCGAGGCATTTCGCAGGAATAAAAAAAAGTGAATGGCTTAACGCACAACGATTTGGTTTAAAAAACAGGTCGATTTTCAACGTTTTTTAAATTATTTTTTTCCGCTTCACAGAAAAAAACACCTTAATCGTTTGTTATTAACAAATAAATGAATATTTTCTTAAAACCTTCGG